>BSWB01000005.1:51939077-53364599 GCA_033239125.1 Fagopyrum homotropicum
TATTGTCCCCGGCTGTTACGTTTTGAAGGGGAGAGAGAGATCACTCTTGCTTGCTGGGCTAACATGAGGCAAAGCCTTTGGGCTAGACTGGAGGCCTGGCTGCTGAATCCTGGGTTGCGCACTGGGCTGAAGGCTGGACGCTGGGCTGGAGCTGTGGATCCACGGTGCTGAAGTTGGGCTGCGGACAAGCTGCTGAAACTGGCGAGTTTCTGGGCTGGGCAAGATGGCGCTGCTGGGCTGAGGCGGACACTGGGCGCTGGGCAAGCTGATGGCGGCTTCTGGGCTTGTCACAGACTCGTCACAGACTTGTCGGCCTTGTCACAGACTCGTCGCAGACTTGTCTGGCCTTGTCACAACTTCGTCACAGACTTGTCCAGACCTTGTCACAGCTTCGTCACAGACTTGTCCAGACCTTGTCACAGCTTCGTCACATACTTGTCAACGACGAGTCATATTCTAAATTAGGGTTTGGGGCTAAACTTATTATTTTATGTGAAGTCAAGGGATCGGAACTGGTAGGATACGGAATAGACGGATACGGATCATGTTATAGTTTAGGATTGGTTATAATAATCCTATCATTTTATGTGAAGGTAAGCTACATAAAATGATAAAATTTTATAAAGATCCTATCATTTTATGTGAAGGGAAGCTACATAAAATGATAAATTTTATAATAATGTGTCTAACTAAGTAGACGGATATGGGTCAACTGATCGAGATCGGGTTTGTTACAGAAATAAACGGAATAAAAATTCCGGATATTACATCAGTACCCCCTTAAAATAAGTTTCGTCCCGAAACTTAAAAGAAGACTCGTAATGTCGGAGTCCATGCAAACGAATTTAAGCGCCGGAAAGAGGTCACAACGGTCGAGTTCTGATTTGTTTCTGAAATAGCCGGAAGAAATATATCCGGGTATTACATCAATCCCCCCTTAGGATAAGTTTCACCCCGAAACTTAAAGTACGTCAGTCATAAGGTCAGCCCTCAAGGTACGAATCTAGTGTATCTACTTGTTACCGTACAAGAGTCATCGTTTCCACATATAAGTATCCCGCATATTAAGGTCACTAATAACACACATCCCGACTAAGCACTCGAGCATGAAAATAAACAAGTAGTCAGACAATATAACACAAATATAAGGCCAAACCCTAACTCGTCGCTCCCTAGATTACACTATCTCCACAAAGGTCTCTGAAAGGTTATGTCTCATACTACCCATAGTATCCAAGGTGGCCTCATCGGCTTTTATAAAACCACTAACTCTGAAATCTTTTCATGTACAGCCTTCACAAGTGCCTACTACCACGTTCTAGTGTGGTAACTAGATATCTCACCGGTATCATCCGGCTTCATTGCCCGATTCTCTAAGCCGATGTCCTAACTTTTGTCTGGTAGGTATACCTCTAACTGAAACCGTAGAAAACTAGGGTTACACTCCCCAATAGGGTGAGGTTTACTAGTCCATCAATCACTTATAAACCACTTTACAGCCTCGAGTGGTCACATTTTGCAACTCACCTCCAGGTCTTTTGATGACCGTACAGAAAATAACCTATTCAACTTTCTTCCCTTCGCTGTGTTTACTTGACTACACACTTAGGCCAAAGGTCTTGGACCTCCGCCAGCACTTCACCAAGTGTCTAATGCTCTTTGTATCACGACTCACTTGTCTTTTAATGTGGCTCGGTCATCTTATTCCTTAGGTAAGGAGTCATCCCTTTACCCTTTTCCGGTCTAGTAGTGGAGACACAATCTAGTGGTCATCATCTGTATTCACTTGGCATTATTATAATATTTATGGATATCTAATATATTGTTAGCTCAACCTTAGGCTTCTCACGTATTTTTTTTTTATTTATTTATTTTTTTTTTTTTTTGTCTTGAGTGACATACAATATGTCCGGAATGACGGTATTAGATACAAGGTGATCTCACATCACCGTCATTTGCTCACACTACTTAATAGTTGTTAACATTGTATTGTGTCCTATAATATTCCTCTTACTCAAAACGCAACTCGACTCCGTTCCGAGATAAAATTCTTCTTATACTCCATTCTTGAGATTATGTTTTCTATATGTACGAGTACTGGTCTGTAAGTACACTCCCGTAGCTTCCTTTTCTTATCTGTCTTTCGATTCAACTTGATAGTTACTCACCTTGAGCTTGTTAGTGCAGGCCCTACACAACACCTTTATTACTTCGTTACTTCCTTTCTCATCTTATCAAGAAACTCGTTCTAAAGTACCATGCTAGGTATTAAATTCCAAATTTACTGGTCTTCCAACATGTGACTAGGTCGGCATGCTTCACTTGGATCTATAATGGGGTACCACTCTCTTTCTATACTTCTACGTGCACATACTTTCTCGTCTATCTAGTTGGTGATACAGTTCCTCGACAAAAATTCTTGTCACTCCACGTAGCCTATTTCATGTTCCTTCTAAACGAAACGCATTTCACCAATTATCATCGTCTTAAACTCGACACGTCATTTGTTGTACTCTCGAGTTTCCGGTTCTGTGGGTTAGGACTCATCACGCTTTTGCTGCGCGACTTTGATAATTATGTTGTCACCCGCTAATCGTAAGGACATTTTCCGTGAGTCCAAATTGATGGACCCAAAATTCTCCCTCTCAATTACACCATAAGTCCTATCCGGATGAAATACCAAGTACCTTCCTTACTTGCCTTAAGGGACTAAGATAACGGTTGGAAGACGACATCTTCCGTTTACTTTTGGAATTCTTCTAACACGGATCCAAACTTCCTGACTCGACTGAAGTTTGATCTTAACCAACCGAGAAGTAACCTCTAACACGATTCTCTCTATACCTTTAGTTGTCTAAGTAGATTTTCGTTGTCTACTTGAGGAACTCCTCCAAAGCATCGGTATAGTTAATTCAATAATCCTCAATCACAGATATCTCTTCTTAACTGTACATAGCTCGTCAATCCCCAAACAACTCTTGCACGTCCTCAGTTGATGTCGGTTAGTCAATAGTTGACTTATCTCCATTTCCGGGACTTACTTTTCTCATACCTCTTTTGCCGTTGAATTTCCTGGCGGGCACTACTTACTCGAGTTCATCAATTTATACTCCTTTAGCTCATTCTACATTACAAACTTCCAGTTTCCCCGTGAACTAACTCCATTTCTCGAGTCCAACTGTGTCATCCATCTGATATCAATGGTCCTTTCTAGATCTTCTACTATAGCTTGTAAGCACGTCTACGCAACTCTCATGACCTTAACTTCCCTCTACTTGCGGTTTATCTAGTAGGGAATGCTACACACACTCTGTCTTGATTGACATAGAACCTTATCAAAATCATATACTCCTTACTCCTCTAGTTCTTCTTTTATAATCCATCTGTACTAACTGTGATATGCACCCTTTTTCCTAGCCAGTAGGTAGTAAATCCCTCACACGCTTCCTTGGTCTTCAATGACATAAAGGGGGTCCTTTCTGACCGTCTAGTCTTTCTTCTTAAGTTCTTAATTAGGGTTCCTTGCTCGAACTCACTCCATGTTATTATTAAGGTACTAGCACGCGGATCGATTTAGCTTCACATTTGTCGTTGTTGATCTCTTGAAGGGTCCTCTAGACGTCTATAAAATTCTTTCATCATTCTATGGTTATCCTCCTTATCTGATAACCAGTTACCACTGGTTGACCCGCACGTGTTATGTCTCAATTATTACTGACTGGTATGTAGTTGACCTTCCATAAGATCACAGACTTATTGTTCTTCTATCTCTTTTGAAGTTTGATAGACTTGGTGAGAATCTATCTCCTCTAGTTTCTTTGTTAATACTCTTTTAGTTTCTTCCACAGTCTGCACTTCTCTTGTTCTCTTATGAGGTCACTATACTCTTCTGAGTCTAGTCCTAGCATTCATCTGTCGTCAATGAGTTCATCAAGTCTTCCACATTAGCTTGTAAGCGTGTCTTCGCGATTCTCCTTACTTTAGTCATCATCTGTTTGCGGTTCTCTGGTATGAACCGTTAGTGTTGGTAACTTAAATCTCTTTGTAAATGAGAAATTATTGCGGACCCTTGAGTCCACCAATCTCATTTTCTCACATTCTTCCGAATTGGTTGGTGTAGTTCTGTGATTCCACCTTTATAGAAATATGTTGTCGAAATTTCAAACTTCTATTGTATTTGATACTTGTTTCATGATTTCTTTCAAAATTCTTGAATCTTTAAGGAAGTCAAGCCATCTCTATGATGAAGAAATTTATTTCTCGTCTGTAACTCTATTTTTTTTTTTTTAATTTCTGTCTTTGTACTTCTTTAATTCTTCACATCGGGGTCAACACCATATCTTCTTTGTACTCTCAGGCCCATACTTGCCTATGGCGTCGTCCACCTTTGTTGCACTGTCATTTAACCCGCCAAGTGTAGTTGTACTCGACACCACTTAATTTGTATTCCGATTTTGTCCGCTTCAATTTGCGCTTCTTATCAGTCCTTACGTATATTCTTGAGTTTCATCTCTCGTCTTCCCACCGCTAAATTCCTTGTATGGACTTCTATCATTTCTATCTGAGTTTATTTGATATTCTTTCTTATCTAATTATTCTCGTGGTTAAGAATCATCTTTTAATCTTCACTTTATGTCAACTCGTTCTTCAAATGATTGTAGGAATCGCCAGAATGTACGTCAGGACACATTACTTTACTCTGAGGTCGGAGTCCATTATTTTCCTATAGAGATACTCTTTACGATCTACTAAAATTTTATCATAAGGCGATGATCGCATGATATTAACTCAACTAAAGTATATTTCCTATCCTTTAAGGTACTAAAAAGTTACATGCGTATAGATATACATATAACTTACATAAACATACAATACTATAAGTCCACAAACTATTTCTCATCTACTAAGCTGCAGAGATCCACGGAGAACGATGGTGGTCCGACGTACTACTAACCCAACAACCCGACTATGCACGTGTGTAAAAACAGAAATCCGTTTTGAAAATCTTAGACCCCTTTCGGGTTCTAGTTATTTTATACATTCGGTCTTCTAGAAGATTTCAAGTGCCATTGTTGCCAACCCAGAGCTCTGATACCATGTTGTAACACCCCAAATTCTCGGAACTCGGGGAGCTACTGGTTAGGACCTCACAATGGGTCCCGACCTTGGTTTAACAACAACTTTACTAAGATCTTACAACAAGGCACAAATGTAATTAAAACAATTTCCAAAATATAATATTTTTAATGGTATGAAAGTACACATGTGACAGCTTACAAACATACATAAAGATATATAACATGCATGACTTATGGAAGACTTCCCCGTCCCCATCTAATGAGTACGTGGACCCGGATGACCATCCGTTCCGGATCTCTATGCAACTGTTTATCTCTACAGATCTACAACACGGATAAACCGTTAGCTAACAATCCAAATATAAGTAGAATGACAACAGCACAAACACAAGCAGAAACAAAAATTAAACAAACATCATGCTGGCACTCAACCGTTTATTATCTATTATTTAAGTGATTCATCTTATTCAATTTACAGTTGTGGCACGAGAGCTATTAACAGTTCTCGCCTCCGTTCCTTATCCAACTGGGTGTAGGTCTAGCTGACCTCCGCCGGTAGCATCACTACAAACCGAGTATGGACTAGTCCCTAAAGAAACCCCCAGCGCTCGCAAGCTAACTGAGCAGAATGCCACCGCCCGTTACTCTTAGGTCAAGTATAGGTCGGTAAATATTTATCACAACCTATAACTCTAACATCTCAATCACACACCACTATCATCATTCATGCTCATATTTAGAAGTCAGCTAAGTAAGCCCAAAGGACTTACCTGGTATAAAGCTCGACTCTCTGTAAACCAAACTCGCTTTGTAAACTGTAGCAACTCAGTTGCCTGTCAAAGGAGATGAGTGCATTAGTACACTCCCACGTAATTAGAAGTCTAAGACTTCTAAGATAAAAGAACGTAGTAAAACATAACTAGTTACAGTACTAATTTAGGGTCAAATGACTATTTTACCCTTGGTCCCGAAACTCCCATAATTTCCAAAATTCATGTCTAAACTTCTATTTGAGACTCTAAAATCATATTCTAACTCCTAAAGTTTAGTTTGGTTACAAACTGGCATTTTTCCTATTTTCCTATTTTCCGAAAGATCGTAAAGGTCTAACTTCGGTTTCAAATATAAAATTCTTAAAAGCTTATAAAAATTCCGAAACAATTCTCTAGATCATCTATGATGTTCCCTCTACCATTAGGAGCAAGAATTTCTCAAAACTGTTCATCCATCATTTTTATAAAAATTCCAAAGTTGGTTACAACACTTGAAGTTTCCTATACTTAGCCAAAATCTGAGTACACTTTGAAAAAACATAACTCCTAAACCACTCACTGGATTTATCCCAAATTTTGATATGTTCTACTATAAAATCTTACCTATAATATATCCAAAATTCAGCCGGAAAGGATATCAAGAGCTTATTCAAAATTATCTCACAAAACAGCATCACTTGCTGTTTTCCCCCAACACTCAGCACATATATAAAAACGTCAACTTTGAAACACAATAACTCTCGAACCGTAACTCCGATTCTTCCCAAATTTTAATATGATCTACAACAAGATGTCAACTATATCATATCAAAAATTCAAGCCTAACAGAGATCAAAAGCCTATTCAAAACTATCTCACAAAACAGCATCCCATGCTGTTTTTCTCAACTCAGCACATTTATAAAACTGAACTTTGAAACCCCATATCTCTCAAACCATAACATGGATTCCTCTGAAATTTTAGTATGATTTACTTTGAAATACCATCTATAACATATCCGAAAACTAGCTAAAAAGGAAGAGTATAGCTTACCCAAAATTGGACCCGAAGTTGACTGCTCGTTAATATTGGAAAGCTGAAAAAAGAAGTAACAGCTCCTCGCAATTGCTCCTTTGGCTGCAAAGTATGGGTTCTAGGATGACTTAGCAGCAGCTACGCATATATATATAAACGGAGGGAAGGAAGAGCATGTCATACTCACTATAATCTCGACAAGGAGGGAGGAGGGGCCTTGGCTTGCTTTAAACCACTTTCATTTCTTTGCAGATATTGACAGCCAAGGCAACGCAGTTGCTTACTCAGACAGGGGAGGAAAGCTGTTTACCCGACTACTCCCAGACGCATAGAGACGATCCAAGCTCGATGTCCACTGGGCCATTGTGGTTTGCAAGCGCTGAGACGAAAACTATTAGATCCAATAGCACCCTGATGCACTAGATAACTTCGCAAGGTTAGGGGCTGTTAGCAATCACCCTTGATTCTCTTAATCGACAAAAGGGGTGCAGAAGGTTGAGTCTAACATTGGCGTTTGTCCGGCGTAGCATGGCTCTATTCCATCGATCGAAAAACCCGCCAATCACTGCGCAAGGCCGACGTATCCTGGCTGGTTCTCTTCGTGCAGATTTGTTGTCGTTTGTGTGCAGCAGTGGCCGATGGAGATGAGTTATTTGGTTGCTGCTGTGATGAAAGGGATCTTGGGAGTTGCTGCGATGTATCTGGACGTACATGAAGGCATGCGTGGGGCTGGGGACGGTTAGAAATAAATGGAAGGAAATATTTATTGTCCCCGACTGTTACGTTTTGAAGGGGAGAGAGAGATCACTCTTGCTTGCTGGGCTAACGTGAGGCAAAGCCTTTGGGCTAGACTGGAGGCCTGGCTGCTGGGCTGAAGGCTGGACGCTGGGTTGGAGCTGTGGATCCACGGTGCTGAAGTTGGGTTGCGGACAAGCTGCTGAAACTGGCGAGTTTCTGGGCTGGGCAAGATGGCGCTGCTGGGCTGAGGCGGACACTGGGCGCTGGGCAAGCTGATGGCGGCTTCTGGGCTTGTCACAGACTCGTCACAGACTTGTCTGGCCTTGTCACAGACTCGTCACAGACTTGTCTGGCCTTGTCACAGCTTCGTCACAGACTTGTCCAGACCTTGTCACAGCTTCGTCACAGACTTGTCCAGACCTTGTCACAGCTTCGTCACATACTTGTCAACGACGAGTCATATTCTAAATTAGGGTTTGGGGCTAAACTTATTATTTTATGTGAAGTCAAGGGATCGGAACTGGTAGGCTACGGAATAGACGGATACGGATCATGTTATAGTTTAGGATTGGTTATAATAATCCTATCATTTTATGTGAAGGTAAGCTACATAAAATGATAAAATTTTATAAAGATCCTATCATTTTATGTGAAGGGAAGCTACATAAAATGATAAATTTTATAATAATGTGTCTAACTAAGTAGACGGATATGGGTCAACTGATCGAGATCGGGTTTGTTACAGAAATAAACGGAATAAAAATTCCGGATATTACAAACTATACCCCATATTTTTTTACCACTTTCATTTAATATTAGGTAAAACTAATTAACCCTTCTATTTAAAAAAATGTTTGTTATTTGTTATTTGTTATTTAAGTGTAAGTTTTAATTTTTAAAAACTGGATTTGCTTTTTATTTTCTTTTATTAATTTTTTTTGTCTTTTTAATTTTTTTTATTTTTTTTATTTTCTGGAATGAAGAATTTTCACATACCGGGATTTTCACATACCGGAATTTCCAATACCGGAATTTCACATACCGGAAATTTCACATACAGGAATTTCACATACCGGAAATTTCACATACCGGAAATTCACATACCGGAATTTCACATACCGGAGCTTCACATACCAGAAGTTCACATACCGGAAGTTATCATACTGGAAGTTATCATATCATACCGGAAGTTATCATATCATACCGGACGTTATCATATCATACCGGAAGTTATCATATCATATCGGAAGTTATCATATCGGAATTTATTTTTTTATTTTCTTTTTTTTGTCTTTTTTATTTTCTTTATTTATTTTTATATTTTTTTGGAATGCATACCGGAGTTTCACATACCGGAGTTTCACATACCGGAAGTTCACATACCGGAGCTTCACATACCGGAGCTTCACACACCGGAAGTTATCATACCGAAAGTTATGATATCATACCGGAAGTTATCATACCGGAAGTTATCCTACCGGAAGTTATCATACCGGAAATTATCATACCGGAAGTTATCATATCAGAAGTTATCATACCGGAAGTTATCATACCGGAAGTTATACCAAACAAACTGATTTTATGTCATAGTTTAGAATTAAGAATTACATACTAGAGATTTACATACCAGAGAATTACATACCGGAAGTTATAAAAATGGTATGAGCAAAAACGCAACATTTAGGTATCAACCTTGAAGCAACAAAAATGTCTTTAAAAATGGTATAACCTTCTTCTTTGTCCAGAGACGATCAAGATCACTGCCAGCATCACCCTGAGCGAACAAAGGTTGTAAATTCACCAGTGTAAACATCATTGGCATCCGGTATGAACACCCGGTATAAAAAATTTCGGTATGAACTTCCGGTATGAAAAATTTCGTTATGAACATCCGGTATGAACGATATGAACTTCCGGTATGAACTTTCGGTATGAACTTCCGGTATAAAAAATTTCGGTATGAACTTTCGGTATGAAAAATTTCGTTATGAACTTTCGGTATAAACTTCCGGTATGAACTTCCGGTATGAACTTCCGGTATAAAAAATTTCGGTATGAACTTCCGGTATAAAAAACTTCGTTATGAACTTCCGGTATGAACTTTCGGTATGAACTTCCGGTATGAACGGTATGAACTTCCGGTATGAACTTTCGGTATGAACTTCCGGTATAAAAAATTTCGGTATGAACTTCCGGCATGAAAAACTTCGTTATGAACTTCCGGTATAAAAAATTTCGGTATGAACTTCCGGTATGAAAAACTTCGTTATGAACTTTCGGTATGAACTTTCGGTACGAACTTCCGGTATGAACTTTCGGTATGAATTTTCGGTATGAACTTCCGGTATAAAAAATTTCGGTATGAACTTCCGGTATGAAAAAACTTTGTTATGAACTTTCGGTATGAACTTTCGGTACGAACTTCCGGTATGAACTTCCGGTATGAACTTTCGGTATGAATTTTCAGTATGAACTTCCGGTATAAAAAATTTCGGTATGAACTTCCGGTATGAAAAATTTCGTTATGAACTTCCGGTATGAACTTTCGGTATGAACTTCCGGTTTTTGAACTTCCGGTATAAAAAATTTCGGTATGAACTTCCGGTATGATAAATTCATTATGAACTTCCGGTATAAAAAATTTCGGTATGAACTTCCGGTATAAAAAAATTTCGGTATGAACTTCCGGTATGAACTTCCGAGATGAACTTCCGGTATGAGCATCCGGTATGAACTTCCGGTATAAAAAATTTTGGTATGAACTTCAAGTATGAAAATTTTCGTTATGAACTTCCGGTATGTAAAATGTCCGGTATGTAAATGTCCGGTATATAAAATGTCCAGTATGTAAAATGTCCGGTATGTAAATGTCCGGTATATTAATGTCCGGTATGAAAACAGAAAATAAAAAGAGAAATAAAATAAAATAAAATAAAAAAAACAAATTCATTAATTAAAATCAAAATTTACATAACAAACATCAAATATTCTATCTTTTTTAATAGAAGGGTCAATTAGTTTTACCATACCATTAAATGAAAGTGGTAAAAAAATCATGGGGTATATTTACTAAATAGAAAATTAAAAAAGGCCTAGATAGTATACAATAAAATAAAAAAGCCTACTTACCTAATTAGCCAATATATATGGTATTATTCAGGTACGGCCCATTGTTGCGGTACGGCCGCACGGCCGTACCGCAGGGCGACACGTGTCCCGAAAAAAAAAAAAAAAAAAAAATTTTTTTTTTTTTTTTTTTTTAAAAAACGAGTAAAAGTAATAGTTCAAAACTTAATATGGAATAGTTCATAACTTATAAAAGGATAGTTCATGAATTATAATAGAATAGTTCATAGTGTAAAATTTATAAAGGATTGAAAGTAATAGTTCAAAACTTATTACGTAATAGTTCATAACTTCTAAAAGGATAGTTCATGAATTATAATAGAATAGTTCATAGTGCAAAATTTATAAAGGAGTGAAAGTAATAGTTCAAAACTTATTATGGGATAGTTCATGAATTATAATAGAATAGTTCATGAATTATAATAGAATAGTTTAAAGTGCAAAAATTTATAAAGGAGTGAAAGTAATAGTTTAAAACTTATTATGGGATAGTTCATGAATTATAATAGAATAGTTCATGGATTATATTAAAAAGTAATAGTTCATGGATTATATAGGAATAGTTCAAAGTTTATAGGATAATAGTGCATAAATTATAACATGGTAGTTCAAATAAATTTTCATTAGTTTCCGTAAAAAAAAAAAAAAAAAAAAAAAAAAATCGTTTCAGAAAAAAAAAAAAAAAAAAAAAAAAAAAAAAAAAAAATTTCGGGACACGTGTCGCCCTGCGGTACGGCCGTACGGCCGTACCGCAATAAAAGGGCCGTACCTGAACATTAACCTATATATATATATATAAAGAGTGAATACACTCTACCCCATACTTCAATTTTACAATGTCCTCATTGTAAACATAAGAAAAGAAAGAGAGAATACTCACAATCCAATAATGACTAATGAAGGTGAAAGAGCATCACTTGGGATCAAGGGTGCAAAACCACACCGGATGCAAGGTTCAATTCATTTTTCATATGCTCGATATGATTATAGAAAGTGTTTTTTAAGAAGCAAGAAAGAAGTCGTATCCCTACAGGACACTTTACACATATGTATAAAAATATTATTCCAAAGAGAGAAAAAAAAACTAAGGGAAAAAGAAAGTTATATCTTGGGTTGCTCCTTATTAAGTTTTTTTGCTTAAGGTTTTAGGCCCGACCTTTCGCATATTCTATAAACTTCATTACATCTTTGGGTAAAATCTCTCCATCATCAAGATAATTCTTATTCATTGTGTTATCTTGTCCTTGAAGGACATGGCGGGAGCACGAGGTAAGAGTTGATTTGATTTCTGGACTTTGGTGCATCTCAACAAAGTCTAGTTGTTCCTTCCGTTTTAGGTCTTTCTTCCTCTACGACCTCTACCTTATACATTTCTCGTAATTTCTTGGCAAGTACAATTCTTGTAGGGTGAGTTGATTGAGAGCCTTCATCTCTTGTGTAGCGCAATCATCTCAAACAATCTTTATTCATAGGATTTAGTGGGTCGTTAAGTTGTCCAATAAGGTTGATCACGATAATCGTGTGCTCTATTTATTTCTCCATTTCCATGTCCCTTTTCTTTAGCGTTTTCTTGTACTACCTCCTCCTTTGGAGACTCTTGTACACTTGGCTTCTCAACTCCTCCATGTATCCAAGTAAAATTTTCGATATAGAGAGAAAGATGAATTTCAAAATCCTCTAGTCATCTTTCCAATTTTTGAACACTTTAGGACAAGTTGGTGATAATGGTAAAAAGGTTTTTCCTAACTTTCATTTCATTCTAGATTCTTGCATTCCATCAAGAATCCTTTCATGATCCACTCTCAAAGCCTCCTTTGCTTGTTGGGCACACAATTGATCATATTCAATTTCGCTTGAAGGTGCATCTTCTCTTAAAGCTTGTAAGATTGTTAAGCTTTTAGCTTCCTCTTTTGATTTAGAACACCGTTGTTGATAGCATGTTTTTATTTAGGTTTTAGATCATGTTTTTAGGATCAGTTTTAGCATATTTTGACACAAGTTTGTATGTTTTGTTACTAGTTTTTGTTACATTTCTAGTATGAAGGTCTACACTTGTTTTGTCTTTGTTTTAGAAGGATTGTTGGTGTTTTGGTGCATGATGGAGATGTTAGGATTGATCTTTGAAGACTTGATGAAGAGACTTTGAAGTTGGGGAGAACTTGTCATGGAGAGCCATACAAGATGCTCGTGTAAAGGAAGGAGCTGCTCGTGCAAATGAAGTGTTGGCAGCGCACGTTCCTGTGCTTTCAAGAATGTATGTCCTAAAGCCGCTGTTGGGTTGCACGATCCTACAGTCTCAGTGCACGAGCGTGCAACGTTCATTTCATGCACGTCTTTAAGAGACATTTGCCCCTTTTGGTTGTTTAAAACATCTCTATTAAGACAATTTTGGGAGTTGAGAAAAGGGGATAATTATCTAGGTTTGCGTTTACTTTTGAAATTAGAGAGAAAGGAGATTTGAGAGGGGATTTTGGAGTTCTACCATTCTTCCTCCTCGTCATTAAACCTTGTAAGTGATGATGTTTATTGCTATTTTCATGTCTAGCTAATTCTCTAAGTTGTAGGTTTGGAGATGAATTAAACTATGTTGAGGTTCTTATAACTTCTTGAATATATATTTGATTGATTTGATTGATTTGATTGATTTATACCTAGATGATTGCTAGAGACTGAAAGGTGATAGAAATTATTGGATAATAAGGTATAAGCTAGAGATTTATTTGTGCGAAAGTGACTTAGATCTCTTGAGGAGAAATAAGTTGTCGTAGATGCATATCTTATATATTTGTTAAAATTGAGGCCAAAAGGAGATGTTAGAATCGAATAGGTTTGTTGTATCTAAGAGTTTTAAGGGTTTTAATTTATTTAACTTTGTGCGAAAGTGAATGTAAATTTTTAAGACACATTACTTTGAGCCCGAAAGGGGATTAGTAATACTTTAGGCAACCTACGTTCATGATTATATTCGAATTTGTTGAAGAAAAGAAAATTTTTAAGGTTTATCGATGATTCATAGTTGATGAAATCTCCTATCCTGGAATAACTCTCATATAGTTTAAATCGGTTTGAATTCACTATTTTCAACCACTTTGGATATTAAAAACCAACAAACATTTCCAAATTTTATTTTATCGTTTTTTTTTCTTTGAGAACCAGTTTAAGGTTGTGATTTATACTCCTAAAGTCCCTGAGATTCGACACTCGCTTATACTCACATCAGTTGTTCACGTTCAAATTGCATTTGGCATTCCTCCTCTCATGGAGAAAAATGTATTTAAGTTATTCATCATACTAAAAAAAGGAAACAATAAAGAGAAACAAAAAATCTCAAACAATCAATTTACCAAAGGATAACGAAACAAAACCAAGGACCCAAAAATGACGCCAAATACTTGACGTGGATTAAACTAATCAACACAATATTGTAGGGATTAAGCAAACCAACACAATACAACAAGTGCACGGTTTTGTAGTCATAGTAAGTGATAAAAACAAGTGTTGTATGGTGGTTGTATGATTAACAATTGAGTACTTGAAAGTTTAACAAAAGGAGAAAACAAAGAGAAACATGATGGTTTTCATCTATGGAAAACAAATAAAAACATGATGGTCTTATCTACGGAAAACAAAGAGAAAGAGGGTGTAAAATAGAACGGGAAAGACTCTAACATTGAGAGTTAGGCCCTGTTTAGTTATGTGGTTGTTGGGGGTTTTTTAGATTAGGGTTATACGGGATTTATAATTTGTGGTGTTTAGTTGTAGTTGTAGGGTTGAAGTTGTGGTTTTAGATCAGATTGTTTGGGTTTATTTTGAAATCTTGTAATTGAAGGTTTTAGGAGTTTTTATTTTTTCATACCATCCTTACCCTCTCATTTTTGCTTCTCTTCTCTCTACCCTCTTTCGTTTGATCCAACCAGATTAGTGGAAGGCGGAGTACACGGCGGCGCAAGGGAGCTCTAGTTCTGGCGGTGCAGTGGAAGGAGGAATCTGACGGTGCAGTGGAAAGTGAAATCCGGCGGTGTAGGGAAGCTGGAAATCACTATTGTTCACCTAAAAGAATGCTTGAAGTGGTGCCTTAAAGAGCCCAGAATGAAACTTGCACTTGAAATTGGTGCAAAAATGGGAATTTATCTCTTAGTGCTACAATATCAACAAGAAATCTTCAATTGATTATTGAATTTCAACAAAATACTGCACAAGAAGACCTTGAAGATGAAGAAGACAGTAGCCATAGGTGAAGATGTTGGAGAGAGAAATTAGACCATGGATTGTGAGTATCGGGAAGACATTTTCTGTTTGTCGATATTTTACGGGTATTTTGGTCTTTGATTAAAATTGAAAATAGTTTCGAACCATTTAACTAAACACATAATCTATGAACCACAAATCTCAAAAACACTTGTTTACAACCGCAACCACTA
This sequence comes from Fagopyrum homotropicum, assembly GCA_033239125.1. NCBI lineage: Eukaryota > Viridiplantae > Streptophyta > Magnoliopsida > Caryophyllales > Polygonaceae > Fagopyrum > Fagopyrum homotropicum. The sequence goes on from BSWB01000005.1 coordinate 51,954,228, forward strand.
CAACAACAACAATCGCAACCTGTAAACCACAACCAATTAACTAAACAGGGCCTAGTGCTCTCAAATATACGTTAAATATATAGTTTATTAAAAAAACAATCAACAACATACAAGATAATGTATGAATATAGAGGTGGCCTCATCTACGGATTTCATACCCTTTTTAGTATATGAAATGACTCAAACCAATCAACACATGCATTCTCGTGGTTAATACAAATAAATATTAACCTAAGAAACTAATTAAGTATATGATCACATCAATAAGATGCGGATTATTCTCGCATTGAGCATCATACAAACATAATCATAAACTCACGGAGAACAACACATTAGGAAATATAGTCATGCTCTAGCTTTTGATAAAATCTCAATTCAATCTCTAGAATCTAACAATTGTTTTTCATCTTAGTGTTAACCTCTAGGTTGAGAATTAGATGAAATACCGAAGTAAGTCAGAACACAATATAGCAATAATCAACCTAAGAATAGCAATAATAAAGTTGGTCTCAACATTAATCATCATAAGAAAAACCCTCAAACCATGTTGGAACCCTATGTTCAATCATTTAAAGATTGACTCAAACCAAAGCATAGCATCGTCAAGCATACATAATCACAATAAAATTATCACATCTAACCATAGATTGAGTCTTTTGATAACATGATTTATGTCCTTAGTTTAGAGTTGCATTTAGGTAGTTTTTCCCTTTGTTTTGCATGCATAGACATAGATCCATGGTATTTAAGCTTAACTTTGAATATTATCCTAGAATAGATGTCTACATGGATTCTTGTTTCTTTTCAGGCAATTTGGCGGATTTTGAAGCAAAATGACATACATGAGGAATAAGCCTCAAGGTGGACCATAGCGGAACATGGTGGAGCATAAAAAGGAAGCTAGGACATCATCAAAGGATCAAGAAAGGAGCTAAGGAGAAGACACGCAGAGGAAAAACCGCAGTCCCGACGAAGGATGCAAAACCACGGCTGAGATCATTAGTGGCCCGACCTGCGGTTTATCTAATTTTGGCCCATGGCCCATGCTTGCCTAAGCCCTAGCAATTATCCTATATATCTCATGCCGGCAACATCAAAAGGGGGATCCACATAGACGTACCAGGACCTTGCAATCATCTATTACACTTAGATTAGAGCTACAACACTTGTGATTTTTAGATTGAGAAAGATTTGTGAAGATTTCTTGGAGAGAAAGATTTAGGTTCTTGATTTCATTTGCTTTTGGATTAAAGATTCTGACTTTGTTATTGGATTGCTTTTGCTTTTGGATATTGAAGACATCATGCTAAGTATTTCTTTCTTTTATTTTATTTTCGTGATTCTTTTACCTTTCTTGATTTGAATATGTGTGTTGTTGGCTAAACCCTTGCGATTCTAGGGTGCGATTCTAGGGTGCGATTCTAGGGTGATTGGTTGATGGTTGTGGATTAGATGATAATAGACTGAACCTTTATGTTAGTATAGGATGCTTAGAGTTGGTTTAACCCTCATTCTTTAGAATCTCGGCATGTTCTTTAGGAACCGCGAATGCGGTTTTTCTTAGAACCACCCGAGGTTTCTTCTATTGATCCTTTTATGTTATATCTTTATGTTTGGGTGTTAGATTGCCCGAATCATAATTTTGTTGAGTGTTGCATACCCTTAGATCCCTCTAAGGCTTACATCTAAGCTTGAGAAGAGACTTATCCGGTGATTCCCTTTCTTAGTTACTTCCGATGACGAGTTCTAGGTAATAAAGGATTCAAAACCCTTTATTAGGTTTGAGTGTGCGTTCTTCTTTCTTGAGTGAGCTTAATCTGAGACTTACCCGGTGAAGGTTAGTTCTATTTTGTTAGGTTAAGTGGTTTGTTTGAGTTTATGTTCCTTTCCTTAGAGCTTTGAGACTTACCCGGTAATAGGATCTTAGGTTTGGGATGATGGTTTATGAGACCTCCCTCGTGGTCGTTCCCACCTTAGAAACACCTTCCGTTAGCGATCCAAACCTTGTCCTAGTTTTTAGAAGTCTTGAATCAAAAACCGTAACCGGATACTTTGATCGCTAGAATCTACATTGACCAATTATCATATAATTCATCTTTATTGCTTTTTGCTTGACTCATCTTTATTTTCATCATTGGTCTATTCTATTTTTTATTTATCACCTATCTTGGTTTCACCTTAGTCCTTGTGTTTGACCTTAGAATATTTGCTTATCTACATAACATTCCATACAATATGAGTTCGCTTAGTTGTTTTAGCTTTTATTACAAGTATAAATTTAAGACTTTATCATTCATTATCACACCCATATGGGGAACAAACACGTTTTTGGCTCCGTTGCCGGGGACTAGGTCTAGATCGATGTATCTTTATGACCATTAATAGTGTAGACCTTCCTTTTGCTTTTGATCTTGTTTTGCTTTTTGTCTTTCACTTTTCGAGGTAGTCAATGGCCGTAAGGAACCTCCAAGCCGAACTTGATGAGGTTTTTAGGCAACTTAGACTTAAGAAAGAAGCCTTGGAATATGAGAGATGGATTGCAAAACAAAGAGAGAAAGCTATTGAGGATAAGCTTGAATATTCGAAGGAGCTTTATACCTCTTACACGATTGGTGAATAGGCTCACGAACCTTCCATGCCTCAAACGCAACTTCCACAACAACCTATAAGGATCAATTTGAATCAATGTTCGAGCGAATAACGAGGAGGTTGGATAACCTCGAAAGCACCGTGTCCTATCTTAAAAAGGCTAAGCCGGAAGAAGTGTGCAAAAAAGATCTCCGAATTTTGAGCACACAACCCATCGACCCCGAAACTCTTCTTGAAGTTCTCACAAAAGAAGAGGAAGATTTAGAAAACCTTGACCAAACTGTTGAACCCGTGGCCGAGATTGAGATACAACCGGTTAAGACAAAAGAGATTTCATATGCGGATTGTCAGCTTAGGATAAATGTCAGCCCAAGATTTGAAGTTCACCTAGGATTTGCTCTTATTCCCGGGATGCACCCAAGAGTTGGAGGTCTCTCCCGAAGGAACCTCCTAAGGTCAAGATAAAGCCTCACCCAGATTCGTTGAAAGCTAATGATACGAAGATAGATGTGAGAACCTTCAACCAGTTCACCCTCCTAAGGCTTAGGACTCCTCGGACTATGATGATTGATGTTGGTGAGCACTTCACCGCTAAGGCCATTAAGTGTCTTCTGTTCATGTATGGGGTCACCTACATGGTAAGGACCCTATACCATCCTCCAACTAGTGGTCAAAAGAAGATCTTGAATGGGGAAGGTAAGAGGATTCTTGAGAAGATGGTCTCTCGGTCCTGGAAAGGTTGGGACACGAAGCTTGATAATGTCCCATGTGCATATAAGAAGGCCGGTAAGACTCCCACGAGAACCAAACCATACAAGCTTTGTCCTTGGAAGATCTTACCATTTGTCGGTAAAGTTAGGATCCGAAATCTATTGAGAAAACAATTGGCTTAACCTTGTCTTGAAGGAAACAGGGGAAGAATGGTTATGTGGACTTAATGAGCAATCTGAGGTGTTCGAGGTAAATTGAGCCATCACGGGACATGGTCCAACTAGCGACCTTAAATTAAGCGCTTCTTGGGAGACAACTCAAGATAATTCTTTTCATTTTCTTTGTCTTTTTAGTTTTTAGTTTTTCTTCTCTTTGGTGTGTTTTGTGTTTTTGTGTCTTTGAACGATAGGACCTAGGTTTTCTTGAGAGAATGGATGATGAATTGAGTTGAGATTGCTGAAGGATCAAGGATTTTGATGGAAATGGAGTACGGAAATTGTTCACAAGGGAAACGGGGGCCAAAGTCTAAGGATTTGCATTGCCGAATATCATATTATGCATCTTTATTGCTTTTTTCTTGACTCATTCTCTATTTTCAGCATTGTTCTATTATATTTTTGATTTATCACCTATATTGGTTACCTCAGTCTTTGTGTCCGACCTTGGAATATTTGCTTATCTACATAACGATCCATACACTGTGGGTTCGCTTATTTGTTTTAGCTTTTATTACAAGTATAAATTTAAGACTTTATCGTTCATTATCACACCATTCTGGAGAGCGAACATCTTTCAACAATTCTAAAAAGGAAGATCTAACCAGACATGAGAGAAGAAGAAATGAAGAATAGATGAAGCCTACTTACAAAGAGAACAAAGAAAAGATCACTTCAAATAAAATCCTTGAAATAAAGTATAATAAAATTCAATATTAATACAATAATCTTTCAAATCTAACTATCTAATTTTTGGAAAGGTAAAAGAGGAGAAGAAGAATTCCCTATGTTTACCTAAAACTAGCTATTTATACCCCCACTCCACCGAGCCATCGCTGTCACCACTCCGCTTGCATCATCGAGTGCCCTCCAAGGTAATAATGATTGTCTTTCCAAAGCATTTGATCCCACTTGTCTAGTCTCATTGACACCACCAACCGTCTACACTCTAGATGTGTCCGGGAGCAAAATTTTCCTCCAAAGTGAAACCTTAGACGTTAGTGTCTCTTACGAGTCTAGAACGCTTGCTCGTGTAAAAGGTCACATAATTTATACATGAAATGAGTTTGGCCCAAAACATGGTGAACTTAAGCAAATATGATAAGGGGTTGAACAAGTTATGTTTGAACATCATACGTGCACATGTATATGCATATTGTAATACCTGAGATGTTTTACATCTTATAATTTATCAAGTTTATAAATTTATGTGTTGATTTTATTATTTTATGTGAAAATATAATATGGCTTCGTTTTACACATAATTTATTATTTAAATGAGTTTCAAGTTTAGTTTGTCACCTAAGTTATAAAAGAGTTCAAAATTTTAATAATAGTTTGTTTTTCTCCTTTTTATACTTTTTTCCTCCTTTGTTCTATTTAGTGTCATCCTCATTGATGACATGCATATAGTCGGTTTAGGGCATATACATTTTGCATAAAAATAGATGTTTTTACATTACTTTTGTACAATGAGAAAATGGATGTTTATTTCCTTTGTGTGTGATAGTAAGTGCTTTGGAGTGCTGATTGGCATTTTATAGGGAGCATAATGTCTTATAGAATCAAAGGGGTGAGCATGGCCACTACACCAATAGTTGTGAGGATGAGTTGGCTAAGTAGGTAGTTTATGTAACATGTAGTATAAACTAGACATTTTTTGTTATGTCTAGACAAACTAGGCACTTCATATTTTCACAATATCAATTACACAATTTTAATACATAATTTCAATTACACAATGTTAATATATAAAAGACTTGTGTAACAAAACTTTGCGTAAATGACGGACTTGTGTAACCAAACATTGTGTAGATGACATACTTGTGTAACCGAACTTTGTGTAAAGGACAAACTTGTGTACATGACATAAACAAATGGAAGTGCCTAGTTTTAATTTCTTATTTTGGTAAAAAAAAATGTTGAGAATATCACATCCCAAGATATCCGAATTAGTTATAGATTACTTTTTTATTTAACGGTTTAGGATATTGATTAACATCTTTAATTAGGCAAAATATTAAAGTTTAATAGGAGAGAGAAGGATGACAAGTTAGGTAGGATCTTTAATTATTTTCAAGAAAATCTTTTTTTGTGAAAATAGGAAGTGCCTAGTTTGCCTACACATGACAAAAAGTGTCTAGTTTATACTACACGCTACATAAACTATCTACTTAGTCAACTCATCATTTGAATTTCTTTGTTAAAAAAATGATGTGGAGGAGAGAAAAGGATGAGAGAGGTTTTTTAATTTCACTAGTGATAGTATTCTACCAATCTGCTCTACTGCAATAGGAAACTAAATCTCTGCAAATATTTGAAGTTAGTAGGTTTTATATTTTCTAATTTATTTTATAAAACTTAAGAAATCTATATTTCTAAAATGTTTCTAAACTGTATAGTGTTGTTTTGTGGATGCTCTAAGAGGTTTCTAAACTCTATTTCAGTCTTATGACTCTTATGCATGATTTCATTATATTTGATGTTACAGGTATCGGAGTTAAGCACGTGAGTGTTGTTGTGCTTATGAACAGGCTTTTAGAGCATCTACATTAAAGAAATGGTAAGATTAATCTTATCCCATTATTTTAATATTATCTCTCTACCACATCATCTTTAAGCAATAATTTATATTTATTTCATCTCATCAATATAACATAATAATAAAACTATGCATAAAATACGATTTTTAAAGTGGTATTAATATAAACAAAATGGATGTTGATAGATAAAACTATTTTATGAATTATAAAAAATTTATTTATTTTATAGATTATAAAAATGATATCAAAAGGTTTTTAAAATATTTTCAAATATGTTAAGCTATGTGTCATATGGTGATTGGCTAATGGGTGATCTTAACATGTGTTTGAAGAATAAAATTTATTTGTTATATCAAAACAATAATCCTCTCTCCTAGATAAAAAAAACTAAGATTAGGGGGTGGGTACTCTTTAGGAAATTTTGTGACTTATGCATTTATTTGTGATTAAGATAAGTCTAACTAGAATGACGCATGACTGAGGCCGAAGCTGTCAAGGCAATGCTCAAGTTGCCCCTGAATGAATTGTTCATTTTTATACATTGCCGTAAGAGATCGCGGAACCAATATTGGCTTCAAAAATCAGTTACAAGATTATACAAATGCAAGAAAACACCTCTAGGGACATAATAGCAGTATATCAGAAATATATGGACAGCTTCTCTCCAATCTTGTGCTGCACCATCTTACATTGCTCTAATAACTGCGTTAATCTATCCGTTTCTCTACCTTCTGTCACAGGCAAAACCGAGGAGTCTCTAGATTCCTTCATATTACTACCCAGAGGAATATCAACATCTTGCACTGACTGAACCTGTGCACTGTGGTCGCGTACTTCTTCCATAGGACTATCTTCGATTGTCTCATTCGGTTTATTAGGCTGACCCGCAAAGATAACTTCCATCATTTCATCCAGAGATGGATGAGTGATGTAAGACGGGTGCCATGTTTCAGGGACAAGATTGAAACTTTCACCTTTTTCTGGAGGGGTGTGTTTCTCCAATATGTAAGCCTTGCTGCAACTTCTGGTTGTCAGTATGTTCAGTCTCCAGTTGAAGACCCGTCTAAAAATAAGAACCCAGTTGGGAACCAGATAGTAGTGCTTCTTATGGAGCTCGAGTCTGGTATTTTTCTGTAGCATCATATTGGCTTCTTTCATAGACATTGTTAGATTCATCATCTTACTTGATTGGTTTAGGTAACTAATCAAGCAATCTTGCAGGTGCAGTCTTTGTTCTTCTAACTCTTCGCCGGCCATGGAGCCTCTTTTAAGAAATGACATATCATCCAAGAAGACAGGAAGCTTGCAATACCGTAATGCGGATACCAAAGGCTCAATTGCTTCTGCTGAACTCCAACCTATTCTTGGTAGCAACAGCTTTGACACACCATATTCATCAGCATCGTGCAAAAGTGATAACTCCGGACATGGCCAAGAATTAGGGTTTGCACTTGCAGCAGCGACAATGTCTTCTACTGATTTATCCAATGCCTCGTTGAAAGCTGTGATACATTGATTTGGACCTACCATATGGTCAACTGCATCCAGTGAGCTGTTCAAGTGGGATTGCGCCAATTCCCTTGTTTTGATGGACCATAGAATAGGCTGAGGACGTGACTTGCTGGCCAACCATTCAAGCCCTTCCCGTAACCTCTTGTCACTGAAATATCCATCATGCTTTTTCGTGTCTTGACTTTCATGAAGGTGAACTATCAGAAAGCTACAGATGCGCGACTTGTCAAGCTCGTGGAGCCCAAGTTTATCAGCGACAGCAGAAGATTGATCATCAAAATCCTCTTCATGTGAGGCGCTCAAAATCAAAAGAGGCGTGCATGATCCGGATGGTATAGATGCTACAAGGTTCTGAAAGTGCAACTTTTGTGTCTCCAATTCGATACCCTCAGATAAAAGAAACACAACTCCATTAGAACCTACTACGTCTTCATTCATTTTGCTGAAATCTATACTCTTGATGACAGACAAAACACAGGAACTTTGAGATTGTTCAGTGATCCACTTTTTCCATATTGCTATCCCAGGAGATGAAAGTACCAGGTCATCACTGCATTCATCTTTACTAGAAGGCATAAGTTTAGAATGCAACCATTGGTCTGCAGAAGAATATGTGCCATGATTAGACAGCCCAGTACCACTTGTCTTGTGGCTACCGTAACATAGAGCCGCCTTCCAACATATGCAACTCGAATGTGGATTTTGTTCACAAAGCATCCCTGCTACGAGGTCTGAGACACTGAAACTGGACCATGATTCGTCATGCTTCTTGTATCTCTTATTCATCATCTCATCAATATCGAGTCTCTCATAAGTGTTCTGCCTCTGACAAAACATAAAAAACAGAGACAAGGATAAGGGGGAGAAAAAGAGGGGAGATGGGGAACAGAAAATACAAAAGATTATTAGCTAGCAGAAGACAAAAGGATGTCTCACATCATGCTTTCGCTGAATTGGTGGCCCCACGGAGAGAGAATTTAGTGCTGCATCTGCAGCTAATCTGTTCTGCTCGCGCAGCTCCCTTCTTCTTGCACACCGCCTCCTCCAAAGCCTTGAATCATAGAATATACAATTAGCAAACGGAACTCGTATAGATACTGCATAGATAATAAGATAATAAAATCAATAATTAACATTCAATGTTCACTGCATTGCAGAACCTGAGGAATAACTTGATTTTTGCCTTGGCAACTTCTTCATCATAGCAATGGGCAACATCTTCCTCCTCGTAAAAGTCATCGGCAACAGTACACTCATCACTATCAATTCTGTCAACAACCATATCACGGTGTACTGAATTTGCAATAATAGGGTCAGCAGAAGCAATATGTTCATGTACAGCATTTCTGGTCATGGTGACCGATGGTACTTGTTGGAGTTTAGAGCGAATTTCGTTCTTAGGTGGGACTTCTGGAGAAGGAAACTCAGGAATTTGTTGAGGAATCTTTTCAGTATGGAATTCCTTAGTTTCAGAAAAAGTTTTTGGCATTGAGAAATTCCAAGGTTGAAATGTTTTCTCCAGATACTGTTCTTTCTCTACTTTATTCTGTTGACCCTGCAACACGTGAGGTGCAGGCTCAGCGCGCATCCTATCTTTGGGGGAACTAGCAAGGACATTTGCATGATTGTTCTGAGCCAATAAATGATCTTGAGCTCTTTTAAGTCCATGTTGCAAAGGCATGACTTTTTTTGGTGATGGACTAGCATGTAAACCACTCACTTCTTCAGCTGCAACATTAAGAAAACTTCCTCTTGGTGTAGACTGTACAGCTACAAGTTTCTCCGCATTGATCTTCCTCGGTTTAACTTCTTTTGAAACTTGAGACGGAATGTTTCTCAATTGAGGAGATAATATATCTTCAACAATGTGCTTGGACTTCTTCGAATGGACCAGCTCTGAACGTCTAGTGGGAAAATCCTTGTCAATATTCAAAAAGGGGCCATCTTTCACCATGTAAAGCTCGTCAAATTCCTTGATTGAGAAGCCATGATACTCTAGAAGGCTTTCAATACCCTCATTCTGACAACAGAAATACACAAAACTATTCAATACTGATGGGCCAAAGAAGTGCAAGGAACTCGAGAGGGTTTAAGAGACCAGAAATACCTCCAGACCAAGCCATTTGGCTACATGTGCAACTGGAATTCCTTGATTATTTTGCAGACCAGAGTGTAAGGAAGCAAGTGCTTGAGTTCGCAACTGACAGAAGAAAATGTGGAGAAGAATGTGATTTAACCACAGAATACTTTGGTGTGCAATATAGCTCTCAAACACTATTGACATGAAGAACATGTTGAAGACATCGTATTCCCATAACCCTAGGAATATATGGAGAAAATGGAAACAGACATTTCATGCAATCAACAGTGTTCTTGCAGCTTTGTGAGCAATTTAGAAAGTTACCTCAGGTATAGACTTCTTTATTTTCCTTAAATACCCATTTTATTGTGATATATTGCCCAGCAGTGGATGATTAAACTGTCTTATTAGTTATTACCTCTTATTTTTGTTTCTTTTCTTAAAAGAAAATGAAAAAGCAACAGTTTTACAGTTACAAGGCTATGGCTGCATAAATTTGACTCACCCCAGGCACTGCTGAAGCAGGAATTTTGTGGTACTGTAGTGCTTATCTTATGTGTCATAATATCCTTGGCCTTTTTAGCTTCTATAGAGAAAAACCTAAGTGAATGAATCGAAAATTCTTGATGAAGTCACAGACTGATTATATTCGAATTAAGTTGTTTGGGTATCCTTTTCAATTTTCTGATCCTTCAAATACCCAAACCCACTTCTGCAATACAAACATGCGTCTTTAAAATCATCTTATCAATTAAGGTCGCTAAAGGTGTGTTTTCTACGACACAGTTTGCATGCTTCCACATGCTTGCAGTATCACCTTATCAGGCATCATCCACGTTATTAGCATGTTTATCCAACACACCCTAATTGACTGGTTTTAGATATTTTTCCTTCATTGCAGTCTACCATTCCCACCTTTTCCTAGTACTACTATGCCTATCTTAAAGGAGATAAGAAAACAATTCTTCAATCACAAAACTGCATAGCTGAATTGAAAATACTAAATCTACCAATAACAATTACCTTCCCAGTATAAGTTCATATCAGAAATCACTTATTAGTTGTACACTCATACTTGCATTTTTTTACATTATAATTTATTTTTTCTTTTTATGCATCCATTCCAGCTAAAATTACAATATGAAAAAGATGCATTTATATTTTAAAGAAGGGACAAACATCAATAATATATACAGGTCATATACTGCCAGGTACATACATTGAGGCTCAAATGAGCCTAAATTATAAACCTGATACCCAGCAAATTGATACCATCTTTCTAACTTTTATTAAGGGATAAAAAACATTTTTTTACAAGCAACCACACACAACTACATAATGGAATATCATCCAAAACCTCATTCTTCCTTCCAATTACAAGATGGAGCAGAGTAAGAACATAAGCTATAAAATTGTCCCATTATACAGAACTTTTTATTGAAATAACCAAATTGACATTAAAATTTCAGGATTAGTTCCTTTTTGGATGTTTTTCTTGGCCAGTTTGCTTGCGCTGGAATGACACGCTTCTTTCTGGGAATATTTGCACATAATCAAGGCAGCATCGAAGGACATAAATGTTTGACAAGAATAATATGGTACAATCTTAATCAGTCCCTCAGTATGAAAATACTTTTCGTTTTAGCCGTCAACTTTTGGTTCAAAAATACTAGTTATTTTAGCTGTTTTGGTCCCTACTTTCCAAACTTGCCCAAGTAATTATCAGTAGGTTATTAGTTGTAGTTTCATAAAGTAAAGTAAGGTTATAAATACACCTTTAACAGTATATAGTGAGAGTCTCCTTAAGAAGTGTATAAAATGCTAGATTGACAAGTACTATCATACAGAGGGAGTACAAAAAATCGAACTGCTATCCTTTATCGGCATACCTACCTTAGAGAAGTGAGCATGCATTAGACATGCTTGAAGATAGCTTGATTTGATTCCAAGCCGAAAGAAAGCTATAAAATTGCCAGTTCTGCAAGACCTGGAGGAGGATTGTTCTACGTCAGGTTAATTCAAAAAAAATAAAGCTTGCATTTAGGTCTCGGGAGAAGAAAAAAAAACCTTGCTACATCGCGAGCAAATAGTACTTCTTGAGTTTGTCGGATCTCGGGTGTCATTTTTGCGAGATCAAGTGAGAGCTCTGCAGGTTCAACCTATCACATCTTGTTAATTTTTAAAAGATAGTTTTATTTCAATATCAAAGCAGGAATCAGTAGCTAATACAGATACTTACTTTATATCCAGGGTGTTTATCCAATTTTAACAGTGCATAATAACCACGAAATTCCTTTTCAGTTGGAACATGAACACCTTTCTTCCTGTAGTCATCATAAACCTGGAATAGTTCTACAGATGTCTTGTTCATTTGTTCAATATTCAGGTGAGCATCAAACCCCTCAGAGAAGCCCTCTCCTTTGGTGTATTCACATAGTTCATGCATAGCAATGATGTGGAGCCGTATCTAAGATAGAAGTTTAATTGATAGACCAATGGAAGTTGAATCAACAAGTGTAATGAAGAAGTGCAAGCATCAGATAATATAATAACTTCCAAACAGTGCAAAGGGATGTTTGTTTAAGCGTACTTGGTCATTCCTTAACATTGACAATCCTTCCAATTAGCTTTTACCACAAAGGAATTACATATGGTGCTAAGTAAATCCAGTTTTTCCTTATGACGTAGAAATCATAACTTGACCAAGTTGCAAGCTAAACCATTTTTAACAAGAATCCAACATAAACGCAAAGTTATGAGCAAGATTACTAGTAATTGGAACTAAAATATATTATAGTTGTAACAAGGTGAGAAGAAATTAAACGAACCATCTGTTCCAGCATACTTATTGCTTCAAGGTTAAATATGTGCTGCATCCTGAGGTCCATCCGAACAGCCCTCATCCTATCCCATAAGAAATTATACAGGCCAAGGAAGCTGACGCCATAAGGCTGATCCAGCAAACTCAGAAGATAATCCATCGTCTTTTCCAGGATAGGCAATGGCCGTATCAGTTCTGATTCTCGTTCTGCTGTTCTCGTATACTGTAAATACGGTATACCATGCACTTATAAAGTCCACAGGTAAATGAGCAAGAAGGTAATACTAAGCCAAGTATAAATTCATCAGAAACTACCTTCTTCACAGCAATCTCCTTGCTGCTTTGGTTTCTATCACCATTTATGCGCTCATACTGGTCCAGATCCCCCTTCCTTTCTCTTTCTTCCCTCTCTGACACTGAAATGAAGCAAAAAAAGCAATCCTTAAAAAACATCATTCCATGTCTGAGTAATTGACAACAATATTGTGTCTCATTCTCCTTTTGTTGCAGTCTTTGAAGAATCCAATGTTGGAGGGGAAAGACTTCGTAAAACATATTGCACATTAATTCTCCTACTTGAAAAACACTTAAGGTAATAAATTACTATATATGAGAATATAGTTTACTCATATTGTGGTAGTGCTCTGAAGGTACTTACTGGAATCAAATGAATGGAGAAGCATAAACTAAGTGATGCATTCAGATTGATATTATTGATCATTCAAACTTAGACACTTTGAACCATTTTCACAACTTTTTAGAAAACTTGAGAATAGTTTAGCCGTTCTATTCATTCATAACTCTTCACCAATAGATTCTTGGACTTGTATAAAAAACAAAAAAGATATGAATATTGAATCATATATTCCCTGAGATTGGCACTTGGGCATTAATTTGCTGATAATTACTCCATTTTTTAACCATTGAACACCATTGCTTTGGGCATATAACATGGCTTCACATATAATCGAAGTGACCACTGCTAACTTTATTAGACTATTAATACTAAAATGTGAAGTTGTATCACCTTCAATCCATCAAACATAACAAGTATTGTCTAATTAGCTGTTGTCACTTAAACAGTTATAAGATTAAAATTTCAAGGTATCCAATGAATATTTTCCATCAGACAATGTATCTACCAGAAACTTGCCAAACATCTTATTCATTAAAATATGTGACTTAATATTGAAACTATTAGGTTCAATATTGAAAATCCTGCCTAAGTGGAAACACTGCAACAAATTATATACAAGCAAGTTGAAAGCTATACCAGGACACATGTCAGAGCATACCCCAACGATAACACCAGGTGCCTGGGGACCTTCATTATCAACATCACCAGACATATTTTCTGCTGATTCCATATAATCTCCATTAACCTTTTGCTTATCCACTTTGGGACGATCAATTTTTGCTGTAACACTAGATACATTTTGCATGGGAATACTTAAATCAGTCTTGAAGCGCGCCAATCGTTTAGCTTTGGCTTCTAGTTCGCTGTAACACATGAAATATTCAGAACTTCAGACTGTATAACCATTTTTATACTTTACCAGTAATGACAGTTGACAATTAAAACTCCAACTCTTATACCGTTCAATTTCATCACCACCTTCAGCTTCGGTTGTATAGGACGTTCCTAGGAAGACTTGACTAGCAGGCTGTGGTGGTGATCTGGTTCTCTTTGGAACTGCAGGGCTGGCATCTGTATTTACACCATTTTCAGCACTTGCACCATGCCCAAATGATGATTGCACCGGACGAGAAGGAAAGTCAGTGACTCTTAGAACCTTTTTCTTAGGAACTGACCTAGGGAGAGACACAGAAGGCCTGTAGAAAAGTTGTATTTGTCAGTCGCATAGAAACGTAAGTATGCTCAACAATTGAAAAATATAAGATGAATTATATGAAACAGTTACAACCTATGTTATTGAATGAGATACAGAAAAATACTCAATCATACACTGAAATAGCCTGATCTTGTCACACCACAACCACTAGTAAGAGTCGAATTAAAGTTGAATTTAGTCAATCAATTGAACACAGGCAACAGTTTATAAAGATCAACAACCTAACAACCTTTTTCTTTCTTTTAGTCTTATTTTTCCTTCTCCTTTTATGGTGTGGAGGAACAGTAACATCCAAGCAAGACTAGAAAAGCATTAGAAGCAGAACTACACACTAGCTAGAGCGATCCTAAAGCCTTTGAATTCAATTGCCAGAACACAAAGCTTGAGAAGGATACTATGCAAGATCTTCACTCATTTTGAGCTGTGTCCCATGACCAAAGCCTGACCTTTGCCTATAATTAGAATATTACAAGACCTTATATTAACATTAGGAAAACCTCATTTCCAGTTACAACTAATGGAGAATGGCAGAGAATTCTCTGGAACAACTACTCATTAGCAAATAGGTATCACCTGATTACTAGCCCAGTCCAGATGAGTTTACCTAAGCACTCCTTTATTGATCAGCTCATTGTTAAAAGCCGTGTTATTTGTCAGCTGAGCTAACATTTGAAGTTAATTTTCAGGTTATCAAGGGATGTCAACATCTTCTGGTCATAAACTATAGTAAAACGATCCTACAAGCAGCCATGCAATATAGTTTAAAACAGAGACTACATACTCTATTTATATAGCTAATATGTGAAACAAAAATCTTCAGGTTTACATTGATGTATAGTAACTTAGAAAAGGAGCATGCACTAATCACATGTACTACTCAAATACTGCAAGGTAAAGCTTAACAAACAAGAAAACCGTTTTGTTCTAACAAATAGACATTGATGAGCAAATAACATGGGGGAAAGCCTTTCCAGCTGCAATAGCAGATGAAAACATTCAGTCACACACCCTCCTACAGCATCAGTCCCAGAGATTCTCCAAGGATTTTCATCGGCATATAAAGAAGGTGATTGTGCTTGTTGAGGATCTTGAGGGCGAGAAATAAGTAACTGGGTTCTAGGTTCAGGATATAATGTATTCACTGCAGAGGGCCTCCCGTGAATTTGTTTGTTAAAACCTTTATCAGCTAGATTTTGTTGTCCACCTCCTTGGACATAGGATTCTCTGCAAATAGCAGGCTGCATGATAAGACACTACATATATTGTCCACTGAGGAAAGTTATATCATAGACAATGAATAAGAAATGATTTTTTATACCAGTGACTAAGCATTATAAAAGCATCTCTTCTTCCTAACTTAGGTTGGACTTTTCCTTTATTAAACAATTTAGAAGTTCCTAAATCATTTCTTGTTAAATGCCATATCATTATAGCCTTTTGTTTAACATCATTGAATCTGAAAAAGTGATGACCTAGAGCACTCGGAACTGACAGCGGATTGATTTTCACTGGCATGCAGAAAATTCTCTACAAACTTCACTAAACATAAAGGTCACATGGGATGCAAGTACACAAATAGCATAGCATGCAGAGCTGAAGACATACCAACCAAGATGTACATTTAGCAATAGATTAAAATCACAATGTTTTGCTGAGAGCTTGTATGGAAAACCGAGTCGGTGGTTGGAAAGTCTACCCGTTAAGTGTAGCGGATGAATGAGTAAAACCCATGGAAGGACGTACACTATTAAAAGGTGGAGAAGAAAATGACACATCCTCCAGAGCATCCAAGTCACTACATGAAAACAAACCACACTTCATTGATAAGCAGACCAAAACCATAAAATAATAAAACTTATTAATCTGGGATGGTAATAACTCCAAAAACATAGACACTATCCGATCCTTCATAGCCTGACCATATGAAATCAACTGCACCCAGGATCCTGGATGAAACAAGCAGCTTCTGTACAATCACGATTCTTTTCAATTGAACAACCTTGGCAAAAGTAGTTTCCACTATTCCTATGATGTAAAATCTTCTATCCCCAATATAAACGAGCGAGACGATGATGAACTTTGTAACTTCCCACAATATTCAAGGAGTAACCCCACTAGCGGCATCCAACTAGAGAGTAGACCTAAAGGCTAATACATACACTCTTGTGACACCATTGGATTTCAAATACCAATAAATCACCGTCTAAAACCCTAGGGAGAAAAAATTACAAGCAAAGAAAGCCAAGCACCCTCTGATTGGAAAACCTCATAGAATTCAGCACTAATTGAAGGGAGCTTGCGTACCTGTATGATCGAATAACTCTAGAGCCGGGTGAAACATTGGCAATGTTTACAGGAGACGGTGGAGAAAGTGAAGGAGGGCGTGGGAAGTTACCGAACACGGGCTGTGATTTGGGTGGCGCCGACGGGCCAGACTCCCTCCCAAACCCCTTAAACGCCATTATTGAAAATCAATTCTTTCCCAATCTTTGTTAAATATCGTGAGGGTCTCTCATTCAAATTATGTGAAAAGATTGTCGAAAGAGAAGCGGGTTTCAGTTGGTGAAGGCGGAAGGCGGTTGTGACGGCGGGATTGGCAATCGCTGACGACGGATGTGCGAGATAGAGAGGGTGAGAGAAGTTACAGTGTGTAGACGGGAGGGTGAAAGAGGAAGCAGATGAGCGCAGACGCGGAAGAAGGAGTGAAATCGTGGACCAGGTCAAAATGTAGTGCAGTTAGGGTTTGAATTGTGAAGGTCAGTTCAGATGATGGTTGGTATCATTATGTTTTTGAGAGAGTTACAGTGAGGTCGAACAAGATTAGGAGTGTGGTATTATTTTTTGTCCTAAATATTCCAACAAAAAATCAATGACTTGACATTACATACTTAGCAGATTATATTTATTTTAAGATTGAAATATAATTAATTATTAATGCTATAAATAAGAAGGCGTGTAAAAATGACATGTGACGTTAATAACATAAAACGATGACACGTGGCGATAAACGCTTTCGATTTAATATAGGTATATAGATTTGGGTCATTGATTTAGTATCCACAAATTAAAATATAGAATATTATTTTACAAACTCGTGTATTTCAACTAAAGTTTTAATTTATAATTTTAATCAAACACCGTATTTTAAAATTTTAATTAGATCATTTCTCATTCTATTGAGATTTATAGTTTTGATCTAAAAACAAGCCCTAAAGTCCCTAACCTTTTGATACATCTTTAAACAATGACTTGACATTACATACTTCTACTTAATAAATTCTTTAAAAGTAAAATAAAAAAAAAATTTAAAACAATCTTCTAACAAAAAATCTTGTTATTTTAGGGTTTGGAGAGTCCGTCTAGGTTAGATATCCTCTCTATAAATTAGGTAAATAGGCCTTTTTGAAAAACTATAATAGTAACTAGGCTTTTATATGTTTTCCATTAACAAAATATACCTCAAATTACATTTACTAGTGTAAAAAGCAACTAATTACCATAAAATTAGGTAATTTCTTTTTCTCTCTCTTTTCCGTTACGCGGAAACGGAAACACCATCGATCTCACAATCTTCTTCTCCTCTCATTCTCGCAATCTTCTTCTTCTTTGGAATCACAATCGATCTATTCTCTCTGTTCTCTCTCACAATCGTCATCGATCGAACATTCTCTGGTGTGCAATCGAAGATCCAAATAACCATAAACTCATACCAGACAATCAACATTGTGATTCAACACATCAAACACCAGAAATCGTCATCGATCTAACCAAGTATCTCTCTCTCGCCATCTTCTTCATTTTTATTCTGGTATTATGTTCACCATTTTGAAATTTTGATCAGATTTTTGTAATTCTGGTATAAGGCATTATCAGATTTGGTATTCTTTTATATTCAAATCAAAGACATTTATGTTTCTGGTATGAATGAGTGAGTGTTATGTTTTGAATTTTAGGTTTTGTGCATTACCTTTGAATTTTTTTGTTCTGGTATGATTGAGATTGCATGTGGTCCTGGTATCAATTTGTTAATGATTTTGGTATGAATTGTGTTCCTAGTATATTTTCTTTATTCTGGTATGAATGAATGAGTTCTGGTATAATCCTTAATCTTGTATGAATGAGAATTGTGTTTCTGGTATTTGTTTGGTAATAATCTTTCTAGTATGTGAATTATATTTGAATAATAATGTTTCTGGTATTTGTTTGGTAATAATGTTTTTGCCTTTCTAGTATCCGAATTATATTTGAATACTAATGTTTCTGTTATATTACTTTTCTAGCATGAACGAGAGATGTGTTTTTGGTATTTTATTATAATTATGTTTCTGGTATGTGTATTATATTTGAACAATAATGTTTCTAGAATCATCTTTTTCCTTGTATGAATGAGAATTGTGTTTATGGTATTTGTTTGATAATTCTCTTTCTGGTATGTGAATTATTTGAATAATAATATTTTTGGTATCAGCATTTATCTAGTATTTGATTGATAATTGTGTTTCTGATATTGTTTCAAATATGTGTTATGGTATGTGAATTTCTGGTTTGTATACATGATCAATAATGGTATTATCCTATTTATGGTGTTTTTGGTATGCTCATTTCTGGTATGTAACCCGCTCTGTTTTTGGTATTTTGCATTCTTCTAATTTCTGGTATGCTTATAGTAGTTTTTCTAGCATATACAGAACTTGTTAGGCATGGATCCTATACAAATTGTTGTTTACTGTGGAGGAGAATGGAAATTTGTGGAAAATGTATGGACACATATGGGGGATAAGGTAGCGAGCAAACTCGTCATTGTGAGAGATCCTCTTAGCATACTAGAAATACGGAAATTGGTTGCAAGACGTTTTCAAGTAGATGAGATGCTGCACAATGTGGAACTTACATACAAGAATATCTTAAATGAAGCATTGTAACCGTTTGATATTGAGACCGTAGAAGATTTCAAGGATTTTGTCAAAACTAATCAATCTACTCAACTATGCTGGAGTGTGCCAATGTGTGTGAGATTAAAGTCTAAAATTCTTATATTAGAAATTGAAGAAGTTAATGAATATCTTCCAAGCACTGCCATTTTTGCCGCTCCTAGTGTGAATGAAATAGAAACTGAAAATAGTTGTGCAATCACTCGAGTTGAACTCGAAGCAACTAAATGGGGTCTTAAGAATGGTCAAAAGTTCAAAGATAAAATTGTAGTGAAAAATGCATTGTGTTTGCATGCTGTTGTTGAATGTACACAATACAGAATAACAAAGTCTATAAAGCTGATGTTCTTGCCCGATGTCTAGATAAAGATTGTAAGTGGCACGTGCGGTTCTCAAAAATCAAGAAATCGAATGTGTTTACACTAACAAAGTATACCAGAGGGCACACTTGTTCGTTTCATACAAGAAGAAATTATCGTAGAAATGTGTCATATCTAGTCATTGCTGAAATAGTTGCAAAAATGTAAGGCCATTGCTTATTATGACATATAATATTCAATTGTATATTGTTTTCTTTGATTCTGGTATGAATTGCATTAAAATGATATTGTTTATGTGATTCAGGTATGTTAATACACACAAACTTCCCGATCCTAAGACAATTATTGGAATCTTGAGAAATGAGCATTGTTTAGAAGCTAGTTACTGGAAATGTTGGATGACACAAGAGGCCGTGAAGGACAATATAAGAGGAACAAATGTAGAGAACTACAAGGGTGTCCAGTTTACTTACATCGATTGCAAGAAGCTAATCCGAACACTATTGTAGCGTTGCAGTTGGATGATGAAAATAAATTCAAATATGTGTTCTTTGCTTTAGGACAATCAATCAAATGATATGCAGTAATGAGAAAGGTATTATCCTTTTTCTTGTATGTATTAAAGCTATGAATTTGGTATTCTGAATTATGTATGAATGATATAGTTTCTAACTTTCTAGTAAGCATTATCTAGTAAGCATTATCTCGTATTCTGAATTATGCCTCTGGTATTCAAATATGTAGTAGCCTTATTTGGTAAGTATTAGTGTTATGTTTCTGGTATATTCATTTATGGTTTTTGTATTCAATGTCTAGTATTGTTATATAAATGTGTTTTTGGTAATATAATTTCTGGTTTGTGTATGTGCTTAGTTTCTGGTATAGTGAATTATATTTGAATAATGAAGTTTCTGGTATGAGTATTATCCTTTTCTAGTATACCAGAAACTAATTGATTGGTGATTATTGTTGTTTAAGGTTATTTCAATGGACGGAACATTTTTGAAATGACGATATGGTGGGCTATTATTGCTTGCAACGGCTCAAGACGCAAACCAACAAATATACCCGCTAGCATTTGCGATTGTTGATCGTGAATGTGATGACTCATATGATTTCTTCTTCTATAATATACACAAGTTTGTCGATGACCGTGAGGAACAACTATTTGTATCTGATAGACACATGTCAATAAAGAATGGTATAGCTAAGCACTACACAGAAGCATCTCACGGAGTTTGCATGTACCACTAAAAGGGAACATCAAGAAAAAGTCAACAAAAAATATAGTTCAACAAATGTTTTTGGATGCAGCTAGGTGCTACAAAAAGGATAAGTGCCTAGAACTGTTCGAATATATAAAGATGGTATGTTTATTCTAGTTTATAGTATTTTCTGGTATACAATTATATTATGTTTGCTAGTATTTCATTTCTGGTGATTGATTTCTGGTATTGTGACTTACCTCACATTAATAATGACTCTGGTATAAATGGCTCTGGTATGAACAAATGTTATGTATGTTGTATGAATTTTCTGATCAATTATGGTATAGATTTTGGGCTCATTTCTAGTATGATAATACATGATATGATTCTAGTATTGAAAATTATCATTGATGAACAATGATTATGGTATTACCTTTTTTCTAGTATGAAAACATGTTATGTGTCTGGTATGATTTTTCTAGTATTATATATAAATTCATGTGTACTTGAAAATGATGTGTAGGAGATGGAAGTAGTTGAGGAACTGTTGGATGAGATTGGATTTGTTGCATGGTCCCGATCTTTTTGCCCCCACCAAACGTTACAACATTATGATAAGTAATATTGCAGAATGTATTAATAGTGTATTGTGTCATGGAAGGGATTATCCGGTGCTTGCCCTCATTGATGTTAATAAGTAGTTGGTGGGTAGATGGTTTGCAACAGGAAGGGAAAATGTTGCATCATGTACATAATTGGCAACACCAAACATTGATGCTCTAATACAAGCTAAATTTAGGGAGGCCACAAAGTATGGATGCTACGTGCTTGATGCAAAAAGGCTATTGTTTGAGGTACAATGGAACCAGGAAAGAGAAGTTGTTTATTTAGTGGATAGGAGTTGCACTTGCAAGGAATTTGATATTGAAGAATAACTGTGTGTTCATGCCATAACTGCATCAAATATGGCAAAAATGAATCCTTCTTCTCTAGTAAGTAAATATTACAGCGTTGAATATTGGAGAATGGCATATGCAGAGACAATATACTCAATCGTTGACGATGAGAATTTAGATATTCCAAGTTGCATTGCATCTATTGAATGCAACCCTCCTACAAAGCGGAAGAGAACTGGAAGATTGCCTAAAGCTAGGATAAGAAGATCAGGGGAAGGGAACAAGAAGAAGAAATACAGCTGTTGTGACATGGTATGACATAACAAAAAGACTTGCCGAAATCAACCACTGGAAGGAGTGAAGACACATACCAGAAATACAGATTATGATTTTATGTTAGTATGAGATTGTACAAAACGGTTATTATATTAGTATATGTTTGTTTTATGTGTAAAAATCCTCATACCAGAAGCATAACAACAGATAATAACAAAAACTGTATCAAAAACTCATACCGAAATCCAATACATGAATACCATCAGGCCAGATACTCATACCAGAAAGCTCATACAATGAATAATACAATAAAATCACATATTGAACATTTCTGGTAGACAAAGTATAATACCAAAATCACATAAATGAAACAAAATATACCACAATACAATACCATAAATAAATACTAGAATGCTAATGCAATAAATCATACCAAAAAATCACAAAATGAACAATTCTGGTAAGTAAATACTAATACCAAAGGCACATAAATTAAAACCAAACATACCATAATCATAAAACAAAAGCAAATACCAAATATCTCAATGAATAAATCATCTCAAGTTATCATATGATAATATATGAAAAAGAAATCATCATACCAGAATCAGATAAATGAAAATCCATCATGCTAGAATCATAAACCATAAACAAATTACCAGATATACTCATACCAAAGGCACATAAATGAAAATCCAACATCATACCAAAATCCAAATCGCAACATAAATATTTCTAGTAAGGAAATCATCAACCTAGAATCTTATAAATGAAAACCAACATACAAGAATACTATGTACCTTAACAAATACTAGAAAACTAATGATAAAAATCATACCAGAAAATAATCATCAACAAGATTAGATTAAAAAGGAGTCAATACAACTTGAATGACTGTTAGAACAGAGTCAATACCAAAAATATTTGTTTATAATGTACATATTAATGCTACACAAACACACAATTACATCATAGTCAATTAAACAACAACATAAAGGCCAGTTACAGTTTCAAAGCGACTCGTAGGGCTTCACCCACTCCCTATTGTACATAATCACACAAAACTGTTCTTTGAAAGCTGGGACGTAGCCTTGACATATGAGCGACAAATCAGGTCGTCCAGATGATAAGTACTAGATGTGCTTGATAGTGAAAACACCACAACTTCCACTGCCATTCAACAATAGATTATATAAGTGTTTTTCCAAACCAACATACTAATGAACATACCAGAAACATATGAGTAGTATTGTATAAATTACCTTGGGTTGTTTTGTGAAACCTCTTTCGTTGTCTTTCGAACATACTCCAACTACTTATCAAGATTGTCGTCAAACCTCTCAAAATGTCCATGAAGTTTCAGAACGTGAGGATACATAACAAGGAATGGGGTAAGCAAAGCCTTCAAGTCCCCATCGGACATACAGTCCACAATTGAGTCGTATACTGTTAAACATCATTTAATTAAATCAATCTGAATCGCTATCCAGTGTTTACCCCCCGTGTTCATGCTAGTGTATATGGTATCGACATTGTATAAATTCTTGGCGAAGGTTGGGGGTTCAAATCCAAATATATAGTTTATAATTTGGTCACCAAAATCAAACTCCACCTCCCTTGCCTTTTTGACTGCTAAAAATTCTTGATAGACCTCATCATTGAAATATGATAGAAATATTCCAAGAAGAATGACAACACGACCATAAACATTAGGATGATCAACCACAACTTTTCTGAGGTAGATAAGCATTTCATCGAGTTGTTGTAAATTAGGGAAAAACTAATAATCCATTACTAGAAAATAATACAATAAATCCATACCAGAAACTCATATGAGACTCATATAAAAAACACAACAAGATCTCATACCAGAACTCAATACATGAAAATAACCAAGCAAGATACACAAATAGGGAAACCCATCATACTAGAATCCCAAAACATAAACAAATACCAGAAAGCTCAAGCAATAAATAATCTCATGAAGGCACATGATAACTTTTGGCATATAAATCATCATAACAGATCACATAGATCAAAACCAATATGCAAGAATCTCATACCAGAAAACTAATGAAATACATAATATCAGAAAACCAAAACACATATCAACAATTCAAAGTCATACCAGACTCTAATATAACTAGCTCTTACCAAAAAGCAATTCAACATAGCATACCAGAAACTAATTAAACAAACTGTGGAACCAAACTCATACCAGAAACACATCAATAGCTCTTACTAGAAAGGCATACTAGAAACACATCCAAAAATTATTAAGTTGAATAAAATTAAGGTTAGTGTTAACTTACATAATCCCACAACCATCCAGTTTTTTGGAGTATCAGCTTGAAGTGTTTTTTGGTTGGTACATGGTGATATCCAATTAAAGAATCTTCTTTGGTCGAGTCAAGGTACCAAGAATAAAATGTAAGAGCCCTAGTCTGGAGGAACTGAGAGTGAAGTGTTGAGCGTGCAAGAATGGCCTAAACTGCCCCTGCGGTTTACAGAGGCTGCCCCTGCGCCATTCATGATCCGCCCTTGCGGCCATCTGATCCGCCCTTGCGGATTAGGGTGTGCTGCAACCGGCTTTGTTGACCTTGACCCATGCTTTTGGATGGCTTCCTATATAAGCCTCTTCTTTGCTTCATGTGGAGGGTTTCTCATCTCTCTACAACTTTACCTCTTCTCCCTCACGTTATTCTTCTTCCCTTCTTCTCCTTTAAATCTTCATCTTGTTTTCTTGATCTTGTTAGAGTTTTGATGAAAGTTTGTGGCTTTGGATGTTGATGATGATGATTGAGGATGTTGATGTGCCTTGTTGAGCCAGCCTTGGAGTTGTGGTGAGGATCTCCCTTGGTTAAGTTACAACTTGGTGAGTTCTTCATCCCTTCCTTTTTTATCTTTCTTCTTTCTTTCTTCTTTCTTCTTTTCCTTCTTCTCTAGCTTAGATTCCACAAGATTGATCTTGTGGAAGCCTTCATAGGCTTTGTTTGATGTATATATGTATGTATATGTATATATGGGGTTGCTGGCTGAAGAAGGAGTGAAGAGGTTCGAGTGAAGAAGCAAAGAGGAGCTGAATGTGTGCATTTTGCACACCAGCCGCCCCTGCGCCACCTTGGAGCCGCCCCAGCGCCGGCCAGTCGCCGCCCTTGCACCACTTTAGGGCCGCCCCTACGCCTCCCTGCACCAGCCTTGCTTTGCTCTTGGTTTGTAGGTGTGTCTTGATTCCAGGCTTGCCTATGGATGACATTGCCCCTTCCTTTCCTAATATGAGTGTGTAGTATCATGCTAGATAGACCTATACAAATCCGGGCTCGGGCCGGGTTCGGGCAGGGTCATACCTAAAAACTCTACCC
Organism: Fagopyrum homotropicum; assembly: GCA_033239125.1. Lineage (NCBI taxonomy): Eukaryota > Viridiplantae > Streptophyta > Magnoliopsida > Caryophyllales > Polygonaceae > Fagopyrum > Fagopyrum homotropicum. The sequence goes on from BSWB01000005.1 coordinate 51,979,545, forward strand.
GTAAGGTGCGGGCCGGGCCACAAACGCTACCCATGTCCACCCATGTAAAAATGGGCGGGCTACCGGGCCGGCCCGGATGGCCCGTATGTACTTATTTGTGCGTTTTTTCCTAGAATTTATCGGTCAAAACAAGTATTATAATGAATTTAATACCACTTTCAATCCAATTATACTTGTATAGTACACTACCAACAAATTCAATAACAATCGACACACAAAAATGAACAAACCCAAATACCTACAAAATAATAAGTATCATTACAGTCAAGTTAGTCCTACAATATTGTGTTACATATGAATATAACTAGTTAAATACTCCAAATAAAATAAATGAACAATCAGAATATGTAACACTCAAAACAATATAAATTATATACACATATAGATATAAAATATTATATGCATAAAACTATATACGGGCCGGGCCGGGTTAGGCCACGGGCCAAACTGTTTACCCGTACCATCAAAATATGGGCCGGGCCGGGCCAAGCCCGAACGGGACAAACTTGCTGCCCATATCCATGTTTTTTCCCGGGCGGGCGGGCGGGCTGGACGGGCCGGCCCGGTTTTGTACAGGTCTATTGCTAGGTATAGTTGAGAGTGTGTTGATGATGTTATGATCATGTGATGTCTTGTATGGCTTTGAGGTTTAATAGGTTATGAGGCTTAGGTTGAGGATGATCCTATGGATCCCTTAGGTCTAGGTGTGATCCCTTTGATTGATAAGAGATTGATTATCTCCGTGCCTTGTTATTAGGCAGTGTCCCTCTCAAGATTGGAAGTTGATCATGGTTGTGATTGTACGAGGTTGGGGTAAGTCCGTAGGACTTACTTATCTACCATCCTTATATTGGGTGTTTGCATGAGTGGTGTGTGCGTTATATGCTTGATATGATAGCATGTGATGTCGATGATTACCGACCTATGTTTTATTGATAGCCCCATTGTGTGGCAGTGATAACCCTTCCCTTCATCTTGTAAGGAGCTGGGGGTTCTTTGTGCTCATGTCATATGATATACAAGAAGAGCGCAATCCATTCCCTTAGGGTACACGGGTTGTGTGACCGACACTACTTCCATATGGACGTCAGGCCTAGAGGCGGGGATGTATCGGTCCTCGTGTCAAATAGTTTCATCTATCTATATATATATAAGATTTGAGTGAATGACTATTATATAAAGATGATAAAATGGGTAAATGTGTGACAACATGATTATGTGTTTATCTTTCATGACTTGTGCTTGTGCTTATGCATTACCTTATATGCGTATGGTTAGCTAATGGTTTCATACCATGTTGTAGATGCCTTGCAGAAAAGGCGAGCTGCTGGGTAATCTGGCAGGGTGATAGGCCGAGGACTCTCGTACATTAGGTGATTATGGTTTTGGGGATGTTTATCTTTCCCTCCTGTGTGAGGATGATGTTTTGTATACCTCCGGTGTAAGGATGTTGTTTTATACTCGGCTATGATCTTGTATACCTTTTGGATGTACAGTTTTGTACAATTTTATGTATTTGTTTTATATCTGTCAGTGGCATGTTCTAAGGTCCAGTGATTGTTGTCAGGCTAGGGTCAGAATCCATTGTGAGATCCTAGTCCAATGTGGCATCCCGAGTCCCGCGGATTTGGAGTGTTACATAAAATGCGTCTCTTTCCTTCTTGCTCAAGAAATTATGCATCGGTGCCTTAAGGATCTACAATGAGATAACATAGGGAGATATGACAAGGTCGTTATGTTTCTTTTCACGTAAATCCATTCTCCTCGGTCCTTTGGCTTTTGCTTTCTCTTTAGCAACAATGTCTGGTTTTGGTTTCTGTACCAGATTCACAACATAACAAAAACCTTAACAAATGTGCACTGAAACAAAACACATGAAGAATAGTAGTGTTTTATACCTCTTCAACTACCTCTTCTTTTGTCTTATCAACTTCAACTTCTTCCTTGGGTTGGGGCTGGGGTTGGGGCTTTTCTGGGGATGGTGTCTCTTCTGATCTTGAAACCCCAAGAATTTCTAGTTTAGCATCATCAACTGGAGGTGGGGGTGGACACTTGGGTGCCTTTAGAAGAAGGAGCCATCCTTTCAAGCTTATTGAGGATCCGGAAACATTGCCCTCCTATTCGGTGTTGGGCAACGGTATGTTCCTTCTGCCTCAAAAGCACTTGGTTGATTGTTTCATCTTGCTCTTCAACTCAGAAATCAACTGATTTTGGATTTGCAGTTGTTTCCTCAAATCCTCCACCCAAGTAGGCTTTAATACATTCACATAATACAAGATTATATATGCGATATCAAATATGCTTTTGAAAGTAATAAATTCTGGTTGTAAACTCTCATTTACCTATTTAAGGTAGGAATAGTGGGGGCGGGATCAACCAGAAGGTGCAACCATAACTTCTGTAGGGAGATTGGTATCCAATTTTAGAGGATCAACCATCCCACCAAGGCTACACGGTGCAACCGCAACCTCAGGGGGACTAGCCACTACCATAATTTCTTCTTGGCTAAAACAATAGAACAAATAATTAAAAAATGATAATTTTGGTATGATAATATAAATATGGGGTGCTATTCAAGTAAGACACATTATTCCGGTAGGGCCGTGCTGCTGAACGTAGAGTTGACACGTGTCCCCAAATTTTTTTTTTTCCAGAAACGAGTGAAAGTAATAGTTTATAACTTATAAAAGGATAGTTCATGAATTATAATAGAATAGTTCATAGTGCAAAATTTATAAAGGAGTGAAAGTAATAGTTCAAAACTTATTAAGGGATAGTTCATAACTTATAAAAGGATAGTTCATGAATTATAATAGAATAGTTCATAATGCAAAATTTATAAAGGATAGTGCATAACTTATAAAATGATAGTTCATGAATTACAATTAAATAGTTCATAACATATAGACAATTAATTTATAAATAATTTGATATAATATATTAAAAAGTAATAGTTCATGATATATATGAGAATAGTTCAAAGTTTATAAGAGAATAGTGCAGAATTTATAACATGGTAGTTCGAAAAAAATTTTATTCGTTTTTGGAAAAAAATTTTAAAAAAATCAATCGTTTCTGAGAAAGAAAAAAAAATTTCGGGACACGTGTCAGCTCTACGTTAAGCCGCACCCCTACCCTAATAAATGAACCGTACCTGAACAGTTACCTATAAATATGGGTATGTAACTATTTACCATTTAGTATCCTCAATAATCTCCTCAACAGTCTCCTCATTCTTAATTTTCTTAAATGCAGCCCTAAAAAAACATTATTAACTAAATGACAAACATACCAGAAACTTAAACCAGACAAAACATAACAATATACACATGAAACAAATAAAAAAACATACCAAAAAATATAACTAAACTCATACCAAAAATAAGATAAAATACATACCAGAAACTAACAGTAGACTCTAACCAGAAAGAAAGAAAGAAAGCATTCATACCAGAAAACTAAACCACAAACTCATACTAGAAAACTAATCACAAATACATACCAGAAAACTAAACCAGAAACACATACCAGAAGAGTATACCAGAAACTCATAACAGAAAAATAAAACCAATGTAATGTAATACCCGAAAATTTAATTTTAGATAGATTTCAAGTCAAACCGAATTGGCTGGATTGGACCTTTTCCGCTGTCTTATCATTTTATGTGTATGAATATCACATAATCTATTATCAAAATTTTAAACACCTTTTTATTCTATATTTTTTTATTTCTTATTAGCAACCCTCTACCATTCAACACACACATATATATTTAAACCCTAATTTTACACCCTCTCCCTCTCTTGTAAGCAGCCAGCCGCACTCCTCATTCACGTTTCCTCCTCCTCCCAGTGAAACTGGCACGTTTGAGGGAGAAGGAGCACGCCGGACCGGACCTCCCCGCCTATTCTCCCTTCTAAGTGCCGGCCGACCCACACCCTTGGATCTCAGCCTCCCGGTGTTCGAAGCCAAGCCTCCCCGCCTCTTCTCCCTTCTTAGCGCCTGCCGACCCACACCTTGGATCTCAGCCTCCAAGTGGTCGACACCAAGCCTCCCTGCCTTTTCTCCCTTCTCAACGTAGGCTGATGACCACCCTTGTCCTCTAAAACCGTGGACTTGTCTTCTCAGAACGTGCCACCACTGCTGTCGCCCAAAGAGTACTCAATCGTCCGGCCACTCTACAGAATGGAGATGCTTGTTGCCGCCGCCTGTTTGCCGCCCTATTGCCACCGGACTTCCGCCACTACATCAATCTCTGCTCTGGTTTCGCCTCAAGCCTAGCCAGAGAGGACGTCGACTTCCACCTTATTGCCTCTTTCCGGACCGTCGTCCGCCACTTCTCCACTCCAAAACCGCCAGACTTCCTTCTCTCTCCCTTGTTGTACGACTGGGCTGATTATAGGTGAGATTGTAGGATTCCCGTAACCCTATTTTTTGAGGATTTGGGGCTTCTGTAAATTTAATCTTGTTTAACATTATATATATGTAGTTGTATGGAATTTGTTGGTTTTGAAAGGTCTGTTGAGAATTGTGGTTGTGTGTTGTGATCTAAGCTAGATAGATGTTTAGTATTTGGAACTTAGATTAGAGGTAGAATAGATAAGTGGTCAATTCGCATAACTTGGAAGTTGAGAGGTTTGTAACTCAAGTGTTTGTGAAGGATATGTATGGTATGATTGTTGGTGAATTTTTATGAGTTGGTATGGAAGCTGAATATTGTAGATACAAAGAGTATGAAGTGAATAGATGTATGATTGTTGGCTAATGTTGAGGACATTAATACATCGGATGAATGACTTGAGTTAACTTCTTGATAGTAATATATCATAGTCATGGCTTGGTACGTTTAGGTGTTCCTCAAAACTTTTGGGATTTTAGTAGTAGTGTTTAGTTGACCTTAGTTAGTCTTGATAAGGAGCTTGAAAGTCGAAAAAGCTTTCAAACTTATTATAACTTTTGGGGGTTTTGGATTCAGGGTTAAAATTGTCTTATCGCCAAGTAAGGCTAATTTAGTGTTTTCTTTCAGATGAGCGTTATTAACTAAGAAGTGAAAACTTCTAAGGTGGTTAGATATGTTATTGATACAAGTTTCATGTTATGATCAGACAATTGAGATTAGACTCATACGGAGTCAAGAGATATTGTTGATTGGACTTGACTTGGTACTGGTAAGTCTCCGGACTTACTTAGCTTGTATTCTTCGTATTAGTTTCGATGCGTATTTGGTGGTGTGTGTTTATTATTTATGTTATAACAACTAAACCGGAAATAGGACCACCGACCTTTATATTATTTGGCCCAAGTGTATGATAACGGGCAGTGACATCACGGCCTAGCTCTTGCGAGAGCTAGGAGGTTCTTGGCAACTATCCCGGGCAGGTAGACAGTCGGATGCATCAGTACGATTCTTTGACGGTAAGTAGGGACCGAGGCAAGTTTTGGGAGATTCTCGTGTCACAAAAGAAGTTGAATTAGAATAGGACATGACTTAAAAATAAAAAGATAATAAATCGGATTTGTGTGTTTTGGAGTATGATGTGTGTTTATGATGATTTACTTGTGTTTGTGATTTTTACCTTGATTCTAATACCTAGAATATTAGTTAACGGTTTTATATCAATGTTGTAGTTGCCTTGTAGGTTAGGAATGCGGCCGAGAGATCCGGAAGAGTGGGCAGCCGGAGTTCCGTACATTCTAGGATGGGTTTGGTTGAGTGTCGTGTATATGGTGTATTGTATGTTGTTGTGTGTTGACGTTTGATCTTTGGAGTTGTATCTCGGCTGGAGTCTTTCATTGTATGCTTTCGGGAAACACATCATTTGCATAAAAATGTGTTTCGGTTTTGCCTTTATTTGTGTCTTGTTGTAAGATCCGGTGAAATTGTTGTCAAGCTAAGGGTCGGGACCCGTTGTGAGGTATCCGCCCGTAACATCCCGAGTCCCGTGGTTTCGGGGTGTTACAATATGGTGTTAGAGCCCTAGGTTGACAACAATGACACTTGCAATCTTCTAAAGACCGAATAGTAGGAAACAGAACCCTCAAGGGTTTTAAGTTTTAAAATGAATTTCGTTTTCAAAATCACTAGCATATTCAGTCGGTGATATAATGTACGGAGCACCACTCCTTCCGCGGATCTCGGTAGCTTAGTTTATTGGATTTTGATATAAATATGTATATATGTAGATATGTATACGTGGATTGTAGTTGCATGATGGACTCGATATATATATGTATAGTTATATATGCGGACTATAATACGTTTTGGACCTTGTGTTGTGAAGTAGAATTCATGGATTTGGTATGTTGGTAGTGATGTGGGCATAGGGCTTATATAGTCATTTATACGTATACTTTTTATATATAGTAGCATATGGAGATATGAGACCTAATAGAGAAGATGATAGTATGATATCATCACCTTTAAGACGACGTTGTTGTCTTGGGATAGCGCTCATAGGTGGAGGAGTACGCTAAAGTATCGAGTTGAGCATTTCATGCTAACGAGCACCACGCCGTTTCTCAGATTCCTTTAAAAGGATGTCGAAGAGGAGGATTAGAGATTCCATAAACGAAGGACGATCAAGCGGAAGGAAAACTCGAGACAACACAGAGAAATCGAGATGGAAGCAATGCAAGCAAGAAAGCAACATGAAGATAGGTAGTGATACGAAGAAGCAATGATGGAGCATCAGTGAAGCAACTAGAGACAACGAACTTAAGGTTCTTCCAAGTGCCGCGGTGATAAATTGAAGACGCGAATCAAGATGAGAAGTGTGGTCGAACCAAATACGAAAGATTAACGAGATACGTAAGTTAAGCTTACGGAGGGACCATGAGGTGAAGTGTTGATTTTTGCGGGATCCTAAGAGGGTGACTCCTTCGGACATTCGAGAGGATACGAGAAGAATCTCATGGTGAAAGTTCACATGGTAGAATTTCGTTAGTGGAGTCAACCGATTTTCGTTATGGTGATAAGAATGAGCAACGCCAATATAAGGAAGTGCGTAGAGAGGATAGTTTCAAAAGATGCGAGACTCAACAAGGAGTTTTTGTTTATTGAAAGACTTAAGATACCAATCGAGAACAAAAGGAGTGGATAGAAGGTGAAGGCTACCAGATGATTCTTAACAACAAGAACAACCAGATGAGAAAGAATTCCAAATCAACTCAAATAGAAGTGATAGAAAGTGGTACAAGAACTTAGCGGTATAAAGACGAGAGATGAAACTCAGGGAGACCAGTAAGGACTGATAAGAGCGCATATTGAAGAGGACATTATCGGAACAAAAATCACGCAAGGTAGAGTACAAACACACTTAGCAAGTTAAATGAAATTGCAATCAAGGTGGATGCCTCCATAGACAACTATGGGCATGATAGTCCAAGTGAGATAGGGTGTCGACCCAAATTTTTAAAGGAGCACAAAACAAAAACTTACGGTTGAGATGGAATGTGAAAGTAGATTTCGTGAGCATGGGGACGATTTGACTTCTTTGGAGATACGGTAAAATTTTAAAGATATCATGATGCAAGTATCAAATGGTTGAAGCCTCTAAACAGAGTCAGTAGATTTTCATGAAGAAAACATTACGAAACAACACCCAAGAAGGAAGAAGTGTGTATTAGAATGATCAGAGTGGACTCAAGAGTCCACAATGACCTTCCACTTATCACGGGATTTAAGTTACTAACACCGACGGCCCATGCAAGAGAAACCACAAGTGGAGGATAATTACGGTCATACGAATTATGAAGACACACTTACAAGTTATCGTGGAAGACTTGAAAGGACTATTTATGTTAGATGAATAACACGGTTAGACTAGAGGAATGGAGTAAACTCCTAGAGGAACCGGAAGTGTGGAGTGTAGAACATGCTAAAGAAGTATAAAGGGATTAACCGTAAGTGGTGCTCACAAGGAAAGTCAATGTCATAAGAGGTATGAGGAGACCTTGAGGTAAGTCAGCTTTAGCCTGACCGGCGACAACCGAGAACATGAACGTGTTAGTTGGGTATTGACGAGTTATGTGCAAATAAGAAAAAAAAGGTAACTATGACTGAGGATTTATAAAGTGACTTTACCGACGCCTCGGAGGATTCCCTCAAGTAGTCTACATCGATCTTCTTGGATCAACTAACATCATAGAGAAAATTGTGTTAGAAGTTGCTTGTTGGCTGGTTAAGAACAGACTCCGGTTGAGTCAGAGAGTAAGGATTAGTGTTAGAAGACTTAAGAGAGTAAGATGATGAGGTTGTTTTCCCATCATTATCTTATTTCATAAAGGCAAGGAAAGTACGTAGTACTCCTTCCAGATAGGACTGATGGTGTATTTTTGATCAAAAGAGTTTTGGGTCAATCATTTTGGACTCACAGAAGATGCCCTTATGATTAATGAGTAACAACAGAATAATCGGAGTAGCGTAGCAGAAGCGTGGTAGGCCCTAACCCATAGAGCTGGAAGCTCAAAGGTACAGAAAGGTGACGTGTCGAGTTAAAGACGATGATAGTTGGAGAAATGCATTTCGTTTGGAACGAACGTGAGATAGGCTACGCGGAGTGACTGAAAATTTTGTATGGTAACTGTATCAAACAGGAAAGTGTGTACATAAAGAGGTTATCAAAAGAGAGTGGTAACCTAATATGGATCCAAGTGAAGCATGACGACTTCGTCACATGCCGGCAAACGAGTAGTTTTGGAATTTTATACCTAATGGAGTACTCTAGAGTTTTCGATGGATTGAGAGAAGAGTTGATGACGTAACCAATGTATGGTGCATGGGTTGCACTAGAAATCTCAAAGTGAGTAAATATCATACTGAGTTGAAAGACATAAGAAATAGAAGCGATGAGAGTATACTTACAGCCTAGTAACCGTGCATAGAGAAAGCATAATCTCGGAGTAGAGTTTACGTGTAATGTTATATCGGAATGGAGTCGAGTGGCATTTTGAGTCAGAGTGAATATATCGGGCTGATGACCGTGGTGGATAAAATAATGCAATGCATATGGTGTGTCAACATTTAATGAGTGGTTATGATCAGTTGACGGTAGTGAGAGCTCACCTTGAGTCTATTTTCGGATATATTGCTACATTACTTTATGATCTTTGGAGCTAAGTAAGAAGCTCGAGGTTAAGTTAATGATAAATTAGAGATCTACAAAAACAATATGAAGACGTTAAGGGAATGTGGGAGAATGACCACCAGATTTTTGACTATTGAATTATATCAGGTTTAAGACTCGATAAGAAGTAGGCGATGATTAATTAATTGATGAACGGTCTGACTGGGTCATATTAAAGAAACGGGACCAAGCGAGTTATCTTCCAAGGAGCATATTTAAACACCAAGTAAAGTTACGGAGATGCATAAGATCATTGTCCCGGATATTATAGTCGTGATCTTTCGGGAAGTTGGAAGTAAGTACATTCAATAAAAGGAATAAGACTTTTATAACTTATACTCGGTAAGGTTATTGATGACATGAATTATATGCCATTATAATCATGCATATTGTGAATGTTTTACCTCAATTTTTCATACATTCGAAGAGATTTGTGTGCCTTTAAGCTTTGTTTCATAAATATTTCGGAAATAGAGGTCTACACAAGTTTTGATTAAATTCTAGGTAAAAACGATTGATTTGGAAGCAATAATGGAGCTAGGAGCATCTCGAGTTGATAAGGAAGCATAAGAGACCATTGAGGAGTCATGAGGAGCAAGGAAAGTGCGTGGAAGAGTCACACAAGGAAGTGGAAAACAAACCAAAAGACGAGCACTCTCAGTAAAGAAAAATCGGGTGATTTATTCCCCGATAGACCGATTTTTCTCTATAACCGTCTAAAAAATATAACGTTCAAAAGCCCAAAGCATTGGGGCATAAGGGGGACATGTCTTGTAGCCCATTAGCAATTTTTGGGTTATCTTGGAACCCTAGGAGACAGAAAGGAGAGGTTGGAACAGATCGGAGATTGACGGCTGACGGAAGAGGATTGGAGATCAATTCTTGGAGAGAAAGAAGTTGCGGAAAGAAGATAGAGTTCAAGATTCAAGAAAGTTGGGAGATCTTTGATTATTGTTCGTTATTGTGATTTGTGAACACATTCTATTGAGTGCTTTATGAGATTTTGTTGGTGTTTTGAAGGATTGATTACACGTTTTGAGGATTTATGGAGTTTTATGCAAAGTTTTGTTCTTTCTTGGTTTTCTTTATTCAATCTTGATTTTGATTCAAAAATGAAAATGATTGGCTAAAAACCTTGTGATTCTAGGGAGAATAGTTGATGATTGAGGCATAGATGATGGTATACTGAACTCGTTTAACCTTTTGGACCCTAAGAGTTGATATTTAACCTTTGCGAGTGCAAAAAATCGTGGTGTTCTAGCGAAAAATAGGCCGATCCGAATTTTCTGGGCTGACGTACCTTAATGCTTTATCCTTTAACTAAAGTTAAACCTTGCCTAAATCCCAGTCTTGCTTAGCCTTTTTAACCCTTATCCAAGTGTGAGGAGAGACTTCATCATCGATTCTTCGCTTGGTTACAAAAGTTTACAATATTTGGGTAATAGAGAGACTCAACATCCTCTATTAAGGTTTGAGTGTGCCTTTCACCTTTACCTTCGAGAGTCACATCCTTGGATTTTAGTGAGTGATTTGATAGTTAATCCTTACTTCGAGTACTCTTCTTGATGAGCCTCAATATCCTTCAAGTTGGGAGCTTTTAAGTCGGGATAAGTGAGTAGTGGAACTTCGCCGTACATTCTTCCTTTCTTCGAAACACATAACCTTGGCATCATCAACTCTGTCCTATGATCTTTTGAATGTCTTGAATCTAAAGCCGTAGTCAGATACTTGAATCCTTGGAATCATTTGTCTCTTAACATCTTTACAAAAGCTTCTACTTTTTGCCAGATATTGTTTGAACTGAATTTACTCTCACCCAATCCTTGAGTTCGACTCTGGAATTTCTTGCTTTACTACAGTTGATCCGTACACTGTGGGTTCGCTTTTGCTTAAGTTTTGGATATAAACTTAAGACTTTGACGCACACACTTTTGAGCGAACAGTTATCAAAGGACCTAATGTGAGTTGTAAGAGACAACCCTTGGAAATCTTAAAGCAGATTGGGAGGTTGCTTATTGGCTAGCGCTCCTACCCATATTGGAGGGTGTTCACCCAGTGCTTCACGTGCCTCAGTTGAAAGAATACACATCGGATCCGAGATATGTCATCGGCTACGAGGATGTGACCGTTAAGTGATAGCATGAATTATAGTCTATATTTTGGGGTTTGTTTGGACGTTTTATCTTTCGTAATCTGCATGTTTGTATGTGCATTATGTGATTTTACTACTATTTCACCTACCTTTGCAAGAATCGAGGTCTACACCTAGTTTTGTTGTAATTGCAGGTAATTTGGTACGTTTTGCATAAAAAAGGAGCAAAAGGAGTCATGAGTCAATTGGAGCTACATCCAGGGAGCATAGCCATGGATTAAAGATTTACTTTGGACCAGTTTTGATAGATTTCACATTCAGTTATGACTCACCTCGGTTGACCAGAGATTCATCTCGACCGAGGCGATCCAGAGACGCCGACTCGACCGAGGCAAACACCTAGGACGCGGCGAGAATATTTTATTCTTGGATGAGATCTTTTAAATTTGGAAAGTGATCTTATATTTTTGGGCTTGGCTCCTGGAAGGAAGGAGATATGCAGAATCATATATTTTACCTATATTTATGGGAAAATATCTTTCTAAGATTTATTATCTTTGGAGGGTTATTTTCCTATAAAAAGGGTTGGATTTCCACAATTCCGACATCACGCTATACTGTCGATCAAGATTTACAGCACGCAGCAGCAGCAACCTACTCCAGTTTGGAGATTTGAAGAACCTTTTTGAAGGTTGAAGGAAGATTGAAGATTATAGCTTTTATAGCTTTTTGAAGGGTTTTGTAAGATTGTCTTCAATTCCCTCACTTGTTGTCTTGTCTTGTTGGATTGCTATCCAAGGAACACTTTTGTTGTGATATTTGATTCAGTTATTGAAGTCTTTTCCTTAAATTCTTCTTGTTCAAATATTCACCTTCTTCCCATATATTTAATACTTTCATAATGATGATGAGTGGCTAATTTCCTTGTGTGATTCTAGGGTGATTAGCTGAAGGTTATGGGAAAAACAATGATAGAATAATCTTAGATTCCAGTAGGATCCTAAAAGTTCGAGTCTTTAACCTTAACCCTAAGCATCTCGTTCAGTCGATGAACATCTCGGCCGGGGTGGAAACTGGCTGACCGAGGTGACTTATCTGATCCCAAACTGAGAGTTAAGTGTTAGAGTTTGCCAAATCCTATTCTTATTACACCTTTCCTGGTTCAAAGCAAGCTTAGGATGAGACTTACCCGGTAATTCCTTAGTTTGTGTACCAACGATCATAAGTGTAGGTAATTAAGGTTTATCCTTTATTGGGGTTTGAGTGTGCTTCCATCCCATCTTTGTGAGTTAGCCTGAGACTTACCCGGTAAAGGTTGATTCTATTCCCTTAGATGGTGTGTTAGTTTGAGGTTATAGTTCTTTATCTTAATTCCTTGAGACTTACCCGGTAATAGGAGTTACGGTTTAGGATTAGTGTGTAGTGAGACTTACCCGGTGATCTACTCCACTTTAGAACACCTTCCCCACGCAAAAATCTCAGCTTTGTCCGCTTATCTATAGATCTTGAGTTAGAACCACAACTAGATGCTTTAATCCCTAGAATTGCATGTTTGCTTTATTGACTTCTTATTCATCTTTGATTGTGTTAATCACTCTTGTGGTTAGTATTGACATAAGCACACCGTATTGACTTTGTTTCACCGAGTCCCTGTGATCGACCCCTGGAATTTTCTTGCTTTTACTACGATTGACCCGTACACTGCGGGTTCGCATCCTTGTTTTAAGCTTAAGTCTAGGGTTATAAATTTAAAGCTTGCACACACCGTTTGGAGCGAACAAGTTTTTGGCGCCGTTGCCGGGGACTTGGTCTAGACCGAGTCGGTACGGTTTGCTCTTGGGGCGATTGCCCCGTTTCATCTAACCACTCTACTTGAGTGACTTTTGCAGGTTCTTTCTTAGGTATATGCGAAGAACCCGCGCTGGGAAGGAAATCGTTCCTTACGATCCCGAACCAGAAAAGACATACAAGCGACGCTTACGAGAAGCAAAGATGGCCCAACAAGACGATCGTGATCTTGCGGCCCAATTGAAAGAGGCGCTAGAGCTGCTACGCCTCAGCAAGGAAGAACTCAGGCAAGAGAAAGAAGAGAATCGCACCAAGACTGCAGCAATCGAAGCTGAGATAGCAGTCATACGAGACCAGATTCTACTTCGACCGAGGGAAGATCCTCCTGTTGATCCTCGACCGATGTAGGATCCAGTAGTTGACCCGCGACCGAGGCAGATTCCAGCACCTGACGCCCCGGCCGATGTACTTCCACCTCGGATGCCAGTCCGAGATGTTCTTCTTGCAGGAATCCCACAAACCCTAGGTCAAAGGATGGACCCTAATCAACAGCTGAGGCGTCCAGGAGTGAACCTAGGAGATCCAGCAGATCATGACTACGAACTTCGACCACAAGTTCTAGCCATGATTCGCCAATGCCAATTCGGAGGGCTAGAGAAGGAGTCACCGCATCAACATCTTCAAAACTACGAGATCTTGATGGAAACCTTGCGACCTCCCAGAATTGAGAATAACAACTACAAGCTAAGACCTTTTTACTTTTCTTTAAAAGATAGAGCTCTTACTTGGTATCAATCTCTTCCTCCAGGAAAAATTAGCACATGGGAGGAGATGACTACAAAATTCTTGACCAAATTCTTTCCCCCCTCAAAGACCGCTGAAATGAGAGGGAAAATCAACGCTTTCATTATGAAGGACAAGGAGAGCTTGTCCAAATCTTGGGAGCGGTTCAAGGATATCCTCTTGGATTGCCCACATCATGGGATTTCAAAGATCGAGTTGCTGGAGATCTACTTCAAAGGGCTGGACGGAAGCACCCAGTTCAATCTCCAACTACTCTCCGCCGGTACCTTCATGGACATGGCGATTGATGAGGCTTGGGACTTCATTGAGAAGCAAGCCTTGCACATGGAGAAATACACCCACCAAGGAGCTGAAGGTGGAGTTAAAAGAGTCAACTTTCAAGAGACTCAATCCAACAACAATCAACTCACGTCTTTGAAGAATGACGTGAAGCAATTGAAGGAGCTCTTGATGGCTCAAACTAAGAAGGAAGAGCAAGGGCAAAGGAACAACAACAATAACGGGTACCGTAACAACAACAACGGTCCCCGAAACAACAACTACAACAACAACAATAGAGGATCCAATAGCAACAACTGGAGGGCGAATAACCAAAATCACGGTAACAATCATTCAAACTCCAACTCTAACGATTCCTCTAACCCTTTCCTCTCTCCTCCTTCTTCCTCTTCTACTCCATTGAAAAGCCAAGGGCAAGGATCAAGTTCGTCTTAGCCAGAAAAGAAAGACGCAGTTCTGGAGGCAATCTTGATCAAGCTTAGCGCTATGGAGAATTCTATGACTTCGTTTTCGAGGGCCCAAAAGTCCTTCGAACAACAACTTGCTAATAGGGCGAATGAAGCGCCAAGAGATCCAGGGAAGCTTCCAACGAAGACGGAAACTAACCCTAAGGGCCAGTGCATGGCCATAACGACGAGGAGTGGACTTAAAACTGCAGATCCAGTACCTCGCTCGACGCAGACCACCTCGGTCCAGATCCAGTCGAAGAACACCTCGACCGAGATGCCAACCGAGGCGGAGCAACAGAAAGCAGGAGGGACGACAGAAACTTATGTTCCACCTCCTGCATACAAACCACCACTTCCATTCCCTCAGTCCAGAGCCAGAGCACATCTAGACAAGCACTTTGGTAAGTTTCTTGACTTGATGAATAAGCTACATATTAATATTCCTTTCCTTGATGCTATTTTAGGTATGCCCGCCTATGGGAAGTTCTTAAAAGAAATCTTATCAAGGAAGAGGAAGCTAGAGGATGTTGGTGAAGTTAGGATGACATCTAAATCTTTGGAGCTTATCAAGATCATGAAGGAAAAGATGCCACCTAAGTTGAGAGATCCCGACTCATTTTGTATTCCCATTCAAGTTGGGGATGTCACTTGTGAAGCCCTTTGTGATCTAGGAGCCAACGTGAGCATCATCCCGCTGGAGCTATGCACGAAGATCGGTCTTGGAGAGCCCAAGCCGGTCAAGATTCGACTTTATATGGCGGATCGCTCCATTACCCATCCCGTAGGCATCTTGGAAGACGTTCCGGTCAAGTTAGGTAACTTCTATCTACCCATAGATTTTGTTGTACTTGACATTCCCGCAGATTATCCTGTTCCTATTATTCTCGGGAGGCCATTTCTAGCAACTTCGGGTTGCAACGTGGATTGCAAGAACGCCAAGTTGAAATTCAACGTTGGTGGGGATGAGGTGGAGTTCGCGCTACTAGCAGCCATGAAAGGGGAGCAACTAACTGATGATATCTTCAACATCTACGATGAAGAAGAATCAAGAGAATTGGTGAGCTCTATCCTTATTAACGATCCACTCGAAAGAGTTATTAGCTTCAGTTTAATGGAGGAAGGTATATATGCTTCTTGTGATGCAGATATACGGAGCTTGAAGGCACTGGAAGAGGATCCAGGAGCTAAAACTGAAAAGCTAATCCAGGAGACGAAGATCTCCAGTCCCGGATCCACTAGCAGTGCCTCGACCGAGGCACCTTCTGGACTGAGCGAGGCGACCGAAGAACATCTCGGTCAACGCCTATGCGCCTCGACCGAGATCGATGGCGAGACGATTCTAACTGAGACTGCATCGAGTCCAGTTTCTGATACCATTCCACTAGACGGAGGAAGCAGAGATCCCTCTCAGAAAGCACCCCCAATTGTGGAGCTTAAACAACTCCCTAGTCACTTGAGGTATATCTTTCTTGGGCCGGATTCTACTTATCCCGTTATTGCTAGTGCTTCCCTCTCTGATTCTGAATTGTCTAAGTTAATGCATGTCCTGAGAAAGCATCGAAAAGCTATAGGTTACACCACGGACGATCTTATTGGCATTAAACCTTCTTTCTGCATGCATAGAATTCTAATGGAAGATAATCATAAGACTTCACGGGAACCTCAAAGACGGTTAAATCCGATCATGAAAGAGGTTGTGAAGAAGGAAGTTCTTAAGTTATTGGATGCAGGTATTATTTATCCTATCTCGGACAGCAAGTGGGTTAGCCCGGTGTATGTCGTTCCGAAGAAAGGAGGGATGACCGTTGTGACGAATGCGAACAACGAGTTGATCCCAACGAGGACCGTTACGGGCTGGAGAGTTTGCATCGATTATAGGAAGCTGAACACGGCAACTCGGAAGGATCATTTTCCGCTTCCCTTCATCGATCAAATGCTCGAACGGTTGGCCCAGCATTCACACTTTTACTACTTGGACGGCTATAGTGGGTTCTTCCAGATTCCTATCCATCCGGATGATCAGGAGAAGACCA
Source organism: Fagopyrum homotropicum (assembly GCA_033239125.1). Classification (NCBI taxonomy): domain Eukaryota; kingdom Viridiplantae; phylum Streptophyta; class Magnoliopsida; order Caryophyllales; family Polygonaceae; genus Fagopyrum; species Fagopyrum homotropicum. The sequence goes on from BSWB01000005.1 coordinate 51,996,115, forward strand.
CTTTCACTTGTCCTTGGGGGACGTTTGCCTATCGGAGGATGCCATTTGGATTGTGTAATGCACCCGCTACCTTCCAGCGATGCATGATGGCTATCTTTTCCGAGTACATAGAGGAGATCATGGAAGTATTCATGGATGACTTTTCTGTATATGGTTCCTCTTTTGATGATTGCCTATCTAACCTTTCACTAGTGCTTAAAAGATGTGAAGACACTAACCTTGTTTTAAATTGGGAGAAGTGTCATTTTATGGTTAATGAAGGCATTGTGCTAGGACACCTCATTTCTAATCGAGGTATTGAGGTCGATCGAGCTAAGATCGAAACTATTGAGAAACTCCCTCCTCCTTGTTCTGTTAAAGGTGTGAGGAGTTTTCTCGGGCATGCAGGTTTCTACAGGAGATTCATCAAGGACTTCTCTAAGATTTCTAAACCTCTAACTAACCTCTTGAATAAAGATGTTGTTTTTGAGTTTTCGCAGGAGTGTCTTGATGCTTTTTACAGGATTAAGGAAGCGTTGATCTCCGCTCCTATTATCCAACCTCCTGATTGGACCTTGCCCTTTGAGGTCATGTGTGACGCTAGTGATGTAGCCGTAGGAGCGGTGCTTGGACAGAAGAAAGATGGACGGACCACCGCCATTTATTATGCTAGCAAAACGCTAGATGAAGCACAACGCAACTACGCTACCACCGAGAAGGAGTTATTGGCGGTTGTATATGCTTTCGAGAAGTTTCGTTCCTATCTAGTAGGAGCGAAAGTCATTGTCTACACCGACCACGCAACCATTCGTTACTTGTTGGCTAAGAAAGATGCCAAGCCGCGCCTTATTCGATGGATTCTCCTGCTCCAAGAGTTTGACCTAGAGATCCGCGATAAGAAAGGATCCGAGAACTCAGTTGCGGATCACCTCAGCCGGCTACCGGAATCCTCCCGCGAGACGGATAACCCACCCATAGACGATTCATTCCCCGATGAGCACTTACACTTGTTGGAGCGGTTGATGGATCTACTTACTTTACCCCACGATGGAGGTGAAGTATGGGGTGAGGGAACCTCCTACCTCGTTTGAGACGCATTATGGTCCAGCTAGCGACCTTAAATCAAGCGCTTCTTGGGAGGCAACCCAAGGTATTGCTTTCTTTTCCCGTTTTCTAGTCTAGCTTAGATAGTTTTTGTTTTTGTTTTTGCTTTGCTTTGTTTTTGGCGTTCTGGACAGACAACAGGGAACATCTAAGGAAGGAACATAACTGGAAGGACGGAAGTTCGAGATTTTGAGAAGAAAGAAGCACCTCGGTTACTGTCAGAGCACCTCGACCGAGTTGATTCTTGAGCAACCGAGGCGACTAGGGTTTCTGCAGAACCACCTCAGTCCGTACCACCTCGGTCCAGTCGAGACCATCTCGACCGAGGTGACAGCAGATCCAGGAATAGTATAAAAAGAAAAAAAAATTTACTTTGGGGCATCCCATCTTTGAGTGTGCTTCCATCCCATCTTTGTGAGTTAGCCTGAGACTTACCCGGTAAAGGTTGATTCTATTCCCTTAGATGGTGTGTTAGTTTGAGGTTATAGTTCTTTATCTTAATTCCTTGAGACTTACCCGGTAATAGGAGTTACGGTTTAGGATTAGTGTGTAGTGAGACTTACCCGGTGATCTACTCCACTTTAGAAACACCTTCCCCACGCAAAAATCTCAGCTTTGTCCGCTTATCTATAGATCTTGAGTTAGAACCACAACTAGATGCTTTAATCCCTAGAATTGCATGTTTGCTTTATTGACTTCTTATTCATCTTTGATTGTGTTAATCACTCTTGTGGTTAGTATTGACATAAGCACACCGTATTGACTTTGTTTCACCGAGTCCCTGTGATCGACCCCTGGAATTTTCTTGCTTTTACTACGATTGACCCGTACACTGCGGGTTCGCATCCTTGTTTTAAGCTTAAGTCTAGGGTTATAAATTTAAAGCTTGCACACACCGTTTGGAGCGAACATTAAGCCTGATCATACTTTCGTGGAGTATCTTATAGTCATTTTAGAGTGTGGTACCAGATGCTTACGGTTTAAGAACATAAATGTGACGGATTTAGTTGTTTATATGAAAAGTCAATTAGGCTACTTGGGAGACGGAGGAAAGTATTAGGAGGAACTATCCTAGGTTTTATGCAAAGTTATCTGCGAATGCAGGATCGGCGAGTTAGTTCTCGGATTTGTTCCTTTGTGATTTTATGTGAGTGGTTGCTTGTTTTCCATGCTTGAATGTGATATTATTTAGTTAGATTTTAGATGTGTGGTCTATGAGGATTGATTGTGTAGTGAAGATAGCGTCTTCATGAGAAGCGGTCTATATACCTCTGTTTTAAAAACCGAGACGACCTTGGATTATTTAATGTTTCGGGACGAAAATTTTTTTTTAGGGGGGCATGATTTAATACCCGAAAGTTTACATTTAGATAGATTTCAAGTCTAACAGAATTGGCCGGTTTGGACCTTTTCCGCCGTCTTATCATTTTATGTGTATGAATATCACATAATCTATTATCAAATTTTTAAGCACCTTTTTATTCTATTTTATTTTATTTCTTATTAGCAACCCTCTACCACACACACGTGTGTGTGTACAAACCCTAACACCCTCTCTTGCAAGCAGCCAACCGCACTCCTTATTCACATTTCCTCCTCCTCCAGTCCTCCCAGTGAAACCGGCACGTCTGAGGGAGAAGGAGCACGCCGGACCGGACCTCCTCGCCTCTTCTCCCTTCTTTGCGTCGGCCGACCCACACCCTTGGATCTCAACCTCCTAGTGGTCGAAGTCAAGCCTCTCCGCCTCTTCTCCCTTCTCAACGCCGTCCGACCCACACCCTTGGATCTCAGCCTCCAGGTGGTCGAAGCCAAGCCTCCCGGCCTCTTCTCCCTTCTCAGCGCAGGCCAACAACCACCCTTGTCCTCTCAAACCGTGGACTTGTCTTCTCAGAACGTGCCACCGCTGTTGTCGCCCAGGGAGTACTCGATCGTCCGACCACTCTACAGAACGGGGATGCTTGCTGCTGCCGCCTATTTTCCGCCCTATTGCCACCGGACTTCCGTCACCACATCAGCGTCTGCTCTGGTTCCGCCTCAAGCCCAGCCAGAGAGGACGTCGACTTCCACCTTATTGCCTCTTGTCGGACCGTCGTCCGCCACTTCTCCACTCCAAAACTGTCGGACTGTCTTCTCTTTCCCATGTTGTACGACTGGGCTGATTATAGGTGTGATTGTAGGATTCCCGTAACCCTAATTTTTGAGGATTTGGGGATTTTGTTAATTTAACATTATGTATATATAGTTGTATGGAATTTGTTGGATTTGAAAGGTCTGTTGAGAATTGTGGTTGCGTGTTGTGATCTAAGCTTGATGGATGTTTAGTATTTGGAATTTAGATTAGAGGAAGAATAAATAAGCGGTCAATCCATAGTTTGGAAGTAGGGAGGTTTGTAACTCAAGTGTTTGTGAAGGATATGTATGGTATGATTGTTGGTGAAATTTTATGAGTTGGTATGGAAGCTGAATATTGTAGATACAAATAGTATGAAGTGAATAGATGTATGATTGTTGGCTAATGTTGAGGACATTAATACGTCGGATGAATAACTTGAGTTAACGTCTTGATAGTAATAGATTATAGTCATGGCTTGGTACGTTTAGGTGTTCCTCGAAACTTTTGGGATTTTAGTAGTAGTGTTTAGTTTACCTTAGTTAGTCTTGATAAGGAGCTTAAAAGTCGGAAAAGCTTTCAAACTTATTAGAACTTTTAGGGGTTTTGGATCCAGGGTTAAAATTGTCTTTTCACCAAGTAAGGCTAATTTAGAGTATTCTTTCAGATGAGCGTTATTAGTTTAGAAGTGAAAACTTGTAAGGTGGTTGGATATGTTATTGATACAAGTTTCATGTTATGATCAGACAGTTGATATTAGACACATACGGAGTCAAGAGATATCATTGATTGGACTTTACCTAGTACAGGTAAGTCTCCGGACTTACTTAGCTCGTATTCTTCATATTAGTTTCGACGCGTGTTTGGTGATGTGTGTTTATTGTTTATGTTATAACAACTAAACTGGATATAGGTACACCGACCTTTATATTATTTGGCCCAAGTGTATGATAACGGGCGGTGACATCACTGCCTAGCTCTTGCGAGAGCTAGGAGGTTCTTGGCGACTAGCCTGGGCAGGTAGACGGTCGGATGCATCAATACCATTCCTTGCTGGTAAGTAGGGACCGATGCGAGTTTCGGGAGATTCTTGTATCACAAAAGAAGTTGAATTAGAACGGAATATGACTTAATAATAAAAAGATAATAAATCGGATTTGTGTGCTTTGGAGTATGATGTGTGTTTATGATGATTTACTTGTGTTTGTGCCTTTCACCTTGATTCTAATGCCTAGAATATTAGCTAACGGTTTTATACAATGTTGTAGTTGTCTTGCAGGTTAGGAATGCGGCTGATAGATCCAGAAGAGTGGGCAGCTAGGGTTCCGTACTTTTTATGATGGGTTTGGTTGAGGGTCGTGTATATGGTATATTGTATGTTGTTGTTTGTTGATGTTTGGTCTTTGAAGTTGTATATCGGATGGAGTCTTTCATTGTATGCTTTTGGGAAACACATCATTTGCATAAAAATGTATTTTGATTTTGCCTTTATTTGTGTCTTGTTGTAAGATCCGGTGAAATTGTTATCAAGCTAAGGGTCGGGACCCATTTTGAGCTATCCGTCCGTAGCATCCCAAGTCCTGTGATTTCGGGGTGTTACATATAAATAGAACACACATCACCAAATCATAATAGATTAACTACCAGAAACTAATGCCACATAATTTAAAGATAGAGTATGAAATATATTGAAATACCTTTTCCGTCCCCCTTCATTTTTCATCTTCTTTGGGGCATCTTCTTTCTTTACAATTTTTCTGGCCTTGGCAACCTCAAAAGAAGACGACGAGAAGGACGAGGAGGAGGAGGAGCAACAAAGTCACTACTATTGGATTCCTCCCCCTTTGGGGCATCCATGATAACCTTGACACTAGAACCTCCGGGCCTGCATACCCGGACATTGTCGAAACCAACCTTGATAAGATGAAATAGATAGCCATCTTCATCAATGTTCTCATCCCCCACCTCTTGCGGTCATCCTCATTTTCTAGATCATTTGGGGACAATGGGATGGTTTTGATGTCATCTTGGGTCAAGGATGACGCTGTATCTTTAATGGTTTGGAAGCTACATTTTATCTTACCCTTGCTTGATGAAATCCACTTAATACAAAGTGGGGTTGTTTCTTCATCAACACATCTGGCAAACAACGATGCCAGTTTGGGAATTGATTCAAGGATGTGAGCCTGTGAATTATATACAGGAAACACATGAATAGAGCATACTAGAATATCATATCAATAAATGATATCAAACTAATAACAAAATCTCATACCAGAAAATGAAACTAGACAAGCATATCATAAAACCAAATAGACAGTAAACTGATACGAGAGGAAGTATAAAATTAAAACCATACCAGAAACAAAATAAACCAATCTTACCTGGAGTGCCAAAGGAAAACCAGAAAGGCAGTAATTTCCTGATTTTCGATACTTAGTTGACTCGCACTCCTGAAGGCTCTCAAGTGTCTTAGAGAACACAAGGAGCCCCCATGGGAAGGAATTAAATGCTTCCATGTCCTTGACCAAAGAAAGAGGGAGATTGGAGACCCGCATACGTTTCATGCTTGTTTGAGTAATAGCAATGTATTTCTTCTTATCATTACCAAGCAAAACACACTCAACAAAGAGGATCAAAGCCATCTTAATTTTGCGCTCATCAGTCTTACGAAGCTCTGAGTATTTTCCCTTCAAATTTTTGAACAAACATTTGGGAATGCCGACCAACTCCTTCATGTCGACATTTTCCTCTTCCTTGTAAGCACTGTACCGACACTCAAAGCCGGTAATTTCAGCAAACGCTTAAGCCAAACCTTATAAACCAAAATAATCAAAAAAAAGGAAAGAAATATATTAACAATAGAAAGTGGAATGGAGGTACCAAACTGAAAAGGGTGTGTAGTTATAAATACCTAAGCAGAGTTTTATTGATTGCAAACCACATAGAGTGTTTGCGGTCTGTTTTCACCTCATGTAGAAGCATGAAGTGTAGTAATTGCTTGGAAAGCTTAAGATTTGTACACAAAGAGATTATGTCCCCAAATATACAACTTTTGAACATATGTTGCCCCCTGACATCTAAACCTTCAAGTATAAAATTGATTAAATTTACACGAGACAGCATAGTATCCGTGTTGTCTCATATTTCGGGTTATCATCAAACCTGTACATCAACTAGTAAAGGAAGCAAGTTTGTTAATACCAGGAAAACATTACAACAAAAAACCAGAAACTCATATAAAATATTCAACTTACAAAGGACTCTTCATGTCCATCAGTAGGCATTTTTTCCTTTGCCTGTGTAAACATACCAGAAAATAATATCAATATTCACATCAAAATTCAATACCAGAAAGTAATATAAAAACCTCATATGAAACTCAAAAAAAGAAAGCATACATACCAGACAAATCATATAAATATAAACAGGAAACAAATCAACAACTAATATCAGAGAACAAATTAACACAAACACAAACCATAAACACATACCAGACAACTCATGTAATATAAACAAAGAACAAAGCATACTAGAAACCATATAAAAACAAATACTAGAAACACAATAGATAGGTATACAGGAAACAAATAAACATCATATACTAGAAACTAATACTAGAAAACCTAAAACCAGTAACATACCAGAAAAGCTAAAACTAGTAACGTACCAGAAAAGTTAATACCAGACACAAATGCACTAACAACTAATACCAAAAATCTCATGTAAATATAAAGACGAAACAAAACTTACCACAAAATCATACCAAAACACATACCATAAATCATATATAAACCTATCAAACCCTAATATGAACAAATACCAGAAACAATAATACAAGAAAATTTGAAAGAGTATCCAATACATACTGGCCATTGGTATATTTCCTTTCCTTGGTCCACCAGATAACACTATTTGAAGACCTACATCATGATCAGGCACCGTTGGTGTCTTACCCTCGTTTGAAACATCCTCTTCAATAGGTGAAGGAGGTGTTGGGGACAAAAGATTGAATGTAGGAACATCAGAAGCAGACGATCGGTTTCCTACAGCCTTAGATCGAGTAGAACTCGAGTCCCTACTCCTTTGGAAGGATTCGACCTCAAATCCAAGCCTTCTTGAGTTTTCTCGTCTTCGGATGGTTCTTGAAATATTGCACAAAATGAAAGATAAGTACACACATTCCAATAGAGAAGGCTATAAATTTCAGCTTGAAGTAATTTAAATTTATCATCTCGGAGTGACGAGAATTCTTCCTTTAGATAGTGTCTTGGAATGCCTACGTTAGGGTTAGTTGCTTAATGTCGTTAGAAAACATAGAACTCAGTGATACCGTTCGGGTAAACAATAAGAAGCTACATGAGACCATGGAATGTCCTAGTAGACATCATATATCAATCGCAAATGTTGAATTAGAGCGTTTAATTTGCCCATGTCATGCATGAATGTCAGGAACTCATTGAAGACAAACTTGAAGATTGGACAATTGGACGTTGTTTAGTTAGAATTCCTCGTTGGTGATATACCGCTTAAGTCCATGATGAATCATGGTGTTTTGGTAGCCGTCCTTCATAAAAAAAAAGAGTCCGAATTTCTCGGTCTCTTCCGCGGCTTCCCTGTTCTTCTTCTTCTCAAAATATTCTACTACCGCATCAGGCGTCATTAGTTTCAACACAAAGTTTCCCCCCTTCAAAGTAAGACAACACATGTTGGTTTGCCCCTTGTGTTCTACCTCTTTATCGTATTGTCATGGCCAAACTAGTAGAATGTGACAAGCCTGCATAGGAGCGATATCACACATAATGGTGTCCTTGTAAGCTTATACTTTGAACGAGATGTTGGCTTGTCTCTTGATTTTCAACTCTCCGATTCATCCATCCAAGCTTGTATGGTCATGGATGGTGACAAGTTTCAGTTGCAGCTTTTGGAAAACATCAAGACTGACCAAGTTACTACAACTTCCACTATCAACCACAATGTTGAAGATCTTTCATTGGATAAAGCATCTTGTGTGGAACAAGTTCTCTCTCCGATCGTCTTCATTCTTCAGAGGAATGACACTCAGACTTCTTCGATGCAGTAAGCAATCATTCTTGAGGAGTAGTGAATGAAGAATCCTTGCGTTGGTTAAGGAGTAAGATATCTTAAGGGGTTGTAACAAGTTCTCCTTTTCTTGTGTGGGCTTCCATTGTTTCGCCTTCCTTAGCAGTACATTCAATCTTTAGAATTGTGGTTTTAGTGCGAGGTATGATAGCTGCGACGAATGAGAAAATGGTGAGGTCATCTTTTAGTACAAGATCTTTGGGTGTAATTGTAGTAATTTCAGCATTTTGATCCTGTATTTCCAGGGAAGTTTCTGGTTCTTCTCTTCTAGTGTGCTCGGGTTTAATAGTTCTTCCTACAGGAAGAACACTCTAAGAGCTTCCAAGACGTTGTAAGGTTTGACAAGTGGAGACATGATTGGATTTTCACTTGCAGGTAACTTGTCTGGAAACTCATTGGTGAGTAGACATGCTCCCTTTTTGAACTCGAGTGGATCTTCATCACTATTTGGTTCATCTTGCTAGGTGGTTTATCCGGTCTCATCTTCATACTCAGATCCTGATTTATTGGCACAAGTCATTGATTACCAATGTCCGTTTGTTGGGATAGTCTTTCATCATATGTCCCTTTCCATGGCATTTAAAACAAGTAATGTTCATATCTCTCTATTTTGTTGTCTATTTCATGCCTTAGTATTTATTTCTACTGTTATGTGATCCAAATTTATGTAGAGTGAGTGGTTTCCCATCTAAGTTTTGGGAAAATCCCCAAATCATGGTAGATTAGTATTACTAAAGGGAACACAAGCATGATTAGTAGCTTATTGGAGCGAATAAATCTAGACTTATCAATCATGTTGGATTTATCTTAATGTCAGTAACTTAGACTTTCACTAGCTTAAATCTATCTTATTAAAGCATTGTATTATTTTATGCATGCATGAATGATTTATAGATTAAGCATCCAAGTTGAGACTTACAAGGTAATATGATGATGATTATGCAATGTTTAGATGTCTATCATGCTAGAGTAGAATTGATTGGGGCTGAAAGTATGATTGAGTCTACTAGTGATGTTTTATCCAAGTTGTGATTATACTAGATCATGTATGCAAATATTAAACACCATGATTGTGACTTAAGATTAATCAATTTAGTTGTGGCTTGACCATTGCATAACTTAATTAACATAAAGTTATCCTATGAGCTTCAAAGAAGATTATGATGTTTAGACAAACTCACTTAATTAAATGTCAATATCCTTCATTGACTGAACATTACTTCTTAAGCATGCTAAGAGGTTATGGTTTGGAAGGATTAGCCCTTAAACCTGGTGTTTTCCCTTACATTTGTTTCTTGATTGTTACTTGCTTTTGGTTACTCATTTTACCCAAATCTTTAATCCAATGATCACCCATTTTCTATTTCTTTTACATACTTGAAGTTGCTTTAAACTTGATTTCAACCAGGATATATAAAATATCTTAGGATTTCAACCTTGATGAAGTACATCACGTACTTACATTGACATATGACAATGACCGTACACTTGCGGGAATATATGATTTTGAGTGTATATCCAACTCACATCACTTTATAATAGCACATAGGAGCGAATAAATCTGGATTTATCATTCGTGTTGGATTTATCTTAATGTTGGTGGTTTAGACTTTCACTAGCTTAAACCTATCTTATTAAAGCATTGGATTCTTTCATGCATGCATGAATGCTTTCTAGATTAAGCATCCAAGTTGAGACTTATAAGGTAATATGAGGATGATTATGCAATAGTTATATGCCTATCATGCTAGAGTAGAATTGATTGGGGCCGAAAGGATGATTGAGTCTACTAGTAATGTTTTATTTAAGTTGTGATCATACTAGATAATGTATGCAAATAGAAAACACCATGATTGTGACTTAAGATTAATCCATTTAGTTGTGGCTTGAGCATATCATAACTTGATTGGTATAAATTTATTCTATGAGTTTCAAAAGAGGATTATGATGCTTAGATAAACTCACTTAATTAAATGTCAATACCCTTCATTGACTGAATATTACTTCTTAAGCATGCTAACAAGTTATGGTTGGAAGAATTAGCCCCAAAACCTAGTGTTTTCCCTTACATTTGATACTTGATTGTTACTTGCCTTTGGTTACTCATTTAACCCAAATTTTTGATCCATTGGTTACCCCTTTTCTCTTCCTTTTACACACTTAAAGTTGCTTTAAACTTGATTTCAACCAGGCTATATAAAATATATTGGGATTTCGACCTTGATGAAGTACATCATGTACTTACATTGACCAATGACAATGACCGTACAATTGCGGGAATATGTGATTTTTGAGTGTCTACCTAACTCAAGTCACTTGACAATAGCATATAGGGGCAAATAAATTTGGATTTATCATTCATGTTGGATTTATCCCAATGTTGGTGGTTTAGAATTTCACTAGCTTAAATCTATCTTGTTAAAACATTGTGTTCTTTCATGCATGCATGAATGATTTCTAGATTACGCATCCAAGTTGAGACTTAAGAGGTAATATGATGATGATTTTGCAATGTTTAGATGCCTATCATGCTAGAGTAGAATGATTGGAGCCGAAAGGGTGTTTGAGTCTACTAGTGATGTTTTTTCCAAGTTGTTATTATACTAGATAATGTATGCAAATAACAAATATTAGGATAGTGACTTAAGATTAATCAATTTAGTTGTGGCTTGACCATAACATAACTTGATTAACATAAAGTTATCATATGAGCTTCAAGAAGGATTATGATGCTTAGATAAATCACTTAATTATGTAAGACCCCAGTCTTTCGCCTTCACCGCCCCCGCGGCGAAGTGTGCAGCCCCTAAGGGGCAAGCCGCACCCGCGGCAGGGTCAGCCGCCCCTGCAGCTAGATCGTGCCGATCTTTCTTCCGTTCGTTTTATCTTCTTTACATAGATAGAATATCCGGTCTTCTATCTTATAGGCCGGCTTCCTTATCTTCTTCTAACCCTAGAACGTCCTTTATATCTATCTTTCCAGCCCTTCTCTATATTTTCCCGTCATTTCTTATTTTTCCCGTTTCTTGCTTACGATTCCTTCAACCCTCGAGTATTGTAGCCTTGCTTCCTGTGATCTTGCTAAACATGTGAGTTCTTCCTCCCTTGTTCTTCATCACGTTCATGTTGTTGCTGCATGTCCATCCTTCTGTTTTGTTTTCTTCTTTCGTTCTCCTTTTTCTTCTTCTCCAAGAATCAAGTTTGAACCTTGAGTCTTGTTAGCATCCTCGTTGTTGATGTGTTGCTATTCTTAGACTCTTTTGGTTGAGTCTTGACGTGGTTGGATAAAAGGTTAGAGTTTTGGATCCCTTTCTGAGAGTTTTTGTCGAGAAGAAACCCCGACAGCGTCTTTTGCCAGTGCACCACCCCGTGGCTGCACATACCCGCCCCCGCGGCAAGCCGCCCCTGTGCCTTACTCCGCCGCCCCTGCGGTTCCTTCTACAGTAACTCTCGTTCTTGTGAGTTACTTCCTTCCTTGCTTTCCTAATTCCTTTCCTTGATTCTTATGGTTGTTATTTGCCCCTGAATGTTTCGTAAGACTAAGGTTGAGCCCTTAAGCTTGTGGAGATCTCTTAGATATCATCGAGACTAGAAGTTATAGACTTCTAGCAACCGTTTTGTTCCTGATTCGTGATACCTTGTATGAATAGGCTTTCCTTGCTCCTTTCCTAAGGGAACTGAGTTGTTATCTGAGTTGTTGTTGAGATTTTAGATCACCTTCAAGATAGGTAAATCCCTTGGACTTACTTAGCTTCATTCCGTATATTGGTTTGAGTGTTTTGGCTTGTTTGCGTTGTTTATCATTTACAACGGATATTTGGAATAGGATTCACCCTTATAACCTTAATTGGCTCAAGTGTATGAAAACCGGGCGGTGACCACTTATCTAGTTCTACAGGAGACCAGAATGCGCTCTTGCAACCTAGGCCCGCAAGTAACGGATAGTACTGATCTATTCCTGTTGGTGGACGGAAGCGAAGGCGAGTTTCGGGAGATTCTCGTGTGATAAAAGAAGTTGAATTAGTAATGGATAACTTAATCAAAGATATTAACCAGTTGAGTGCGAGCATGCTATATGTTTACTTTACCTTATGTGTGTTTGTGCCTTTACGTTCTTTCCGATATGTAGAATGTGAGCTAACGGTTTATACCGATGTTGTAGATGTTCCACAGGTTCAGGATGCTGCTGAGTTATCTGGATGGTGTGGTCCGCCGGGTTTCCCGTACATTATAGGATGGGAACGGGTTTATGTTTTAGATATTGTTTCCCTTTTATTTTGAATTCGGATACGAGTCTTTTACACTTCCCTTTGTTGAAACCTTTGGTTTTATATTGAGTTTTGATTTTTATTTATTTGTGCCGTGTTGTAAGATTTGTTGTATCGTTGCTACTTTGAGGGTCGGGACCCATTGTGAGCTCCTAGCCCGGAACGCTTCGAGTTCCCAGAACTTGGGGTGTTACAATATGGTATCAGAGCAGGTTAGAACAATGGCACTCGAAATCTTCTAAACGTCGGATAGATAAATAAATAGAACCCGCAAGGGGTCTACGTTTTCAAAAGAAAGATTTTGTTTTAAACTTGTCGGTCTGGGATAGATGTACGGGCGGCAACTAATAACGTGATTTATGACGTTAGTATAGGCATTCATTTCGATAGTTTTTCCCGTTATTCATGCACAGTTTGGCATTAGTTCACGACGTTTACACTCATTTCGTGCATATTTCTAGAAAATACGTCTACACGAGCTTTTGTCGGTTTTGTAGGTATTTTGGGGATTTTTTGGACATTAATCGATACATTCGAGGGTCAAGCCTCATGGTGGTACACATCCAAGGCTTTGAAGGAACATAATTGGAGCAATGAAGGACACAAGGACCCTTATTGGTGCAAGCAATGGAGCAACTCATGGCTAGACGATCATAACAAGTCTCTGTTGAAGAAAATCGGACCGGTACTAAGGAAAATCGGCCGATTTATATGACTGGTCGATTTTCTGGCCTTTGACAGCTTAAGCCACGTGTCCCACGATCTCTTTGTCCGGCCTTGCTCTTGATGGAGAATATAAGTGGTCCTGCAAGCTGTTGCTGGGGAATCTCTCCCACATTCTCTCACACACACCTCATTCCAAATAGGAGGATAGACTTGGAGAAGAAGAAAAACTCTCTCATTTTGGGGAAGAAGAAGAACATCAAAATTTAGAGTGAAAGTGAGTTTTTGAGTGATTTTTAGTGATTTTGGGTGAAGAACTCTTGGAAGGATTGTTAGGAACGTTTTTGAACTTCTTTTGAAGAGTTGTAAGTCTTGCTTGAACTTATATTCAGTTGAGATTTATTGATTTTACTTGCTTATCTTTCATCATCTATCTATGAAAACCATGTGTGCTTGTGTGATGATTTTGGATCTTGAAATGCATATTATTGGCTAGTTTATTGTGATTCTGGAGTGATGGATTGATGGTTATGGCTTGGGTGATGATAGGATGGACTTGTATGTTAGTTTAGGATGATTCGTATGCACAAAACCTAACCCAGACGAGAAAATCGACATGTTCATAGCCAGATCGTCCGATTTATGATATGATCCACCCGATTTTTCTCTCTGTTGCTCTTTAATTGATGAATCTGTGTGTTAGGATGTTAGGTTGTTGGAATCCTAGTGTTTATTAAGCATAATATAGCTTAGGGTCACCTAATACTAGCAACCTAAATAAGGGAAGAGACCTACCCGGTGATTTCCGATCTTAGATACCTAAGATGATGAACTCTAGGTAGTAGTGAGCCTCATAAGCCGCTATTGGATTGAGTGTGCTAGGATTGTTGCTTGAGTCTTGCCTTTTCCGAGACTTACCCGGTAAGGAGAGGTTTGCCCCTTAAGTAGAGTCCGGTTTGTGTAGAATTCCCAACTTTAACCCCTAGAGACCTACCCGGTAATAGGAGTTTAATGCGGGATTAGTGAAGCGAGAGACTTACCCGGTAATTGCTTCCACTAGAGAAACACCCTTTCCCAACACCGCAGCGTTGTCCTTAGAATCTTTAGAAGCTTGAGTCCAATGCCATAACCGAAAATCTTGACCTCTAGAATCCACTTTTCTCTCTTTGATCACATATCTTGAGTTTGTGTCGTTTGTTTATTTTGCTAGCTTGAGTTGTTAGTTTGATTCATTATCTTACTTGATTTGTAATCTTGCTTGATCACCACAAAAACCCAACCAAAAATATCATGATTTTCATTTCTTTATTTCTTTCTCTTTTCTTAGACTAGATTCACACTATCTATGATCACTTGTTTGATTTGATCTCACCTTAGTCTTCGTGTTCGACCTTAGAATACTATCCTTGCTACAAAACGACCCATACACTGTGGGTTCGCTAGGAGTTAGGAAATTATATCGAGTTTATAAATTGTAAGACTTTTGTGCTACAAAATCTTAGCGTAACAAGTTTTTGGCGCCGTTGCCGGGGACTAGGTCTAGATTGAGTCATTGATTGTGATTGTTTATAGTGTAGATCTTTCTTGTTGCTTTTGATCTCGTTTGGTTTGTGTCTTTTCTTTTCAGGACATCTCTCACTCTTTAGGTGTATGCGAAGATCTCGTGGCAAGGATTTAGCTCCATTCGATCCCAAACCGGAGAAAACCCTTAGATCTAGATCCAAGAGCATTAGAAAGGGAAAAGAGATGGCCGGAAGAGATCTCCAAGCTGAGTTGGATGAGGCTTTAGAGCAAATTAGATTAAAAGATGAGCTCTTGGAGAATGAAAGAAGACTTGCCAATGAGAGGCAAGAAGCAACTAGGAGGGAGATTGAAGAGATTAGGCAAGCTCTTGTGCAAAGAGAGCTTAATCGTCAACAACCTCCACCTCCACCACAACCGCAGCCGGCGGCGGTTAATATTCGGGTTGTGCCCATTGCTATTGAAGAGCCACAAACGTTAGGGAAACGTATGGATCCGGCGCAAAGAGCACACCGTCCGGGTGTGAACTTAGGAGATCCCGCAGCCCATGATTACGAGCTCCGCCCTCAAGTTCTACAAATGATCCGGCATAATCAATTTGGAGGGATGGAAGGAGAGTCTCCCCATCAACACTTGATGAACTATGAGATCTTGATGGAGACTCTTAGACCGCCTAGATTGGAGAGCAACAACCATAAGCTTAGGGCTTTCTCCTTCTCACTTAAGGATAAAGCCTTGGCTTGGTATCAATCTATTCCACAAGGACGAGTGAGTACTTGGGAGGAGATGACAACCGAGTTTTTGACTAAGTTCTTCCCACCTTCCAAGACTACCGAGCTAAGAGGGAAGATCAATGCCTTTGTGATGAAGGATAGAGAAAGCTTGTTCAAGTCTTGGGAGAGGTTCAAAGACCTTCTCCTAGATTGTCCACACCATGGTATACTGTAAATTGAGCTATTGGAGATCTACTTCAAGGGACTTGATGAAGATAGCCAATTCAAGTTTCAATCTCTTTCCGGTGGGACTTTCATGGAAAAGAATGTGGATGAAGCTTGGGAGTTTGTAGAGAAACAAGCTTTGGTGATTGAAAAGTACTCCCATAGGAAGAGTGATGGGAGGAAAGCGGGAGCATATGAGGTGAGTGAAGTCACCATGAGTAATTTCAAACTCGATGCAATCAACAATGAGCTTAAGTCTTTGAGGGAGTTGTGTGCTACAACTTTGAAGAGTCAAGCAAGCCCTCAAGTGCAAGTACAAGCAAACTTGTCTTCCAAGGAGGAAGATGTGAACTACATGGGAAGGGGCAATTACAACAACTATCAAGGCCCAAGGAACTTCAACAACAACCGGCAATTCAACAATTACCGGCCTAACCATAACCATCCCGGGTTTTCCTATTCTAACCCGGATGGGGCCTTGAACCCTCCCGCTTCCACAAGCGCAACTCCACCGCCTAAAGCTTCACAAGAGCCTCCACCCGGATTTACTCAACCTCCAAAGGATAGAACCGAGATGATGTTTGAGCAATTGCTTGGAAGGTTGAGTGGTCTTGAGAGCATGGTGACTTCCATTTCTAAAGCTCAAAAGGTGTTGGAAGCACAAGTGTTCCAAAAGGCGGGTGAAGCTCATAGAGATCCGGGGAAGCTTCCCGGAAGAACCGAAGATAACCCAAGAGGCCAAGTGTTGGCCATTACAACAAGGAGTGGGCTGAGCATGAAGGATCCCTTACCTAAGGGAAATGACAAGGGGAAGCAAGTGGTGATAGAAGAAGAGCCATTGCAAGAAGATGGAGAAAAGAGCAAGGATGATGAGCCATCATATGTGGCACCACCTTCATACAAGCCACCACTACCATTCCCACAATCACGAGCAAGAGCTCGTTTGGACAAACACTTTGGTAAATTCCTTGAACTTATGTCTAAATTTCATATTAACATTCCGTTCATGGATGCTATTCTAGGTATGCCGGCATATGGCAAGTTTTTGAAGGAAATACTCTCCAACAAGAGGAAGTTGGAGGAGTATGGAGAAGTGAGGATGACAAAGAGGTCCTCGGAGTTGATTCAAACTATGAAGGAGGAGATGCCTCCTAAGCTAAGAGATCCGGGATCCTTTTGTGTGCCAATTGGAGTGGGAGAAGTGAAGTATGACGCCCTATGTGATCTTGGGGCAAGTGTAAGCATCATCCCGCTTGTACTTTGCAACAAGGTTGGACTAGGAGAGCCAAAGCCGGTCAAAAATATCATGATTTTCATTTCTTTATTTCTTTCTCTTTTCTTAGACTAGATTCACACTATCTATGATCACTTGTTTGATTTGATCTCACCTTAGTCTTTGTGTTCGACCTCGGAATACTATCCTTGCTACAAAACGACCCATACAATGTGGGTTCGCTAGGAGTTAGGAAATTATATCGAGTTTATAAATTGTAAGACTTTTGTGCTACAAAATCTTAGCGTAACAACCACCACTACCTTTGCGGATCAGCAGTGTAGTTTCTTATGTTGGCCTTTATATGTCTGTAGCGTGACCTTATATATAGTTTATTTATCTATATCCCTATCGCAGATGTCACGTACTAGAGCTACATCTACTATTGGGCGAGGAAGGGGTTGACCACCTCTTCCACCCGCCGTCCATGAACAAGGACGTGCAGGAAGACCTTCATTATCTAGAGGTCGGGGTCAAGCCCTAGTTGCTGATCCGCCTATCGTTGAGGCGTTCGGTGAAGAAGTTTTTGAGAGCGTTGTTCCCGAGGCTGGGAACGGGACCCCTGCTAAGTCCGGAGCACGGAGAGCGCCTTTAACAAAGTCCAGTCGAGTGTCTGTAGGAACTTCTACATACCGCGACTACGTGCAGGGAGTTGAGGAGGCTATCAGGACTAGAGGACCTGCACCGGTACCTCCAGTTCCCGCAAGATCAATTGAGGTTTCGTAGAGAGTTACACAGATCGTCGCCCTGCCTGCTAGAGTTGCTGAGGTTGTTAGAGCACCAGTTGAGACGAGAGAGCCGAAGCCCGACAGTAGGTTGAAGGCTTTCAACTAGGTGAAGGTTCCCTGTTTCATGGGAAAGAGTGGACTGGAGGTGGAGTTGTGGCTAGGACAATTGGATTCTGCTATGGAGGCGATCGGTTGTCCAAAGGGACGTCGAGTCAACATCGCACAGACGTTGATGAAGGATCAGGCTCATTCTTGGTGGATGACAACTCGTAGTAAGGTAACCAGTTATGAGCAGATGAAGACGGTGATCATAGATTGCTATTGCCCTGCAGCTAGGAGGAGGGATCGTCTTCAGGATTTCCTTGAGGCTGGTTTCGAGGATCTTCCTATTGTTGAGATCATCAACAAGTTTTAGGATGAGTTATCTTTGTTGGGTCCGTCTGCACAACCTGAGGATCAACATGTTTACTTGTTCTTTTGGAGATTGAGAGACTCGACACACTCTTATCTTGCTGGTTTCGGTTGCGATTCTTTGACGGACTATCAAGATAGAGCATCTACTTATGAGAGAGACCAGCCGAGTCAGAGGAGAGCTTCTCAGACAGGAGGTCCTGAGAAGAGGCAAAAGACTAGATCAACCAGTGCTGGAGCTAGAGCAGCTGGGTTTCGGCGTAGTCAAACGCCGGGACGTTCTGGTTTTCAACAGAGTTTTGATATAGGACAGCAGTGTCATAACTACGGAGGTGTTGGACACATTCGAACTGATTGCAAAAAGCCTGCAGTGATTTGCTTTTCTTGTGGCAAGCCAGGACATAGAGCTGCGTTTTACCGTCAGGGCAAGGCGCTATCGCAGTAGGGATCTTCACCCACCAGTGTTATAGGAGGAGGACAGAGATCTCAGTATCAGCAGCAGCAGAGAGTTCCTGGTTTTATCGCTCCTCTAGGTTCCACTCCAGGACAAGGGAGAGGTAGAGGACGAGTTGGTGGTTCTACAAACACGAGAGACGCATCAACCAGAGTTTATGAGCTGATGAGTGTTGTATAGCCGACAACGCCAACGACCACAAGTACCATTCACATTGATGGTTTTCCTGTTAGAGTTCTTTTTGATACCGGTGCTATGCATTTTTTATATCTCATGCATGCGTAGATAGATTGGTCTTAGTTACCGTAGAAGGTAAACCCTTCTTTATTGGATTACCCGATGGGGGTAAGATTCGGGGTACACGAGAGATTCACGATTGCCCTATTGGATTGGGAGGTCGCAATTGGTCAGCTAACTTCTTCGTCATGTACTTAGTACATGAAGAAGTTATTCTATGCATGGATTGGATGGATCGACATCGAGCAGTTCTGGACATCGGCAAGAGGAAAGTGACGGTAACTACATATACAGGCCACGTTGAGATCTTCAGAGCATGGGATCTCGGGAAGTCTGGTACAGTCATCAGTGTAGTGCGAGCTGCGAGACTTATTAGTTAGGGATGCGAGGCTTTTTGGTGCTATGCCTTGAAGGATACTATGAGTCTAGCTTTGGAGGAGATTTCAGTAGCTTGTGAGTTTTCCGAAGTCTTTGGAGAGCCATCAGGTTTACCTCCACAAAGGAGTGTAGACTTTGGCATTGAACTAGAGCCCGGTACGAAACCGATCTCTAGGACTCCTTACCGTATGGCGCCTATCGAGATGCTTGAGCTTAAGAAGTAGCTCGAGGAGTTAGCAGAGAAGGGCTTCATCCGCCCTAGTGTATCTCCTTGGGGCACACCAATACTCTTCATCAGGAAGAAGGACGGGTCGATGAGGTTATGTATCGATTACCGAGAGCTTAACAAGGTGACAATAAAGAATAAGTATCCATTGCCCCGTATCGACGATCTTTTGGATCAACTGCATGAAGCTTTAGTGTTTTCGAGGATTGATCTAAGATCCGGATATCACCAGCTGAGGGTGAGAGAGCAGGACATAACTAAGACGACATTTCGGACCAAGTATTGTCACTACGAGTTTATAGTGATGTCATTCGGGCTCACGAATTTTCCCGCAATTTTCATGGAATTGATGAAGAACATCTTCATCGACTTCCTAGACCAGTTTGTAGTTGTCTTCGTAGATGACATTCTGGTATACTCTCGCAACATAGAGGAGCATGCAAGACACTTGAGGATCATTCTTCAAGTCTTACAAGATAGAGAGCTCTACGCCAAGCTCTCTAAGTGTGAGTTTTGAATGTCCGAGGTAGCATTCCTTGATTACATCGTTTCAGCTGAAGGGATCAAGGTAGATCCGGCGAAGATCGAGTCAGTAGCATCTTGGCCACCTCCTAAGAACGTCAAGGAGGTACGCAGCTTCTTAGGATTGACGAGCTACTAACGGCATTTTGTTGAGGGCTTTTCAGTTATCGCCCGACCGCTCACTTCCTTGCTGAGGAAGTCTACGAGATTTGTATGCTTCGAGCCGTGTTTGCAGAGCTTTGAGGTGTTGAAGAAGAGGTTGACCTCTGCTCCTATCCTAGCTCATCCGGAGGGCATTGAGGACTTCGTCGTTTACAGCGACGCATCCAAGCTGGGCTTGGGATGTATTCAAATACAGAGGGGTAAGGTGATTGCTTACACGTCGAGACAACTGAAAACGTATGAGGAGAATTACCCTACCCATGATCTGGAATTAGCTGTTGTTGTTCATTCTGTAACACCCCGAATCCGCGGGACTCGGGATGCCACATTGGGCTAGGATCTCACAATGGATCCTGACCCTAGCCTGACAACAAGTTCACTGGACCTTACAACATGGCACTGACAGATATAAAAACAAATACATAAAACCGTATAAATTGTATAACGAAAGGTAAACAACAACATAGCCGAGTATGAAACGACATCCTCACTCAGGAGGGAAACAAGACATCATCCTCACGCAAGAGGGAAAACATAAACAACCACAAAACCAACCACCTAATGTACGAGAGTCCTCGGCCTGTCACCCTGCCAGATCACCCACTAGCGCCTAACCTGTAAACATCTACAACACGGTATGAAACCGTTAGCTAACCATACATATATGAGGTAATGCATAAGCACAAGCACAATCATGAAAGATAAACACATCAGCATGCTATCATACATTTACCCATTTATTATCTTTATATAATAACCATTCACTCAAAAACCGTATATATATATATAGATAGATGAAAGTATGTGACACGAGGACCGATACATCCCCGCCTCTGAGTACAATGTCCAGCTGTACGAGTATCGGTCACACAATCCGTGTACCCTATGGGAGTGGATTGCGCCCTTCCTGTAAACCAGTCTGGCCCGACATCAGAGAACCTCCCAGACTCCACGGCGGGATGAAAGGGAAAGGTTATCACAGCCACGCAGTGGGGCAGTCAATAGAACATAGGTCGATAAAAACGACAACTCATGCTATCATAACAAACATATAAAGCACACACCACTCATGCAAACACCCAATATAGGGATGGTAGCTAAGTAAGTCCTACGGACATACCTCAACCTCGTACAAACTCAACCACGATCACCTCTACACTAGAGGGACAACACGGCCTATAAACAAGACATAAAGAGATATATCAACCTCTATTCATCAAAGGGGTCACACCTAGACCCAAAGGGATCCATGAGGATCATACTCAATCTATAAGCCTCGCAACCAACTAAACCTCAATATCTCAGCATAACTCACAATTCCTCAAATCTCAAGGTAGTATCTAATCAACATTCCTCAATCTCAATTCTAATCCTAATTTAATTAATTAACCTTTAATTACTTAATTAGATTTCGCCAGAATAACGTTTTGCCCGCAGGCAATTTCTAAACCCACCTGTCATCAGATTTCATCAAACAAACTATCCATAATCACCAGAATAATATAACGACCACAATGGAATTTCTAATTATCCATTTTGACAAGCCTAAAGTCAATTTAGGCCAAATCGCAGTACAAAAAACGAATAAATTCATAACTTATTCGTTACTAACCCGATTGACGATCTAAAAGAAGATTCGGAATCACAGCGACGCAGGCTACGCATGGACAACATCAAATTCACCGGAATCTGAGCGACGGAACCTGTCTGGTGACATATATGCTCGACCAACCCTTCTTCTACTCGGAATTGCAAAAACTCGGCACCGATATGAAGAGAATGAAGAGAGGAATCCAGAAAGTCAAACGGATTTGAAATCGGATTAGAAACGGAGAGTAGATCTGAGTTTGAAGGTTGAGAGAAATCAGAGCTTTTACGAGAAAACGTGAAAGGAAATGAATTAATAAATGATTTCCCGCTATTTATAGTGAAGACGATGATTATCCTTTAGCAAAGTCGATAATTATCCTTTAACCGATCCAAAGGCGGGTCGAACCTCCTTCTCCAAACTTCTCGAGATTGGAATAATAAATCTGGAATATTGTAGGGATTATTATTCCACAATTGTCTCGGAAAACGTGTATTCCTAAGCCGTCTTTCTTAGCCGCGAAGAAACGAAATAGCGACTCTTTTGGCCGTTTTGCCTCTCCATGTTATTTCATATCTAGGACATATCCGATGTCTTGATCATTTCTCTCAACTGCATTTTTATTAATTGGAGCTCCCAAATGCTCCAAATAACACCGGAGGGTAAAAATAATTACCCGGGGGAAAAAGTAAAAAATTTCCCCAAACGTCCAAAATTACGCGAGGAACATAACGGTGGGACTCATACTCATCACTTGCGAAATCTTCGCGAGTTATATATCAATTACTATCAACGATTAAGTTAATCAACATTAATTAGAATTCGAAAATCCTAGCTATTACATCACACACCCCTAAAAAAAAGTTTCGTCCCGAAACTTGCAAAATCCCAAAGTCATCTCGGACCCATAAGCCGAGGTATAACTCTCACTCTCTCTATCGGAGGTATCACATCTCCGTTCAAAAGGTCATCACCTATAACAATCTATAACCTCAATGTCACCATGGAGGAATCATCAACTCCAGAAAGCAGGGTCATAACGCTACCCAAAGGCGTAGAGGAATCACGTCTCTCGCCATACCACATCACAAGGCATAGAGGAAGCACATCTCTAGCCCAAACATATCACAGGCATAGAGGAAATACGTCCCTAGCAAACCATAATCATATATATCGTATGGAGGAATCACATCTCCACTAAAACTATGTCCATTAAGGTAGCATGGAGGAAAGAACCATCTCCAGCTGAATCCTAATCACACTCAAATAGCATGGAGGAAAGAACCATCTCCAGCTATAAATATAAATTATACTCAGATAGTGTGGAGGAAATAATCATCTCCAGCTATGACATACACTACGATAGCACAACAAGATCTACTAAGATCATAAATCACATAACAACTAGCATGGAATAAACACATCATGGCATATAAGCACATAAGCACAACATTCATCAAGATAGCACTAAGATCTACTCGTGCTCCCACAGATGGACCTGTCTCGACATAAACTCTGGATAGTTCCTCAGGATACTATCCTCAATCTCTCATGTGGTCTCTTTAGGTCCTCACCTCGACCACTACGTCCTTTAAAATGGAAAAGTCTTTCTAATGCAAGCGTCTCATATCTCATTCCAGGAATGTAACCAAATGCTCAACAAGAATGTGGTTCGGCTTAACCACTAGATCATCATAACTCACCAGGTGTCTCCAACCTGGTATATACTTCCTCAGTTGAGACACAGGAACACTGGGTGAACATCCACCAACTTCAGAGTGAAAGCTAAACATCATGTTGCCTTCACAAAATTGATCAAGATCTCAAGTAACCGACATATTGGAAACTCAGTTCCCATTTCCATAATACACAACTAACGTCTCACAGTTGAGATAACTCCAGCCGGACATGAACTCTCACTTGAACTTTAGAGGTTAACACCTCTTGTCTACACACACAATCTGGCGACTATGTAGAGCCAACACTCTTCCTTTAATCATCGTTACTCGAACTATAAAATCTTGAGTTTGGTCATGTGTTATTTCCACTACTACTGCTGGATCACTTCTAGCATAAGGATATACGACATCTATGTCTATATATTGCCTCATATGGCCATCCTAGAAAGATGCACGTCCTTCATTGTTATATAATAAAATCAGTAATGGAAGGTAATATAACCATCCACGTTTCCCATTCAACTTACAACTTATAATAGATCTTTAAGATCTAGATGATCCTCTCTAACTGACCATCTGTCAGGGGGTGAAGTGTAGTCATGAGGTACAAACTCGTCCCCAAAGCAGTCTGAATGTGCTGCCCAAAATCTCAAAGTAAAAACATCTATCTCAATAAAAAATGATCGTTCTCGGTTTACCATGGAGTCTCACTATCTGTCTAGTGTACTCCTCGGCTAATTCATTCACTAGCCACGTCCTTCTGATAGAAATGAAACGTGCCGGTTTCATTAATCTGTTACCAACAATCCAGATAACATCAATCTTCTACTGGGTCACAATCCCATAACAAAGTCCATAGAGATATCCTCCCAAATTCTACTACTGCACTGATAGTGGGTGGGGCTTATCTCTAGATCGGCAATACTCTATCTGGACCTGCGGATAGGTCACACAATGTATCACAAATCTGGTTATATCAGCTTCATACAACATAATCGTCTCATCTCGTGGTACATCTTACTCATACCTGAATGTACTGAATAAGGCGTACAGTGGGTATACTGTAATATTCTGTCTCCATCTGCATCAGCAGGTACACAAAAGCGGTCATGATTCTTCATCAGTCCATCTACTCCCATGGAGAACTATGGTGCCTCAGTAGTCAATACGAGACATCCTTTCTTTAAACCTTGTCAAGGTCGGGCAGGTCTCCTGCTTCTGTTGGACTTCATCCAACAGACCAGGTAGAACCTCTAAGGTATAACTGGGTATCTTCATCAAGGAATTGATTGTTCAACTCTAGCCAAGCTAGATCTCTCTAAAGTTGAGGCTGAACTATCAGTCTCACAATCATCTTCTCTTGGAGCGTCTTTCCATTCAAGTTATCGACGACAACGTTCAACTTCTCTGAATGATATGGAATCTTCAAGTCAAATATTCAACCCTTGTTGCATAAAATATACTTCAGATTCCTATGATCTATAGAAATCAGACATGAAGATCACACCGGTACGGTCTTCTCAAAAGACTCGCAAATGAATACGTAATCATATAAAATCCTTCCTCAAAGCATTGGTAGCAATCGGATGAGCCGAGAAAACTACGTATTCCTTAATGTTCATCAGTATCTCCCATGGTACAACATACTAAATTATCGCTTGGTCAACCATGATCCCACTGGCGGAGACAACATGGCCTAAAAAGGCTACCACTGGCATCTCAACTTACACTTAGAGAGCGTAGCATACAACTCTCTATCTCTCGAAATCAGTAGAGCGGTCCTCAGACGATCGGTCTACTATTCTCTGCTATGAGAGTATACCGACATGTCATCAATGAAGTCCACCACCAACTAATCAAGGAAGTCGATGAAGATACTGTTCATCAACTCCATAAAAACTACTAAAACATTTGTCAACCCAAATGACATCACTACAAACTCGTAGTGTCCATAACGGGTATGGGATATTATCTCATACACATGTTGCTCTCTCATCCATGACTAGGGATATCTTGAGCACAAAGAAAAATATTGAAAACACAATTGCTTCTTGAAGCTAACTCATCAGGTCGTCAATACGGAACATGGAACGTACTAGGGTAAAAGAAGCCCGTTTCAGTCAACTTTTCAAGTTATCAGTACAATATCTCAACAAGCACCATATAGTGTGGCTTTCCCATTCAATCTTGTATCATACTTCAACTCAATATCAATGTCCACACTCCGCTGAGGTGGCATCTTGACGGTTCAGTAACACGTCTATAAACTCATAAACAGCTGGAATAGCTTCCAATGTTGGACTATCTCGCTCCTTCATGGTATACCACTAGAATGAGTCACATCCCTGTGCTATCAGCTCGCTGCTCGTACAGTCCTAATGACAAACCCGTCTCTTCAAAGGTCTTAACCTCAGAAGACCTCTATTTAACTCAACTCAGTATGACTATAATAGTCTTACTATTAAAAGCTAACACCACATGATATCTATTCATCCAAACCATACACATAATGACTTCCTCATGCACCTACGACATGACAAAGAAGTCTGCAACCATACACGGGTCCCTGAATAAGGGATCAAACACACATCTCACGGGTATCTCAGACCCAAAAAGATAATCGTGTAAAAGAAAATCCACCTTCTACTATATACCAAAATTCAACCATTAACGCATGCATCAAAAGACATGACGTGCATAACACTCACAACAAGCAAAACTCCACCAGGTAAACCATTAACGAGAATGGTCCCTATAACAGCTAACACTCGTAGCTCCTCTACACATCATCACTCAATGTCAGATCCATGCTCCTCAGGTATCACTAAGGTCATTATTATAGCCTCCACTTTCACTCTTTCTGCACCGGAAAGAGGAAGGTCTTGCTGGGAAGAAACACCACCGTGCTGACAAAAAGGGCCAGATGACCTAACTCACCACAAATGAAACAAGCTATCAGTGTCAAAGGGCACACATAACACAAATGATCTGGATAGCCACAACTGAAACATAATCATCCTATCCTTGCAACCTGTGCAACTGAAGGGTAACTCGACCTTCGTCGTCCACCTAGAATGATCTCACTCTTGAAGGGAACCTGTAAAGTCAATGCCTTGCCCTGTCGACAAAACTTCGCTCTATGCCTTGCTTTACCATACGTAAAGCATATGATGGGCGCCTTTGGGCACACAGCTCACCAATGTCCCAACTTCCATGCAATTAAAACACTGTAGTTCCTTGCTAGTCATCTTCACAGCCAAAGGATCACTAGATTGTCCTGATATTGGACTTGGTTCCCCATTCATCATCTTTTCTTCTCTAGTAACTGATTCAGTCCATTGCTTCTTTCGGGATCCAGAAGCTTCAGTTGATCTCACAATTGTTGGTAAATCCGGTATCGATCTACCCGCTATCACCGCCTCATATACTTGTTACATATACTCTTGAAACTCGGATCTACTCATGGAGACACGATCAGCCTCTTCAAACTCGTTCTCTGCCATACGCAAAACAACAGCGGAAACTGGTCCTTGACTTATCACCACTAGAGGAAGAGGGGGTGTACCCCTACCTCATCTCACTACAGATACTACTCTAGTCTGAGTCATCTGTAGGATATACGTACCTAATCTTATAAGGCTATATATATGCCATAGGTATCGATATGTATATAATACATCCACATAATCCATATACACACAGATATATATAAATATCTACACTGCAGAGATCCATGGCAGAGGTGACGACTTCTCGTACATTCTATCCCAAAACCGCACTTAAAACCAAAACCTTTAAAAACGTCAGATTCCGTGTGGGCTCTGTTTATTTTACCTATCAAACCTCATTGCAGGTAACAAGTGCCATTGTTGTCAACCTGGGCTCTGATACCAACTCTGTAACACCCCGAATCCGCGGGACTCGGGATGCCACATTGGGTTAGGATCTCACAATGGATCCTGACCCTAGCCTGACAACAAGTTCACTGGACTTTACAACATGGCACTGTGTTCGCCCAAAAAGTGCGTGCAATCAAGTTTTAAATTTATAAAACTAGAATAAAAGCAAGCGAACCCGCAGTGTACGGATCGGCGTAGATTAGCAAGTATTCCAGAGTATCGAACTCAGGGATTTGGGGGATCAAATTCAGTTAACAAATTATCGAGCAAGTAAAGTATAGAAGCTTTGCAAATATTGGGAAAATAACAATCCTAAAGATCCAGGTATCTAGTTGTGACAATCGATTCAAGATATACTATAGATATAAGGACAGAGTTGAGGTTTGCAAAGGTATACTAAGGTAAGGTAATGTACGGTGAAGTTCCAAAACCCTATATGACTTATCTAAAGACACTCTCTATAAAGGTTGTTGAGGCTTCATTATAGAAAGGATCTAAAGGCAAGAATTAATCTCAAATACCCAAACTTGTAACCCAAGGATCAAAACTAACTAAACCGATTAAGGTTGTGACACTCGAAATCGAAGTAGAGGTTGTTGAGGCTTCACTACTACCTAGAAAAGGGCAAACCTAGACTAGATTAAAGCTAATCTTTAACCTTGAATCAAAGTAAAAGCAAAGTTCGTAAACTGAGGTAAATCACGGGTAGATCTTAAGAATCACGGCCGTGGAAACCTAAGAACAGACCGTGATTTAGGGTGTCGACGATATTTCTCTAACTCTCAAGGTCCAATCAATTTACGATCGATCTATCATTATCTAAGCCACAATTATTAACCCTTCACCTTAGAATTGCTAAAGGGTTTTAGCCAATAACCATCATCATCATCAATTCAATAATCAAGTTTAAAGAGAAAATGGACGAAAACCTCAAAAACTCAATGACTATCAAATAACCAATCTCAAATCCAATAACAAATGTTTGTATTGAATGAATGCAGAAAAAAGGAATAGAAATCCTCACAACAATCTATGGGGACAATGAAGAACGGGATGTCAATCCGCCTTCAAATGTAAACCCTAAGATCTTCCAACTCCAAAAATAGGAAAGTGCGTCCTTCCCCAAATCTTCCCTCCAAATAGCAAGACCTCCAAGTCTGCCTCTCTAAGTATCCTTTGGAGAATTTAACTCCAAATGTTTGTATTGAATGAATGCAGAAAAAAGGAATAGAAATCCTCACAACAATCTTAAGGAACAATGAAGAACGGGATGTCAATCCGTCTCCAAAGATAAACCCTAAGATAATCTCGAAGTACACAATCTCCAAAATGCCTCCTTCTCCGAATCTTCCCTGTACGCAATAAAATCTTCAACCCTCCCTCTCTTTGGGGATCCAAATCCTGGGGCTATCACCGTTCGTCCCTTCAATGTTGAAGGCTATCGAATATATGTAGGGCTCTCTCTAGGGTTTAAAGATAAAACCCTAAATATTTGGGCTGAAAAAAAGTCGAATCCGCTGGTATCAGAAGATACTCTGGCGCGTCAGACGGTATCAGAGAATACTTTGGGCCGCGTCCGACGGTATCAGAAAATACTCTGGCCGTCCTAACTTCCTTTTAATGCTCCTTTTTGTCCTGCTTCAAGGCTTAATCCTTAAATATGCTATTTCGCTCCATAATTCGCCAAATTACCTACAAATGCAATAAAACTCTGTGTAGACCTTTATTGTTGCAAAGTAGATGAATATAACCATAAATGCCATGAATGTATGTCTATGCATGCAAAATAAAGGGAAAATCTATATAAATACATGCCTAAAAATAGGTCATAATTCATGTCATCACACTGACAGATATAAAAACAAATACATAAAACCGTATAAATTGTATAACGAAAGGTAAACAACAACATAGCCGAGTATGAAACGACATCCTCACTCAAGAGGGAAACAAGACATCATCCTCACGCAAGAGGGAAAACATAAACAACCACAAAACCAACCACCTAATGTACGAGAGTCCTCGGCCTGTCACCCTGCCAGATCACCCAGTAGCGCCTAACCTGTAAACATCTACAACACGGTATGAAACCGTTAGCTAACCATACATATATGAGGTAATGCATAAGCACAAGCACAATCATGAAAGATAAACACATCAGCATGCTATCATACATTTACCCATTTATTATCTTTATATAATAACCATTCACTCAAAAACCGTATATATATATATAGATAGATGAAAGTATGTGACATGAGGACCGATACATCCCCGCCTCTGAGTACAATGTCCAGCTGTACGAGTATCGGTCACACAATCCGTGTACCCTATGGGAGTGGATTGCGCCCTTCCTGTAAACTAGTCTGGCCCGACATCAGAGAACCTCCCAAACTCCACGGTGGGATGAAAGGGAAAGGTTATCACAGCCACACAGTGGGGCAGTCAATAGAACATAGGTCGATAAAAACGACAACTCATGCTATCATAACAAACATATAAAGCACACACCACTCATGCAAACACCCAATATAGGGATGGTAGCTAAGTAAGTCCTACGGACTTACCTCAACCTCGTACAAACTCAACCACGATCACCTCTACACTGGAGGGACAACACGGCCTATAAACAAGACATAAAGAGATATATCAACCTCTATTCATCAAAGGGGTCACACCTAGACCCAAAGGGATCCATGAGGATCATACTCAATCTATAAGCCTCACAACCAACTAAACCTCAATATCTCAGCATAACTCACAATTCCTCAAATCTCAAGGCAGTATCTAATCAACATTCCTCAATCTCAATTCTAATCCTAATTTAATTAATTAACCTTTAATTACTTAATTAGATTTCGCCAGAATAATGTTTTGCCCGCAGGCAATTTCTAAACCCACCTGTCATCAGATTTCATCAAACAAACTATCCATAATCACCAGAATAATATAACGACCATAATGGAATTTCTAATTATCCATTTTGACAAGCCTAAAGTCAATTTAGGCCAAATCGCAGTACAAAAAACGAATAAATTCATAACTTATTCGTTACTAACCCGATTGACGATCTGAAAGAAGATTCGGAATCACAGCGACGCAGGCTACGCATGGACAACATCAAATTCACCGGAATCTGAGCGACGGAACCTGTCTGGTGACATATATGCTCGACCAACCCTTCTTCTACTCGGAATTGCAAAAACTCGGCACCGATATGAAGAGAATGAAGAGAGGAATCCAGAAAGTCAAACGGATTTGAAATCGGATTAGAAACGGAGAGTAGATCTGAGTTTGAAGGTTGAGAGAAATCAGAGCTTTTACGAGAAAACGTGAAAGGAAATGAATTAATAAATGATTTCCCGCTATTTATAGTGAAGACGATGATTATCCTTTAGCAAAGTCGATAATTATCCTTTAACCGATCCAAAGGCGGGTCGAACCTCCTTCTCCAAACTTCTCGAGATTGGAATAATAAATCTGGAATATTGTAGGGATTATTATTCCACAATTGTCTCGGAAAACGTGTATTCCTAAGCCGTCTTTCTTAGCCGCTAAGAAACGAAATAGCGACTCTTTTGGCCGTTTTGCCTCTCCATGTTATTTCATATCTAGGACATATCCGATGTCTTGATCATTTCTCTCAACTGCATTTTTATTAATTGGAGCTCCCAAATGCTCCAAATAACACCGGAGGGTAAAAATAATTACCCGGGGAAAAAGTAAAAAATTTCCCCAAACGTCCAAAATTACGCGAGGAACATAACGTTGGGACTCATACTCATCACTTGCGAAATCTTCGCGAGTTATATGTCAATTACTATCAACGATTAAGTTAATCAACATTAATTAGAATTCGAAAATCCTAGCTATTACACATTCTTTGAAAATTTGGAGGCATTATCTGTACGGAGCTACGTGTCAGATTTTCAAAAACCATAAGAGACTGAAGTACATATTCACTCAACGGGAGTTGAATAACCGACAAAGGAGATGGTTAGAGTTGATCAAGGACTTTGATCTTGATATCTTATACCACCCGGGAAAGGCGAATATGGTAGCCGATGCCCTTACTAGGAAGACTCCCCGGGAGATGGCGATCACTAGACTAACAACTCAGCCACAATTACAGTGAGACCTTGCAGGGCTAGAGATGATATCCACTTTCCGGATTCCGACAACCAGTTGTCCACCTTGGAGATTTTACTTGATCTGTTGGGAGAGATCCGGAAGAAGCAGAAGAGTTGCCCCGCTTTGACACAGATTAGAGGCCGGATGTCTCAAGGAGAGGCACCATAGTTTGCAGTCGGTGCGGATGGGATCTTGAGACGCCATAAGCGTGTATGTGTGCCTTCAGACCGAGAGTTGAGACAGAGGATCCTACAAGAGGCTCACTCTTCACCTTACTCAGTGTAATTTGGTGCGAGTAAGATGTATCAAGATATCTGATGCTCTTTCTGGTCGGGAGGTCTGATGCCAGATGTGACGAGGTATGTAGGTCAGTGTGCGACCTGTCAGCAGGTCAAGATCGAGCATCATCGACCAGGAAGCGAACTACATCCACTTACCGTTCCTCAGTGGAAGTGGGAGGACATCTCTATGGATTTTGTTACCGGTTTGAGACCGAGTCGTTGTTTTGATGCTATCTAGGTCATAGTAGATCGACTAACGAAGACCGCACATATCATCCCCATCAAGGAAACGTGGCCAGTAAGTCGACTAGTAGAGGAGTTCACTAGACAGATAGTGAGACTTCATGGAGTACTTAGGACTATAGTCTTTGACAGAGACGGACGGTTCACTTCGAGGTTCTGGCAGCAGGTGCATGCCGCCCTAAGTACGAGTTTGCAGTTCACGACTGCTTATCACCCTAAGACCGATGGTCAGTCCGAGCGGACCATTCAGACTCTAGAGGATATGTTGAGAGCCTACGTGTTAGACTGGGGACATGTGTGGCTAGATCACCTTCCCTTAGTGGAATTTTCGTATAACAACAGTTGGCACGCATCGATCAGGATGGCTCCTTATGAGGCTTTATACGGACAAAGATGTCATACACCGTTGTGTTGGGACGAGTCGAGTAGTGCTAGCAGAGTAGCACCTGAGAATATTCAGGATGACATGGCTCGGGTAGTACTGATCCGAGAGCGGATGTTAGCAGCACAGAGCCTTCAGAAGTCTTATGCAAACAAGAGACGCAGACCTCTGGAGTTCAGAGTTGAAACTCAGGTTTGGTTGAGAGTATCCCGACACGAGGCGTCAGAAGTTTCGGTGTCAAGGGGAAACTGAGTCCCAGATATGTTGGACCGTTTGAGATTCTTGAGCGAGTTGGAGATGCAGCATACAAACTTGCTTTGCTACCGAGGCATGAGGGTGTTCACCCTGTCTTCCAGGTGTCTCAGTTACGGGAGTACATACTGGACTCGAGACACATCGTCGGTCATGAGGATCTCATGGTCAAGCCATACCACACATTTGTTGAGCATCCGATAGCTGTCTTCGAGCGTAGCACGAGACGTTTGCGTTCAAAGGACATACCGATGATGAAGATTCAGTGGTCGATGCGAGGAGCTGATGAGGCGACTTGGGAGACAGAGGATAGTATCCAAAGGAACTATCTGGAGTTTTACGCTAAGCTTGATGCACCTTTAGCATAGCGTGTGTTTCGGTTTTTCCTTTGTCGATTTGCGTACGCTTTTGTGACATTTTGAGTTAGGTACCCCGAGTGGGAATATATGAGTTGTATTCCGCGTTTCCGTGTGGTTTTTTTGTGATCTTTCAGGCTTTTGCAAGTTTCGGGACGAAACTTATTTTTAGGGGGATTTGATGTAAGACCCCAGTCTTTCGCCTTCACCGCCCCGCGGTGAAGTGTGCCGCTCCTGCGGCAAGCCACACCCGTGGCAGGGTTAGCCGCCCCTGCGGCTGACTACAAATCGCGACCGTTCTTTCTTTCGTTCGTTTTATCTTCTTTCCATAGATAGAAGATCCGGTCTTCTATCTTATGGACCAACTTCCTTATCTTCTTCTAACGCTAGAACGTCATTTCATCTATCTTTCAAGCCCTTCTCTATATTTTCCCGTCTTTTCTTCTTTTTCCTGTTTCTTGCTTACGCTTCCTTCAACCTTTGAGTGTTACAGCGTTGCTTCTTGTGATCTTTTGAACGTGTAAGTTCTTCCTCCTTTGTTCTTCATCACGTTCATGTTGTGGCTGCATGTCCATCCTTCTATTTCGTTTTCTTCTTTCGTTCTCCTTTTTCTTCTTCTCCGAGAATCAAGTTTGAACCTTGATTTTGTCAGCATCCTCGTTGTTGATGTGTTGATGTTCTTGGGCTCTTTTGGTTGAGTCTTGACGTGGTTGGATCAAAGGTTCGAACTTTGGATCCCTTGTTGAGAGTTTCTGTCGAGAAGAAAGCCCGACAATGTTTTCTGCCAGTGCACCGCCCCGCGGCTGCACATACCTGCCCCCGCGGCAAGCCGCCTCTGCGCCTTGCTCCGCCGCCCATGCAGTTCCTTCTGCAGTAACTCTCGTTCTTGTGAGTTGCTTCTTTCCTTACTTTCCTAATTCCTTTCCTTGGTTCTTATGGTTGTTCTTTCCCATGAGTGTTTTGTAAGACTAAGGTTGAGCTCTTAGCTTGTGAAGATCTCTTAGAGATCATCGAGACTAGAAGTTATAGACTTCTAGAAACCGTTCCGTTCCTGATTCGTGATACCTTGTCTGAACAAGGTTTCCTTCCTCCTTTCCTGAGAGAACTGAGTTGTTCTTTGAGTTGTTGCTGAGCTTTTAGATTACTTTCGAGAGAGGTAAGTCCCTTGGACTTACTTAGCTTCATTCCATATATTGGTTTGAGTGTTTTGGCTTGTTTGCGTTGTTTATCGTTTGCAACGGATACCCGGAATAGGATTCACCCTTATAACCTTAATTGACCCAAGTGTAAGATAACCGGGCGGTGACCACTTGTCTAGTTCTACAGGAGACTAGAATGTGCTCTTGCAACCCAGGTCCGCAGGTAACGGATAATACTAATCTATTCCTTTTTGTAGACGGAAGCGGGGGCGAGTTTTGGGATGCTGCTGATTGATCCGGATAGTATTGATCTATTCCGGATGGTGTGGTCAGCCGAGGTTCCCGTACATTATAGGACGGGATCGGGTTTATGTTTCAGTTGTTGTTTCCCTTTTGTTTTGAAGTCGGTTGCGAGTCTTTTACGCTTCCCTTTGTTTAAACCTTTGATTTTACATTGAGTTTTGATTTTCATTTGTATGTGCCTTGTTGTAAGATCCGTTGTGTCGTTGCTACTCTGAGGGTTGGGACCCATTTTGAGGTCCTACCCCGTAACGCTTCGAGTTCCCAAAACTTGGGGTGTTACAAATTAAATGTCAATACCTTTCATTGACTGAATATTACTTCTTAAGCATGCTAATAAGTTATGGTTTGGAAGGATTAGCCCTCAAACCTAGTATTTTCCTTACATTTGATACTTGATTGTTACTTATTTTTGGTTACTCATTTTACCCAAATCTGTAATCCATTGATCACCCTTTTCTCTTTCCTTTACACACTTGAAGTTGCTTTAAATTTGATTTCAACCAGGCTATATAAAATATCTTGGAATTTTGACCTTGATGAAGCACATCATGTACTTACATTGATAGATGAAAATGACCGTACACTTACAGAAATATATGATTTTTGAGCGTCTACCCAACTCACGTCACTTTATAATTGACGTTCAAACCAATATTTCATAAGAACTTGTACCCCACGAACTAAATATGTAGAAGGATGACACTCGCCAAAGAAATTATTCACACTTTCACTGACACTACCTCTAGAAAGTACACCTAATTGTAATCCTACAAATAATCTTACTCCTTGTGTTCAAATACACAACACAAAAGTGAATCCATAGCTTGTCAAAGTGCACCAACAACTCGATAAGCAATTTCACATGAAAATCAAACATAATAACAAGTATTTCGGACTATCAAAGAACACTAATAACTCGATAAACAATTTCAAATGAAAATCAAACATAAAAAAGTATTTCTGACCATAGCGTGCAATCAACTTGATAAGCAATATCATAACGAAGTTAGATTCATATTTATTTTGGTTAACCAACAAAAACTTTCAAGTTATTTTTGTTTAAAAATACACTTATTATATTAATAATTTTGTAAACATAATTACAATCATATTTAATAATTTACAATAATGTGCCTTATTTTCATTTAAATATCCATAAAAAGTAATTCTTTCATAAACCAACAAGAAGTCTTTTATATAAAAATTATTTTTTTATAATGACGTATTTATAATAATAATTTTTAAAAAAATATCATTATTAAAAGAGGTATCTAAAATAATAAAAGTGCTAATTTTTTCTGTTACTATTTGGAAGTACTTTTGTCATATAATCTAATATTCAATAGAAAATAATTCAATATTATAATTAATATTATATAAGATGGTTTTACTTGATAAAAATTATAAAATATGTTATTTTAGAAAAATGTTTTTGTTTTAAATCGAATATTTAAGAGAAAATATTTTTAGAAAAAAACTCATTTAACAATCTTTGTAAATTATTAAAGTGGTTAAAAATATATATTTAATTAGATTTTGTTAAGAAACTGCTTATATTTGACAAAAGTTGAGTTTAATCCGCAAAGTCTAATAACCTCTTCTCATCCGAACTCATTCTATATTTATAGCTGATTTTATATTATATGATATAAAATTATAAATTTAATTAGGCATCTAAAAATATTTTTAAAAAATATATCGACAATCATGAAAGTAATGAAACTTGGCCTAATCCGACCACTGTACGAGTCTGTATTCATCCTCTTCCGCCTCAAATTGGCCAAACTCATTGACATAGGCATCTACCCTGATTATCAGTCCACGTTCATCTCAAACCGAATATACATCGTCTTCATCCTCATCATTTTTCATCTCCTCCCACATCCTGCAGAGAAACCCCGTACATCCATGGCAGTTCCAGAACCAATCCACAACAAGTCTGAAGAAGAATGGAGGGCTATTCTCTCTCCTGAACAATTCCGAATCCTCCGTGAGAAAGGAACCGAGTAATTTCCCCCTCCATACTTTTCTTTTTCGGTTGATTTCTTTTCTAATATCAGCTTCAATAGCGTTTGATGTCAATGCTACTGTGACAAGAAATTGGGTGTTGATTGAAGTATGACTCAGAATAAAAGCGTGGAATGATTGATCTTTGATATGATGCCGAAATGAACTAGTCCTGAACATGTTTGTTTGGCTGTATCTGACATCTGGAAATGAGTACCCAATAATTCAGTTTAACCTACAATGAAGACGAGTCCTTAGTCAATTAGCTGGAATCTTGTAGAGGGGAATTATTTCGTTTAGAAATCTGAACTGGCATAAGAAGTTGTTGATACTTGCAATTTCTTGTGTTTTTGGATGGAATATAAAATCCTATCTAGATGAACCCGTCTTTCTCCAATTGATTTACTTAGTTTCCTAGAATCAATTAGATTGTTTTCCAATATCTGTCATACCCTATTCAATTAGCTGAAATCTTGTAGAGGGGAATCATCCCTTGATTGCTAGTGTCTGTCCCTTAAAAGGATGATTGGTTGGAGTTTAGGTTTTGTTACATTCAAATGGGGAATCCTGCAGATTGAAAGGCACTGGAGAGTACAACAAGCTCTACGACGAAGGGGTTTACAATTGTGCAGGTTGTAAAACTCCTCTCTATAAATCCACATCCAAGTTCGACTCTGGCTGTGGTTGGCCCGCCTTCTTTGAGGGCTTCCCAGGGGCCATTACTCGCACTGTGAGTCCCTTTCAGACTTGGCTTTTGTTCTGTTCATGTTTTGTATCGAAAATTAACGAATGTGAATGCAAATGATCACCCTTGGTATAGTCTGATCAGCATTCAACTGCCTGTTATATTGAAATTCATAGTTTTGGATGACCAACCATTATGTCCATCATCATTCTTCGCCCAATTCCCCAAAGCTGCTAATGACATGATTTATAAGATAATGAATGATCTAAGTTCAAACCCATTTTGTAGTTTTAAGTAGGTCTGAAAGGAGAAGATGAAAATGTAGCATGTGGTTGTGTTGTGTGCAGCCTGACCCTGATGGAAGGAGGACAGAGATCACGTGCACAGCTTGCGGTGGGCATCTGGGCCATGTGTTCAAAGGCGAAGGGTTCAAGACGCCCACTGACGAGCGACACTGTGTCAACAGCGTCTCCGTCAAGTTTATTCCTGCTAACTCTACTTCTCTTTGATCCTTTGTAGCAGATGTTGCACAAATTCACCAAACTTTGTATGGTTGTGGTTGTTTGTTTGTCTCCTGTCTTAGCAAGAATGTGCACTTACTTCTGACATAAATAAACTTGTTGGATTTGATCCCACTGCTTATGGCTTCTCTATACCTATTTTCATGCACTTCTATGTGCTCTCGTAAAATGTGACTCTTGTGTTTGCATGATCTCATTCTTTCTAAGGATAGCTAATGTTGTGAAATTATATTATAGAGTATATTAAAAAGATTTTAAATTGAATCTCACTAAACTTATGTGTTGGATTCGGATCTAATGCCTAATACTAACCAAAGTAATGAACAGAGAAGCAAGGATAAGCAAACATATATAGTGTGCAAACCAACTCGAGATGCTTTCATATTTATAACCAAGAATATTGACATGCTTTAATTGGGAGTGCCTTAGTTGTATGTGAATTCAAACCGGAAAGTATGCCGGTCTAGAACCCGGACCAGTGTTGCCACCGGTTCTTTAACACAATGAATACATCTTGCAGAAACGTAAGCCATGGAATCAATCTAAGCATCATGTGGGTGAAGAAGTTCAGATATCAGTAGAATAAAAAAAGGCATCGAAATTAGATCAGCAAACAAGCAAGATAAGCTTGAATAGATGTTTTAGGAAGATGATGAGATTTTGATTCACAGTTTGAATTTAAAGCTTAAAGTGAAGCTACAATGGCAACCAATGTGAAATCTAAGAAATTAGGGATTTGGTGAATTGGAAGGTTGAAAAGATGGTTCATATATATATTTTTAAAAAAAAAAGAAATCCGGTTCTGAGAACGAAACAGTAGTGGGGTGCTTTTCTGTTGACGGAGTCATTATAAAGGGTGGTTTCCGGTATGTCGAATGGAACGCGTGGTTAGTTGCAAATGATCCTATATAAGGGGTGGTTTCCGATAATTCACCCTTATATTTATTATCATGGTTTATTTGATATTTTGGTAGCCAAACAAGTAGCGTTATTATTATGTTACTACTAATAATATATTTGTTATTTCTATTAATTTAGTTTTATCATTGTTTTTTTTTCAAATTTGTATATAGCAGTTGAATCTTATTTTTTCTCTAAAAATGATGAAACTACATCTTTCATCGTTATCTCTTCATCTTTCTCCTCCTCCTCATCTTCATCATCATCCACCATGGATCCAAACAAGTTTCCATTTTCAAACAATCAACTTCCTTATGGTAATAATTCTTGGATATAATTTTTAGTTGCTAATGAGAATATCAACAATCCTCCATTTCGAGGCAACAAACATCCGATTTAAAGTAGCCAACCTACATTTTAAGGTGATCAACCTAGATTTCGAGGCAACCAACTTCCATTTCAAGGTAATCAACCTTCATTTCAAGGCATGCCTTTGGCTCATTTTCCTTATACTAGTCTTGTTTTACAAATTATGGACAATCTAGCCAAATATATTTTTAAAAGTTCAACACCTATTTCACAACACTCTCCTACACCAACACCTTCTTGACCACCGATTTTAAGAAACACAAATCCTTTAGAATATCCACAATATAACACTCAAATTGATTTGGATCCACTTGGAGAAAATAATAAACACGACTCCAACCTTAAGACGAATCAAGGACACGTTGGAGTGTTGAGGAGGATGAATGCCTTATTAGTGGGTGGTTAAATATAAATAAAAACCCTAGGATTGAGATCATGCAAAAATCTTCAATATTTTGGGAACGTATTAGTAAGTTCTACAACGATACGGTAGATGAGTTTCATCAGTAATGGGTACGTGGAGGCAATTGTTAGTGCGGTGTCAAAGTTTGTAGGCTGTTTTCAAAATGCTTGGATTAGGAAAAAAAAGTGGACAAAATGTAGATAATGTCATGTTTGAAGTTCATGCAATCTATCGACCTCTTAACAATGGAAATATCTTTAGTCTAGAGTATGCATGGCGATTACTACGTGATCAACGACCCAAAATTTAAAAATTGGAACACAACAGCAAGGCAGTACAATGCTACTATCAATTATACAAGTGAATTTGTTTAAAGGTGAACGAAGCAGGGCAATACTGTAATATCCGAATTTTTTATATTTTATTTATTTATTTTCCTTCCGATTTATTTCAAAAAAAAAAAAAAACCGGACATTGACCAGGTTTTAGTTCTTTGATCTTTTATCATTTTATGTGAGGATCCTACTCACATAAAATACACAAGTCAATCTACCTTCTTTAATCTCTATACTTAACCATTCGGGCCCATCAGGACAAGTTATCCGGGCCCGTCGGAAACCAGCCATTTGGGTTGTCATGGGCAGCCAGCTGAGCCCATTTGTACACTTCCTTCGCCTGAGTCTTTACTCTCTCACGCTAATCACAGGACGTAACCCTAGCGGCTCACCTCTCCTTTCCTTCACCTCTCTTTCATGCTCGTTTAGCGCAGGCGGCAACCTCCTTCCACTTCCCTATCTTCCGTCTTGGACATCGTCTTCTACACCGCAACCTGGATGGCGCCGGAGAAGTTCCTTCCTACACCAGCAGTGAAGCAAGGTCGTCGTTGCTCGTGTATGCCGGCTGAAGACAATGACTGCCTTGTCCAATAGACTCGACCTCACGCTCAATGGGCCGTCAAGACCAGCAAACGAGTCGCCTCCCTCGTGGCCTGTAGGCGACAACAACAACAGGACTATCCCTTCGCCTCCAGCCCCACAACCGCAACTCCTTTACAACAGCATACCCCGCTGGTGCGCCTTGCCCTAGCCGCAGGTGAGGCTACGAACCCGGAACCGCTGGTGCGGTAGCTAGAGCCGCAGGTGGTTCAGTCTGGGCCGTAGGGGCGCCTCCTCCCACCCGCTGGTGAGTCCAAGTGATAGGGATCTCGATCCGTCTTCTTCAGTCTACACACGAGCTTATTGAGTCCGTCTAGTCGGGTAAGGACCTCAACCCTCTTCCTTCTGTACCCTCTCTCTATATGTGCTTATTAGAATCCCGTTGGGATCTTGGAACAGTTCACAACAGCCCTAGAGAGTGCTTGCTGAGCTGATGCGTTTTTTTGGAGTTTTCGGAAGTGACAAACAGTCAACTTCAGGTCCAGATTTGGGTAAGTTAGACTTCTCCTTTGTTGCTGAATTTCGGATATGTTACAGTTGGTATTATATAGTATAACATACTGAAATTTTAGAATATTACGAATTATAGTTTAGGAGTTATGGTTGTCCAAAGTTGGCTCCTCATGCAGTTTCTAAGTGTGCTGAGTTGAGAAAAAAACTGCTTGGGGTTCAGTTTTGTGGAATAAATTTGGATGGGTTACTGACTTCTGTTGGACTTGAATTTTAGACATGTTATAGTTGGTATAGTATAGTACATCATACCGGAATTTGAGAGAAATTCGAGTTACAGTTTAAGAGTTATGGTGTCCCAAAGTAGATACCTTGACCAGTTTCTAGGTAGTGTTGAATTGTTGAGAAAACTGCTTGTGATGCAGTATTGTGGTGCCGATTTGATTTGGTTATATTCCTTGGTTACACTTGAATTTTGGATATGTCTTATTTGGGATTGCATAGTATAACATATCAAAAATTGAGAGAATTTCATCAAGAGGTTTAGGAGTTATGAATTTTCAAAGTCGAGGTTGTATGCAGTTTTCTGGATGTTGCTGAAATTTTTTAAGTGCTGGAATTATCAAGTGTTGTGCAGTCATGTTTGAACTTAAGTTTAGAGACCATAAAAGCATCATCCACCGTTCAATTTTTAATATAACATAGATGGATATGTATACTGTGATGTATCAGAAGACGAGACCAATCTAACGGTCGGATCTGGATCTATAGGAGCTCAAAGTCGACTGTTTGTGCAGTTTGGGAAATGACTCAGTTTTGGCGAATTGTGTATCCAACTTTGGAGAATTGTGTTGAAGTTGTTGTTGGGTATTTTTGAGATTTTCTTGCTTCTAGGAGCAGAGTGCATCATGTAGAAGACCTAGGTAATTTTATTTGGATTTCTATATTTATATTCGGTTCTCATTTCTTAAGCCAAAGTCGGACCTTAGCGACTTTTTATGAAAGTCAAGAATGTAGTTAACTCTTCTAAATCTTGAGTAAACTTTCCTTGGAGAGTTTTGAGTGTGGTTTTGGGTTCCAAATAATAGCTTGGAACTTTGTTATT
Source organism: Fagopyrum homotropicum (assembly GCA_033239125.1). Classification (NCBI taxonomy): domain Eukaryota; kingdom Viridiplantae; phylum Streptophyta; class Magnoliopsida; order Caryophyllales; family Polygonaceae; genus Fagopyrum; species Fagopyrum homotropicum. The sequence continues at coordinate 52,037,820 of BSWB01000005.1, forward strand.
GAATTTTATAAAGTTTCAGGATCAGGGGTAAAATGGTCATTTACCCGTATAAGGGTATTTTGGTAATTCTTTATGAACAATTATATATCTTAGAAGTGGAGACTTCTAAGAAAGTGAGATACATTATTGATCCACTTGCCTGGTGTAACAGGCGATGGGGTATTCTACGGTTGCTGACCGAATTGAGATTTAGACAGTCGAGATGGATTCAGGTAAGTCCTTTGGGCTTACTTAGCTGACTTCTAGATATGAGTATGAAAAATGGTAGTGGTGTGTGAATGAGATGTTTATAGTTATATTTAGTAATAATTATATACCGACCTATACCTTGGCCTAAGAGTAACGGGCGGTGGCATTCTGCTCAGCAGCCTGAGGGTGCTGGGGGTTTCTTTAGGGACTAGTCCACAATCGGTTTGTAGTGATACTACCGGCGGAGGTAAGCTAGACCTACACCGGTTGGATAAGGAACGGAGGCGAGAACTCTTAAGATTCTCGTGCCACAACTTTAAAACGGATTAAAGTGAATCACCTAAGCTATCAGATAATAACCAAATTGTGTGCCAGCATGATGGGTGTTTATGTTACCTTGTTTGTGTTTGTGCTATCCTTATTCTGCTTATATTTGGATTGTTAGCTAACGGTTTATCCGTGTTGTAGATTCGTAGAGATAGACAGTTGTAGAGAGATCTGGAACGGATGGTCAGCCGGGTCAACGTATTCATTAGATGGGGACGGGGGAGTCTTCCATACGACATGCATATTACGTATATATATGTTTTGTAAGGCTGTAACATGTGCACATTTATAAAATAAAATTTTATGTTTTGAAGTTGTTTTAATTACATTTGTGCCTTGTTGTAAGATCCTAGTAAAGTTGTTGTTAAACCAAGACCCATTGTGAGGTTCTAACCAGTAACTCCCCGAGTTCCAAGAACTTGGGGTGTTACAAATACTCCTATGGTTGCAAGTCTAATCCACACCAATAAGCATTGGCTCTGAAAGTGAGCTCCTCCAACGCCTAACAATTTCAAAAGGTACAAGGAGAAAGAGAACGTGTAAAGCTAATGGTACTGAAATTGGAAATGAAGTAATTGAAAAAAAAAAATTCAATTTGAGCAATCGAAAGAGGCAACAGAGAAAGATCTAAATGAAGCAGCAATTCGTGATAAAGAAAGGATGCAGTTACAAATAGATCTTCAAATGCGAAGCTGAAGAAAAATAAATCATTTATGCTTCGAATGCTCGGAAACAAAGATCATAGAAGTAAAGAGAAGGATGAGTATTATAGGTTATTACGGAAAGAAGAAATTAAGAACCTAGCAACCTAGTAAGTGTAACACCCCAAAATTTTCAACTTAGGGAGTTACTGGTTAGGACCGCACAGTGGGTCCCGACCTTAGTTTGACAACAACTTAACATGATCTTACAACAAGGCACAGATAAGGAAAACCAGAAATCATAAAATAGTTTTTAACAATGCATGAATGTGACCAGATCAACTACAGCCGGAAAACGTAATATAACAAAGTACGAAAGGAAATAATGTTCAACTGTAAAACCCACAAATGCAGAAACTGTAAAACGTCCTAAAGTACGACACCCCGGCTGACCACTACCATCTAGATCACTCGGCATCTGCTCTAACCTGTGTCAAGTCTAAACAACATATCAACAGTTAGCTAACTATCCAAATATAAGCAAAGTGATAACAGCACAAGCACACACAGAAACAAAAATAAACAAACATCATGCTGGCACTCAACCGTTTATTATCTATTATTTAAGTGATTCACATTACTCAATTTAAGTTGTGGCACGAGAATTATTATTAGTTCTCGCCTCCGTTCCTTATCCAACTGGTGTAGGTCTAGCTGACTTCCATTGGTAGCATCACTACAAACCATGTGTGGACTAGTCCCGAAAGAAACCCCCAGCGCCCCGCGAGCTACTGAGCAGAATGCCACCGCCCGTTACTCTTAGGCCAAAAATATAGGTCGGTAATTATGTATCACAACCTATCTCTCTAACATGTCAATCACACACCACCATCATCATTTATACTCATATTTAGCAGTCAGCTAAGTAAGCCCAAAGGACTTACCTGTTATAACGCTCGACTCTTTATAAACCACTCGCTCTGTAAACTTTCACCACTCAGTTGCCTGTCAAAGGCGATAAGTGTATTAGCACACTTTCACGTAGATAGAAGTCTAAAACTTCTAAGATCAAATAAGGTATTAAGACGTACTAGTTACAGTATTAGTTTTAGGGTAAAATGACCATTTTACCCTTGGTTCCGATTTTCTCGAAACCTTAAAATTCATGTCTAAACTCCTATTTGAGGTTCTAAAAATATATTCTAACTCCTAAAATTTTATTTGGTTCCAAACTGACATTTTTCCTATGTTTCTATTTTCCGGAAGAATCGAAAAAGGTTTAACTTCGGCTCTAAATATAAAATTCTTAACAGCTTATAAAATTTCCGAATTAAATCTCTAGATCATCTATGAGGTTCTATCTAACCTTAGAAGAAAGAATTTCTCCAAACTGTTCAGCCAATATTTTTATAATAATTCACAAAGTCGGTTCCTTCACTCTAATTTCCTACACTTAGCCAAAATTCAAGTTTACCAAAACTGCTCAACTACCTAACTTCGGGAGCTCATAACTTTCAATCCGACCGTTCATTTCTTCTCAATTTTTAATATGCTAAACTACATATATCCATCTACAACATATCCAAAATTCAACGGTGGATCTTTATCCAAACGTTTAATAATTGATCGACAAGATGGGCTGTTTGTAACCTAAAAGCTGAAGGAAATAAAATGAATTTACAGCAGCCACCTTATTTCCATTGTTCATAAAATACAGCAGTCCTTTATTCCTATCCTTAGGTCTATATGCTCAGCAGCTACCCAAGGTCAACCTAACCCATGTTCAAGTCCGACTACAACAGTTCATCATTCTAGCATTACGGAAATAGTATACATACATAAGATTATACACTAACTCCTAGAGGCAAGGATTTGGACTGCAGAAACGATGACTCACCTCTTCAACCTCTACTGGCTGAGGCGTCTTCAACACAGTTCCGGATGCCCTTCTGGCTCCCTTGGCGTGACGGTTCAGAAGGAGGGAAGTCAGGGCTTGGCTCGGCTCTATTGCTGCAGTGATTGGACGACTCTTTCCAGCCTCACTGCTGTCATGGAGTGGCCGAGATGGGAGTTGTCCGGGCACAGAAGAAGAGTTACGTGAGTCCTTATGGTGGGTACAAGAAGGAGATGAAGATAGGAAGGTAGATAGGCTCTTACCGGATGACAGAATTAGTTTGAGGCTCGTGAGATCCAGAGCAGCAACTCGCGTGAATGAAGCTGTAAGAGAGGATTGTCGATATGCAGTCTTCACTCTGTTGCAAATGGTAGAAGCTTAAACTCGTCTGATTGTCGACAACAAAGAAGGTTGATAGAGTGATAGAAGACCAGAAATAGATAGGGAATAGGGAGAATCACGTGAATTCACCTGCTCAGACAAGTCGGGTGCAGGAGGCAAGGAACGCAGAAAGGAGCAAAGGCTGGAGCGTGCGTGTAGAAGGAAGGAAACGCAGAAGCGTTGTGTGCACCGGCTGGGACGTGAGGAAGAGCACGTTACGTTGGAGATTTCGATCAGCAAGAGAGGGTAGTGTGGCTTCTGAATGTGGACGTGAAATGGGAGGAAGGTGAGAGATTATACAACGTGATTCTAGGAGCCTTTTATGGCAACTGCATCAGCTCTCTCCCAGCATTAAATCACACGTTGAAACTGCTATAATACAGCTGGGCTTGCTTCTCCTTTTGCTTCCGGTTGGGCCTGAGGAATGGGTTGGAGTTGTGCTGCTGGATTGGCGCTGGCTAGAGTGGCGCTGGGCTGAAGCAGGCGGAACTCCCTTGGGCTGGCGATGGCACTGCTGCTGCTGGGCTGGAAGCGTGAGGCAGCTGGGCGTCTTCTGGCTGGAGCGGACAAGGCTGCTGAAGGCTGCAGAAGGCTGGGCTGCGCATAGGGCTGGGCGGACAAGGCAGCGGCTGGACAAGCAACTGGAGCAGCTCCCGGACTGGGCTGTTGGAACGAAAGGAATCGTAGCCCGGTACTAATTATTGTTCGGAATCAAAAACCCGAAATTAATGTACGGAATAACCGGATACGGATTATTTTACAGTTTAGGTTTGGTTACAAAACTCTATCATTTTATGTGAAGGTAAGTCACATAAAATGATAAACTTATAAAAAGTTCTATCATTTTATGTGAAGGTAAGTCACATAAAATGATAATTTTTATCTTAATATGTCTAACTAAGTAGACGGATATGAATTGATAGATCGAGATCTAATTTATAACTGAAATCGACGGAATAAAAATTCCGGATATTACATCAGTACCCCCTTAAAATAAGTTTCGTCCCGAAACTTAGGATAGGGTACCTACCCCATACATTTCCCTTCAAGAATTATATTCTAGCAAGCAACTACTCACGTCATCAAGTACATAGACATAAACAATTATGTAAACATATAATCACAGAAATCATATAAGGTATCGTCTTAGTACTAACCCGTCGGTACTGAGGTAGCGGCTAACTCCGCAAAGAACTCAAGGTAGTTACGTCTAATGCTCTCTTCTGTCTCCCAGGTAGCCTCCTCAACTCCTCGTCTAGACCACTGAATCCTCAGCATCGGTATCTCCTTAGAACGCAGGCGCCTAATGCTACGCTCTAGGACGGCTACTGGATACTCCATAAAAGTGTGGTCTGGCTCAACTATCAGATCCTCGTGACTGATGACGTGTCTAGGATCCGGTATGTACTCTCGCAGCTGAGATACATGAAAAACCGGGTGTACTCCCTCCAATCTCGGTGGCAGTGCTAGTCGGTAGGTAACCTCTCCGACTCTCTCTACGATCTCAAATGGGCCGACATACCGGGGACTCAACTTCCCCTTAATGCCGAAACGTCTAACTCCTCTCGTAGGTGACACTCTCAACCACACCTGTGTACCTACTCTAAACTCCAAAGGTCGACGTCTTTTGTCGGCGTAGGACTTCTGACGACTCTGAGCTGCTAACATCCTCTCCCGGACTAAGGCAATCCGGGCGATGTCGTCCTGTATCTGATCTGGTACTACTCCATCAGCCTTGCTAGGCTCATCCCAACATAGCGGTGTACGACATCTCCGCCCGTACAAAGCCTCATAGGGTGCCATCCCAATAGACGCATGCCAGCTGTTATTATATGAAAACTCTACTAGTGGGAGGTGATCTGGCCATACCTGTCCCCAATCTAGCACACATGCCCGCAACATGTCCTCTAGGGTCTGAATGGTCCTCTTTGACTGACCGTCTGTCTGTGGGTGGTAGGCAGTGGTAAAGTGAAGACTCGTACCCAGAGCAGTATGTACCTGCTGCCAGAACCTCGAGGTAAAACGTCCATCCCTGTCAGAGACGATAGTCCTCGGTACTCCATGGAGTCTCACAATATGCCTGGTGAACTCCTCTGCTAGACGACTTACCGGCCACGTTTCCTTAATCGGAATGAAACGTGCGGTCTTCGTCAGACGGTCTACTACTACCCAAATGGCATCAAAACCTCTGCTGAGCCTCAATCCGGTAACGAAATCCATAGAAATGTCTTCCCACTTCCAATGTGGTACCGGAAGTGGGTGTAGCTCTCCTCCGGATCTACGATGCTCAATCTTGACCTGCTGACAGGTCGCACACTGGGCTACATATCGGGCCACATCAGGCTTCAAACCACCCCACCAGAAGGAACGTCTCACGTCCTTATACATCTTACTCGCTCCTGGATGTACGGAGTAAGGGGTAGCATGAGCCTCACCTAGTATCCTCTGTCTCAGCTCACTGTCTGATGGCACACAGACACGGTCCTGTCGTCTCATCACTCCATCGGCACTAATAGTGAACTGAGGTGCCTCATCTCGTGACATCCGGTCTCGGATCCGGGTCAAAGTCGGACAGGTCTCCTGCTTCTGTCGGATCTCACCCAACAGGTCAGGAAGTAACTCTAAGGTGGCTAACTGATGAGCTGTATCAGGGAACTGGATCTCTACTTCCAACCAAGCTAAGTCCCTCTATAACTGTGGCTGTACCGTCAACCGAGCTATCGCCTTCTCCTGAGGCGTCTTCCGACTCAAAGCGTCAGCAACTACATTCGCCTTTCCGGGGTGGTAGAGAATCTCAAGGTCAAAATCCTTGATCAACTCTAGCCACCGTCTCTGGCGGTTATTCAACTCCCGCTGAGTGAATATGTACTTCAGACTCTTATGGTCTGTGAAGATCTGACAGGTCGCTCCATAGAGATAATGACGCCAGATCTTAAGATCATGTACTACAACAGCTAACTCTAGGTCGTGAGTGGGGTAGTTCTCCTCATACGTCTTCAGCTGCCGAGACGCATACGCTATAACCTTACCCCTCTGCATCAAGACACACCCCAAGCCCAGCTTGGAGGCGTCACTGTACACTACGAAGTCCTCTGTACCCTCAGGCTGTGCTAAGATCGGAGCAGACGTCAATCTCCTCTTCAGCTCATCAAAACTCTACTGACACGGCTCAGACCAGACGAACCGAGTAGTCTTCCTTAGGAGGGAAGTAAGTGGTCGGGCGATCAGGGAAAACCCTTCCACAAACCGACGGTAATAACCTGCCAATCCAAGGAAGCTGCGAACCTCCTTAACATATATATTTTTTAATTACTGATATAAATTGATAATTAAAAAAAAACGTACCTAAAATCTTTTTTCAATTTTATTCAAAGAGTGTATTATAAGTTTTTTACGTTTATTTTATTACATTATGTGTATTAAAAATTTTTGTTAAATTTATAATGCATATATTATATTAAACACTAATAAAATAATTTTATATTTATATATCTATAATAGGTATCAAATCATATCCCATACAGGGCACGGGTAATACACTAGTATCTATTAAAGTAGAAGCTTTTTGCCACGTGTCAACACGAGGTTTCTCTAAGCCCACAAATTTTTTTAAAAAAAGGTAATTATTTATTAATCAATTAATCAATCCAAATCTTAAAATAAATCTTTTTTCCACGTAAATCTTATCTCATCTTTCTAATTTTTATAATAATAAAATATTTTTCTGAATCTGACTATTTTTTAGGAACAAAGTCAAATCAAATTTTTTTCAAAAGTTCAAATATTATTATTTTTTTATTTCATAAATTTCAATTTCAATTTTAAATCAATACATGACAAAACAATTTAACCAAAAACAAAAATGATAAAAAAAAATAATAGCAAAACAGTTTTTACTTATTAATTAGATACACATAACGAATTTTGTAATATAAACTATTCTGTAGAACTAATTTTATCCATTTTTCTTAACAAAACTCATTTGCTTTAAATTAACTAATTTTTCCATCCCTTTCTAATCTTTATTATTATTTATTTTTTGTAATATTATTTTTGTAAAGTGATTTTAAAAAAGTACGTAAAGTACATACTTTTTAATAAATAAAGATATGTAAATTTAGAGTCATTTACCTTATATAATTCCGATAAATTTAGAGTCATTTACCTTATTCTAACTAGGAGATTCCGACAAGATATTCAGAATGGGAATTACTCTTAATGGGTCATGAGCTGGTGGAATTCTGACTTAAGAATTCAGTGGAGGTTTTTGATTATATATTTATAGTACTAATTAAAACCCATAATGTTTTAAATGTTTGTTTTAACTACTATAATATGATTAATATAAGTTTTATACAATAATAATTACAAAAAATCTCGTGCAGGGCACAGTTAATATACTAGTTGTATATGTATATGCACACACCTATACCAAGTATATGAAACACCAAAAACCAAATTTCTTAAGCACACAATTGTGAGAGAAAAAATGGGAAGTTCTTCATTTGAGAGGGTATCAATTCCATCAGAAGAAGACGAATCTGATAATGAAAGTCCTAGTTACGTGCATTCGTTGATGGAAATTGAAAAAAAAATTGTGATTATGCTATACTTAGGTTACTTAAGGAGTATGCCACAAATTGTGCGAGAAGCTCACGATGTTTACGTTGAAGGAAGTATGTGGAAATAAATCGAGAGCTTGGTCATGAAAAAATGTTTTCAGATTATTTTGCTAATCATATGGTTTACATAGACAACCAATTTCGTCGTAGATTCAGAATGGGAAGACGTCCTTTCATTCGATTTCTATAGCGGCTGTAGAGTGAGGTGTCATACTTCAAGCCAAAAGTAGATGCAACCGGAAGAGTTGGGGTTTCACCGTTGCAACAATGCACAACTTTTTTGTGTGTATTAGCATATGAAGTTGTAACGAATCAAGTTGATGAGTATATTCATATCAGCAAAACAACTATGAGCCACTACTTTGAGGCATTTGGGAATGGAGTGATTTCCCTTTTTGGCAAAAAAGTATTTATGAAGGTCGAATGAAGACGACTTACAAAGATTACTTCATGTTGAAGAGCAAAGAGGATTTTCTAGAATGTTGGGGAGCATCGATTGCATGCATTGAGAGTGAAAAAAATTGTCCAGTTGCTTGGCAAGTACAATTTGCCAGTGGGTGTAACAAGAAACCCACAATCATCCTTGAAGTTGTGGCCTCACAAGATCTTTGGTTTTAGCAAATAGTTTTTGGAACTCCAAGTACGTACAATGACATAAATGTTCTTGACTATTCTCAAGTATTTGATGATATATTAGAAGGTAGAGATCCACCAATTCATTTTACGGTTAACAATCATGAGTATGCTATGAATTATTATCTCACGGATGAAATTTATGCACCATGGGCTATATTTATTTAATCTATAAGTGCCCAAAGGCCTTAAAAAGTACAATTATTTGCTAAGGTACCAAAAGTCAACAAGGAAAGACGTTGAATGGGCTTTTTGGGTTCTACAAGCCCGATTTGCAATAGTACATGGACATGGTAACTTATGAAATCCACATCTTATTAAAAAAGTAATGAAAGCATATGCATCATATTGCAAATCATGATAGTAGAAGACAAACGTGATACATATGACGATCCATCACAATGGGACGAAATTCTAAGCACCGTTGATGATGAATGAAGTTGGATATGCTCAAGGGAAAGAATTAATGATATAGAAATTTACATTTGATGACGAATTCATTTCTGTGATCGAGCAACAAATTTCTTCCTTAATGTTGTTTTGGTATATATGTTTCATGTATGACAATAAAAAGACACTTTATATGATTTTTAAGTTGTGAGAAGTATTTTCTCTTAGAATTTCTTATACTAATGTGGCGGAGAGAGAAAACTGAAAAGAAAATAAGAAACTTTGGATAAGTTATATATATATATATATATATATATATATATATATATATATATATATATATATATGTGTGTGTGTGTGTATTAGCCAAGTAGGCCACTTTCTATTTCTTTTTAGTAAGTGTATCCCTTTAATTTTTACCACTTTCATTAATAGTAGGTAAAAATAATTAACCTCTCATTTATAAAAAGAAAGAAACATACATATATTGCTCTATTTGTTACGTAGGAATTCTAACTTCTTCTTCTTCTTTTTTTGTGCTTTATTTATTTGTTTATTTATTTTTTCTTTTATATTTATGGTATGAATTTTATACCAGAAAATTCATACAAGAGTTTTCGGGTATGAATTTTGCTTCTTTTATTTTTTTCTTTTTCTGATATGAATTTCATACCAAAATTTTCTAGTATGTTCATACCAGATTTTTCTGGTATAAATTTCATACCAAACAATTCATACCAGAAATTTATGGTATGAACTAATACCAAAAAATTACATACTAGAAACTTCTGGTATGAATTTCATACCAGAAATTTCATATCAGACAAGGCTAACCAAACAACAACATATCACATTACCACACACCAACCTTGAGCTAAACTAAGGGCCTGTTTACTTGTAGTTTATTTGTGTTTCATTTAGTTTATAAACCCTGAATTTAATTTTTGTAGGTGTTTACATAGGGGTTGATTTATTTCTCTAGGGTTTATCTGGGTTTATAACTACTCAAAAATAAACTTTTTAAACCAAGGTTATTTTTGTTTGCATGAGTTTATTTTTGTATAAAACACGATTTTGGCTTTGTGATTTATCATCCTGATATTATTTGTTCATATCTGGGTATTCAACGTTATTGTTCGGGTTTTGTAGGGGCATGAGAGTCTTTTAAAGTAAAATAAACCTAAAATATAAGCTCCAAGTAAACAACCTTATCTCATTTATTTATATAAACCCATCAAGAAATAAACTTGAAAATAAACTATAAATCCTTGTAAACTCATTTAGTTTATAAACCCAAAAATAAACCAATCTACAATTAAACAAGCCCTAAAGCGAGGAACCATATAAGTGAATAATAAGGATATAAATACTCTACAAGGGGGGTTGAATAGAGTATGAGAACTTTTCGCAATATCGTATATCAAGGCTTTGAAACTAATCTCAATGCCTTGAAGTCGATCTGTGCGCTTAGTGACAAAACTAGTTTTCAAGGCTTTGAAAAGGATTTCAATGCCTTGACTTCGAAACCTGCAAAACAACGTTAGTCACAATTTAAGCGATATAGAGTGTGAAATAAAAAGATCGACACGGCGATATGTTTACGAAGTTCAGCTCTAACAGCCTACGTCTCCGTCCTAGGGTTTCTCGACTCTAGGATCTAACTATCTATTATTTGCTCAAAGAGTCCTAGATACAAATTAGAAGAAGTCCCCTTCTTCTCTCAATGTAGCCTCAATGCTATGATCTAGTTAACTCTACTCTAGCAATAATAGCCTAGTTACTTCGCAGAGTAACACACACTCGAGTATAACACTCTCTAGATATGCCAATGGAGCTCTAGTGTTTTTCTCACTCTAAGGATGTAAACCTTTATAAGCTAAAGAGGAAGAAAAACTTTTTGAACAAATGAAGATGTTATGATTGCTTGAAGACTTGGTTTCTTATCCGTGTAAGCTTGTTGTTTTCTTCTTCAATCTTCATCTTCATTTATAGTCTTCTATGGAGAACTTCTTAGCCGTTGTAAGATAGCTGTTGTAACATTCTTTTTTCTTCATGGAATACGTTGCTTGGTTAAGGTGAAGTAGCCGTTGTAAGATCTTCTATCTTCTCTCTTCTACTTCTTCTCTTTGACACTCGTTGAGAATCTTCATCATCGTGATCTTCCCTCTCTTGGAAATGCCGTTTGAAGATCTTTGTTTGTTGAAGACCCTAGATCTTCTCACTTGGATATGCCGTTGAAGATTTTCCCTTAGAGATCTTCTTGCGTGGAATTCGTTTGGAGATCTTCCTTGATCTATTTACATCTTCGGTTGAGATCTTTGAGAGATCTTTTTGTCATTGTCGAGATCTTCCCTTTAAAACCTTTTGAAGATCTTCTTGTTGGCTGGCCGAGATCTTCTTCTTGAGAATCTTCTCAAATCTTCTAACTCCTTTGGTTGAGATCTTCTAAGATCTTGTTTGTTGTGGTCGTATCTTGTATAAAAGCCTTTAGCCGAATCCGTCCTTTGTAAAGCTTTTCAAGGCTTCAACGTTCGTCTTTTGTAATGCTTTTCAAGGCTTCAACATTCGTCCTTTGTAATGCTTTTCAAGGCCTGCGCTCTTCCTTTGAAATGATTTTTAAGGTCTACACCCATTTGAGCAAACACAAACCAAAACATACAATCTAGAAATACAATCGATATTTTTCAATTATAAAATCGCATATAAATGTTAAATCTTACATCATTCACATAAACATTTCATAATCAAGGTGGAGTTATCATAAAGGAACAAATAAAGGGAAAAAATTGAGTCAAGCCAGCCTGGTTCAACATTTTGATCAGAAGAAAAGATGTTGTGAAGAGGATCAATGTAAGTTTTCTGTCACATTCTTGGAGCTTCAGAAACATGATGAAGTTGAACACCCTAATTCAGAAGAAAAGATGCTCCTCGCCTTAGCAAACATCGGCATCCAATTCGCCGTCTCAGTCCCTAACGATCAACTCTTCGACATTGGTCAATCCAACGCCACTGCCGCCAATTGGGTTGCTCAGAATGCTTACTTATGTGTTCATCTAACGACAGGGTGTTTAAATGCATTCTTCTATTGATCATAAGCCAAAACCTACAAGTTGGAGTAAGTGAGGGACATTTGGTAGACAGAGTGACAGTAAGCAATTCACCAGACCAACAAACACAAGTCACCAAGAAAAATTAATAGGTAAGTTTAGGGTGATCATCAAAACTAAGGAAGCATCTAAATAAGCAAGCAAGTCAAACTCAATAGAACCCATACGTTAAAAAAGAAGAAAAATAAAATCTAACTAGTTCAATGTAGAGGGGTAGAAAGACTACCCCCGTAGTAATGAAATTTCTCAACAAGAGCAGTGGGGGGGCAAAAACCCATCACTGCAAGTAGAATGGGAATGCATTTCAAAGACGAGTTTGGCAGGATTAGGGCAAGTTGTTCGCTCCAAACGGTGTGTGCAAGCTTTAAATTTATAACCCTAGACTTAAGCTTAAAACAAGGATGCGAACCCGCAGTGTACGGGTCAATCGTAGTAAAAAGCAAGAAATTCCAGGGGTCGATCACAGGGACTCGGTGAAACAAAGTCAGTAACGATAAGCTTCGTGAATACTAACCACAAAGAGCAATTAACACAATCAAAGATGAATAAGAAGTCAATAAACCAAACATGCAATTCTAGGGATTAAGGCATCTAGTTGTGGTTCCAACTCAAGATCTAAAGATAAGCGGACAAAGCTGAGATTTTTGCAAGGGGGAGGTGTTACTAAACTGGAGTAGATCACCGGGTAAGTCTCACTACTCACTAATCCAAAACCGTAACTCCTATTACCGGGTAAGTCTCAAGGAATCAAGATAAAGAACTATAACCTCAAACTAACACACCATCTAAGGGAATAGAATCAACCTTTACTGGGTAAGTCTCAGGCTAACTCACAAAGATGGGATGGAAGCACACTCAAACCCCAATAAAGGATAAACCTTTATTACCTACACTTATGATCGTTGGTACACAAACTAAGGAATTACCGGGTAAGTCTCATCCTAAGCTTGCTTTGAACCAGGAAAGGTGTAATAAGAATAGGATTTGGCAAACTCTAACACTTCACTCTCAGTTTAGGATCAGACAAGTCACTTCGGTCAGCCAAATTCCACCCCGGCCGAGATGTTCATCGACTGAACGAGATGCTTAGGGTTAAGGTTAAAGACTCAAACTTTCAGGGTCCTACTGGAATCTAAGATTATTCTATCATTGTTTTTCCCACAACCTTCAGCCAATCACCCTAGAATCACACAAGGAAATTAGCCACTCATCATCATTATGAAAGTATTAAATATATGGGAAGAAGGTGAATATTTGAATAAGAAGAATTTAATGAAAAAGACTTCAATAACTGAATCAAATATCACAATAAAAGCGTTCCTTGGATAGCAATCCAACAAGACAAGACAACAAGGAAGGGGAATTGAAGACAATCTTACAAAACCCTTCAAAAGCTATAAAAGCTACAATCTTCAATCTTCCTTCAACCTTCAAAAAAGGTTCTTCGAAACTCCCAACTGGAGTATGGCTGCGGCGATGTATGCTAGATAAGAGGGGGTGATAGCGGATCCCGGATTTGTGGGAAATCCAACCCTTTTTATAGGAAAATAACCCTCCAAAGATAAAATATCTTAGAAAGATCTTTTCCTATAAAAATAGGTAAAATATAAGATCTTCTTCCTTCCAGGAGCCAAGCCCAAAAATATAAGATCACCTTCCAAAGATAAAAGATCTCAGCCAAGAATAAAATATTCTCGCCGCGTCCTAGGTGTTCGCCTCGGTCGAGTCGGCGTCTCTGGATCACCTCGGTCGAGATGAATCTCTAGTCAACCGAGGTGAGTCATAACTGAATGTGAAATCTCTCAAAACTGGTCCAAAGTGAATCCCAAATCCATGGCCATGCTTCCTGGATGGTTCCTTATGTTCCTCAATGTAGCTCCAAATGACTCATGACTCCTTTTGCCCCTTTTTGATGCAAAACGTGCCATTTTACCTGCAATTACAGCAAAACTAGGTGTAGACCTCGATTCCCGCAAAGGTAGATGAAATGGTAATATAATCACATATTATACATGCTAACATGCAGATTATTGAAGATAAAACGTCCAAACAAACCCCTAAAATATAGACTATAATTCATGCTATCAAAATACCCCATACTTAGCCCTTGCTTGTCCCCAAGCAAGTTCCGCATATAGAAGACAAGATAGAATGGATTATAAGTCAAGAAAATCAATGAAAAGTCTTTCAAAAACATTTTTATGGTGTGTTATAATCATAGATCACTCTAAGAGAATACTTCATGGAATTAAAAACTCAATATGCTCAAAACATTTTATAAATATAGAAAAGTTGTTCATCTTTGCATAAAATCATAGAATGCATAATAAATCATAATTATCAAAATTAATTATGTATAATCCAGTTTAAACCACTAAGTCAATCAACAAGCTCGAGGTCTCAAGGGCTTCCCAAAAGAAAAGGTCAAGAAACGTGTAGGGTGGGGATGTATGTAAGGTAATGTGGTGCTAGAATCCGGGAAAAGGATGAACTTTACTTTCACTTCGACTTGCAACATCTTCCACCAATAAGCTTTGCTTATTTCACACTTTTTCTTTTTACTTTACTTTTTGGGATGCATGGACAGAGGTGCACAATAACCGAAGCCTAGGAAATCAGCAATCATCAATTTCTTGAGATGCATCAAACCCTTGATGCACATACCATGACCCGTTAGGAATATCGCTCAATCCGACTTTGGCAAGACACAAACACCCGGCTATGTGAATGGTGCCGAGTTACTCATCTTCATGATTGACTTCCCCAAACCTATTATTGCTTTCTAACACTTTCACTTCCAGCCACTTCTCAACTTTAACTTCACTTGCTTTTACCACTTCGCTTGCTTCCAAATTCCCGGATAGGTAAAGGGAGGCAAAATGTATATGAGGGGTTAAGCATGATCAAGAAGAAGAAGAGAGAAGAATGAATTGCCTTGGTCTTTCCAGGAAGAAAGTGAGAGAACTTATCTTGTGGTGTCAACCTTCAAATTCAACATAATTTGGATAAAAACAAAGTATTAAACATGCCAATAATTTCAAACAAAGCATTTAGCAACTTAAACATATTATAAAACCTTTCAAACACATAAAGAATTTAAAACCAGTCAGTAAGCAAGATCTTCACTGAGGTCATATCCAGATAAGTAACACGAAATCGTTTTCGAAAACTCTCAGTTAACCCACCTCGGTCGAGATGTTCTTGGTTCAACTGAGGTGAAACGCCTCGTTTGGCCAGAACTGACTCGGTCGAGGTCAAAATTTTTTTTTTTTTAAAACCATTTTTTTCAGTTTGGACGTTTTTCTCAATCAAATAACCTGTAAGTATGCATGTAATATCAGATAAACATATAAATGCAGAAGTGAAGCATAAATAAAATATCCGATAAGATGTCATACATCAAAAGTAGTCAAATAAGTACATCAAGTAGTCAAATAAATACAAACACCCCATACTTGGGACACACTGTCCCAGTGGGTCAATAAAAGTCTAGAGACAAGAGTACTCACCGGATAAAAAGCTGAACTGCATAAAAATAGAATAAAGAAAAGTCTTGCAGCTCCTCAATAGTCTCGATCCGGTGGTGGTGGTGGTGGCACATACGGATACTGCGTCGGGTCGAACGGATAGCCCATAGTCTGCTGGAACTGTAGCTCCATCATCCTGCGCTGATAGTGCTGCTCCTCTAACATCTGATGAGTCCAGCGGTCAATGTGTCGGTCCTGGGCAGCAAATCTCTCATGCATGTCCACAGTAAGGGCAGCATAAGAGTCTATCATCTGATCTGTCAGGTCGTCGATCCGGCGATGAACCTCAGAATCTCTATGACGGCGTGTCCGTCGCCTAGCAGATCTAGCGGGAGGTGCAGCAGGTGCGGGCTCAGTATCCTCCTCATCATCCAAGTCTATGATCGGCGGTGCGCTCGTCCCTGCAGTATCCGTCCCTGTATCCATCGGGACTCCACCATCTCTCTCGTCTACTGTCTCCTCGTCATCGTCATCCTCCTCCTCCTCAGCCGGGGCAGCTGCTGCCTCCCTATGATCCTCCATCAGCGGAGCCCAAGCTTTCTGCCAATAATGTGGATCAAAGACTGTGAACTGAGCAGACCAGCGGATCCCCTGTGGCGCAGTCCGCTCCCACGGCATAGCAACATATGGAGTGGTCAGACCTCGGGGAACTAGAATCCTCCGAGTGATCATCTCCTGCAACCCAAGCGGCTTCGGAGCCGCCACCATCGTACATACACTAAGGTCCATCCCGTGATAAGCAGCTATGTGGGTGACTAGACCTCCGCAGCAGATGTCTCCCTTCGCTTTAGCCTTGATCTTGTGCAGGTCCTCTGCCAAGATCAAGCCAAAGTCTGGGAAACCCCCCGTAACCATACAGTAAAGGCTGAAGAGCTCGCCCTGTCGGATCTTCTGGGGCGTCTCAGTACGCGCCAGAAGTGTCTCGCTGAATATCCTATGGGCTAATCTGAAGGCTGGGTGGAAGATGACCTTCTCCCTGGAATCTCCAGGGCGCCATCTGTCTGCATGCTCAGTAATATGGGCAATCTTCCCCCAGAACTCCCTAGCTATAGATCGGGAGGGGAAGTCGGTGGCGGTGGGCTCAAAAAAGCCGAAAATCTCTCTCCAAACCTCTAAGGGAACTATGAAGTTCCGGTTCATCAACCGGTACTTCACAGACTGGTCTGTGGGGAGGTAGGAGAAGGAGCTAACAAACTCTAAGGTCGGCTCCAAATAGGCTGGGGCTCGGATCTCAGTAAACTGATCCAGCCCAACAGTGGCAATCATCCTCCTAAGGTCTCCATCTAACCCTAGGCAATCGAAAGCTGACACGTCCAGAAAACGTGGTGCAATAACTGGACGGCTAGCTATACGCTCATAATCTACCCGGCATCTCTCGTAGATCACCGGGCGGTAAGGTCGGGAAGAAGAAGAAGGAGGGGAAGGTGAGGATCTATCTCTGAGGGCTAGGCGACGATCGGAACTCATTTTTTCTCAAACACTGTCAGATTACCTCGGTCGCTGACAATCCTCAAGAATCACCTCGGTCGAGATGCAGTTCGACTGGACCGAGGCGCAACAGTTTTCGATTCCAATCTCAGAAATCCAGTTCTTTTCCCCCAAAAATCACTACAATTGCTTCCTATGGGGTACTTAAGCCTTTTCTCAGCAGAATCAGGGGCAACAAAAAGCCCAAATCGAAGCGAATGAACGAGTTAGGGTTTCGACTGTTTTTACCTCGTTTCGGTCGATTCGTTCGATTTCTTTGCAGATCTGTAGTTGCAATAGGATCCTCTACCCTTCAATCGCAGTTTGGAAGCGGAAATCTTCGAAAACGAGCAAAAACTGAGGAGGCGAGGTGATGAAGGCGCCGCGGTCGAGATGGTCTCGACTGGACCGAGGTGGTACGGACCGAGGTGGTTCTGCAGAAACCCTAGTCGCCTCGGTTGCTCAAGAATCAACTCGGTCGAGGTGCTCTGACAGTAACCGAGATGCTTCTGCCTTCTTAAAATCTCGAACTTCTGTCCTTCCAGTTATGCTCCTTCCTTAGATATCTCCTGCTATCTGTCTAGGACGCCAAAAACAAAGCAAAGCAAAGCAAAAGCAAACTATCTAAGCTAGACTAGAAAAGAAAGCAATACCTTGGGTTGCCTCCCAAGAAGCGCTTGGTTTAAGGTCGCTAGCTGGACCATATTGCGTCTCAAATATGATGGGAGGTTCCCTCACCCCATACTTCACCTCCATTGTGGGGTGAAGTAAGTAAATCCATCAAACGCTCCAATAAGTGTAAGTGCTCATCGGGGAATGAATCGTCTATGGGTGGGTCATCCGTCTCGCGGGAAGATTCCGGTAGCCGGCTGAGGTGATCCGCAACTGAGTTCTCGGACCCCTTCTTATCGCGGATCTCTAGGTCAAACTCTTGAAGCAAGAGAATCCATCGAATAAGGCGCGGCTTGGCATCTTTCTTAGCCAACAAGTAACGAATGGCTGCATGGTCGGTGTAGACAATGACTTTCGCCCCCACTAGATAGGAACGGAACTTCTCGAAAGCATATACATCCGCCAATAACTCCTTTTCGGTGGTAGCATAGTTGCGTTGTGCTTCATCTAGCGTTTTGCTAGCATAATAAATGGCGGTGGTCCGTCCATCCTTCTTCTGTCCGATAAGATGTCATACATCAAAAGTAGTCAAATAAGTACATCAAGTAGTCAAATAAATACAAACACCCCATACTTGGGACACACTGTCCCAGTGGGTTAATAAAAGTCTAGAGACAAGAGTACTCACCGGATAAAAAGCTGAACTGCATAAAAATAGAATAAAGAAAAGTCTTGCAGCTCCTCAATAGTCTCGATCCGGTGGTGGTGGTGGTGGCACATACGGATACTGCGTCGGGTCGAACGGATAGCCCATAGTCTGCTGGAACTGTAGCTCCATCATCCTGCGCTGATAGTGCTGCTCCTCTAACATCTGATGAGTCCAGCGGTCAATGTGTCGGTCCTGGGCAGCAAATCTCTCATGCATGTCCACAGTAAGGGCAGCATAAGAGTCTATCATCTGATCTGTCAGGTCGTCGATCCGGCGATGAACCTCAGAATCTCTATGACGGCGTGTCCGTCGCCTAGCAGATCTAGCGGGAGGTGCAGCAGGTGCGGGCTCAGTATCCTCCTCATCATCCAAGTCTATGATCGGCGGTGCGCTCGTCCCTGCAGTATCCGTCCCTGTATCCATCGGGACTCCACCATCTCTCTCGTCTACTGTCTCCTCGTCATCGTCATCCTCCTCCTCCTCAGCCGGGGCAGCTGCTGCCTCCCTATGATCCTCCATCAGCGGAGCCCAAGCTGTCTGCCAATAATGTGGATCAAAGACTGTGAACTGAGCAGACCAGCGGATCCCCTGTGGCGCAGTCCGCTCCCACGGCATAGCAACATATGGAGTGGTCAGAGCTCGGGGAACTAGAATCCTCCGAGTGATCATCTCCTGCAACCCAAGCGGCTTCGGAGCCGCCACCATCGTACATACACTAAGGTCCATCCCGTGATAAGCAGCTATGTGGGTGACTAGACCTCCGCAGCAGATGTCTCCCTTCGCTTTAGCCTTGATCTTGTGCAGGTCCTCTGCCAAGATCAAGCCAAAGTCTGGGAAACCCCCCGTAACCATACAGTAAAGGCTGAAGAGCTCGCCCTGTCGGATCTTCTGGGGCGTCTCAGTACGCGCCAGAAGTGTCTCGCTGAATATCCTATGGGCTAATCTGAAGGCTGGGTGGAAGATGACCTTCTCCCTGGAATCTCCAGGGCGCCATCTGTCTGCATGCTCAGTAATATGGGCAATCTTCCCCCAGAACTCCCTAGCTATAGATCGGGAGGGGAAGTCGGTGGCGGTGGGCTCAAAAAAGCCGAAAATCTCTCTCCAAACCTCTAAGGGAACTATGAAGTTCCGGTTCATCAACCGGTACTTCACAGACTGGTCTGTGGGGAGGTAGGAGAAGGAGCTAACAAACTCTAAGGTCGGCTCCAAATAGGCTGGGGCTCGGATCTCAGTAAACTGATCCAGCCCAACAGTGGCAATCATCCTCCTAAGGTCTCCATCTAACCCTAGGCAATCGAAAGCTGACACGTCCAGAAAACGTGGTGCAATAACTGGACGGCTAGCTATACGCTCATAATCTACCCGGCATCTCTCGTAGATCACCGGGCGGTAAGGTCGGGAAGAAGAAGAAGGAGGGGAAGGTGAGGATCTATCTCTGAGGGCTAGGCGACGATCGGAACTCATTTTTTCTCAAACACTGTCAGATTACCTCGGTCGCTGACAATCCTCAAGAATCACCTCGGTCGAGATGCAGTTCGACTGGACCGAGGCGCAACAGTTTTCGATTCCAATCTCAGAAATCCAGTTCTTTTCCCCCAAAAATCACTACAATTGCTTCCTATGGGGTACTTAAGCCTTTTCTCAGCAGAATCAGGGGCAACCAAAGCCCAAATCGAAGCGAATGAACGAGTTAGGGTTTCGACTGTTTTTACCTCGTTTCGGTCGATTCGTTCGATTTCTTTGCAGATCTGTAGTTGCAATAGGATCCTCTACCCTTCAATCGCAGTTTGGAAGCGGAAATCTTCGAAAACGAGCAAAAACTGAGGAGGCGAGGTGATGAAGGCGCCGCGGTCGAGATGGTCTCGACTGGACCGAGGTGGTACGGACCGAGGTGGTTCTGCAGAAACCCTAGTCGCCTCGGTTGCTCAAGAATCAACTCGGTCGAGGTGCTCTGACAGTAACCGAGATGCTTCTACCTTCTTAAAATCTCGAACTTCTGTCCTTCCAGTTATGCTCCTTCCTTAGATATCTCCTGCTATCTGTCTAGGACGCCAAAAACAAAGCAAAGCAAAGCAAAAGCAAACTATCTAAGCTAGACTAGAAAAGAAAGCAATACCTTGGGTTGCCTCCCAAGAAGCGCTTGGTTTAAGGTCGCTAGCTGGACCATATTGCGTCTCAAATATGATGGGAGGTTCCCTCACCCCATACTTCACCTCCATTGTGGGGTGAAGTAAGTAAATCCATCAAACGCTCCAATAAGTGTAAGTGCTCATCGGGGAATGAATCGTCTATGGGTGGGTCATCCGTCTCGCGGGAAGATTCCGGTAGCCGGCTGAGGTGATCCGCAACTGAGTTCTCGGACCCCTTCTTATCGCGGATCTCTAGGTCAAACTCTTGAAGCAAGAGAATCCATCGAATAAGGCGCGGCTTGGCATCTTTCTTAGCCAACAAGTAACGAATGGCTGCATGGTCGGTGTAGACAATGACTTTCGCCCCCACTAGATAGGAACGGAACTTCTCGAAAGCATATACATCCGCCAATAACTCCTTTTCGGTGGTAGCATAGTTGCGTTGTGCTTCATCTAGCGTTTTGCTAGCATAATAAATGGCGGTGGTCCGTCCATCCTTCTTCTGTCCGATAAGATGTCATACATCAAAAGTAGTCAAATAAGTACATCAAGTAGTCAAATAAATACAAACACCCCATACTTGGGACACACTGTCCCAGTGGGTTAATAAAAGTCTAGAGACAAGAGTACTCACCGGATAAAAAGCTGAACTGCATAAAAATAGAATAAAGAAAAGTCTTGCAGCTCCTCAATAGTCTCGATCCGGTGGTGGTGGTGGTGGCACATACGGATACTGCGTCGGGTCGAACGGATAGCCCATAGTCTGCTGGAACTGTAGCTCCATCATCCTGCGCTGATAGTGCTGCTCCTCTAACATCTGATGAGTCCAGCGGTCAATGTGTCGGTCCTGGGCAGCAAATCTCTCATGCATGTCCACAGTAAGGGCAACATAAGAGTCTATCATCTGATCTGTCAGGTCGTCGATCCGGCGATGAACCTCAGAATCTCTATGACGGCGTGTCCGTCGCCTAGCAGATCTAGCGGGAGGTGCAGCAGGTGCGGGCTCAGTATCCTCCTCATCATCCAAGTCTATGATCGGCGGTGCGCTCGTCCCTGCAGTATCCGTCCCTGTATCCATCGGGACTCCACCATCTCTCTCGTCTACTGTCTCCTCGTCATCGTCATCCTCCTCCTCCTCAGCCGGGGCAGCTGCTGCCTCCCTATGATCCTCCATCAGCGGAGCCCAAGCTGTCTGCCAATAATGTGGATCAAAGACTGTGAACTGAGCAGACCAGCGGATCCCCTGTGGCGCAGTCCGCTCCCACGGCATAGCAACATATGGAGTGGTCAGACCTCGGGGAACTAGAATCCTCCGAGTGATCATCTCCTGCAACCCAAGCGGCTTCGGAGCCACCACCATCGTACATACACTAAGGTCCATCCCGTGATAAGCAGCTATGTGGGTGACTAGACCTCCGCAGCAGATGTCTCCCTTCGCTTTAGCCTTGATCTTGTGCAGGTCCTCTGCCAAGATCAAGCCAAAGTCTGGGAAACCCCCCGTAACCATACAGTAAAGGCTGAAGAGCTCGCCCTGTCGGATCTTCTGGGGCGTCTCAGTACGCGCCAGAATTGTCTCGCTGAATATCCTATGGGCTAATCTGAAGGCTGGGTGGAAGATGACCTTCTCCCTGGAATCTCCAGGGCGCCATCTGTCTGCATGCTCAGTAATATGGGCAATCTTCCCCCAGAACTCCCTAGCTATAGATCGGGAGGGGAAGTCGGTGGCGGTGGGCTCAAAAAAGCCGAAAATCTCTCTCCAAACCTCTAAGGGAACTATGAAGTTCCGGTTCATCAACCGGTACTTCACAGACTGGTCTGTGGGGAGGTAGGAGAAGGAGCTAACAAACTCTAAGGTCGGCTCCAAATAGGCTGGGGCTCGGATCTCAGTAAACTGATCCAGCCCAACAGTGGCAATCATCCTCCTAAGGTCTCCATCTAACCCTAGGCAATCGAAAGCTGACACGTCCAGAAAACGTGGTGCAATAACTGGACGGCTAGCTATACGCTCATAATCTACCCGGCATCTCTCGTAGATCACCGGGCGGTAAGGTCGGGAAGAAGAAGAAGGAGGGGAAGGTGAGGATCTATCTCTGAGGGCTAGGCGACGATCGGAACTCATTTTTTCTCAAACACTGTCAGATTACCTCGGTCGCTGATAATCCTCAAGAATCACCTCGGTCGAGATGCAGTTCGACTGGACCGAGGCGCAACAGTTTTCGATTCCAATCTCAGAAATCCAGTTCTTTTCCCCCAAAAATCACTACAATTGCTTCCTATGGGGTACTTAAGCCTTTTCTCAGCAGAATCAGGGGCAACCAAAGCCCAAATCGAAGCGAATGAACGAGTTAGGGTTTCGACTGTTTTTACCTCGTTTCGGTCGATTCGTTCGATTTCTTTGCAGATCTGTAGTTGCAATAGGATCCTCTACCCTTCAATCGCAGTTTGGAAGCGGAAATCTTCGAAAACGAGCAAAAACTGAGGAGGCGAGGTGATGAAGGCGCCGCGGTCGAGATGGTCTCGACTGGACCGAGGTGGTACGGACCGAGGTGGTTCTGCAGAAACCCTAGTCGCCTCGGTTGCTCAAGAATCAACTCGGTCGAGGTGCTCTGACAGTAACCGAGATGCTTCTGCCTTCTTAAAATCTCGAACTTCTGTCCTTCCAGTTATGCTCCTTCCTTAGATATCTCCTGCTATCTGTCTAGGACGCCAAAAACAAAGCAAAGCAAAGCAAAAGCAAACTATCTAAGCTAGACTAGAAAAGAAAGCAATACCTTGGGTTGCCTCCCAAGAAGCGCTTGGTTTAAGGTCGCTAGCTGGACCATATTGCGTCTCAAATATGATGGGAGGTTCCCTCACCCCATACTTCACCTCCATTGTGGGGTGAAGTAAGTAAATCCATCAAACGCTCCAATAAGTGTAAGTGCTCATCGGGGAATGAATCGTCTATGGGTGGGTCATCCGTCTCGCGGGAAGATTCCGGTAGCCGGCTGAGGTGATCCGCAACTGAGTTCTCGGACCCCTTCTTATCGCGGATCTCTAGGTCAAACTCTTGAAGCAAGAGAATCCATCGAATAAGGCGCGGCTTGGCATCTTTCTTAGCCAACAAGTAACGAATGGCTGCATGGTCGGTGTAGACAATGACTTTCGCCCCCACTAGATAGGAACGGAACTTCTCGAAAGCATATACATCCGCCAATAACTCCTTTTCGGTGGTAGCATAGTTGCGTTGTGCTTCATCTAGCGTTTTGCTAGCATAATAAATGGCGGTGGTCCGTCCATCCTTCTTCTGTCCGATAAGATGTCATACATCAAAAGTAGTCAAATAAGTACATCAAGTAGTCAAATAAATACAAACACCCCATACTTGGGACACACTGTCCCAGTGGGTTAATAAAAGTCTAGAGACAAGAGTACTCACCGGATAAAAAGCTGAACTGCATAAAAATAGAATAAAGAAAAGTCTTGCAGCTCCTCAATAGTCTCGATCCGGTGGTGGTGGTGGTGGCACATACGGATACTGCGTCGGGTCGAACGGATAGCCCATAGTCTGCTGGAACTGTAGCTCCATCATCCTGCGCTGATAGTGCTGCTCCTCTAACATCTGATGAGTCCAGCGGTCAATGTGTCGGTCCTGGGCAGCAAATCTCTCATGCATGTCCACAGTAAGGGCAGCATAAGAGTCTATCATCTGATCTGTCAGGTCGTCGATCCGGCGATGAACCTCAGAATCTCTATGACTGCGTGTCCGTCGCCTAGCAGATCTAGCGGGAGGTGCAGCAGGTGCGGGCTCAGTATCCTCCTCATCATCCAAGTCTATGATCGGCGGTGCGCTCGTCCCTGCAGTATCCGTCCCTGTATCCATCGGGACTCCACCATCTCTCTCGTCTACTGTCTCCTCGTCATCGTCATCCTCCTCCTCCTCAGCCGGGGCAGCTGCTGCCTCCCTATGATCCTCCATCAGCGGAGCCCAAGCTGTCTGCCAATAATGTGGATCAAAGACTGTGAACTGAGCAGACCAGCGGATCCCCTGTGGCGCAGTCCGCTCCCACGGCATAGCAACATATGGAGTGGTCAGACCTCGGGGAACTAGAATCCTCCGAGTGATCATCTCCTGCAACCCAAGCGGCTTCGGAGCCGCCACCATCGTACATACACTAAGGTCCATCCCGTGATAAGCAGCTATGTGGGTGACTAGACCTCCGCAGCAGATGTCTCCCTTCGCTTTAGCCTTGATCTTGTGCAGGTCCTCTGCCAAGATCAAGCCAAAGTCTGGGAAACCCCCCGTAACCATACAGTAAAGGCTGAAGAGCTCGCCCTGTCGGATCTTCTGGGGCGTCTCAGTACGCGCCAGAAGTGTCTCGCTGAATATCCTATGGGCTAATCTGAAGGCTGGGTGGAAGATGACCTTCTCCCTGGAATCTCCAGGGCGCCATCTGTCTGCATGCTCAGTAATATGGGCAATCTTCCCCCAGAACTCCCTAGCTATAGATCGGGAGGGGAAGTCGGTGGCGGTGGGCTCAAAAAAGCCGAAAATCTCTCTCCAAACCTCTAAGGGAACTATGAAGTTCCGGTTCATCAACCGGTACTTCACAGACTGGTCTGTGGGGAGGTAGGAGAAGGAGCTAACAAACTCTAAGGTCGGCTCCAAATAGGCTGGGGCTCGGATCTCAGTAAACTGATCCAGCCCAACAGTGGCAATCATCCTCCTAAGGTCTCCATCTAACCCTAGGCAATCGAAAGCTGACACGTCCAGAAAACGTGGTGCAATAACTGGACGGCTAGCTATACGCTCATAATCTACCCGGCATCTCTCGTAGATCACCGGGCGGTAAGGTCGGGAAGAAGAAGAAGGAGGGGAAGGTGAGGATCTATCTCTGAGGGCTAGGCGACGATCGGAACTCATTTTTTCTCAAACACTGTCAGATTACCTCGGTCGCTGATAATCCTCAAGAATCACCTCGGTCGAGATGCAGTTCGACTGGACCGAGGCGCAACAGTTTTCGATTCCAATCTCAGAAATCCAGTTCTTTTCCCCCAAAAATCACTACAATTGCTTCCTATGGGGTACTTAAGCCTTTTCTCAGCAGAATCAGGGGCAACCAAAGCCCAAATCGAAGCGAATGAACGAGTTAGGGTTTCGACTGTTTTTACCTCGTTTCGGTCGATTCGTTCGATTTCTTTGCAGATCTGTAGTTGCAATAGGATCCTCTACCCTTCAATCGCAGTTTGGAAGCGGAAATCTTCGAAAACGAGCAAAAACTGAGGAGGCGAGGTGATGAAGGCGCCGCGGTCGAGATGGTCTCGACTGGACCGAGGTGGTACGGACCGAGGTGGTTCTGCAGAAACCCTAGTCGCCTCGGTTGCTCAAGAATCAACTCGGTCGAGGTGCTCTGACAGTAACCGAGATGCTTCTGCCTTCTCAAAATCTCGAACTTCTGTCCTTCCAGTTATGCTCCTTCCTTAGATATCTCCTGCTATCTGTCTAGGACGCCAAAAACAAAGCAAAGCAAAGCAAAAGCAAACTATCTAAGCTAGACTAGAAAAGAAAGCAATACCTTGGGTTGCCTCCCAAGAAGCGCTTGGTTTAAGGTCGCTAGCTGGACCATATTGCGTCTCAAATATGATGGGAGGTTCCCTCACCCCATACTTCACCTCCATTGTGGGGTGAAGTAAGTAAATCCATCAAACGCTCCAATAAGTGTAAGTGCTCATCGGGGAATGAATCGTCTATGGGTGGGTCATCCGTCTCGCGGGAAGATTCCGGTAGCCGGCTGAGGTGATCCGCAACTGAGTTCTCGGACCCCTTCTTATCGCGGATCTCTAGGTCAAACTCTTGAAGCAAGAGAATCCATCGAATAAGGCGCGGCTTGGCATCTTTCTTAGCCAACAAGTAACGAATGGCTGCATGGTCGGTGTAGACAATGACTTTCGCCCCCACTAGATAGGAACGGAACTTCTCGAAAGCATATACATCCGCCAATAACTCCTTTTCGGTGGTAGCATAGTTGCGTTGTGCTTCATCTAGCGTTTTGCTAGCATAATAAATGGCGGTGGTCCGTCCATCCTTCTTCTGTCCGATAAGATGTCATACATCAAAAGTAGTCAAATAAGTACATCAAGTAGTCAAATAAATACAAACACCCCATACTTGGGACACACTGTCCCAGTGGGTTAATAAAAGTCTAGAGACAAGAGTACTCACCGGATAAAAAGCTGAACTGCATAAAAATAGAATAAAGAAAAGTCTTGCAGCTCCTCAATAGTCTCGATCCGGTGGTGGTGGTGGTGGCACATACGGATACTGCGTCGGGTCGAACGGATAGCCCATAGTCTGCTGGAACTGTAGCTCCATCATCCTGCGCTGATAGTGCTGCTCCTCTAACATCTGATGAGTCCAGCGGTCAATGTGTCGGTCCTGGGCAGCAAATCTCTCATGCATGTCCACAGTAAGGGCAGCATAAGAGTCTATCATCTGATCTGTCAGGTCGTCGATCCGGCGATGAACCTCAGAATCTCTATGACGGCGTGTCCGTCGCCTAGCAGATCTAGCGGGAGGTGCAGCAGGTGCGGGCTCAGTATCCTCCTCATCATCCAAGTCTATGATCGGCGGTGCGCTCGTCCTTGCAGTATCCGTCCTTGTATCCATCGGGACTCCACCATCTCTCTCGTCTACTGTCTCCTCGTCATCGTCATCCTCCTCCTCCTCAGCCGGGGCAGCTGCTGCCTCCCTATGATCCTCCATCAGCGGAGCCCAAGCTGTCTGCCAATAATGTGGATCAAAGACTGTGAACTGAGCAGACCAGCGGATCCCCTGTGGCGCAGTCCGCTCCCACGGCATAGCAACATATGGAGTGGTCAGACCTCGGGGAACTAGAATCCTCCGAGTGATCATCTCCTGCAACCCAAGCGGCTTCGGAGCCGCCACCATCGTACATACACTAAGGTCCATCCCGTGATAAGCAGCTATGTGGGTGACTAAACCTCCGCAGCAGATGTCTCCCTTCGCTTTAGCCTTGATCTTGTGCAGGTCCTCTGCCAAGATCAAGCCAAAGTCTGGGAAACCCCCCGTAACCATACAGTAAAGGCTGAAGAGCTCGCCCTGTCGGATCTTCTGGGGCTTCTCAGTACGCGCCAGAAGTGTCTCGCTGAATATCCTATGGGCTAATCTGAAGGCTGGGTGGAAGATGACCTTCTCCCTGGAATCTCCAGGGCGCCATCTGTCTACATGCTCAGTAATATGGGCAATCTTCCCCCAGAACTCCCTAGCTATAGATCGGGAGGGGAAGTCGGTGGCGGTGGGCTCAAAAAAGCCGAAAATCTCTCTCCAAACCTCTAAGGGAACTATGAAGTTCCGGTTCATCAACCGGTACTTCACAGACTGGTCTGTGGGGAGGTAGGAGAAGGAGCTAACAAACTCTAAGGTCGGCTCCAAATAGGCTGGGGCTCGGATCTCAGTAAACTGATCCAGCCCAACAGTGGCAATCATCCTCCTAAGGTCTCCATCTAACCCTAGGCAATCGAAAGCTGACACGTCCAGAAAATGTGGTGCAATAACTGGACGGCTAGCTATACGCTCATAATCTACCCGGCATCTCTCGTAGATCACCGGGCGGTAAGGTCGGGAAGAAGAAGAAGGAGGGGAAGGTGAGGATCTATCTCTGAGGGCTAGGCGACGATCGGAACTCATTTTTTCTCAAACACTGTCAGATTACCTCGGTCGCTGACAATCCTCAAGAATCACCTCGGTCGAGATGCAGTTCGACTGGACCGAGGCGCAACAGTTTTCGATTCCAATCTCAGAAATCCAGTTCTTTTCCCCCAAAAATCACTACAATTGCTTCCTATGGGGGTACTTAAGCCTTTTCTCAGCAGAATCAGGGGCAACCAAAGCCCAAATCGAAGCGAATGAACGAGTTAGGGTTTCGACTGTTTTTACCTCGTTTCGGTCGATTCGTTCGATTTCTTTGCAGATCTGTAGTTGCAATAGGATCCTCTACCCTTCAATCGCAGTTTGGAAGCGGAAATCTTTGAAAACGAGCAAAAACTGAGGAGGCGAGGTGATGAAGGCGCCGCGGTCGAGATGGTCTCGACTGGACCGAGGTGGTACGGACCGAGGTGGTTCTGCAGAAACCCTAGTCGCCTCGGTTGCTCAAGAATCAACTCGGTCGAGGTGCTCTGACAGTAACCGAGATGCTTCTGCCTTCTCAAAATCTCGAACTTCTGTCCTTCCAGTTATGCTCCTTCCTTAGATATCTCCTGCTATCTGTCTAGGACGCCAAAAACAAAGCAAAGCAAAGCAAAAGCAAACTATCTAAGCTAGACTAGAAAAGAAAGCAATACCTTGGGTTGCCTCCCAAGAAGCGCTTGGTTTAAGGTCGCTAGCTGGACCATATTGCGTCTCAAATATGATGGGAGGTTCCCTCACCCCATACTTCACCTCCATTGTGGGGTGAAGTAAGTAAATCCATCAAACGCTCCAATAAGTGTAAGTGCTCATCGGGGAATGAATCGTCTATGGGTGGGTCATCCGTCTCGCGGGAAGATTCCGGTAGCCGGCTGAGGTGATCCGCAACTGAGTTCTCGGACCCCTTCTTATCGCGGATCTCTAGGTCAAACTCTTGAAGCAAGAGAATCCATCGAATAAGGCGCGGCTTGGCATCTTTCTTAGCCAACAAGTAACGAATGGCTGCATGGTCGGTGTAGACAATGACTTTCGCCCCCACTAGATAGGAACGGAACTTCTCGAAAGCATATACATCCGCCAATAACTCCTTTTCGGTGGTAGCATAGTTGCGTTGTGCTTCATCTAGCGTTTTGCTAGCATAATAAATGGCGGTGGTCCGTCCATCCTTCTTCTGTCCGATAAGATGTCATACATCAAAAGTAGTCAAATAAGTACATCAAGTAGTCAAATAAATACAAACACCCCATACTTGGGACACACTGTCCCAGTGGGTTAATAAAAGTCTAGAGACAAGAGTACTCACCGGATAAAAAGCTGAACTGCATAAAAATAGAATAAAGAAAAGTCTTGCAGCTCCTCAATAGTCTCGATCCGGTGGTGGTGGTGGTGGCACATACGGATACTGCGTCGGGTCGAACGGATAGCCCATAGTCTGCTGGAACTGTAGCTCCATCATCCTGCGCTGATAGTGCTGCTCCTCTAACATCTGATGAGTCCAGCGGTCAATGTGTCGGTCCTGGGCAGCAAATCTCTCATGCATGTCCACAGTAAGGGCAGCATAAGAGTCTATCATCTGATCTGTCAGGTCGTCGATCCGGCGATGAACCTCAGAATCTCTATGACGGCGTGTCCGTCGCCTAGCAGATCTAGCGGGAGGTGCAGCAGGTGCGGGCTCAGTATCCTCCTCATCATCCAAGTCTATGATCGGCGGTGCGCTCGTCCCTGCAGTATCCGTCCCTGTATCCATCGGGACTCCACCATCTCTCTCGTCTACTGTCTCCTCGTCATCGTCATCCTCCTCCTCCTCAGCCGGGGCAGCTGCTGCCTCCCTATGATCCTCCATCAGCGGAGCCCAAGCTGTCTGCCAATAATGTGGATCAAAGACTGTGAACTGAGCAGACCAGCGGATCCCCTGTGGCGCAGTCCGCTCCCACGGCATAGCAACATATGGAGTGGTCAGACCTCGGGGAACTAGAATCCTCCGAGTGATCATCTCCTGCAACCCAAGCGGCTTCGGAGCCGCCACCATCGTACATACACTAAGGTCCATCCCGTGATAAGCAGCTATGTGGGTGACTAAACCTCCGCAGCAGATGTCTCCCTTCGCTTTAGCCTTGATCTTGTGCAGGTCCTCTGCCAAGATCAAGCCAAAGTCTGGGAAACCCCCCGTAACCATACAGTAAAGGCTGAAGAGCTCGCCCTGTCGGATCTTCTGGGGCTTCTCAGTACGCGCCAGAAGTGTCTCGCTGAATATCCTATGGGCTAATCTGAAGGCTGGGTGGAAGATGACCTTCTCCCTGGAATCTCCAGGGCGCCATCTGTCTACATGCTCAGTAATATGGGCAATCTTCCCCCAGAACTCCCTAGCTATAGATCGGGAGGGGAAGTCGGTGGCGGTGGGCTCAAAAAAGCCGAAAATCTCTCTCCAAACCTCTAAGGGAACTATGAAGTTCCGGTTCATCAACCGGTACTTCACAGACTGGTCTGTGGGGAGGTAGGAGAAGGAGCTAACAAACTCTAAGGTCGGCTCCAAATAGGCTGGGGCTCGGATCTCAGTAAACTGATCCAGCCCAACAGTGGCAATCATCCTCCTAAGGTCTCCATCTAACCCTAGGCAATCGAAAGCTGACACGTCCAGAAAATGTGGTGCAATAACTGGACGGCTAGCTATACGCTCATAATCTACCCGGCATCTCTCGTAGATCACCGGGCGGTAAGGTCGGGAAGAAGAAGAAGGAGGGGAAGGTGAGGATCTATCTCTGAGGGCTAGGCGACGATCGGAACTCATTTTTTCTCAAACACTGTCAGATTACCTCGGTCGCTGACAATCCTCAAGAATCACCTCGGTCGAGATGCAGTTCGACTGGACCGAGGCGCAACAGTTTTCGATTCCAATCTCAGAAATCCAGTTCTTTTCCCCCAAAAATCACTACAATTGCTTCCTATGGGGGTACTTAAGCCTTTTCTCAGCAGAATCAGGGGCAACCAAAGCCCAAATCGAAGCGAATGAACGAGTTAGGGTTTCGACTGTTTTTACCTCGTTTCGGTCGATTCGTTCGATTTCTTTGCAGATCTGTAGTTGCAATAGGATCCTCTACCCTTCAATCGCAGTTTGGAAGCGGAAATCTTTGAAAACGAGCAAAAACTGAGGAGGCGAGGTGATGAAGGCGCCGCGGTCGAGATGGTCTCGACTGGACCGAGGTGGTACGGACCGAGGTGGTTCTGCAGAAACCCTAGTCGCCTCGGTTGCTCAAGAATCAACTCGGTCGAGGTGCTCTGACAGTAACCGAGATGCTTCTGCCTTCTCAAAATCTCGAACTTCTGTCCTTCCAGTTATGCTCCTTCCTTAGATATCTCCTGCTATCTGTCTAGGACGCCAAAAACAAAGCAAAGCAAAGCAAAAGCAAACTATCTAAGCTAGACTAGAAAAGAAAGCAATACCTTGGGTTGCCTCCCAAGAAGCGCTTGGTTTAAGGTCGCTAGCTGGACCATATTGCGTCTCAAATATGATGGGAGGTTCCCTCACCCCATACTTCACCTCCATTGTGGGGTGAAGTAAGTAAATCCATCAAACGCTCCAATAAGTGTAAGTGCTCATCGGGGAATGAATCGTCTATGGGTGGGTCATCCGTCTCGCGGGAAGATTCCGGTAGCCGGCTGAGGTGATCCGCAACTGAGTTCTCGGACCCCTTCTTATCGCGGATCTCTAGGTCAAACTCTTGAAGCAAGAGAATCCATCGAATAAGGCGCGGCTTGGCATCTTTCTTAGCCAACAAGTAACGAATGGCTGCATGGTCGGTGTAGACAATGACTTTCGCCCCCACTAGATAGGAACGGAACTTCTCGAAAGCATATACATCCGCCAATAACTCCTTTTCGGTGGTAGCATAGTTGCGTTGTGCTTCATCTAGCGTTTTGCTAGCATAATAAATGGCGGTGGTCCGTCCATCCTTCTTCTGTCCGATAAGATGTCATACATCAAAAGTAGTCAAATAAGTACATCAAGTAGTCAAATAAATACAAACACCCCATACTTGGGACACACTGTCCCAGTGGGTTAATAAAAGTCTAGAGACAAGAGTACTCACCGGATAAAAAGCTGAACTGCATAAAAATAGAATAAAGAAAAGTCTTGCAGCTCCTCAATAGTCTCGATCCGGTGGTGGTGGTGGTGGCACATACGGATACTGCGTCGGGTCGAACGGATAGCCCATAGTCTGCTGGAACTGTAGCTCCATCATCCTGCGCTGATAGTGCTGCTCCTCTAACATCTGATGAGTCCAGCGGTCAATGTGTCGGTCCTGGGCAGCAAATCTCTCATGCATGTCCACAGTAAGGGCAGCATAAGAGTCTATCATCTGATCTGTCAGGTCGTCGATCCGGCGATGAACCTCAGAATCTCTATGACGGCGTGTCCGTCGCCTAGCAGATCTAGCGGGAGGTGCAGCAGGTGCGGGCTCAGTATCCTCCTCATCATCCAAGTCTATGATCGGCGGTGCGCTCGTCCCTGCAGTATCCGTCCCTGTATCCATCGGGACTCCACCATCTCTCTCGTCTACTGTCTCCTCGTCATCGTCATCCTCCTCCTCCTCAGCCGGGGCAGCTGCTGCCTCCCTATGATCCTCCATCAGCGGAGCCCAAGCTGTCTGCCAATAATGTGGATCAAAGACTGTGAACTGAGCAGACCAGCGGATCCCCTGTGGCGCAGTCCGCTCCCACGGCATAGCAACATATGGAGTGGTCAGACCTCGGGGAACTAGAATCCTCCGAGTGATCATCTCCTGCAACCCAAGCGGCTTCGGAGCCGCCACCATCGTACATACACTAAGGTCCATCCCGTGATAAGCAGCTATGTGGGTGACTAGACCTCCGCAGCAGATGTCTCCCTTCGCTTTAGCCTTGATCTTGTGCAGGTCCTCTGCCAAGATCAAGCCAAAGTCTGGGAAACCCCCCGTAACCATACAGTAAAGGCTGAAGAGCTCGCCCTGTCGGATCTTCTGGGGCGTCTCAGTACGCGCCAGAAGTGTCTCGCTGAATATCCTATGGGCTAATCTGAAGGCTGGGTGGAAGATGACCTTCTCCCTGGAATCTCCAGGGCGCCATCTGTCTGCATGCTCAGTAATATGGGCAATCTGCCCCCAGAACTCCCTAGCTATAGATCGGGAGGGGAAGTCGGTGGCGGTGGGCTCAAAAAAGCCGAAAATCTCTCTCCAAACCTCTAAGGGAACTATGAAGTTCCGGTTCATCAACCGGTACTTCACAGACTGGTCTGTGGGGAGGTAGGAGAAGGAGCTAACAAACTCTAAGGTCGGCTCCAAATAGGCTGGGGCTCGGATCTCAGTAAACTGATCCAGCCCAACAGTGGCAATCATCCTCCTAAGGTCTCCATCTAACCCTAGGCAATCGAAAGCTGACACGTCCAGAAAACGTGGTGCAATAACTGGACGGCTAGCTATACGCTCATAATCTACCCGGCATCTCTCGTAGATCACCGGGCGGTAAGGTCGGGAAGAAGAAGAAGGAGGGTAGGTGAGGATCTATCTCTGAGGGCTAGGCGACGATCGGAACTCATTTTTTCTCAAACACTGTCAGATTACCTCGGTCGCTGACAATCCTCAAGAATCACCTCGGTCGAGATGCAGTTCGACTGGACCGAGGCGCAACAGTTTTCGATTCCAATCTCAGAAATCCAGTTCTTTTCCCCCAAAAATCACTACAATTGCTTCCTATGGGGTACTTAAGCCTTTTCTCAGCAGAATCAGGGGCAACCAAAGCCCAAATCGAAGCGTATGAACGAGTTAGGGTTTCGACTGTTTTTACCTCGTTTCGGTCGATTCGTTCGATTTCTTTGCAGATCTGTAGTTGCAATAGGATCCTCTACCCTTCAATCGCAGTTTGGAAGCGGAAATCTTCGAAAACGAGCAAAAACTGAGGAGGCGAGGTGATGAAGGCGCCGCGGTCGAGATGGTCTCGACTGGACCGAGGTGGTACGGACCGAGGTGGTTCTGCAGAAACCCTAGTCGCCTCGGTTGCTCAAGAATCAACTCGGTCGAGGTGCTCTGATAGTAACCGAGATGCTTCTGCCTTCTCAAAATCTCGAACTTCTGTCCTTCCAGTTATGCTCCTTCCTTAGATATCTCCTGCTATCTGTCTAGGACGCCAAAAACAAAGCAAAGCAAAGCAAAAGCAAACTATCTAAGCTAGACTAGAAAAGAAAGCAATACCTTGGGTTGCCTCCCAAGAAGCGCTTGGTTTAAGGTCGCTAGCTGGACCATATTGCGTCTCAAATATGATGGGAGGTTCCCTCACCCCATACTTCACCTCCATTGTGGGGTGAAGTAAGTAAATCCATCAAACGCTCCAATAAGTGTAAGTGCTCATCGGGGAATGAATCGTCTATGGGTGGGTCATCCGTCTCGCGGGAAGATTCCGGTAGCCGGCTGAGGTGATCCGCAACTGAGTTCTCGGACCCCTTCTTATCGCGGATCTCTAGGTCAAACTCTTGAAGCAAGAGAATCCATCGAATAAGGCGCGGCTTGGCATCTTTCTTAGCCAACAAGTAACGAATGGCTGCATGGTCGGTGTAGACAATGACTTTCGCCCCCACTAGATAGGAACGGAACTTCTCGAAAGCATATACATCCGCCAATAACTCCTTTTCGGTGGTAGCATAGTTGCGTTGTGCTTCATCTAGCGTTTTGCTAGCATAATAAATGGCGGTGGTCCGTCCATCCTTCTTCTGTCCGATAAGATGTCATACATCAAAAGTAGTCAAATAAGTACATCAAGTAGTCAAATAAATACAAACACCCCATACTTGGGACACACTGTCCCAGTGGGTTAATAAAAGTCTAGAGACAAGAGTACTCACCGG
Source organism: Fagopyrum homotropicum (assembly GCA_033239125.1). NCBI lineage: Eukaryota > Viridiplantae > Streptophyta > Magnoliopsida > Caryophyllales > Polygonaceae > Fagopyrum > Fagopyrum homotropicum. Next base: position 52,073,006 of record BSWB01000005.1, read on the forward strand.
ATAAAAAGCTGAACTGCATAAAAATAGAATAAAGAAAAGTCTTGCAGCTCCTCAATAGTCTCGATCCGGTGGTGGTGGTGGTGGCACATACGGATACTGCGTCGGGTCGAACGGATAGCCCATAGTCTGCTGGAACTGTAGCTCCATCATCCTGCGCTGATAGTGCTGCTCCTCTAACATCTGATGAGTCCAGCGGTCAATGTGTCGGTCCTGGGCAGCAAATCTCTCATGCATGTCCACAGTAAGGGCAGCATAAGAGTCTATCATCTGATCTGTCAGGTCGTCGATCCGGCGATGAACCTTAGAATCTCTATGACGGCGTGTCCGTCGCCTAGCAGATCTAGCGGGAGGTGCAGCAGGTGCGGGCTCAGTATCCTCCTCATCATCCAAGTCTATGATCGGCGGTGCGCTCGTCCCTGCAGTATCCGTCCCTGTATCCATCGGGACTCCACCATCTCTCTCGTCTACTGTCTCCTCGTCATCGTCATCCTCCTCCTCCTCAGCCGGGGCAGCTGCTGCCTCCCTATGATCCTCCATCAGCGGAGCCCAAGCTGTCTGCCAATAATGTGGATCAAAGACTGTGAACTGAGCAGACCAGCGGATCCCCTGTGGCGCAGTCCGCTCCCACGGCATAGCAACATATGGAGTGGTCAGACCTCGGGGAACTAGAATCCTCCGAGTGATCATCTCCTGCAACCCAAGCGGCTTCGGAGCCGCCACCATCGTACATACACTAAGGTCCATCCCGTGATAAGCAGCTATGTGGGTGACTAGACCTCCGCAACAGATGTCTCCCTTCGCTTTAGCCTTGATCTTGTGCAGGTCCTCTGCCAAGATCAAGCCAAAGTCTGGGAAACCCCCCGTAACCATACAGTAAAGGCTGAAGAGCTCGCCCTGTCGGATCTTCTGGGGCGTCTCAGTACGCGCCAGAAGTGTCTCGCTGAATATCCTATGGGCTAATCTGAAGGCTGGGTGGAAGATGACCTTCTCCCTGGAATCTCCAGGGCGCCATCTGTCTGCATGCTCAGTAATATGGGCAATCTGCCCCCAGAACTCCCTAGCTATAGATCGGGAGGGGAAGTCGGTGGCGGTGGGCTCAAAAAAGCCGAAAATCTCTCTCCAAACCTCTAAGGGAACTATGAAGTTCCGGTTCATCAACCGGTACTTCACAGACTGGTCTGTGGGGAGGTAGGAGAAGGAGCTAACAAACTCTAAGGTCGGCTCCAAATAGGCTGGGGCTCGGATCTCAATAAACTGATCCAGCCCAACAGTGGCAATCATCCTCCTAAGGTCTCCATCTAACCCTAGGCAATCGAAAGCTGACACGTCCAGAAAACGTGGTGCAATAACTGGACGGCTAGCTATACGCTCATAATCTACCCGGCATCTCTCGTAGATCACCGGGCGGTAAGGTCGGGAAGAAGAAGAAGGAGGGGAAGGTGAGGATCTATCTCTGAGGGCTAGGCGACGATCGGAACTCATTTTTTCTCAAACACTGTCAGATTACCTCGGTCGCTGACAATCCTCAAGAATCACCTCGGTCGAGATGCAGTTCGACTGGACCGAGGCGCAACAGTTTTCGATTCCAATCTCAGAAATCCAGTTCTTTTCCCCCAAAAATCACTACAATTGCTTCCTATGGGGTACTTAAGCCTTTTCTCAGCAGAATCAGGGGCAACAAAAAGCCCAAATCGAAGCGAATGAACGAGTTAGGGTTTCGACTGTTTTTACCTCGTTTCGGTCGATTCGTTCGATTTCTTTGCAGATCTGTAGTTGCAATAGGATCCTCTACCCTTCAATCGCAGTTTGGAAGCGGAAATCTTTGAAAACGAGCAAAAACTGAGGAGGCGAGGTGATGAAGGCGCCGCGGTCGAGATGGTCTCAACTGGACCGAGGTGGTACGGACCGAGGTGGTTCTGCAGAAACCCTAGTCGCCTCGGTTGCTCAAGAATCAACTCGGTCGAGGTGCTCTGACAGTAACCGAGATGCTTCTGCCTTCTCAAAATCTCGAACTTCTGTCCTTCCAGTTATGCTCCTTCCTTAGATATCTCCTGCTATCTGTCTAGGACGCCAAAAACAAAGCAAAGCAAAGCAAAAGCAAACTATCTAAGCTAGACTAGAAAAGAAAGCAATACCTTGGGTTGCCTCCCAAGAAGCGCTTGGTTTAAGGTCGCTAGCTGGACCATATTGCGTCTCAAATATGATGGGAGGTTCCCTCACCCCATACTTCACCTCCATTGTGGGGTGAAGTAAGTAAATCCATCAAACGCTCCAATAAGTGTAAGTGCTCATCGGGGAATGAATCGTCTATGGGTGGGTCATCCGTCTCGCGGGAAGATTCCGGTAGCCGGCTGAGGTGATCCGCAACTGAGTTCTCGAACCCCTTCTTATCGCGGATCTCTAGGTCAAACTCTTGAAGCAAGAGAATCCATCGAATAAGGCGCGGATTGTCATCTTTCTTAGCCAACAAGTAACGAATGGCTGCATGGTCGGTGTAGACAATGACTTTCGCCCCCACTAGATAGGAACGGAACTTCTCGAAATCATATACATCCGCCAATAACTCCTTTTCGGTGGTAGCATAGTTGCGTTGTGCTTCATCTAGCGTTTTGCTAGCATAATAAATGGCGGTGGTCCGTCCATCCTTCTTCTGTCCAAGCACCGCTCCTACGGCTACATCACTAGCGTCACACATGACCTCAAAGGGCAAGGTCTAATCAGGAGGTTGGATAATGGGAGCGGAGATCAATTCCTCCTTAATCCTGTAAAAAGCATCAAGACACTCCTGCGAAAACTCAAAAACAACATCTTTATTCAAGAGGTTAGTTAGAGGTTTAGAAATCTTAGAGAAGTCCTTGATGAATCTCCTGTAGAAACCTGCATGCCCGAGAAAACTCCTCACACCTTTAACAGAACAAGGAGGAGGGAGTTTCTCAATAGTCTCGATCTTAGCTCGATCGACCTTGATACCTCGATTAGAAACGAGGTGTCCTAGTACAATGCCTTCGTTAACCATAAAATGACACTGTTCCCAATTCAGAACAAGGTTAGTGTCTTCACATCTTTTAAGCACTAGAGAAAGGTTAGATAGGCAATCATCAAAAGAGGAACCATATACAGAAAAATCATCCATGAATACCTCCATGATTTCCTCTATGTACTCGGAAAAGATAGCCATCATGCATCGCTGGAAGGTAGCGGGTGCATTGCACAATCCAAATGGCATCCTCCGATAGGCAAATGTCCCCCATGGACAAGTGAAAGTGGTCTTCTCCTGATCATCCGGATGGATAGGAATGTGGAAGAATCCACTATAACCGTCTAAGTAGCAAAAGTGTGAATGCTGGGCCAACCGTTCGAGCATTTGATCGATGAAGGGAAGCGGAAAATGATCCTTCCGAGTCGCCGTGTTCAGCTTCCTATAATCGATGCAAACCCTCCAGCCCGTAACGGTCCTCATTAGGATCAACTCGTTGTTCTTATTCGTCACAACGGTCATCCCTCCTTTCTTCGGAACGACATGCACCGGGCTAACCCACTTGCTGTCCGAGATAGGATAAATAATACCTGCATCCAACAACTTAAGAACTTCCTTCTTCACAACCTCTTTCATGATCGGATTTAACCGTCTTTGAGGTTCCCGTGAAGTCTTATGATTATCTTCCATTAGAATTCTATGCATGCAGAAAGAAGGTTTAATGCCAATAAGATCGTCCGTGGTGTAACCTATAGCTTTTCGATGCTTTCTCAGGACATGCATTAACTTAGACAATTCAGATTCGGAAAGGGAAGCACTAACAATAACGGGATAAGTGGAATCCGGCCCAAGAAAGACATACCTCAAGTGACTAGGGAGTTGTTTAAGCTCCACAACTGGGGGTGTCTTCTGAGGGGGATCCTTGCTTCCTCCTTCCGGTCGAGTGGATTCAGAAACTGGACTTTCGGAAGTCTCAGTTGACATCATCTCGCCATCGACCTCGGTCGAGGTGCAGAGGCGTTGACCGAGATGTTCTTCAGTCGCCTTGCTCAGTCCAGGAAGTGCCTCGGTCGAGGTACTGCAACTGGAACCGAAACTGGAGATCTTCGTCTCCTGGATTAGCTTCTCAGTTTTAGCTCCTAGATCCTCTTCCAGTGCTTTTAAGCTCCGTATATCTGCATCACAAGAAGCATCTATACCTTCCTCCATTAAACTGAAGCTAATAACTCTTTCGAGTGGATCGTTAATAAGGATGGAGCTCACCAATTCTCTTGATTCTTCTTCATCGTAGATGTTGAAGATATCATAAGTTAGTTGCTCCCCTTTCATGGCTGTAAGTAGTGCGAACTCCACCTCATCGCCACCAACGTTGAATTTCAACTTGGCGTTCTTGCAATCCACGTTGCAACCCGAAGTTGCTAGAAATGGCCTCCCGAGAATAATAGGAACAGGATAATCTGCGGGAATGTCAAGTACGACAAAATCTATAGGTAGATAGAAGTTACCTAACTTGACCGGAACGTCCTCCAAGATGCCCACGGGATGGGTGATGGAGCGATCCGCCATATAAAGTCGAATCTTGACCGGCTTGGGCTCTCCAAGTCCGATCTTCGTGCATAGCTCCAGCGGAATGATGCTCACGTTGGCTCCTAGATCACAAAGGGCTTCACAAGTGACATCCCCAACTTGAATGGGGATGCAAAATGAGCCGGGATCTCTCAACTTAGGAGGCATCTTCTCTTTCATGATTTGTATGAGCTCCGAAGATTTAGATGTCATCCTAACTTCACCAACATCCTCCAGCTTCCTCTTCCTTAATAAGATTTCTTTTAAGAACTTCCCATAGGCGGGCATACCTAAAATAGCATCAAGGAAAGGAATATTAATATGTAGCTTATTCATCAAGTCAAGGAACTTACCAAAGTGCTTGTCTAGATGTGCTCTGGCTCTGGCCTGAGGGAATGGAAGTGGTGGTTTGTATGCAGGAGGTGGAATATAAGTTTCAGTCGTCCCTCCTGCTTTCTGTTGCTCCGCCTCGGTTGGTACCTCGGTCGAGGTGTTCTTCGACTGGATCTGGACCGAGGTGGTCTGCGTCGAACGAGGTACTGGATCTGCAGTTTTAAGTCCACTCCTCGTCGTTATGACCATGCACTGGCCCTTAGGGTTGCTTTCCGTCTTTGCTGGAAGCTTCCCTGGATCTCTTGGCGCTTCATTCGCCCTACTAGCAAGTTGTTGTTCGAAGGACTTTTGGGCCCTCGAAAATGAAGTCATAGAATTCTCCATAGCGCTAAGCTTGATCAAGATAGCCTCCAGAACTGCGTCTTTCTTTTCCGGCTGAGACGAACTTGATCCTTGCCCTTGGCTCTTTAATGGAGTAGAAGAAGAAGAAGAAGAAGGGGAAGAGAGGAAAGGGTTAGAGGAATTATTAGAGTTGGAGTTAGAATAATTGTTACCAGGGTTCTGGTTGTTTTGATTGTTCGTCCTCCAATTGTTGCTATTGGATCCTCTATTGTTGTTGTTGTAGTTGTTGTTATTGTTCCGGGAACCGTTGTTGTTGTTACGGTATCCATTGTTATTGTTCCTTTGTCCTTGCTCTTCCTTCTTGGTTTGAGCAACCAAGAGTTCCTTCAATTGCTTCACGTCATTCTTCAAAGACGTGAGTTGATTGTTGTGGGATTGAGTCTCTTGAAAGTTGACTCTTTTAACTCCACCTTCAGCTCCTTGGTGGGTGTATTTCTCCATGTGCAAGGCTTGCTTCTCAATGAAGTCCCAAGCCTCGTCAATCGCCATGTCCATGAAGGTACCGGCGGAGAGTAGTTGGAGATTGAACTGGGTGCTTCCGTCCAGTCCTTTGAAGTAGATCTCCAACAACTCGATCTTTGGAATCCCATGATGTGGGCAATCCAAAAGGATGTCCTTGAACCGCTCCCATGACTTGGACAAGCTCTCCTTGTCCTTCATAATGAAAGCATTGATCTTCCCTCTCATTTCAGCGGTCTTTGAGGGGGGAAAGAATTTGGTCAAGAATTCCGTAGTCATCTCCTCCCATGTGCTAATTTTACCTGGAGGAAGAGATTGATACCAAGTAAGAGCTCTATCTTTTAAAGAAAAGTAAAAAGGTCTTAGCTTGTAGTTGTTATTTTCAATTCTTGAAGGTCGCAAGGTTTCCATCAAGATCTCGTAGTTTTGAAGATGTTGATGTGGTGATTCCTTCTCCATCCCTCCGAATTGGCATTGGCGAATCATGGATAGAACTTGCGGTCGAAGTTCGTAGTCGTGATCCGCTGGATCTCCTAGGTTCACTCCTGGACGCCTCAGTTGTTGATTAGGGTCCATCCTTTGACCTAGGGTTTGTGGGATTCCTGCAAGAAGAACATCTCGGACTGGCCTCCGAGGTGGAAGTACATCGGCCGGGGCGTCAGGTACTGGAACCTGCCTCGGTCGAGGATCAGCTACTGGATCTTGCATCGGTCGAGGATCAACAGGAAGATCTTCCCTCGGTCGAAGTAGAATCTGGTCTCGTATGACTGCTATCTCTGCTTCGATTGCTGCAGTCCTGGTACGATTCTCTTCTTTCTCTTGCCTTAGTTCTTCCTTGCTGAGACGTAGCAGCTCTAGCGTCTCTTTCAATTCGGCCGCAAGATTGCGGTCGTCTTGTTGGGCCATCTTCGCTTCTCTTAAGCGTCGCTTGTACGTCTTTTCCGGTTCGGGATCGTAAGGAACGATTTCCTTCCCAGTGCGGGTCCTTCGCATATACCTAAGAAAGAACCTGCAAAAGTCACTCAAGTAGAGTGGTTAGATGACACGGGGGCAAGCGCCCCAAGAGCAAACCGTACCGGCTCGGTCTAGACCAAGTCCCCGGCAACGGCGCCAAAAACTTGTTCGCTCCAAACGGTGTGTGCAAGCTTTAAATTTATAACCCTAGACTTAAGCTTAAAACAAGGATGCGAACCAGCAGTGTACGGGTCAATCGTAGTAAAAAGCAAGAAATTCCAGGGGTCGATCACAGGGACTCGGTGAAACAAAGTCAGTAACGATAAGCTTCGTGAATACTAACCACAAAGAGCAATTAACACAATCAAAGATGAATAAGAAGTCAATAAAGCAAACATGCAATTCTAGGGATTAAGGCATCTAGTTGTGGTTCCAACTCAAGATCTAAAGATAAGCGGACAAAGCTGAGATTTTTGCAAGGGGGAGGTGTTACTAAAGTGGAGTAGATCACCGGGTAAGTCTCACTACTCACTAATCCAAAACCGTAACTCCTATTACCGGGTAAGTCTCAAGGAATCAAGATAAAGAACTATAACCTCAAACTAACACACCATCTAAAGGAATAGAATCAACCTTTACCGGGTAAGTCTCAGGCTAACTCACAAAGATGGGATGGAAGCACACTCAAACCCTAATAAAGGATAAACCTTTATTACCTACACTTATGATCGTTGGTACACAAACTAAGGAATTACCGGGTAAGTCTCATCCTAAGCTTGCTTTGAACCAGGAAAGGTGTAATAAGAATAGGATTTGGCAAACTCTAACACTTAACTCTCAGTTTAGGATCAGACAAGTCACTTCGGTCAGCCAAATTCCACCCCGGCCGAGATGTTCATCGACTGAACGAGATGCTTAGGGTTAAGGTTAAAGACTCAGACTTTCAGGGTCCTACTGGAATCTAAGATTATTCTATCATTGTTTTTCCCACAACCTTCAGCCAATCACCCTAGAATCACACAAGGAAATTAGCCACTCATCATCATTATGAAAGTATTAAATATATGGGAAGAAGGTGAATATTTGAATAAGAAGAATTTAATGAAAAAGACTTCAATAACTGAATCAAATATCACAATAAAAGCGTTCCTTGGATAGCAATCCAACAAGACAAGACAACAAGGAAGGGGAATTGAAGACAATCTTACAAAACCCTTCAAAAGCTATAAAAGCTACAATCTTCAATCTTCCTTCAACCTTCAAAAAAGGTTCTTCGAAACTCCCAACTGGAGTATGGCTGCGGCGATGTATGCTAGATAAGAGGGGGTGATAGCGGATCCCGGATTTGTGGGAAATCCAACCATTTTTATAGGAAAATAACCCTCCAATGATAAAATATCTTAGAAAGATCTTTTCCCATAAAAATAGGTAAAATATAAGATCTTCTTCCTTCCAGGAGCCAAGCCCAAAAATATAAGATCACCTTCCAAAGATAAAAGATCTCAGCCAAGAATAAAATATTCTCGCCGCGTCCTAGGTGTTCGCCTCGGTCGAGTCGGCGTCTCTGGATCACCTCGGTCGAGATGAATCTCTGGTCAACCGAGGTGAGTCATAACTGAATGTGAAATCTCTCAAAACTGGTCCAAAGTGAATCCCAAATCCATGGCCATGCTTCCTGGATGGTTCCTTATGTTCCTCAATGTAGCTCCAAATGACTCATGACTCCTTTTGCCCCTTTTTGATGCAAAATGTGCCATTTTACCAGCAATTACAGCAAAACTAGGTGTAGACCTCGATTCCCGCAAAGGTAGATGAAATGGTAATATAATCACATATTATACATGCTAACATGCAGATTATTGAAGATAAAACGTCCAAACAAACCCCTAAAATATAGACTATAATTCACATATTATACATGCTAACATGCAGATTATTGAAGACTTGTCCATGAAAACACATTCATTCACTGATTTTGCATTTGATCAACCGTTGAAGGAGACACTTCATCTCCCTTCCTCTCAAGCTCCTCTATGTCTTTGTTCTTCACAAAAACCTCCCTAATCAACACTCTCTCCTCACCTCTCCCCGTCGTTGATTCTCCGTCTTTACCGGAGCCTCTTTCTTCTTGATGTCCACCGCACCTTCGTCAGATCGTGGCACCGCCATCGTCGTCGAACATAGTACCGGAGAGCAACTTCTTCTACTTGAAAAGTTGTTCACACCAATAGGCCATTTGATTGAATTAAATTACCGAGGAACCAATGTGCTCTGAACCCCATCTGCTTGTTTTCTACAAGTAAGAAGAACAAATTTCCTCATATATGAAAGCAGTGGAAATGGATAGTGTTCGCTCCAAACGGTGTGTGCAAGCTTTAAATTTATAACCCTAGACTTAAGCTTAAAACAAGGATGCGAACCCGCAGTGTACGGGTCAATCGTAGTAAAAGCAAGGAATTCCAGGGGTCGATCACAGGGACTCAGTGAAACAAAGTCCGATAACGGTAAACTTCGTAATTACTAACCACAAGAGTAATTAAAACAATCAAAGATGAATAAGAAGTCAATAAAGCAAACATGCAATTCTAGGGATTAAAGCATCTAGTTGTGGTTCCAACTCAAGATCTAAAGATAAGCGGACAAAGCTGAGGTTTTTGCATAGGGAAGGTGTTGCTAAAGTGGAATAGATCACCGGGTAAGTCTCACTACTCACTAATCCTAAACCGTGACTCCTATTACCGGGTAAGTCTCAAGGAATCAAGATAAAGAACTATAACCTCAAACTAACACACCATCTAAGGGAATAGAATCAACCTTTACCGGGTAAGTCTCAGGCTAACTCACAAAGATGGGATGGAAGCACATTCAAACCCCAATAAAGGATAAACCTTTATTACCTACACTTATGATCGTTGGCACACAAACTAAGGAATTACCGGGTAAGTCTCATCCTAAGCTTGCTTTGAACCAGGAAAGGTGTATTAAGAATAGGATTTGGCAAACTCTAACGCTTAACTCTCAGTTTAGGATCGGATAAGTCACCTCGGTCAGCCAAATTCCACCCCGGCCGAGATGTTCATCGACTGAGCGAGATGCTTGGGGTTAAGGTTAAAGACTCGAACTTTCAGGGTCCTACTAGAATCTAAGATTATTCTATCATTGTTTTCCCCACAACCTTCAGCCAATCATCCTAGAATCACACAAGGAAATTAGTCACTCATCATCATGAAAGTATTAATCGAATATATGGGAAGAAGGTGAATATTTGAACAAGAAGAATTTAATGAAAAGACTTCAATAACTGAATCAAATATCACAACAAAAGCGTTCCTTGGATAGCAATCCAACAAGACAAGACAACAAGGAAGGGAATCTAAGGTAATCTTACAAGAAAACCTTCAAAAGCTATAAAAGCTACAATCTTCAATCTTCCTTCAACCTTCAAAAAGGTTCTTCAAATCTCCAAATTGGAGTATGGCTGCAGCGGTGTATAAACCTTGATCGGTGTAAGCGGGATTTTTCTCGTAAGCCAGATGTTGGATTTGTGGAAATCCCACCCTTTTTTATAGGAAAATAACCCTCCAAAGATAATATATCTTAGAAAGATCTCTTCCCATAAAAATAGGTAAAATATAAGATCTTCTTCCTTCCAGGAGCCAAGCCCAAAAATATAAGATCACTTTCCAAAGATAAAAGATCTCAGCCAAGAATAAAATATTCTCGCCGCGTCCTAGGTATTCGCCTCGGTCGAGTCGGCTTCTCTGGATCACCTCGGTCGAGATGAATCTCTGGTCAACCGAGGTGAGCCTCAACTGAATGTGAAATCTCTCAAAACTGGTCCAAAGTGAATCTTTAATCCATGGCTATGCTTTCTGGATGGTTCCTTATGCTCCTCAATGTAGCTCCAATGACTCCATAGCTCCTTTTGCTCCTTTTTGATGCAAAACGTGTCATTTTACCTACGATTACAACAAAACTAGGTGTAGACCTCGATTCTTGCAAAGGTAGATGAAATGGTAATATAATCACATAATGTACATACAAGCATGCAGATTATGAAAGATAAAACGTCAAAACAAACCCCAAAATATAGACTATAATTCATGCTATCAAAATACCCCATACTTAGCCCTTGCTTGTCCCCAAGCAAGTTCCGCATATAGAAGACAAGATAGAATGGATTATAAGTCAATCAATGAAAAGTCTTTCAAAAACATTTTATGATGTGCAACTATCATAGATCACTCTAAGAGAATACTTCATGGAATTTAAAATCAAAACATGATCAAAACATTTTATAGATATAGAAAAGTTGTTCATCTTTGCATAAAATCATAGAATGTATAATAAGTCATAATTATCGATATTAATCATGCATAATTCAGTTTAAACCACTAAGTCAATCAACAAGCTCAAGGTCTCAAGGGCTTCCCAAAAGAAAGGTCAAGAAACGTGTAGGGTAGGGATGTATGTAAGGTAATGTGGTGCTGGAATCCGGGAAAAGGATGAACTTCACTTTCACTTTGACTTGCAACATCTTCCACCAATAAGCTTTGCTTATTTCACACTTTTTTTTTTACTTTACTTTTTGGGATGCATGGACAGAGGTGCACAATAACTGAAGCCTAGGAAATCAGCAATCATCAATTTCTTGAGATGCATCAAACCCTTGATGCACATACCATGACCCGTTAGGAATATCGCTCAATCCGACTCTGGCAAGACACAAACACCCGGCTATGTGAATGGTGCCGAGTTACTCATCTTCATGATTGACTTCCCCAAACCTATTATTACTTTCTAACACTTTCACTTCCAGCCAACTTCTCAACTTTAACTTCTCTTGCTTTCACCACTTCGCTTGCTTCCAAATTCCCGGATAGGTAAAAGGGAGGCAAAATGTATATGAGGGGCTAAGCATGATTAAGAGGAAGAAGAGAGAAGAATGAATTGCCTTGGTCTTTCCAGGAAGAAAGTGAGAGAACTTATCTTGCGGTGTCAACCTTCAAATTCAACATAATTTAGATAAAAACGAAGTATTAAACATGCCAATAATTTCAAACAAAGCATTTAGCAACTTAAACATATTATAAAACCTTTCAAACACATAAAGAATTTAAAACCATTCAGTAAGCAAGATCTTCACTGAGATCATATCCAGATAAGAAGCACAAAAATCGTTTCAAAAACTCTCAGTTAAACCACCTCGGTCGAGGCGTTCTATAGGCAACCGAGGTGAAGCACCTCGTTCGGACAGGACTGCCCCGGTCGAGGTCAAGTTTTTTTTTTTTCAGTTTCGACGTTTTTCTCAATCAAATAACCTGTGTGTATGCATGTAGTCTTAGATAAAATCCATAAAAAGCAAAATAAGCATAAATATCCAAGAATGTCGAGTCATACATCACATAAGTCAATCAAATACATAAACACCCCATACTTGGGACACATTGTCCCAGTGGGTCAAAATAAGTCTAAGGACATGATACTCACCGAACATAGCTAAACTGCATGAAGAAGTAAGAAACAGCTCCCAGATAAGACCATCTCGGTTGGCGAAGCACATCTCGGTCGAGGTGTTCTGACAGTACCCGAGATGTATCTCAGTAAAGCTCGTTTCCTCAACTTCTCGAAATTTTGTTCTTCCAGTGTAGCTCCTGAACTGTGATCCTTCCTTTTGGAATACCTGGTTGTTGTCTAGAGGAAAACAAAAACAAAGCAACTATCTAAACTAAACTAGAAAAGGGAGAAGAAAGCAATACTTTGGGTTGCCTCCCAAGAAGCGCTTGGTTTAAGGTCGCTAGCTGGACCCTTCTCCATAGAATTACTCAATGTACCTTGAACACCATGGAGTGCTCATCACATCCATCATAAAATTCTTCCAAAAAGGTTCCGGTTCCTAATTTCACCGGCAAATAGTAAGATCTCCCACGTACAAGCTTGTACGGTTTGATTCTCACCGGAATCCTTCTAGCCTTCCTGCACTTCAATGGGACATAATCTAGCCTTGCGTCCCATCCTTTCCTTGATCGAGAAAACAATTTCTCGAGAATCATAGCAGCTTCCCCATCTATAGCTTGGGGATGGTACAGGGTCCTGAGCATGCGAGGGACCCCAAACTTGAACAAGAGACACTTCATCGCCTTAACGGTGTAGTGTTTGCAAACTCCACTCCTTATAATCCAAGGAGTATATTCTTCTATCGGTTTCAAGAGAGGTTTCATCTTGATCTTAGGAGGTTCTTTCGGAAGAGACCTCCAACTCTTCGGTGCCTTCCTGAAAAATTCAGAAATATTAATAGGGAATTCAAATGAAGTAGGAGAGTGTACCTTGCAAAGTTCTCCAAAGCTTGAGACAAGTTTCGTGTTGGGTTGATAATCCACCCACGAAATCTCTCTCAGTTCTGCTGGTCTTTCTTCAACTTTGACCACAATCTCAGTAATTTGGCCAAGGTTCTCCATATCTTGCAGTTTTACAGATTTTTCCTCCACCTCGGCCGATCTCTCTTTCACCTCGGCCGAGGTCTCAACAGTTAGATCGAAATCTTCCTAATCTTCTTCTCCCTCAAAAGCTTCAGGAGAAACTTCTGGTTTGATTGGAGGGGTGCTTGGAACTTGCAGCACTTCCTTATGCTCCTCTTCCGGCTTAGCATAGGATAGGGTGCTTTCCTTGAGCTCCTCCACCTTCTTCATCAACCTCTCCCATCTTGATTCAAGAGAATCTTCAAGGGGTTGCTCACAAATCTTTTTAGGGACATTCAGTTCATCCCACATCGCAAGTTCATGCTTAATGGCCTCTTCTCTTTCCCATTCATTGTTGAACCAATAGAAGGAGTACTTCTCCTCCAGGTATTCATAATGGTCCACCCTAACACTTTGTCTTGCTATCCAGGCTGGATCAAATGTAGTCATTGGAAATCCTGAAAACTACAAAACTCATAGAAAGAGTAGTTAGTAGCAACAGGGGCAAGTGCCCCGAAAGCAAACCGCAACCGGCTCGATTTAGACCAAGTCCCCGGCAACGGCGGCAAAAACTTGTTCGCTCCAAACGGTGTGTGCAAGCTTTAAATTTATAAACCTAGACTTAAGCTTAAAACAAGGATGCGAACCCGCATTGTACGGGTCAATCGTAGTAAAAGCAAGGAATTTCAGGGGTCGATCACAGGGACTCAGTGAAACAAAGTCCGATAACGGTAAACTTCGTAATTACTAACCACAAGAGTAATTAAAACAATCAAAGATGAATAAGAAGTCAATAAAGCAAACATGCAATTCTAGGGATTAAAGCATCTAGTTGTGGTTCCAACTCAAGATCTAAAGATAAGCGGACAAAGCTGAGGTTTTTGCATAGGGAAGGTGTTGCTAAAGTGGAATAGATCACCGGGTAAGTCTCACTACTCACTAATCCTAAACCGTGACTCCTATTACCGGGTAAGTCTCAAGGAATCAAGATAAAGAACTATAACATCAAACTAACACACCATCTAAGGGAATAGAATCAACCTTTACCGGGTAAGTCTCAGGCTAACTCACAAAGATGGGATGGAAGCACACTCAAACCCCAATAAAGGATAAACCTTTATTACCTAAACTTATGATTGTTGGTACACAAACTAAGGAATTACCGGGTAAGTCTCATCCTAAGCTTGCTTTGAACCAGGAAAGGTGTAATAAGAATAGGATTTGGCAAACTCTAACGCTTAACTCTCAGTTTAGGATCGGATAAGTCACCTCGGTCAGCCAAATTCCACCCCGGCCGAGATGTTCATCGACTGAGCGAGATGCTTGGGGTTAAGGTTAAAGACTCGAACTTTCAGGGTCCTACTGGAATCTAAGATTATTCTATCATTGTTTTCCCCACAACCTTCAGCCAATCATCCTAGAATCACACAAGGAAATTAGCCACTCATCATCATGAAAGTATTAATCGAATATATGGGAAGAAGGTGAATATTTGAACAAGAAAAAATTTAATGAAAAGACTTCAATAACTGAATCAAATATCACAACAAAAGCGTTCCTTGGATAGCAATCCAATAAGACAAGACAACAAGGAAGGGAATCTAAGGTAATCTTACAAGAAAACCTTCAAAAGCTGTAAAAGCTACAATCTTCAATCTTCCTTCAACCTTCAAAAAGGTTCTTCAAATCTCCAAATTGGAGTATGGCTGCAGCGGTGTATAAACCTTGATCGGTGTAAGCGGGATTTTTCTCGTAAGCCAGATGTTGGATTTGTGGAAATCCCACCCTTTTTTATAGGAAAATAACCCTCCAAAGATAATATATCTTAGAAAGATCTCTTCCCATAAAAATAGGTAAAATATAAGATCTTCTGCCTTCCAGGAGCCAAGCCCAAAAATATAAGATCACTTTCCAAAGATAAAAGATCTCAGCCAAGAATAAAATATTCTCGCCGCGTCCTAGGTATTCGCCTCGGTCGAGTCGGCTTCTCTGGATCACCTCGGTCGAGATGAATCTCTGGTCAACCGAGGGGAGCCTCAACTGAATGTGAAATCTCTCAAAACTGGTCCAAAGTGAATCTTTAATCCATGGCTATGCTTTCTGGATGGTTCCTTATGCTCCTCAATGTAGCTCCAATGACTCCATAGCTCCTTTTGCTCCTTTTTGATGCAAAACGTGCCATTTTACCTACGATTACAACAAAACTAGGTGTAGACCTCGATTTTTGCAAAGGTAGATGAAATGGTAATATAATCACATAATGTACATACAAACATGCAGATTATGAAAGATAAAACGTCAAAACAAACCCCAAAATATAGACTATAATTCATGCTATCAGATAGGGGAGTGGAAGCTTACTAGCAGAGTTCCAAGTAGAGTATCTTTTGAGAGAGAGAGAGAGAGTGAAGATTTGAGTATGAATCTGGAGATGGTGAGGAGGAGTTTACACTCGAAGAGGATACTTTTGAGGTCGGCGGTGGCAAGATACAAAACCCTAGCTTTTGAACTGTAATATAAAAAAATAGGGACAATGGGCCTATTTACTAAACACAAAACTGAAAATGACCCATTTACTCAATTGAACCATATATATATATATATATATATATATATATATATAAATAGAAAAGTTTGGGATATTATGTAAAATAACCTTAAAAACAAACTAGAAAATACACGAAAGTGTCTACAGTAATATAATCTTAAAATTAACTGTGTTGTCGATTGATTGACCCATTTGGAAATTTCGAACTCCACCACACCCTTTTCTGACGATCCCGAACTCCGTGTTCTCATCCGCAAGGATGTTTTGAGATAAACTACCTCTAGAAGATAGTACTTCCTAATTGATTTCCGTTTTCAAAAAATAAAATAAAATCTTCTTTTATATATATATATATATATATATATATATATATATATATATATATATATATATATATATATTAAAGCCAACGCATTCCCTTCAACGTGGTTCATCCTAGCTTATTTTATGTCACGTGTCATTTTTTTAAAATTTTGATTTTTTTTAAATATATATATATATATATATTTAAAAAAAATCAAAATTTTAAAAAAATGACACGTGACATAAAATAAGCTAGGATGAACCACGTTGAAGGGAATGCGTTGGCTTTAATATATATATATATATATATATATATATATATATATATATATATATATATATATATATTAAAGCCAACGCATTCCCTTCAACGTGGTTCATCCTAGCTTATTTTATGTCACGTGTCATTTTTTTAAAATTTTGATTTTTTTTAAATATATATATATATATATATATATATATATATATATATATATATATATATATATATATATATATATATATATATATATGTAACACCCCAAATTCTGAGAACTCGGGAAGCTACTGGTTAGGACCTCACAATGGGTCCCGACCTTGGTTTAACAACAACATTACTTGGATCTTACAACAAGGCACAAATGTACTTAAACAATTTTGAAACATAATATTTTTATTGCATGAAGGTACACATGTGACAACCTTACAAAACATAAACATATACATAACATGCATGCTGTATAGGAGACTCCCCCGTCCCCATCTAATGAGTACGTGGACCCAACTGACCATCCGTTCCGGATCTCTCTGCAACTGTCTATCTCTACAAATCTACATCACGGATAAACCGTTAGCTAACAATCCAAAAATTAGCAGAATAAGGATAGCACAAACACAAACAAGGTAACATAAACAATCATCATGCTAGCACACAAACCGGTTATTATCTAGTAGTTAAGTGATTCACCTTATTCCATTTTACAGTTGTGGCACGAGAATCTTAAGAGTTCTCGCCTCTGTTCCTTATCCAACTGGGTGTAGGTCTAGCTTACCTCCGCCGGTAGCATCACTACAAACCGAGTGTGGACTAGTCCCTAAAGAAACCCCCAGCGCCCTCAAGCTAACTAAGCAGAATGCCACCGCCCGTTACTCTTAGGCCAAGATATAGGTCGGTATATATTTATTACTAAAATATAACTATAAACATCTCATTCACACACCACTACCATTATTCATACTCATATTTAGAAGTCAGCTAAGTAAGCCCAAAGGACTTACCTGAATTCAAACATAATTCCGTTATCTCGACTCGGTCTGTAACCGCAGGAACTCAACCGCCTGTTATAAAAGGCAAGTGGATCAATATTTTATCCCACTTAATTAGAAGTCTCTGACTTCTAAGATATTTAACTCTATCATCAGATAAATTACCAAAATACCCTTATACGGATAAATGACTGTTTTACCCCTGGTCCCGAAACTTTATAAAATTCCATAACAAAGTTCCAAACTATTCTTTGGAACTCAACAACACACTCAAGCTCTCAAAGGAAAGTTTGCTAAAGATTTAGAAGAGTTAACTACATTCTTGACTTTCATAAAAAGTCGTCAAGGTCCGACTTTGGCCTAAGATATGAGAACCGAATAAAAATATAAAAAAGTCTAACAAAAATCTCCAAGTCTTTTATGCTATGCACTCTATCCATAGTAGTCAGAATTTCCCAAAAATACATAATAATCACTTCTACACAAATTCTCAAAGTCAGTTCCTAAACCAGAAATTCAGACTTAGCCAAAACTGAGTATTTTTTAACTGCTCAGCCAGTCCACTTTGGACCTTCATAGATCTAAATCCAACCGTTGGATCAACCCCAACTTTTAATACACCACACTATGCATGACACTCTATAACATATTAAAAACGGAACGGTGGATTATGTTTCTAAGGTATCCAAACTTAAGCTCAAACATGACTGCACAACACTTGATATTTTCAGCACTTGGAAAATTTCAGCAACATCCAGAAAACTGTTCACAACCTCAACTTTGAAAATTCATAACTCCTAAATATCTTGATGAAATCCTCTCAATATTTGATATGTTATACTATGCAATCCCAAATAAGACATATCCAAAATTCAAGTCTAACCAAGGAATATAACCAAATCAAATTGGCACCACAATACTGCATCACAAGCAGTTTTCTCAACACTTCAGCACTACCTAGAAACTGGTCAAGGTCTCTACTTTGGGACACCATAACTCTTAAACTATAACTCGAATTTCTCTCAAATTCTGGTATGATGTACTATATTATATCAACTATCATATGTGCAAAATTCAAGTCCAACAGAAGTCAATAACCCATCTAAATTTATTCCACAAAACGGCATCCCAAGCAGTTTTTTTCTCAAACTCAGCACAATTAGAAAACTGCATGAGGAGCCAACTTGAAAAATTCATATCTCCTAAACTATAACTCATAATACGTTCAGATTTCAGTATGATCCACTATGCAATACCGACTATGACATATCCGAAAATCAGCCAAAAAGGAGGAGCCTAACTTACTCAAAACTGGATCACAAAACTGTGTCAACATGCAGTTTTTCAACACAGAAAAAAAACTGTTTACGACCCAAACTTCGAAAAATCATAAATCCCAAACCACTCACTGGATTCCTCTCAAATTTTAATATGTTCTACCAAAATATCCCATCTATAACATATAAAAATTTCAGCCAAAATGGATCAGTCTTTCATACCTAAATTTGGACCCGAAGTTAGTAGTTCATCACTTTACAATGCAGAAAACGCAGCAGCTCCACGAGCCATCTTCTAGGGCTGTTATGAAAGGGTTTTAGGATACAATTGAGGCTTTCATCAGCACATAAGTAGGGAGTGTAATGTAGAGAAGGAAGTAGAGGTGTTTACCACACAATAGAGACTCGATGTGCTCTCGTGTACGGAAGGAAAGATGAAGGCGGATCCAGTCCACAAAACAGCACCAGCGGCTGGGAGAGGCTGCACTGGCGGGACCTGAGCCCGCACCTGCGGCTCGACACCTCCGCCCCCGCAGCCAGGACCCCAAGGCGCTCCCTACGGTCTTCCTCTGGCGCACCTGCGTCGAAGCTGTTGAGGTGTTGCGTGAACGCAACGGCTGTCCCCGACTCCTGCAAAACTCGGACCTTCGTATCCAAGAGTGTGCAGATGCATCGAGGCCTCTAATCGTGGCTGGTATGGCTGCAGCAGGAAGCCACACGGCTTGGTTACGCGACTATATATCCGGACGGAAGAATGGGCAAGGGAGGAGATCGACGATACCTGTAGGGTGGTTGCGGCTCGACAAAACAGAGGGGAGCGATGGAGGCGCCGGAGCTTGCTGTGCACGACGAAACCGATGTGGGAGGTCCAATGCTTGGTGTCGGCTGGACGGCAGAAGATCTAGCATGCGTGTGGTTGCTAGGGTTTGGGTAGGGAGAAGAGGGACAAGTTTCATTTACGTAAAGAGAAGGGGAAGGTTAGGGGAGGCTGCCAGACAAGACTTCTAACCCTAATGGGCCGGATGGCCTGTTCATGACGGGCCCGGCTGGCCTGTCATGATGGGCCCGGTAAGCGTGATCTTGAATTAAAACTCGAAAGAAGATTGAATCGGCCGTAGTCTCGTATACTCGGACTTATCGGAATTTATTTATTTATTTATTTATTTATTTTTATTATTATTTTATTTATGATATTACATTAGTTCCCCCTTAAAATAAGTTTCGTCCCGAAACTTAAAAGAAGAAAACATAAAGTTAGAGTCCCGACAGAAGATTTAAGAGTCGGAAAGAGTCGGAATCGGTAAATTTATGATTTGTTTTTCTGAGATAGCCGGGAGTAAAAATTCAGGGTATTACATTAATCCCCCATTAATAATAAGTTTCGTCCCGAACTTAGGGTAAGGCAGTCATAAGATCGGCCTTTAAAGCAATAGTCGGGTGTATCTACTCACTACACAAAAGTGTCGTCATTACCACATATAACTGCCACTCACACCATAGGTTACATATAAAACACACACCACTGACTAAACACTCATGAATGAAATAAACACGTAGTCAATCAATATCACATAAATACAGGGTCAAGCCTTGACTAGTCGTTTTCAAGGTTACAACTATCTCTATATCGGTCTTTGAAAGGTTACATCTCATATTATCCGCAGTATCACAGGTAGTCTCGTCGGCTTTTCATAGAATCACTGACTCCAAAATCTTTTCATGTACTTATATCACAAGCGCCAGCTATGATGCTTTAGAATAGCTACCGATATCATCCAGCTCAACTATCCGATCTTCAAATCTGATGACCTAACTCGTATCTGGTAGGTATCTCTCCAACTGAATCCGTGTAAAACTAGGGTTACAATTCCAACCAGGGTGAGGAATACTAGTCCATTAATCCCTTTCAACTCCGCTTGCAAGGTCTCATAAGGTTGTCTTACATGACTTACCTCTAGATCTTCTGATGACCTTCCTGAGGTAATTTATTCCAATTCTTTTCCTTCTGGTCTTCTGACGGGTTCCAGGTACCCGATCTAGGATATTCCCCTTATACATCTCCCGGCACTTTACTAAGTGCTTAAGGCTAGTTGTATCACAACTCACTTGGTCTTATCTCGTAATATGACTCCGTCATATGGTTCCTCCATTAAAGAACCGTCATATGCTCATTTTTAGTCTTAATCTTGATATAACTTAACAATCAAAACCCGGTGGTCAATCTTTGTGTTCTATCGATGTCATCATATTATTTTATAGATCTCTAGCTCAACTCAAGCTTCTTTCGCGGTATCAAGTTCTTAGGTGATATAGAATGTATTCTCGATGACAACATTAGACATAAGGTGATCTTACTTCACCATCGTTTGATCATAACTACTCGATAATTGCTAACACACCATCAGCATTCCACTCTTATATCCCTCCCGTTTATTAGACCGATAATATTTCTCTGACTTGCAACGCAACTCGGATCCGTTCTGATATAACATTACACGTACCCTCTACCCAAGATTTTGCTTTCTCTATGCGCGATTATTGTGTTGCAAGCATACTCCTGTCGCTTCCTTCCTTATCTATCTTCTGCCTCGGTAGGGTAGTTATTTGTTCGCTCCAAACGGTGTGTGCAAGCTTTAAATTTATAACCCTAGACTTAAGCTTAAAACAAGGATGCGAACCCGCAGTGTACGGGTCAATCGTAGTAAAAGCAAGAAAATTCCAGGGGTCGATCACAGGGACTCGGTGAAACAAAGTCAACACGGTATGCTACGTTAGTTCTAACCACAAGAGCGATTAACACAATCAAAGATGAATAAGGAGTCAATAAAGCAAACATGCAATTCTAGGGATTAAAGCATCTAGTTGTGGTTCCAACTCAAGATCTATAGATAAGCGGACAAAGCTGAGATTTTTGCGTGGGGAAGGTGTTTCTAAAATGGAGTAGATCACCGGGTAAGTCTCACTACACACTAATCCTAAACCGCAACTCCTATTACCGGGTAAGTCTCAAGGAATTAAGATGAAGAACTATAACCTCAAACTAACACACCATCTAAGGGAAAAGAATCAACCTTTACCGGGTAAGTCTCAGGCTAACTCACGAAGATGGGATGGAAGCACACTCAAACCCCAATAAAGGATAAACCTTTATTACCTACACTTATGATCGTTGGTACACAAACTAAGGAATTACCGGGTAAGTCTCATCCTAAGCTTGCTTTGAACCAGGAAGGTGTAATAAGAATAGGATTTGGCAAACTCTAACACTTAACTCTCAGTTTAGGTCGAATAAGTCACCTCGGTCAGAAGAATTCCACCCCGGCCGAGATGTTCATCAACCGAACGAGATGCTTAGGGTTAAGGTTAAAGACTCGAACTTTCAGGATCCTACTGGAATCTAAGATTATTCTATCATTGTTTTTCCCACAACCTTCAGCCAATCACCCTAGAATCACACAAGGAAATTAGCCACTCATCATCATAATGAAAGTATTAAAATATATAGGAAGAAGGTGAATATTTGAACAAAGAAGAATTTAATGAAAAGACTTCAATAACTGAATCAAATATCACAACAAAACGTTCTTTGGATAATAATCCAACAAGACAAGACAACAATTGAGGGAATTGAAGACATCTTACAAAACCCTTCAATAAAGCTATAAAAGCTATGAACTTCAATCTTCCTTCAACCTTCAAAAAGGTTCTTCAAATCTCCCAACTTGGAGTAGGCTGCTGCTGCGTATTTTTCGGTGTAAGCGGGATGTTGGAATTGTGGAAATCCAACCCTTTTTATAGGAAAATAACCCTCCAAAGATAATAAATCTTAGAAAGATATTTTCCCATAAATATAGGTAAAATATATGATTCTGCATATCTCCTTCCTTCCAGGTGCCAAGCCCAAAAATATAAGATCACTTTCCAAATTTAAAAGATCTCATCCAAGAATAAAATATTCTCGCCGCGTCCTAGGTGTTCGCCTCGGTCGAGTCGGCGTCTCTGGATCACCTCGGTCGAGGTAAATCTGTGGTCAACCGAGGTGATTCACAACTGAATGTGAAATCTCTCAAAACTGGTCCAAAGTGAATCTTTAATCCATGGCTATGCTTCCTGGATGTAGCTCCAAATGACTAATGACTCCTTTTTGCTCCTTTTTGATGCAAAACGTACCATATTACCTGCAATTACAACGAAACTAGGTGTAGACCTCGATTCTCGCAAAGGTAGATGAAATGGTAATAGAATCACATATTATACATACAAACATGCAGATTATTGAAGATAAAACGTCCAAACAAACCCCAAAATATAGACTATAATTCATGCTATCAAAATACCCCATACTTAGCTCTTGCTTGTCCCCAAGCAAGTTCCTCATATAGAAGACAAGATAGAATGGATTATAAGTCAATAAAATCAATGAAAAAGTCTTTCTAAAACTTTTTATGGTGTGCAACTATCATAGATCACTCTAAGAGAATACTTCCTGGAATTTAGAAACTCAATATGCTCAAAACATTTTATAAATATAGGAAAGTTGTTCATCTTTGCATAAAATCATAGAATGCATAATAAATCATAATCATCGAAATTAATCATGTATAATCCAGTTTAAACCTCTAAGTCAATCAACAAGCTCAAGGTCTCAAGGGCTTCCCAAAAGAAAAGGTCAAGAACGTGTGGGGTAAGGATGTATGTAGGGTAATGTGGTGCTAGAATCCGGGAAAAGGATATACTTCACTTTCACTTTGACTTGCAACACCTTCCACCAATAAGCTTTGCTTATTTCACACTTTTTCTCTTTTTACTTTACTTTTTGGAATGCATGGACAGAGGTGCACAATAACCGAAGCCTAGGAAATCTGCAATCATCAATTTCTCGAGATGCATCAAACCCTTGATGCACATACCATGACCCGTTAGGAATATCGCTCAATCCGACTTTGGCAAGACACAAACACCCGGCTATGTGAATGGTGCCGAGTTACTCATCTTCATGATTGACTTCCCCAAACCTATTATTGCTTTCTAACACTTTCACTTTCAGCCATTTCTCAACTTCACTTGCTTTCACCACTTCGCTTGCTTCCAAATTCCCGGATAGGTAAAGGGAGGCAAAATGTATATGAGGGGCTAAGCATGATCAAGAAGAAGAAGAAGAAGAGAATGAATTGCCTTGGTCTTTCCAAGAAGAACGTGAGAGAACTTAACCTGCGGTGTCAACCTTCAAATTCAACATAATTTGGATAAAAACAAAGTATTAAACATGCCAATAATATCAAACAAAGCATTTAGCAACTTAAACATATTATAAAACCTTTCAAACACATAAAGAATTTAAAACCAGTCAGTAAGATCTTCACTGAGATCATATCCAGATAAGTAACACAAAATCGTTTTCGAAAACTCTCAGTTAACCCACCTCGGTCGAGGTGTTCTTGGTTCAACCGAGGTGAAACACCTCGTTCGGCCAGAATCTCCCCGGTCGAGGTAAAAAAAAAAAATTTTATTTTTTTTATTTTTATTTTTTTTTAAAACCCATTTTTTTCAGTTTCGACGTTTCAATCAAATAACCTGTAGGTATGCATGTAATATCAGATAATCATATAAAGGCAAATGAAGCATGAATACGAAAATATCCGATAGATAAGATACATCAAAGGTAGCCACATAGTCAAATAACAAACACCCCATACTTGAGACACATTGTCCCAGTGGGTATAATAAAAGTCTAAACAAGAGAACTCACCGAATAAAAGCCGAACTGCATAAAAAGATATAATAATAAAATCCTGCAGCTCCTCAGTAGTCTCGATCCGGTGGTGGTGGTGGTATGTAGGGGTACTAAGTCGGATCATAGGGATGGCCTCGACTGGAACGAGGTGGTATGGACCGAGGCGATTCTGCAGAAACCCTAGTCGCCTCGGTTGCTCAAGAATCAACTCGGTCGAGGTGCTCTGACAGTGACCGAGGTCCTTCTGTCTTCTCAGGATCTCGAACTTCTGTCCTTCCAGTTGTGCTCCTCCTTAGATATTCCCTGTTGTCTGTCCAGAACGCCAAAAACAAAGCAAAGCAAAAACAAGAACTATCTAATCTAGACTAGAAAACGGGAAAAGAAAGCAATACCTTGGGTTGCCTCCCAAGAAGCGCTTGATTTAAGGTCGCTAGCTGGACCATAATGCGTCTCATACGAGGTGGGAGGTGCTCTCACCCCATACTTCACCTTCATCGTGGGGTGAAGTAAGTAGATCCATCAAACGCTCCAAGACGTGTAAGTGCTCGTCGGGGAATGAATCGTCTATGGGTGGGCTATCCGTCTCGCGGGAGGATTCCGGTAGCCGGCTGAGGTGATCCGCAACTGAATTCTCGGATCCCTTCTTATCGCGGATCTCTAGGTCAAACTCTTGAAGTAAGAGAATCCATCGAATAAGGCGCGACTTTGCATCTTTCTTAGCCAACAAGTAACGAATGGCTGCATGGTCGGTGTAGACAATGACTTTCGCCCCTACTAGATAGGAACAAAACTTCTCGAAAGCATATACAACCGCCAATAACTCTTTCTCGGTGGTAGCGTAGTTGCGTTGTGCTTCATCTAGCGTCTTGCTAGCATAATAAATGGCGGTGGTCCGTCCATCTTTCTTCTGTCCGAGCACCGCTCCTACTGCTACATCACTAGCGTCACACATGACCTCAAAGGGCAAGGTCCAATCAGGAGGTTGGATAATGGGAGCGGAGATCAATTCCTCCTTAATCCTGTAAAAAGCATCAAGACACTCCTGCGAAAACTCAAAAACAACATCTTTATTCAAGAGGTTAGTTAGAGGTTTAGAAATCTTAGAGAAGTCCTTGATGAATCTCCTGTAGAAACCTGCATGCCCGAGAAAACTCCTTACACCTTTAACAGAACAAGGAGGAGGGAGTTTCTCAATAGTCTCGATCTTAGCTCGATCGACTTCAATACCTCGATTAGAAACGAGGTGTCCTAGCACAATGCCTTCATTAACCATAAAATGACACTTCTCCCAATTCAAAATAAGGTTAGTGTCTTCACATCTTTTAAGTACTAGAGAAAGGTTAGATAGGCAATCATCAAAAGAGGAACCATATAGGGAAAAATCATCCATAAATACCTCCATGATCTCCTCTATGTACTCGGAAAAGATAGCCATCATGCATCGCTGGAAGGTAGCGGGTGCATTGCACAATCCAAATGGCATCCTCCGATAGGCAAACGTCCCCCAAGGACAAGTGAAAGTGGTCTTCTCCTGATCATCCGGATGGATAGGAATCTGGAAGAATCCACTATAGCCGTCCAAGTAGCAAAAGTGTGAATGCAGGGCCAACCGTTCGAGCATTTGATCAATGAAAGGAAGCGGAAAATGATCTTTCCGAGTCGCCGTGTTCAGCTTCCTATAATCGATGCAAACTCTCCAACCCGTAACGGTCCTTGTTGGGATCAACTCGTTGTTCTTATTCGTCACAACGGTCATCCCTCCTTTCTTCGGAACGACATGCACCGGGCTAACCCACTTGCTGTCCGAGATAGGATAAATAATACCTGCATCCAACAACTTAAGAACTTCCTTTTTCACAACCTCTTTCATGATCGGATTTAACCGTCTTTGAGGTTCCCGTGAAGTCTTATGATTATCTTCCATTAGAATTCTATGCATGCAGAAAGAAGGTTTAATGCCAATAAGATCATCCGTGGTGTAACCTATAGCTTTTCGATGCTTTCTCAGGACATGCATTAATTTAGACAATTCAGAATCGGAAAGGGAAGCACTAACAATAACGGGATAAGTAGAATCCGGCCCAAGAAAGATATACCTCAAGTGACTAGGGAGTTGTTTAAGCTCCACAACTGGGGGTGCTTTCTGGGGGGAATCCGTGCTTCCTCTTTCCAGTGGAGTGGTATCAGAGACTGGACTTGATGAAGTCTCAGTTTGAATCATCTCGCCATCGACCTCGGTCGAGGCGCATAGGTGTTGACCGATGTGTTCTTCAGTCGCCTCGCTCTGTCCAGAAAGTGCCTCGGTCGAGGTACTGCTACTGGGTCCGAGGCTGGAGATCTTCGTCTCCTGGATCAGCTTCTCAGTTTTAGCTCCTGGATCCTCTTCCAGTGCTTTTAAGCTCCGTATATCTGCATCACAAGAAGCATCTATACCTTCCTCCATTAAACTGAAGCTAATAACTCTTTCGAGTGGATCATTAATAAGGATAGAGCTCACCAATTCTCTAGATTCTTCTTCATCGTAGATGTTGAAGATATCATCGGTCAGTTGCTCCCCTTTCATGGCTGCAAGTAGTGCGAACTCCACCTCATCGCCACCAACGTTGAATTTCAACTTGGCGTTCTTGCAATCAACGTTGCAACCCGAAGTTGCTAGAAATGGCCTCCCGAGAATAATAGGAACAGGATAATCTGCGGGAATGTCAAGTACGACAAAATCTATGGGTAGATAGAAGTTACCTAACTTGACCGGAACGTCTTCCAAGATGCTCACGGGATGGGTAATGGAGCGATCCGCCATGTAAAGTCGAATCTTGACCGGTTTGGGCTCTCCAAGACCGATCTTAGTGCATAACTCCAGCGGGATGATGCTCACGCTGGCTCCTAGATCACAAAGGGCTTCACAAGTGACATCCCCAACTTGAATGGGAATGCAAAATGAGCCGGGATCTCTCAACTTAGGTGGCATCTTTTCCTTCATGATCTTTATAAGCTCCGAAGATTTAGATGTCATCCTAACTTCACCAACATCCTCCAGCTTCCTCTTCCTTGATAAGATTTCTTTTAAGAACTTCCCATAGGCGGGCATACCTAAAATAGCATCAAGGAAAGGAATATTAATATGTAGCTTATTCATCAAGTCAAGAAACTTACCGAAGTGCTTGTCTAGATGTGCTCTGGCTCTGGACTGAGGGAATGGAAGTGGTGGTTTATATGCAGGAGGTGGAACATAAGTTTCTGCCGTTCCTCCTGCTTTCTGTTGCTCCACCTCGGTTGGCATCTCGGTCGAGGTGTTCTTCGACTGGATCTGGACCGAGGTGGTCTGCGTCGAGCGAGGTACTGGATCTGCAGTTTTGAGTCCACTCCTCGTCGTTATGGCCATGCACTGGCCATTAGGGTTAGTTTCCGTCTTCGCTGGAAGCTTCCCTGGATCTCTTGGCGCTTCATTCGCCCTATTAGCAAGTTGTTGTTCGAAGGACTTTTGGGCCCTCGAAAATGAAGTCATGGAATTTTCCATAGCACTAAGCTTGATCAAGATTGCCTCCAGAACTGCGTCCTTCTTTTCCGGCTGAGACGAACTTGATCCTTGCCCTTGGCTTTTCAATGGAGTAGAAGAAGAAGAAGAAGGGGGAGAGAGGAAAGGGTTAGAGGAATCATTAGAATTGGAGTTTGAATGATTGTTACCGTGATTTTGGTTATTCGCCCTCCAGTTGTTGCTATTGGATCCTCTATTGTTGTTGTAGTTGTTGTTTCGGGAACCGTTGTTGTTGTTGTTACGGTACCCGTTATTGTTGTTGTTCCTTTGCCCTTGCTCTTCCTTCTTAGTTTGAGCCATCAAGAGCTCCTTCAATTGCTTCACGTCGTTCTTCAAAGACGTGAGTTGATTGTTGTTGGGTTGAGTCTCTTGAAAGTTGACTCTTTTAATTCCACCTTCAGCTCCTTGGTGGGTATACTTCTCCATGTGCAAGGCTTGCTTCTCAATGAAGTCCCAAGCCTCATCTATCGCCATGTCCATGAAGGTACCGGCGGAGAGTAGTTGGAGATTGAACTGGGTGCTTCCGTCCAGCCCTTTGAAGTAGATCTCCAACAACTCGATCTTTGTTATCCCATGATGTGGGCAATCCAAAAGGATATCCTTGAACCGCTCCCAAGATTTGGACAAGCTCTCCTTGTCCTTCATGATGAAAGCATTGATCTTCCCTCTCATTTCAGCGGTCTTCGAAGGGGGGAAGAATTTGGTTAAGAATTCCGTAGTCATCTCCTCCCATGTGCTAATTTTTCCTGGAGGAAGAGATTGATACCAAGTAAGAGCTCTATCTTTTAAAGAAAAATAAAAAGGTCTTAGCTTGTAGTTGTTGTTCTCAATTCTGGGAGGTCGCAAGGTTTCCATCAAGATCTCGTAGTTTTGAAGATGTTGATGCGGCGACTCCTTCTCTAGCCCTCCGAATTGGCATTGGCGAATCATGGCTAGAACTTGCGGTCGAAGTTCGTAGTCATGATCTGCTGGATCTCCTAGGTTCACTCCTGGACGCCTCAGTTGTTGATTAGGGTCCATCCTTTGACCTAGGGTTTGTGGAATTCCTGCAAGAAGAACATCTCGGACTGGTATCCGAGGTGGAAGTACCTCGGCCGGGGCGTCGGGTACTGGAATCTGCCTCGGTCGAGGATCAACTACTGGATCCTCCCTCGGTCGAAGTAGAATCTGGTTCCGAATGACAGCAATCTCAGCTTCGATTGCTGCAGTCCTGGTGCGATTCTCCTCTTTCTCTTGCATGAGTTCTTCCTTGCTGAGGCGCAGCAGCTCCTGCGTCTCTCTCAATTGGGCCGCAAGATCGCGATCGTCTTGTTGGGCCATCTTCGCTTCTCTTAAGCGTCTCTTGTATGTCTTTTCTGGTTCGGGATCGTAAGGAACGATTTCCTTCCCAGTGCGGGTTCTTCGCATATACCTAAGAAAGAACCTGCGAAAGTCACTCAAGTAGAGTGGTTAGACAAAACGGGGCAAATGCCCCAAGAGCAAACCGTACCGGCTCGGTCTAGACCAAGTCCCCGGCAACGGCGCCAAAAACTTGTTCGCTCCAAACGGTGTGTGCAAGCTTTAAATTTATAACCCTAGACTTAAGCTTAAAACAAGGATGCGAACCCGCAGTGTACGGGTCAATCGTAGTAAAAGCAAGAAAATTTCAGGGGTCGATCACAGGGACTCGGTGAAACAAAGTCAACACGGTATGCTACGTTAGTTCTAACCACAAGAGCGATTAACACAATCAAAGATGAATAAGGAGTCAATAAACCAAACATGCAATTCTAGGGATTAAAGCATCTAGTTGTGGTTCCAACTCAAGATCTATAGATAAGCGGACAAAGCTGAGATTTTTGCGTGGGGAAGGTGTTTCTAAAATGGAGTAGATCACCGGGTAAGTCTCACTACACACTAATCCTAAACCGCAACTCCTATTACCGGGTAAGTCTCAAGGAATTAAGATGAAGAACTATAACCTCAAACTAACACACCATCTAAGGGAAAAGAATCAACCTTTACCGGGTAAGTCTCAGGCTAACTCACGAAGATGGGATGGAAGCACACTCAAACCCCAATAAAGGATAAACCTTTATTACCTACACTTATGATCGTTGGTACACAAACTAAGGAATTACCGGGTAAGTCTCATCCTAAGCTTGCTTTGAACCAGGAAGGTGTAATAAGAATAGGATTTGGCAAACTCTAACACTTAACTCTCAGTTTAGGTCGAATAAGTCACCTCGGTCAGAAGAATTCCACCCCGGCCGAGATGTTCATCAACCGAACGAGATGCTTAGGGTTAAGGTTAAAGACTCGAACTTTCAGGATCCTACTGGAATCTAAGATTATTCTATCATTGTTTTTCCCACAACCTTCAGCCAATCACCCTAGAATCACACAAGGAAATTAGCCACTCATCATCATAATGAAAGTATTAAAATATATAGGAAGAAGGTGAATATTTGAACAAAGAAGAATTTAATGAAAAGACTTCAATAACTGAATCAAATATCACAACAAAACGTTCTTTGGATAATAATCCAACAAGACAAGACAACAATTGAGGGAATTGAAGACAATCTTACAAAACCCTTCAATAAAGCTATAAAAGCTATGAACTTCAATCTTCCTTCAACCTTCAAAAAGGTTCTTCAAATCTCCCAACTTGGAGTAGGCTACTGCTGCGTATTTTTCGGTGTAAGCGGGATGTTGGAATTGTGGAAATCCAACCCTTTTTATAGGAAAATAACCCTCCAAAGATAATAAATCTTAGAAAGATATTTTCCCATAAATATAGGTAAAATATATGATTCTGCATATCTCCTTCCTTCCAGGTGCCAAGCCCAAAAATATAAGATCACTTTCCAAATTTAAAAGATCTCATCCAAGAATAAAATATTCTCGCCGCGTCCTAGGTGTTCGCCTCGGTCGAGTCGGCGTCTCTGGATCACCTCGGTCGAGGTAAATCTGTGGTCAACCGAGGTGATTCACAACTGAATGTGAAATCTCTCAAAACTGGTCCAAAGTGAATCTTTAATCCATGGCTATGCTTCCTGGATGTAGCTCCAAATGACTAATGACTCCTTTTTGCTCCTTTTTGATGCAAAACGTACCATATTACCTGCAATTACAACGAAACTAGGTGTAGACCTCGATTCTCGCAAAGGTAGATGAAATGGTAATAGAATCACATATTATACATACAAACATGCAGATTATTGAAGATAAAACGTCCAAACAAACCCCAAAATATAGACTATAATTCATGCTATCATTATTCACTTTGAGCTTCCTAGGGTAAACCCTGCACAATACTTTTGTTACATCATTAATTCTTCTCCTAATCCCTCAAGAAAACTCACTCTAGTAACATGTAACGAAGCCGTCATTCTTCCCTCAGATCCATAATAGGGTAACCCTCTTTTTCTATTACCTCTATATCCCCATACAGTCTTTCCAGTAACTTTGCGTAGCCTATCGCACGTTCTTTCCAAACAATGTACTTTTGAGCTTCCAGCTCTGTGTGTTAGGACTCACCACGCTTCCGCTGTGTTACTTTGATAATTCCGTTGTCATTCATAAGGACATTTTGTGTGATTCCAAAATGATTGTCCCCAAAACTCTTTCTCCCGATTACACTCTAAGTCCTATCTGGGTGAAGTACTAGATACTTTCCTTACTTGGTTTAAGAGAATAATATAGCGGTTGGAAGACAAAATTTTCTGTTTACTTTCTTACTTCTTTTAACACGGATCCAAACTCCCTGACTCGACCGGAGTTTGATCTTGACCAGCCAGTAAGAAATCTCTCACACGATTCTGTTATACATTTAGTTCATCCAAGAAGGTTGCCGTTACCTATTTGAGGAAATCCTCTAAGGCGTCGGTAAAGCTACTTCGTAGATCCATAGTCACAAATATCTCTTCTTGACGACACATAACTTGTCACTACCAAACAACACTTGCACGTCCTCGGTTGACGTCGGTCGGTCTATAATTGACTTATCTCAATTTCCCAAATTTACTTTTCTCATACCTCTTTTTTTCGTTGAATTTCCTGGTGAGCACTACTTACTCGAGTTCATCCCTTTATACTCCTTTAGATCGTTCTACATTAGAAACTTCCAGTTCCTCCGTGAGCTAACTTCATTTCTCGAGTCCAACTGTGTCGTCCATCTGACATCAGTGGTCCTTTCTAGTTCTTCCACTATAGCTTGTAAGCAAGTCTACACGACTCTCATGACCTTAAATTTCATCCACTTGCGGTTTATCTAGTATGGGATGCTACGCATCCTCTGTCTGGATTGACATAGAACCTTATCAAAATTATATACTTCTTACTCTTCCAGTTCTTCTTTTACAATTCATCTCTACTGGTTGTGATATGTACTCTTTTCCTAGCTAGTAGGTAGTAAATCACTCCCAGTATTCCCTTGGTCTCAAATGGCATAAGAGGGTCATTCTTGGCCGTCTAGTTCTTCTTCTTAAGTTCTTAATTAGAGTTAGTGGCTCGAACTCACTCCATGTTATTAGTAAGGGTACTAGCACTTGTATCGATTTAGCATCGCATTTGTCGTCATTGTTCTCTTGAAGGGTCCCCCAGATGTCTATAAAATTCTTCCATAAGTCTATAGTTATCCTCCTTATCTGCCAACCGGTTACCACTAGTTGACCTGCACGCGTTATGTCTTAGTTATTACCAACTAGTCCGTAGTTGACCTCCTATAAGATCACGGACTTATTGTTCTTCTATCTGTTTTGAAGTTTGATATATTTGGTGGAAGTCTATCTCCTCCATTTTCTTTGTTAATACTCCTTTAGCTCATTCCAAGTCTGCACTTCTCTTGTTCTCTTAAAGTATCACTATACTCTTCTGAGTTTAGTCTTAACATTCATCTGTTGTCACTAAGATTATTAAGTCTTCACAATTCTTATTACTTTGTTCATCGTCTGTTTGCGGTTCTCCGATATGACTGTTAAAGTTGGTAGCTCAGATCTTTATTTAAATGAGTAGTTATTGTGGACTCTCTAGTCCACTAAAATCACTTTCCCACATTCTTCCCTTTGTCTGGTGTTGTGTTGTAATGTCACCTTTATAGAATTCCGTTGTCTTAATTTCAGACTTCTCCTGTATTTGATACTTACGTCCTGACTTCTTGCAAACTCTTGCATCTCTGAGTAAGTCCCACCGTCTCTATGATGATGAAATTTATTTCACGACTTTAAACTCATTTGGCTTTGTACTCCTTTAATTCTTCACCTCGGGTCAACACCATATCTTCTTTGTACCCTCATGCCTATATTTGCCTATGACGTCGTCCACCTTGGTTGTACTGTCATTTTACCTGCTAAGTGTAGTTGTACTCTACCCCGCTTGATTTGTATTCCGATATTGTCCTCTTTCATTTGCGCTTCTTATCAGTCCTACATGCATCTTGGAGTTTTATTTCTCGCTTTCAATCCATTAAGTCCCTTGAATGGCTTCATATTACTTCTTTTTGAGTTGATATGCTATTCTTTCTCATCTAATTGTTATTGTGGTTAAGAATCGTCTCGCAATCTTTACCTTCTTGTCCACCCATCCTTCGGAATACTTGTAAGAGTCACCAGAGTGTCTGTTAGATCTAGTATTCTTCTCCGAGGTTTGATTCCACTATCTTGTATTGATGCTCCTAAAACTACTAACATTTTATCACGAGGCAATGTCAACATCGTGATATCTCAACTAGAGGATAATAGGAATTATCCTTTAGGGTGCTAACATGCTACAAGTATATATGTACATATCCATATAACATACATAAAGGTACAATCTTATAAGTCCATATACTATTTTACTAATCCTATCAAGTTGCAGAGATCCACGAAGGTGATGGTGGTCCGACGTACTACTAACCCAACAACCCGACTATGCACACGATTTTGAAATAGAAATTCATTTTGAAATTTTCAGACCCCTTTCGGGTTCTACTTATTTTCTACATTCGGTCTTTCAGAAGATTTCAAGTGCCATTTTTGTCAACCCAGAGCTCTGATACCATATTGTAACACCCCAAATTTTGAGAACTCGGGAAGCTACTGGTTAGGACCTCACAATGGGTCCCGATCTTGGTTTAACAACAACATTACTTGGATTTTACAACAAGGCACAAATGTACTTAAACAATTTTGAAACATAATATTTTTATTGTATGAAGGTACACATGTGACAGCCTTACAAAACATAAACATATACATAACATGCATGGTGTATGGGAGACTCCCCCGTCCCCATCTAATGAGTACGTGGACCCGGCTGACCATCCGTTCCGGATCTCTCTGCAACTGTCTATCTCTACAAATCTACATCACGGATAAACCGTTAGCTAACAATCCAAAAATTAGCAGAATAAGGATAGCACAAACACAAACAAGGTAACATAAACAATCATCATGCTGGCACACAAACCGGTTATTATCTAGTAGTTAAGTGATTCACCTTATTCCATTTTACAGTTGTGGCACGAGAATATTAAGAGTTCTCGCCTCTGTTCCTTATCCAACTCGGTGTAGGTCTAGCTTACCTCCGCCGGTAGCATCACTACAAACCGAGTATGGACTAGTCCCTAAAGAAACCCCCAGCGCCCTCAAGCTAACTGAGCAGAATGCCACCGCCCGTTACTCTTAGGCCAAGATATAGGTCGGTATATATTTATTACTAAAATATAACTATAAACATCTCATTCACACACCACTACCATTATTCATACTCATATTTAGAAGTCAGCTAAGTAAGTCTAAAGGACTTACCTGAATTCAAACATAATTCCGTTATCTCGACTCGGTCTGTAACCGCAGGAACTCAACCGCCTGTTATGAAAGGTAAGTGGATCAATAATTTATCCCACTTAATTATAAGTCTCTGACTTCTAAGATATTTAACTCTATCATCAGATAAATTACCAAAATACCCTTATACGGATAAATGACTGTTTTACCCCTGGTCCCAAAACTTTATAAAATTCCATAACAAAGTTCCAAACTATTCTTTGGAACTCAACACCACACTCAAACTCTCAAAGGAAAGTTTGCTAAAGATTAAGAAGAGTTAACTACATTCTTGACTTTCATAAAAAGTCGTCAAGGTCCGACTTTGGCCTAAGATATGAGAACCGAATAAAAATATAAAAAAGTCTAACAAAAATCTCTAAGTCTTTTATGCTATGCACTCTATCCGTAGTAGTCAGAATTTCCCAAAAATACATAATAATCACTTCTACACAAATTCTCAAAGTCAGTTCCTAAACCAGAAATTCAGACTTAGCCAAAACTGAGTATTTCTTAACTGCTCAGCCAGTTCACTTTGGACCTTCATAGATCTAAATCCAACCGTTGGATCAACCCCAACTTTGGATACACCACACTATGCATGACACTCTATAACATATTAAAAACTGAACGGTGGTTTATGTTTTTAAGGTATCCAAACTTAAGCTCAAACATGACTGCACAACACTTGATATTTTCAGCACTTGGAAAATTTCAGCAATATTCAGAAAACTGTTCACAACCTCAACTTTGAAAATTCATAACTCCTAAATCTCTTGATAAAATCCTCTCAATATTTGATATGTTCTACTATGCAATCCCAAATAATACATATCCAAAATTCAAGTCTAACTAAGGAATATAACCAAATCAAATCGGCACCACAATACTGCATCACAAGCAGTTTTCTCAACACTTCAGCACTACCTAGAAACTGGTCAAGGTCTCTACTTTGGGACACCATAACTCTTAAACTGTAACTCGAATTTCTCTCAAATTCTGGTATGATGTACTATACTATATCAACTATCACATGTCCAAAATTCAAGTCCAACAGAAGTCAATAACCCATCTAAATTTATTCTACAAAACTGCATCCCAAGCAGTTTTTTTCTCAAACTCAGCACAATTAGAAAACTGCATGAGGAGCCAACTTGAAAAATTCATATCTCCTAAACTATAACTCAGAATACGTTCAGATTTCAGTATGATCCACTATGCAATACCGACTATGACATATCCGAAAATCAGCCAAAAAGGAGGAGCCTAACTTACTTAAAACTGGATCACAAAACTGTGTCAACATGCAGTTTTTCAACACAGAAAAAAAACTGTTTACGACCCAAACTTCGAAAAATCATAAATCCCAAACCACTCACTGGATTCCTCTCAAATTTTAATATGTTCTACCAAAATATCCCATCTATAACATATAAAAATTTCAGCCAAAATGGATCAGTCTTTCATACCTAAATTTCGACCCGAAGTTAGTAGTTCATCACTTTACAATGCAGAAAACGCAGCAGCTCCACGAGCCATCTTCTAGGGCTGTTATGAAAGGGTTTTAGGATACAATTGAGGCTTTCATCAGCACATAAGTAGGGAGTGTAATGTAGAGAAGGAAGTAGAGGTGTTTACCACACAATAGAGACTCGATGTGCTCTCGTGTACGGAAGGAAAGATGAAGGCGGATCCAGTCCACAAAACAGCACCAGCGGCTGGGAGAGGCTGCACTGGCGGGACCTGAGCCCGCACCTGCGGCTCGACACCTCCGCCCCCGCAGCTAGGACCCCAAGGCGCTCCCTACGGTCTTCCTCTGGCGCACCAGCGTCGAAGCTGTTGAGGTGTTGCGTGAACGCAACGGCTGTCCCCGACTCCTGCAAAACTCGGACCTTCGTATCCAAGAGTGTGCAGATGCATCGAGGCCTCTAATCGTGGCTGGTATGGCTGCAGCAGGAAGCCACACGGCTTGGTTACGCGACTACAGATCCGGACGGAAGAATGGGCAAGGGAGGAGATCGACGATACCTGTAGGTTGGTTGCGGCTCGAGAAAACAGAGGGGAGCGATGGAGGCGCCGGAGCTTGCTGTGCACGACGAAGCCGATGTGGGAGGTCCAATGCTTGGTGTCGGCTGGACGGCAGAAGATCTAGCATGCGTGTGGTTGCTAGGGTTTGGGTAGGGAGAAGAGGGACATGTTTCATTTACGTAAAGAGAAGGGGAAGGTTAGGGGAGGCTGCAAGACAAGACTTCTAACCCTAATGGGCCGGATGGCCTGTTCATGACGGGCCCGGTAAGCGTAATCTTGAATTAAAACTCGAAAGAAGATTTAATCGGCCGCAGTCTCGTATACTCGGACTTATCGGAATTTATTTATTTATTTATTTATTTATTTTTATTATTATTTTATTTAGGATATTACAATATATATATATATATATATATATATATATATATATATATATATATATATATATATATATATATATTACCATATTTAAATTAGTCAATAATGTAATAGTATAATAATCCTATAATAGAAGTTAGATTTATCTACTTACCATACATGTCTTTTTATATATCTACACATATACATAAACATAGTTAAAATTATACTAATAGATTTATTATTCTATGATAAAAATTATACCAAAATAACTTTATATATGTAATAACCAAAAATTTTAAGTTCCGGTAAATTGAATTTAACCAAAGTCCGATGCGACAATCGTAAATAAATAAATAAGTAAAATAAAACGAGTTTAGTTCTATCATTTTATGTGACCTAGATTCACATAAAATGATAAATTAAATGACCGGAAATAATTTACGTACGTTAAAATAAGAATAATAATAAGTTATAAAATACGGAATTTAATTCCGTATTTTTATAAATTTCCGCACGCAAATAACGAGTTGCGTATCCGTATTTATAGTCACATAGCGGACCGGGTGTGGGCCACTACAAAGCCCAATTAGCAGCCCACTTAATTATTTCCTAACCCTAATTAAAAATTAACCTAATCCGCTTACCTCTCCTACCGTAACTCCTGCACGCTGCAACTCCCCTTCGCTCTCGCAAGACGGAAGATCAACAAGCACAGCGCCGCACCACTGCGGACCTTCCTGCCACCACCGCCGAGCCTTGCCACCACCACCGAGCCTTGCGCCGTCCGCCGACCACCGCAGGGACTCCGGTAAGTGCACTACCTTGCCTCCGTCGTTCTCCTCTGTTCGTGCCTTAGCGTTCCGCTTCTGCAGGAAGAGAAGACACCGCTGCTCCGCCTCGTCTTCCACCGGAGCCACCGCCGCACCGCCTCGCAGCATCAGCAACCACAGCACCGCGAACCAGCCGGACATCCCGTCAACTGAATCGCCGCCTCGAGCCCAGTCAGATTAACCGCAAGGTACCGCCTGATTCGCTTTTCTTCTTCTGCTGAACCGTCCTATTCCATCCATTCCGCTGAACCTTGTAGTTCCGATCACCAACAGGGCGAGTGTTCTCCTCCCTTGCTGCAGTGGACCGATCGATACAGCCGGTGAGTCTCCGTATCTCTTCCTTCTGCTACTCCCCTTAGCTTGATGTCACGTACAAAAGTGTATATATATGATTAAGGAGGGTAGAAGTATATATTTTAGATGAAGAGATGAGTATCAGTAAACGTATATATATATATATATATATATATATATAAATATATATATAGACTTGAGTATATTTAACAGTTCACAAATATAAGTGCGAGTTTACGAGATTATATATGTATATAGAAATGAATGGAATACGTATATAAGTGAGGAAATATGTATATAGCTGAGTTTGATTACATATATATATAAACCATAGAATGGAGGTGGTACGGGTATACAATACGGAAGGTTAGTAAGAGCAGGTGTGAGCTTATATAGGAGATTGTATGCCGAGTGTATAAAATACACTCGGCATGTGAAATTTTTTTTTTGATTACATATATATATATATTTATATTTTTTTTTGAATAAAAGTTTACTTAAGTGTTGAGTTAGTGAAATTATAAAGTATGTGAAATTTTATATATATATCTAAATACCTAAGAGTTTCGGATGTTATATAATTGGAAGGAAGGTTAGTATGCACGGAAGTATATATATATATAGATATGTAGATATAAATAAGATTAGATAATACCCGAAAATGAAGTAATGTGATTCTAGAGGACGAGTGGACGAGATTAATTTTATAACTTCAGTAAACAGTTTTGGAAGTAATCATATATTAGAAAAGTGTTCCAAAATAAATATTAGAGGTCAAGAAGTGACCCGGAGAATTATCGACACTAAGGGTAAAACGGTCTTTTACCGTATGAGTATCGTTCTTCCGTAATTCCTTCGCATGAGGTTGGACATCGAGATGTGATTTGGATACACATGTCTTAATTGACAGGCGCGTGAGTTACTACGAGTACGGACTGTTTGAGAAGTGTTAGAGTATTTTGACTCAGGTAAGTCCTTGCGACTTACTTAGCCAGTTTCTGCATATTAGTTGAGTGATAGTGGTTGTGTGTGCTATGTGCGTGTTTTAATAATAATAACTTGCTAGGACGACTGTTATTATTACGTTTAAGGCCCAAGTGTATGTATAACGGGCCGTGACATCACTGCCCAGCTCTGACAGGAGACTGGGAGGTTCTCTATACCCAGACCAGGCAGGTACAAGGTGAGATGCATCGGATCCATTCCTGATGGTTACACGGGGGCGGAGGCGAGGTTTGGGAATCCCTCGTGTCACAAAATAAGTATCACTAGAGTGAAAGAGTAATTTAAATCAAGATAATAAAATGGACTTGTTTGAAAGCATGATGAGTGTTTATATTTCTCTGAGTGTGTTTGTGCTGCTATTATTCTGCTAATATTTAGATAACTAGCTAACGGTTCTTCTTGTTGTTGTTTTAGATTTACCGCAGGTTAGATCAGCAGCTGAGTGATCCGGAAGTAGTGCTCAGCCGGGTCTCCGTACTCCTTAGAGCGGGGTTGAGGTTGTTTTTGTCTTTCCTTTATTTTGGTTAAGACAGTTGTTCTTTTCTTTTGTTTAAGTACTTCAGGCTGCTAGGCAGTGTTGCATTCATTACCCTAAAAATAAGTTTTATGAATTTCGGTTTCTTTATTTGTGTCTTGTTGCAAGGTCCTAGTAATGTTGTTGTCAAACTGAGGTCGGGACCCATTGTGAGGTCCTAACCAGTAATACTCCGAGTTCTGAGAATTCGGGGTGTTACAACATGGTATCAGAGCTCTAGGTTGGCAACAATGGCACTTGAAACCTTCTGAAAGACCGAATAAGTTTTAAGCAGAACCCGAAAAGGGGTCTGAGTTTTAAAAGAAAATTTTTGGTTTAAATGCATGCATAGTCTGATTGGGAATAGAAAAGTACGGCTGACCACCACTACTACCGCGGATCTCAGTATGCTTAGTTGGACTTTAGGTTTTACTATAGTTGGACTTTTGGACTTTTAGCTAGTAGTAATTATAGTTATTATTCTTGGCGCAGATGGCACGTACTAGAGCTACGCTAGCTACTGGTCGAGGCAGAGGTCGTCCACCTCTCCCTCCAGCTGGACCAGGTAGGGGAGATAGGACCTCTACAGTTAGAGGACGCGGCCGTGGAGGTAGACCTCCACTAGCCCGGAGCCGAGGTCGAGCTCCACGAGAGGATCCCCCAGCAGTGATCATGCCAGAGGCTGGAGTGGAGGAGATAGCTGAGAGTGTAGGTCCTGAGGCCAGGAATGAGACCGTTGCTAGGTCTGGAGCACAGAGAGCACGTTCGACGGAGTCAGGACGTGTTTCCATTGGAGCGACTGAGTACAGAGAGTACCGAGCATACGTTGCGCGTATGGAGGAGGCTGCTAGGACAGAGAGACTTACCCAGGTACCACCAGTACCGGTTAGATCTGTCCAGGTGACACAGGGAGCGCCTCAGGTGCCAGCTGTACCTGAGAGGAGAGTTGTGGCTGATAGAGCGCCTACTGGGACTAGAGCACCGAGGCCGGATGAGTGGTTGAAGGCTTTCAACTCTCAGAAGGTCCCCTCATATAGTGGAGAGATAGGACTGGAGGTGGAGCACTAGATTGGATAGGTAGAGACTGCGTTAGAGGCAATACGCTGCCTAGAGGATCGGCAGGTGGACTTGGTGCAGACCTGCTTCACTGGAGATGCTCATTCCTGGTGGCGGACCATGCGTAGTCGAGTCACCAGTTGGGAGCAGATGAGGAGCATTGTTAGAGACAGATACTGCCCTGTCTCGTTGAGGAGAGAGAGATTCCAGGACTTCATTGAGGCTGGATTTGAGGACATTCCGATCGCTGCTGCCATCAAGAAGTTCCAGAAGAAACTGACCCTGCTTGGACCAGCTACACCTCCTGAGGAGCAGCATGTCTATCTCTTTTCACGGAGATTGAGAGAGAGTACCCATTCCTATCTGGCAGGGTTTCGCTGTGAGACTCTGTCAGACTATCAGGATAGAGCATCTACAT
Source organism: Fagopyrum homotropicum (assembly GCA_033239125.1). Lineage (NCBI taxonomy): Eukaryota > Viridiplantae > Streptophyta > Magnoliopsida > Caryophyllales > Polygonaceae > Fagopyrum > Fagopyrum homotropicum. Next base: position 52,114,093 of record BSWB01000005.1, read on the forward strand.
ATGAGAGAGACAGACCAGTGTCGAGGAGAGCTGCTCAGTCAGACAGGCCGGATAAGCGGCAGAGGATAGGTTATGCTAGTGGTAGTTCAAGAGTAGCTACTTTTGGACGGGGACAGACTCAGGGGCGACAGAGCCATACAGCTACTGGTCAGACTTTAGCTGGTGGCTTGTAGTGCCACGACTGCAGTAGCTATGGACATATCCGATCGAACTGCACGAAGCCAGCAGTGACTTGCTTCCAGTGCGGCAAGGTTGGACATAGAGCTGCATTCTGCCGTCAGGGCAAGGCTCCATCTCAACAGGGTTCTTCTCCTGCAGGCTTATCAGGGAGTGTACAGAGACCGCCACAGTACCGGACTCCGAGTCAGCAGCAGCAGTACAGAGCTCCTAGTCAGCAGCAGTCTTACAGGGATCCAGGACACACACCACCACAGAGTTCTATGTAGGGATCAGGTCGGGGTAGAGGACGTGGTAGTGTGGCTGATACTAGAGGAGCTCAGGCACGAGTGTTTGAGTTGAGAGATGCTGATCAGCCAGATGCACCGACTGCCACAGGTACGATCCAGATTCATGACTTACCTGTACGAGTTTTATTTGATACGGGTGTTACATACTCCTTCATATCTGATGCATGCGTAGATAGGTTGTCCTTAGCTACGGTAGAGGGGATACCTTTTATGATAGGCTTACCTGATGGGAGTAAGGTAAGAGAGACTAGAGAGATCTTTGGATGTCCTGTTCGCATGGGAGATCGAGACTGGCTAGTCAATTTTTTAGTCATGCCCTTAGCTCATGAGGATGTCATTTTAGGGATAGACTGGATGAGGAAACACGGAGCAGTCTTAGACATTGGTAGGAGGACAGTGACCGTTGCCACGGAGGAGGGCCATAGAGTAATATTCCGAGGTTGGGACCTCGGAAAGTCAGGTACAGTTATCAGTGCAGTGAGAGCAGCGAGACTGATAGCACAGGGTTGCGAAGCCTTCTGGTGTTATGCCATGAAGGAAAGCAAGAGCCTGACTATAGAGGAGATACCTGTTGCATGCGAGTTTGCAGAGGTATTCAGTGACAACCTGCCAGGACTACCCCCACAGAGAAGCGTTGATTTCAGCATTGACTTGGAGCCGGGCACGAGACCTATCTCGAAGGCTCCGTACCGTATGGCACCTATAGAGCTGCTTGAGCTGAAGAAGCAGTTAGAGGAGCTAGTAGAGAAGGGTTTCATACGCCCTAGTGTGTCTCCTTGGGGTGCACCAGTGTTGTTTGTGAAGAAGAAGGACGGGTCGATGAGGCTGTGCATAGACTACAGAGAGCTGAACAAGGTGACCATCAAGAACAAGTACCCACTGCCACGCATAGATGACCTGTTGGACCAGTTGCATGGAGCGTCCGTGTTCTCGAGGATAGACTTGAGGTCAGGTTACCACCAGTTGAGGGTGAGAGATCAGGACATACCTAAGACGGCATTCCGGACTAGGTATGGTCATTATGAGTTCGTAGTGATGCCATTTGGGCTCACTAATGCACCAGCGGTGTTCATGGAGTTAATGAATGGGATATTCATTGACTTCTTAGACCAGTTTGTAGTGGTCTTCATTGACGACATCCTAGTCTACTCCAGGAGTCGAGAGGAGCATGCCGGACACTTGAGGACAGTACTGCAGATTCTACAGGATAGCCAGTTGTATGCTAAGCTATCCAAGTGTGAGTTTTGGATGTCAGAGGTAGCTTTCTTAGGTCACGTGATGACTGCTGAGGGTATTAAGGTCGATCCGGCGAAGATCGAGTCAGTATCTTCTTGGCAACCTCCTAAGAATGTTAAGGAGGTCCGCAGCTTTCTAGGTTTAGCAGGTTACTACCGCCGGTTTGTGGAGGGGTTCTCTTTGATTGCCCGACCACTTACTTGTCTTCTGAGGAAGACCACTCGGTTTGTCTGGTCTGAGCCGTGTCAGCAGAGTTTTGAGGAGCTGAAGAGGAGATTGACGTCCGCTCTGATTTTAGCACAGCCTGAGGGTATTGAAGACTTTGTGGTATACAGTGATGCATCCAAGTTGGGCTTGGGGTGTGTTTTGATGCAGAGGGGTAAGGTCATAGCCTATGCGTCTCGACAGTTGAAGACGTATGAGGAGAACTACCCCACACATGATCTAGAGTTGGCTACAGTAGTCCATGCTCTTAAGATCTGGCGTCACTATCTCTATGGGGCGACATGTCAGATCTTTACAGACCACAAGAGTCTGAAGTACATATTCACTCAGAGAGAGTTGAATAACCGCCAGAGGCGGTGGTTAGAGTTGATCAAGGACTTCGACCTTAAGATCCTTTACCACCCCGGAAAGGCGAATGTGGTAGCTAATGCTTTGAGCCGGAAGACGCCTAGAGAGAGGGCGATAGCCCGGTTGACAGTACAGCCACAGTTGCAGAGGGACTTGGCTTGGTTGGAGATAGAGGTTCAGTTTCCCGATACTGATGGTCAGTTGTCTACCATGGAGTTACTTCCTGATCTGTTGGATGAGATCCGACAGAAGCAGGAGACTTGCCCTACTTTGATCAGGATCCGAGACAGGATGTCTCGAGATGAGGCCCCACAGTTTACTATTGGTGCAGATGGAGTGATGAGACGTCAGGACCGTGTTTGTGTACCGTCAGACAGTGAGTTGAGACAGAGGATACTAGGTGAGGCTCATGCTACCCCATACTCAGTACATCCTGGAGCGAGTAAGATGTACAAGGATGTGAGACGGTCCTTCTGGTGGGGTGGTCTGAAGCCCAATGTGACTCGGTATGTAGCTCAGTGCGCGACTTGCCAACAGGTCAAGATTGAGCACCGTAGGTCTGGAGAAGAGCTCTACCCACTTCCAGTACCACAGTGGAAGTGGGAGGATATATCCATGGATTTTGTCACTGGTTTGAGACTCAACAGAGGATTTGATGCTATTTGGGTAGTGGTAGACCGCCTGACGAAGACCGCACGTTTCATTCCGATTAAGGAAACGTGGCCGGTGAGTCGTCTGGCTGAGGAGTTCACCAGACATATTGTGAGACTCCATGGGGTACCGAGGACTATCGTCTCTGACAGAGATGGACGTTTTACCTCGAGATTTTGGCAGCAGGTACATACTGCTTTGGGGACGAGTCTCAAACTCAGCACAGCCTATCATCCACAGACAGACGGACAGTCTGAGAGGACCATTCAGACCTTAGAGGACATGCTTCGGGCGTGTGTACTAGATTGGGGACAGGTATGGCCAGATCATCTTCCACTGGTAGAGTTTTCATATAATAATAGCTGGCACGCGTCTATTGGGATGGCTCCCTATGAGACTTTGTATGGGCGGAGATGTCGTATACCATTATGTTGGGATGAGCCTAGCAGAGTTGATGAAGTAGCTCCAGATCAGATACAGGATGACATCGCTCGGATTGCCCTAGTCCGAGAGCGAATGTTAGCAGCTCAGAGTCGTCAGAAGTCTTACGCCGACAAAAGGCGTCGACCTTCTGAATTTAGAGTGGGTGCACAGGTGTGGCTGAGAGTGTCACCTACGAGAGGAGTTAGGCGTTTCGGCATTAAGGGGAAGCTGAGTCCCCGATATGTCGGACCTTTCGAGATCTTGGAGAGAGTTGGAGAGGTGGCCTATAGACTAGCACTACCGCCGAGACTAGAGAGTGTCCATCCGGTCTTTCATGTATCTCAGTTGAGGGAGTACATTCCGGATCCGAGACACGTCATCAGCCATGAGGATCTGACACTTGAGCCTGACCATACATTTGTAGAGTACCCAGTAGCTGTCTTGGAGCGCAGTACCAGACGTCTGCGATCCAAGGAGATACCTATGCTGAGGATCCAGTGGTCTAGGAGAGGAGCTGATGAGGCCACTTGGGAGACTGAGGAGAGTATTAGACGTAACTATCCCGAGTTCTTTGCGGGGTTAGAGGTTACTCCTGTTTGACGAGTTAGTACTCGGATGTTGTGTTATTTGACCTTTTAGGTTTTCATATTGTTTTGAGTGATTCTGTTTTTTTTGTGATACTTGTTTGTTTGATGCCTGAGTAGCTGCATGGTAGAAAACGAAAATGTCGAGAAAACTAAAATATACCGAAAGAAATCCGTGAGTAAGAGAAACAATCTAAGTTTCGGGATGAAACTTCTTTTAAGGGGGCACTGATGTAATAACCAAAAATTTTAAGTTCCGGTAAATTGAATTTAACCAAAGTCCGATGCGACAATCGTAAATAAATAAATAAGTAAAATAAAACGAGTTTAGTTCTATCATTTTATGTGACCTAGATTCACATAAAATGATAAATTAAATGACCGGAAATAATTTACGTACGTTAAAATAAGAATAATAATAAGTTATAAAATACGGAATTTAATTCCGTATTTTTATAAATTTCCGCACGCAAATAACGAGTTGCGTATCCGTATTTATAGTCACATAGCGGACCGGGTGTGGCCCACTACAAAGCCCAATTAGCAGCCCACTTAATTAATTCCTAACCCTAATTAAAAATTAACCTAATCCGCTTACCTCTCCTACCGTAACTCCTGCACGCTGCAACTCCCCTTCGCTCTCGCAAGACGGAAGATCAGCAAGCACAGCACCGCACCACTGCGGACCTTCCTACCACCACCGCCGAGCCTTGCCACCACCGCCGAGCCTTGCGCCGTCCGCCGACCACCGCAGGGACTCCGGTAAGTGCACTGCCTTGCCTCCGTCGTTCTCCTCTGTTCGTGCCTCAGCGTTCCGCTTCTGCAGGAAGAGAAGACACCGCTGCTCCGCCTCGTCTTCCACCGGAGCCATCGTCGCACCGCCTCGCAGCATCAGCAACCACAGCACCGCGAACCAGCCGGACATCCCGTCAATTGAATCGCCGCCTCGAGCCCAGTCAGATTAACCGCAAGGTACCGCCTGATTCGCTTTTCTTCTTCTGCTGAACCGTCCTATTCCGTCCATTCCGCTGAACCTTGTAGTTCCGATCACCAACAGGGCGAGTGTTCTCCTCCCTTGCTGCAGTGGACCGATCGATACAGCCGGTGAGTCTCCGTATCTCTTCCTTCTGCTACTCCCCTTAGCTTGATGTCACGTACAGAAGTGTATATATATGATTAAGGAGGGTAGAAGTATATATTTTAGATGAAGAGATGAGTATCAGTAAACGTATATATATATATATATATATAGACCTGAGTATATTTAACAGTTCACAAATATAAGTGCGAGTTTACGAGATTATATATGTATATAGAAATGAATGGAATACATATATAAGTGAGGGAATATGTATATAGTTGAGTTTGATTACATATATATAAACCATAGAATGGAGGTGGTACGGGTATGCAATACGGAAGGTTAGTAAGAGCAGGTGTGAGCTTATATAGGAGATTGTATGCCGAGTGTATAAAATACACGTATATATATATATATATTTTGAATAAAAGTTTACTTAAGTGTTGAGTTAGTGAAATTATAAAGTATGTGAAATTTTATATATATATATCTAAATACCTAAGAGTTTCGGATGTTATATAATTGGAAGGAAGGTTAGTATGCACAGAAGTATATATATATATATATAGATATGTAGATATAAATAAGATTAGATAATACCCGAAAATGAAGTAATGTGATTCTAGAGGACGAGTGGACGAGATTAATTTTATAACTTCAGTAAACTGTTTTGGAAGTAATCATATATTAGAAAAGTGTTCCAAAAGAAATATTAGAGGTCAAGAAGTGACCCGGAGAATTATCGACACTAAGGGTAAAACGGTCTTTTACCGTATGAGTATCGTTCTTCCGTAATTCCTTCGCATGAGGTTGGACATCGAGATGTGATTTTGATACACATGTCTTAATTGACAGGCGCGTGAGTTACTACGAGTACGGACTGTTTGAGAAGTGTTAGAGTGTTTTGACTCAGGTAAGTCCTTGCGACTTACTTAGCCAGTTTCTGCATATTAGTTGAGTGATAGTGGTTGTGTGTGCTATGTGCGTGTTTTAATAATAATAACTTGCTAGGACGACTGTTATTATTACGTTTAAGGCCCAAGTGTATGTATAACGGGCCGTGACATCACTGCCCAGCTCTGACAGGAGACTGGGAGGTTCTCTATACCCAGACCAGGCAGGTACAAGGTGAGATGCATCGGATCCATTCCTGATGGTTATGTAATACCCGAAAAATTTAAACTCTGTTTAATACCGAATTCAACCGGATTCCGATCCGCCAACTTTTATTCCTTTAAATATAAGAAAACGATTTTAAATTCTATCATTTTATGTGATCTTAATTCACATAAAATGATAACTTATATAATTCCGTAAATATTTCCGTAAATATTTCCGTAAATAATTCCGTACTTTAACGGTTCCGGGCGAATAACGAGTATTCTTTCAGCCCTTGGGTTTTTATTTAACGAGTTGGCTCGATGGATCCGGCCCAAAAACAATTACATCCCAGCCCAACCTTCATCTTGTTTCCGGGCTAGTTCTTAGGCAACTTAGCCAAACTGGGGTATCACCAACCGGCCCAGACGACAGCTCGCAGCCCAGGGAGACACGGGCCTGTTGCATCCAACTTCGCAGCCCAGGAACCCAATACGCTGAAGAAGAAACTCGCTGAGTTTCATGTGAAGACCCAGCCGTTACCTGCTTCTCCTCTCACCTCTTCTGAACTACGGGATCTTCTATTTTCGGTAGTATCACCTCGATAGCAGCCGAGTATCTCGCTCTTTCCTATATCATCCTTCATCCCATCTTCAATTGCCGGTTTAGCCGTACGAGCCTACGGAACGGGACACTGCCAACCTTCTTCTCTCGCAGCCAACGGACGAGTCCAACCTTACCTACCTGCGAGGCTATAGGAAGAACAAGGTGAGTTCCTTTTTTTCTCCCATCTGTCGTCCCTCTCCCTAACGCCTACACTGTTGGCTGATCGATGGAGGCGCATTTCTGCAGGCGAACCGAACCAGCCGATGTTCCAGGCGCCACTGCAGAACTTCCTGGATCAGTGCTACACTCTCTAAATAACTGGGTGAGTCCGGTCGTGAGCCTCCTTCCCTCCTAGACCTATGATGTCTCATCTTTCATTTGCACTAGTGGTCCAGAGGGTGACCCTTACGTTACTGCATTACTACAGCACCCAGGACATCCTCGCCTTGTCGACTCGAGACAGCAACGGCAGGATCGGATACAACACGTTGCAGCCGGTAAGTCTTCTGAGTACCCTTCCTGCAGTAACCATGTGTGTACAGAGGGAGATGGGTGGGTAGACTCTTGGATGTTTGTGTTAATAGGTTTCATCTAAGTTGTGAGGGGTAGTGCACATATTGTTTTAGAGCTTGATGGGACTCGAACTTGGGTGGAGTGAGTTTAGAAATTTGATCCAGAATTGTTGACAGTGAGTATCGAACCTAGGACCTTCTGCACACTTTATCTTTCAGCTTTGACCTTCCGACTTTAAGACCTAATTTCTATAGCTTAAATCGAGAATCCACCGTTGAATTTTTTATATGTCGTAGATGGATACATATAGTTTAATGTGTTAAATTTTGGGAGAAAGTTAACGGTCGGATTAGATTTTATAAGGTCCCGAAGTAGAGCACTTGAGCTGTTTTTAAACAGGAAAATATTTGACTAAGTATAGATTTTGGCTTCTGGTTCAATCTTAAAAGTTATATGGAAATTATGGTTGTTTCTTGAGAGACTCTTGCCCTATGATCGATAGGTATATTAGAGGAACTAGAGAGTGTTTCCGGAATCCTTAAACTCTTAATCGAAATCTTAGATCTTAACTCGAATCGAACTTAAAAATGATTGCTTTACGAAAATCTAGGATTTGTGTAACTCCTGTATTGTGGTACTAAATTCTTCCGTAGAATCGGAATATGAGTTTAAGCTCTAAAAGTAGAGTTGGAAATTAATTATGGAAAAATAAGTTCTAAAAGAAATTTGTAGATTTCAAGAATAAGCTTTGAGAATGTTGACACTAATGGCAAAATGGCCTTTTACCGTAAGAGAGATTTTTCCGTAATTCCTTCGCATGAGGTTGGACGTCGAGATGTGATTGTGATACACATGCCTTATTTGACAGGCGTTTGAGTTACTACGAGTACGGACTGTTTGAGACGCGTTAGAGAGTATTTTGACTCAGGTAAGTCCTTGCGACTTACTTAGCTAGTTTCTGGATATTAGTTGAGTGATAGTGGTTGTGTGTGCTATGTGCGTGTTTTTAATAATAATAACTTGCTAGGACGACTGTTATTATTACGTTTAAGGCCCAAGTGTATGTATAACGGGCCGTGACATCACTGCCCAGCTCTGACAGGAGACTGGGAGGTTCTCTATACCCAGACCAGGCAGGTACAAGGTGAGATGCATCGGATCCATTCCTGATGGTTACACGGGGGCGGAGGCGAGGTTTGGGAATCCCTCGTGTCACAAAATAAGTATCATTAGCGTGAAAGAGTAATTTAACTCAAGATAATAAACGGACTTGTTTGAAAGCATGATGGGTGTTTATATTTTTATGTGTGTGTTTGTGCTGCTATTATTCTGCTAATATTTAGATAACTAGCTAACGGTTCCTCTTGTTGTTGTTTTTAGTTTTACCGCAGGTTAGACCAGCAGCTGAGTGATCCGGAAGTAGTGGTCAGCCGGGTCTCCGTACTCCTTAGAGTGGGGGTTGGGGTTGTGTTTGTCTTTTCTTCCTTTTGGTTAAGACAGTTGGTCGTTTCTTTGGTTTAAGTACTTTAGGCTGCTAGACAGTGTTGCATTCATTATCTTAAAAATGCTATTTTTATGAATTTCGGTTTCTTTATTTGTGTCTTGTTGCAAGATCCTAGTAATGTTGTTGTCGAACTGAGGTCGGGACCCATTGTGAGGTCCTAACCAGTAATATCCCGGGTTCCGAGAATCTGGGGTGTTACAGGTTACACGGGGGCGGAGGCGAGGTTTGGGAATCCCTCGTGTCACAAAATAAGTATCACTAGAGTGAAAGAGTAATTTAAATCTAGATAATAAAACGGACTTGTTTGAAAGCATGATGAGTGTTTATATTTCTCTGAGTGTGTTTGTGCTGCTATTATTCTGCTAATGTTTAGATAACTAGCTAATGGTTCTTCTTGTTGTTGTATTAGATTTACCGCAGGTTAGATCAGCAGCTGAGTGATCCGGAAGTAGTGGTCAGCCGGGTCTCCGTACTCCTTAGAGCGGGGTTGGGGTTGTTTTTGTCTTTCCTTTCTTTTGGTTAAGACAGTTGTTCTTTTCTTTTGTTTAAGTACTTCAGGCTGCTAGACAGTGTTGCATTCATTACCCTAAAAATAAGTTTTATGAATTTCGGTTTCTTTATTTGTGTCTTGTTGCAAGGTCCTAGTAATGTTGTTGTCAAACTGAGGTCGGGACAAATTGTGAGGTCCTAACCAGTAATACTCCGAGTTTTGAGAATTCGGGGTGTTACAATATATATAGTTATACATCTATACTAAACATACTTTTTTATTTTATGTATAGATACTAATGTATTTTAATTTTATTAAAAATTGAAGAGATTATTTTTATTAAACTTCTATCAATTAATATATTTTTTAAAATAAAAAAGGTGTAAATAATAGATTTTATTTCCTTATTTTTTTAAATATAATACTTTAGTCTATATCTATATATTATATTAAAGCCAAAGCATTTACTTCAATGTGGCTCTTCCTAAACCATAATATGCCATGTGTTATTTTCTTAGTGTTTTAGTTTTTTTAAATTTTATATATATATATTTGCCATATTTTAATTATCCTATTGTAGAAGTTATATTTATCTACTTACCAAACATGTCTTTATATATATATCTACATATACTAAACATACTTCAAATTGTACTAATGAAATAATTATTATATAATAAAACTTATATCAAAATAACTTTATCTATATAGTTATACATATATTTATCTATATTTAAACATATTTTTTTAATATCCATATATATGTTAATGTATTTTAATTTTATTCAAAACCGTATCTATATCTATTTGCTTATATTGACATTCACACCACGTCTCATCCATATATTAACTTCGTGATACATGTCATTTTGTCAAAAATTTTATTTTATAATTTTACTATTTAATTAATAAATACAAAATTACTTATATAGATAGTAAATACATTGTTTTTATTTTTTAATCTTATCACAAATTTTAAAGATATCTTTAAAATCTTTTCAATTTTATTTATAAAATGATTAGATAATTTCCTATTATAACTTTACCATATGAATATATTATTGTTTTTTTAATAAATAGTAAGTACTCACTAAATCAACAAATATATACATTATAATAATATTAGTGTTACATATTCGTTGTTCTTTATAGATCATATTTAAAATAACCTGAGAAATTTTTTATACTTGAACTATTAAAAATTTCCTATTTTAACATTTATATTTTAATTTAAATTTCCTATTTTAACATTTACATTTTAATTTTTGTCATCTTTTGAAATAATTAATAAATATTAACTTATTTTCACACTTTTATATTTTATAAGAGACAAAATATATGATATATAATATCACATAACTTAGTCTATTTTTATTTAATATTATAATTAAATTTAATGGTAAAAGTTTTATTTTATATTCTCTTCGGGATAATTAAATAAAATCATTACCATACATCGAAAGTGTTTTATAAATTATATATTTTATATTTTTATCTATTAAAATTTAAAATTATAACCGTGTCTTGGCACGGGTACTATACTAATACTATATTAAAGGCAAAGCATTTGCTTCAATGTGGTTGATCCTAAACCATAATAATGTCACATGTCATTTTCTTAAAATTTTGTTTTTTTTTAATTTATATATAGTTACCATATTATAGTTATCCTATTATAGAATTTATATTTATTTACTTACCAAACATGTCTTTATACCAAAATAAGTTTATATATATAAATATATATATATAATAAACATAATTCAAAATAAATTAATGAAAGAATTATTCTATGATAAAATTTATACCAAACTAACTTTATATATATAGTTATAAATATAATTATTTATATTTATCTATACTAAACATACTTTTTTTTAATATACGTACATATGTTAATGTATTTACATTTTATCAAAAAAGGAAGAGCTTATTTTATTAAAATTTTATCATTTAATGTATTTTTTAAAATAAAATTAGTTTAGATGATAGATTTTGTTCCCTTATATTTTTTAATTTATTGTTTAATTAAAAAATTAAAATTATACATCTTAATAGTGATTACTTTTCTTTTAGTATATCAATATTTAATATTAAAAATAGTGTAAATGATAGATTATGTATTGCTATCAATTGAGTTATGCCATGTTTTAATTTTTCGTATTTGCATGAAACAAAATGAAGAAACCGAAGTTGAAGAGCTATCTCCAAAATATTAAAACATGTATTCTAATGTGAGGTTATTTATTGTATACATTTATCTTCAATGACACTACTTTTATTTTTTTTCCTGATGTCTTTCATTGATACTTTATCGCGTCAAAAATATCTCGATTGAAAGTATTATTATGAAGCAAAATGTGAATTGGTACGTCGGCTTTTTTAGATTCAATGGAAGGTAGAGGGTGGAGTAAGATAGACAATGGTGGAATTGTCACGGTGCGTTGCGTTACTCTCAAATATTTGTTGACAATATATAATATCAAATAAAATTTATTTTTTGTGACTTTTCTTTATAATAAGTTGAACAATTTTTATTACAAATTAGTTAATTATGTAAGTTGATCAATTTTTTTAATATGTTTGTAGAGTATTTTTTTAATATATTAATTTAATGTAATTATTACTTTAAAAAAAATACCAATTTATAAGGTCAATTAAATTAATTTATCAAAGCCGCAAATAGCCGTGATATGAATCACATTCTTTTAAATAATCAAATTAAAAACTGATATATTTTAAAAGGTATTATTTAAAGTCGTAATTTACGTCAACTTTTCTCGATAAAATTATATTAATATTTAAAACCTATACTTAGTTATTTGACAAATTATAAATATGTTCTTAAATATACATGAATATCCTATTTGGTCAAATTTGCATCATCGAAATAAGACTATAAGAAAAAAAATTAAAATTATATTTTAACAAATCCCGTGCAAAACACGGATAATAAACACTAGTATATATATAAAGTCGAACTTTTTAGTACGATTAGTTTTTAGTGGATATATGTTGAAAAGTAAGTATAACCTAATAATAAATTAATTACATTAAATAAAAGTTCATAATGATAAGTAAATAAAGACCTATTCCTCAAAGTAATACTTTCTAAATTAATTTCATTGACCTATTCCATAAAAATAGATAAGATTAAAAAAATATTGTTATGCCATTTGCCCAAGACCATCATTAATTTTGACTATAGTAATATCTTGAAATTCAATTTTTATGTTATTCAATTTCCATTCCTGAAACGATTGGTCAATAGGATAGTTTGCATTAGATTCAAACTAGTTTAGTGCCCGTGCCTCAGGTATTTGAAAATGTATTTTTTGTGTTTTTTTTGTGTGAATAATTTTTTGTAGATGGATTTTTCTTATTATATTTTGTTGATTTGATTATGAATGTTTATGTAATAAAGTATACGCTTATTAAATAATAACATAGTTATTGACTTAATTCGTCATATAAATATGACTACATCTGGGAGCATACCAAACAAAAAGTGTTCACTGTAACTATATTATAAAAACCACAATATTAATAAATGTCAAAAAATAGATATGTGATTTTAATAAATGTCAAATATATTCAAAATAAACTAATTCAAAATATAAATAAAATTGTGCAAATATGATATAATACAAATCCAAAAGATAACATTTGTCGTGAATCCTCAAAAACATGCGCGACAATCCGATTCTGGAAAAGAATAAGATAAACTTGATATAAATGTAAACTCAAAAGTTATGATCGCTTGATATTATTGATAGAAAACGAAATAATTGTAAACTCAGAAGATAATGTTAGTCTTCAAACATTTGTGTTTATTTATACAACTTCTCAAAGGGTCATGTATTTTTTATAATCGATGTGGAATAGCAAATTTATATTTTACAAAATAATTATGGTTTGATAAAAAAAATATGTAACACCCCAAATTCTCAGAACTCGTAGTGCTACTGGTTAGGACCTCACAATGGGTCCCGACCTTAGTTTGACAACAATTTTACTATGATCTTGCAACAAGACACAGATAAGGAAAACCGAAATTTATAAAATATTATTTTAAAGAGATGAATGCAACAACATTTAACAGCCCACAGTACTTAAACAACTTAAAAGTCTAACTGTCATAATACGAAGAAAGAAACGACAAACAAACACCCAACCCCACTCTAAGGAGTACGGAGACCCGGCTGACCACTACTTCCGGATCACTCAGCTGCTGTTCTAACCTGCGGTAAATCTAAAAAAACACAACAGAACACCCATTAGCTAGTTATCTAAACATTTGAAGAATAATAATAGCACACACACACATAAAATAATAAACACTCATCATGCTTTCAAACAATCCATTTATTATCTTCATTTAAGTCATTCACTCTAATGATACTTATTTTGTGACACGAGGGATTCCCAAACCTCGCCTCCGCCCCCGTGTACCCATCAGGAGTGGATCCGATGCATCTCACCGTGTACCTGTATGGTCTGGGTATAGAGAACCTCCCAGTCTCCTAGCAGAGCTGAACAGTAATGTCACGGCCCGTTATACATACACTTGGGCCTTAACACAGAATAACAACGGTCGTCCTAACAAGTTGTTATTATAAACACACAACACACACACCACTATCGTCATCCAACTAACATCCAGAAACCAGCTAAGTAAGTCGCAAGGATTTACCTGAATCAAATCACAATTCTCTCAATCTCAACTCGGTCTGCAACCGTAGCAACTCATTCGCCTATTATACAAGGCAAGCGTATCAAAAATACATCCCATATTCTTAGAAGTCTATAACTTCTAAGATGTACAATCTCCTCAAGAGAAATTACTAAAAATGCCCTCTTAAGGTAAAATGACTATTTTACCCCCGGTCCCGAAAATCCTAAGATTTTCCTATACTTATTTCCAACTCTCTTTTGTAGCCTATTTCCATACTCTAGTGCTTACAGAAAAGTTTAGTACAGAAATACAGGAGTTATACAAAATTCTAGATTTTCATCAAACGGTCATTAAGGTCCGATTTAAGTTAAGATCCAAGACTTAGATTAAAAGATAAGAATTCCGGAAACACTCTCTGGATCCTCTAAAATATGTATACTAAACATAGGGCAAAGGTCTCTCAAAAACTCAACCATAACTCCTATATAAACTCTAAGGTTGGACTAGAAGCTAAAATTCTATACTTAGTCAAATATTTTCCTGCTTCAAAATCAGCTCAAGTGCCCTACTTCGGGACCTTATAAAACCTAATCTGACCGTTAACTTTCTCCCAAATTTTAACACTATGAACTATGTATATTGGTCTACGACATATCAAAAATTCAACGGTGGATGTTCGATTTAAAGTATCTAAATACAGTCCTAACTTCAGTAGGTTCAAACTAAAAAAAAAATATCTGGAGGTAACAACAGCTTGCAGTAGGTCTCTCATTCGATCCTCCAGAGCAGTAGGGTATACACACCATCAGGAGGCTACATCAACTAATGAGATACCCTTCACCATGATACCAAAAGAATCAAACCCATTTCATTTCATACATGCCATCGATAGAGACCATACCATGCCTACACAACTCTTCATTTCATGCCTAACTACTGTAGTAAACAGCATAGAGAAAGAGGATGGAGATAGAAGTGAAGAGGACTCACCAAACCAGTACACTTCGATCGAAATGATCGATGATCGTCCTGGGCAAGTGGGGGAAAGAGAAGGCTGGAAGGCTGGAGGGCTGGGGTAGCTCGTGACGAACGGAGATGATCCATGGTCTAGTTCCTACAGTGACAGGGACGTCGATGGGGCTCTGCGGTGGCTGCTAGCAACGTCTAGGAGGATATGCGGTGGCTGCTAGTGACGTCGGCGGTCTCTCCTGGAGGTTTGATGAAGACGGTGCAGCGTCCGGCCCGATCTCGATCGAGATGTGGCAGGTTGAGGAGGAACTTACTTTCTAGATCTGGTTGTCTTGTGTGCGTGACATAGGTGAGCTTTGCCGGTGACTTGCGAGGGTGTGGGTCTTCTGCTGATACCAGCTTTCGACAGTAGTGAGCGGCGGCCAAAACGATCCCTCTCCCATGCCACGATATGAAGAAGGTGAGATTTGGTGGGATAGGATCTGTAAGCATGGATGGGGTTGTTTGAAAAGTTAGAGGTGAAGATTTTGTATCAGTTTAGGAAGGAAGGTATGGGGTCGATAAAGAGGGATTTACGGGATTGCTTGTGACGTGCGTTGAAGAAATCAGGGAGAGGAAAGAGCTGATTGTTTTGGGTCTTGGTCTTGTCTAATGGGCTGGGTGATCTTGTCAATTGGGCCCGGGAAGCCTTGTAATGACTTAGTCATATTTTGTCCCAATGTCCACAACTCTACTAAATATAATGTATATATATCTATATATATATAACTATAAATATATATATATATATATATATATATATATATATACATATATATAATATGTATATATATATTGTGATGCTTTTATCTTGTTATGTGAGTTTGGATTTACATAAATGATGGAATTTGTGATGGTAGATAAACCTAGATATCATTTACACGGATCCTCGGGTCGAAATTCGGTTCGGATCGGAAATAGACAGAAATAAAATTCCGGATATTACAAAATATTTATTGGCTTAATTTGTAATATGATAAAAGATTTAATCCGGAAAAAAAATGTGGAGGCGCAACGTCAACATTATTGTCGCCTACTTCAGTTGTAACACCCCAAATTCTGAGAACTCGGGAAGCTACTGGTTAGGACCTCACAATGGGTCCCGACCTTCGTTTGACAACAATTTTACTAGGATCTTACAACAAGGCACAAAAGTATTTAAAACATTTGAAAACTGTAAACAATATATACATGAAGAATATGTATCAGCCTTACAAAGCAAAGGTACCAAAACGACACATAAGAAGAACAAAAGACATCCCCGTCCCCAACTAAATAAGTATGTGGACCCGGCTGACCATTCCATCCGGATCTCTCTGCAACTGTCTTAATGTACAAGGCATCTACAAGCGGTATAAAACCGTTAGCTAACATTCTATGCATAAGTATAATGGTAAAAGCACAAACACACAACATACACAATCAACATGCAACACTCAATCCTTTTATTATCTTTAATTAGGTGATAGGTTATTACTAATGATACTTATTTTGTGACACGAGGGATTCCCAAACCTCGCCCCTGTCCCCGTTTACCAACGCGGAATGGTACTAATGCATTTGACCGTCTACCTGACTGGGTTGGTCGCAGGGAACCTCCTAGACTCTCGCAAGAGCTAGGCAGATGATGTCACGACTCGTTATCATACACTTGGGTCAATTACGTAAATAATAAAGTCGGTCTAATCCGGTTTCGTTATTTATCATAACTAACAAACACCACTCATACACATTACACTTATACAAGAAACCAGCTAAGTAAGTCCGTGGACTTACCTGAATCAAATCTCGACTCTCTTAATCACAACTCAATCTGTAACTGTATAACTCGGTTGCCTGTCAAAGGAGGCAAGTGTGTCAGCACACTTTCTAGGTAATTAGAAGTCTAAGACTTCTAAGGTAGTAGATTCTATTAGAACATAATTTAATACAATACCAATTTATGGTAAAATGATTATTTTACCCTTGATCCCGAAACTTCCAAAAATTCCATAATTCATGCCAAAACTCTTATTTGAGACTAAAGAGTCATATTCTAACTCCTAAAGATGAGTTTGGTTAAAAACTGGCAATTTACCCATTTTCCTATTTTCGGGAAGATCGTTAAGGTGCAACTTCGGCTTCAAATATAAAATTCGAATAATCTTGTAAAAATTCTGAAATAATTCCCTAGATCATCTATGATATCTCATCTACTCTTAGGAGCAAGAATTTCCTTAAAAATGTTCACCCATCACTTCTACAAAAATTTTCAAAGTTGGTTAGAACACTTGAAATTTTCTATACTTAGCCAAAATCCGAGTATATTTTCTAATTGTACAACAAGTCCAATTTGAGCCTCTATAACTCTAAATCTCACCGTTGGATTCATCTCAACTTTTAACATATTAACCTATGCATGACACTAAACAACATCCCAAAAATTGAACGGTGGATCTTATCTCTAAGACATAGAAAAGTATGCTCAAACTTAACTGATCAACACAGTTTCTGGAAATTCAGCAAACACTTAACAAAACAGCAGATTGTCTTAACTTTGAAAAATCATAACTCCTAAACCACTCGCTGGATTTATTCCAAATTTTGATATGTTCTACTACAATATGCCAAATATATCATATCCAAAATTCAAGTCCAACAGAGATCAAAAGCCTATTCAAAACTATCTCACAAAACAGCATTACATGTTATTTTTCCCAACACTCAGCACAGTTATAAAAACTGCATGAGGAATCAACTTTGCAACATCATAACTCTCAAACCGTAACTCCGATTCCTCCCAAATTTTAGTATGATCTACTATGTACTACTGACTACAACATATCCAAAATTTAGTCAAAAAAATAAGTCTAACTTACCCAAGTCTGGACCCGAAGTTGACTGTTTGTCACTTCCGAAAACTCAGGAAAACGCTTGAATCTGTACAGTTCACTTATGGTTGTTCTGAGTAGGTTTAAAAACGGAACTAGTACACGTTAGGCAAGGGAAATATGGACTGAAATGTAGTGTAGCAAGGGGTACAAGCCTTACCCGATTCCGAGACTCGAATGCACGGAAAAGAAGGTACCAAGGTTGTTGCTGAGTATGCGTTTTGCATAGAAGGGGAGAAGCCATGGTCCCTGATTTCTCGAGGCTGTAGCAGCAAGAATAAGGAGGCGGTTACTGTCCTTGGAGGCGCACCAGCAGCTCGGCACGCCACACCAGCGGTTCAACGCCGCCACCTCCGCGTTTGGATCTGGAATGCCCTCACCGGCTCCTGTTTGTTGCGTTGTTGTCTCTTGTTGGTTGCGGATCTGCGCTCGACGGTATCACCGATCTGCTGGAGTCAATAGAAGAGGAGGATGTGCCACCATTAGCACCGGTGTTAGAGTCGACAGACGAGGGGAGACGCGAACCATTCCGGCGTTGTTGCTAGCGTGATCTGCAGGAGAGAACGTAGGGCTGTCGGATTCCGAAGATAACTCGAACTTGTGCACTGCAGGACTGGAGAAAAAGGCTCGTCTGCTGCTGTGTGAAGGATGGTACGATGAAGGAGGAGAGGAGAGCGTGAGGAGGAGCGGCGTCCGTCTGCTGCAGATGCGTAATCCCAGCCATGAAGAAAATCGTATCTGTAGTTGCCTAGGGTTGTTGGACGTCTTCGTTTGCAAGAGCTGCTAGGGCTGGCGATTGGGCTGCGAGGAGTAGAGGTAACGGCTCGCCTTCTTCTTGGACTGCGAGCGACTGTGTCAGGCGAAGGGGCTGCTGCAATCTGGGCTGGTTGGAGGCATGAGCAGGACTGGGTTGAGGCAACAGTAGGTCCGGTGTGGGCTGGAGCAAGGCAAAAAGAGGTGGGCTGAAACAAGGGAAGAATGTGGGCTGAATTTGTCAAGGCTTTGTCAAGCCCATGCATGGCCTTGATACAAACTTGTCGGGCTTCGTCATGACCTCGTCTCAGCTTTGTCGTGATCTCGTCACAGCTTTGTCGTGATCTCGTCACAGCTTTGTCATGATCTCGTCTCTCACCCTTGTCATGATCTCGTCTAAAGTCGTCGTTAAGAATTAATTATAAGAATTAGGGTTGGATATAATTCTATCATTTTATGTGAATTAAATTATACATAAAATGATAAATAATTATAAGAATTAGGGTTTGATATAATTCTATCATTTTATGTGAATTTTGTAACGCCCAAAATTTTGACGCGTTTGCGATTTTTATTCCTTCCGGCTTTTATCGATATTTTAATAGCGTATATATTATTTACGAGCATTTTTTTTTCTTCGTAAATTAAATTCTATGAGTATATATGTATACATACACCGATATATTTTATTATCCATGTTTAAACTATCATATATTCTCCGAAAATTAAATTGCAAGAATGGGTTTTTGTACTTCAAAGTATATTTCGCGAGCTTATTTATATATTCGATCACATGTGTTTTCCGTATATTTATTTTCGGGAAAGTTTTCCGATCCAAAATTTCCGTTCCGATTATTTTTGGATCGAGTTTATTTTAATCCCAATTTCCTTTTCTTTATTCTTTTTTCTTTTATTTCTCCTTTCTTTCCCCTCTCTCCCGGATGGTGAACCGACTCCTCGTTACCTATGTGTAGTGCCCAACACGCTACCTTGTTTGACCCTCTTGCACGCAGCCTCAGCAGCCTCTCACTCTTTTTCTCACGTCATCCTCCCTCTCAATCTCACTTTTACCCATCTGCATCTCCCTCTGTTCAAGCAACCTCCAACTCCCTCCTCAGTGGACCATTGCTTCCTTTGTTCTTCAGCTCCCACCTCCATTCTTGGCAAGCAGTGAAGAACCCACCACCCTTCCTTGTTGTTGCCAGGAAACCACAAACTGAGGGAGAGGTGTTGCCCTATTGAAGCCGAAGCCGGAGGAAGCAGTTGCCTCCACTTCCGCCCAATCGAACCGGAGAAGCACCCCTGCAGCCCAGCCTTGCCTCGGCCGAACGCTCCAGCCACCGCCTGGAAGCTCGCCGGGGGAGCTCTCGCCGTCTGCAGCTCTCTCTTCCCCTCTCTTTCCGACCATCTGTCTCACGCCGTCCCCCATCGTTTGCCACCTTTCGAATCTACTCTGTACTCGCCGGACAAGATTCCAGCCCTTCGCCCGTCTGCAGCCACCAGAGGAGAACGTCACCGGGAAACCGCCTGTAATCGCCAGCCTTTGCCACGGTCCTTGCCCAAGAGAGCCAATCAAGAGCAACAAGACTCCCTCTTGGATCTGCAACCATCGCCTCCCTATTCTCTCTCCTCTCACCCAACCCTCTTCACCTTCTGTCGAGAGTCGTCGGGGATCTTCACCCTCACTGTACCACCGAGAAGGAGACGTTGCACCCCCAGACGCCGGAGAATCACCGCCTTGTGCCTTTGCCCTTGCCGGAGCACACCGAGCTGCCGCCACCACCGCCTGTGCTTCTTCCTTTCCCAGCCCAAGAAGAAGGCTCCTGTGGGGTTTAAAACCCTTCTTTTTAATTTCAATCGGGCCCCCAAGCTTTTGGTATAATTACAGATTGTGCCCCATATTTTATATTTGCAGATTTGACCCAAGTTTTAGAATTTTGAATATATATATCCCTGCAGATTTATTTATAGAATATGGCCCAAAGAACACAATATGACCCATATTCAGAAATTGTATAATTTGTCCGGAAATTGTCTTTACGGGTTTTAAACTTGGATTTTAAATACGAGTTTATTTCATATATATATATATATATATATATATATATATATATATATATATATATATATATATATATATATATATATATATTATCAATTATTTCCTTTGTTGGATTTATTTCGGATTTATGGCCCGAAGATTTATTTGCTGATTATGACCAAGTTTCTAAAATTGTATAAAATGCCCGGAAAGTGATTTTAAGATTTTTATTCTCGGATTTGAATTACGGGGGTTGTTCTTCTAGTTTATATATACTATGAAGTATGTCCAAATTTAGCGTTATGCTAAATTTGTTTAGTTTTGTGCTAGGTTCGGAAGCGCCCCGATAAAGGTCTAACGAGTCCAAGTCGACATCCATTGAATGACTTCCGTCTTTTGACGTCGTGTGAGTATTCTTTCCCCTCGATCTAGTTATGTTAAGTTTTAGTATCATGCTAGGATGGATCTAGCATAACTTAGAGTTAATGCCAAGTAGTGGCTTGAACCTTAGGTGAGTTTCGAGGATTTGATATTGTTTGATGGATTGATGTTGCTTCTAAGCTTGAGGTGTTGGTTATCTTGTGAGGTTGTTATAAGACTTTAAGTTATATGGTTGATCTTGTGAGCGTTTTGAGGCTCGAGGTGGGGTTGTATGATCTTGTGGATTTTGGAGTTAGGTTTGGCTTATCCTAATTGCGTTGTGAGTTATGATCTTGCGAGATCCAAGGGTTTAGAAGTCTTAGGACTTCTAACTTGTGTTGAGTGTGATGTGAGCATGAGAGATTCTAGGATGCGGTCCTAGAATTGAGAGTCAAATGGTCTTGCGTAGATCATTTGTATAGAAGTCTAAGACTTCTATTGTGAGTGGGTTGTTGTTGATATAGTTATCTTCTTGTGAGCAGGTTATGGGCTTCCTCCCTAAGGAAGCGAGAGTGTTGTGAGTTGAGTGTGGTGACGAGGTAAGTCTTCGGACTTACTTAGCTCGTATTCCTTGTATTAGTGTTGATGTGTGTTTGGTGGTGTGTGTTTATTGTTTATGTTATAACAACTAAACTGGTAATAGGACCACCGACCTTATATTATTTGGCCCAAGTGTATGATAACGGGCGGTGACATCATCTGCCTAGCTCTTGCGAGAGTCTAGGAGGTTCTTGGCGACTAGCCCGTGCTGGTTAGACGGTCGGAGACATCCGCACCGTTCCATGCCGGTAAGTAGGGACCGAGGCGGGACCACGGTGGTCTCGTGTCACAAAACTAAGTTGAATTAGAACGGGATATGACTTAATAATAAAAAGATAATAAACCGGAATTGTGTGCTTTGAGAATGTTGTGTGTTTATGATGATTTACTTGTGTTTGTGCCTTTCACCTTGATTCTAATGCTTCGAATATTAGCTAACGGTTTTATACCGATTGTTGTAGATTGCCTTGCAGGTTAGGAATGCGGCCGAGAGATCCGGAAGAGTGGGCAGCCGGGGTTCCGTACATTTTAGGAGTGGGTTTTGGTTAGAGTCGGGTTGTGTTTTATTCTTTGTTTATTATGTTGGTATGCCGCGTGTATGGCGTTTTGGTCTTTGGTGTTGTTTATCGGCTGAAGTCTTTTGGTTGTTCGGTTTCGGGTTTCATTGCATTGCATAAAATTGTATTTCGTTTTTGCCTTTATTTGTGCCATGTTGGAAAGGTCCGGTGAAATTGTTGTCAGGCTAAGGGTCGGGACCCATTGTGAGGTCCCAACCCGTAGCGCCCCGAGTCCCGCGGATTCGGGGTGTTACAAAAGTGGTATCAGAGCCCTAGGTTGACAACAATGGCACTCACAATCTTCTAAAGGCCGAATAAGGAATAAACAAAACCCCACGGGTTTTTAGTTTTTGGTTTTAAAAAACACATGCATGAGTCGGGGTAGAATGTACGGACCACCACTCCTTCCGTTGATCTCGGCAGCTTAGTTTATTGGATTTTGATATGTATATATATGTATATAGATATGGATATGAGGTTTGTAGTTATGCATGATAGAATTGAAGTGTATCTTTGTGATTGTATGTTGCATGATGAACTGAATATATGTGTATAGTTATATATGTGGACATTTATATGATTTGGGACCTTATATTGTTGATGGAATGTTGGATGTGTTATGTTGGTAGTGATAAGGACTTAGCACTTATATAGTTATGTATAAGTATTCTTACTATATATAGTAGCATATGAAGTTATGGGACCTTTTAGCTAAGATGACCGTATGATATCATCATCCTTGGACGACGTCGTTTGACTTAGGATAGTGTACATATGAGGACGAATATGCTCAAGTATCGAGTTGAGAGCTACGTTCGGGCGAACACCTTGGAGTTCTTGTACTTCTTTGAAGAGGATGTCGAAGAGGAGGATTAGAGATGACGTAAACGAAGGACAATCAAGTAAAAGAAAACTCGAGACAACTTAAGAGAAATCGAGATGGAGAGCATACAAGTAAAGGGGAGCAACGTTAAGGTATATAAGTGGCTATAAAGAAACCGGGATTGTACGAGGACGAGACCAATAGAGATAACGAAATTAAGTCTTCAAGAAGACGCACGGACAACTAAAGATGTGAAGTTTTCTTTAGGCTCCAAAGCATTGGAGTCAAGAGGAGAAGAGTGATCGAACTATTTGCAAAAGATTTAAGATACTGTAAGTTAAGCTTACGAGGTACCAAAAAAGTAAGTTTCAACATTACGAGAGTTATGAGGAGAAGGGCATGGTGGGGATTCACGTGGAGTTGACCGGTTTCCGTTATGACGATAAGGATAAGAAATGCTGGAAAGGAGGAATTGCGTATAAATGATGCTCCCAGGAAGATGAAACACGAAACAAGGAGCTTTGATCGAAAAACTTAAGATACCAACCAAGTGAAACGCGAACCGACGCTATCTAAGGCTATAATATTTGGGAAGATGCTCTTGAAAGACATCAAGGAAGAATGGTTAAGTCTATGAAAGGGAATTATATGAAGCCACAAGACCAAGAAGATATAGTTACCTTATGAAGAAGAGGAAGCATGGAATGAGGAAAGAACTAAAGGAGTTTAAGGTAAGTACCCCGAGGAGGGTAGCCTTCATGAGAAGGTAACATGAGAAGTGTAGTAGAATAATAAGTCGTTGACTTTGGAGAAGGTCAAATACAAGTTAAGCGGTGACAACTCAGAACGCACAGGTGCGAGTTGTCTATTGGTGAGTGTAGAAGGATGAGTAAAAGTATTCGCGGTGGACCAATGTCAATGGTAATACGTCAATAGAGCGCATTTGTTTTAAATCAAATAATGTGGAACGAGTTCAAGCAAGTAGCTGTTGCAGACCTCCTAGGGGTGGATGGATATGACCCTTTGCGACCTTCTTAGGTCATGAGAACGACATATGGGAGACCCGGATTACAAGTTGAAGGTTCGATCATGGTAAAACGAAATAGTAGATCCAAAGAAAGGTGATATTTCATTGTTTGTTGTGCGTAGACGGTAGTATATAGAGGATGCATGATCTGAAATGGATGATATGTTACCGCCGGCAAGAGATAAGTCAAGTTTTTATACTCACACGGAAGAGACATAGTGGCTATGACGTGAAATGAGGAATCAGGATTAGGGCAACGCTACAAGCTTAAAGTAATGATGTGAGTGATTATGAGTGGATCTTTAAGTGATTGTGGTCGGGAAACTTCGCCTAAAGGCGTACTAGTACGGTTGTGAGATTTTTCATGGAATCCCAAGAGATGCATAAGGTTACCAACAAGAGTAAGAGAAGACCGAAGCTTTGAAGTTGTTGTTGATATGAGATGTACAAGGAGTACAAGAAAGGTTGAGGTTAGAGCCTCTATGGTCGGTTTGACATTACATAAGAAAATGAAGTATAAATTTCTACGCCTACTTGAAGAAATGATGTCTATAGTGAAAGCTTATGTTGAAGACGAAGAGCTCCTTCCATATGTTTGGATGTCATGGGAAGCGAAGAAGATAAGATCAGTTGCTTCGAAGCACGGTTAAGTCCTACAGTTTGGACCCTTATGGCTACACATAAGTGAGAAACCTTAGAAGATTTTTAAAAATCATGACATCAAAGGGGGAGAGTGAGATTAAAATAAAGGAATATTTAAATAAGGCTACAATAGTCAGAAGACTCGAGCAAGTCTCTCGAGTTCAAGAGATGAAGGATCTTGGAAAGAGGACAGTAAACATTGTAGCTAAAGATAAAATAATACACGTGTTTAAAGGACGTCACCCCAACAGATTGGGGTAGATCAGTAGTACCATGACCACCTATCAAGTGGTAAGGCAAGGTTGTGTTAGTTATTACGTTATGTGACGAAAGTGGGAAAGACAAAAACCGAGACATCACAGATTTCAATACTTCAGAATATGGATTTTTCCACAAAGGTCAAGCGTGACTCGATTCCCATATCTAAGGCGCCGTATGGAATGACATGTGTGAAGAGACATGAGTTGTGGAGGCAAGGGAAGGAGGAATTGCAAAAACTTTTCGAAAAGAGTTCATTAGAATTATTGAAATGCTATGAAGAAACTCCGAATGTTCTCTTGAACTCTTGGTTTGAAGTTCTTACGGAGAACACCAGTTTGTGAAAAGAGAGACGGTTATCTCCATTGTACATCGATTACAGTGAGCCGAAACATAACAAATGAAGAACAAGTATCCCTTACCACGTATAGAAGATCTACTCGGCCGGTTGCAAGGGTCGGTAGTCTCTTCTAAGAATGATTTAAGGACTGTTTATCACAAACTAATACGACGTTCTGGACGAACCATAGTCATGATAAGTTGTAGTAATTCCATAGGGGCTTACTAATGCCGGATAAGATATTTTAGTCTACTCTCGAAGAAGAGAGAAGTTGTACGACAAGTTTTCCCGGGATGAGAACCTTGAAGCGTGTGAGGGAAGTTACAAGTTTTCTTAGATTTGTTGGTCATTAGCGGAGTTGGGGAGATTCTCCAAAGTAACACCATTTAGGGCTAACCTACTCCGGATCACAATGAAGTATTGAGTGGGACAAAAATTGACAATGGAGTTGTTTGGAGTTAAGAGGAGATTCATTGGTGCAACTGTTATTGAAATTGCTTCGAGGTATGATGAGTTTGGGGTGTACAAGTGATTCTCCAAGTAAGGTCTTGATTGAGTATTGAGGAGCGATGTAAAAGTAATAGCATACATGTCTTGTTAGTAGAGTAGTATGGAGTAAAGTACTTCCTTCGTTACTTGGATTTGCAACAAGAATTGAGGAAACATAACTTCCAAGTTTGGTTTGACAAGAAACAAAGCCAGCAGTGTAAATTAGAAGTTCGATCTTATTTGTAGAGACAAGCAAAGGGAAACATAATGGAAATGCTGCATTGAGAAGGATCGAGAAGAAAGTTGAGATCCCGATATATCGGACCTTTTCGAGATCTTAGCGCGAGTTGGAAAGTGGTTTACCGGTTGGCGTGGCCACCGAGAGTAGAGAGTGTTTACCCGGTTTTTCATGTATATCAATCAAGAGAGTACGTACATGACTCAAGACGGATGGTCAGTCATGGTGGTTTCGTAGCAGACGAGGAACCTACGAGACTAACTGGAAGACGGGGGAGATATCTTTGGTTGAGTTTTATGCTGAGCTAGTAGTGTCGATAGAATTGACGGGTTAGACCTAGTTCTTCCCTTGGTTGTGTTATGTGCATGAGTGAAGTTATATGTACTTCTTGCCCCGTACGAGGATGTGTTATATGATTTGATATATCTTGCAGTGGTAGTTCGAGTAGTTTATATGTGTAGATTAGAAAGTCTAAGCCTTCTTAGTGTGAGAGTTCATACCTCGGCCTTAGGTACCGAGAAGTTTGGCGTATCGCAAGTTTCGGGACGAAACTTGTTTTTAGGGGGGTCTAATGTAACGCCCAAAATTTTGACGCGTTTGCGATTTTTATTCCTTCCGGCTTTTATCGATATTTTAATAGCGTATATATTATTTACGAGCATTTTTTTTTCTTCGTAAATTAAATTCTATGAGTATATATGTATACATACACCGATATATTTTATTATCCATGTTTAAACTATCATATATTCTCCGAAAATTAAATTGCAAGAATGGGTTTTTGTACTTCAAAGTATATTTCGCGAGCTTATTTATATATTCGATCACATGTGTTTTCCGTATATTTATTTTCGGGAAAGTTTTCCGATCCAAAATTTCCGTTCCGATTATTTTTGGATCGAGTTTATTTTAATCCCAATTTCCTTTTCTTTATTCTTTTTTCTTTTATTTCTCCTTTCTTTCCCCTCTCTCCCGGATGGTGAACCGACTCCTCGTTACCTATGTGTAGTGCCCAACACGCTACCTTGTTTGACCCTCTTGCACGCAGCCTCAGCAGCCTCAACAGCCTCTCACTCTTTTTCTCACGTCATCCTCCCTCTCAATCTCACTTTTACCCATCTGCATCTCCCTCTGTTCAAGCAACCTCCAACTCCCTCCTCAGTGGACCATTGCTTCCTTTGTTCTTCAGCTCCCACCTCCATTCTTGGCAAGCAGTGAAGAACCCACCACCCTTCCTTGTTGTTGCCAGGAAACCACAAACTGAGGGAGAGGTGTTGCCCTATTGAAGCCGAAGCCGGAGGAAGCAGTTGCCTCCACTTCCGCCCAATCGAACCGGAGAAGCACCCCTGCAGCCCAGCCTTGCCTCGGCCGAACGCTCCAGCCACCGCCTGGAAGCTCGCCGGGGGAGCTCTCGCCGTCTGCAGCTCTCTCTTCCCCTCTCTTTCCGACCATCTGTCTCACGCCGTCCCCCATCGTTTGCCACCTTTCGAATCTCCTCTGTACTCGCCGGACAAGATTCCAGCCCTTCGCCCGTCTGCAGCCACCAGAGGAGAACGTCACCGGGAAACCGCCTGTAATCGCCAGCCTTTGCCACGGTCCTTGCCCAAGAGAGCCAATCAAGAGCAACAAGACTCCCTCTTGGATCTGCAACCATCGCCTCCCTATTCTCTCTCCTCTCACCCAACCCTCTTCACCTTCTGTCGAGAGTCGTCGGGGATCTTCACCCTCACTGTACCACCGAGAAGGAGACGTTGCACCCCCAGACGCCGGAGAATCACCGCCTTGTGCCTTTGCCCTCGCCGGAGCACACCGAGCTGCCGCCACCACCGCCTGTGCTTCTTCCTTTCCCAGCCCAAGAAGAAGGCTCCTGTGGGGTTTAAAACCCTTCTTTTT
The DNA here is from genome assembly GCA_033239125.1 of Fagopyrum homotropicum. NCBI lineage: Eukaryota > Viridiplantae > Streptophyta > Magnoliopsida > Caryophyllales > Polygonaceae > Fagopyrum > Fagopyrum homotropicum. The sequence continues at coordinate 52,141,893 of BSWB01000005.1, forward strand.
AATTTCAATCGGGCCCCCAAGCTTTTGGTATAATTACAGATTGTGCCCCATATTTTATATTTGCAGATTTGACCCAAGTTTTAGAATTTTGAATATATATATCCCTGCAGATTTATTTATAGAATATGGCCCAAAGAACACAATATGACCCATATTCAGAAATTGTATAATTTGTCCGGAAATTGTCTTTACGGGTTTTAAACTTGGATTTTAAATACGAGTTTATTTCATATATATATATATATATATATATATATATATATATATATATATATTATCAATTATTTCCTTTGTTGGATTTATTTCGGATTTATGGCCCGAAGATTTATTTGCTGATTATGACCAAGTTTCTAAAATTGTATAAAATGCCCGGAAAGTGATTTTAAGATTTTTATTCTCGGATTTGAATTACGGGGGTTGTTCTTCTAGTTTATATATACTATGAAGTATGTCCAAATTTAGCGTTATGCTAAATTTGTTTAGTTTTGTGCTAGGTTCGGAAGCGCCCCGATAAAGGTCTAACGAGTCCAAGTCGACATCCATTGAATGACTTCCGTCTTTTGACGTCGTGTGAGTATTCTTTCCCCTCGATCTAGTTATGTTAAGTTTTAGTATCATGCTAGGATGGATCTAGCATAACTTAGAGTTAATGCCAAGTAGTGGCTTGAACCTTAGGTGAGTTTCGAGGATTTGATATTGTTTGATGGATTGATGTTGCTTCTAAGCTTGAGGTGTTGGTTATCTTGTGAGGTTGTTATAAGACTTTAAGTTATATGGTTGATCTTGTGAGCGTTTTGAGGCTCGAGGTGGGGTTGTATGATCTTGTGGATTTTGGAGTTAGGTTTGGCTTATCCTAATTGCGTTGTGAGTTATGATCTTGCGAGATCCAAGGGTTTAGAAGTCTTAGGACTTCTAACTTGTGTTGAGTGTGATGTGAGCATGAGAGATTCTAGGATGCGGTCCTAGAATTGAGAGTCAAATGGTCTTGCGTAGATCATTTGTATAGAAGTCTAAGACTTCTATTGTGAGTGGGTTGTTGTTGATATAGTTATCTTCTTGTGAGCAGGTTATGGGCTTCCTCCCTAAGGAAGCGAGAGTGTTGTGAGTTGAGTGTGGTGACGAGGTAAGTCTTCGGACTTACTTAGCTCGTATTCCTTGTATTAGCGTTGATGTGTGTTTGGTGGTGTGTGTTTATTGTTTATGTTATAACAACTAAACTGGTAATAGGACCACCGACCTTATATTATTTGGCCCAAGTGTATGATAACGGGCGGTGACATCATCTGCCTAGCTCTTGCGAGAGTCTAGGAGGTTCTTGGCGACTAGCCCGTGCTGGTTAGACGGTCGGAGGCATCCGCACCGTTCCATGCCGGTAAGTAGGGACCGAGGCGGGACCACGGTGGTCTCGTGTCACAAAACTAAGTTGAATTAGAACGGGATATGACTTAATAATAAAAAGATAATAAGCCGGAATTGTGTGCTTTGAGAATGTTGTGTGTTTATGATGATTTACTTGTGTTTGTGCCTTTCACCTTGATTCTAATGCTTCGAATATTAGCTAACGGTTTTATACCGATTGTTGTAGATTGCCTTGCAGGTTAGGAATGCGGCCGAGAGATCCGGAAGAGTGGGCAGCCGGGGTTCCGTACATTTTAGGAGTGGGTTTTGGTTAGAGTCGGGTTGTGTTTTATTCTTTGTTTATTATGTTGGTATGCCGCGTGTATGGCGTTTTGGTCTTTGGTGTTGTTTATCGGCTGAAGTCTTTTGGTTGTTCGGTTTCGGGTTTCATTGCATTGCATAAAATTGTATTTCGTTTTTGCCTTTATTTGTGCCATGTTGGAAAGGTCCGGTGAAATTGTTGTCAGGCTAAGGGTCGGGACCCATTGTGAGGTCCCAACCCGTAGCGCCCCGAGTCCCGCGGATTCGGGGTGTTACAAATTTAATTCTACATAAAATGAAAAAATTTGTGAAGAAAGAAATACTAGATAGAATGAGAAACCGTCAACGGCTCGAAGTCCGATTTGATTCGGAATTAAACGGAATAAAAATTCCGGATATTAAATCAGTAAAGTATATAAATATAAATAGTTTATATACGTTTCTTACACTCCTACACGGCTATTTATTAATGTAAAAGTTTTAAAAGTTATTTTATATTCATTATATTGATAAAAGATTCTTTGGCTTGAAAAATAGTTTAGAAAATAAAGATTTATTGGTAAAAAATGTATTATTTGTATAGTCAAAGTCCTGACAATATTTAACATAAATAGATAAGGTTGTCTAAAAAAAATTCGAGGGGCACAATTACGACCCACATAATTATAAGCTAACGATCCAAAAAATAAAATATTATTCACATATGAATAGTAATCATACTTGAACTTAATCAAAACGCCAAAAAATGTATTCTCTGTATACTCTTTAGACTGTCTATTTAAACAAGTTCTAAAATCATCAAGCTTAGTAGTTAATCGAAGTGGGACAACAAAAACCCTCAAAAAATTTAACTAAATAGATCATTTTGATATTCATTTGAAAAAAAGAAGAAAAAAAATCTTGACTAAAAATAAAATTTTAGGGGTACGGTTACTTATAAAAAAGTAAGGTGAAAATATTTAATGTAAATAGAAATTGAACTTAACCAAAAAGTCAAGATTACTGTAGGGAAGAACATTATGATTCACGTAATTGTAGGTTAACGATCCCAAAAATAAAATCTTGCTTAAAAATAAAACTTTAGGGGTACGATTACTTTAGAAACGAACGTTATGCCCACATAAATGTAAGTTAAAGATCCAAAAAATAAAATATTATTCCGATATGAATAATAATGGGAAATTTCGGATGGTACCCTCGTGGTTTGGGGTATTCCGGATTTTGCCCACCAGTTTTTTCAAGTTCGGATGATACCCTTAAGTTTAGGTTGTTTTCCGGATTTTGCCCAAATTCATTACACTTTTTTGAATTCCATTAAAAACATACAAAAGAAAATAAACTAAAATTAAAAAACAACTTAAAATAGAAATAATAATTTATTTATTTTAAAAATAAAGTAAAACAGTAACTTTTTTTAAATATATATATATATATATATATATTATATTAATTTAAAAATAAATAAATTAGATATATTTTCAAAAATTTAAAAATCAGTGTTTTATTTATTTTAAAAATAAATAATTGAATTAGCATATTTTTAACAAAATCTAAAAATATAAGTGTTATACTTTATTTAAAAAATAAATAAAATAAGGACTCTTTTAAAAAATAAAAAAATCACTGTTTTAATTTATTATTAAAATAAATAAATAATTTTTCTATTTTATTTATTTCCCAAAACTAAAAGAAAGAAAATAAAGTAATATTAAAAAAAAATTAGAAAACTGATTTATTTAATTTAATAATAAATTAAAACAGTGATTTTTTAAAAAATTTTTAAAAAATCCTTATTTTATTTATTTTTGAAATAAAGTATAAAACTTATGTTTTATATTTTGTTAAAAAATGCTAAACCAATTTATTTATTTTTACAATAAAAGAAAACACTGATTTTTTTAAACTTTTTAAAAATTATCTAACTAATTTATTTTTAAATTTATATAATATATATATATATATATATATATATATATTTTAAAAAGTTATTGTTTTAATTTATTTTTAAAATAAATAAATAAATAATTTTTTCTATTTTAAGTTGTTTTTGAATTTTAGTTTATCTTCTTTTGTATGTTTTTAATGAAATTTAAAAAAGTGTAATGAATTTGGGCAAAATTCGGAAAATAACATAAACTTAAGGGTACCATCCGAACTTGAAAAAACTGGTGGGCAAAATCCGGAATACCCCAAACCACGAGGGTACCATCCGGAATTTCCCAATAATAATTATACTTGAACATAACCAAAAGACCAAGAAATGTATTATTCATATAATCCTTAGACTCCCTATTAATACAAGTTCTAAAATCATCAACCTTAATAGCTAATTGATGTAGTATAACAAAATCCCTCAAAAAGTTTAACGTAAATAGATCAGCCTAATAATCATTTGAAGAAAAAAAATCTTTGCTAAAAAATAAACTTTAGGGATACCATTACTTAACCAAAATAACGTGAAAATATTTAACGTAAATAGAAATCGAAAACTAACAGAAAAAAATAGAGTGCATTTATTTTATTTAAAAAATTACCAAAAATAGATTGGTTCTAACAATAAAAAGTAACGTGAAATAGTTACACTAACATATTGTTAATTTGTTAACAAAAATTCTCTGTTTTAAAAAATAAAGATTTATTGGCCAAAAATGTATTATTTGTATAGTCAAAATCTTGAAAATATTTAACGTAAATAGATAAGGCTACCAAAAAAACTCGAGGTGCACAATTACGACCCAGATAATTGTAGGTTAACGATCCAAAAAATAAAATATTATTCATATATGAATAGTAATTATACTTGAACTTAACCAAAACGCCAAGAAATGTATTATTTGTATACTCTTTAGACTCTCTATTTATACAAGTTCTAAAACCAAATCAAACTTAATAGCTAATTGATGTGGAACAACAAAAACCCTCAAAAAATTTAACTAAATAGATCATTTTGATATTCATTTGAAAAAAAATAAAAAAATATTTTCGAAAAATAAAACTTTAGGGGTATGGTTACTTATATAAAAGTGACGTAAAAATATTTAACGAAATAACCAAAGGCCAAGATTTTTTTAGGGAAGAACATTATGACCCACATAATTGTAGGTTAACGATCCCAAAAATAAAATATTATTCTAATATGAATAATAATTATAGTTGAACTTAACTAAACGGCTAAGAAATGTATTATCTGTATACTCTTTAAACTCCCTATTTATATAAGTTCTAAAACCATCAACTTTAGTAGCTAATCGATGTGGGATAATAAAATCCTTCAAAAAATTTAAAGTAAAATGAATGATGTTGATAACAAAAGATTTCTTAGCTTAAAAAAATAGTTTAAAATTAAAGATTTTTTGTCCAAAAAATAGCTTGGTTGGAACAAAAAAATGTTAGGTGAAATTTTCTAATAACATATTGTTAGTTTACTAAATAAAGATTCTTTAGCTTAAAAAATAGTTTACAAAATAAATATTCTCCGTCTTAAAAGTTTTTTTTAGGAGTAAATATATTTTCGAAACAAATCGGCCAAAAAATTTTTTGTACTTATAAGGAAAGGATTTAATGACGTTAATTGTGAGAGCTCTATTTTATAAACGCGCCACGTCATCGTCCATGTATACTGCTTTAGTAGAGTTTATAGACTCCCTATTTATACAAATTCTAAAACCATCAAACTTAGTAGCTAATCGATATGGGACAACAAAAACCTTCAAAAAAATTTAACTAAATAGATCATTTTGATATTCATTTGAAATCCCTAAAAATATAGGGGTACGGTTAATTATATAAAAGTAACAGAAAAGTAACGTGAAAATATTTAACGTAATAACCAAAGGCCAAATGTAACACCCCGAATCCGCGGGACTCGGGATGCTACGGGTTGGGTCCTCACAATTGGTCCCAAACCTTAGCCTGACAACAATCTCACCGGATCTTCCCAACATGGCACAAATAAAGCCATAAAACTCAAAAACAAGTTTAAACGAATGACATGATTCCCGAATACAACAAGGAAGGAAAGACATCAACCGTCTATACAACAACGTCAAGAGTACACAATATAATACACAACGATAATACATGGACTCAAAAACCCAAACTCCTCCTAAGATGTACGGAACCCCGGCTGCCCACTCCTCCGGATCACTCGGCAACACCTAACCTGCGCGTCAACTACAACCAGCGGTATAAAACCGTTAGCTCACATTCCAAGCATTATAAAGATAGCAAAGGCACAAACACACACGGAAGCACGCATAACACACACCAAGCTCAAATACATACACATTCGTTACTTGTTATCTTTTTAGGTTATTCCATAACTAATCCATTCGTTCAAGTGTGACACGAGAGTCTTATAACTCTCACCTCTGTCCCCGTGTAACCAACAGGAGTGTGGCGGCGCCCAACCCGTATACCCTGAGGGAGTGATGAAGAAGCCCGCCCGTATACCGTGTATGGCCTGGTCGTAGAGATCCCCCTAGTCTCCCTCGGGAAACTGGGCAGTGATGTCACCGCCCGATAATAATAATAATAATAATAATAATAATAATAATAATAATAATAATAATAATAATAATAATAATAATAATAATAATAATAATAGTAACGATGGACCAATATATAAGGTCAAGTAGATCCTAATCCGTTTTCATGTTCAAACGCGGTAAACACACACCACCGTCACATATCCAAATAATGCGTAAAAGCGAGCTAAGTAAGTCCGTAGACTTACCTCATCTCAAAGCTAACAAATGACGAACTCAACTTCCCGTAAGAATCTAACCAAGTCCTGATCAAAACGAGACACAAATCAATAACAGTCTCATACGCTAGAAGTCCTTAGACTTCTAGACCCGATGATCTCGCAAGATCATAATCCATAGCATATACTAGGATAGACATACCTAGTCTCGAATCTCACAACCATAAACTCACAATCCCCAACCTCACAGACACAACTACAACGACATGCTAGGATACTTCCATCCTAACTCCACAATCTCAACAAAGCTCACATGATAATCATACACCCCTCAATCCTTCAAACGTTCAAACCATCCTCAAACCCTCACCTAAAGTTCAAAGCCACTACTTGGCATTCACACTAAGTTATGCTAGATCCAACCTAGCATGATTCTACCATTGAACATAACTATCTCGAGGAAGAAGGTACTCACACACGATCCAAGGTTGAAGATGATCTACGGACGTCGAGATTGGATTCGATGACCTTTATTGGGGAGCTTCCGAACCTAAATCCAAAGCTAAACAAATTTAGCTCATACGCTAAATTTGATAATAATATATATACGATATATTAACTTGAGGTAGAACTCGTTTTCAAAATCCAACATTAAAATCCCACAATACATTTTCCGGCAATTTATACAAACATAGGAACTTGGTCATAAACCACAACTAAAATCTTTAGGGTCATGATCCCAAATTAATCAAACAAGAGCATAATTAATAATTTGTAAAAAGGTGGGTCATAATTCGCAATATAAAATATGGGTCATTCCATGTAAATAATTCTGCAGGGCTATAATTATTACATTTTGAAAACTCGGTTCAAAACCGCAAATACAAAACAGTGGGTCACATTTGTAATTATACCAGAAGTGAGGGGCCCGATTTGGAATTTGGAAATAGGGTTTTATCTTCACCGATGGATGATAGCGGCAGGGAGGAAGAGGGGTGCAGGGCGGCGCTGGATTCGTCCGTCGGGATCCCGGCTTCGATAGGGCATGGGCGCTGGTGGTGAGGCTCGTCAGTCAGCTTCCATCTCAAGCAAGGGCGAAGGCACAGGGCTAGTCCTCCGGTGGTTTGAGTCGCGAAAAAAAAGGCTTGATATATGGTGAGCGATGCAGGGAGGGTACCGATCGATGTTGTCGAGGGTGGCTCGATCCAGAGGAAGACGGAGGTGGCAGAGGCAGGGCGAGACGACGGCCTGGCGTTTCTCCCTGGGTTCCGGTGTCGGCGCCAAGGCTCTTCCAGCCACTGCAGTGGCGAGCTAGAGGTGGCTCTTCTGGTTTCGTACAAGGCTCGACAAGCTAGAGAGTGAGGCAGAGGTGAGGTGAAGGGCTGCTATCGACCTAGGTTACCGGAGAGTTTGAGAGGGAGAGGCAAAGGTGAGGGAGAGATGGAAGCTTGCTGCAAGCCACAGTGGAGGGAAATGGGCTGAAAGGTTGAGAGTTCACATAGTGTTGAGGTGAGGGGTCGGGTAGAGTTTCATAGCACAGACAGCTTTGAGTTGTAGGCTGCCAAGAGAAGAAGCAAGGACACGCCATCACTAGGCGGGAAGGTGAGTCCAAGAAGGAAAAGAGGGGAAAAGAAAATAAGAAATAAAAATAAATCAAATAACACTTAGAATGAACTCGATCAAAATACCCGGAACGGGAATTTTCGGAACGGAAATTTTTCCGTCATTTTTCGAAAAAAGAAAAATACGGACTATATATATGTATCAAATATATTCAAATATACTTGTAAAAATATAAGTTATCATATACAAATCGCTCTCGTAAAATATTCTCGATAATAATACAATAACTTAAATTACGACGTAGAAATACTTGCCAAAAATATTAAGCTATTTAAAATATCGATAAAATCCGAGAAAATACAAAACGCAAACGCGCCAAAATTTGGGGCGTTACATCACATCCCCCTAAAAAATACGCCGAACTTTTCGGTCCCTAAGGTCGAGGTATAAACTCACAACTAGGAAGGCTTAGACCTAATCTATATACACAAACTACTCCAACTACCATCGCGAAAAAATATATAACCGGACATAAAACACATTCCCGCACAAGGCACAAAGCCACATATAACATAACACAAAAACACAATAACTTAAGGGAAGAACGAGGTCTAAACCTTCGATTCTATCAAAGCTACTAACTCGGCGTAAAACTCAACCAAAGATAATATACTCCGTCTTCCTATTAGCCTCTTTGGTTCTTTGTCTGCGACTAAATCACCATAACTAAAAATCTGTCTCGAGTCGTGTTGGTACTCTCTCGACTGATACACATGAACATCAGGTCAACACTCTCTACTCTTGGTGGCTACGCCAACCGGTAACCTACTTTCTCGCTCTAAGATCTCAAAAAGGTTCGATATATCGGAAACTCAACTTCCTTCTCGGGTCTTTCTCAATACAACACTTTTATTATGTTTCTTCTTTTCTTGTCTTTAACAAAGAAGATCGAACTTCCAATTACACCGCTGACTTTGGTTCTTGTCAAACCAAACTTTGATGTTACGTTTCCTCACTTCTTATTGCAAGTTCCAAGTAATGAAGGTAGTACCTTACTTCACACTACTCCCCCTCACGAGACACGTATGCTATTACTTATACATCGTTCCTTAATACTCCATTAAGACCTTGTCTAAGAGAACCGCTTGTACACTTCAAACCCGTCATACCTCGAGTCAATTTCAAAATATTTGCACCAATGAATCTCCTCTTAACTCTCAACATCTCTATTGTCAATTTTCTTCTCACTCAAAACTTCATCGTCATCCGGAGTAGGTTAGCCATAGATGGTGTTACTTAGAGGATCTCTCCCCAAATCCGGTAATGACCAACACATCTTAGAAAACTTGTAACTTCTTCCACATCCTTCGTGGGTTGCCAATCCGAGACAACTTGTCATACAACTTTTTCTCTTCTTTTAGAGTAGATCCAAATATCTTATCCAGGCATTAGTAAGCCCATACGATATCACTAAAACTCGTAGTGACCATAGTTGTCCGGAATGCCGTATTTGCAATATCCGAGTCTCGAATTCTCAAACGGTAACTGTAACACCCCAAGTTCTTGGAACTCGGGGAGCTACTGGTTAGGACCTCACAATGGGTCCCGACCTTGGTTTAACAACAACTTTACAAGGATCTTACAACAAGGCAAAAATGTATTTAAAACAGTTTTAAAACATAATATGTTTATGGTAGGAATGCATACATGTGACAGCCTTACAAACATCTATATAAATACATAACATGCAGGTCGTATGGAAGACTCCCCCGTCCCCATCTAATGAATACGTGGACCCGGCTGACCATCCGTTCCGGATCTCTCTGCAATTGTCTATCTCTACAGATCTATAACACGGATAAACCGTTAGCTAACAATCTAAATATAAGCAGAATAAGGATAGCACAAACACAAACAAGGTAACATAAACAATCATCATGCTGGCACACAAACCGGTTATTATCTAGTAGTTAAGTGATTCACCTTATTCCATTTTGCAGTTGTGGCACGAAAATCTTAAAGTTCTCGCCTCCGTTCCTTATCCAACTGGGTGTAGGTCTAGCTTACCTCCTCCGGTAGCATCACTACAAACCGAGTGTGGACTAGTCCCTAAAGAAACCCCCAGCGCCCTCAAGCTAACTGAGCAGAATGCCACCGCCTGTTACTCTTAGGCCAAGGTATACGTCGGTATATAAATATTAATAAAATATAACTATAAGCATCTCATTCACGCACCACTACCATTATTCATACTCATATCTAGAAGTCAGCTAAGTAAGCACAAAGGACTTACCTGAATTCAAACATAATCTCGTTATCTTGACTCGGTCTGTAACCGTAGGAACTCAACCGCCTGTTATAAAAGGCAAGTGAATCAATAATATATCCCACTTAATTAGAAGTCTCTGACTTCTAAGATATTTAACTCTATCATCAGCTAAATTACCAAAATACCCTTATACGGATAAATGACTGTTTTACCCCTGGTCCCGAAACTTTATAAGATTCTATAACAAAGTTCCAAACTGTTCTTTGGAACTCAAAACCACACTCAAACTCTCAAAGGAAAGTTTGCTAAAGATTTAGAAGAGTTAACTACATTCTTGACTTTCATAAAAAGTCGTCAAGGTCCGACTTTGGCTTAAGATATGAGAACCGAATAAAAATATAAAAAGTCTAACAAATAATCTAAGTCTTTTATGCTATGCACTCTATCCATAGTATCCAGAATTTCCCAAAAATACATTATAATCACTTCTACACAAATTCTCAAAGTCGGTTCCAAAACCAGAAATTCAGACTTAGCCAAAAAATGAGTATTTCTTAACTGCTCAGCCAGTCCACTTTGGACCTTCATAGATCTAAATCCAACCGTTGGATCAACCCTAACTTTTGATACACCACACTATGCATGACACCATATAACATACTAAAAACGGAACGGTGAATTATGTTTCTAAGGTATTCAAACTTAAGCTCAAACATGACTGCACAACACCAAATAATTCCAGCACTCAACATTTTCAGCAAAATCCAGAAAACTGTTTAAGGTCCCAACTTCGAAAAATCATAACTACTAAACCACTTGCTGGATTCATCCCAAATTTTAATATGTTCTATCACAATATGCCAACTATATCATATCCAAAATTCAAGTCCAACAGAGATCAAAAACCTAATCAAAACTATCTTACAAAACAGCATCCCATGCTGTTTTTCTCAACACTCAGCACTTTCATAAAAAACTGTATGAGGAGTCAACTTTGAAACACCATAACTCTCAAACTATAACATGGATTTCTCTAAAATTTTAGTATGATGTACTATGCAATACCGACTATGATATATCCGAAAATCAGCCAAAAAGGAATAGTCTAGCTTACCCAAAATTGGACCCGAAGTTGACTGTTCGTCACTTCCGAAAAACTCATGAAACACCTCAACTCTTCGAACCATCTTCCGAGGCTGTTAGGGACGACTATGATATATCCGAAAATCAGCCAAAAAGGAAGCAGCACCGGCTGCTGTTGCTGGAGTCCGCAACTGCTACAGAGAGGAGGGCGCGGTAATGGGCCAAGAGGATCACTGGCGGCCCCAGAAGGTGCCCCCGCTGCCAGTGCAAGACGCACCTGCGATCTGGCTCCCAACTACGCCCACGGTTAGGGCAAGGCGCGCCTGCTGCACCGCTGCCAGTCCGTCATCCATCCTTGCATTGCGGTTGAATATATCGCTCGACTAGCTGCTGGGTATCGATCGCAGGGTTGTGAGGTGCTTCCCTATTGATGTCGATCCATTGCAGTCGCATAGAGAGGGCGGCCGACTGTAGCCCGGCGTCGTTGTCAATGGTGTGTAGAAGATGGAGAAGACGAAACCTGGTTGCTGCTTGGTGCACGAAGACGGGAAAGAAGAGAGGGTTCGCCGGAACTGTCCTCTGTACGCGAGGAAGACGGGATGCCGGATGGTGTTGGTGTATCGACGCCGATAATAGGGACGGTTGGGGTTACGTGAAATGTGAACTAGGGCAAGAGGGAGATCGTTGCTGCGTTCGTTCTGGGCGATCGAAGAGGAAAGAGAGGCGTGATATCCGGAAACCGCTCATGGGATATGGAAAGTCTGGAGATGTTACGTAGTGTGGGGGCTGATCTGGACGCTGATGAAGGCTAAGGTTGGGCTAGTTACTGTTGGGCCAGCAATTCACATGGGCTGCACAAAGGAGGAGAGGAGTGGGTAAAACAAGCTAATTAAAAGTGGTGGGCTGAAACAAGAGGCAAAGTGGGCTGAGTTTTGTCCAGGTTTGTCACAGCCTTGTCAAAACATGTCACGGCTTTGTCAAGCCCATGCATGGCTTTGTCATGATCTTGTCATGACTTTGTCACGGACAAGTCATGTTATAAACTAGGGTTTGATGGATTAGGGTTTGCTATAAAAATTTTTTTATCATTTTATGTGAAGTGATATTACATAAAATGATAAAATTTGAGATATTGTGTCCGACTAGGTAGACATGTAAGGATCAACGGATTGAAATCCAGTTTTCTACGGGATTAAACGAAATAAAAATCCCGGATATTTCATCAGTACCCCCTTAAAATAAGTTTCGTCCCGAAACTTAAAAGAAGACTCGTAATGTCGGAGTCCATCCAAAAGGAATAAAGTGCCAAAAAAAGGTCACAACGGTCGAATTCTTATTTGTTTCTGAAATTGCCGGAAGCAATATTTCCGGGTATTACATCAACCCCCCCTTAGAATAAGTATCGCCCCGAAACTTAAAATACGTCAGTCATAAGGTCAGCCCTCAAGGCACAAATCTAGTGTATCTACTTGTTACCGCACAAGACTCATCGTTTCCACATATAAGTGTCCCGCACATCAAGGTCACCAATAACACCCATCGTGACTAAGCACTCAAGCATTAAATAAACAAGTAGTCACATAATATAACACAGATATAGGGCCAACCCTAATTCGTCGCTTCCTAGATTACAACTATCTCCACAAGGTCTTTGAAAGGTTATGTCTCGTACTATCCATAGTATCCTAGGTAGCCTCGTCGGCTCTTCATAAAACCACTAACTCTGAAATCCTTTTCATGTACATACCTCACAAGTGCTTGCTACTACGTTCTAGAGTGGTTACCAGATATTTCACCGGTATTATCCGGCTCAATTGCTCGATTCTCTAAGCCGATGTCCTAACCTTTGTCTGGTAAATATCCCTCTAACTGAATCCGTAGAAAACTGGGGTTACACTCTCCAATAGGGTGAGGATTACTAGTCCATCAATCACTTATAAACCACTTTACAGCCTCAAGCGGTCACATTTTGCAACTCACCTCCAAATCCTTTGATGATCGTACCGAAAATAACCTAGTCAACTTTCTCCCCTTCATTATGATTACTTGACTACACACTAAGACTAAAGGTCTTAGACCTCCGCCAGCACTTTATCAAGTGCCTAATGCTCTTCGTATCATGACCCACTTGATCTTGTCTTCTAATATGACTTAGTCATCTTGTTCCTCAGGTAAGGAATCATCACTTTTACCTTTTTCTGGTCTAGCACTTGAGACACAAGTCCAATGGTCATCATCGGCATTCACTTGGCATTATTATAATATTTATGGATCTCTAATATATTGTTAGCTCAACCTTAGGCTTCTCACGTAATTTCCAAGGTCTTGAGTGACATAAAATATGTCCAGAATGACGGTATTAGATACAAGGTGATCTCACATTACCATTATTTGCTCACACTACTCAATAGTTGTTAACATTGCACTATGTCCTATAATATCCCTCTGACTCAAAACGTGACTCGACTCTGTTCCGATATAGAATTCTCCTTATACTATACTCTTGAGATTATGTTTTCTATATGTACGGGTATTGGTTTGTAAGTACACTCCCGTAGCTTCCTTTTCTCATCTGTCTTTCGATTCAGCTTGATAGTAACTCCCCTTGAGCTTGTTAGTGCAGGCCCTACACAATACCTTTATTACATCGTTACTTCCTTTCTCATTCCATCCAGAAACTCATTCTAAAGTACTCTGCTAGGTATTAAATTCTAAATTTACTTGTCTGCCGACATGTGATAAGGTCGGCATGCTTCACTTGGATCTATAATGGGGTATCACTCTCTTTCTATACTTCTTTGTGCACATACTGTTCTATTAGCTCATCTGGTAAAGGAAGTGAAGGAGGTACATGAAGTCATGAGTTCGAGTTTTCTTGTTTTGTGGGTTAGGACCCATCACACTTCCGCTGCGCTACTTTGATAACTGTGTTGTCACCCGTTAATCATAAGGACATTTTCCGTGAGTCCAAAATGATTGACTCAAAAACTCTTCCTCTCTATTACACCATAAGTCCTATCCGGATGAAGTACCAAGTACCTTCCTTACTTGCCTTAAGGAACTAAGGTAACCGTTGGAAGACGACCTCTTCTGTCTACTTTTGGAATTCTCCTAACACGGATCCAAACTCTCTGACTCAACCGGAGTTTGATCTTAACCAGCCAGTAAGAAATCTCTAACCCAATTCTCTTCATACCTTTAGTTAATCAAAGAAGGTTGTCAATACCTCCTTGAGTAAATCCTCCAAGACGTCGGTAAGGATAATTCATAAATTTACAGTCACAAATATCTCTTCTTAACGGCACATAACTCCTCAATACCAAAAGAAACACTCACACGTCCTCCGTTGATGTCAGTCAGTCTATAGTTGACTTATTTCAACATCCTGAACTCCTTCTTCTCATGCTCTACTGGCATAAAGTTTTGTAAGTATCAACTACTCGTTTAGTCCTTTCCCCTTCGTTAGTTCGTTCTATCCTTCCCACTTCCATTTCCTTAGGCCAACTCTCTTTCTCGATTTTCCTAAGTCATTCTCACATGTTCCTTCATTAGCGTTGTTTATAATATTTCTCCGTTGAACTCTATTGACTCTGCTACCGGCCTCCTACTCCTTTTGATACTAGCGTCGTGATTCCTCACCACTTCTTATCTCTCTGACGAGGTTAAAACTTCTCTATACCTGTGGGGTTCTATCTTCACTCTTACACTCAATTGTAGGTCTTCATTCTGTGCATCTCTTAGTCACAAGGGTCTCTTCCGCCAATATCGTAGGAGAATCATCCTTCTTCCTTGTATGAAGTGATACGCCCACTCTGTCTTGGCTGACATAGAATCTTATCAAGAGTGTATACTTCTTACTCCTCTAGTTCTCCTTTTAGAATCCATATGTACTATCTGTGGTATGTAAATCACTTACACAGTTCCCTTGGTCTCAAATGCATCAGGGGGGTCATTCTTGGCCGTCTTGTCCTCCTTCTTAAGTTCTTACTTAAAGTTACTGGCTCGAACTCACTCCATGTTGCAATTAAGGGTACTAGCACTTGTATCGGTTTAGCTCCGCATTTTTCATCGTTGATCTATTGAAGGGTCTCCCAAATGTCTATAAAATTCTTTCATAAGTCTATGGTTATCCTCTTGATATGTCAACCAGTTACCATTAGTTGGCCCGTATGTGTTATGTCCCAATTATTATCAACTACTTTGTAGTTGCCCTTCTATAAGATCACGGACTTATTGTTCTTATATCTCTTTTGAAGTTTGATACACTTGGTGAAAATCTATCTCCTCCGATTTCTTTGTTAATATCCCTTTAGCTCCTTCCACAGTGTGCACCTCTCTTGTTCTCTTATGAGATCATTATACTCCTCTGAGTCCAGTCATAGCATTTATCTGTCGTCAAGGAGTTCATCAAGTCTTCCACAATAACTCGTAAGCGTGTCTTCACGATTCTTCTTACTTTGTTCATCGTCTATTTGCGGTTCTCTAATAAGACCGTTAATATTGGTAACTTAAATCTTTATGTGAATGAGAAGTTATCGTGGACTCTTTAGTCCACCAATATCATTTTCCCACATTCTTCCCCTTAATTGGTTTTGTTTTGATCATGATACCTTTATGGAAATTCGTTGTCACAGTTTTAGTCTTCTAGTTTCTTTTATACTTATGTCGAAGTTTCTTTCAAAATGCTCGTATCCTTGGAGGACTCCACATGCTTCCATGGTTACACATTCTATTTATCGTCATTAAACTCACTCTATATCTTTGTACCCTTTAATCTCTCACCACTGGGTCAACACCCTATCCTCTTTGTACTCTCATGTCCATGCTTGCATATGGTGGTGTCCGCCTCGATGGTAACGTCCTTCACTCCGAAATTCTTGGTTGTACTCCGTTCTATATGATACTTGTTCCCTTATTGTTATCTCTAATCTGATCTCTTGTCGTATCTTGCGTGGTTATTCTAATTCATCTCTCGGCTTCATACAACCAAGTCCCTTGTATGACTTCCTATTCCTTCTATGTGAGCTGACTCAGGATTTTCTTTCTCATCGGATTGTACTTGTGGTGAAAATTATCTCAACATCTTTACTTCCTTGCCCACCCGTTCTCCGGATGATTTACAGGATCCCCAGGACGCCCACCAGAGTATAATACCCAATCCTAGGTCTGAATCCATTGTCTCGTATTGAAAATTCCTCAAGTCCGCTACGGATTTATCATGAGGCGATAATCGCTTCATGATATCACAACTAAAGGATCTAAAATATCCTTTAGGATACTAACATGCTACACATATACATATGTATAATCATACATTAAAACATATCGATATAACTCTATATACTAACACCTATCATTCAAGTTACAAAGATCCACGGAGAACGATGGTGGTCCGACATACTACTAACCCAACAACCTGACTATGCACGTCTGTAAAAACAAAAATCCATTTTGAAAATCTTAGACCCCTTTCGGGTTCTAGTGATTTTATACATTCGGTCATTCAGAAGATTTCAAGTGCCATTGTTGCCAACCCAGAGCTCTGATACCATGTTGTAACACCCCAAGTTCTTGGAACTCGGGGAGCTACTGGTTAGGACCTCACAATGGGTCCCGACCTTGGTTTAACAACAACTTTACAAGGATCTTACAACAAGGCACAAATGTATTTAAAACAATTTTAAAACATAATATGTTTATGGTAGGAATGCATACATGTGACAGCCTTACAAACATATATATAAATACATAACATGCAGGTCGTATGGAAGACTCCCCCCGTCCCCATCTAATGAATACGTGGACCCGGCTGACCATCCGTTCCGGATCTCTCTGCAACTGTCTATCTCTACAGATCTACAACACGGATAAACCGTTAGCTAACAATCCAAATATAAGCAGAATAAGGATAGCACAAACACAAACAAGGTAACATAAACAATCATCATGCTGGCACACAAACCGGTTATTATCTAGTAGTTAAGTGATTCACCTTATTCCATTTTACAGTTGTGGCACGAAAATCTTAAAGTTCTCGCCTCCGTTCCTTATCCAACTGGGTGTAGGTCTAGCTTACCTCCGCCGGTAGCATCACTACAAACCGAGTGTGGACTAGTCCCTAAAGAAACCCCCAGCGCCCTCAAGCTAACTGAGCAGAATGCCACCGCCTGTTACTCTTAGGCCAAGGTATACGTCGGTATATAAATATTAATAAAATATAACTATAAGCATCTCATTCACGCACCACTACCATTATTCATACTCATATCTAGAAGTCAGCTAAGTAAGCCCAAAGGACTTACCTGAATTCAAACATAATCTTGTTATCTCGACTCGGTCTGTAACCGTAGGAACTCAACCGCCTGTTATAAAAGGCAAGTGGATCAATAATATATCCCACTTAATTAGAAGTCTCTGACTTCTAAGATATTTAACTCTATCATCAGCTAAATTACCAAAATACCCTTATACGGATAAATGATTGTTTTACCCCTGGTCCCGAAACTTTATAAGATTCTATAACAAAGTTCCAAACTGTTCTTTGGAACTCAAAACCACACTCAAACTCTCAAAGGAAAGTTTGCTAAAGATTTAGAAGAGTTAACTACATTCTTGACTTAAGATATGAGAACCGAATAAAAATATAAAAAGTCTAACAAAATATCTAAGTCTTTTATGCTATGCACTCTATCCATAGTATCTAGAATTTCCCAAAAATACATAATAATCACTTCTACACAAATTCTCAAAGTCGGTTCCAAAACCAGAAATTCAGACTTAGCCAAAATCTGAGTATTTCTTAACTGCTCAGCCAGTCCACTTTGGACCTTCATAGATCTAAATCCAACCGTTAGATCAACCCTAACTTTTGATACACCACAATATACATGACACTATATAACATATTAAAAACTGAACGGTGAATTATGTTTCTAAGGTATTCAAACTTAAGCTCAAACATGACTGCACAACACCAAATAATTCCAGCACTCAACAATTTCAGCAAAATCCAGAAAATTGTTTAAGGTCCCAACTTCGAAAAATCATAACTACTAAACCACTTGCTGGATTCATCCCAAATTTTAATATGTTCTACCACAATATGCCAACTATATCATATCCAAAATTCAAGTCCAACAGAGATCAAAAACCTAATCAAAACTATCTTACAAAACAGCATCCCATGTTGTTTTTCTCAACACTCAGCACTTTCATAAAAAATGTATGAGGAGTCAACTTTGAAACACCATAACTCTCAAACTACAACATGGATTTCTCTAAAATTTTAGTATGATGTACTATGCAATACCGACTATGATATATCCGAAAATTAGCCAAAAAGGAATAGTCTAGCTTACCCAAAATTGGACCCGAAGTTGACTGTTCGTCACTTCCGAAAAACTCATGAAACACCTCAACTCTTCGAACCATCTTCCGAGGCTGTTAGGGACGGCTTGGACACACAATGGGCGCTCACATCAGCATATATATATTAAGGGTAAAGCAAAGAGAGACCGAGGAAGGATGGGTATTGATCTTACTCGAGTCCGTGTCTCAAAAGGGGCAAAGGAAGCAGCACCGGCTGATGTTGCTAGAGTCCGCAACTGCTACAGAGAGGAGGGCGAGGTAATGGGCCAAGAGGATCACTGGCGGCCCCAGAAGGTGCCCCCGCTGCCAGAGCAAGACGCACCTGCGATCTGGCTCCCAATTGCGCCCACGGTTAGGGCAAGGCGCGCCTGCTGCACCGCTGCCAGTCCGTCATCCATCCTTGCGTTGCGGTTGGATGTATCGCTCGACTAGCTGCTGGGTACCGATCGTAGGGTTGTGGGGTGCTTCCCTATTAATATTGATCCATTGCAGTCGCATAGAGAGGGCAGCTGACTGTAGCCCGGCGTCGCTGTCAATGGTGTGTAGAAGATGGAGAAGACGAAACCTGGTTGCTGCTTGGTGCACGAAGACGGGAAAGAAGAGAGGGTTCGCCGGAACTGTCCTCTGTACACGAGGAAGACGGGATGCCGGATGGTGTTGGTGTATCGACGCCGATAATAGGGATGGTTGGGGTTACGTGAAATGTGAACTAGGGCAAGAGGGAGATCGTTGCTACGTTCGTTCTGGGCGATCGAAGAGGAAAAGGGAGGCGTGATATCCGGAAACCGCTCATGGGATATGGAAAGTCTGGAGATGTTACATAGTGTGGGGGCTGATCTGGACGCTGATGGAGGCTAAGGTTGGGCTAGTTACTGTTGGGCCAGCAATTCACATGGGCTGCACAAAGGAGGAGAGGAGTGGGTAAAACAGGCTAATTAAAAGTGGTGGGCTGAAACAAGAGGCAAAGTGGGCTGAGTTTTGTCCAGGTTTGTCACAGCCTTGTCAAAACATGTCACGGCTTTGTCAAGCCCATGCATGGCTTTGTCATGATCTCGTCATGACTTTGTCACGGACAAGTCATGTTATAAACTAGGGTTTGATAGATTAGGGTTTGCTATAAAAAAATTTTTTATCATTTTATGTGAAGTGATATTACATAAAATGATAAAATTTGAGATATTGTGTCCGACTTGGTAGACATGTAAGGATCAACGGATTGAAATCCAGTTTGCTACGGGATTAAACGGAATAAAAATTCCGGATATTACAGTAACAATAAAATCTTAGAAGAACTACCGACCCTTGCAACTGATCGAGTAGGTCCCCGATTCATGGTAAGGGATACTTGTCTTTCATTGTAATCTTGCTCAACTTATAGTAATCAATGTACAACGGAGATAGCCTTCTCTCTCTTCGCAGACTGGTGTCCTCTGTAATAACTTCAAATCTTCTTAATGGCAAATCCACCCTCCGATGCATTGAAATCCGTCCCATCTCGGGTTCCAGCTTTTCTTCTCCCATCACATATCGTAAGATACCGACACAATCTTGTCTTAACATTGGTCAAGTGGTCCACCTCGATTTGTTGAGGTGACGTCCATCAAACACGTGGTTTAATACTTCTTTAGCTGCAATGTTCCGTCCTCTTTCAAAGATCCTTTATCTCCAGAACTCGGGAGACTTGCTCTAATAATCTTTTTAAGGTTTCACACTTATGTGAAGTCATGAAGGTCCTAATTGCAGGACTTAATCACGCCTTATAATATATTAGTATTACCTTCTTCGTATTCTACCAAAGCTTGCATCATTCCTTCGAGTAGGTGTAGAACTTACTCCCTTTTCTTATGTAACGTCCAATCGACCGTAGAGGTTCTATCCTCAATCTTTTATGTTCTTGTTGTACATCTCACATCGACTTCAAACTTCAAAACTTCAATCTTCCCTTACTATTGTTGGTCACCTTACGTATTTATCAGTATTCTATGTACAACTACAATGGAAGCTTCATCTTACGGTTGATCCACTAGCTCCCCTTACCATGATCATAACTTAAAAGTTGTAACCCGTGGCGTTCCTCCATATGTCAATCCCATGACCTAAGAAGGTCGCGTAAGATCGCTACGATCTCCTCCTCGAAGGTCTTGTTATAACTACTTGCTTGAACTCGTTCAACATTATTTGATTTAAGACCAATGCGCGTCCATTGATGTACCTCCTTACTATTGACATTGATCCACCGCGAATACTCCAAACTCTTGTTCCCGATCCTATATGTTCCCGTAGTCTTGTTCACTCTTCCCATCTACGCACATCAATAGACAAACCGCGCTTGTGCGTTCTCAGTTGTCACTGATTAACTTGTATCTGACCTTCTCCGAAGTTAACGACTTACCCTCCTACCATACTTCCATGCTACCATAATCTTGATAGGATAGCCTCTCGGGGTACTTGTCTTAACTTTAGTAGCTCATTTTATTCTAATTCAACTCCGTTAGATCTTTCTACGCTCCTCTCTTCCTTCCGCTTCTGTAAGATAACCATACCTAACCAGCTCCCTCGTGTCATATGTCCCACCTTTATAGGCTTAACCGCTCTTCATAATATTTTGCACTTGCGCTCCTCAAATATTCTGACATTAATTATCCTCCACTCGCATCCTTCTTGGTTGTTAACTTAAGTTCTTCAATCCAGCTCCGTGTTTCCTCTTTCATCTTCTGAAGATCATCATCCTCACACACTTCCTCCTTCTTAGCGTTGCTTAGTCGCATGACCGTGACGGAAAACGGTTGACTCGACAAGGTAATTCTATTATGCGAACTTTCACCATGTGATCCTCCTCGTAACTCTCATATGTCTAAATAAGTTGCCCGCTTACGATCTCACAAAGATCTTCACTTCACCCTCTGGTACCTCCGTAAGCTTAACTTACGGTTCTCATAAATCTTTCCCAAGGTCTTTTCATCTTGACTCTCATGCTTAGGAGCGCCTATGGAAAACTCGTCTTACTTATAACGCCACCTTTATCCTCGAGCGGGAATGTAGTCCTCTTTACTTGATTCGCACCTTCAGCTCATCGGCACCGTACTTGGAAAAACTTTAAGTTCGTTGTCTCTAGTTGCCTCATTTATGCTCCTTCATTGTTTCCTTGGTACCACTCTCATGTCTTCATGTCGCTTTTATTTGGTATAGTCTCCATCTTGGTTTCGCTTAAGTTGACTCAAGGTTCTCTTCCACTTGTTTGTCCTTCGTTATGTCATCTCTAATCTTCTTCTTCGACGTCCTCTTAAAGGAGTTCGGGAAATCACCGGGGTGCTTGCGAAAACTTGATGCTCAACTTCATAACTTGAGCATACTTAATTTCGTATGTATACTATCTTAAGCCAAAAGGCGTTGTCCAAGGGGGTGATGATAGCTTTCTATCATCCTAGCTATAAGGTCCACTATCACTAATATGATATTAGCATACCATATGTTTATATATATATATAAAGATATAAACGTCATGCTACTACTATAAACATAATAAGTCCATAAACAATTTACAAATCAATATACAAGTATAGTCCAAAACATCCTAAGTCCACATATACATATCTACATATATACACACATACATATACATAATATAATATTCAATAACTACGTCGCCGAGATCCGTGCAGGAAGTGGTGGTCCCGTACATTCTACCCCAATTGACTCGTGCACATGATTTGAAAACGAAATTAATTTCTTTAAAACTCAGAACCTTTGAGGGTTCTGTTTATTTTTATTCGGCCTTTAGAAGATTGCGAGTGTCATTGTTGTCAACCTAGGGCTCTGATACCACTTTTTGTAACACCCCGAATCCGCGGGACTCGGGATGCTACGGGTTGGGTCCTCACAGTGGGTCCTGACCCTTAACCTGACAACAATCTCACCGGACCTTTCCAACATGGCACAAATAAAGGCATAAAACTCAAAAACAAGTTTAAACGAATGACATGATTCCCGAATACAACAAGGAAGGAAAGACATTAGCCGTCTATACAACAACACCAAGAGTACACAATATAATACACAACGATAATACATGGACTCAAAAACCCAAAGTCGTCCTAAGATGTACGGAACCCCGACTGCCCACTCCTCCGGATCACTTGGCAACACCTAACCTGCGTGTCAACTACAACAAGCGGTATAAAACCGTTAGCTCACATTCCAGGCATTATAAAGATAGCAAAGGCACAAACACACACGGAAGCACGCATAACACACATCAAGCTCAAATACATACACGTTCGTTACTTGTTATCTTTTTAGGTTATTCCATAACTAATCCATTCGTTCAAGTGTGACACGAGAGTCTTATAACTCTCGCCTCTGTCCCCGTGTAACCAACAGGAGTGTGGAGGCTCCCAACCCGTATACCCTGAGGGAGTGATGAAGAAGCCCGCCCGTATACCGTGTATGGCCTGGTCGCAGAGATCCCCCAGTCTCCCTCGGGAAACTAGACAGTGATGTCACCGCCCGATAATAATAATAATAGTAACGATGGACCAATATATAAGGTCAAGTAGATCCTAATCCGTTTTCATGTTCAAACGCGGTAAACACACACCACCGTCACATATCCAAATAATGCGTAAAAGCGAGCTAAGTAAGTCCGTAGACTTACCTCATCTCAAAGCTAACAAATGACGATCTCAACTTCCCGTAAGAATCTAACCAAGTCCTGATCAAAACGAGACACAAATCAATAACAGTCTCATAAGCTAGAAGTCCTTAGACTTCTAGACCCGATGATCTCGCAAGATCATAACCCATAGCATATACTAGGATAGACATACCTAGTCTCGAATCTCACAACCATAAACTCACAATCCCCAACCTCACAGACACAACTACAACGACATGCTAGGATACTTTCATCCTAACTCCACAATCTCAACAAAGCTCACATGATAATCATACACACCTCAATCCTTCAAACGTTCAAACCATCCTCAAACCCTCACCTAAAGTTCAAAGCCACTACTTGGCATTCACACTAAGTTATGCTAGATCCAACCTAGCATGATTCTACCATTGAACATAACTAGCTCGAGGAAGAAGGTACTCACACACGATCCAAGGTTGAAGATGGTCTATAGACGTCGAGATTGGATTTGATGGCCTTTATTGGGGAGCTTCCGAACCTAAATTCAAAGCTAAACAAATTTAGCTCATACACTAAATTTGATAATAATATATATACGATATATTCACTACAACATTTAGAAGCATTCATAGCGTTTGAAAAACGCTATGATATACATCAATAGCGTTTTTATAAATGCTATGACAGAGCCCGCTATAGTAGGGTCACAACTTTTCATAGCTTTTGTGCAAACGCTATGAAAAAGTGAACCTATTATAGCATTTCAGAAAATGCTATGAAAACGTGAACCTATTATAGCGTTTGTGCAAATGCTATGGAAAAGTGGACCTATTATAGCGTTTGAGGAAACGTTGTGGAACAGTGGACCTATTAATAATAGCGTTTCATCAAATGCTATGGAAATAATGTCATTTTTAGTGTTTTATAAACGCTATAGAACCCAATAATAGCGTTTTTTATAAACGACCTAACAATAGCGTTTTCTATAAATGGTATAAAAACTCAAAAACGACATCAAACAGAAACCACATTGTTTCATTTTAAAGATTCAAAATGATACAAAACATGAGTTGTGTGTTTACAACAATTGTTTACCAAGATAACATAGTTTGACAATACTAATCTAAAACGAATAACCATCTAATATCATTTCATATTATAACAACTTTGTTTACTGGCCATGTAATTGTTGTACCAAGAGCATCTTCAATGCACTCTAAATCAGATGTTGTCCTCCAAAGTGTTGCATCAAGAATCTTTGATATGTAAACCCAAACTCATACAACATTAGGACCTCAAGTAACAACATGAACAAGCTGATTCGGATCACTTGAAGACCACCGGTGTTCAGCAACTACCTTTCCTGAGCCACTCAATTCCAATAAGTTGCACTTTTTCTTTCAATTGTTCACACTTTAGCAAAACAAATCAGCACAATTTCATTTTCATATTATAACCAACTTAGTATAATATAATATAAATAATATAAATATCGGTAAAAAGATTACTAAAAATCCTAGTTCAGACTACTACCCAGTGGACCACCTTATTTTTGTTTAAGTCCACCTATGAACCAACAAATTATCAAGCCATCAAAGATGCCAAACTACTACTTAGTGGACCACCTTGCTCAACAAAAAAATTACAAAAAATCCTAGTTTAGACTGCACTTTTCAGAGGGTACTCCTGTTGGAGCCTTGGAGGCATCATGCAACATGATATACCATTAAATTGGTAAAAGAAAGCTAATGGCCTAATACCTTCAGAACAACAGCAATGGTTCCTGTTGAACATAAAAAAAAATTCTCAAAATTGGGGAGTAGTTTTTGTAAAATAAAACGCTAGTCCAGGCTTCCTAACATAAAAAGCTAAACCTACTAATTCAAGGCATCTCAAAAGTACACACGGTCTTCAATTACCTTTTGCTTAGAACCCAGGCTTTCTATAAAACAGGATATATGCAGTTTTCTAAATTCCTAAATTCCTTATTCCAAAATCACAAAAAAAGCTTAGCACTAACTAAATTGGCATCTTAGTAAATGATTCACTAATAGATTTTCAGATTAAAAGAGATTATCAATAAATTGGGCATTATAGTACCAAATCAAAAGAAATATACAAGCACACAAAAAAGAGATTACTAGTAACTACACAATCAAAAAAAATATGAGAAATTGGAAGAATATAGAATTGCACGAACTAAGCAGACCAAAACCAACTGCTCGCTTATAGATCGATAGCAACAATAGAAACTGAAACTGAATTACCAATAGAACTAAAATAGAACTAGAGAAATTGTGAACAAAAGAAACAAAAAAAAATAGTTCATTCCAAGATTAAATAGAGATTAATATAATGGTTAAACAAACTTGACAAGTCAATTGTAAATTTTACTAAATAAGTACTCAGACATTAATATTCACAAACTAACAAACAAAGATGGTTGAACAACAGACAATGCATTCTTTTTGTTTGTTATGAAGTAGTAGGACAAAAATAGTTTATTTCAAGATTATTGAATAAGCACTCGGACACTAATTTCACTTAGGCATGATACTTTAGTTTTTCTCATTCCATTTTATCACTTTAGGCATGATACTTCAGTTTTTATCATTCCACTTCATCACTTTATGTACTCAAAAAATATGCAAGTAACAACAAATTTAGGGCAAGTTGGAGGTCTAAGCAGACTTAAAGTTGTTGTACTTGATAATTCCATGGATATCCACAATCCCAGGAGGAATACAAGAACAATTACTTAAATATAGATAATCAATCAAACACAAGCAGTGAGGGAATGACTAGTAGTACTTAATAATCCTTATTAGATCTTCCTTGTTGCAGGCAAACATCATACAATGAAACTAATAATACTTAATCATCCCTATTAGATCTTCCTTATGTATTTTGACTTCAAATGTAACAATGTCAGGTTTATATATACTTACTCATCCCTATTAGTGCCTTATTACTTGCTTTCATCCCACTTCCCCACTTTTATAATCAATCAAGCACTTACAGTGAGAGTACAACTAGCATTGCATTTAAGAAAATAAGAATAGTCACTTTCTAAAATTTACAATTTAGGGGGGGGAGGAATCTTGTGTCACTCTTACAAACAACAAATCAAAGCTACTCCCATACCTTTTGGCAATTTTGGCTTGATCTCCACGTACTTAGTCTTTCTAAAATTTTCTTTTAAGGTAAAAATTAGTTGTTTTTGGCCTTGATCTCGCATCAGTTTCTTGATAAGATATAACATAACAGAGGACACTTTAAAATGAGAAAATATGATTCAAGTTAGACGACTTATCAGTTGCCCTGCTTGAGAAATAGTTTAACAAAAATGGAGACTAGCCAGAATAAATGTAACTTTTTAAGGTTATTTTTAGGAAGTTGTCAATTTCACCACAAGATTTGAACTCGATAATATAAATATTAGCAGAAAAGAACAACATTTTTCTACATATTTTTTTAAACAAGACAATAATTACTAGAGCAATAAAATGAAGTTACGACACTTACTATAGCACTTGCAAAGCCATATTTACTGACCAAATTTCTCCAACTCTCGCTAAGAGGCACCTGAAAACCGAAATAAGTATAGTTTAACTTAAAGACTAACATACACAACCAAGTCATATGTTTAAACCATAAAATGATCTAGTACCCAAAAAAATCTATGAATTTACCAATAAAAGAAACCAACAAGAACGATGATTACAATGGCCAATAAAAGAAACCAACAAGAAATTACATCATTGTAAAATGAAACAGTATCATTAAAGTTAGAACTGAATGTATTGCAACTTAAACTATATATGAGTGTTCTTTAATTGATAATTGTCATACCTACAAATCAAAAGTTGAAGAGCGAAAAGAACTGGATAGTTCAAATTGAACCCCGCTCAAATTCCTTAAATGATATCCATCTAAAATCTCAGTTGAAACACAAGTTGCATAATTTACTGATTAAAAAACACATAACAATGGATAATGAATATGGTTTCAGAAAAATCACAGCTTAGAAAACTCACAGTTTAGAAAAATCACAAAATGTAACTGAAAATGGTCTCTCTAATAGCATGCAAATATGGCATCACATACTAACTGATCGTTCATACTTATATAACACGCAAATTGCATAATAATGCCTGACATTCAAAAATAGCTAGTATTTGTGCTAGCTCTTCTTGAAAAAGACATCAAACATTGCAATAAACTGCTCAAGGTTGCACTTATATTTGATGATTCATTTATATATGCCCAGTCATCTGGCATCTTGTACATTGTACATAGGAATATATAGATAGATACAAAATGTATGAAGACTGAAGAGCTAAGGAACAGAAAAATAACTAGAAATAAAAGTACATCAAAAAACCTCACCCAAGGTCATTACTGGTTAGTGATGCAAAGATTTAAAGAGCTCTGCAAATTTGAGTATCGATGACAGGCACTTTGGAGGACGGATCAAAAATATCCAATGATTCAGCTAACAAAAGGCGACTATTTCTCCAAGCAGAAGTTGCCCAGTTCTTCATTTTCTCCCCTTCAGGCTTCTTGTTCACTTACACACATAGTGTTTCTGCATATCCACCTACAAATCCAATTAAGCACAACCATCAACTAGTTTAGAGAAACCTCACTACAATTAGAAGAAAAAACCCTCAAAAGGTTAAGTTCAGGTTTTTCATTATTTATTTTTTTGGGGTGACAATAGAAATGCAGAACCTATAGATCAGGACTCGGAGATATAAGCTCATGAACCATTTACCATTACTATTGCCAAATGTGATTGACAGGGTTCACGTATGATATAGTACTATTAAAAAGTACCGGCTTTTAGATAAGCTGGTATTATTCGGCATTTAATTTCGTGTGTAGATTTGCTTTTTGCCATGCTTGTGAGTTACAATTGTGTGGTGCTGTTTAGATAAGCTGGTACCTGGATAAAGCAGCATCATGTTTCGGGTTGATCTATAAGGTGAAAATTTTAATATTCAACTTCTGAGTTTTCTAGCAAATTTGCACAGGGTATTCCTAAGTACCAGCTTCCTGAGGCAAAGGATTTGTGTATATATATATACACACACATACAATAACTTTTTCTTATTCTTTTCGGAGGAAAGGAAAAACTAAATGCTACAAATGCAAAATAGACACAGTCCATGATATTGAGTTTCTGATAGAAATAAGGAATTCATACTTTTTACCACCATCTTCACTAACTTGGTTACCAAATTGAAAATGGCAACTAGCAAAAAGGCCTCGCTTGGCACGCCCCATGATGACCTTGCTGTCCGTGACGCTTCGCTTCAGAGCGTCTTTCAATTTGGAATTTATTTTACCTTCTCCGACATTCTTCAGGATCTTCTTCATCGTTTCCCTTGATCTAAACGGCATTTGCCTAAATTTTCTCGCTTCCTGATTCGCACTCGAACTGCATAGGTTTTAACAGACACAACATCAAAAACCTCACTCAATTGCTAAGTTGAGAAATTGGAATGAAACTTCAAAATCATCAGGGGGGAAGTTGATTAATGCTCAATGCTTGTTGTTTGGTACGAGCAAAATAAGGTATTAATTTGGTAGGTTAACACTTAAGATCGATAAAATGCAAAATAGGCAAAAAAAAAAAAAATGTAAGCAAGACAGTTATCCAAGATGTCATTGTTTCCAATATATAGGGGAAGCAGGCACCGTAATCTTTTTAAACAAGGATCAGACACTTAAACTTACCACAACCAAACCTTAATTCAAGATTCCTCCACACTCATACAAAAAAACTATATTTCGACCATAATCAAACCCCTATATGAGATTCAAAATCGGCAAACAGGTCATCAGAGAAGGGGAGGAGTGACGAAATAGAGAAAATCCGCCATTGTTGGGTTGTTGTAAGAGAAAAATGGTAGTTGGAGGCTTGTGAAAGGGAAGAGATCAACTAGGAAGGCGATAAAGAGGAACCAGGAAGACGAGGATTTGATAACCCTAGAGAGAGGCTGAGAAAAAATAGCGCGAGTTCAAACGGGAGAGGGAGCGTTCTTTCCTTGTTCTTTTTGGGTCACAATTTTTTGAGCTTAAGGCCTTGGTATCGTATGGAGATTCTTTTTTTAGATTTCTGGGGATGGAGATTGTTGAGATTGTTGTAGACGGAGATTCTTAGGGTTTGTTAAATTTGTAAAATTTTTATGTTTGATATAAGTTTATTGAGATAGATTGTTTAATGACAGATTACAAAAATACCCCTTATAAAAATAGCCTTAAAATCGATGATAATCATTTGCCATGGCCTTTGTCTGTTCATTTTCACTTCTTGCACCAAGTACAATACCATAATTTTCTAGAGCAACCCACTTGCACCCTAGAGGACACATGTTATAGGAGGAGTAATGATGCATCAAGTTAAGAAAAATAACAATAAAATAATATAAAATGCAACTTCGGCTTGGGGTGTTCTAGAGCAAAATGCAGTTGAATGTAAATTCACAAAGTTATGACAACCCATTTCCCGGAGGACACATGCTATAGCAACTGCCAGGAGATTATTCAAATCTTCACTAAATGTAAATTCACAAAGTTACGTGATCTGGATGACATGGGCAACCATGGAAGAAGATCAAGGAAGTTCTGTCCGTGCTGAGAAAATTCGTGACCTCTACTGGTGTGGGCAATACAACACTTTGAGCAAAACTTGAGCAAGTCGATCGAGAAGATAAGAGTCGGGGAGAAGAAGAAAAGATCCGCCAATACAAAACTAGAGCACAACTCGATCGAGAAGATAAGAGTCGGGGAGAAGAAGAAAAAATCGCCTGCTGCTGGTGTGGGCAAAGGGTAGGTAAGGAATAAAAACAATCTATCCCCAACAATCTCCAAGAAGCTTGGTTGGAGAAGATTGTTTTTATGGGATTCTTTAGCCAAAACAATCTCTCAAAAGAATACAATCTCGAAGCTCCAACCCATACCAAACGGCACTATTTTTACCATCTCCAACAATCTCGTAAAAAAGAATCTAAATGAATCTCCTAGAATACAATACCAAACGGGCCCTAAGGCTCCAAAAGTTTTAATAGCGGTTATTTTTACAACATTTTTATAATAGTGTTTAATGTAAATTAAAACGCTATTAAACAAAAATGAATTTATAATTTATAGCACTTGGAATATAAACGCTATAAATTAATGCTATAAAAAGTCAGTTTTGTTGTAGTAATTAACTTGAGGTAGAACTCGTTTTCAAAATCCAACATTAAAATCCCACAATACATTTTCCGACAATTTATACGAACATAGGAACTTGGTCATAAACCACAACTAAAATCTTTAGGGTCATGATCCCAAATTAATCCAACAAGAGCATAATTAATAATTTGTAAAAAGTTGGGTCATAATTCGCAATATAAAATATGGGTCATTCCATGTAAATAATTCTGCAGGGGTATAATTATTACATTTCGAAAACTCGGTTCAAAACCGTAAATACAAAACAGTGGGTCACATTTGTAATTATACCAGAAGTGAGGGGCCCGATTTAGAATTTAGAAATAGGGTTTTATCTTCACCGATGGATGATAGCAGCAGGGAGGAAGAGGGGTGCAGGGCGGCGCTGGATTCGTCCGTCGGGATCCCGGCTTCGATAGGGCATGGGCGCTGGTGGTGAGGCTCGTCAGTCAGCCTCCATCTCCGGCAAGGGCGAAGGCACAAGGCTAGTCCTCCGGTGGTTTGAGGCGCGAAAAAAAAAGGCTCGATATATGGTGAGCGATGCAGGGAGGGTACTGACCGGTGTTGTCGAGGGTGGCTCGATCCAGAGGAAGACGGAGGTGGCAGAGGCAAGGCGAGACGACGGCCTGGCGTTTCTCCCTGGGTTCCGGTGTCGGCGCCAAGGATCTTCCAGCCACTGCAGTGGCGAGCTAGAGGTGGCTCTTCTAGTTTCGTACAAGGCTCAACAAGCCAGAGAGTGAGGCAGAGGTGAGGTGAAGGGCTGCTATCGACCTAGGTTACCTGAGAGTTCGAGAAGGAGAGGCAAAGATGAGGGAGAGATGGAAGCTTCCTGCAAGCCGCAGTGGAGGGAAATGGGCTGAAAGGTTGAGACTTCACAGAGTGTTGAGGTGAGGGGTCGGGTAGAGTTTCATAACACAGACAGCTTTGAGCTATAGGCTACCAAGAGAAGAAGCAAGGACACGCCATCACTAGGCGGGAAGGTGAGTCCAAGAAGGAAAAGAGGGGAAAAGAAAATAAAAATAAAAATAAATCAAATAACACTTAGAATAAACTCGATCAAAATACCCGGAACGGAAATTTTCGGAACGGAAAAATTTTTCGTCATTTTCCAAAAAAAAGAAAAATACGGACTATATATATATATATCAAATATATTCAAATATACTTGTAAAAATATAAGTTATCATATACAAATCGTTCTCGTAAAATATTCTCGATAATAATACAATAACTTAAATTACGACGTAGAAATACTTGCAAAAAATATGAAGCTATTTAAAATATCGATAAAATCCGAGAAAATACAAAACGCAAACGCGCCAAAATTTGGGGCGTTACACCAAGATTTCTTTAGGGAAGAAAATTATGACCCACATAATTGTAGGTTAATGTTCCCAAAAATAAAATCTTCCCTAAAAATAAAACAAAACTTTAGGGGTACGATTACTCTTCCCTAAAAATAATACGATTACTTTAGAGAAGAACATTATGACCTACATAATTGTAGGTTAACGATCCTAAAATAAAATATTATTCCGATATGAATAATAATTGTACCTGAACTTAACCAAAAGGTCAAGAAATGAATTATATGTATACTCTTTAGACTCCCTAATTATACAAGTTTTAAAAGCATCAACTTTAGTAGCTAATCGACGTGGAATAACAAAATCGTTCAAAAAATTTAACGTAAATAGATGATGCTCATAACAAAAGATTCCCAAACTTAAAAAATAGTTTAAAAATAAAGATTTTTTTGTCCAAAAAATAGGTTGGTTGTAACAAAAAAAAGTTCAGTGAAATTTTCTAATAACAGATTGTTAGTTTAATAAATAAAGATTTTCTGACTTAAAAATATAGATTACAAAATAATTTTTTTTAGGAGTAAAGATATTTTCGAAACAAATCGGTTACAAATTTTTTTTTTTTGACTTAAAAAAAATTTAATCGCGTTAATTGTGGAAGCTATATTTTTAAAATACTAACTCCACAACGCGCCACGTCAGCGCCCATGTATACTGCTTTAATAGAGTATATCATTTTTTTTGGACTTAAAAAAGAGATTTAATGACGTTAATTGTGAAAGCTCTAAAATACTGCCTCCACAGCGCGCCATGTCAGCGTCCATGTATACTGCCTTAGTAGAGTATATAGATGTATGTATATACTTTCTTGCATTTTCTTGTTTGTTTTTAAATTTAAATGATATATTAGTTTTATAAATTTGTATGGTGCCCCGAAATTTCTTATTCGTTTTTAACGAAAACAATGTAATAACCGGAATTTTGAAACCCCGGTAAACCTGAATTTAACCGATTTTCGAAACGTCAATCTTAAATAAATAAGTACATAAATTAAAAGTAAAATAGAACGAGTGTTATTTCCATCATTTTATGTGACATTAATTCACATAAAATGACGAAACCTAGTAACCGGAAATAAATTACGCACCTTAAGATAAGAATAATAATAAATTCATAAAAATACGGAAATTAATTCCATATTATATAATTTCCCGCGCTTTTAACGAGTTCCGGATCCTGTTCTAGAGAGAGAGAGGCTGGAGATAACCCGCTACTAGGCCCAATTACCGGCCCAGCCCATCAGCCCATCGCATAATCTAATCCTAACCCTTTACCCTAATCTAGCTGCTAATCAAATGTAACCTAATCCTACGCTACTCCTGCTCTCCCTTTCCCTTCCCTGTACGAAGACGGAAACATCGCAACTGCAACCGCCGCGCCTCCCTGTTGACCACCAATACGACTCAGCAACCAGACCGCCAGGAGGAGCTTGCAGCCGCGCCGATCGAAGCCGGAACGAGACCCACGCAGCGAACCTTGTGCCGCCAAGACCGTCGGGATTCTGCAGTGTGCGTGCACGGAGGCTAGCACACGCCTCTCTTCGCCACTCTCCTGCGCCGAGAAGGACGAAGCCGAACCAGTCCTGCGCCGAGAAGGACGAAGCCGAACAAGCCCTGCGCCGAGAAGGACGAAACCGAACCAGCCTGCGCCGAGGAGAACGAGCCGGAGCCTGGTAAGCCGCCGCCTTCTCCCTCCTCGTCACTCTTCTTCTCGGGTTAGTCTCGTTAAGCATCACCACGCCGGCTCTCTTCGGCCTTGCAGCAGCACCAGAACCACCACCGAGCCAGGGCGCGTTGCTGTCGACCACCCAGAACCACCACCGAGCCCGTGCGCGCTACTGTCGACCATCCAGAACCTCGCCAGCCACCGCCAGATACCGGTAAGCCTTGTTGTTGTCCCCTTCGTTACCTTCTTCTCCACTTCCGAGCGTAGCTAACCTCCACATCGTCGGAACCAAGCGACTGCAAGCTGAATCCGGAGCCTGACCTTCAAGCCTGCAGTGTGGTCAACGAACCACCGCTGTTACGTGGAAGGCACTGTTGTTCCGGGTGCGGGTAGAGCCGGTCTTCTTCACTGCTGCAGCCGGAGAACCGTTGTCGAGCCGGGCCGATCCAAGGTGTAGGTGAGTGTGTTGTACAGTCCGAGCCTTGTTGCTCCTGTTTTTAATACCGAATGTGCAGCTGTAAGTTTATATCATGAGAGCTGAGAGCTATTGTATATATACTTATATATATATATATATATATATATATATATATATATATATATAATGAAATAAAAGTGTACATATAAATGTCTTATAAGGTTATACATGTAGATAGATATATGGATCTACTCACATGAGCGCGAGTTAGGGTACGTGTGTTGAATCTTATAGTCGAGTATGTATATATATATAAAGACGTACAAGTTAGTGTGGTAAAGTATATAGAAGCTTGGAATTCGATGGATATATAATCTTTATATAAGAGTATACTCATAAGCATAAAAGTAGAATATATAAAAATGCGAGTATATATATATAAGTACAAGTTGGAATTATGTAGATACAAGTGAGTTGAGGAGGAGGAAAAACATGTTGACGGTATTATGTTTTTAGTAGCATAATTAGTAACCGGAGAGGAGGAATGTTATCCTTCTTAGGGTTGTCTCGAGTTTGGACCTTATAACCTATAAGTAGCTATCCGAGAGACATAATCTATGGAAAATAAGATAACGAAGAAATTAGTAGAACTCCAGAATAAACTTCGAGAAATTACGATACCAAGGGTATAATGGTTTTTTACCATAAGAGAGTTTTTCCGTAATTCCTTCGCATGAGGTTGGACATCGAGATGTGATTTTGATACACATACCTTATTTGACAGGCGTTTGAGTTACCACGAGTACGGACTGTTGAGACGTGTTAGAGTATATTTTGACTCAGGTAAGTCCTTGCGACTTACTTAGCTGGTTTCTGGATATTAGTTGGGTGATAATGGTTGTGTGTGTGCAATGTGTGTTATAATAAAAATAACTTGTTAGGACGACCGTGGTTGTTATGTGTTAAGGCCCAAGTGTATGTATAACGGGCCGTGACATCACTGCCCAGCTCTACCAGGAGACTGGGAGGTTCTCTATACCCAGACCATCCAGGTACACGGTGAGATGCATCGGATCCACTCCTGATGGGTACACGGGGGCGGAGGCGAGGTTTGGGAATCCCTCGTGTCACAAAATAAGTATCATTAGAGTGAATGACTTAATTGAAGATAATAAATGGATTGTTTGAAAGCATGATGAGTGTTTATTATTTTATGTGTGTGTGTGCTATTATTATTCTCCTAATGTTTAGATAACTAGCTAATGGTTGTTTTGTTGTGTTTTTAGTTTTACTGCAGGTTAGAACAACAGCTGAGTGATCCGGAAGTAGTGATCAGCCGGGTCTCCGTACTCTTTAGAGTGGGGGTTTGGGTTGTTGCTTTGTTGTCTTTCCCTTTTGTTAAGACAATTAGTCTTTTCCGTTGTTTAAGTACGATAGGTTGTTAGACTTTGTTGCATTCATTCTTTTACAAATACATTTTATGAATTTCGGTTTTTTCTGATTTATGTCTTGTTGCAAGATCCTAGTAATATTGTTGTCAAACTGAGGTCGGGACCCATTGTGAGGTCCTAACCAGTAATGTCCCGAGTTCTGAGAATTCGGGGTGTTACAACATGGTATCAGAGCTCTAGGTTGGCAACAATGGTACTTGAAATTTTCTGAAAGACCGAATAAGTTTTAAGCAAAACCCGAAAGGGGTCTAAGTTTTAAAAAGAGAATTTTTTGTTTTCAAATGCATGCATAGTCTGGTTGGGAATAGAAAAGTACGGCTGACCACCACTACTACCGTGGATCTCAGTATGCTTAGTATGAACTTTAAGTGTACTTTAGTTGGACTTATTAGCGTGATTAAACAGATGTGATATAGATAAGTACTTGTAGAAGAGTAGTGGAAATTACAGTTCTATTATACCCTTAACGGAGATAAGTAAATGAGATCCTCACTCCGTTGACACACCTAAGTATATTTGAAGGGTTTCAACATAAGGATAAGTATGCTCAGCTTATGAGCATTAGGGTAGGAGAACGTCCGGGCAACTCCTTCAGACTTGTTGAGAAACGTTGAGACGGAAAAGCGAAGACCAAAAGACAACGCCAACGACAATAGCAAGAAGAAGATACAGTCAACTCCACAAGGTCAAATGAAGAAAATCCATGAGAGAAGTTCCGGGGAAGCGTTGACTGACCGGCAAGTATACAAGTTAGGAGAGATAACCCATAAATTCTTTCAAAGTGTGGTGGAAAGCAACGTTACAGACAAAGAAGATGGCCGAAGAAACAAGCATAGGTGTGGAAGTCAAAGAGAGGTGGTAGGACTCAAACAAGAGATATAGAATTCAAGCTCACTGATGGACCAGAAGGTGAAAGTTGATGCCAGAAACAGAACAAAATATGATCACCTTGGCAGTCTACTTGACACCACAATCAAAATGGATAACCAAGACAGTCAAAAGCATAGAAGTCTACATGAAATACATTGTCCATCCAAATATGAAGAATTAAAGAACTGTAAAATGGAAGCTTACGCGTTACCAACAAGTGAAAGACAAATTTTACCAACATGGAAGCGGAGTGACTTTCTAGAAGACAAGTAATTGACATTAAGGGCCGTGATACAAATATCAAATCATAGAATCATGGAAGCAGAGTCAAAGGGATCACTATAAAGGCAGCATTATAATACCAATCAAAGAAGGAAGTTTGTAAGAAGGATCTTGGCGTACCCGAATGCCCAAAATAATCTCCCTCTCACAAGTGGACTTAAAATTTTCAACACCAACGATTTACCCCGGGGAACCACGAGCAGCTGATGGCTGAGGTTAAAGTAATCGCGAAGATGCATATACGAGCTATCGTGGGAGAATTGACGAGTCCGTTGACGGTAGATGAATGATAATTCTAAACTCGGAAAGAGTATAACGCCCTTATAGTGCGAAAGAGAAGTGTAGATTATAGAAGAGTTAAAGAAGTACAAGCGGAGAAACTAGAGAAGATAGATTTTTACCAGGTTTATCCAATTTCAAAGAGAAAGAAGAAACATAAGCCTATGATCTTGTAGAAGGTCAACTATAGACTACTTGATAACAACTGGGACTTTACACGTGCGGGTTAACTAGTGGTGACTGGTTGCCAAATAATAAGAATAACCACAAAGTTACAAAAAAAACTTTATTGACATGAGGAGGAATCCTTAAAACGACCCATTTGCGGCCAATGTGAAGTCAATCAATACGAGTGCTGGTAACACTGAATAAGTTCAAGTCAGTAACTCTAAAGAGAATTGACGGTCCGAAATGACCCTTATATCAGTAATGATATAAAAAGAATTATTGTGAGCAGTTGCTTGTCTACTGACTAAGGAAAATGTTACAAATCACGGTTAGTATGGGTGGATTCGTATAAGGAGAACCAGAGGAGTAAGAAGAAGCAGATGATTTTGACCAAGTCATACGTCAGTCCGGGATATGCTCGTAGTATACCACACGAATGAGACGGATGGTGTACTTTCGAGAAAAAGCTGGGATCAATTTTCGTGATCTACAAAGGAAGTCCTTATGACTAAAGATGTGACACATAATAATTGGAATTATAGAGGCGGCACAAACACAGAAAGTATAATTTCATGCCGTGGTGAAAAGTCTTATAGAGTTTTTAGGTGATTGTGAATGAAACCTACATCTTTGTTGGAACAGACATCAGAAAGAATTTAAAGTGAAATGGTGGTACTTCAATGAAAATTTAAGTTAACCCTGATAACCAATAATATGTAAATGGAGGAATAGTAGTGAGATTGCATACAAATGGTGTA
Source organism: Fagopyrum homotropicum (assembly GCA_033239125.1). NCBI lineage: Eukaryota > Viridiplantae > Streptophyta > Magnoliopsida > Caryophyllales > Polygonaceae > Fagopyrum > Fagopyrum homotropicum. The sequence goes on from BSWB01000005.1 coordinate 52,179,655, forward strand.
CTAGAAGTCCATTTCTCGACTGATCACAAATGAGTTGAGGGAAGTAATAAGACCAACCAACGTGGTCCGTAAGGCGTAAACGAGGAAACTCAAAGGGATTTAACTATCCTATATGTGGTAAAAATTTAAAAGAAGGTGAAACGACATGAGTATCAGGAAAACATAATGCGATGCGAAGAATTGGACTTTTGAGAAAATCAGATACATCTGACATTTGTATAAAAAGGGTACAAATGACTTTGTGGTATACGCTGATATATCCAAGCTGGGCTTTGGTGTATTTTTATGCAGAGGGGTAAGGTCATAGCCTATGCGTCTCGACAGTTGAAGACGTATGAGGAGAACTACCCCACACCCGACCTAGAGTGAGCTGCAGTAGTCCATGCTCTTAAGATTTGGCGTCACTATCTCTATGGGGCGACATGTCAGATTTTCACAGACCATGAGAGTCTGAAGTATATATTCATTCAGCGGGAGTTGAATAACCGCCAGAGGCGGTGGTTAGAGTTGATCAAGGACTTCGACCTTGAGATTCTTTACCACCCGGGAAGACGAATGTGGTAGCTGATGCTTTGAGCCGGAAGACGTCTAGGGAGAGGGCGATAGCCGGTTGACATTACAACCACAGTTACAGAGAGACTTGGCTTGGTTGGAAATAGAGATTCAGTTTCCCGATACAGATAGTCAATTGGCTACTTTGGAGTTACTCCTTGATTTGTTGGATGAGATCCGACAGAAGCAGGAGACTTGCCCGACTTTGATCAGGATCCGAGACAAGATGTCTCGAGATGAGGCCACACAGTTCACTGTTGGTGCTGATGGAGCGATGAGATGTCAGGACCGCGGTTGTGTGCCGTCAGACAGTGAGTTGAGACAGAGGATACTAGGTGAAGCTCATGCTACCCCATACTCAGTATATCCTGGAGCGAGTAAGATGTACAAGGATGTGAGAAAATCTTTCTGGTGGGGTGGTTTGAAGTCCGATGTGACTCGGTATGTAGCTTAGTGCACGACCGGCCAGCAGGTCAAGATTGAGCATCGTAGGTCCGGAGGAGAGCTCCACCCACTTCCAGTACCACAGTGGAAGTGGGAGGATATATCTGTAGATTTTGTCACAGGTTTGAGTATCAGTAGAGGATTTGACGCTATTTGGGTAGTGGTAGACCGTTTGACGAAGACCGCACGTTTCATTCCGATTAAGGTAACGTGGCCGGTGAGTCGTTTAGCTGAGGAGTTCACCAGAAACATTGTGAGACTCCATGGAGTACCGAGGACTATCGTCTCTGACAGAGATGGACGTTTTACCTCGAGATTTTGGCAGCAGGTACATACTGCTTTGGGGACGAGTCTCCACTTTACTACCGCCTACCACCCCAGTCTGAGAGGACCATTCAGACCTTAGAGGACATGCTCCGGGCGTGTGTACTAGATTGGGGACAAGTATGGCCAAATCATCTTCCACTGGTAGAGTTTTCATATAATAACAGATGACACGCGTCTATTGGGATGGCCCCTTATGAGGCTTTGTACGGGCGGAGATGTCGTACACCATTATGTTGGGATGAGCCCAGCAGAGTTGATGGAGTAGCTCCAGATCAGATATAGGATGACATCGCTCGGATTGCCCTAGTCCGAGAGCGGATGTTAGCAGCTCAGAGTCGTCAGAAGTCCTACGCCGACAAAAGGCGTCGACCTTTGGAGTTTAGAGTGGGTGCTCAGGTGTGGCTGAGAGTGTCATCTACGAGAGGAGTCAGGCGTTTCGGCATTAAGGGGAAGCTGAGTCCCCGATATGTCGGACCTTTTGAGATCTTGGAGAGAGTTGGAGAGGTGGCCTACAGATTGGCATTACCACCGAGATTAGAGGGTGTTCATCCGGTCTTCTATGTATCTCAGTTGAGAGAGTACATCCCGGATCTGAGACACGTCATCAACCATGAGGATGTGACAGTTGAGCCTGACCATACATTTGTAGAGTACCCAGTAGCTGTCTTGGAGCGCAGTAATAGACGTCTGCGGTCCAAGGATATACCTATGTTGCGGAAATAGTGGTCTAGGAGAGGAGCTGATGATACCACTTGGGGGACTGAGGAGAGTATCAGAAGTAACTATCCCGAGTTCTTTGAGGGGTTAGAGGTTTCTCATGTATTAACGAGTTAGTACTCGGATGTTGTGTTGTTTGACCTTTCAGGTTTTTATATTGATTTGAGTGATTACGTTGTATGTGATACATGCCTACTTGTGATGATTGAGTAGTTGCATGGTAGAAAATGAAAATGTCAAGAAAACTAAAATATACCAAAGGAAATGTGCGATTAAGAGAATTATTCTAAGTTTCGGGACGAAACTTCTTTTAAGAGGGCACTGATGTAATAACCGGAATTTTGAAACCCCGGTAAACCTGAATTTAACCGATTTCCGAAACGTCAATCTTAAATAAATAAGTACATAAATTAAAAGTAAAATAGAACGAGTGTTATTTCCATCATTTTATGTGACATTAATTCACATAAAATGACGAAACCTAGTAACCGGAAATAAATTACGCACCTTAAGATAAGAATAATAATAAATTCATAAAATACGGAAATTAATTCCGTATTATATAATTTCCCGCGCTTTTAACGAGTTCCGGATCCTGTTCTAAAGAGAGAGAGGCTGGAGATAACCCGCTACTAGGCCCAATTACCGGCCCAGCCCATCGCATAATCTAATCCTAACCCTAAACCCTAATCTAGCTGCTAATCAAATGTAACCTAATCCTACGCTACTCCTGCTCTCCCTTTCCCTTCCCTGTACGAAGACGGAAACATCGCAACTGCAACCGCCGCGCCTCCCTGTCGACCACCAATACGACTCAGCAACCAGACCGCCAGGAGGAGCTTGCAGCCGCGCCGATCGAAGCCGGAACGAGACCCACGCAGCGAACCTTGCGCCGCCAAGACCGTCGGGATTCTGCAGTGTGCGTGCACGGAGGCTAGCACACGCCTCTCTTCGCCACTCTCCTGCACCGAGAAGGATGAAGCCGAACCAGTCCTGCGCCGAGAAGGATGAAGCCGAACCAACCCTGCGCCGAGAAGGACGAAACCGAACCAGCCTGTGCCGAGGAGAACGAGCCGGAGCCTGGTAAGCCGCCGCCTTCTCCCTCCTCGTCACTCTTCTTCTCGGGTTAGTCTCGTTAACCATCACCACGCCGGCTCTCTTCGGCCTTGCAGCAGCACCAGAACCACCACCGAGCCAGGGCGCGTTGCTGTCGACCACCCAGAACCACCACTGAGCCCGTGCGCGCTGTTGTCGACCATCCAGAACCTCGCCAGCCACCGCCAGATACTGGTAAGCCTTGCTGTTGTCCACTTCGTTACCTTCTTCTCCACTTCCGAGCGTAGCTAACCTCCACATCGTCGGAACCAAGCGACTGCAGGCTGAATCTGGAGCCTGACCTTCAAGCCTGCAGTGTGGTCAACGAACCACCGCTCTTACGTGGAAGGCACTATTGTTCCGGGTGCGGGTAGAGCCGGTCTTCTTCACTGCTGCAGCCGGAGAACTGTTGTCGAGCCGGGCCGATCCAAGGTGTAGGTGAGTGTGTTGTACAGTCCGAGCCTTGTTGCTCCTGTTTTTAATACCGAATGTGCAGCTGTAAGTTTATATCATGAGAGTTGAGAGCTGTTGTATATATACTTATATATATATATATATATATATATATATATATATATATATAAAATGAAATAAAAGTGTACATATAAATGTTTTATAAGGTTATACATGTAGATAGATGTATGGATCTACTCACATGAGCGCGAGTTAGGGTACGTGTGTTGAATCTTACAGTCGAGTATGTATATATATATAAAGACGTACAAGTTAGTGTGGTAAAGTATATAGAAGCTTGGAATTCGATGGATATATAATCTTTATATAAGAGTATACTCATAAGCATAAAAGTAGAATATATAAAAATGTGAGTATATATATATAAGTACAAGTTGGAATTATGTAGATACAAGTGAGTTGAGGAGGAGGAAAAACATGTTGACGGTATTATGTTTGTAGTAGCATAATTAGTAACTGGAGAGGAGGAATGTTATCCTTCTTAGGGTTGTCTCGAGTTTGGACCTTATAACCTATAAGTAGCTATCCGAGAGACATAATCTATGGAAAATAAGATAAGGAAGAAATTAGTAGAATTCAAGAATAAACTTCGAGAAATTACGATACCAAGGGTATAATGGTTTTTTACCATAAGAGAGTTTTTCCGTAATTCCTTCGCATGAGGTTGGACATCGAGATGTGATTTTGATACACATACCTTATTTGACAGGCGTTTGAGTTACCACGAGTACGGACTGTTGAGACGTGTTAGAGTATATTTTGACTCAAGTATGTCCTTGCGACTTACTTAGCTGGTTTCTGGATATTAGTTGGGTGATAATGGTTGTGTGTGTGCAATGTGTGTTATAATAAAAATAACTTGTTAGGACGACCGTGGTTGTTATGTGTTAAGGCCCAAGTGTATGTATAACGGGCCGTGACATCACTGCCCAGCTCTGCCAGGAGACTGGGAGGTTCTCTATACCCAGACCATCCAGGTACACGGTGAGATGCATCGGATCCACTCCTGATGGGTACACGGGGGCGGAGGCGAGGTTTGGGAATCCCTCGTGTCACAAAATAAGTATCATTAGAGTGAATGACTTAATTGAAGATAATAAATGGATTGTTTGAAAGCATGATGAGTGTTTATTATTTTATGTGTGTGTGTGCTATTATTATTCTCCTAATGTTTAGATAACTAGCTAATGGTTGTTTTGTTGTGTTTTTAGTTTTACTGCAGGTTAGAACAGCAGCTGAGTGATCCGGAAGTAGTGGTCAGCCGGGTCTCCGTACTCTTTAGAGTGGGGGTTCGGGTTATTGCTTTGTTGTCTTTCCCTTTTGTTAAGACAGTTAGTCTTTTCCGTTGTTTAAGTACGATAGGCTGTTAGACTTTGTTGCATTCATTCTTTTACAAATACATTTTATGAATTTCGGTTTTTCTGATTTATGTCTTGTTGCAAGATCCTAGTAATATTGTTGTCAAACTGAGGTCGGGACCCATTGTGAGGTACTAACCAGTAATGTCCCGAGTTCTGAGAATTCGGGGTGTTACAAACAAGAAAATGAAAGAATGTATATACGATAAGAATATAATCTTCTTACACATCTAAACACAAAGTAACGGGTATAGGGTGAAAATTAAATATAACTTACTAATAAGTTAATAAAATTAAAAAAATATAAAGAAAAGTAAATAAATAAAGAGCTATACTTAAAGTAATATTTTCTAAATCAAATATATTAACCCATTCCCTACAACTAGATAAGATTAGAAAGATTGATATACAATTTTTCAAGACCGTCATCAATAGAAAAAGCAATTTTTTTTCTTGATATTCTTAATGTTTTAACTTTTTCTCTAGTTATTCACTAAATTTTAACTTTTCTCTTGATATCCTTATTATTCTATTTGCTTTTTTATACCCATTCTTAGTATACTACATAATAAGTTATTATAAATAGTTAAAAAATTTAAAACTAATTATTACTTCAAAACATTTTAAACTAATAAATTAAATCAAAATCAAAATCAAAATTTTTATTTTTTTATGAGTCCATAAATTTCAACATATAGTAATTTTTTTTGAAATTAATTTTCTATAATTTATTTTAATTTGAAAATAAAATATTATATATTTATTTGTAAATTTTTTGTTTTTTATAATATACTTTTCCTACTTTTAAAATTAAAAAAAAAACATAATTTTTTAAAATTTTCGAATTAATATAAATTATATTAAATTTAATTTCAAAATAAATAAAATTTATTATAATTTTAATTTCTAGACTCTTAATAAAATTTTAAAAAATTCTTTTTAAAATTCTTATATATTTAAAAAAAAATACAAAGTAAAAAATAAAAAATACCTTTATTTTAAGAAATAGAAAGTATATAAAAATATTTTTATTATAAAATTATTAATTTAATTTAAGGATTTTTCCGTTTGGTACCCCTGAGTTTTTGGCTTTTCCGGATGGTACCCAAAGTTTTTTACGTTTCCGTTTGGTACCCCCGAATTTTTGGCTTTTCCGGATGGTGCCCAAAGTTTTTCACGTTTCCGCTTGGTATCCCTGAGGTTTCGGTTTTTCCGTTCCATACCCTTATTTCTTCTTTTTTGTTGTCTAAAATAACGTTTTTTTTATTAAATTTATAAAAAAAATTGTAACACCCCAAATTCTCGGAACTCGGGGAGCTACTGGTTAGGACCTCACAATGGGTCCCGGCCTTGGTTTAACAACAACATTACTTGGATCTTACAACAAGGCACAAATGTACTTAAAACAATTTCAAAACACAATATTCTTATTGTATGAATGTACACATGTGACAGCCTTACAAAACATAAACATATACATAACATGCGTGTTGTATGGGAGACTCCCCCGTCCCCATCTAATGAGTACGTGGACCCGGCTGACCATCCGTTCCGGATCACTCTGCAACTGTCTATCTCTACGAATCTACAACACGGATAAACCGTTACCTAACAATCCAAAAATAAGCAGAATAAGGATAGCACAAACACAAATAAGGTAACATAAACAATCATCATGCTAGCACACAAACCGGTTATTATCTAGTAGTTAAGTGATACACCTTATTCCATTTTACAGTTGTGGCACGAGAATCTTAGGAGTTCTCGCCTCCGTTCCTTATCCAACTGGGTGTAGGTCTAGCTTACCTCCGCCGGTAGTATCACTACAAACCGAGTGTGGACTAGTTCCTAAAGAAACCCCAGCGCCCTCAAGCTAACTGAGCAGAATGCCACCGCCCGTTACTCTTAGACCAAGTTATAGGTCGGTAAATATTTATTACTAAAATATAAATATAAACATATCATTCACACACCACTACCATTATCCACACTCATATCTAGAAGTCAGCTAAGTAAGCCCAAAGGACTTACCTGAATTCAAACATAATCTCGTTATCTCGACCCGGTCTGTAACCGCAGGAACTCAACCGCCTGTTATAAAAGGCAAGTGGATCAATAATATATTCCACTTAATTAGAAGTCTCTGACTTCTAAGATATTTAACTCTATCATCAGCTAAATTACCAAAATACCCTTATACGGATAAATGACTGTTTTAACCCTGGTCCAGAAACTTTATAAAATTCCATAACCAAGTTCCAAACTATTCTTTGGAACTCAAAACCACACTCAAACTCTCAAAGGAAAGTTTGCTAAAGGTTTAGAAGAGTTAACTACATTCTTGACTTTCATAAAAAGTCGTCAAGGTCCGACTTTGGCTTAAGATATGATAACCGAATAAAAATATAAAAAGTCTAACAAAAATCTCTAAATCTTTTATGCTATGCACTCTATCCATAGTAGTCAGAATTTTCCAAAAATACATAATAATCACTTCTACACAAATTCTCAAAGTTGGTTCCAAAACAAGAAATTCATACTTGGCCAAAATCTGAGTATTTCTAAACTGCTCAGCCAGTCCACTTTGGACCTTCATAGATCTAAATCCAACCGTTGGATCAACCCCAACTTTTGATACACTACACTATGCATGACACTATATAACATACTAAAAACGGAACGGTGAATTATGTTTCTAAGGTACACAAACTTAAGCTCCAACATGACTGCACAACACTATATAATTCCAGCATTCACAATTTCAGCAAAAACCAGAAAACTGTTTAAGGTCCCAACTTTGAAAAAACATAACTCCTAAACCACTTGCTGGATTCATCCCAAATTTTAATATGTTCTACCACAATATGCCAACTATGTCATATCCAAAATTCAAGTCTAACAGAGATCAAAAGCCTAATCAAAACTATCTCACAAAACTGCATCTCATGCAGTTTTTCTCTACATTGAGTACACTTGTAAAAACTGCATGAGCAACCAACTTTGGAACACCATAACTCTCTAACTGTAACTCACATTCCTCTCAAATTTTAGTATGTTCTACCCTGCAATACCATATATATATCATATCCAAAATTTAGCAGCAACGGAAAAGTCTAAGTTACCCAAGTCTAGGCTCAAAGTCGGTTGTTCATCCCTTCTTGAAACTCGGAAGAAACAGCATGAATCTATACCAGCTCCTCTATGGCTGTTCTGGGTAGATTTAGGAGACATATAAGGGCACTCATTAGGCATGAATTACATGGGCGGAAGTGCAAGAAAGAGAAGGAGGCTCACCAATCTGCTTAGGACGCTGCTGCTTGATCCACAGGAGGGAAGTAGTGGTTACCTTGGTGATTGCAGTCGGTGGTGTGCAAGATCGAGCTTTGTGCCTTGTAGATCGCAGACTGCTGGTTCGTACGCCAAGTCCACGAAGCGAGGTTGCGTCATTGCTGATGGAGGAGAATGATGGAGTACCCCTGCACTCTTGGTTGTCGTCGGCTATGGAGTACCCAAGGCTGCGTTGGTTTAGAGGCGTAAGGCGGCGGAAAGCTAAATCTGTGTGGAGTGGAGGTCATCAGCGTGCAAGGGTGTGATCGATCAAGAGCAAGAAAGCAAGTGAAAAAGGTAAGGGAAGAAGTCATGACTCACCTAGGTAGAAGAATGTGTACATACTCTCAACACTCCTGGCCGACTCGTCACGTGTGCAGAAGGCTCCACTACTGCAATGAAGACCGGTGAGCAGTGGTTTTTTTGGTGAGTTGAAGGTCGATGATTTCAGCCAAGAAGGAGAGAGACCCGATGTAACGGCTGGGGAAGGAAAGAGCCGCAGATCCGCAGGCGTGAAGGCTGGAGAGAGAGAGGGCGTGCTGCTGTTGCGTGAATTACGGGGTAGTTAATGCAGCAAAATTCGGATCCGCCTCTATCTCAGCTCTCAAAAGGGAAGCAGCCTCTTCATCGCTGGACTGGGGCTTTGATGGGCTCATTGGGCTGTTGATCCACTGCTGGGTTGGTCCATCCGAGAGGTGGACATGCTGTTGGGCTGGCGTGGAGTGTGGACTACAAGTATGGTTGTCACAAAGCCCAGCTGGCTCACAAAGAGGCTGAAGACATTGCTGAAAGGGGTAAGTGAGAGGACCTTGTCATGTCTCTGTCGAGCTTGTTGGGACGTTGTCATGGCTTCGTCTTGGTCTCGTCAAAAGGGCGTCACGACTTTGTCAAGAACATGTCCTAATATAAATTAGGGTTTGATGGTTTACGGTTTGCTATAAAATTTTTATCATTTTATGTGCAGTGAGGTTACATAAAATGATAAAAATTTGAGATATTGTGTCCGACTAGATAAACATATACGGGTCAACGGATCGAAATCCGGTTTGCTACGGAATTAAACAGAATAAAAATTCCGGATATTACAAAAATATATAATAACAATTCTATATTATAAATTTCGAATACAAATATGTTTTTTTTTGTGGGAGACGAGTATATTTTAAGTGAAAAATAGAGATGCAATGTGATGTGAATATTTTGAACCGGTAAGCTCACAATTAACGTCGCAATTTTATTTTTTTCTAAAATACCTAATAATATTTTTTTTAATTGCGAGTTTGTTTGTTGTTGATGCTTGTGAGAAATTTTCTGCCGTGTAATCGAATGGAAGTCACTATTTTGTGTATTCAACTTCTGTAATATATAGATTCAATAATTACAAATAAATTGTTTTGATATATTTATACGTTTTGTACAGTTAATGTTTCATTTGTCAGAATATTAGTGTAACGCCCCAATTTTTGGCGCGTTGCGATATTTTTCTTTTAGTTTCTTTAGTTATTTTAAAGTATTTTACGGTGAAAAATATCTTTTCCGAGTTATTTATTACTTTGATACGTTCCCGTACATCCGTGTTATTATTTTCGGAAGAAGACGGGAAAGTTTTCCGGTTTAAAAAAATCCCGTTCCGAACGCTTTTGGATCGGATTCTTTCTTTTTTTTTCCTTTTATGTTAATTATTTTCTTTCTTTCTTTAAGTTATTTTTTTCTTCTTCCAGCGTGATGAGTGACACGCTTTGCATCTGACCCCTCTGCTTCACTACTGCTTTACGCTACCTCCCTCCTCACTCAACCCCTCATCCCTCTGATTCTCATCTCTCCAACTCTTTAGACTCTCAATCTCGTTCTCCTTCTTCGAAACCACACATTTAGAGCAAGCATATCAACCTCGCCAGAGAAGGGAGCTGGAGCATGTGATTCGCCTTTCCCAGCCTCTACAATTCCGTCGCCTTCGTCGCAGGAGCATCCCTTGCTCAAACCAGAACCAACGCCAGGGCAGTGGATTCGCCGCCGGACCCGCCTGCTATGCTGTGCTACCTTCCTCCCCTCTTCCAGGATTAGTCGCGCCAGGACACCCCGCTGGAGGACCCTTCTTCGCCTTGCACCGGCCTTCGCTCTCGCCTGGCTGGAGCAGCAACCAATCTCGCCGCCGGATTCTGGGCCTCATCTAGCCGGAGAGGAGCCACCGCGTCTCTCCCTTGCTTCGCCCTAGCCGGAGCCCATCGGAGCCGCCGCCTTGCTGAGTTCTCGGCCGCCCCTCTTTCTTTCCCCTGCTCACTGTCTGTGTCGCCAGGAAAGGGAGCCTCACCTTGCCCACTTCGACCTTGCTTCACTAGACCACGCCAGAGAGAAGATGCCCAGCCTCGCACCACCTTCGCCTCGCACCCGTCTGAATCCAGGGAGATGAAAAACCAACCCTTCCCCAGCCTTTTACAACTTCTGCTGCAAGCCTGCAACCGCCTGGAAGCCACCAAGGAGAGCAACGCCGGGGGAAACGAGACCCCATTCGGCCACCGGATCTCTTGCAGCCGCCGCCAACGCTCCTCACCGCCGCCTAGAGCCTTGCCGGATCCATGGCTGCCGCGCCCCCCCCTGTGCTTTTGCCTTCCGCTGAAGTTGAAAGGGTCAAAGGTGTTAAAGAAACCCTTTTAAAGTTATTAAATCGGGCCCCATCAGTTTATGTATAATTACAAGTTATACCCCATGTTCATATTTTACGTTTTTGGCCCCAGCTTTAATGTTTTAGCAATTATACCCCTGTAGATTAATTGTTGGCCCATATTTATATTCTTGGAAAATGGCCCAAGTTTATTTTAGAATTGTATAAATTGTCCCGGAAAGTATTTAAGCGGGTTTAGCCTTGGTTTTGAAAACGAGTTTTACCTTAGATTTTACATAAGTTATATATATTCCGTTCAAATTTAGCATATAAGCTAAATTTGTTTAGCTTTGGTGTTAGGACCGGAAGCGCCCCGATAAAGGCCAACGATCCCAATCTCGACATCCGTAGATCGACTTCCGTCTTTTGACGTTGTGTGAGTATTCCTTTCCCTCGATCTAGTTATGTTTAGTAGGATCATGCTAGGTTGGATATAACATAACTTAGAGTGAATACCAAGTAGTGGTTATGAACCTTAGGTGAGTTTTTAGAATTTATGATTGTGCTAAGACTTGAGGTGTTTGGTTATCTTGTGAGGTTGTTATAAGGCTTTAAGTTATAGGGTTGATCTTGTGAGCGTTTTGAGGCTCGAGGTTGGGGTTGTATGATCTTGTGGGATTTTGGAGTTTAGGTTTGGCTTATCCTAGCATGTGGTTTGATGGTTATGACCTTGTGAGATCGTGAGGACTAAGAGTTGTTATCCTAGCATGGTTATGGGTTATGATCTTGTGAGATCATTGAGACTAAAAGTCTAAGGACTTCTAGCATGTGAGAGAGATGCTGATTGTGTGCCTTTTTACAGGCGTTGAGTGTCTTCCTGCGGGAAGTTGAGAGCGGGATATAGCGGGATTATCTTTGGGACGACGTAAGTCTCCGAACTTACTTAGCTCATATTCTTTGTATTAGCATTATTGTGTGTTGGGTGGTGTGTGTTATTATTTTACTGTTTATAACAACTAAACCGGAAATAGGATTACCGACCTTTATATTATTTGGCCCAAGTGTATGATAACGGGCGGTGACATCACTGTCTGGCTCCCCGTGAGAGCTAGGGGGATCTCGGCGACTGGCCCGTGCTGGTTAGACGGTCGGAGGCATCCGACCGTTCCATTGCCGGAAGAAGGGACCGAGGCGAGTTTCGGAGGATTCTCGTGTCACAAAAGAAGTTGAACTAGAACGGGATATGACTTATTAAATAAAGATAATAAACCGGATTGTGTGCTTTGAGTATGTTGTGTGACTATGTTGAATTAATTGTGTTTGTGCCTTTCCCTTTAATTCTAATGCTTCGAATGTGAGCTAACGGTTTTATACCAAATGTTGTAGTTTGCCTTGCAGGTTAGGCATGCTCCGAGAGATCCGGAAGGGTGGGCAGCCGGGTCCCGTACATTTTAGGAAGGGTTTTGTTTGGAGTCACGTTTGGAGTTTTGTATATTGTATTATTGTATGCCGCAATTATGGCGTTTGGTCTGTGTAGTTGTTTTCGGCTGAAGTCCGTTGTTTGTTTTCTTTTGGGTTTTCTTACATTGCATAAAATGTATTTCGGTTTTGGCCTATATTTGTGCCTTGTTGCAAGATCCGGTGAAATTGTTGTCAAGCTAAGGGTCGGAACCCATTGTGAGGTCCCAACCCGTAGCGCCCCGAGTCCCGCGGATTTGGGGTGTTACAAAAGTGGTATCAGAGCTCTAGGTTGACAACAATGGCACTCGCAATCTTCTAAAAGCCAAATAGAGGGAAATAGAACCCTCAAGGGTTCTAAGTTTAAAATGAGTTTTCGTTTTCAAAATTACATGCATGAGTCGGGTTAGAATGTACGGACCACCACTCCTTCCGCAAATCTCGGCAGCTTAGCTTATTAGATTTTGATATGTATATATATGTATATATAGATATGATATGAGGTTTGTAGTTATGCATGATAGAATTGATGTGTACCTTTGTGATTGTATGTTGCATGATGAACTAGATATATATATGCATAGTTATATATTTGACCTTAGGATTCTTTGGGCTTGTTAATGCCTTGTACTATTGTAATGAATTCCCTGATGTGATAAATTAGTAGTAATGTAAACATATGAATTATATATATAGTTATATATATATATACACATATGGTATGCTAGTATTATATTAGTCGTAATGGACCTTATAGTTAAGATGATAGGAAGCTATCATCGCCCTTGGACAAACGCCTTTTGGGATTAGGATAGTATATATACGATGAGTATGCTCAAGTACCGAGTCGAGCATCACATTCTGGCTAACACCCTGGCGATTCAGACTCCTTTTGGGGACGTCAAAGAAACCATCTTAATGATAAAGAGGACATTAGCGGCAAGGACGAACAAACAGAAGGGAACTTTGAGTCAACTTAAGAGAATTCGAGATGGAAGCAATACAAGTAAAGAGAGCAACGTTAAGGTGTATAAGTGGTTATAAAGAAGCCATGATTAAACAACAACGAAACCAATAGTGATAACGAACTTATAGTTCTTCAAGAAGACGCGTGGACAACTAAAGATGCGAATTGAGGAGGAGGGGGATACATTATAGCAAGGTTAAAGGTGGTATTCCATTAAGATGTGGAAGTTTCCTTAGGCGCTCCTAAACATTGGAGTCAAGATAAGAAGAGTGATTAGAACTTTTGCGAAGGATTTAAGATACTGTTAAGAAACGCCTAGAAGAAAGAAGTGTGAGTAGACGTGATTCCGAGAAGAGGAGAAACACAACAAGGAGATTTTAGTTATAAAAATACGTAAGACCACAACAAAGAGAAACGCGAACGGTTGCCGAGTAACATTAGAGATTTGAGAAGACACAATTACAAGATAGCACGAGGCGCGGTTAAGCTTATAAAAATGAGTTATACGGCATGCGAGGCCTAAAAGAGTATAGTTACCTTATGGAAGAGGAAGAAAGCATGGAACGGGGAAAGAACTAATGGGGTTTAAGGTAAAGTACCCCGAGGAGGGTAGCCTTCATGAGAATGGTAACATGAGAAGAGTAGTAGGATAATAAGTCGTTGACTTCGGAGTAGGTCAATTACAAGTTAAGCGGTGACAACTAAGAACGCACATGTGCGAGTTGTCTATTGGTGAGTGTAAAGGGGATGAGTAAACAAGACTCGGGGCATTTTGAGAATCGACAACAAGAGCTTAAAGTATTCGCGGTGGATCAATGTCTAAGGTAAGGAAGGACGTCAGCGGAAGGGCATTTGTCTTAAATCAAATAATGTTGAATGAAGTCAAGCAAGTAACTCTAGCGGACTTTTTAGAGAGGGGTTGGGATGACCTTATCCTACCTTTGTAGGTCATGAAATTGGCATATGGGAGAACGACACGGATTAGAGGTTTTAAAGTTTGACCACGTTAAAGAGGAAGTAGCGAATCAAGAAGGAAAGGTTTCATGGAGATGGTACGTAAACGGGAATATATAGAGGATGCGTGGTATGAAATGGATGGTATGTTTTCATAAGCAAAAGCTGAGTAAGATGTCTCAGACTCACACGGAAGAGCCATGGTGGGTATGGCGTGAAAGGGGGGACCTAGATGAGGGAAATGCTACAAGCTTAGAGTTTATGATGTGAGTGCTTGGTGAAGTAAGGAGTGGATCTTGCGTTCTCCACTGGGCATACTAGTACGGTTGTAAACATTGTTCATAGGATACCAATAGATGCCTAAGGTGACCAATAAGAGAAAGAGAAGACCGAAGTTTGGAAGTTTGATGTCGACCTGAGATGTGCGAGAGGTATATGGAAGTTTTAAATTGAGGACCTCCTTGTCGGATTGAATCTGCAAAAGAAAGTTAAGTATAAATTTTTACACCTACTTGAAGAAAAGATGTCTATGGTGAAAGTTTATGTAGAATACGAGGAGCTCCTCCCATATGTGGGGATGCCAGAGAAGCGAAGAAGATTGTATCGGTTTGTCTTAAGGCATGATTGAGTCCTGTAATGAGGGCCTTTGTGACTGAACATATCTGCGAAGTCAACAGATGTATTATCGTCTTTCCTTTGAAGTGAAAAGAGGGATTAAGTTGAACTATTGCTTAACCAAGGCTGCAAGAGTCGGAAGACTCGAGCAAGTCCCTCGAGTTCAGGAGATGAAAGATCTTTGAAAGATGATGGTTCAACATTGTAGCTACAGATAGAACAATACACGTGTTTAAAGGACGTCACCCCAATAGATCGGGGTAAATCATTAGTATCATGACCACTTATAAAGTGATCAAACAAGATTGTGTCGGTTATTACGATATGTGACGGGAAGGGGAAAGATGAAACCTGAGAAATCACGGATTCCAATACGTCAGAATGTGGGATTTCTCACTAAGGTCGAGCTTGATTTAATTCCGATGTCTAAGGCGCCGTATGGAATAACACTTGTGTAGAGACATGAGTTGTGGAAGCAAGTGAAGGAGAAATTGCGAGAACTTAGTGATAAGATTTCATTAGAACTAGTGAAATGCCATAGAGAACACCAGACGTTATCTTGAACTCTTGATTTGAAGTTCATATTGGAATATATCTTAAACTCTTGATTTGAAGTTGTTATGGAGAACATCAGTTTGCGAAAAGTGAGACAGTTATCTCCGTCTGTACATCGATTACCGAGAGTTGAACAAGATAACAATGTGGAACAAGTATTCCTCACCACGGATAGATGATCTACTCGACCAGTTGCAAGGGTCGGTAGTCGCTTCTATGAATGATTTAAGGTTTCTTTTTCACAAACTGAGAATTCGAGATTGGGATATTGGAAATACGGCATTTTGGACGAACCATGGTCACTACGAGTTGTAGAGATTCCATATGGGCTTACTAATGCCCTGATAAGATATCTTGGTCTACTCCTGGAGAAGAGAGAAGTTGTATGAAAAGTTATATCGGGATGGCAACCCCGAAAGATGTGAAAGAAGTTAAAAGTTTTCTTTGATGTGCTGGTCATTACCGGATTTGTAGAGAGATATAATGAAGTATTAAGTGGGACAGAGATTGATAATGGAGTTGTAGAGAGTTAAGAGAAGATTCATTGGTGCAACTATTTAGAAATTGCCTTGAGGTATGATGGGTTTGAAGGGTACAAGTGGTTCTCAAAAAACCAGGTCTTGATTGAGTATTGAGGAACAATGTAAAAGAAATAGCATATGTGACTCGTTTGTAGAAGCATTGTGAATTAAGTATTTCCCTTCATTACTTGAAACTTACAACAAGATTGAGAAGATGCAACATCAATATTTGGTTAGCGGGGCCAATTAAGAAGTTTGACCTTATGTGTTAGAGGCAATCAGAGAGAAACAAAATGGAAATGCTGCATTGAGAAAGACCCGAGAAAGAAGTTGAGTTTCGATATATTGAACCTTTTTGAGATCTTAAGCGCAAGTTAGAAAAATGGTTTACCGGCTGGCGTGGCCGCCGAAAGTAGAGGGTGTTCACCCGGTGTTTCATGTGTATCAATCTGAGAAGTATAGGTATGACTCGAGAAGTTTTGAGGGTCTTAATGAGTTAGTGGCATCATAGAACCAATAATAGGAAGTCGGAGGATAATATCTTTAGTTGAAGTTATGCGGAGTTAGTAGCGTCGATAGAATCGTTGGGTTAGACCTAGTTCTTCCCTTGGTTGAGTTATATGCATGTGATATATTATGTGTAGTTGTGCCATGTGCGGGAATGTGTTTCAAAACCTATTATATATATATTGCGATGGTGGTTGGAGCATTTGTGTATGTAGATTAGAAGGTTAAGGTCTTCTTAGTTTGAGAGTACATACCTCGGCCTTAGGGATCGAGAAGTTCGACGCATAGCAAGTTTCGAGACGAAACTTGATTTTAGGGGGATCTGATGTAACGCCCCAATTTTTGGCGCGTTGCGATATTTTTCTTTTAGTTTCTTTAGTTATTTTAAAGTATTTTACGGTGAAAAATATCTTTTCCGAGTTATTTATTACTTTGATACGTTCCCGTACATCCGTGTTATTATTTTCGGAAGAAGACGGGAAAGTTTTCCGGTTTAAAAAAATCCCGTTCCGAACGCTTTTGGATCGGATTCTTTCTTTTTTTTCCTTTTATGTTAATTATTTTCTTTCTTTCTTTAAGTTATTTTTTTCTTCTTCCAGCGTGATGAGTGACACGCTTTGCATCTGACCCCTCTGCTTCACTACTGCTTTACGCTACCTCCCTCCTCACTCAAACCCTCATCCCTCTGATTCTCATCTCTCCAACTCTTTAGACTCTCAATCTTGTTCTCCTTCTTCGAAACCGCACATTTGGAGCAAGCATATCAACCTCGCCAGAGAAGGGAGCTGGAGCATGTGATTCGCCTTTCCCAGCCTCTACAATTCCGTCGCCTTCGTCGCAGGAGCATCCCTTGCTCAAACCAGAACCAACGCCAGGGCAGTGGATTCGCTGCCGGACCCGCCTGCTATGCTGCGCTACCTTCCTCCCCTCTTCCAGGATTAGTCGCGCGAGGACACCCCGCTGGAGGACCCTTCTTCGCCTTGCACCGGCCTTCGCTCTCGCCTGGCTGGAGCAGCAACCAATCTCGCCGCCGGATTCTGGGCCTCATCTAGCCGGAGAGGAGCCACCGCGTCTCTCCCTTGCTTCGCCCTAGCCGGAGCCCATCGGAGCCGCCGCCTTGCTGAGTTCTCGGCCTCCCCTCTTTCTTTCCCCTGCTCACTGTCTGTGTCGCCAGGAAAGGGAGCCTCACCTTGCCCGCTTCGACCTTGCTTCACTAGTCGACGCCGGAGAGAAGATGCCCAGCCTCGCACCACCTTCGCCTCGCACCCGATTGAATCCAGGGAGATGAAAAACCAACCCTTCCCCAGCCTTTTACAACTTCTGCTGCAAGCCTGCAACCGCCTGGAAGCCACCAAGGAGAGCAACGCCGGAGGAAACGAGACCCCATTCGGTCGCCGGATCTCTTGCAGCCGCCGCCAACGCTCCTCACCGCCGCCTAGAGCCTTGCCGGATCCATGGCTGCCGCGCCGCCCCCTGTGCTTTTGCCTTCCGCTGACGTTGAAAGGGTCAAAGGTGTTAAAGAAACCCTTTTAAAGTTATTAAATCGTGCCCCATCAGTTTATGTATAATTACAAGTTATACCCCATGTTCGTATTTTACGTTTTTGGCCCCAGCTTTAATGTTTTAGCAATTATACCCCTGCAGATTAATTGTTGGCCCATATTTATATTCTTGGAAAATGGCCCAAGTTTATTTTATAATTGTATAAATTGTCCCGGAAAGTATTTAAGCGGTTTTAGCCTTGGTTTTGAAAACGAGTTTTACCTTAGATTTTACATAAGTTATATATATTCCGTTCAAATTTAGCATATAAGCTAAATTTGTTTAGCTTTGGTGTTAGGACCGGAAGCGCCCCGATAAAGGCCAACGATCCCAATCTCGACATCCGTAGATCGACTTCCGTCTTTTGACGTTGTGTGAGTATTCCTTTCCCTCGATCTAGTTATGTTTAGTAGGATCATGCTAGGTTGGATATAACATAACTTAGAGTGAATACCAAGTAGTGGTTATGAACCTTAGGTGAGTTTTTAGAATTTATGATTGTGCTAAGACTTGAGGTGTTTGGTTATCTTGTGAGGTTGTTATAAGGCTTTAAGTTATAGGGTTGATCTTGTGAGCGTTTTGAGGCTCGAGGTTGGGGTTGTATGATCTTGTGGGATTTTGGAGTTTAGGTTTGGCTTATCCTAGCATGTGGTTTGATGGTTATGACCTTGTGAGATCGTGAGGACTAAGAGTTGTTATCCTAGCATGGTTATGGGTTATGATCTTGTGAGATCATTGAGACTAGAAGTCTAAGGACTTCTAGCATGTGAGAGATGCTGATTGTGTGCCTTTTTACAGGCGTTGAGTGTCTTCCTGCGGGAAGCTGAGAGCGGGATATAGCGGGATTATCTTTGGGACGAGGTAAGTCTCCGGACTTACTTAGCTCATATTCTTTGTATTAGCATTATTGTGTGTTGGGTGGTGTGTGTTATTATTTTACTGTTTATAACAACTAAACCGGAAATAGGATTACCGACCTTTATATTATTTGGCCCAAGTGTATGATTACGAGCGGTGACATCACTGTCTGGCTCCCCGTGAGAGCTAGGGGGATCTCGGCGACTGGCCCGTGCTGGTTAGACGGTCGGAGGCATCCGACCGTTCCATTGCCGGAAGAAGGGACCGAGGCGAGTTTCGGAGGATTCTCGTGTCACAAAAGAAGTTGAACTAGAACGGGATATGACTTAATAAATAAAGATAATAAACCGGATTTGTGTGCTTTGAGTATGTTGTGTGACTATGTTGAATTAATTGTGTTTGTGCCTTTCCCTTTAATTCTAATGCTTCGAATGTGAGCTAACGGTTTTATACCAAATGTTGTAGTTTGCCTTACAAGTTAGGCATGCTCCGAGAGATCCGGAAGGGTGGGCAGCCGGGGCCCGTACATTTTAGGAAGGGTTTTGTTTGGAGTCACGTTTGGAGTTTTGTATATTGTATTATTGTATGCCGCAATTATGGCGTTTGGTCTTTGTAGTTGTTTTCGGCTGAAGTCCGTTGTTTGTTTTCTTTTGGGTTTTCTTACATTGCATAAAATGTATTTCGGTTTTGGCCTATATTTGTGCCTTGTTGCAAGATCCGGTGAAATTGTTGTCAAGCTAAGGGTCGGAAACCATTGTGAGGTCCCAACCCGTAGCGCCCCGAGTCCCGCGAATTTGGGGTGTTACAATTAGTATGAATATGTATTTTGAAAATATTTTTTGCATTTATAATTATATTTGATTACAATCGATTTTATATATTAGGTAGTAACAATTTAAAATGTGAAAGTATTAATTATTCCCATAGAAAATTTAACTTTAATGAAAAGTTTTACGGGTCAATTAGGTAAGTAGGCTTTTTTAAGAATATGTAATAGTAAGTAGGCTTTTTTTATTTTTGATTAAGTAAATGTACCCCTAAATTCTTTTTTACCGTCAAACCCTACTTCCCGCAGCAGCCGTTCTCTTCTCCTCTGCCTTCCTTTTGCTTGCTTTCTCTCTCAGTAATGACGATGGAATGGCGCCGTTCTTGACCAGTAATTTGTGGGCGATGGAATGGCTGACGATGAAAGATTGGTATGTGCTTTGCGAATGGCCGCCTATTCTCTACATACCATCCGCTTGGTACGAACACAATTTACCCTCTCTTTTTGATCCTCGCTGTCGCTGCGATTACATGGTGAGTTATACTAATCGATGTTTTGTTTCTTTGTTTCCTTATGTTTCTAAATCTTTGGATTTACTTCATTGAAGGAGAGTCGAGATCTCGTCTTAAAGGAATCGCCACCAGATCGGAGCCGTCATGGAAGAAGATTCGGCGTTTTGCCGCCATCCTCGTCGTTAACACCTCCGGTTCCCTTCGTTTTGGCTTCTTCTTCGATCGACGTCTACACAAATTCTACTTGCGTCCTCCTGTTTAAATTCCTTGAGTATATCTTCAGAGGACCTTTACATCCATGGCAGAAGGTCAACTTCTCTTGATTTTTTTTGGGTAGATTTTGTGTCTATTGTTCAATTAGTTCATGATACGAGGCTGTGTTATATGAAAAATGTGCTGCATGTGAATTTTGAAGAGTTTGGCATTAGCAAAACATTGGTGACATGCAAGATATACTAGAATACAGTGAGTTTGATCATCAAACTTCTGGTTTTTGTTTTTTTTAGGGGGGGGGGGGGAGTGTTCTGGTTTCTTGTGCAGTGTAGGCATGTACAAATGTGTACAGCTCATTGTAATATCCGGAATTTTTATTCCGTTTATTTCTGTAACAAACCCGATCTCGATCAGTTGACCCATATCCGTCTACTTAGTTAGACACATTATTATAAAATTTATCATTTTATGTAGCTTCCCTTCACATAAAATGATAGGATCTTTATAAAATTTTATCATTTTATGTAGCTTACCTTCACATAAAATGATAGGATTATTATAACCAATCCTAAACTATAACATGATCCGTATCCGTCTATTCCGTAGCCTACCAGTTCCGATCCCTTGACTTCACATAAAATAATAAGTTTAACCCCAAACCCTAATTTAGAATATGACTCGTCGTTGACAAGTCTGTGACGAAGCTGTGACAAGGTCTGGACAAGTCTGTGACGAAGCTGTGAAAAGGTCTGGACAAGTCTGTGACGAAGCTGTGACAAGGCCAGACAAGTCTGTGACGAGTCTGTGACAAGGCCAGACAAGTCTGTGACGAGTCTGTGACAAGCCCAAAAGCCACCATCAGCTTGCCCAGCGCCCAGTGTCCGCCCCAGCCCAGCAGCGCCATCTTGCCCAGCCCAGAAACTCGCCAGTTTCAGCAGCTTGTCCACAGCCCAACTTCAGCACCGTGGATCCACAGCTCCAGCCTAGCGTCCAGCCTTCAGCCCAGTGCGCAGCCCAGGATTCAGCAGCCAGCCCAGCTGTGATGTATTAGATTAAACGGATGAATAAATGCAGTGAGAGAGAATCGATTCACTTGCCATAAAACGCTCCTAGAATCACGCTGTGCAGCTCTCACCTTCCTTCCAGCCGTTACGCTCCTCTCCCTCCCTGTGACTGCTTCCTTCGATCTCCATCTGGACGTCTCGACTTGCTGCAATCTGGTGTTGTTCAATCTACAGGTGAGACAACCCCTTTCCTTCTCTCATCCGTTTTCCTCCTTCCTCTCTTCTGCATTACTTGCTAATGGACGGAGATGATGCTCTACAGACTTCCTGGACCAACACAGAGCCGCCTGGGACTTCTGCACTCGAGCCATCTGCACAAGTGCCGGACTGCTGCACTCGACCCATCTGCACAAGCGCCGGACTGGACGTTGCTCCGTCTGTCGACTCAAAACGTAGCACCAGCGGGCTGCCTCTCTTCTGTCGATCCAGCAGACCACTGATATGGAGGAGCCCAGATTTGATCCACAACAACAACCTTTGTGTTATCCTTCTCATGCCTTCGAGTCATGGAATCGAGTAAGGTCCCAATCCGTCCTACCTTTGTCCTTCTTTTGAGCAATCCTTAACATATATATATATATATATATATATATATATATATATATATATATATATATGCTGATAAGAGCTCCTTTTCTGTCATCAATCCATCCCTAACAGCCTCGGAAGATAGCTTGAAGAGTTGAGGCGTTTTCTGAATTTTTCGGAAGTCACAAGCAGTCAACTTTGGGTCCAGATATGGGTAAGTTAGATTTCTTCTTTTTGGCTGATTTTCGGATATGTTATAGATGGTATTTCAAAGTAAATCATACTAAAATTCCAGAGGAATCCATGTAATGGTTTGAGAGATATGGGGTTTCAAAGTTCAGTTTTATAAATGTGCTGAGTTGAGAAAAACAGCATGGGATGCTGTTTTGTGAGATAGTTTTGAATAGGCTTTTGATCTCTGTTAGGCTTGAATTTTTGATATGATATATTTGACATCTTTTTGTAGATCATATTAAAATTTGGGAAGAATCGCAGTTACGGTTTGAGAGTTATTGTGTTTCAAAGTTGACGTTTTTATATATGTGCTGAGTGTTGGGGAAAACAGCAAGTGATGCTGTTTTGTGAGATGGTTTTGAATAAGCTCTTGATCTCCGTTGGACTTGAATTTTGGATATGATATGGTTGACATATTGTTGTAGAACATATTAAAATTTGAGAGGAATCCAGCGAGTGGTTTGAGATTTATGATTTTTTTCAAAGATGGAGTCGTAAGCAGTTTTTCTGTTGTGCTGAAATTCGGTTTTGTGAGATAGTTTTAAATAGGATTTTGATCTCCTTTGCGTCTAAATTTTGGATATATTAGAGATAAGATTTAATAGTAGAACATATCAAAATTTGGGATAAATACAGCGAGTAGTTTAGGAGTTATGATTTTTCAAAGTTAAGACAATGTGTTGCTTGTTAAGTGTTGTACCCAACTTTAGAAATTTTTGTAGAAGCGATGCTTTAACAGTTTTAAGAAATTCTTTCTCCTATGAGTAGATAGGATATCATAGATAACCTAGAGAATTATTTCGGAATTTTTATAAGATTATTCGAATTTTATATTTGAAGTTGTAGTTGGACTTTAGTGACTTTACGAGAAATAGAAAATTGATGATTTTTCTAGTTGTTACCTAAAATCATCCTAGGGAGTAGAATTTGGTTAGTTAGTCCCAAATAAGAGTTTAAACATAAATTATGAAATTTTTAGAAGTTTCGGGACCAGGGGTAAAACAATCATTTATCCGTATAAGGGTATTTTGGTAATTTAGCTAATGATAGAGTTAAATATCTTAGAAGTTAGAGACTTCTAATTAAGTGGGATATAATATTGATCCACTTGTCTTTTATAACAGGCGGTTGAGTTCCTGCGGTTACAGACCGAGTCGAGATAACGAGATTATGTTTGAATTCAGGTAAGTCCTTTGGGCTTACTTAGCTGACTTCTAAATATGAGCATGAATGATGATAATGGTGTGTGATTGAGATGTTTAGAGTTATACGTTGTGATAGATATTTACCGACCTATACTTGGCCTAAGAGTAACGGGCGGTGGCATTCTGCTCAGTTAGCTTGCGGGCGCTGGGGGTTTCTTTAGGGACTAGTCCATACTCGGTTTGTAGTGATGCTACCGGCGGAGGTCAGCTAGACCTACACCCAGTTGGATAAGGAACGGAGGCGAGAACTATTAATAGCTCTCGTGCCACAACTGTAAAATTGAATAAGATGAATCACCTAATTAATAGATAATAAACGGTTGAGTGCCAGCATGATGTTTGTTTATTTTGTTTCTGCGTGTGTTTGTGCTGTTGTTATTCTACTTATATTTGGATTGTTAGCTAACGGTTTATCCGTGTTGTAGATTTGTAGAGATAGACAGTTGCAGAGTGATCCGGAACGGATGGTCAGCCGGGTCCACGTACTCATTAGATGGGGACGGGGGAGTCTTCCATACGTCATGCATGTTATGTATCTTTATATATGTTTGTAAGGCTGTCACATATGTACTTTCATACCATTAAAAATATTATGTTTTGGAAATTGTTTTTAATTACATTTGTGCCTTGTTGTAAGATCCTAGTAAAGTTGTTGTTAAACCAAGGTCGGGACCCATTGTGAGGTCCTAACCAGTAGCTCCCCGAGTTCCAAGAACTTGGGGTGTTACAACATGGTATCAGAGGCAGGTTGGCAACAATGGCACTTGAAATCTTCTGAAAGACCGAATGTATAAAATAACTAGAACCCGAAAGGGGTCTAAGATTTTCAAAACGGATTTCTGTTTTTATACAAGTACATAGTCGGGTTGTTGGGTTATTAGTACGTCGGACCACCATCGTTCTCCGTGGATCTCTGCAACTTGGAATGATAGATGTTAGTATTTTAGAGTTATATCGATATGTTTTAAGGTATGATTATATATATGTATATGTGTAGCACTTTAGTATCCTAAAGGATACTTTAGATCCTTTAGTTATGATATCATGAAGCGATTATCGCCTCATGATAAATCCGTAGCAAACTGGAAGAGTTTTCAACACGAGACAACAGATTCAGACCTAGGATTGAGTATTATACTCTGGTGGGCGTTCTGGCGACCATATAAATCATCCGAAGAACGAGTGGGAAATGAAGTAAAGTTGTTGAGATAATTTTCACCACAAGTACAATCCGATGAAAAAGAAAATCCCGAGTCAGCTCACATAGAAGGAATAAGAAGTTATACAAGGGACTTGATCGGATGAAGCCGAGAGATGAATTAGAATAACCACGCAAGATACGACAAGAGATCAGATTAGAGATAACGATAAGGGAACAAGAATCATACAGAACGGAGTACAACCAAGATTTGCAGAATAAAAGATGTTACAATCAAGGCAGACGCCGCCACATGCAAGCATGGGCATGAGAGTACAAAGAAGATAAGGTGCTGACCCGAGGCGAAGAATTAAAGGAGTACAAAGACAACCATTGACAAATGAGTTTAAAGACGTGAAATAAATTTCATCATCATAGAGACGGTTGACTTACTTAGCGATGCAAGAATTTGTAAGAAATCTTGACGTAAGTATCAAAGAAACTAGAAGTCTAAAATTGTGACAACGAATTTCCATAAAGGTACCATGATCAAAACACAACTCCAGATAAAGGAAAGAATGTGGGAAAGTGATTCTTGTGGACTAAGGAGTCCACAATAACTTCTCATTCACCTAAAGATCTGAGTTACCAACAGTTACAGTCATATTAGATAACCGCAAACAGATGATGAACAAAGTAAGAATAATTGTGAAGACACGCTTACAAGTTATCGTGGAAGACTTAATAAACTCATTGACGGCAGATGAATATTAGGACTAGACTCAGAAGAATATAGTGATCCCATAAGAGAATAAGAGAAATGCAACTTTGGAAGGAGCTGAAGGTGTATTAACAAAGAAATTAGGAGAGATAGATTTCACCAAGCGTATCAAACTTCAAAAGAAATAGAAGAACAATAAGTTTGTGATCCTATAGAAGGTCAACTAAAGACTAGTTGGTAATAACTGAGTCATAACACGTGCAGGTCAACTAGTGGTAAATGGTTGGAAGATAAGGAGGATAACCATAGACTTATGAAAGAATTTATAGACATCTGGAGGACCCTTCAAGAGATCAACAGAGACAAACGTGAAGCTAAATCGATATACGTGCTAGTACCCTTAATAGTAACATGGAGCAAGTTCGAGTCAATAACTCTAATTAAGAAGTTAAGAAGAAAGACTAGACGGCCAAGAATGACCCCCTTATGTCATTTGAGACCAAGGAAAGTGTGTGAGTGAATTACTATCTACTGGCTAAGAAAAGGGTACACATCACAGCTAGAACATATGGATTGTAAAAGAAGAACTAGAGGAATAAGAAGCATATGATTTTGATAAGGTTCTATGCCAATGAAGACATAGTGTGGTAGCATTCCATACGAGATAAACTGCAAGTGGAGGGAAGTTAAGGTCATGAGAGTCGCGTAGACGTGCTTACAAGCTATAGTAGAAGATCGAGAAAGGACCATTGATATTAGATGGATGACACAGTTGGACTCGGGAAATGGAGTTAGTTCACGGGGGAACTGGAAGTTTGTAATGTAGAATGAGCTAAAGGAGTATAAATTGATGAACTCAAGTAAGTAGTGCTCGCCAGGAAATTCAACGGCAAAAGAGGTATGAGAAAAGTAAGTCCCGGAAATGGAGATAAGTCAACTATTGACTGACCCACATCAACTGAGGACGTGCAAGAGTTGTTTGGGGATTGACGAGCTATGTACAGTTAAGAAGAGATATCTGTGATTGAGGATTATTGAATTAACTATACCGATGCTTTGGAGGAGTTCCTCAAGTAGACAACGAAAATCTACTTAGACAACTAAAGGTATAGAGAGAATCGTGTTAGAGGTTACTTCTCGGTTGGTTAAGATCAAACTTCAGTCGAGTCAGGAAGTTTGGATCCGTGTTAGAAGAATTCCAAAAGTAAACGGAAGAGGTCGTCTTCCAACCGTTATCTTAGTCCCTTAAGGCAAGTAAGGAAGGTACTTGGTATTTCATCCGGATAGGACTTATGGTGTAATTGAGAGGAAGAGTTTTGGGTCCATCAATTTGGACTCACGGAAAATGTCCTTACGATTAGCGGGTGACAACATAATTATCAAAGTAGCGCAGCGAAAGCGTGATGAGTCCTAAACCACAGAACCGGAAACTCGAGAGTACAACAAATGACGTGTCGAGTTTAAGACGATGATAATTGGTGAAATGCGTTTCGTTTAGAAGGAACGTGAAATAGGCTACGTGGAGTGACAAGAATTTTTGTCGAGGAACTGTATCACCAACTAGATAGACGAGAAAGTATGTGCACGTAGAAGTATAGAAAGAGAGTGGTACCCCATTATAGATCCAAGTGAAGCATGCCGACCTAGTCACATGTTGGAAGACCAGTAAATTTGGAATTTAATACCTAGCATGGTACTTTAGAACGAGTTTCTTGATAAAATGAGAAAGGAAGTAACGAAGTAATAAAGGTGTTGTGTAGGGCCTGCACTAACAAGCTCAAGGTGAGTAACTATCAAGTTGAATCGAAAGACAGATAAGAAAAGGAAGCTACGGGAGAGGACTTACATACCAGTACTCGTACATATAGAAAACATAATCTCAAGAATGGAGTATAAGAAGAATTTTATCTCGGAACGGAGTCGAGTTGCGTTTTGAGTAAGAGGAATATTATAGGACACAATACAATGTTAACAACTATTAAGTAGTGTGAGCAAATGACGGTGATGTGAGATCACCTTGTATCTAATACCGTTATTCCGGACATATTGTATGTCACTCAAGACAAAAAAAAAAAAAAAAAAAAAATACGTGAGAAGCCTAAGGTTGAGCTAACAATATATTAGATATCCATAAATATTATAATAATGCCAAGTGAATACAGATGATGACCACTAGATTGTGTCTCCACTACTAGACCGGAAAAGGGTAAAGGGATGACTCCTTACTTGAGGAATAAGATGACCGAGCCATATTAAAAGACAAGTGAGTCGTGATACAAAGAGCATTAGACACTTGGTGAAGTGCTGGCGGAGGTCCAAGACCTTTGGCCTGAGTGTGTAGTCAAGTAAACATAACGAAGGGAAGAAAGTTGACTAGGTTATTTTCTGTACGGTCATCAAAAGACCTGGAGGTGAGTTGCGAAATGTGACCACTCGAGGCTGTAAAGTGGTTTATAAGTGATTGATGGACTAGTAAACCTCACCCTATTGGAGAGTGTAACCCTAGTTTTCTACGGTTTCAGTTAGAGGTATACTTATCAGACAAAAGTTAGGACATCGGCTTAGAGAATCGGGCAATGAAGCCGGATGATACCGGTGAGATATCTAGTTACCACACTAGAACGTGGTAGTAGGCACTGGTGAAGTCTGTACATGAAAAGATTTCAGAGTTAGTGGTTTTATAAAAGCCGACGAGGCCACCTTGGATACTATGGGTAGTATGAGACATAACCTTTCAGAGACCTTTGTGGAGATAGTGTAATCTAGGGAGCGACGAGTTAGGGTTTGGCCTTATATCTGTGTTATATTGTCTGACTACTTGTTTATTTTCATGCTCGAGTGCTTAGTCGGGATGTGTGTTATTGGTGACCTTAATATGCGGGATACTTATATGTGGAAACGATGACTCTTGTATGGTAACAAGTAGATACACTAGATTCGTACCTTGAGGGCTGACCTTATGACTGACGTACTTTAAGTTTCGGGGCGAAACTTATCCTAAGGGGGGATTGATGTAATACCCGGGAATATTTCTTCCGGCTATTTCAGAAACAAATCAGAACTCGACCGTTGTGACCTCTTTCCGGCGCTTAAATTCGTTTGCATGGACTCCGACATTACGAGTCTTCTTTTAAGTTTCGGGACGAAACTTATTTTAAGGGGGTACTGATGTAATATCCGGAATTTTTATTCCGTTTATTTCTGTAACAAACCCGATCTCGATCAGTTGACCCATATCCGTCTACTTAGTTAGACACATTATTATAAAATTTATCATTTTATGTAGCTTCCCTTCACATAAAATGATAGGATCTT
Source organism: Fagopyrum homotropicum (assembly GCA_033239125.1). Taxonomy (NCBI): domain Eukaryota; kingdom Viridiplantae; phylum Streptophyta; class Magnoliopsida; order Caryophyllales; family Polygonaceae; genus Fagopyrum; species Fagopyrum homotropicum. The sequence goes on from BSWB01000005.1 coordinate 52,208,224, forward strand.
TATAAAATTTTATCATTTTATGTAGCTTACCTTCACATAAAATGATAGGATTATTATAACCAATCCTAAACTATAACATGATCCGTATCCGTCTATTCCGTAGCCTACCAGTTCCGATCCCTTGACTTCACATAAAATAATAAGTTTAGCCCCAAACCCTAATTTAGAATATGACTCGTCGTTGACAAGTCTGTGGCGAAGCTGTGACAAGGTCTGGACAAGTTTGTGACAAAGCTGTGACAAGGTCTGGACAAGTCTGTGACGAAGCTGTGACAAGGCCAGACAAGTCTGTGACGAGTCTGTGACAAGGCCATACAAGTCTGTGACGAGTCTGTGACAAGCCCAGAAGCCGCCATCAGCTTGCCCAGCGCCCAGTGTCCGCCTCAGCCCAGCAGCGCCATCTTGCCCAGCCCAGAAACTCGCCAGTTTCAGCAGCTTGTCCACAGCCCAACTTCAGCACCGTGGATCCACAGCTCCAGCCCAGCGTCCAGCCTTCAGCCCAGTGCGCAGCCCAGGATTCAGCAGCCAGCCCAGCTGTGATGTATTAGATTAAACGGATGAATAAATGCAGTGAGAGAGAATCGATTCACTTGCCATAAAACGCTCCTAGAATCACGCTGTGCAGCTCTCACCTTCCTTCCAGCCGTTACGCTCCTCTCCCTCCCTGTGACTGCTTCCTTCGATCTCCATCTGGACGTCTCGACTTGCTGCAATCTGGTGCTGTTCAATCTACAAGTGAGACAACCCATTTCCTTCTCTCATCCATTTTCCTCCTTCCTCTCTTCTGCATTACTTGCTAATGGACGGAGATGATGCTCTACAGACTTCCTGGACCAACGCAGAGCCGCTTGGGACTTCTGCACTCGAGCCATCTGCACAAGCGCCGGACTGCTGCACTCGACCCATCTGCACAAGCGCCGGACTGGACGTTGCTCCGTCTGTCGACTCAAAACGTAGCACCTGCGGGCTGTCTCTCTTCTGTCGATCCAGCAGACCACTGATATGGAGGAGCCCAGATTTGATCCACAACAACAACCTTGGTGTTATCCTTCTCATGCCTTCGAGTCATGGAATCGAGTAAGGTCCCAATCCGTCCTACCTTTGTCCTTCTTTTGAGCAATCCTTAACATATATATATATATATATATATATATATATATATATATATATATATATATATATATATGCTAATAAGAGCTCATTTTCTGTCATCAATCCATCCCTAACAGCCTCGGAAGATAGCTTGAAGAGTTGAGGCGTTTTCTGAATTTTTCGGAAGTGACAAGCAGTCAAATTCGGGTCCAGATTTGGGTAAGTTAGATTTCTTCTTTTTGGCTGATTTTCGGATATGTTATAGATGGTATTTCAAAGTAAATCATACTAAAATTCCAGAGGAATCCATGTTATGGTTTGAGAGATATGGGGTTTCAAATTTCAGTTTTATAAATGTGCTGAGTTGAGAAAAACAGCATGGGATGCTGTTTTGTGAGATAGTTTTGAATAGGCTTTTGATCTCTGTTAGGCTTGAATTTTTGATATGATATAGTTGACATCTTGTTGTAGATCATATTAAAATTTGGGAAGAATCGGAGTTACGGTTTGAGAGTTATTGTGTTTCAAAGTTGACGTTTTTATATATGTGCTGAGTGTTGGGGAAAACAGCAAGTGATGCTGTTTTGTGAGATGGTTTGGAATAAGCTCTTGATCTCCGTTGGACTTGAATTTTGGATATGATATGGTTGACATATTGTTGTAGAACATATTAAAATTTGAGAGGAATCCAGCGAGTGGTTTGAGATTTATGATTTTTTCAAAGATGGAGTCGTAAGCAGTTTTTCTGTTGTGCTGAAATTCGGTTTTGTGAGATAGTTTTAAATAGGATTTTGATCTCCTTTGCGTCTAAATTTTGGATATATTAGAGATAAGATTTAATAGTAGGAAATATCAAAATTTGGGATAAATACAGCGAGTAGTTTAGGAGTTATGATTTTTCAAAGTTAAGACAATGTGCTGCTTGTTAAGTGTTGTACCCAACTTTAGAAATTTTTGTAGAAGCGATGCTTTAACAGTTTTAAGAAATTCTTTCTCCTATGAGTAGATAGGATATCATAGATGACCTAGGGAATTATTTCGGAATTTTTATAAGATTATTCGAATTTTATATTTGAAGCTGTAGTTGGACTTTAGTGACTTTTCGAGAAATAGAAAATTGATGATTTTTCTAGTTGTTACCTAAAATCATCCTAGGGAGTAGAATATGGTTAGTTAGTCCCAAATAAGAGTTTAAACATAAATTATGAAATTTTTAGAAGTTTCGGGATCAGGGGTGAAACAGTCATTTATCCGTATAAGGGTATTTTGGTAATTTAGCTTATGATAGATAAATATCTTAGAAGTTAGAGACTTCTAATTAAGTGGGATATAATATTGATCCACTTGCCTTTTATAACAGGCGGTTGAGTTCTTGCGGTTACAGACCGAGTCGAGATAACGAGATTATGTTTGAATTCAGGTAAGTCCTTTGGGCTTACTTAGCTGACTTCTAAATATGAGCATGAATGATGATAGTGGTGTGTGATTGAGATGTTTAGAGTTATAGGTTGTGATAGATATTTACCGACTTATACTTGGCCTAAGAGTAACGGGCGGTGGCATTCTGCTCAGTTAGCTTGCGGGCGCTGGGGGTTTCTTTAGGGACTAGTCCATACTCGGTTTGTAGTGATGCTACCGGCGGAGGTCAGCTAGACCTACACCCAGTTGGATAAGGAACGGAGGCGAGAACTGTTAATAGCTCTCGTGCCACAACTGTAAAATTGAATAAGATGAATCACCTAATTAATAGATAATAAACGGTTGAGTGCCAGCATGATGTTTGTTTATTTTGTTTCTGCGTGTGTTTGTGTTGTTGTTATTCTACTTATATTTGGATTGTTAGCTAACGGTTTATCCGTGTTGTAGATTTGTAGAGATAGACAGTTGTAGAGTGATCCGAAACGGATGGTCAGCTGGGTCCACGTACTCATTAGATGGGGACGGGGGAGTCTTCCATACGTCATGCATGTTATGTATCTTTATATATGTTTGTAAGGCTGTCACATATGTACTTTCATACCATTAAAAATATTATGTTTTGGAAATTGTTTTTAATTACATTTGTGCCTTGTTGTAAGATCCTAGTAAAGTTGTTGTTAAACCAAGGTCGGGACCCATTGTGAGGTCCTAACCAGTAGCTCCCCGAGTTCCAAGAACTTGGGGTGTTACACTCATTGCTTGTTTTGGTTGTTTTTGAAAATCTCAATTTGCTGGTGCTTTCTCATGATAATCTGCTAATTTGTGGTATGAAATTCATACCAGAAAATTCATAACGAATTTCTGGTATGAAATTCATACCAAAAAACTCATACCAGAATTTTCTGGTATGTAAAATTCTTACCAGAAAATTTTGTTATGAGTTTTTTGGTATGAAAAATTTATGGCATGATAGATTATTCTGGTAGATTATTCTGGTAGAAAATCATAAAATTTTGGAATGAATTTGACCAAAATTCTGGTAGAAAATTGTGGTATGTACTTCTGATATGAAAGAAATTTGATATGAAAATAATTTTGGTATGACAAAATTCTGGTATGAAAAAATTTGACCAAAATTTTGGTATGAAAAAAAATCTGGTATGACAGTTTCTGGTATGACAAGTTCTGGTATGAGAAGTTCTGATATGACAAAATTCTGGTATGAAAATAATTTCTAGTATGAGAAATTCTGGTATGAAATTTCAGGTATGAAAATTTCTGGTATGAAAATTCTGGTATGAGAAATTCCGGTATGAAAAATTCATTCCAGAAAATAAAAAAGAAATAAAAAATAAATTAAAAAAAAGGCAAGAAAAATAATAAAAGAAAACAAATTCAGTAATTAAAATTTAAAACTTATACTTATATAACAAAGGTTAATGTTCAGGTAAGGCTCTTTTATTGCGGTACGGCCGTACCGCAGGGCGACACGTGTCCCGAAAAAAAAAAAAAAAAAAAATTTTTTTTTTTTTTTTTTTTTTTTTTTTTTCTCTTTTCTGAAACGATTTTTTTTTTTTTTTTTTTTTTTTTACGGAAACTAATGAAAATTTATTTGAACTACCATGTTATAATTTATGCACTATTATCCTATAAACTTTGAACTATTCCTATATAATCCATGAACTATTACTTTTTAATATAATTCATGAACTATTCTATTATAATTCATGAACTATCCCATAATAAGTTTTGAACTATTACTTTCACTCCTTTATAAATTTTTGCACTTTAAACTATTCTATTATAATTCATGAACTATTCTATTATAATTCATGAACTATCCCATAATAAGTTTTGAACTATTACTTTCACTCCTTTATAAATTTTGCACTATGAACTATTCTATTATAATTCATGAACTATGCTTTTAGAAGTTATGAACTATTACTTAATAAGTTTTGAACTATTACTTTCAATCCTTTATAAATTTTACACTATGAACTATTCTATTATAATTCATGAACTATCCTTTTATAAGTTATGAACTATTCCATAATAAGTTTTGAACTATTACTTTTACTCGTTTTTTAAAAAAAAAAAAAAAAAAAAAAAATTGAACTATTACTTTTACTCGTTTAAAAAAAAAAAAAAAAAAAAATATTTTTTTGTTTTGTTTTTTTTTTTTTTTTTCGGGACACGTGTCGCCCTGCGGTACGGCCGCACGGCCGTACCGCAATAATGGGTCTTACTTGAATAATACCCATATAACAAATAACAAACATCGTTTATTATTTCTTTCTAAATAGAAGGGTTAATAATTTTTACCTACTATTAAATGAAAGTGGTAAAAAATTTGGGGTACACTTTCTTAAACAAAAACTCAAAAAAGCCTAGTATGTCAAATTCTCCCAAATTTTAGTGAATACTTGGAGTTTCACTAATTGTACTCTGATATTTATTGTTTGTAACATATCTCGGGAATATTGAAATATAAATATCAACATGATAAATGTTATATGAATTATTCAATAAAAAAATACATGTTTAGACCAAATTGATAAGGCGTAACTTTTGTACATGTCCACTGTGGTATCATTGTATATTGAGCTGAGTTTTACATTATTTATCGTGTTAATCTTTCTCAATTGATTAAAATGATTTTTTACATTGTCATAAAACGATGTATAACTACAAATGTTAATATTATAATATATCAAATAAACTATTTGATTAAATTTTTCATGTTTTGATGCAAAATATGATAAAATATCAAATAGTAATATATATATTAAAAATTATAAGTAATATGTAAGAATCTTAGATTTTAAAAAACATTATAATTTATTAATATTTGATTAAATTTGTTTAACTAAAATATACTTGTCTCCCACCAAAAAAAAATTAAAATAAAATTGTATTCGAAATTTAAAATCTAGAATTGTTATTATGTTTTTTCCTTTTTTTTTATAAATTTAATAAGAGAAATATTATTTTAGAAAAAAAAAAAGAAATAAGGGTACGAAACGGAAAAACCGAAACCTCAGGGGCACCAAGCGAAAACTTGAAAAACTTTGGGCACCATCCGGAAAAGCCAAAAACTCGGGGGTACCAAACGAAAAAATCCTTAATTTAATGAGGTCATAAGGATACCAAGAGGGATTTTGAAATTTAGTGGATACCAAGAGAAAAAGTTCCAACTTTGAGGGCAATAAGAAGAAAAATCCATATAAAGAAGAGGAAATATATTATACCACGAGGGAACCAAGAGAAACAAAAAATAAAAAATAATTTTGAAATTTTTTTATTTGTTAAATCAAAATTTATTTCCGCTTTATACCGTTTCTTAATAAAAAAAGGAAATATATTAATTATTTATTTTTCTAAATCAAGAGAAAAAGTTTAAAGTTTTCTCTTGGTACCCTCGTGGTATAATTTATTTTCTCTTTATACCTTTTCTTAATATATTAAATTTTAATTATAAAATAAAACTTTAAAAAAAAATACAAAACTAATCCTGAATATTCAAAAATCAACTTACAATTTAATTTCTGTTTTTTGAAATAAAAAATAATTTAATAAAAAACTAATTATGATCATGTTAAATTGTAAACTAATTAACTTTTTAATAAAAAATTAACTTACTTTTTGTTTTCTGCTTTTGAAATAAAAAATATAAAAATAAAATTTAAAACTAATTATGTTTATGTTAAATTTTAAACTAATTAAGTTTATAAATATTAATTTATGGTGATGAAGTACTTTTATATATTTTAATTAAAAAATTTAGAAAATTAAATTTAGGCCTAAATTTTTATATTTTCATTCGAATCTATATTACTTACTAAAACAAAGGACACTAAGTTCACATGTCAATCAACTAGGTATGCCACATAGGATTTTTTCTAAAATATTTACTAAAATTCCATTCTATTTAAATTTTGTGTTATTCATCTTATTAATTAAAATAAAAAGATTTTGTTAACTAACTAGCTAAATTAATAAATTTAAAAATACTTTTAAAATATGTTTCGTAAATTCTAAGTAAATTTTCAAATAAAAAAAATATATGATAACTAACTAATTGCTAAATTAATAAATTTATAATTTTTTAATTTTTTATCCAAATGGAATGTACGGCATTCAATTTTATTTATTTTGTAAATTTTGTTATTTTTTTAAAGTTCAGCTTTGATAGTAAGGAATTGATTTTAATTTTACTTACATAGTTTCGTATTTTAATAAATTTAATTTGGTGAATTCAGTTACGTAAATTTACACTATAATTTTCGTCTTCCGATTAATCAATATCTATATACTCTACTAAAACAGATGTCAATAATTATTTTTTTTTAAAAAGTTCAGCCTTCTATTATTTTTTTTAAAAAGATTTTCACGCACAAATAGTAGTGAATCAAGATTTGTTTAGCCTAAAACCTTTTTTAATTAGTTCTAATTTAAATCATTTACTAAAGTAAAATTTAACTCAATAAATCTTTTTACTAAATAAATATCTAAAATTATAATTGCGGCGTATGTAAATCAAATCATAAACCGAAAAGATTTGACCTGTTAAATCACTAATTAACCAAATAAAGGTATTTTGTTGGACGGAACAATAAAATCTAAATTAATTCTACATACCACAATTAAAAAAAGCGTTATAATATTTTTTTAAACACAACTATATAAGAAACTCAAATTGATTCTCCTAAATTATCGCTAACTAGAGCAATCTTCCTTGAAACTTGTGGAGGACATTTCGTTTATTGCGATCAAATCACTTGACTATATAACTCCTATTGACAATAGGAAAAGATGAAGTTGAGAGGAGAGTCTTTAGCTTACGTAACTTTTGATTAATTACTTGTGGAGAAGAAGATGACTTTGCACACAATTGCTTGCTTGTGTCAATAGGAAGAAGCCAAAGGGTATGAATGGAGGCTCAACTCTCTTTACGTGGCTTTCTTCTATTTTGCTTTTTAATTCTAGATCTCTTTGGTTTGCTATATATATCACTATGCAGTTTTTGTATGCCACTTTTCTTCTTCTTCTTTGCGTAGTTCTACTTGATAATATATAAATTGATACATTATAAGTAGTGAATCAAGATTTGTCCCTAAATTGCTTATTACAGCATCATCGTCATCAATCGGTGCTGAAGAAGGGTGAAGACGAAGGTGAAGGCCAAGAAGATCAATGATATCAAGTATGGTCATGCCCATACTCGTGAAAAGGAGGCGGACTATAATGAGCATGAGATTGAAGGAGACCCGTTGTTCCATGGTACACCAAGTATGAGTCTCTACATATATATGCACAAATGTGTTTAAACTTTAACAACTGACGATCAAATTGTTGAATAGATATCTTTATCCCTCACTTTCTTCTTCAATTTTGATTCTAGGGCATATTATTTCTATAAATTATAGGGCAATTGTTGAATGATATCTTTCTTCCAGAATTGCCAGATCCAGTAGAATTCGCTGGTGTTCGGAAACAAAGTCGTTCAGGGAAGGAGGTTGAATTGAAGTGTAACACCCCGAATTCTCAGAACTCGAGACATTACTGGTTAGGGCCTCACAATGGGTCCCGACCTCAGTTTGACAACAATATTACTGTAACGCCCCGTTTATTTGGGTGCGTTCCGACTTTGTATCTCTCCCTTCTATCGATTCGTTAGTAGCTCGAGTTATATTTTAATGTATTTTATATATATATATATATATATATATATTGTTTCCGGGTATTTTATTGTTTTGGATACATATATGTATTCCCGTATTTTATTTTAGGATCGGAAAAGTCGGAAATTCATGATTCAAAAATTCCGTTCCGATCGATTAATCGAGTTAACTATCCTATTTTCCTTTTTTTTATTTTTTTTCCTTTCTTTTTTTTTCGTCTTCTTTCTTTTCTATTGGCCCTTTTTGGTTGTCGTTGCGTGTGGGAGCCGTCCGCCTGGAGAGACGACATGAGCCGACCCCTCGTTCTTCACCACCAGGCGCCTCCTCGTTCTCCCGACTGCAACCCCCTGCAGGCCTGCCTAGTGACCCCTCGCCCTCCCTCTCGCTGGATCTACCCCCCAAGCAGCCCTCACTGCCTCATCGTTCCTTTCGCTCCCACTCTTCTGGCCATCTATTACCGCATCTCTCGACTCACCTTCCTCCCTCTCTTCTCGTTCTGGGCAGCCACCGGCACTGCAACGCCACCAGGAGGTCCGCCGGGAAGAGCAGAAGCCGCCTCGCATCCGCCTCGTGCCACCGGAGCACCAACAGAGGGGAGCTCCACCCTCACTGCCCCACCTCTCCTGTGCTGTTCTGCCCTTCGAACCCCTCCTCTCGAGCCACTCTCGCATCCAATCTTCTGCCACGCCACCAGCCTCCTCGTGTCCCTGCAACTTCACCCATGTCTGCGGTCGCCGGAGGAAGCTTGTCGTCGGCATCTCCTACCGCCGAAATCGGGAAACAAAGATAGAGGAAGCTGCTCCCTGCGCAAACCTCCCCGTCGGAGGAGAACCTTGCCGCCTCCACTCGGTCTCCATCCGCTTCGTTCATCTGCCGGCACCATTGTCCTCGCCTTGCCCTAGCCGGAGATCAGGATAAGCCTCCTCTACTGCGCCTCCATCAGTAGCCAAGAGAAGAGTCGCCGTCTTGCTGCCGCCGCTTCACCGCCTCCGTCTCCATCGAAGTCAGCCGGGGAGTGCTCCACCCTTGCTTCGCCCAGCCTGCCGGAGCCAGCACGTTCCAGCCGCCGCATTGTGTCGTCTTCGCCATCAGGTTGAAGAAAGCCCTTTTGGGTATTTACAATCGGGCCCCCCTCAGTTTTGGTATAATTATTGATTGTGCCCACTGCTTTAAAATTGCAATAATGACCCTAATTTTTAGAAGTTGCATTTATGCCCTCTGCAGAAAATCAATTACATATATTGACCCGGTTTTACAAATTATCAATTACGCCCTTGTTGGATTAAATTTGGATTGTGACCCTAAAGATTTTAATTGTGGTTTATGACCAAGTTCCTATGTTCGTATAAATTTCCCGGAAAATGTTTTGTGAGTTTTAATGTTGGCTTTTGAAAACGAGTTTTACCTCAAATTAATATATCGTATATATATTACTATCAAATTTAGCGTATGAGCTAAATTTGTTTAGCTTTGGTGCTAGGTTCGGAAGCGCCCCGATAAAGGCCATCGAATCCGCATTCGACATTCGTCGATCGACTTCCACCTTTGACCCCGAGTGAGTACCTTTCTCGATCTAGTTATTTTTAGTAGTAGTAGTAGTATCATGCTAGGTTGGATAGCATAACTTAGAGTGAATACCAAGTAGTGGTTTGGATCTTAGGTGAGTTTTGAGGATTGTCGATTGTTGTAAGACGTTGAGTGTTGGTTGACCTTGTGAGATCGTGAGGACTAGGAATTTGTTATCCTAGCATGGTTATGGTTTATGATCTTGCAAGATCATTGGGACTAGAAGTCTAAGGACTTCTAGCATGTGAGAGAGATGTTGATTGTGTGCCTTATTTTGACCAGGCGTTGAGTGCCTTCCTATGGGAAGTTGAGAGTGGTGGTTAGCGGGATTATCAATGGGACGAGGTAAGTCTTCGGACTTACTTAGCTCGTATTCTTTGTATTAGCATTATTGTGTGTTGGGTGGTGTGTGTTTATTATTTTACTACTTATAACAACTAAACCGGAAATAGGATTACCGACCTTTATATTATTTGGCCCAAGTGTATGATAACGGGCGGTGACATCACTGTCTGGCTCCCCGTGAGAGCTAGGGGGATCTCGGCGACTGGCCCGTGCTGGTTAGACGGTCGGAGGCATCCGACCGTTCCATTGCCGAAAGAAGGGACCGAGGCGAGTTTCGGAGGATTCTCGTGTCACAAAAGAAGTTGAACTAGAACGGGATATGACTTAATAAATAAAGATAATAAACCGGATTTGTGTGCTTTGGGTATGTTATGTGACTATGTTGAATTAATTGTGTTTGTGCCTTTCCCTTTAATTCTAATGCTTCGAATATTAGCTAACGGTTTTATACCGATTGTTGTAGATTGCCTTGTAGGTTAGGAAAGCGGCCGAGAGATCCGGAAGAGTGGGCAGCCGGGGTTCCGTACATTTTAGGAGTGGGTTTTGGTTTGAGTCGGGTTGTGTTTTATTCTTCGTTTATTATGTTGGTATGCCGTGTGTATGGCGTTTTGATCTTTGGTGTTGTTTATCGGCTGAAGTCTTTTGTTGTTTTCCTTCGGGTTTCTTATCATTTGCATTAAAAGGAATTTTGGTTTTTCCTTTATTTGTGCCATGTTGAAAGATCCGGTAAAATTGTTGTCAGGCTAAGGGTCGGGACCCATTGTGAGGTCCCAACCCGTAGCGCCCCGAGTCCCGCGGATTCGGGGTGTTACAAAAGTGGTATCAGAGCCCTAGGTTGACAACAATGGCACTCGCAATCTTCTAAAGGCCGAATAAGGAATAAACAGAACCCCACGGGTTCTGAGTTTTCGTTTTCAAAATCACATGCATGAGTCGGGGTATAATGTACGGACCACCACTCCTTCCGCGGATCTCGGCAGCTTAGTTTATTGGATTTTAATATATATATATATATATGTATATATAGTAGTATATGTGGATTGTAGTTGCATGATGAATGTGATTATATGTATAGTATATATGTGGACTATAATATATGCTTTGGACTTGTTATGTATAGTAGTGGCATGACCTTATATAGATATATGCTTATATATGTGGTATGATAGGATCTTACTAGCTTTTGGACCTTGTATTGTTGTAATGTATTTTCTGGATTTGACATATTAGTAGTACTATGGAGTATGGACATAAGACTTATATAGTCGTTTATGCGGATTCTTATTATATAGTAGCACATAGATGTATGAGACCTTATAGAAAAGATGGTAGTAAGATATCATCACCTTTAGGACGATATTGTTCGCATGGGATAACATTCATACGAGGAGGAATAAGCTCAAGTATCGAGTTTGAGCGTTATGTTCGAACGAATACCATGGCGTTTCTCGCATTCCTTTAAAAGGATGTCGAAAAGGAGGATTAGAGATTACATAAACGAAGGATGAACAAGTGGGAGGAAAACTTGAGACAACTCAAGAGGAATCAAGATGGAAGCGATACAAGAAAAGGGAGCAACATTAAAATGTAGGAGCGGTTCTAAAGAAGCCATGATCAAATGATGACGAGACCAATGGAGATAACGAAGTTAAGTTCTTCAAGAAGACGCGTGGACAACTTAGATGCGAATCGAGAAGGAGATGGATACATTCTAACAAGATTAAAGGTGGTATTTCATTAAGATGTGAAGCTTTCCTTACACGCTCCTAAGCATTGGAGTCAAGACGAGAAGAGTGATCTAACCATTTGCTAAAGATTTAAAATACCATAAGTTAAGCTCATGAGGTACCAATAAGTGAAGTGTCAACATGACAAGAGTTATGAGAAGAAGGGCATGGTGGGGATTCACATGGAGTTGACCGATTTCCATTATGATTATAAGACTAAGAAACGCCAAGAAGGAGGAAGTGGGTATAAATGATGGCCTCAAGAAGATGAAAGACGAAACAAAGAGCTTTGATCGAGAGACTTAAGATACCAACCAAGAGGAACACGAGTGGATGCTAGCTAGGGCTATAATCTTTGGGAAGGTGCTCTTGAAAGACATCAATGAAGAATGGTTAAGTCTATGAAAGGGAGTTATATGAAACAACAAGATAAAGAAGATATAGTTACCTTATAGAGAAGAGGAAGCATGGAATTAAGAAAGAAATAATGAAGTTTAAGACAGAGTACCCTGAGAGGGTAGCCTTTAGGAGTATGGTAACATGGAGGGTAAGAAGAATGGTAAGTCATTGACATTGGAGAAGGTCAGTTATAAGTTAATCAGTGACAACTGAGAACACACAGGTGCGGGTTGTCTATTGATGTGTGAAGATGAGAAGAGTAAACAAAACTATGGGAACATAGAGGATCGGCAACAAGAGATTGGAGTATTCACGGTGGATCAATGTCAGTATTAAGGTCCATCAACGGAAGCACTATTGTTTTAATCAAATAATGTGGAACGAGTTCAAGCAAGTATATATGGCAAGACCTCCGAGGAGGAGATTGTAACGATCTTTCGAGACCTTCTTAGGTCATGGGATTTGCATAGGGAGGAACGGAATGGGTTACAACTTTTAAGGTTTAATCATGGTAAGAGAAACTAGAGGATCAAGTGTAAGATGAGGCTTCCTTTGTTGTTGTGCGGAAAGGGGGTATATATATAAGGGGAGATATGATATGTTTGTTCTAAGGTTATGGATGTCATGTTTTCGCAAGCCCAGCTAAGTCAAGGTTTTTGTGACTCGCACGATGAGGGCATAGTGGCTATGACGTGAAAAGAGGAATCTAGATCAGGGCAACGTTGCAAGCTTAGAGTTATGTTGTTAGTACTTGGTGGAGTTATGAGTGGATCTTTCAGTTAGTGTGGATGGGAAACTCCGCCTAAAGGCATAATTGTACGGTTGTGAAGTTGTTCATGGAATACCTTACTTAGAGATACATAAGGTGGCCAAGAAGAGTAAGAGAAGATCGAGGTTTTGAAGCTTGATGTCGATATGAGATATACGAGAAGTATATGAAAGATTGAGGTTAGAACCTCTACCGTCAGATTGACGTTGAATAAGAAAATGAAGTAGTTCTACACCTACTCGAATGAACGATGCAAGCTTAGGTGGAATACAAAAGAACTCCCTAATACGTTGGGATGTTTGGAGAGCAAAGAAGATAAGATCGATTTGTTATAAGACGTGGTTATGCCCTACAGTTAAGACGCTTATGGCAACACATAAGTATGGGTTCTTAAAAGATTATTACAACCAGGCCTTCAAGGTGAAAAGGGATGGAACAGTACGGATTCAAGAAAAGAAGAACCCTCTAAAGAGAATAGACACGGTCATGGCTGAAGATAGGACAATACACGAGTCCAAAAGACGTCACCTCAATAGATCGAGGTAGATCAATTGTGTTATGACCACTTGTAAAGTGATAAAACAGATTGTGGCGGTTATTATGATATATGACGGGAAGAGAAAAGATGAAACCTGAGATATCACAGATTCCAATACGCCATAATGTGGAATTTCCCACTAAGTCCACCTTGGTTCATTTCCGATATCTAAGGCGTCGTATGGAATGACACTTGTGAAAGACATGAGTTGTGGAAGCAAGTGAAGGAGCAATTGCAAGAACTTATTGAAAGGAGTTCATTAGAATTAGTGAAATGCTATGGAGAACTCCGAATATTATCCTGAACTCTTGATTTGAAGTTTATAGTGGGATATATCTTAAGCTCTTGATTTGAGGTTGTTATGGAGAACACCAGTTTGCAAAAATAGTGACGGTTATCTTCATTTGTACATCGATTACCATGATCCGAACAAGATAATAATGAAGAACAAGTATCTCTCACCACGGATAGATGATCTACTCGATCGGTTGCAAGGGTCGGTAGTCTCTTCTAAAATGGATTCAACGTCTGTCACCAATTGAGAATTGAGACTAGGATATTGCAAATACAGCATTCCGGGACAAACCATGTTCACTACGAGTTGTAGTGATTCTACATAGGCTTACTAATACCCTGGATAAGATATTTTGGTCAACTCTCAAAGAAGAGAGAAGCTGTATGCAAGTTGTCTTGGGATGACAAACTCCGATAGATGTGAAAGAAGTTACAAGTTTCTTAGATGTGCTGAGCATTACCGGATCTGTGAAGAGAGAAGTTGTATAACGCCAATTATGGTATCCTCCAGATGACAACGAAGTATTAAATGGGACGAAGAATTGACAATAGAGTGGTTGAGAGTTAAGAGGAGATTCATCAGTGCAACTATTTTTACATTGCCTCGAGGTATGATGGGTTTGATTTGTACAAGTGATCCTTCAAGACTAGGTCTTGATCGAGTATTGCAGAGTGATGTAAAAGTAACAGCATACGTGTCTTGTTTATAGAAGTAGTATGGAGTAAAGTACTTCCTTCGTTACTTGGAATAGCAATAAGAATTGAGGAAACATAAAGTCAAAGTTTGGTTTGACATGAACCAAAGCCAGTAGTGTAAATTGGAAGTTTGATCTTCTGTTTTAGAGAAAGTCAAAGAGAAACATAATGGGAATGCTGCATTGAGAAGACCTGAGAAGGAAGTTGAGTTTCCGATATATCGGACCTTTTTGAGATCTTAGCGCGGTTTGGAGAAGTGGCTTACAAGTTGGCGTTGCCACCTGGTGTTTCATGTGTATTAGTCTAGGAAGTCCATGTATGACCTGAGATGTATTGCCAATCTTGATGATTTAGCGGACGACGATGAACCTTTGAGGCTAATAGGAAGATGGAGGATAATATCTTTAGTTGAGTTTTACGCTAAGCTAGTAGCATCGATAGAATCAACGGGTTAGGCCCAGTTCTTATCTTTGGTTGAGCTATGTACATATGTGATGTTATATGTAGTTTGTGCCTTGTGGGGGAATGTTTTATATGACCCGATATATCTTGCGATGGTAGTTCGAGTAGTTTGTGTATGTAGATTAGATGATTTCAGCCTTCTTAACGTGAGAGTTCATACCTTGGCCTTAGGAAACGAGAAGTTCGACGCATAGCAAGTTTCGGGACGAAACTTGTTTTTAGGGGGACCTGATGTAACGCCCCGTTTATTTGAGTGCGTTCCGACTTTGTATCTCTCCCTTCTATCGATTCGTTAGTAGCTCGAGTTATATTTTAATGTATTTTATATATATATATATATATATATATATATATATATATATATATATATATATTGTTTCCGGGTATTTTATTGTTTTGGATACATATATGTATTCCCGTATTTTATTTTGGGATCGGAAAAGTCGGAAATTCACGATTCAAAAATTCCGTTCCGATCGATTAATCGAGTTAACTATCCTATTTTCCTTTTTTTTATTTTTTTTCCTTTCTTTTTTTTTCGTCTTCTTTCTTTTCTATTGGCCCTTTTTGGTTGTCGTTGCGTGTGGGAGCCGTCCGCCTGGAGAGACGACATGAGCCGACCCCTCGTTCTTCACCACCAGACGCCTCCTCGTTCTCCCGACTGCAACCCCCTGCAGGCCTGCCTAGTGACCCCTCGCCCTCCCTCTCGCTGGATCTACCTCCCAAGCAGCCCTCACTGCCTCATCGTTCCTTTCGCTCCCACTCTTCTGGCCATCTATTACCGCATCTCTCAACTCACCTTCCTCCCTCTCTTCTCATTCTGGGCAGCCACCGGCACTGCAACGCCACCAGGAGGTCCGCCGGGAAGAGCAGAAGCCGCCTCGCATCCGCCTCGTGCCACCGGAGCCAACCGGAGCACCAACAGAGGGGAGCTCCACCCTCACTGCCCCACCTTTCCTGTGTTGTTCTGCCATTCGAACCCCTCCTCTCGAGCCACTCTCGCATCCATTCTTCTGCCACGCCACCAGCCTCCTCGTGTCCCTGCAACTTCACCCAGGTCTGCGGTCGCCGGAGGAAGCTTGTCGTCGGCATCTCCTACCGCCGAAATCGGGAAACAAAGATAGAGGAAGCTGCTCCCTGCGCAAACCTCCCCGTCGGAGGAGAACCTTGCCGCCTCCACTCGGTCTCCATCCGCTTCGTTCATCTGCCGGCACCATTGTCCTCGCCTTGCCCTAGCCGGAGATCAGGATAAGCCTCCTCTACTGCGCCTCCATCAGTAGCCAAGAGAAGAGTCGCCGTCTTGCTGCCGCCGCTTCACCGCCTCCGTCTCCATCGAAGTCAGCCGGGGAGTGCTCCACCCTTGCTTCGCCCAGCCTGCCGGAGCCAGCACGTTCCAGCCGCCGCATTGTGTCGTCTTCGCCATCAGGTTGAAGAAAGCCCTTTTGGGTATTTAGAATCGGGCCCCCTCAGTTTTGGTATAATTATTGATTGTGCCCACTGCTTTAAAATTGCAATAATGACCCTAATTTTTAGAAGTTGCATTTATGCCCTCTACAGAAAATCAATTACATATATTGACCCGGTTTTACAAATTATCAATTACGCCCTTGTTGGATTAAATTTGGATTGTGACCCTAAAGATTTTAATTGTGGTTTATGACCAAGTTCCTATGTTCGTATAAATTGCCCGGAAAATGTTTTGTGAGTTTTAATGTTGGTTTTTGAAAACGAGTTTTACCTCAAATTAATATATCGTATATATATTACTATCAAATTTAGCGTATGAGCTAAATTTGGTTAGCTTTGGTGCTAGGTTCGGAAGCGCCCCGATAAAGGCCATCGAATCCGCATTCGACATTCGTCGATCGACTTCCACCTTCGAGTGAGTACCTTTCTCGATCTAGTTATTTTTAGTAGTAGTAGTAGTATCATGCTAGGTTGGATAGCATAACTTAGAGTGAATACCAAGTAGTGGTTTGGATCTTAGGTGAGTTTTGAGGATTGTCGATTGTTGTAAGACGTTGAGTGTTGGTTGACCTTGTGAGATCGTGAGGACTAGGAGTTTGTTATCCTAGCATGGTTATGGTTTATGATCTTGCAAGATCATTGGGACTAGAAGTCTAAGGACTTCTAGCATGTGAGAGAGATGTTGATTGTGTGCCTTGTTTTGACCAGGCGTTGAGTGCCTTCCTATGGGAAGTTGAGAGTGGTGGTTAGCGGGATTATCTTTGGGACGAGGTAAGTCTTCGGACTTACTTAGCTCGTATTCTTTGTATTAGCATTATTGTGTGTTGGGTGGTGTATGTTTATTATTTTACTACTTATAACAACTAAACCGGAAATAGGATTACCGACCTTTATATTATTTGGCTCAAGTGTATGATAACGGGCGGTGACATCACTGCCTGGCTCCCCGTGAGAGCTAGGGGGATCTCGGCGACTGGCCCGTGCTGGTTAGACGGTCGGAGGCATCCGACCGTTCCATTGCCGAAAGAAGGGACCGAGGCGAGTTTCGGAGGATTCTCGTGTCACAAAAGAAGTTGAACTAGAACGGGATATGACTTAATAAATAAAGATAATAAACCGGATTTGTGTGCTTTGGGTATGTTATGTGACTATGTTGAATTAATTGTGTTTGTGCCTTTCCCTTTAATTCTAATGCTTCGAATATTAGCTAACGGTTTTATACCGATTGTTGTAGATTACCTTGCAGGTTAGGAAAGCGGCCGAGAGATCTGAAAGAGTGGGCAGCCGGGGTTCCGTACATTTTAGGAGTGGGTTTTGGTTGGAGTCGGGTTGTGTTTTATTCTTCGTTTATTATGTTGGTATGCCGTGTGTATGGCGTTTTGATCTTTGGTGTTGTTTACCGGCTGAAGTCTTTTGTTGTTTTCCTTCGGGTTTCTTATCATTTGCATTAAAAGGAATTTTGGTTTTGCCTTTATTTGTGCCATGTTGAAAGATCCGGTGAAATTGTTGTCAGGCTAAGGGTCGGGACCCATTGTGAGGTCCCAACCCGTAGCGCCCCGAGTCCCGCGGATTCGGGGTGTTACAATTACTAGGATCTTACAACAAGACACAAATAGGAAAAACCGAAATTCATAAAAATGTATTTGTAAAAGGATGAATGCAACAAAGTCTAACAGCCTATCGTACTTAAACAACGGAAAAGACCAATTGTCTTAACAAAAGGAAAAGACAACGAAGCAACAACCCAAACCCACCCACTCTAAGGAGTACGGAGACCCGGCTGACCACTACTTCCAGATCGCTGAGCTGTTGTTCTAACCTGCGGTAAATCTAAAAACACAATAAGACAACCATTAGCTAGTTATCTAAACATTAGGAGAATAATAATAGCACACACACACATAAAAATAATAAACACTCATCATGCTTTCAAACAATCCATTTATTATCTTCATTTAAGTCATTCACTCTAATGATACTTATTTTGTGACACGAGGGATTCCCAAACCTCGCCTCCGCCCCCGTGTACCCATCAGGAGTGGATCCGATGCATCTCACCGTGTACCTGTATGGTCTGGGTATAGAGAACCTCCCAGTCTTCTGGCAGAGCTGAACAGTGATGTCACGGCCCGTTATACATACACTTGGGCCTTAACACATAACAACAACGGTCGTCCTAACAAGTTGTTATTATAACACACATGGTACACACACCACTATCATCACTCAACCAATATCCAGAAACCAGCTAAGTAAGTCGCAAGGACTTACCTAGGTCAAAACTCAAATCCCGTTATCTCGATTCGGCCGTAGCCATAGAAGCTCAATCGCTTGTTATACAAGGCAAGTGGATCAATAACGCATCCCACTTTCTTAGAAGTCTCCAACTTCTAAGATATATAATCAAAGAATTACCAAAATACCCTTATACGGGTAAATGGCCATTTTACCCCTGCTCCCGAACTCTATAAAATTCTATAACAAGGTTCCAAACTATTCTTTAGAACTCAAAAACACACTCTCACTCTAAAAAGGAAGTTTGTTAAGTTTTAGAAGAGTTAAACATGTTCTTGACTTTCATAAAAAGTTGTTAAGGTCCAACTTTGGCTTAAGATAAGAGGCTCGAATAAAAATGTAGAAATTCTACAAAAATTTTAAAGGTCTTATGTGACATGCCCTCTACCCATATGAGCAAAGATCTCTCAAAAACTATCAACAACAACTCTTACAAAAATCTCCAAAGATGCTTCCAAAACCAGAAATCTATACTTAGCCAAAATTCTGAGTATTTTTCACATCAGTCCAACCAGCCTACTTTGAGCCTTTATAAAACCAGATCCGACCGTTGGAACGACCTCAAATTTTGATACATCCCAGTATGTGTATCCATCTATATCATGCTAGAAAATGAACGGTAGATTATATCTCTAAGGTATAGAAATATAGTCTTAAAGATGACTGTTACCCACTGCTTTCTGGAAATTTAAAATCTGAGTACAAGTGGTCTGGGCTTCGAGACTCACCTGCAACGTTTTGTAGCTAATATAAGGAAGGCCACAGGTTCAAGGTTCGACTCTCCCCAGCTTCACCTTCTTATACAATTAAGTGGGCAACCGATCTACGTTTCTAAGCTTCGTTCCAGATGACCGAGATGAAGGAGCCGTTCTTGGTCGATGGTGTCGTTCCTCCTGGAGACGAAGTTGCACTAGGAAGCGTCCTCGGCTCAGCCTGATCACTCAGTCGTGATGGTCTCGATGTAGAAGAGGGGGAAGTTAGTTACTTTTAGCCTTGACAGCAAGAAGCAAGGAGAAGAGAAGGAAGGGAGGTAGGGGTCCTTACGCTGTTGAAGGCAGTCCTGATGCAGTTTGGTTGGACGTACGAGGGCAGTGGAGATGGTCTGATCGGTTGGCCCAGCGATGGAGAGATGTGACGACGTCGGTGCTGCTACTGTGGTCGGCTCGACTTCACTGCTGCAATAGCCGAGAGGCTCGTTCTCGTCTCGCCTGTGACAGTTACGCTTGTGCATATAGAAGGAGGGAGAGATGGTTGCAGGCCGGTGGTCATCGAATTTGCGTTCCAGGGATAAGGGTACAGGGAAGAGAGGAAGAGGAAGGTGGCTGTTTGATGCCGACGGTAGATGGCGATTTTTTGGGAAGTCCGTGTACATGCACCTGGACGTTACCGAGAAGGAAGGAGTAATATTGTCTCAGCGAGATTCCCGGGGACGTTACGTGCTTCTCTCCAGCTCAGCACGTACACGCAAGAGGAGAGAAAGGGCCGCCGGCTGGACTGTGCCCTCATGGGCTTCCTGCCCATCTTGGAGAGTTGCAACCTGTTACTGGGCTGGCATGAGGGAAGGTTCTGAGGAGTTGAAGCTGACGGGCTGACGGCTGACTGGGCCTCTGATGCTGAAGAGTGGAAGCTGAAGGCAAAATGGGCTGGCATGGATCTTCTGCAAGGCCAGCATCACTGGGCTGGTACGGATCTTCTGCAAGGCCAGCATCACTAGGCTGGTACGGATCTTCTGCAAGGCGAGCATCACTGGGCTGGTACGGATCTGGGCTGTGACACTAGGAAGGCAAGATATGGGCTGAGGTGAGGGAGAAGAGGCTAAAAGAACCCAAATAGGTTGTTGTCAAATTTGCCCGGATAGCCTTGTCAAGACGTCGTCATGGCCTCGTCATGACTCGTCTTGGTCTCGTCAAAACTCGTCACGACTTTGTCAATTACAAGCCATGTTATAAACTAGGTTTGAATTAGGGTTTGTTATAAAAAGCTTATCATTTTATGTGAAGTGATATTACATAAAATGATAAAATTTTAAGATATTGTGTCCAATTAAATAGACAGCTAAGGATCAAAAGATCGAAAACCGGTTTACTACGGAATTAAACGGAATAAAAATTCCGGATATTACATGAAGAAGGCAACTCCGGTGAATTGCCGGAAAAACAATTCGATTGTTTCTTCAAGTTATGGACACATTGAATCTCTTGCAGCAACCCTTACTAAATAATTGGCAATGTGTAGGACTACAAGTGATTAATTTTGAAGTTCGTAGACATGTTATGTATGGCAATCAGCATGATTGTATAGAAAATGGTCCAGTGGTAAATTTATCTAAAAATGGTATTCGAAGTCATTATTTTGGTCCATTGAATTGTAATACCCGAAAAATTTAAAACTCCATTTAAGACGGGATCAAACCGGATTTAGATCCGACAACCGTTAGTCCTTTAAATAAGATAAAATAATATTAAAATTCTATCATTTTATGTGACCTAATTCACATAAAATATAAATTTTGTAACCGTATAATAATTTCCGTTTTTTATTCCGTGTGAGTAACGACCCTTTTGTCAGCCATCTTACTAGCCGAGCAGGCCCAACTGACCGGCCCAACGATAGCTACAGCCGGCCCAGTTTTACTTCACCCTAATGGCTGGACATTAACTTAATCCCTCACATTAACCTAACCTAATCACAACCGTAAAATCCTACACTCTCTCTCTCTCTCGCTGCACGATCTCTAGACGCTAGAAGAACGCCGCCTCGATGAGAACCACCAGGATCATCACCGACGCTCTCCACCGGGACTGCACGCAGGGAGGGAGACGACGACAACCGAATGACGGGAGGCAGCATCTCCAGTCTGGTGAGTAACATTCTCGTTCTCCTCCTTCCCTTTCCGTTACCTTAGCCGCAGTTTAACAGAAATCCCACTGCACAGCCTAACGCCACCCCTACCGCCGTCTTCTGCCAGCACCAGTGACACAGCAATCTGAACCGTAGCCTCAACCAATCGCGCTCGGACGTTCAGACGCTCACCGACGTCAATCCATTTCAGCCGATGTAATTGTCGATCCCTCTTCATTCCTTACCTGTGTTTGAAAGGAGCAACAAGATGGTGACTTATTTATGCTGGGTACCAGTAACTGAAGCCATCCGCCACATTCAAAAACGTTTCCTGCTGGTCCAAGAAGAGCAACGCCGGGATTCTTTCGCCACCGATCGCCAGAACGCCGCCCTTTCCCCTTGACGAGTGGGCGAGTAGTGTAGTTTAACACCTGCTATCCTTATGATCTGTAGGGTAGTTGTTTGAGTCAAGAAGTAATGCAGGGCTGGTGTGAATTAGATTTAAAACTAGACTTTGGCCCTCTCTTTCAATTTCAGTTGTTGCACATAAACTGCTGCCTTTAGGAATTATTTTCGATACTTTAGAATGAACATCCACCGTTGCGTTTTTGATATGTTATAGATGGATGTATGTAGTTTATTGTATAAAATTTTGGGAGAGAGTTAACGGTCGGATTGAGATTTACGAGGTCCTGAAGTAGGACAGTTGGGCTCATTTGTGCAAAAGAGGAAGAAAAATGACTAAGTGTAGAAATGTTAGTTTTACCCCAACTTTAAAATTTTATGAGAGATTTATGGTTAATGTTTTTCGAGAGATCTTTACACATATGTTTAGTAGGTATATCATAGAAGTTTTGGACTTTTATTCCGGAAATTTTTATCTTTCATTAGAGCCTTGGATCTTAATACAAAGTCGGACCTTAACGACTTTTTATGAAAATCTAGAATTTTGTGTATCCCATATAAATCCTCACTAGACCTTTCTATGAGAACTAGATTGAAGACATAGGTCCTAGAATACAATTTTAGAATTAAAATGATAGATATCTCGGAGTTTCGGGATTAGGGGCAAAATAGTCCTTGTAACTTAAGAGAACCTTTTTCATAAATTCTCTTCATGAGATTGTACAAGTTAGAAGTTTATAACTTCTGAAAGTTTAAGGATGTGATTTTGATCCCCATGCCTTAATTGACAGGCGTTTGAGTTACCATGGGTACGGACCGAGTTGAGACGTGTTAGAGTGTGATTTGACTCAGGTAAGTCCTTGCGACTTACTTAGCTGGTTTCTGGATATTAGTTGGGTGATAATGGTTGTGTGTGTGCAATGTGTGTTATAATAAAAATAACAACTTGTTAGGACGACCGTGGTTATTATGTGTTAAGGCCCAAGTGTATGTATAACGGGCCGTGACATCACTGCCCAGCTCTGCCAGGAGACTGGGAGGTTCTCTATACCCAGACCATACAGGTACACGGTGAGATGCATCGGATCCACTCCTAATGGGTACACGGGGACGGAGGCGAGGTTTGGGAATCCCTCGTGTCACAAAATAAGTATCAGTAGAGTGAATGACTTAAATGAAGATAATAAATGGATTGTTTGAAAGCATGATGAGTGTTTAGTATTTTATGTGTGTGTGTGCTATTATTATTCTCCTAATGTTTAGATAACTAGCTAATGGTTGTTTTGTTGTGTTTTTAGATTTACCGCAGGTTAGAACAACAACTGAGTGATCCGTACTCCTTAGAATGGGGTTGGGATGTTTTCTTTGTTGTTCTTTCATCTTGTTAAGACAGTTAGTCTGTTTCGTTGTTTAAGTACTATAGGCTGTTAGACGTTGTTGCATTCATTCCTTTAAAAATACTATTTTTATGAATTTTGGTTTTTCTTATTGTGTCTTGTTGCAAGATCCTAGTAATATTGTTGTCAAACTGAGGTCGGGACCCATTGTGAGGTTCTAACCAGTAATGCTCCGAGTTCTGAGAATTCGGGGTGTTACATGAATAAGTAGTTTGATAACAAGTTTTGCAAACTATCTTTTGATTAAGTAATTTATAGTCTCACAACAAGTAAAATTTTATTTACGAAAAATCTATTTAGTCAATGTAAGGGATTTAATTATGATTCATTGTTTTTAAAATATATATTATTTTAGTATTTATCTTATTAATTTATAATCTCGATTCCAAAATTTACATATATCTCTTTTTTATGGGTCATTTAAAAAAAACTTAGTTACTTAACGTTGTTTTTTCGATCTTTGATTTTTGTTTCATATACTGTGATTTTAGGTAAAATTTCATGACTCTATTCATCATCTTATAGACAAGGAAAAAATCAATCATCTCGGGAAGGAAATAAATTGAAAAAGAAAATAAATAAATTGAAAAGGGAAATAATTGAGATTTTATTCATCGAATAATATACTTGTGCTTAAAGGTCATCCATTGCAAGATCAAGGATGAATTACAAACTGATTTTTATGTGATTGGAATTTATGATGGAAATTAAGGATGAACTACATGTAATCACTCAGCGAAGTTATTTAAAATCTATATAATTGAACAAATAAGTTTTAGAACTTTTTTTATTTAAAATGTAGATGATTGAATCTGTTATAATTTTCTTTTTTCTATATTTAGTTTCATGAAATTATTTAATTTTTTATTTTTAGATTTTATTCACTGATATAAGAAATTTTATTTTGGTTGAAATTTAAAATTTATAAATTTTAAATAATTTTATCAGCTAATTTTTTTATTTTATTCATGAAATTATTCAATTGTTTATCTTTATGTTGTTATGATTTCCGGTTTTCAAATTGTATCCATGTGATTACAAATAATAAAATATGAACTTATATCCAACTAATTATATTCGTAAAGTAGTAATTTTATCTATATAACCAATTCTTCTATATACTTTACTATAGTAGGCGACGTGGCAACCTCACATTTTTTTCGAAATATTTTTTTTACAAAATTACATATTAAGAAAAAAAAATATTATCTATAAATTAATAACACATACGACTCTAATCCTGACGCGACGCTCCCACGTTTTTTTTCAAATTAAATTTTTTACTAAATTATAAATTAACTCAATATCTATTTTTTATTCAATTAAGTTGTTTCTGGATCACAATTTTTTAATACTTTTTTATGTCAAATCTTTTCAACTGTTAACTTCTCATATACGTCAAATCTTTTTCAATCGTGTTTTTAAAATTCTCGTATATGATACTAAAAATTTTCACGCATACCTTTATGAAACAATCAAATATCTATTTTTATTTTTGTTACTAAAATTAAAATCTAAATTAAATTGTGTCGGTTTATATTTTTTATTAAAGCAAATCCGAATTTCAGTCACAAAATAAATCGTAACAAAATCCATCAATGAAATCAAATCGGAATAGTTACAATTCCAACAACAATCTTATGGGAGAAGATGTATTTTAACATAAAGTCTGTAACACCCCGGATTCTCGGAACCCGGGACATTACTGGTTAGGACCTCACAATGGGTCCCGACCTCAGTTTGACAACAATATCACTAGGATCTTGCAACAAGACACAAATAAGAAAAACCGAAATTTATAAAATAGTATTTTTAAGAGATGAATGCAACAACGTCTAATAGCCTATAGTACTTAAACCACAAAAAGACTAACTGTCTTTTACAAGAAGAAAGAAACCACAAGGTAAACACCCAACCCCACTCTAAAGAGTACGGAGACCCGGCTGACCACTACTTCCAGATCACTCAGCTGCCGTTCTAACCTACGGTAGAATCTAAAAACACAACAAAACAACCATTAGCTAGTTATCTAAACATTAGGAGAATAATAATAGCACACACACACATAAAATAATAAACACTCATCATGCTTTCAACAATCCATTTATTATCTTTATTTAAGTCATTCACTCTAATGATACTTATTTTGTGACACGAGGGATTCCCAAACCTCGCCTCCGCCCCCGTGTACCCATC
This sequence comes from Fagopyrum homotropicum, assembly GCA_033239125.1. Taxonomy (NCBI): domain Eukaryota; kingdom Viridiplantae; phylum Streptophyta; class Magnoliopsida; order Caryophyllales; family Polygonaceae; genus Fagopyrum; species Fagopyrum homotropicum. The sequence continues at coordinate 52,233,816 of BSWB01000005.1, forward strand.
AGGAGTGGATCCGATGCATCTCACCGTGTACCTGTATGGTCTGGGTATAGAGAACCTCCCAATCTCCTGGCAGAGCTGGGCAGTGATGTCACGACCCGTTATACATACACTTGGGCCTTAACACATAATAACCACGGTCGTCCTAACAAGTTATTATTCTTATTATAACACACATTGCACACACAACCATCATTAACCAACTAATATCCAGAAACCAGCTAAGTAAGTCGCAAGGACTTACCTGAGTCAAATCACCCTCTAACAAGTTTCAAAACGATCCGTACTTGTGGTAACTCAAACGCCTGTCAAATAAGGCATGTGGATCAAAATCTCATCCAGATGTCCAACCTCACGTGAAGGAATTACGGAAAAAGCTCTCTTACAGTAAAAGACCATTTTACCCTTAGTGTCGTATATTCTCGAAGTTCATTCTGGAATGCTACTAATTTCTTTCGTATCTTGTTTTCCATAAATTAAGTCCCTCGGATAGCTACTTATGGTTATAAGGTCAAAACTCGAGACCACTCGAAGAAGGACAACACTCCTTCTCTCCGGTTACTAACTACGCTACTACATATATTATACCGTGAAACATGTTTTTAACCTTTCTCCTCAACTCATTCATTTTCACAATTTTTCATAATTCTCAACTCGTACTTATATATTAACTCATATATTTAAGTACACTATATTTATGCTTATAATATTTTCTTATATACAAAAATATATATCTACTAATTCTATGGTTCTATATAGTTTACACACATTAACTTATACGTCTATATATACTAGTATGGACGCGCGTACTAAGCTCGCGCGCCGTGACTTTAAAACATAAAATTTATCGTTAAGTGATTGAAAAGAAATTATTACCTTCAAATAAACGTAAAATTAAATCGTTAAACAATCGAAAAGAAAAGGTGTTGCATTGAAATGAATTTGGTTTTACAATGAAATGAAACGTAAAATTTATCGTTAAATAATCGAAAGGAAAAGGTGTTTCATTTTGATATTAGTAGTGCTGAGTAAAAATTAGGAGTGACCTTACAAGGTGAATAAGTGTCTTGAGGACAAGTAAAGAATTGATAAACTAATTTGTTCATAGAGGGAAAGAAGAGCATAGAGAGGGGATCTACATTTAGTTAGTCTTAGATTATGGTATATGCAACAATTAATGATAATAACTGCCATCGGCAGTAGCTCAACAAAGGAGTAGTCATCTTGACCGATGTTAATATATGCAACAATTAATGATAATAACATGACTATATAATTTGATAATCAAGACTTAAAATAAAGCAAAATTCGTAACTCTGATATATCCCAAATTATAAAATCACCGGCACCAAAATGTCCACAATTTCCACTCTTACATCAGCCCATAGCGGTACGGACAACAACATCAACTATTGCAAAAGTGAAGAATACACGCCACATGAGATGACTTCTACACCTGCAAGGCAAGTTAAACTATCATCATAGTAATGGCATTCTGCGTACACTTATCACTAATATGACATAGCAAACAGAGAAATGCTCCAAGCGAATAGCACTCCCGAGAATTTTACATTACTAATATACCCTGTCCCTACGGCTGCGGAGATAATTAAAATAAGTAAATTCCAATATCGGTTATTTGAAAGAAAAAGGGGCATGCGACTTACCGCACTCTCGAGTGGAGTTGGTGGAGGAGGAGCAAAGGCAGAGCAAGGCGGAAGTGTGGGTGTCAAAGCCGCAGGAGCCGCCGCATTGGGAGCAGCGATCGCAGCCGGTGTCGGGGACGGAGAAGGAGAACTTGATTTCGTAGGTCCAGTCAACGGGGCCGATTCCAATGAGGTCGTCGGTGTCGTATACGGTGGTGAAATGGGTGCAGTCGAGGATGTCCATGCTCATGAGCTTCATGGTGCTGTAGCCGGTGAAGCAGCAGGGTGGTGGCGGGGGCGGTAGGCAGTGTGCTTGCGTTGGCTGCCATGTGGAATGTTTTGAAGGAGTTGCACGAGTATAGCTCGTCACACGAGTGACCGGAGAAGTTGAAACAGAGAGAGCTGTAGCGGTTAAGAAGAGGGGAGTCGAGGGAGCAATTGAGGATGGCGAAGATGGTGTCAGGGGACGGAGGGATGACGGCATATTGAAGCTCTGTCATGACGAGGTCGTGATGGGGCTGAAGGATGGCGCAGGTGGACATGTCGGGGTCATACACCGACATGCTCCGCTTGTCGTAGTCGATGGACTGAACCTTGCAGAAACTATTGTTGAATCAAATAAACTCTAAAAATGAAGTATAGGACTTAAAAACAGAAAGACAAGCTAAACTCTTGTCATACTCTACCTAGTAGAAACAGCTACCAAAAAGACAAAATGTGAAGGTAATCTTTCTTTAGAAATAGAATATGGTTTCACGACAAAATAATAGAAGCACTCACATATAACTGGAGTATAAATGAGGTAATACATCTTCACTTGGTACAAAATGTGAAGGTAATCTATCTTTACAAAATTTGCAAATATATATGTATGAGAAAGCCAACTCAATAAACAAAAATTCACCACAGTAGAGCATTGCGGAAAGAGCCAATCATGAGGGCAACCACATCTCCTTTTCTTGATTATATACCCGAGGAAGGCCATTGGAAGCTGTTGGAACGATTAGAAATTAGTGTGGATGTTGCTGGTCGTAGTGAAACATCTTAAAATTTTCTGAAGAACAGATTATGCAGTTCAGTTGCTGAAGAACGGATCATGCAGTTCAGTTCTTGCATTGAAAGTGAAAAGTTCTTTTAATGCTCAAGTTTAATAGAATTTGACGTTCAAAAATGAGATTTCAAACAAGAAGAAACTTACAAAAACCAACAACATCAACCAAGGGACCCCAATCTGCAAATTTTATCATTTTTCAGTGTAAGTAGCACGAAAATGAAATTGGTAGTAACAAATCAACTTATTATCCAAACTTAAAATGATATCATATTAGCTATGATTAATGTTTGCAATATCTCATTCTAATAGCAGGAAATAGTCCTCTTACATGTTGCCTATGGTACCACATGCGGGCTCCACTTGTACATTGTAGGCAGGTGAGATACTGAGCCATGATACATACTGAAGTATGAAATTGGTAGTAATAGATCAACTTGTGCTCCAAACTTCAGTTTCCTTTTTCTGAAGTACCTTCCAAAATACCGAATGTAGTGACTCCAAAGATGATAACTATAAGCTCCTATTTTATAAGTATCTGGAATTGAATATAAATGCCCCAAAGTAAGTTGTCAAACAGAAACCTCGCAGGTGAAGCCGTCATCATCAAAATTAGGATTTAATGTTCAAAATAAATGAAGTAGTGAGAAATTGAAAGCTACTTGTGTAACCAATCACCATTAAATCTTCAAAGGGGTATTTCTTAGCTTTGTATAGGCATCACTACATCAGTAGCCAGCCAAGATACAAGGAGATGGGTTTTTTTTTGATGATTTTCTACTTGGAATTATGAAGAACACAATCTATGATTATTTGAATACCAATTACTCTAATAATATCCCCGACTCAATATAGGTCTTGCTCAAAACTGTATAAATCTTTCATGTAAGTCAAAGCATAAAAGTGTCAATGCATGTAGATTGTTCTATTCATTCTAATCAATTTACCAATTTCCAAAGGTAGGTCATGATGTCTTAAACTCTAATTATTTTGTTTATAGTGATAATGTATTTTTTGAGATGTTTACTTACTACTAAAGCATTGGAGGAGTCAGCTTCTGGCAGAAGAGCAACACGTCCATATCCGGAAAGCTTTACACTCAGCCCTTTAGCAATCTGTATATCTGCAGTTGAAAATTGATTTAACATTGCCTGTACACATGAGAGGATTTCTTATTTAAATTTCAGGATAAAATATGACAATACATAAGAGATATGGTACTATATGAGCAAGAAAATGATCTAGGCAAGAAATACAAAAAGATGGAATGAACATCAAATTATAAAAAAAAAACTCTTGTTTATACTGAGAGATGTAAAAAGGCTCAAAGCTTTTCAATGGGAATTCATCGTCTCGCTAGGATTTAGTTAGTTACACTTATCATTAGCTAACTTCATCAATACCATCCTATTTAAAATCTACAAATGCATTGGTGTTTTTGTAGTGAAGGAATACATGATAACGCTAAGGTTTTCCTGATTAAGTTATTCAATTACTACCAGCAGGACCCTACAAATAAAACACAATCGAATTCAAAGAAACAATTTATCACTCCGGGAAATTTGAGGGCTACTGAGTAGGACACTGAGCATTGAACACTAAACAAACGACATGCATGCAAATCCCTGATTAAAGCGTTGAGAGAAATGAAGACGGTGACCATTCTACTATGCAAAATTAACTGTTACTCCATCTGAGTCAGATCTCCGGCCGTCTGAATTCCGGGCTTGAGATCATTATGCGGGTAAACCACAAAAACGGTGTCGTTTTCAATAGATGTGGCTGGAAAATCACATTGTAATACCTAAACCAAATCAAACCAAGAAATCCTAGAAATTACCAAGTGAAAAAAAAATCAAGAAAGGAGACTTACACGAGAAAGAACAAAATAATTGAGAAATGCATCAGATTGACAGAAGCTTGAAATATCAACGTGAACAAGCAACATCGGCAGTCTTGCATACGTTTTTCTTTCCCTCTCTACGCACAAACAAATCAAAAGTGTATTGTTTCTAGAGTGGATTCGGAACCGATGTGCATAAGAATTGAACCGACGAAATTGTTGAGGCTGATATCAATGAAAATTAGAGATGTGAGATTTGAGAGAGTTGTCGGTAGTATAATTCAAGGTAATTTGAGAGAGATTAGAGAGGTGAGGGATGGAGTAAGATGGGAGAAGATGGAGGGGCGGTGGAGGAAAAGACGATGAAAAGAGGCGGATGGGCTAGGGTTTCGTACTCAGGAAGCCAAATTGTATATCCATGTTTACAAAAATGATTCGAAACAGAAAAAAGGTCACACGTGTAAGAAAATAGAGAAGACTCATGAAACAGATGAGAAGAAGACAACACGTATATGAAAAGACACAAGACCTAAAGAAGCCCAAACGGTATCCGCAAACGGGCCTCACAACAGTGCAGTTTGTTGGGCTTAAGGTAAACATGCTTCTGGGCCGAGTGAACCCATATTTAACCAGCAATTATGTAAGATTGTAAAGGGCAAAAAAGGAAATGTGATGGCTGAGGGGCAAAAATGGAAATTCCCTATTCATTCAGCCAACTCCCACATTTAGTATAGTAAGGATAAGGATATATATATTCGTATCACTATGCATTTACGTATTTATATATATAAGTATATATATGTTGCGGTACCTCACTCTAATGTCCAATATATATGAATATATATATATATATATATATATATATATATATATATATATATATATATATATATATATATCCGTATACGAACTCTCTCTCCTTCTACATCCATATCAATGTATATATACATACACTATCACATTTCACACTTCTTAATACATATATATATATATATATATATATATTCATACTCCTATACAGTGTAAGGTACTAAAAGAAGGGTGTTGTCTACTCACCTACGCATAGAAGGACTACAGCTCGCCGATGCTCAACTAGGAGAGCGACCCGGATCTGAATCTCGCTTGGATGTAGGTGCTATAAAGGCTGCATTAAATTAAATAGGAAGATTTACAGTTCAGTTCGTGAGGAAAGGAGAGTGGGCCGCAAGGAACAGCTGCTCACCCGGTCTTCGTCTGCAGCAGGTTGAAGACGATCCAGACCTTCGGTGTTCGGTGCGCGACCGAGGCGTCCTGGACCTGGTGCTCGTCCACTGGCACAACCCTGCGAGGCCTTCCTTCTACTGCGATGCCTTCCGTCTGCTGCGAGGCCTTCCGTCCTGGACCCGATGCGTGAATTCGGATAGGAAAGAAGAGGGTGAAGAGGGACCGCTTTGGCTCACTTGGTTGTCGACGGAGAAGATCGAGGAGGAGCCGGTGGTGGGCTGCTAACGACACTACGATACTCCTAATCGGTTTGATTCGGTCAAGTGGTTCGTGGTTCGGACTTCCTGAACCTACTACTCGTACACTAGCCCAAATGCACTCACCACAGATGCACAACCTGTCCTGGCTTGTCACTGCAAGAATCAGAGAGGGGCAGGACGTCCGGCTGTTACTCCATGAAAACAGAAGGGGAATAAGAGGGGTAGAAGACAGCAGCGGCTCACCTGCTCAACGACTCCAGCGCCGACAACGCTGCTCCCTGATGCTCGACTCCAGTGGCGGCTGCGCTGCTCCTAGATGCTCGACTCCAGTGGCGACAGCGCTGCTCCTCTGTGGTGGACCGGCAATGGACGGCTTTCTTCGTTGGCCAACGTAGATGGGCAAGGTCCGGCGCCGAGGGAGTTGCTGCTGTTGTTCGATCTCACAGAGGAAGGCAGGAGAGGGAATCGTACGGGCTGCTAATGTAACACCCCGAATCCGCGGGACTCGGGGCGCTACGGGCTGGGTCTCACAATGGGTCCCGACCCTTAGCCTGACAACAATTTCACTGGATCTTGCAATAAGGAACAAATAAAGGCCAAAACCGAAATACATTTTTATGCAATGTTATGAAACCCGAAAATAAAAGAAAGGAAAGACTTCAGCCGTCCATACAACAACAACAACATAATATACAATAACAACACAAGGACTCCAAAACCCAAAACAACCTAAGATGTACGGAACCCCGGCTGCCCACTCCTCCGGATCACTCGGCCACATCCTAACCTGCACATCAACTACAACAATCGGTATAAAACCGTTAGCTCACATTCTAGGCATTATAAGAATAATATGGCACAAACACACATAGGAACACAAACACACAACATGCTCATAAACATACACATCCGTTACTTATTATCTTTTTAGGTTATTCCATATCTAATCCATTCGTTCAAGTGTGACACGAGAGTCTTATAACTCTTGCCTCTGTCCCCGTGTAACCAACAGGAGTGTGGCGGCGCCCAACCCGTATACCCTGAGGGAGTGATGAAGAAGCCCGCCCGTATACCGTGTATGGCCTGGTCGCAGAGATCCCCCCAGTCTCCCTCGGGAAATTGAGCGGTGATGTCACCGCCCGATAATAATAGTAGTAACAATGGGCCAATAAATAAGGTCAAGTAAATCATAATCCATTTTCATGCTTAAAAGTGGTAAACACACACCACCATATACATCCAAATAAGGCATAGAAGCGGTTAAGTAAGTCCGAGGACTTACCTCATCTCAAAGCTAAACGAAACCGATATCACTCTCCGAAGGAATATAATCAAAGCCTGTTCAAGACAAGGCACGATAATCAACAACGTACTACTCACAAGCTAGAAGTTCTTAGACTTCTAGTCCTATATCATCTTATTAGGTCATACACTTTCATAATCTAGGATACACTCCTAGCCCTCATAAACTCATAAGATCACAACCATAGCCCCATGTACTAGGATACTCTCATCCTAAACTCCGCAATCTCAACAAAGCTCACGTGATAACATACACACCTCAATCCTTAGAACGTTCAAACCATACTCAATATCCTCACCTAAAGTTCAAAGTCACTACTTGGCATTCTCTCTAAGTTATGCTAGATTCAACCTAGCATGATTCTAATACTAATCATAACTAGATCAAGGAAGAAGGTAACTCACATGACGTCCAAAAGACGGTAGTCGGTCGACGGATGTCGAACTTCGACTTGTTCGGCCTTTACGGGGTTGTTTTCGAACCTAGCAACAAAACTAGACAAATTTAGCCCGTACGCTAAATTTGATTGGAATAAATAATATATATAAAACTAAGGAAGAACTCGATTTCAAAAGCCCTCGTTAAAACCCGTAAAAATCCTTCCGGGCAAAATGTGAAATTTTAGGAACTTGGTTGTAAAAACCCCAATTAATACTTTGATCAATAAATCGAATTTAAATCTAATAAGGGTGTAAAATATAGCATTTCAATATAAGAATATCGCATAAGCAAAATCCAAGGTTCCAAACCGCTAATCCATTTCCGGGGAAAATACGCAGCATCACAAACATGCATCTTAAATCCGCAATTAACTCTCATGGCCGTAAATATGGAACTCAAGAATTTAAATCATTTCAAAAAACAACTTTTGGCCAAAACCGCAAAAATATAATCCAGTAGGACATAAAATCATATTTCAAAAACTTGGGCCATTTCCCATAATCAATTTTCTACAAGGGTATAAAATACAACTTCTAATGTTTAGGGTCATTACTGCAATTATCCAGTAATTGGGCACAAAGTGTAATATGCCGTAAAGGGAGGGCCAAAATTGGAATAACCCCAAAGGTCTTCTTCTTCAACCTAAACCGCTCGCTGCATAGGAGGGAAATGAAGAAGATAGCGGCGCTACTGGCTGCACTCGGCGGCGGGGCTTCCTGGCGACGGAGGCGTCGAGGAGGGCGTCCAATATCCAACGGCGGTGGCCCTTCCCTGGAGACAGACGGACAACGAGCAGGATAAAGAAAAAGGCAATTTGCAGGTGCGCTGATGGGGTTGAGGCGGCGGTAGCACTTGCTGGTGGCTCCGGTGGGGTCGAGGCGGTGGTGCGGAGGCGCCTCCCCAACGTTCCGGCGGGTCCTGGTGGTGCGAACACTCCCCAGATGGTGGTGCAATCTCCAATCGGCTTCAACATAGGCAACAGAGAGGGAATAGATTCAAAGAGAGAAGAGTAAGCTGAGAGATGAGTAGAGGGGAGATCGATTTTCTGCAAAACAAACATAGGGAGATGCGAGTCCTCCGGGCTTGCGAGAATCGGAGATGGGGATCATAATTGTTCAAACAGAGGGAATGGTGGTGAGAATACAGAGAGTGAGAGATGGAGAGTCGAGGGTGGTGAAGAGATGTGCCGAAAGTTGAAGGTGTGAGGGAACGGGAGTCACAAGGTGTAGGGTTGAGCAAGAGAGCGAGAAGGTCAAGGGGTCGGACTAGATGGCAAGGTTAGAGAGGTGCAACATGCTTGGCAAAGGAGACGAAAGAGACAGGTCCAACAAGAATCAGCAGGCTAGGGCGGCAATAGGCTAGACTGCTAGCATCTTCAAATAGAAGGAGGGAGGGGCAAGCTCATTCGACGGGTCGGAAAGAGAGAAAGGTGAGGAAGGTTAGAAAGAAAATAAATAAATAAATAAATAATAATATGATAAAAAATAATAATATTATTAAAATAGAAAATCAAGAATCAATAAGCTCGATCAAAAATTGGAACGGGATTATCGGATCGGAGAATTTTCCGAACTTCCCTCGCAAAATAAAATATGGGAAAATATGTGGGGATGTAATATATAAATGAACTCGCAAAAATAAACTTTGAAATACAAAACCATTCTCGCAATTTATTTCCGAGATTATATGATAATTTAAACATATGAAATAAAATATATCTATATATATATATATATATATATATATATATATATATATATATATATATATATATATATATATATATATATATATATATATATATATATATATACTCGTATAATTTAATTTACGACGAAAAAAATACTTGTATAAATATTTAAGCTATAAAACTATCGATAAATCCGGAAAAATAACCAAAAAAATAAATATCGCAAACGCGCCAAAAATTTGGGGCGTTACAGCTAATTAGGTTAGAGTCATTAGATTAGGTTTAAAATTAATTAGGTTTAGGATTAAAATATGGGCTGGCTGCAAGGTCATTGGGCCGGGTCGAATGGGCCAGACTGGGCCTGCTCCTTAATTAAAACACAAGGGCTGAAGGAATACTCGTTATTCGCCCGGGAACGTTCTTCGGTTTTTTTTTTTTAAAAAAAAATTTTACGGAATTATTTACGTTTACAAAAGTTATCGTTTTATGTGAATCAAGGTCACATAAAATGATATAATTTAATATCGTTTTCTTTTATTTAAAAGAATTAAGATTGGCGGATCGGAATCCGATTTGATCGGTATTAAACGGATATTAAAATTTTCCGGGTATTACAAAGTCTTAATTAAAAATAAGGATTTTTCTGTTTGGTACCCTTGAGTTTTTGGCTTTTCCGGATGGTGCCTAAAGTTTTTTACGTTTCCGCTTGGTACCCCTGAAGTTTCGGTTTTTCCGTTTGGTACCCTTATTTCTTATTTTTTTGGCTAAAATAACGTTTTTTTATATTAAAATTATTTTTAAAAAAGAGAAAAATATATAATAACAATTTATATTATAAATTTCGAAGCTAAATATATTTTAATTAAACCTCAGGGGTACCCCTAAGGTTTCGGTTTTTCCGTTTGGTACCCTTATTTCTTATTTTTTTCTCTAAAATAACGTTTTTTTATTAAATTTATAAAAAAATATATAATAACAATTCTATATTATAAATTTCGAATACAAATATGTTTTATTTTTTTTGGTGGGAGACGAGTATATTTTAAGTGAAAAATAGAGATGCAATGTGATGTGAATATTTTGAACCGGTAAGCTCACAATTAACGTCGCAATTTTATTTTTTTCTAAAATACCTAATAATATTTTTTTTAATTGCGAGTTTGTTTGTTGTTGATGCATGTGAGAAATTTTCTGCCGTGTAATCGAATGGAAGTGACTATTTTGTGTATTCAACTTCTGTAATATATAGATTCAATAATTACAATATAAATCTATTATAATTACTAAAACAGAGCACGGGTTGATGACGTGGCGCGCTGTGGACGCAGGATTTTTGAAATTGAGCTCCCACAATTAAAGCCAATAAATCTTTATTTTTTACACTATTTTTTAAACCATAAAATCTTTTATTATTAAAATAATAATTTTATAGAAACCAAATCTATTATAATTACTAAAACAGAGCACGGGTTGATGACGTGGCGCGCTGTGGACGTAGGATTTTTGAAATTGAGCTCCCACAATTAAAGCCAATAAATCTTTATTTTTTACACTATTTTTTAAACCATAAAATATTTTATTATTAAAATAATAATTTTATAGAAACCAAATCTATTATAATTACTAAAACAGAGCACGAGTTGATGACGTGGCGCGCTGTGGACGCAGGATTTTTGAAATTGAGCTCACACAATTAAAGCCAATAAATCTTTATTTTTTACACTATTTTTTAAACTATAAAATCTTTTATAGTTTAATTAAATTTTTATAGATATAGACCGCGTTATATTAATTAAATTTTTGTTTAATTATGTTAAGTTTCTTATTTAATAATTAAAATTATTTTAATAATTAAAGTTTTCTCTTGGTATCCTCGTGGTATAATTTATTTTATCTTTATACCTTTTCTTAATATATTAAAATTTAATTATAAAATAAAACTTTTTAAAAAAATACAAAACTAATCCTGAATATTCAAAAATCAACTTACAATTTAATTTCTGTTTTTTGAAATAAAAAATAATTTAAAGAAAAAACTAATTATGATCATGTTAAATTGTAAACTAATTAACTTTTTAATAAAAAATTAACTTACTTTTTGTTTTCTGCTTTTGAAATAAAAAATATAAAAATAAAATTTAAAACTAATTATGTTTATGTTAAATTTTAAACTAATTAAGGGCCTGTTTAGTAGTAGTTTCTATTTTATGGGTTTATAAACTAAATGGGTTTATATGGATTTATGGTTTATTTTCGGGTTTATAAACTCGATCAGTTTATATATATTATTTCGATAAAGATGTTTATTTAAGGTTTTTTTTTGGGTTTATTTTAGTGCAAAATACATTTTTACCCCTAAAAAGATTAAAGAATAATTCAATATATATATGAATAGGAGGGTAATCGAAAAATCAAATCTCGAAGGTATAGTTGTGGACGACAATAATGTGGTTGTTTTGAAAGAAAGGAATTTCACGGGTGTGAATGTTAGGGTTGGCTTTGTAAAGATACAAATGAGGGTAATTTCGGGTATATGGAAAAAATAAACTCATCCAAGAAAAATAACCTTGGATTGAAGAGGTTATTTTCTAGAGATTTATAAATCCGGATAAACCCATTCGAAAATAAACCCATCTACATGTAAACAGTCGCCAACAAATAAAACTCGGGTTTATAAACTAAATGAAGTTTATAAACCCGCAGGTAAACAGGCCCTAAGTTTATAAATATTAATTTATGGTGATGAAGTACTTTTATATATTTTAATTAAAAAATTTAGAAAATTAAATTTAGGCCTAAATTTTTATATTTTCATTCGAATTAAAATAAAATATAACATTAAAACTACACCTAATTTGAAAATATTAATTCGAAAATTATAAATATATTAAGTTTCAATTATAAGAAAAAACTTTTATAAATGGAAGTTACATGATTTTCAAAATTAAGTTTTGACCATAAAAATATCTTCAAATTAAATTTTATCCTATTCAATTTCCATATTTGAAATGATTGGTCAATAGGATAGTATGCATTAGATTTTACGTTTAAATTTTGACCACCATTAAATTTTCAACTTTTAAAATCTTGAAAATTAAATACGTAATGAATCATAATTTGTATACATATGGAAAGTTGATTATTTAAAAATAAATTTATACAATAAATATTTTGTTCACTTGTTAGGCTATATATAGAGAGAAAAAACACACATACAGTATCAGCAATAACAAAAATGGCATTCGAGTACAACAAGTTGATGTTCTTGGCGTTGGTCTTGGCAGCGGCCACGGCGGTGCAATCTATTCCGGCGGAAACCAACGTCGCCGGAAGAAAACTAAGGCAAGCACTTCCATCTCAGAGGACACAAGTGAAACTGAATAATATTCTTGAAGGGAAAGAGAACGTGGAGGTTCACTGCCAAGGCTCGGACGAGGACTTCGGCGTGAAACAAATTCCGAACGGCGATCATTACACGATCGAGTTCTGGGCGGGAGCAGGCGCCGATTACTATTGCACATTTCTGTTCAATGAAATAACACATAGGTTTGATATATACCTTAGATCAAGAGATGGATTGTGTGGGTTTGATAGGATTTGTACTTGGGATATTAAGGAGAATGGGCCTTGCTTTCATCAAGGTAATGTGCCTCAGGATCAATGCTATCCTTGGACTAAAAACTAGAGATATTAACATCTTAGATCTAAAATAGTTAGCTAGTTGATGCACTTCCTTGTTCTTAGTAATTCATTATATATAATAACACTATCACGTCCTTAATCAGTCCAGCTACCTAATTTATTTTTTTTGTTTATCTTATATATTTATCAATTCCTCATTTTGGCCCTAAAATCGAAATTGATTTTATTTGATTTAGCATTTTGGACCGAAATTCAAATTGAGTTTAATCAATCCCCCTAGCCCCCGAAACTAAAATTATTTTTTCTGATAATGACGGATTTAATACCGCAACCGAAGTTTTTCATCAACTAAAGTTTAACTATTTTTATCGTATAAATTAAAATGCAATAAGATAATGTTAATATATATATATATATATATATATATATATATATATATATATATATATATATATAAATAAACATTATCTTATACGATAAAAGTAGTTAAACGATGAAAATGATATATTTAGTCATTAAATTTGTATTGTGTCTTACACAATATTTGTAAAACAATTAAACTGGAAAATTTTTTATTATTATAAATAATGTATTGTGGTCACATTAAAAATTAGTTTTTTATAATAAGAATTATAATTAAATAAAATAGTACATAAAGAATATTAAACAGAAGCATTGCTTATAATATTACATATTTTGCTATTATTGTCACAAATTAAGATTTTCATAGTCTACATGAATCAGTATAAAACTTACAACGACAACTTTTTTAAAATGTCCATGTAACCGTTTTCCAAAACATATAAAGTTAGTCGGTATATATTGTAGGGATGATGTGTAAACTTGTAATGGGCAATTATATATTCGGAAGTGGTAAACGCATGGCGATGAAATTCACAAACGAACAATGGATTTGAAACCCGTAACCACACAAAGAATTCGAAACTCGTAACTGTCATTGTTACATGTTTCAAATCCGTGACAGATTTTTCACGGATCCGGAACCGTGATGGTTACGGGTTCCGGATCTGTGATGATTTTCTTTGTAAATTCTTACAAAAAAAAATGAAGAAAATCATCATGGATACGGAACCCGAAACCGTGACGGTTACCGTTTCCGGATCCGTGATAATTTTCTTTGTGAGTTCTAACCCCCCAAAAAAATCTGACGTTGTCACGGATCAGAACCCGTAACCGTGACAGATGTCAGAAGATTTTTTTCACGATTTCGAAACTCGTAACCATAACTGCTACGGATTCTGAATACGCAGTGCATTTGTGAATTCTATCACCGTGTACATAATACTCTTTAGTATATTTGATAGTTATAGGTTAGCCCTTATATACGATCATATAGGCCATTATGTTTGGATGAATTATAAATTTAATCGTTATAGGTTAGCACTTACATATGATCACTAATCAATTAATTTCTTTTTTATAAATATATTAGAGGACAAGTGGTTTGTACAAATCCAAAATATATAACATGAGCCAATGTATTAAGTCTTAAACAAAAAAATATTATGGGCCCGTTTGGTTTGAACTCCGGAATCGGAAACGGAATGGAAACGAATCTAGTCCATATGTATACCCTTATTCATGAAAGTTTTTGGAATCATTCCTTATAATTTGAAGTAATTGAGGTGTAATTTGATTACTTTTGATACCCTATAGGGTAACAAAATATGGGGAGACAAGTGTATTTTGCATGTAAACACAAGGAATGATTCCATAGAATTTCATGAATAAGGATATACATATTGAGTAAATTCGTTTTCATTCCGTTTCCGTTTTCGGAGTTGGAACCAAACGGGCCCTATATATACTTGAGATATGTTAGATTATAGGTCGGTATATTTAGATCTTTTCTTTACTTGTTACTTTAGCGTTTTGTTCCTTTATTTTTGTCAATATAAAAAATAGGTGATCAATAAAAAAAAGCCTTCATATCACAAATATCTACATAGCATCAGAGCATACGTCACGCTTCCGCCTAAACAAACCCTAATTCACAAATTCTAGTTGCGTCGTCATCACCGGTGCCAGTGATGCCAATATCGGCTATCACGCCAACCTACATGCCCTAGAGCTGAGTCTACCGGTGTGATATTTGCCAACCCAACAAAAAACCAAACCAAAGATGGATAGAGGGTCAATCAAGTGATCATTTCACCTCTTTGTATAAACTCCTTATGATGCTAATCTACTTGCATCATAGGACTCAAAATCTACCCTATAACACTAGTCGACCCACAAACTAGGTCCCATAACCTACCCTAAAACGCTAATCAACCTGTGTTCTAGGACCAAAAATCTACCCTAGAACGCTAATCAACCTGTGTGCTAGGACCCAAAATCTACCTTAGAACTCTAATATATCTGCGTCTTAGAGATCAATCTACCCTATGGTGCTAATCTACCCGCGTCTTAGGGTACAACCTACCAGCTTTATATCGACACCAACTAAACAAAGACGAATGACGGGAGAGAGGATCATCAAGTCCTTACATTTCTTCGCTCCAACAACAATTTCCGCGCTCAAGACTCAAATGCATGTAACGAAGAGCATCAAAACCAAAAATAAAAAATAAAAAAATCTTCAAGCTAGTTTCTAATATTCAAGTTTGGAGTTGTTGAATCACACATCCAACTTGAGGCGGAGTGCTAAAGTATTGGGTCGTATAGTTGAGATTATCTCTTTATTTGTTAGTTTACAATTTTGTCCCTTTATATTTGTCTATATAAACAATCTGGGTTGCTAAATACACGGTATTAAATTTACAAAAGGTAAGGTTCAACGCAATACGACTGCGTTGAAGGGTTTCAACCGTAATGCAGGCCGAATGCGTATAAAGGGTTTCAACCTTAACAACTACGTTGAAGTTGAAACCCTACAAGAAGCGATGACGTCTGCCGCAACTGTTGATCACCATTATTCAAAAAAATCGAACACAAACTCAAAAGAACATCTCATTTGAATTTGAAAAAAACCGTTATCATGGATCCTCTAAGACGTCCTTACCAAAAATGCCCTTCGAGTGCACTCGAGGTACGTTTTCTTTTATTTTTCGCGTATTTATTGTATTTTTGTGTTTTGAGGTATCATTTTTAACGTTTTTATCATTTTAGGTTAGAAAACGGAATAGGTTAGACAAAATTGGAATAAGAATTGGAATCGATAACTTAGTTTAGGTTAGAAACGAAATAGGGTAGACGAAATCAAAATTGAAATAGAAACGAGTAACACAAGAAAAAATAAATATAACACAACTTGCTATTCGCTTTTCTTCTCTCGTGAAGAACAGGTTGAGTTGACCTTCAACGCAGGCCGACTGCATTGAAGGTAAGTGGCCAACTTCAATGCATGTCAACTACGTTGAAGCTAGCGCGTAAACACACACGCTTGTTTTAAGCAGGGTCACATTTTTAGATTTTAAAGAAAATAGAACTGAACAATTGTTAGCTACCGTAAATGGAGTTCGGGAACCGGATTTTTGATAACTCTCTAAATTTTGAAAATCGGTTTTAGGTCGTTGTCCAACAACAAGCTAGGGCATTGAGACGATCACCACCTACCGCTTCTTTATGACTAGGCGATCAACCACCACATACTGATCCCGCTTCTATTCCCTCACCATCTTAACCCGCTCCTACTATTGATCCCACTTCTATTCCCTCCCTGTCTGAGCCCGCTTCTACTCAGCTTGGATCACTTCCTCACCGGGAGGCTCGATTAGAGTCAAATGATGAGGACATCATTTGCACACCTCTATCCACTACTTTGGCTCCCTTTATCTTACCTCCTACTTCCGCTTCCGCCCTTGCTTCTGCTTCTATTTCCACTATTTACGCTTCCACATCTACTCCTTCATACGCACCATGCATCTACATGCCACACACCCTATCCTTCTCACGCTTCTCATCCATCCCACACAACTTCTCCTTCTCACGCTTTCCGTCCATCCCACACTCAGACCCACACCACCCATGCCCTAAAGGTGATGTGGGGTCATCATCTTCTAATGCTCGTGTTTGCCGAGGGCCTAGTTCCCTTAGGATTCCAGATTGGCTAACGGGGTACGGCGATCATAGGGTTGCCCATATATGGATTGGTGAGTTATGTTACTAGATTTCGGCGATGGATGTGAACAAATATATTTTTTCATGTCTAACGTTTATTGTCTGAAATGAAGGACATCAAAGAGGTGATAAAGGTACAACAACGTTTGGATCAGGTACGAGAGGTGTCGAGCTGGCGACGTGATTTTGATGATTTGAAGGGACGGTTTTCTGTGGCCAAACAAAGTGGATTGACTTATTTTAGGGACATTTGAATTCGAAGGAGTTGATCACACGCTTTGTCATGCCTTTGTTGATCGGTGCCACCCAAAGACCAAAAATTTTCATCTATCCTGGGGTAAGATGACGATCACCATCCACATTGTCGTTATTCTAAAGGGCCTCCGGATAGAGGGAGATTACTACGAGAGGCCATTTAGCACAACTTGACGCTTATAGTGAATGAGATCTAAATTTGAGATGACAGATGCCGAGGTAGAGGCACATCACACATCCATAGACGTTGAGGGCATTAGGAGTGCACTCATACCTCTCCTGTTTGACCCCTCCTTACCGACGGCTACATTGGCATCCACATATCTAATGCTAATTATGAGAGCAACATTGGTAGTCTTGTTACCAACCGGATACGGCCATGAGTAATCGACCTCGTACATGATCACGAGATGACTAACTCATATGCTTGTGGGAGGGGATTTTATGCTTCTTATATCGCCATCTTGGTTTGTCTTCTTTGTCTTGGGTGAAGACCATGGGGGATGCACTTCACTCCTACATGTATTAACACTCGACACATCTTTTCATTATTTAAGTAGATTATACATACACCCCCCCCACACACATATATATATATCAAATAGTTGATGAAAAATTATATTCTTGCAAGATATAGACGTGGATATATGCATACGTTCCCTCTCTTTGTCGTCCATCTTCCCCGAATATTGAGCATCAGAGATCTACATGTTGGACTTTAAGGACTTCGATCCCGAAGACCCCCACCTTGATGCTTCAAAGGTTGACATCTCTACGTCGCCAACTAGAGGAGATAGGTTTATGCCATACGATGACCGTGTCTTGGACTTTGATGGAGAGTTTGCTATTTTCAGATACAGAGGTGTCATTCATATAGGTGACACCGAGGAGCCCTATATGCCAGACAAAGTGATTAGACGGTTTGGGCGTATACAAAGGATCCCCGACGATCATATCCCAGTCACTAGGGAGGATCACCCCGCTATTGGAGTAGAGGTTACAAGGTTTAGTATCATCACTCGCATGATCAGGTGGTCCAAGAGACATGAGGAGGTCGCACGCTTCTCATTTGTCAGCATAGAGTTGGCCCCCGTCCCATGGACTGTAGCTGATGGCTACATGACATGGTTCTTTGATTGGGTCACCTATACCTCTTTTCGAGGTCAGCTGCACAAGCACCTCCCATGGATCGGCCATCTCTTGTCCATGTTTCCGACACCTGGGTAATATATCTCATTTGTACATGTTATCATTTCATTCATATATTATGATTTTCTAACTATTAATTTTTGTAAACAATGTCTACATGTACTTGTTGGTCGGATCTGGGATACGCTACGTATCCGTGGTTATGGGATGATGGAAGAGTTCTAGAGGATTGTTGCTGAAGCAATGGGTAACAAGCCACCACTTGATCCTTTGCTATTCCAAGCGATGCAACACTGACATTTATGACGTGCACATTTGATATTTTGGGTGTTATTTTGTAGTTAGTTGGTGTATGTATGAGATTTTGGTTGAACTATTATGACACGGTTATGATATTCTGTTATTATGTTATGTTATTACGTTGTTATGCTATTCTATTTTGGTTGGAATATTATTTAACCAAACTCGGTTATTGTCTTTCTTTAACTCCATTAAAGACTTTTCACTATTTGAAAGATTAAGAATTAATGCATGCTCACACAAGCTTTTTCCATATTTCTTGACAAAATATCTTGGAAATTCCTATATATATAACTAGTAGCTTACACTAAACCTCAACCTAAAAAGCTATTACAAGGAAAATATTTTGG
Organism: Fagopyrum homotropicum; assembly: GCA_033239125.1. Classification (NCBI taxonomy): domain Eukaryota; kingdom Viridiplantae; phylum Streptophyta; class Magnoliopsida; order Caryophyllales; family Polygonaceae; genus Fagopyrum; species Fagopyrum homotropicum. The sequence continues at coordinate 52,253,029 of BSWB01000005.1, forward strand.
AGAGAGAGAGAGAGAGAGGAGGCTTCCATATAAGAATAAAGAGCATTGTGAGCCATCAGATGAGTTCTAAATCAAGGGCTCTCACACAAGATATCATTAATGACATTTTGGTAATTACAATAAATCTGAAAAAAGTAAATTAGACGTTCAAACCTCTCTTACATTTCTTCATCCCACATTCTTTTCTCTCCCTCTCGCTACTAACACACAAACAAGTAACCTTCATACTTGCTCCTATTTTCAATCAAATCAGAGATTGATTCCATAAAAATGGTCAAATCAAAGAGAATACAAGACGATTCAGGTATTGTTGCATCGAATTTCTACTCCCACGGTTTAGGTTTCAATATGATTGATTTTTATTTTCGAAATCAAATTTGTTTGAATTATTTTTGTGTTTGATAGGTTTGATTGAGAAATACATGTAAACATATATGATGAGTTGGTCTAATTGTAAGATCCGAGTTTTTATCTTCACCGCCCCGCGGTGAAGAGGGCTGCCCCTGTGGCCGGCCGCCCCCGCGCTGTGCGATCCGCCCCTGCGGATGACGACAGATCGTGCCCGATCTTTTCGTCCGTTGTTTTATCTTCCTTCCATAGAACGAATATTCGATATTCTATCTTAAGGGCCGGTTTCCTAATCTTCTTTCCAAACCCTAGACGCCTTTCTGTCTATCTTTCCAGCTGGTCCCTATATATTCTTTCCTTTTTCTCTTTTTCCCGTCTCTTGCTTACGTCTTCTTCAACCCTAGAGTGCTGCAACCTTGCCCTTGTGTCCTTGCTGAACGTGTAAGTTCTTCCTCCCTTGTTCTTCTTCACGTTCATGTGCTGCTGCACCTTGCTTCTCCTTCTGTTTCAGTTTCTTCCTTTCATTCTTCTTTTCTCTTCTTCTCCAAGGATCAAGCATGAGCCTTGATTCTTGTGGAGCATTCCGTTGTTGATCCTTTGTTGTTCTCAGGCTCTGTGGAGTTGAGTCTTGACGTGTTGGAGTCAAAGGTTCGAGCTTTGGTGTCCCTTGATATGAATTCCGTCGAAGAGAAGCCCGGCAGTAGCTTTTGTCGAAGAACCGCCCCTGCGCCTCTGTCACATGCCACCCCTGCGCCTTTGTCCAACCGCCCCTGCGGTTTGCTCTGCAGTAACTCCCGTCTTTGGTGAGTTGCTTCCTTCCTTCCTTTCCTCGTTCCTTTCTTGGTTCCTTGTGGTTGTTCCTTGTTCCCCGAGTTGCTGTAAGACTAAGGTCGAGCCCTTAGCTCGTGGAGATCTCTTAGAGATCGTTGAGATTAGAAGTTATAGACTTCTAGCAACCATTCCGTTCTTGATCCGTGTTGCTTGTTTGTACAGGCTTTTCTTTGCCATTTCCTGAGGGAAACTGAGATTTCCTGAGTTGTTGCTGAGCCTTTGTGTTACCTTCGTGTGAGGTTAAGTCCCTTGGACTTACTTAGTTTCATTCCGCGTAGTAGTTGGATTGTTTTGGCTTGTTTGCGTTGTTATCATGTTTATAACGGATAATAGGAAATACGATTCACCCTTTGATATCTTAATTGGCCCAAGTGTATGATAACTGGGCGGTGACCACTTGTCTAGTTCTATAGGAGACTAGAATGTGCTCTTGCAACCCAGACCCGTAGGTAACGGATAGTACTGATCTATTCCTATTGGTAGACGGAAGCGGAGGCCATATTGAAAAATGGGAAGTTTTGCCATTAGAGTTTCGAGAGATTCTCGTGTGACAAAAGAAGTTGAATTAGTAATGGATAACTTTAATGAAAGATAATAACCGGTTGATGTGTGAGCATGCTATATGTTTTTCTTTACCATATGTATGTTTGTGCCTTTACGCTCTTGCTAGTATCTAGAATGTTAGCTAACGATTTATACCGTCGTTGTAGATGTTCCGCACGTTCAGGATGCGGTTGAGTAATCCAGATGGTGTGGTCAGCCGGGGTTCCTGTACATTATAGGACGGGATCGAATTTTTTTTGTTTCTTTTGTTGTTTCCCTTTTGTTTTGAACTCGGCTGCGGTGTTTTTTGTGTTTTCTTTTGTTTAAACTTTTGGTTTTATATTGAGTTTTGGTTTTCATTCGTATGTACCTTATTGTAAGATCCGTTTGTTGTTGCTACTCTGAGCGTTAGGACCCATTGTGCGATCCTAGCCCGTAGCGCTTCGAGTTCCTAGAACTTGGGGTGTTACAATTTGGTATCAGAGTCAGGTTGGCAACAATGACACTCGAAATCTTCTAAAGGTCGGATGGATGAATAAATAGAACCCGCAAGGGGTCTAATGTTTTTAAAAGGGGGTTTCTGTTTTTACCTTTCGGTCTGGATAGTTGTACGGGCGACCACCTCTACCTTCGCGGATCTCAGCGGTGTAGTTTCTTACGTGTTGGTCTTTATGTGTGTTTTTTCTGGAGTTTTGCTTTAGCTGTAGCGTGGCCTTATATATAGTTTCTTATATATCTATCCTTATAGAAGATGGCGCGTACTAGAGCTTCATCTGCTATGGGGCGAGGAAGGGGTCGATTACCACTTCCACCTGCTGTCTGTGGACAAAGACGTGCAGGTGGACCTCCACTAGCTAGAGGTCGGGGCCAAGCCCAAGTTGCTGATCCGCCTACCGCTGAGGCATTTGCTGAAGAAGTTGGTGAGAGTGTTGTTCCTGAGGCTGTGAACGGGACCGCTACTAGGTCTGGAGCACAGAGAGCACCATCAACGGAGTCTGCACGCGTGTCTATCGGAGCTTCTGCATATCGCGACTATGTGCAGAGAGTTGAGGAGGCTATCAAGACTGGAGGACCAGCACCAGTGCCGCCAGTTCCTGCGAGATCAGTTGAGGTTTCGCAGAGAGTTTCACAGGTTGCTGCCCCACCTGCTGGAGTTGCTGAGGTTGTTAGAGCGCCGACTGAGGCAAAGGAGCCAAAGCCTGACAGTTGTTTGAAGGCTTTCGACCAGCTGAAGGTTCCCATTTTCATGGGAAAGACTGGATTGGAGGTGGAGCGGTGGCTAGTACAGCTGGATACTGCTATGGAGGCTATCAGTTGCCCAGAGGGACATCGAGTCAATATAGCATAGACGCTGCTGAAGGATCAGGCTCGTTCCTGGTGGAGGACCGTTCGTAGTAAGGTCACTAGTTATGAACAGATGAAGACGGTGATCAGGGATCGCTATTGCCCTGTAGCTATGATGAGAGACCGTCTTCAGGATTTCCTCGAGGCTGGATTCGAGGATTTGCCTATTGCTGAGATCATCAACAAGTTTCAAGATGAGTTATCTTTGTTGGGTCCGTCTGCACCACCTGAGGATCAGCATGTTTATCTTTTCTCTCGGAGGCTGAGGGAGTTGACACGCTCTTATCTTGCTAATTTCCGTTGTGATTCTTTGACAGACTATCAGGATAGAGCTTCTACGTATGAGAGAGACCGACCGAGTCAGAGGAGAGCTTCTGAGGCAGGAGGTCCTGAGAAGAGACATAAGAATGGATCAGCTAGTGCTGAAGCTGAAGCAGCTGGTGTTGGGCGTAGTCAGACGCCTAGACGTTTTGGTTTCCAACAGAGTTTTGACAGAGGACGGTAGTGTCATAACTACAGAGTAGCTGGACACATCCGAGCTGATTGCAAGAAGCCAACAATGACTTGGTTTTCTTGTGGCAAGCCCGGACATAGAGCTACGTTTTGCTGTCAGAGCAAGGCGCTATAACAACAGGGTTCTTCACCTGCCAGTGTTGTTGGAGGAGTACAGAGGTCTCAGTATCAGTAGCAGTAAAGAGAGTTTATGGTTCTACCGCTCCTCAGGGTTCCACTCCGGAACAGGGGAGAGGTAGAGGACGTGTTGGTGGATCTGCAAACACTAGAGATGCATCAGCTAGAGTGTACGAGTTAAGGAGTGTTGTAGAGCCGACAGCGCCAGCACCTACATGTACCATTCATATTAATGGTTTTCCTGTCAGAGTTCTTTTCGATACTAGTGCTACGCATTCTTTTATATCTGATGCATGTGTAGATCGATTGACCTTGGTTACTGTAGAAGGTAGACCCTTCTTTATAGGATTACCCAATGGGAGTAAGATTCGAGGTACACGAAAGGTTCGCGATTGCCCTATTAGATTGGGAGGTCGCGATTGGCTAGCTAACTTCTTTGTCATGTACTTAGTACATGAAGAAGTTATTCTGGGCATGGATTGGATGGATCGACATCGAGCAGTTCTGGACATCGGCAAGAGGACAGTGACAATAACTACAGATGCATGCCATGTTGAGATTTTCCGAGGATGGGATCTCGGGAAGACTGATACAGTCATCATTATAGTTCGAGCTGCGACACTTATCAATCAAGGATGCGAGGATTTTTGGTGCAATGCCATGAAGGATAGTATGGGTCCGGCTTTAGAAAAGATTCCAATAGCTTGCGAGTTTGCTGACGTCTTTGGAGAGCCATCAAGGTTACCTCCACAAAGGAGCGTAGACTTTGGCATTGATCTAGAGCCCGGTACGAGACCGATCTCTAAGGCTCCTTATCGTATGGCGCCTATCGAGATGCTTGAGTTGAAGAAGCAGCTCGAGAAGTTAGTAGAGAAGGGCTTTATCCGCCCTAGTGTATCTCCTTGGGGCGCACCAGTTCTCTTCGTCAGGAAGAAAGATGGGTTAATGAGGTTATGTATCGACTATCGGGATCTGAACAAAGTGACGATCAAGAACAAGTACCTATTGCCCCGTATCGATGATCTTTTGGATTAGCTGCATGGAGCTTCAATGTTTTTAAGGATCGATATGAGATCTGGATATCACCAGGTGAAGGTGACAGAGCAGGACGTAGCCAAGACAGCATTTCGGACCAGATATGGACACTACGAGTTTGTTGTGATGCCATTCGGGCTCACGAATGCGCCCGCGGTCTTCATGGAGTTGATGAACAACATCTTCATCGGCTTTCTAGACCAGTTTATAGTTGTCTTCATCGACGACATTCTGGTTTACTCTCGCAGTAGAGAAGAGCATGTTGGACACTTGAGGATCGTTCTTCAGGTCTTACAAGATAGACAACTCTACGCCAAGCTCTCTAAGTGCGAGTTTTAGATGTCCGAGGTAGCATTCCTTGGTCACATTGTTTCAGCTGAAGGAATCAAGGTAGATCCGGCGAAGATCGAGTCAGTAGCATCTTGGCCACCACATATGAACGTCAAGGAGGTACGCAGCTTCTTAGGATTGACGGGCTACTACAGGCGTTTTGCTGAGGGCTTTTCAGTTATCGCCCGACCGCTCACTTCCTTGCTACGGAAGTCTACTAGGTTCGTATGGTCCGAGCTGTGCCTGCAGAGATTCGAGGAGCTTAAGAAGAGGTTGGCCTCTGCTCCTATCATAGCTCAGCCAAAGGGCATTGAGGATTTTATGGTTTATTGTGACACATCCAAGCTGGGCTTGGGATGTGTTTTGATGCAGAGGGGTAATGTGATTGCTTATGCGTCTCGACAGTTGAAGACGTACGAGGAGAATTACCCTACCTATGATCTTGAGTTGGCTGTTGTGGTTCACGCCTTGAAGATTTGGAGGCATTATCTGTACGGAGCGACGTGTCAGATTTTCACAGACCACAAGAGTCTGAAGTACATATTCACTCAGCGGGAGTTGAATAACGACTAGTGCTGATGGTTGGAGTTGATCAAGGACTTTGATCTTGAGATCTTATACCACCCGGGAAAGGCTAATGTGGTAGCAGATGCCCTTAGTAGGAAGACTCCCCGGGAAATGGCGATCGCTAGACTGACAGCTCAGCCACAGTTACAACGAGATTTGACATGGTTAGAAATGGATATCCACTTTCCGGATTCCGACAGCCAGTTGTCAACCTTGGAGATAGTACCTGATCTGTTGGCCAAAATCCGACAGAAGCAGGAGAGTTGCCCAGCTTTGACACAGATCCGAGACCGGATGTCTCGAGGAGAGGCACCATAGTTTGCAGTTGGTGCTGATGGGGTTTTGAGACGCCAAGAACATGTTTGTGAGCGTTCAGATCGAGAGTTGATACAGAGGATCCTTCAGGAGGCTCACTCTTCACCTTACTCAGTACATCCTGGTGCGAGTAAGATGTATCAAGATATCAGACGCTCTTTCTAGTGGGAAGGTCTGAAGCTAGATGTGACAAGATATGTAGCTCAGTGTGCGACCTGTCAGCAGGTCAAGATCGAGCATCATAGACAAGGAGGTGAGCTACACCCACTTCCCGTCCCTCAGTGGAAGTGGGAGGATATCTCTATGGATTTTGTGACCGGTTTGAGACCGAGCCGTGGTTTTGATGCTATATGGGTCATAGTAGATCGACTGACGAAGACCGCACGTGTCATTCCGATCAAGGAAACGTGGCCGGTGAGTTGACTGGCAGAGGAGTTCACGAGACAGATAGTGAGACTTCATGGAGTACCTAGGACTATTGTCTTTGATAGAGACGGACGGTTCACTTCGTGGTTATGGCAGCAAGTTCATACCGCCCTAGGTACGAGTCTGCAGTTCACGACTACTTATCATCCTCAGACAGATGGTCAGTCTGAGTGGACCATCCAGACTTTAGAGGACATGTTGAGGGCTTGCGTGTTAGACTGGGTACAGGTGTGGCCAGATCACCTTCCCTTAGTGGAGTTTTCGTATAACAACAGTTGTTACGCATCGATCAGGATGGCTCCTTATGAGGCTTTATATGGACATAAATGCCGTACACCGTTATGTGGATAAGAGGCGCATACCTCTGGAGTTTAGAGTTGGAGCTCAGGTTTGGTTGAGAGTATCCCCGACACGAGGCGTCAGACGTTTCGGTGTCAAGGGGAAGTTGAGTCCTATATACGTTGGACCGTTCGAGATTTTTGAGCGAGTTGGAGAGGCAGCATACACACTTGCCTTGCCACTGAGGCTCGAGGGTGTTCACCAAGTTTTCCATGTGTCTCAGCTACAAGAGTACATACCAAACCCGAGACACATCGTCAGTCATGAGGATCTAGTGATCGAGCCAAACCACACGTTCATTTAGCAACCGGTGGCTGTCTTAGAGCGTAGCACGAGACGCTTGCGTTCGAAGGACATATCGATGATGAAGATAGAGTGGTCGATACGAGGAGCTGATGAGGCGACTTGGGAGACAGAGGATAGTATCCACAGGAACTATCCGGAGTTTTACGCTAAGCTTGATGCACCGTTAGCGTAGTCGTTTTGTTTGGTTTTTCCCTTTGTTGCGTTGCGTACGCTTTTTGTGACGTTTTGAGTTACGTGCCCCAAGTGGGAATATATGAGTTCAGTTCTGTTTTTGTGTGTTGTTGTGACCGTTGGGCTTCTGCAAGTTTCGAGACGAAACTTCTTTTTAGGGGGATCTAATGTAAGATCCGAGTTTTTGCCTTCACCGCCCCCGCGGTGAAGAGGGCCGCCCCTGCCGCCGGCCACCCCCGCGGTTGTGCGGTCCGCCCGTGCGGATGACGACAGATCGTGCCCGATCTTTTCGTCCGTTCTTTTATCTTCCTTCCATAGATAGAATATCCGATATTCTATCTTATGGGTCGGTTTCTAATCTTCTTTCCAAACCCTAGACGCCTTTCCATCTATCTTTCCAGCCTGTCCCTATATATTCTCTCCTTTTTCTCCTTTTCCCGTCTCTTGCTTACGTCTTCTTCAACCCTAGAGTGTTGCAACCTTGCCCTTGTGTCCTTGCTGAATGTGTAAGTTCTTTCTCCCTTGTTCTTCTTCACGTTCATGTGTTGCTGCACCTTGCTTCTCCTTCTGTTTGGGTTCCTTCCTTTCGTTCTTCTTCTCCAAGGATCAAGAATGAGCCTTGATTCTTGTGGAGCGTTCCGTTGTTGATCCTTTTTTGTTCTCAGGCTTTCTGGAGTTGAGTCTTGACGTGTTGGAGTCAAAGGTTTGAGCTTTAGTATCCCTTGCTGTGAGTTCTGTCGAAGAGAAGTCCGACAGTAGCTTCTGTCGAAGAACTGCCCCCGCGCCTGCACAGAGCCGCCCCTGCACCTCTATCACGTGCCGCCCCTATGCCTCTGTCCAACTGCCCATGCAGTTTACTTTGCAGTAACTCCCGTCTTTGGTGAGTTGCTTCCTTCCTTCCTTTTCTCGTTCCTTTCTTGGTTCCTTGTGGTTCGTCCTTGTTCCCTAAGTTACTGTAAGACTAAGGTCGAGCCCTTAGCTTGTGGAGATCTCTTAGAGATCGTTGAGACTAGAAGTTATAGAATTCTAGCAACCGTTCCGTTCTTGATCCGTGTTGCTTGTTCGTACAAGCTTTCCTTGCTACTTTCCTGAGGGAAACTGAGCTTTCCTGAGTTGTTGCTGAGCCTTTGTGTTACCTTCGTGTGAGGTAAGTCCCTTGGACTTACTTAGTTTCATTCCACGTATTAGTTGGATTGTTTTGGCATGTTTGCGTTGTTATCATGTTTATAACGGATAATCGGAAATAGGATTCACCCTTTGATAACTTAATTGGCCCAAGTGTATGATAACTGGGCGGTGACCACTTGTCTAGTTCTACAAGAGACTAGAATGTGCTCTTGCAACCCAGGCCCGTAGGTAACGGATAGTACTGATCTCTTCCTATTGGTAGACGGAAGAGGAGGCGAGTTTCGGGAGATTCTCGTGTGACAAAAGAAGTTGAAATAGTAATGGATAACTTTAATGAAAGATAATAACCGGTTGATGTGTGAGCATGCTATATGTTTTTCTTTACCTTATTTGTGTTTGTGCCTTTACGCTCTTGCTAGTATCTAGAATGTTAGCTAACGATTTATACCGTCGTTGCAGATGTTCCGCAGGTTCAGGATGCTGTTGAGTGATCCGGATGGTGTGGTCAGCCGGGTTTCCCATACATTATGGGACGGGATCGAGGTTTTTTGTTTCTTTTGTTGTTTCCCTTTTGTTTTGAACTCGGCTGCGATGTTTTTTGTGTTTTCTTTTGTTTAAACCTTTGGTTTTATATTGAGTTTTGGTTTTCATTCGTCTGTGCCTTGTTGTAAGATCCGTTTGTTGTTGCTACTCTGAGGGCCATGACCCATTGTGCGGTCCTAGCCTGTAGCGCTTCGAGTTCCTAGAACTTGGGGTGTTACACTAATAGCTCCAATTGAACAATCTATATGTTCCTTTTATTGTGTACGCAAACTGTTCGACAAAATATCTAATAGAAAAATAGTCTATAATATTTACATGAACAATGACATAGAAAAGTATGAACACCGATGGATAAAAACATGACAATGACGTATAAAGGTATGAACACCGATGACTTATCTATAACTTTTACACATACATAACATATTATGATAATCTTAAACGTTTTGCGATAAGTTTTTTAATTTTTGTAGTTATATATTATAAATGAACAATTATGCATTATAAACTGAACACAAAAGAATAAATGAACATGACACTTTGATGAAATGAACTTACACTAGTATATTCTCTAAGTTTATGAGTTGTACCACTTATATCTTATACCTAATGTCACCTATTTATGATGAATGTTTAAACATTTCTGCTCCTTCTTCCTTGGAGGACACCGGCGCTGTGTCGACTCTTCTCACCGATGCTACGATCTATTCTCCACAACCTCAATTGAGAAGTCTTTCCTAAAGAAACCGCTGCTTTGACCTCTTTCTTCTCCCAAGTTGAACCAACTAGTGATTTAGGGTTTCTTTGAACTCTTTCTTCTTGTTCGGATTTTTAATTCTGTAAATTCAGTTAATTAAAAGTGTTTAATTTTGTTTCTCTGTAACCTAATCGAGTTGGTTGGTGATTAGGGTTTGGATTGTTGTGTTTTTGTTGTGTTCGTTTCACCTTAAATACTTTAATACTTCACTATGCAAAAGTAGCCATATCAAAGGTGAAAGGAGTTATTCCTAGTCGATCAAATATCAATAGTTTGAGGTAATTTGGATCAGGTTATTCCCTGCATTAGCATATAACCCAACAAATGTCTACTTGTGTTGTTATACTCGTTTCACCTTTTATACCTTAATACTTAACTGCATTATAACGAGTTCAAGAATAATTGATCTTATAATACTTAATTAGGTTCAGGAATAGCTTGCCTTATACTTGTCTAATGATACGTAATTTATTGGATTATATAAAACTATTTCTTCTCCCTAGTCGAGCAAATTGGTAATTTATTGGATTGTTGTGTTCTTGTTGTCTTGCATTAGCTATATAAATAATGTATCGTTAGACAAATATCATTAGTTTGAGGTATTTTGAAACTCTATGTTTTGATGATGTAATAGGTTAGGTCTTGAAAAACCCAAAAATAATGCAAGCATACATTTGTTGAGTTTTTTTTCTTTATAATCAAGGTAATTGTAGATTTTTTAAATACTTGAAAGATATAGGAGAATGTAAGGAAGCAATAATTTCATATTTGGAATTAGGGTATATGCTTATTTTAGGTTTTGTGTGAAATTAATGTACTGATCCTCACTATGTATGTAAACAAATATCTGTTTGGAACTATTGTCCTGTTTGGAATAAATGTATATGCTTATTCTAGGTTCTGAATTAAGTCTATTTGGATTTCGTCAGGTTTATTTTACATTTATGTTATTTCCCGATCCTCACTGTATGTAAACATATATATATATCTGCATATTCATTGTTTTGGCGTAAATTTTAGATTGGATAAGTTTCAAGCATGACATGCTCTTGTGTTCTCTAGACTTCAAGTCAAGTGGTCTTTTAGGTTTTGGGTTAGATCATGGTTATCATATTTTACCATGGATATTTTTGATATTGTAAGATTTTTTTTCATAATCTTTATTGCACATTCTCAGTCTCAACCTACATACTAATTTAAGGTGTAACCTTGATTAATAAGCAATAGTATGTCTTTCACTGTGAGTCATTATGGTTCCTCTTTAGCTTCTTTGTCAATGTCATGGAGAACAAGTCTGAAGTCTTTCATTCTAAGTCATTAGGGCTTACTCTTTTGTAATATCAATTTGTTCTTTGTTGGGTTTGTTTACGGGAGGATGTCGGATGACTCTAGTTGTGATAGTGGAGATCCCAACTATTATAGTTGGAGACATGGGATATTGATGCCCAAGGATGATCCAATTGAAAATGAAATTTTAATGTATTGTTTTGATGACATCAATCAACCCCACAACATTACGAGAATTCGTGGATGACTTAAGGAAAGAGAAGAAACAATTGCAATATAAAATTCACATAACACACATGTGGAAAATGGAAAGAGTCGTTGATATGGAGGCGTTTAAGCACAAACTTACTCAATTAAAAGAGGAAAACAAGAATATGAAAATTGAAAGCGTTTGTTCATGATTTATTAATCGGCATTGTACTTTTTGCTTATGTTATGTACTGTTAAAGAATTTGTAGAATGGTCCATCAGTATTGTATCAATTTGCTTCTACTTTAAATGAAATGTTTTAATCGTTTTAGTTGAATGCAACAACTTTGAAATTAATAAGCCTAGTGTTGTTCATCATATGCATATCAAAATTCAAAGTGTCTCAACACAGTTTGTAATCAAATTGTAATCATAACATGAGTATACTTATAGTTCAACAAAAAGTTGGAATCTAATCATAACATGACCACATTTATAAACTATATATTACTTCTTGTGTTCTATATTACAAAATCAATATGATCACGAATATGGTCCATTCTTCTATCATTGGTAACGTTGTTCTCAACATCTTCTACTTCCTTTTGGTTTGTCATCTGTGGATGTTCTTCATCTTCAAACAAGTCATCATAGCTTGAATATAAGCAAATGAAATTGTGGAGGGCAGGGCAAAGCAAGCAAGATGAATGTCAATACAATCTGCAAACAAAATATGGATGGCCGGTCTCCGTCGACCGTTGAAAATGCTCAACAACAACACGAACCAAGGCTCCTTGAAGAAGGGTGTATATGAACAACCCCACTTTCTCCAAGACCGAGAACTCTCCTGATGGGGTTAGACCATAATTTTGTTCTAACTCGTTGCACAAATATACAAGGACTTCGGCGTCCATCCTAAACATATTAACAGTCCGAATATAATGATCTCCCGATATGTCGTCCAACCACATTTTCCCACATTCTTACCCAGTGTAACAAGGTTGCTTGTGAATGTGTTTGAAGTAATAATCGGCCGACAAAACAATTTTTCTTTGCAATTATGCATGGTATGTATACATTTTCAGAAGACGACGACAATTTTGTAATTCTTTATCACTATTCTCACTCCCACTTGACATATTGAAATATATTGTGTGGCCTACAAGCGAACAAATCAAATAGTCATTGATGGAAAAGGTGAAAGATGTTCTTCAAGCTTAGACGACCCATATCCTTTAAGCGAACACATAGTAAAAAAAAATGGAAATGATATGTATAACTAGATGCGACTCATTGTTCAATACAAAAAAGTGTTAAACAAGTTCAAACCAAGTAAATGATAACACGAAATATAGATATCAAAGATTGATAAATAAAAAAACCTTACTATACTTTTTTATTTTAATTCAAAAAATAAAATATCAACTTTAAATTAACCTTTTTAGCTTTTTAAATTTAAAAAAATAACAATAATTATATATATTAGTTAGCATTCAAAAAAAATAATATTTAATGTGGTCATAATTACTTTCAATTTATTTTTCTAGGTTTTTTTAATTATTTTTTTAGGGAGGATTCAAATCAAACCACGAGTATGCCAAAAGAAACCTTAAAAACTTGTTGATATCAAGAACAAAAATTCAAACTTGGAAGAAACCAAGAGGAAAAACCTTTAAAAAAAAGAGTTTAGAAACTGAGTTGGTCCGTGTCTCAAGTCGACCAGGACTTATTTAAAATTATTATATTAAAGAATAAATTGTATTTATTAGCTAAAATATCTTTTAGTTATTTTATACATATTTTTATTCAAATAGTTATCATAATAATTTAAACCAAAATTTATTAACAATAAATATATAATGTTCTTAGTTAAAATATATCTAGTGTTTCATTTAAACCCATTTTGTATCGTCTTTAGGGTAGGTGTCATTATCTAACTACCTTAACTACCACACCCTCTGTAAATTTAGCGTTGGAAAATTAGAGGAACAAGCGCAACCCTTGCGCCTGCCTTTGTTTTTCTCTCTTCTTTCACGTACATGTAATAGCTATTCTACATATTTATAGGACTTATCTTCAAGACCAATGAAAATCTAAGAAACCAAATGGGGAAAAGCAACAAATCTGAAGAAGAACAAGAACAAATAGAGGTGGAATTCAATATATCAATGCACTGCAATGCATGCGAACGCAAAGTCGCTAAAGTCATTTCCAAGATCAACGGTCCGATCTTGATCTCCATCGATTCCCATATAATGTAATTCTAGACATGATTATGGTTATGGATATTGATTTGTTTTTAGTTTTGATTATGACGTTGCGAGGAAAGGGGTGGAGAGGTTCATGACGGATTTGAGGAACCATAAGGTGGTGGTAATGGGTCGGTTTAAATCGGAGAAGGTGTTGAAGAAGCTCAAGAAGAAGACCGGAAAACGAGTGGAGATTGTGATACCAGAAGTAACAGAAGGAGAAGCTGACGAATCCGAACAAAATGAAAATGGTGAAAATGTATTGTTTAATGGGGACGAAGGTAACATGCCGTCGTTATTGGAGCATGTTGACGACGAAGAGGGTGGGTGGTGCGACGAGGATCCGGTTTTTACCATGTTTAGTGATGATAACGCAAATGGTTGTTCTATCATGTAGACAATATAGTTGAATGCACATATGTGTTGGATTCGAACGTTACATTTCAACAAGCTACACTATATTTAAAAGGAAAATGTATATGCAAGCAACATACAAGCTTAGTTTCTCAATTACTTGCATGCATGCATGAACTCAACGACATGTAGCCAAATGTTTACAATTTTGGTGTATCTCCACTACAAACGTTAGTAAAATGTTAATAAAATTTACCGGTTAGTTAATATTAAATGAACTAACTTTTTATTTATTTTTTGAAAAAGAGCCACTATAAATTGTTAGTGTACTCTAACAAAAAATTATTATTTTTAAATTTTTTAGAATACCTTTTTTATGGATAAAAAACTTAGCTGGTACAATTTTAATTCAAATATTTTGTACTAAAAACTCAAATCGTATTGAATTTAGTTCATATAATCTACACTAACTCTACATTATTAGTTATGAGATATAAGTCTTTTTCGAAATTTTAATCATCAATTTAATTTTGGATTTAATTGAGTTGGTTTAAATTATCGGTAAATTAAAGATGTTTTATTTGGAGTTTTCGCGGTATTGTGATACAATGCTATTTGTAGAATTAGAAAATTCCAATGATACCCTACCATTATAACCTTTCCGAATCAACATTTATCTCCTTCTGTAACCAAGCTCATTTCTTCTATTTTCTATCCCTATTTTATCATTTTGTAACCAAAGAACAAAACTGAGTCACCTCGACTCGTCTCCCTCACCTCGTCCCGGTCCACCACCGCCGACATCTTCGTCGTCTCAAACTCACCTCAAGAAGCTTCGTTGTCTTCCTCATCTTGTCCAATTCTATATGAAAAGATAAATGCAGAAAATAAGCACCTTTATAATTCTAGGAAATGACCCAACCTTCCGCAACTGCACATAGTGTAAGATCCTAGGTTTGACCTTCACCGCCCCCACGGTGAAGAAGGCCGCCCCAGCGGCCTTGGTGTCTGTCACCACCCCCGAGGTGACAAAGCGCGCCCCTGCGTCTGTCTAGCCGCCCCTGCGGTTTCCTCTACAATAACTCCCGTTCTTGTCAGTTTCTTCCTTCCTTCCTTCCCCGTTCCTTTCCTTTTCCCTTCTGGTTTTCCTTGACCCTTGACTATGCTGTAAGACTAAGGTTGAGCCCTTAGCTTGTGGAGATCTCTTAGAGATCATTTAGACTAGAAGTTATAGACTTCTAGCAACCGTTTCGTTCCTGATTCTTGATGCTTGTGTGAACAAACTTTCCTTGCTCCTTTCCTGAGGGAAACTGAGCCGTCTCCGAGTTGTTTGTTGAGCTTTGAGTTACCTTCGAGTGAGGTAAGTCCCTTGGACTTACTTAGCTTCATTCCGTAAATGGGTTTGAGTGTTTTGACTTGTTTGTGTTGCTTATCATGTTTATAACGGATAGCCGGAATAGGATTCATCCTTTATAACCTTAACTGACCCAAGTCTATGATAATCGGGCGGTGACGACTTGTCTAGTTCTTCAAGAGACTAGAATGTGCTCTTGCGACCCAGACCCGTAGGTAACGGATAGTACTGATCTATTCCTATGGGTAGACGGAAGAGGAGGCGAGTTTCGGGAGATTCTCGTATGACAAAGAAAGTTGAATTAGTAATGGAAAACTTTAAGAAAGATAATAACCGGTTGTGTGCAAGCATGCTATATGTTTTCTTTCGATTATGTGTGTTTGTGCCTTTACGTTTTTTTTATATCTAGAATGTTAGTTAACGGTTTATACCGTCGTTGTAGATGTTCCGCAGGTTCAAGATGCTATTGAGTGATCCGGATGGTGTGATCAGCCGGGGTTCCCGTACATTATAGGACGGGATCAGGTTTATGTTTATGTCGTTACTTTTCCCTTTTTTTTTGAACTCGGCTGCGAGTCTTTTACGCTTCCTTTTGTTTAAATATTTTTTTTATATTGAGTTTTGGTTTTCATTCATCTGTGCCTTGTTGTAAGATCCGTTGTGCTGTTGCTACTCTGAGGGTCGGGACCCATTGTGCGGTCCTACCCCGTAGCGCTTCGAGTTCCCAAAACTTGGGGTGTTACAATATGGTATCAGAGCCAGTTGACAATAATGACACTCAAAATCTTCTAAAGGTCGGATGGATAAATAAATAGAACCCGCAAGGGGTCTAACGTTTTCAAAAGGGGCTTTTTGTTTTAAAAATGTCGGTCTGGGATAGATGTACGGGCGACCACCACTACCTCCGCGGATCTCAGCTGTTCTTATATGTTGGCATTTATATGCTTTTCTTGGTTTTTTACTTTAGCTATAGCATGACCTTATATCTATATATAGTCTTATATATCTATCCTAATAGCAAATGGCACGTACTAGAGCTATCCTGCTATAGGGCGAGGAAGGGGTCGACCACCACTTCCACTTGTCGTCCGTGGACGAGGATGTGTAGGAAGACCTAGCTAGAGGTCGAGGTCAGGCCACAGTTGCTGATCCGCCTATCGCTGAGGCGTTCACTGAAGAAGTTGCTGAGAGTGTTGTTCTTGAGGCTGGGAACGGGACCGCTGCTAGGTTCGGAGCACAAAGAGCGCCATCGACGGAGTCCGGTCGAGTGTTCATAGGAGCTTCTGCATATCGCGACTATGTGCAGAGAGTTGAGGAGGCTATCGGGACTGGAGGACCAACACCAGTGCCGCCAGTTCCCGCGAGATTAGTTGAGGTTTTGCAAAGAGTTACACAGATTGTTGCCCCACCTGCTAGAGTTGTTGAGGCTGTTAGAGCACCGACTGAGGCTAAAGAGCCAAAGCCCGACAGTTGGTTGAAGTCTTTCGACTAGCTGAAGGTTCCCATTTTCATGGGAAAGACTGGATTAGAGTTGAAGTAGTGGCTAGGACAGCTGGATTCTGCTATGGAGGCTATCGGTTTCCTAGAGGGACGTCGAGTCAACATAGAACAGATGCTACTGAAGGATCAGGCTCACTCTTGGTGGAGGACAACTCGTAGTAAGGTCATCAGTTATGAGTAGATGAAGACGGTGATCAGAGATTGCTACTGCCTTGCAACTATTAGGAGAGACCGCCTTCAGGATTTCCTTGAGGCTGGATTCAAGGATTTGCCTATTGCTGAGATCATCAACAAGTTTTAGGATGAGTTGTCGTTGTTGGGTCCGTCTGCACATCCTGAGGATCAACATGTTTACCTTTTCTCTAGGAGGCTGAGAGAGTCGACCCGCTCTTATCTTGTTGGTTTCCGTTGTGATTCTGTGACAGACTATCAGGATAGAGCTTCTACTTATGAGAGAGACTGACCGGGTTAGAGGAGAGCTTCTTAGACAGGAGGTCTTGAGAAGAGACGGAAGACTGGATCAACTAGTGCTGGAGCTGGAGCAGCTGGATTTAGGCGTAGTCAGACGCTGGGATGTTCTGATTTCCAATAGAGCTTTGACAGAGGACGGCAATGTCATAACTGAGAAGGAGCTGGACACATTCGAGCTGATTACAAGAATCTAGTAGTGACTTGATTTTCTTGTGGCAAGTCCGGACACAGAGTTGTGTTTTGTCGTCAGGGTAAGGCGCTATCACAACAGGGTTCTTCACCTGCCAATGTTGCTGGAGGAGGATATAGATCTCAGTACCAACAGCAACATCATCAGAGAGTTTCAGATTCTACTACTCCTCAGGGTTCCACTCCGGGACAAGGGAGAGGTAAAGGACGTGTTGGTGGGTCTACAGACACTAGAGATGCATCATCCAGAGTGTATGAGTTGAGGAGTGTTTTTGAGCCGACAGCGTCAACAACCACAAGTACCATTCATATTAATGGTTTTCCCATCAGAGTTCTTTTCGATACCGGTGCTATGCATTCTATTATATCTGATGCATGTGTAGATAAATAGGACTTAGTTACCATAGAAGGTAGACCCTTCTTTATAGGATTACCCAGTGGGGGTAAGATTTGAGGTACTCGAGAGGTTCGCGATTGCCCTATTAGATTGGGAGGTCGCGATTGGCAAGCTGACTTCTTCATTTTGTACTTAGTATATGAAGAAGTTATTTTGGGTATGGATTGGATGGATTGACATCGAGCAGTTCTGGACATTGGCAAGAGGACAATGACGGTAACTACATATGCAGGCCACGTTGAGATCTTCCGAGGATGGGAGCTCGGGAAGACTGGTACAGTCATTAGTGCAGTACGAGTTGCGAGACTTATCAGTCAGGATTGCGAGGCTTTTTGGTGCTCTGCCATGAAAGATAGGACGAGTCTGGCTTTGGAGGAGATTCCAGTAGCTTGCGAGTTTCTTGACGTCTTTGGAGAGCCATCAAGTTTACCTCCACAGAGGAGTGTAGACTTTGGCATTGAGCTAGAGCCTGGTACGAGACCGGTCTCTAAGGCTTCTTATCGTATGGCGCCTATCGAGATACTTGAGTTGAAGAAGTAGCTCGAGGAGTTAGTAGAGAACTGCTTCATTCTCCCTAGTGTATCTCCGTGGGGTGCACCAGTTCTCTTTGTCAGAAAGAAGGATGAGTCAATAAGGTTATGTATCGACTACCGAGAGCTTAATAAGGTGATGATCAAGAATAAGTACCCATTGCCCCGTACCGACGATCTTTTGGATCAGCTGCATGGAGCGTCAGTGTTTTTGAGGATTGATCTGAGATCTAGATATCACCAATTGAGGGTGAGAGAGCAGGACATAGCCAAGACGACATTTCGGACTAGGTATGGCCATTACGAGTTTGTAGTGATGTCATTGGGGCTTACGAATATGCCCGCAGTCTTGATGGAGTTGATGAACAACATCTTCATCGACTTCCTAGACCAGTTTGTAGTTGTCTTTATAGACGACATTCTGATTTACTCTCACAGTAGAGAGGAGCATGCAGGACATTTGAGGATCGTTCTTCAGGTCTTACAGGATCGAGAGCTCTACGCCAAGCTCTCTAAGTGCGAGTTTTGGATGTCCGAGGTAGCATTCCTTGGTCGCATCGTTTCATCTGAAGGGATCAAGGTAGATCCGGCAAAGATTGAGTCAGTAGCTTCATGGTTGCCTCCTAGGAACGTCAAGGAGGTACGCAGCTTCTTAGGATTGGTTGGATACTACCGACGTTTTGTTGAGGGCTTTTCAGTTATTGCTCGACCGCTCACTTCCTTGTTGAGGAAGTATACGAGGTTCGTATGGTCCGAGACGTGCTTGCAGAGCTTCGAGGAGCTGAAGAAGAGGTTAACCTCTGCTCATATTCTAGCTCAGCTAGAGGGTATTGAGGATTTTGTGGTTTACAACGACGCATCCAAGCTGGGCTTGGGATGTGTTCTGATGAAGAGGGATAAGGTAATTGCTTACGCGTCTAGACAGCTCAAGACGTACGAGGAGAATTACCCTACCCATGATCTGGAGTTGGTTGTTGTTGTTCACACTTTGAAGATTTGGAGGCATTATCTGTACGGAGCTACGTATCAGATATTCACAGACCATAAGAGTCTGAAGTACATATTCACTCAACGGGAGTTGAATAACCGCTAGTGCAGATGGTTGGAGTAGATTAAGGACTTTGGCCTTGAGATCTTATACCACCCAAGGAAGGCTAATGTGGTAGCGGATGCCCTTAGTAGGAAGACTCCCCGGGAGATGGCGATTGCTAGGCTGACAACTCAGATCCAATTACAGCGAGATCTCTCATGGATAGAGATGGATATCCACTTTCCAGATTCCGACAGCCAGTTGTCCACCTTGGAGATAGTACTGATCTGTTGGCCGAAATCCGACAGAAGCAGGAGAGTTGTCCAGCTTTGACGAAGATCCGAGACCGGATGTCTCGAGGAGAGGCACCACAGTTCGTAGTTGGTGTTGATGGGATCTTGAGACGCCAGGAGCTTATTTGTGTGCCTTCAGATCGATAGTTGAGACAGAGGATCCTTCAGGAGGTTCACTCTTCACCTTACTCAGTGCACCCTGGCGCGAGTAAGATGTACCAGGAAATCAGACGCTCTTTCTAGTGGGGAGGACTGAAGCTAGATGTCGCGAGATATGTAGCTCAGTGTGCGATTTGTCAGCAGGTCAAGATCGAGCATCATCGACCAGGAGGCTAGCTATACCCACTTCCCGTTCCTCAGTGGAAATGGGAGGACATCTCTATGGATTTCTTTACCGGTTTGAGACCGAGTCGAGGTTTTGATGCTATTTGGGTCATAGTAGATCGACTGACAAAAGACCGCACGTTTCATTCCGATCAAGGAAATGTGGACGGTGAGTGGATTGGCAGAGGAGTTCACTAGACAAATAGTGAGACTTCATCAGTACCTAGGACTATATTCTTTGATAGAGACGGACAGTTCACAACGAGGTTCTGGCAGCAGGTTCATGCCGCCCTAGGTACGAGTTTGCAATTTACGACTACCTATCATCCTCACACCGATGGTCGGTCTGAGCGGACCATTTAGACTCTAAAGGACATGTTACAAGCCTGCGTGTTAGACTGGGGACAGGTGTGTGGCCAGATCACCTTCCCTTAGTGGAGTTTTCGTATTACAACTATTGGCACGCATCGATCAGGATAACTCCTTATGAGGCATTATACGGACAGAGATGCCTTGCACCGCTGTGATGGGACGAGCCTAGTAGTGCTAGTGGAGTAGCACCTGAACATATTCAGGATGACATGGCTCGAGTAGTAGTGATCCGTGAGTAGATGTTAGCAGTATAGAGTCGATAGAAGTCTTATGTAGATAAGAGGTGCAAGCCTCTAGAGTTCAGAATTGGAGCTCAGGTTTGGTTGAGAGTATCCCCGACACGAGACGTCCGACGTTTCGGGATCAAGGGGAAGTTGAGCCCCAGATATGTCGGACCGTTCGAGATTCTTGAGCGAGTTGGAGAGGCAGCATACAAACTTGCTTTGCAACCGAGACTCGAGGGTGTTCACCTAGTCTTCCATGTGTCTCAACTATGGGAGTACATACAAGACCCGAGACACATCACCAGCCATGAGGATCTAGTGATCGAGCCAGACCACACGTTCGTTGAGCATCCGATGGCTGTCTTAGAGCGTAGTACGAGACGCTTGCGTTCGAAAGATATACCGATGATGAAGATTTAGTGGTTGATGCGAGGAGTTGATGAGGCAACTTGGGAGATAGATGATAGTATCCAGAGGAACTATCCGAAGTTTTACGCTGAGCTGGACGCACCTTTATCATAGTCGTTTTGTTCTGTTTTCCTTTTTGTTGAGTTGCGTACGCTTTTTGTGATGTTTTGAGTTACGTGCCCCGTGTGGGAATATATGAGTCTTGCTCAGTTTTGTGTGTTGTTATGTGATCGTCGGGCTTTTGCAAGTTTTGGAACGAAACTTCTTTTTAGGGGGATTTGATGTATGATCCCAGTTTTGATCTTCACCACCCCCGCGGTGAAGAAGGCCGCCCCAGCAGTCTTGGTGTGTGTCACCGCCCCCGCGGTGACAAAGGGCTGCCCCTGCATCTGTCCAGCCGCCCCTGCGGTTTCCTCTACAGTAACTCCCGTTCTTGTGAGTTGCTTCCTTCCTTCCTTTCCCCTTCCTTTCCTTTTCCCTTTTGGTTTTCCTTGACCCTTGAGTATGTTGTAAGACTAAGGTTGAGCCCTTAGCTTGTGGAGATCTCTTAGAGATCATTTAGACTAGAAGTTATAGACTACTAGCAACCGTTTTGTTCCTGATTCTTGATGCTTGTGTGAACAGGCTTTCCTTGCTCCTTTCCTGAGGGAAAGTTAGCCGTCTTCGAGTTGTTTGTTGAGATTTAAGTTACTTTCGAGTGAGGTAAGTCCCTTGGACTTACTTAGCTTTATTCCGTATATTTGTTTGAGTGTTTTGGCTTGTTTGTGCTGCTTATCATGTTTATAACGGGTAGCCGGAATAGGATTCATCCTTTATAACCTTAACTGACCCAAGTCTATGATAATCGGGCGGTGACGACTTGTCTAGTTCTTCAAGAGACTAGAATGTGCTCTTGCGACCTAGACCTGTAGGTAACGGATAGTACTAATCTATTCCAATTGGTAGACGGAAGCAGAGGTGAGTTTTGGGAGATTCTCATGTGACAAAATAAGTTGAATTAGTAATGGATAACTTTAAGAAAGATAATAACCAGTTGTGTGCAAGCATGCTATGTTTTCTTTCCATTATGTGTGTTTATGCCTCTACGTTCTTTCTAATATCTAGAATGTTAACTAACGGTTTATACCGTCGTTGTAGTTGTTCTGCAGGTTCAGGATGCTGCTGAGTGATCCGGATGGTGCGGTAAACTAGGATTCCCCTACATTATAGGACGGGATCGGGTTTATGTTTATGTCGTTGCTTTTTCCTTTTGTTTTGAACTCGGTTGTGAGTTTTTTACGCTTCGTTTTGTTTATTTTTTTGGTTTTATTTTGAGTTTTGGTTTTTATTCGTGTGTGCCTTGTTGTAAGATCCGTTATGTTGTTGTTACTTTGCGGGTCGGGACCCATTGTGCGGTCCTAACCCGTAGCGCTTCGAGTTCCCAGAACTTGGGGTGTTACACATATTGCCTCAAATAGAATAAATATAGATTTTGGCCCAAGATTATAATCACGGGCATTAACCATTACTTTTATAATTATATTTTATGGCCTAAATTTTAGTAAATGGAGATATAACTTATATAGTTGACTTGTTTAGGTTTTGTGCCCGTTGGAAACACTTTTGGACCGGAAGAAAATTTGAGACAACATTGATACACACCATTCCACATTCATTTGATTTCAATTCTCGAGCCTCCTACACTCTTCCTAGTTTATCGTTTTGTTTGAGTGTTTGTTATAGGTTTGAGTTTCGTTCTTGAGTTGATTGGTTATACATTATGACATTATTACAAGGCACTTGATTGTTTGGATGAAAGGGTAATTGTCAAGCCTAAGTGACGTACAAACCACATTTAAGTTGGGATTAGTTAAGTTATTTCTACACTTATTAGAGTGGTGTTTTGTGTTGATAAAATAGTAAGTAGTACGTATGTTGATTTGTGAAACAATGGTGTTTAACTTGATTGTGTGGATTTGACGTATCCTTGTTGCTTGATTGATCGAGTTGTCGCTTGCGGTTTTTTGTGTGTTGTTTGAGTAAGCATATTATGGAAGATACTTGTGGGCTTTTATATGAACATGATTTAAGCTTAACATCATTTATATGTTGCATTAATGACTTTGATGCTTTTCGAAATGCTAATTTATTATTTATTTAACAAGGTATTTATGAGCTATGCATTTGCAATATTTTAAAGAAATGAGTTTGTCATTGATTATGAAAGCTTTGATATTTTCTTTGACTTGAGTGACATTTTTCCAATATTGGTTGTCATATATTTACATTGCATTTGTGAGCTATACATTTGTGGTATTTCAAAGATGTGAGATTATTGATGTTGATTATGAAAGCTTTATTTGGTCTTTGAGCTAAGCGGGAAAATTTGCCAAAGTCTTTTTTATTTGGAGTTATTGATGCGGGGATAATCTGCAATTCCCGATCTATATTGAAAGTCCTTAATTGGAACGAATCTCGGTCAGTTCTTATGAAATATCGGTCGATATTTTGGAAAGAACAGGGCGAGATTCTTGGAAACTCAAAAAACAGATTAGTAAATGATATGTAAAGATAAGAAGGTGAATATTAAATGATGAATGATAAGTATAAGAATATATGAACTAAGATATTCTTGCAAAGAACTTTGACCAATGATGTGTCAAAACACCTTAACGAAGAGCTTACCTAACCCTTACTTCTTTAACCTTACATAAGTCTTCTAAGTAAGACCAGCACAAGGAGGGACTAGAATTGACCAAGAATACCAACCTTCAAAAAGATTAATGGACAGAAGCACAATTTAGCAAGGACTTCACAACGATTCAATCAAAGGATCTCTTTTTGATTGAATAGGAATGAATAAAATACAATCTTCATAAACGAAGTTGCAAGTTCACACAATTTGTGAAAAATATATCAAATCTAATCTACCTAACAATCTCCCCCTCCAAGGCTATTTATAAGGGAGATCAATCTATGAAAAATAAGAAAGATATCTTTTTAAAGATAATCTAGGAAATATATCTTTAAAAGATATAAAAATATTAATCCCAAAAATAAGATCAACTAACAATTCCTTAAGAAAGTCTGAGAGATTTATGGAATCAAAATATATAATAGATATAGTTTCCAAAGATAGAAGATCATAGCCGGATCTTCAAGCGCGTTTCAGGACGGAAAACTCGGTTGAAAATATCGGTCGGTTGAAAACATGATTGGTTGGTAGAGGCTTTTGGGTTATCTCTTGCGGATGCTAGACGGCAGACCAGACAACTATATTGCGACACTATTAGGACTAGAGCCACAACCATGTTGGACCTTCCACAACTTCCCCATGACGCTACCGCATCTGCATATTTGTTATTATTCATATCGTCGGCCTTGGTAGTCGACAAATCTACCAACAGGATGCGAGCATGGCTTATCAACCTAGTACGACATCATGTGAGGACAAACTCGTATGCTTGGGGCACCGGAACTCTTACATTTCTATATAGATGTTTGGGAGAGGCTACTAGGAAGAAAGTGACGACGATGGAAGGTTGTACTACACTTTTACAAGTACGATTTCATAAATATTTTTCTTTGTAAAACATAATTTTATATTTGATAATTAATTGAATTTTTTCATACAGTTTTGGATTTACGCACATTTCCCATCATTGGGATGTGCAGTAGTGGAGGATCTAGACTTGCATGGGCATGTACGTTGGTCTTCGAGACTTTCTGTCACGAAGACACCGCCGATTAGTATAGAGAGGCTATACGCATTACGAGCACAATTGGACCAGATGAGGGCGGAGGACATGTGTTTCACACCGTATCATGATTGAGTGCTTGATTTTGGTGGGGAGTTTGTGGTTTCTTGTTATCGGGGTATTATACGAATATCCCTGGAGCTTAAATTTTGATGAAAAATCGGTACCGATTGCACGAGAATATTCCATAAGATCCTAAATAAAATAAGATAGAGCATTATTTCTAAAATTCATATATTATATTCTTAACCGAGTAAAAATAATCCAACTAATTCAACAATTCCAGTTATCCATTCTAACACATCTAAAACTACTCCAACTAATTCAACAATTCCGGTTCTCTAGTCAAACACGTCTAAATCTATTCCGACTAATTCCAAGCTGTGCGAGAAGTTCTTCCGGATCACTATATATATCCACTTTGAACGGCATAATAGAACTTTCACCATCAGATTCTACATCGCATTCTTCTGAAAACGTCGATGTTTTAACGACTTTTTACGGATTCGTTTCTATACGTTGTAGTGATTTCGGATGTGATAGTAAAATGATTTGATATCCAATATCTAAGCTCGTAAATGAACAACAACTAGTTTTCAACGACCACTTTCCAACGACTCTTCTCAACGGCTATTTGTCGAACATATAACAACCACCTTGGGGCGCAAGCGCAGTCCGGATGTGTCCCAAGGGGGCGGAGTCGGACTTCATCTGCCTGACATGGCGCGGGGATGGACTCCGCTTGTGTTGGTCGGATGTCCACCGCAATAGTAACCCTGAAGTTTAATATAGCGTGATAGAAAATTTAAACTAAAAATTAATAGCCATTAAAGGCCCGTTTGGTTGTAACTCCGGAAACGGAAACAGAATGGAAACGAATCTAGTCCATATGTCTACCTTGTTTATGAAATTTTTTGAAATTATTCCATTTGGTTTATGCAAAATGCACTTGTTTTCCTCCATTTTGTTTCCCTATAGAGTATCAAAAGTAATCAAGTTTTACTACAATTACCTCAAACCATAGAGAATTTTTCCAAAAAATTTCATGATAAGGATATACTTATGGACTAGATTCGTTTCCATTCCGTTTTCGATTCCGGAGTTACAATCAAACGGGCCCTAAAAATTGTTTTGAACAAACAATATTGAGTACATGAACCAAGGCTAACAATTAACCTAAACCCCTCCTATCTTTTATTGTAAACCATCTCAATTGATTTTAATCATAGTCAGTGTAATATCCATGGTTTGCACGAGTATCTATATACTATACTAAAACAAGCGTCACTAATGCTGACGTAGCACGCCCATTATATTTTTCAGATTAAATTTTTTTATTAAATAACGAATTAAGCCATAAAATCTTTTTTTACTAAAGAACAAATTTTGTAAAACAACTAACGTTAATTTAGGTTTCCACCTTCTACAATCTCAACAAAATATCGATTTATATTTTTTAAAATAATTGTTTTGTTCGAATTTAAAAGAAACCTTTTATATTTCGTTTAAAAAATTTTAAAAGGAAAATAATTCAAACAAGGTCAGCCTAGAAAGAAATATTTTTTAAAAATTAAAAGAATGTAACAATCTTATCTAGATATCACCAAATCGGATTAATAAAAAAATTTAAAACACAAATCGTTATTATGGGTTTCGACTTTCTGTAATCTCAACAGAATATATCTATTTCTATTTTTTTATAATAATTTTTTTTGTTCGATTTTGCAAGAAACCTTTTTATTTCGTTTAGATTTTTTTAAAAGGAATAAATTTTTCAAACGAAATCAGCAAATCGGATAAATAAATTTTTTTGTTCGATTTTATAAGAAAAAATTTAAAAAAAAAATTAAAAGAAACTAACAATCTATCTACATTAATCATATCACTAAATCGGATTTTGTTAATATATTTTTTCTACTAAGCGTGTTTCAAAAGATTTCAATTTTTTAGCTTTCTCATTACTCTATATATACTAATAGGGTTTAACTGACTTCATATACTAATCTTTTGCCTTTTCTTATTTGCAGGTATTGACTCCGCAACTTGCACATATCAACGTTATTGTCAGGCTATTGCTCATCAACAATATCTTCTTCCATAAGATCAACATTTATCTCGATTGTTAATCATCAACGTGATATGTTACCAATTACTCTCTTTTTCTTTAGATTATATAGGTTTAATTTAAATATTGTAACACCCCGAATCCGCGGGACTCAAGATGCTACGGGTTGGAACCTCACAAGGGGTCCCGACCCTTAGCCTGACAACAATTTCATCGGATCTTACAACAAGACACAAATAAAGGCAAAACCGAAATTCATTTTAATGCAATGTTATGAACCCCAAAAGAAAAAAACGAAAGACTCCAGCCGAGAAACAACTCCAAAGGCAAACGCCATACAAGCGAAAAACATAACCATAAACAATACATAACTACAACCCCAACCAACCCATCCTAAAATGCACGGACCCGATTGCGCACTCTTCCGGATCTCTCAGCCGCATCCCTAACCTGCAAGTCAACTACAACAATTCGGTATAAAATCGTTAGCTAACATTTAAAGTATTAGAATCATGGTATTGGCACACACACACACATAGGCATCATAATACACAACATGATATGAACACACATGTCCGGTTTATTATCTCTTTGTTATTATTAAGTCATATCCCTTACTATTTCACTTATGGTGTGACACGAGATTCACTCTCCCTTGTCCCCTTTCACCATACGGGTTTGTACTTGATGCAGATCAGCATCACCCGTTGGACTGGTCGCAAGGCACCTCCCAGTCATCCCCATTTTGGACTGGGCAAGCGGTCACCGTCCGTTATCATACACTTGGGCCAAATATAAACATATAAAGGTCGGTAATCCTATTTTCGGTTTAGTTGTTATAAATAATAAACAATCAACACACACATAAACAATAAACACACACCACCAACACACATCGAGACTAGTACAGAGAATACGAGCTAAGTAAGTTCGGAGACTTACCTGAATCGACTCACAAATCACATAAATGCCATTACTCGATTCTGCAAGAGTCGGATCTCAACGCCTGGTTATGAAAGACAAGATCGGATCAAAAGATATCAACAATCTTAGATGTCTCCAACTTCTAAGTCAACAGGGGTCATCTAAGAAAAGGAACCAACTAGTCTTACATATGTAAAATGATCATTTTATCCTAGGGTCCGGAAAACCCTAAAAGTTCTAGGAAGTCTTCTAAACTTCTTCTAAAGACCCAATATCTCATGTCCAACACTAAAAGAAAAGTTGTACTGAGATTGAAAGTTTTTCCTACTTTCAAGCTCCTTATCAAGACTAACTAAGGTCAACTAAACGTTACTACTAAATCCCGTAAGTTTCGAGGAACCTCTATTATTCATACACAAAGAATTACTTCCTTCAAAAATTACAAACCAAACCACTTACATAATAATCATAAATACTAACACACCCTTCCGCCCAAGTTATGATTACATATATTTACTTCTCACCATTCCAATTATTGCAATCTATCTAAACTGATCCATTACCCCCATAGGCAATTCCGAAAACATATCTCACCACTTCCATTAATTATAAACTATATTTAAACTACAAAACCCTCAACTAAAACGTCTAACCTAGGTTACAAACTCATAAACAAAAATTCAGCAATACTTGTCCACCCTTTACCGCACAATTAACATACAAGTTACTTAGAATTACATACATAACACGTTTGACAAATTCCCGATACAAAATTCCCAAATTCAAATTAGGGTTTACCCATCCAACTCTCAATTCTAATCACACATATCATTTTCCTAACTACAAATTTAGCCCAACTTCATCAATCCAAAACCAAGTACTGTTTCTGAGTTGATCTAAAGGGAACACAAGAAATCACATATTGAATCCACTCAAGTCTACAGGAGAAAGAAGGAATTGCGAAACAAGATCGGCGCCAGAATCAGTGGCCATCAGCGGAGTCGATCCTAGCACCGCCCTTCACGCGCAATTGGGCCGGAGGTGTAAGATCCTAGGTTTTTGCCTTCACCGCCCCTGCGATGAAGAGGGCCGCCCCCGCGGCCAGCCGCCCTTGCGGCTGTGAGATCCGCCCCTACGGATCGTGTGACAGATTGCGCCGATCTGTTTTCATCGTTTTATCTTTCTTCCATAGATAGAATACCCGATATTCTATCTTATGGGCCGGTTTCCTTGTTTTCTTTCTAACCCTAGGCGCCCTTTCCGTCTAGCGTTTCAGCCCTCCCTATATATTCTCTTCCTTCTCTCCTTTTTCCTGTTCCTTGCTATCACCTTCAAACCCTAGAGAGCTGCAGCCATCCTTGCTTCTTGCAACTTCGTTGAACGTGTAAGTTCATTCCTTCCTGGTTCTTCCTCATGTTCTTATAGTGTTGCATATCTTCTCCTTCTGTTTTGGTCTCTCCCTTGCGTTCCTTTATTTTCTTCTTCTCCAAGGATCAAGCATGAGCCTTGATTCTTGTGGAGTGTTCCGTTGTTGACCTTTTGTTCTTCTCTGGTTCTCTGGAGTGGAGTCTCAACGTGTTGGAACCAAAGGTTTGAGCTTTGGTTGCCCCTGCTGTGATATCTGTCGAATAGAAGCCCGACAGTAGCTTCTGACGAAGATCCGCCCCTGCGCCTGCACAGAGCCGTTCCCGCGCCTCTGTTCAGCCGCCCCTACGCATCTATATAACCGCCCATGCGGTTTCTCTACAGTAACTCCCGTCTTTGGTGAGTTGCTTCCTTCCTTCCTTTCCTCGTTCTTTCCTTGATTCCTTATGGTTGTTCCTTGTTTCCCTGAAGTTGTTGTAAGACTAAGGTTGAGCCCTTAGCATGTGTTAATCTCTTAGAGGTCGTTGAGACTAGAAGTCATAGACTTCTAGCAACCATTTCGTTCCTGATCCGTGTTGCTTGTTCGTACAAGCTTTGCTTGCTCCTTTTCTAAGGGAAACTGAGTTTCCTTGTGTGTCCTCTGAGTTGTTGTTGAGCCTTTTGGGTGACCTTCGTTTAAAGTAAGTCCCTTGAACTTACTTAGCTTCATTCCGCGTATTAGTTGGATTGTTTTGGCTTGTTTGCGTTGCTATCATGTTTATAACGGATAATTAGAAATAGGATTCACTCTTTGTTAACCTTAATTGGCCCAAGTGTATTATAACCGGACGGTAACCACTTGTCTAGTTCTACAGGAAACTAGAATGTGCACTTGAAACCCAGACCCGTAGGTAACGGATAGTACTGATCTATTCCTATTGGTAGACGGAAGCGGAGGCGAGTTTCGGGAGATTCTCGTGTGACAAAAGAAGTTGAATTAGTAATGGTTAACCTTAATAAAAGATAATAAACGGTTAATGTGTGAGCATGTTATGTGTTTACTTTACCTTATGTGTGTTGTGCCTTTACACTCTTGCTTATACCTAAAATGTTAGCTAACGGTTTATACCGTCGTTGTAGATGTTCCTCAGGTTCAGGATGCTGCTGAGTGATCCGGATGGTGTAGTCAGCCGGGGTTCTCGTACATTATAGGACGGGATTGGGTTTTTGTTTCGTTTGTTGTTTCCCTTTTGTTTTGACCCGGCTGTGGAGCTTTTGTGTTTTCTTCTATTTGAACCTTTGGTTTTATATTGAGTTTTGTTTTCATTCGTCTGTGCATTATTGTAAGATCCGTCTGTTGTTGCTACTCTGAGGGTTGTGACCCATTGTGCGGTCCTAGCCCGTAGCGCTTCAAGTTCCTAGAACTTGGGGTGTTACAATATGGTATCAGAGTGAGGTTAACAACAATGACACTCGAAATCTTCTACAGGTCGGATGGATAAATAAATAGAACCCGCAAGGGGTCTAACGTTTTCAAAAGGGGTTTTGTTTTTAACCTTTCGGTCTGGGATAGATGTACGGGCGACCACCACAACCTCCGCGGATCTCAGCAGTGTAGTTTCTTATATATGTGGCCTTTATATGTGTTTTTCTTGGATTTGTACTTTAGCTGTAGCGTGGCCTTATATCTATATATATAGTCTTATATATTTATCCTTATAACAAATGACGCGTACTAGAGCTACATCTGCTATGGGGCGATAAAGGGGTCGACCACCACTTCCACCTCCCGTTTGTGGACGAGGACGTGCAGGAAGACCTCCACTAGCTAGAGGTCGGGGCCAAGCCCTAGTTGCTGATCAGCCTCAAGAGCATTGTTCTTGAGGCTGGAAATGGGACCACTGTTAGGTCTGAAGCAGAGAGAGCCATCAACAGAGTCCGCACGAGTGTCTATCGGAGCTTCTGCATTTCGCAACTATGTGCAGAGAGTTGAGGAGGCTATCAGGACTGGAAGACCAGCACCAGTGCCGCCAGTTCCTGCGAGATCAACTGAGGTTTCGTAGAGAGTTACACAAGTTGTTGCCCCGCCTGCCGGAGTTGCTGAGGTTGTTAGAGCGGCGGCTGAGGCAAAGGAGCCAAAGCCCGACAGTTGGTTGAAGGCTTTTGATCAGCTGAAGGTTCCCGTCTTTGTGGGAAGGACTAGCTTAGAGGTGGAGCAGTGACTAGGACAGGTTGATTCTGCTATGGAGGCTATCGGTTGCCTTGAGGGATGTCGAGTCAACATAGCACAAACATTGCTGAAGGACCAGACTCATTCTTGGTGGAGAACAATTCGAAGTAAGGTCACTAGTTATGAGCAGATGAAGACAGTGATCAGGGATCGCTATTGACCTGCAGCCATGAGGAGGGATCGTCTTCAGGATTTCCTTGAGGCTGGATTCGAGGATTTGCCTATTGCTGAGATGATTCTCAAGTTTCAGGACGAGTTGGCGTTGCTAGGTCCGTCTGCACCACCAGAGGATCATTGTAACACCCCAAAATTTTCAACTTAGGGAGTTACTGGTGAGGACCGCACAGTGGGTCCCGACCTTAGTTTGACAACAACTTAACAAGATCTTACAACAAGGCACAGATAAGGAAAAACCAGAAATCATAAAATAGTTCTTAATAATGCATGAATGTGACCAGATCAACTACAGCCGGAAAACGTAATATAACAAAGTACGAAAGGAAACAAGGTTCAACTGTAAAACCCACAAATGCAGAAACTGTAAAACGTCCTAAAGTACGACACCCCGGCTGACCACTACCGTTTGGATCACTCGGCATCTGCTCTAACCTGTGGCAAATCTACACAACATATCAACAGTTAGCTAACTATCCAAATATAAGCAAAATGATAACAGCACAAGCACAAACAGAAACAACAATAAACAAACATCATGCTAGCACTCAACCGTTTATTATCTATTATTTAAGTGATTCACATTATTCAATTTAAGTTGTGGCACGAGAATTATTATTAGTTCTCGCCTCCGTTCCTTATCCAACTGGTGTAGGTCTAGCTGACTTCCACTGGTAGCATCACTACAAACCAAGTATGGACTAGTCCCGAAAGAAACCCCCAGCGCCCGCAAGCTACTGAGCAGAATGCCACCGCCCGTTACTCTTAGGCCAAAATATAGGTCGGTAATTATATATCACAACCTATCTCCATAAACATTTCAATCACACACCACCATCATCAATTATACTCATATTTAGAAGTCAACTAAGTAAGCCCAAAGGACTTACCTGATATAAAGCTCGACTCTTTGTAAACCACTCGCTCTGTAAACTGTAGCAACTCAGTTGCCTGCCAAAGGCGATACGTGCATTAGCACACTCTCACGTAGTTAGAAGTCTAAGACTTCTAAGATTGAATAATGTATTAAGACATAACTAGTTACAGTGTTAATTTAGGGTAAAATGACCATTTTACCCTTGGTCCCGAAATTCCCGAAAACTCTAAAATTCATGTCTAAACTCCTAATTGAGGTTCTAAAATCATATTCTAATTCCTAAGATTTTGTTTGGTTCCAAACTGACATTTTTCCTATGTTTCTATTTTCCGGAAGATCGTAAAGGTCTAACTTCGGCTCTAAATATAAAATTCTTAACAGCTTATAATAATTCCGAATAAGTTCTCTAGATCATCTATGATGTTCCAACTACCCCTAGGAGCAAGAATTCCTCACAACTGTTCAGCCATTATTCCTATAAAAATTCACAAAGTTGGCTACTTCACTCAAAATTCCTATACTTAGCCAAAAACTTAAGTTTACCAAAACTGCTCAACTACCTAACTTCGGGAGCTCATAACTTCTAATCCGACCGTTCATTTTTTCTCAAATTTTACTATGCTAAACTACATATATCCATTTACCACATATCCAAAATTCAACGGTGGATCTTTATCCAAACGTTCAATCATTGGTCGACAAGATGGGCAGTTGATAACCTCAAAGCTGAAGGAATAAATTGGATTTTACAGCAGCCCCTTATGTCTATCATTTTATTTATAAATTCCAGCAACTACCTATTACTATCTTAACTATGTTTAAGGCCGAACTACAGCAACCTAAACAATACTATGAATTAAGAGAGCTAGAGACATTACAACCTAGTTGTAAAGGAAGCAACAAAACTCTACTGCACATGGCTTACCTTGCTGCAGTGGGTTAGGAGTGCTATTGTGCTCACAAACTCCCCAGACCTTGCTACCCGGATCTCAGAAGGTGATCTAAGTTACTAGTGAGTAATCCGACCCTGCAGTTTGTTTAGGACAAATCAAACTCGGCTGTTTAGGTATGTACTTGGGAGGATGATGGTTCGGCTACACTTACTTGGCACTGCAGTAGGGAAGTCGATGAAGGAGGCTGTACGTACTTCCTGTTCGTGCCCAAAACAATCCAGGAAGGTTGATTACACTCAGTCGATAGGAACAAAAGAGGGAAGTGCTGGTGCTTACCTAGTGTATCAATCGTTCGATCTCAGCAGGGAAGGAAGGTAAGGATTACGTGTTGCTGTTGAAATCCGTAGACAGAAGAGAAGGAACTGCGCTGAGAAGGAAGGAGATCAGCAGATGGCTGGAGCGATAAGATTTTCAGAATCGGAATGGAGGTATGAAGATAGGGATGAAGCGTTACTGTTGAGTTTGTGGAGCCTTGATTGTCTGCATTAATCTCGTGTAACGGCTGCTGAGATCTTCATGTAACTGGCCTGCGTTGCTGAGCTGGAGAAGGCAAAACAACATCTCTTCTGGGCTGGAATGGACGCTGGACTGGAAGAAGCAGCAGGCGGCTGCTGGGCTGAGAAGCTGGGCTCCCTGGCAAGCTGGGCGACTGGGCTGAAGGCTGGCGCTGGACAAGGCAGCAATGGGCTGCTTCTGGGCTGGAGCTGGCAACGCTGGACAAGGCAAAACGTGGGCTGCTGGCTGCAGAATTGGATCCGTTGGAGCTGAAATATAGAGTAACAGATGGGCTAAACTGGGCTGCGGCTGGGCTCCTTAATTTAGCGAGTTTCTGGCTGGACAAGATCCCGACACATAAAGATACGGACTAGGCGGATATGGAGTTTATTATAGAGTAAGATCGGTTAAGGATTCTATCATTTTATGCGGAAGTAGTCTACATAAGATGATAAACTATTTAAAAGATTCTATCATTTTATGTGAAGGAATCTACATAAAATGATAAATCCTATGATAATATGTCTAACTAAGTAGACGGATATGCATAAACTGATTGAGGTCTATTTTATAACGGAAATAGACGGAATAAAAATTCCGGATTTTACAATCATCATGTTTACCTTTTCTCTCGGAGATTGAGAGAATTGACACGCTCTTATCTTACTGGTTTCCGTTGTGAGTCATTGATGGACTATCAAGATAGAGCTTCTGCCTACGAGAGAGACCGACCGGGTCAGAGAAGAGCTTCTCAGACAGGAGGTCCCGAGAAGAGACAAAAGACTAGATCAGCCAGTGCTAGAGCTGAAGCAGCTGGTTTTGGGCGTAGTTAGACGCCTGGACGTTCTAGTTTCCAGCAGAGTTCTGACAGAGCACGGCAGTGTCATAACTGCGGAGTAGCTGGACACATCCGAGCTGACTGCAAGAAACCAGCAGTGACTTTCTTTACTTGCGGCAAGCCCGGGCAAAGAGCTGCGTTTTGCCGTCAGGGCAAGACGCTATCTCAGCAGGGTTCTTCACCTGCTAGTTTTGCTGGAGGAGGACAGAGATCTCAGTACCAACAACAGCAGAGAGTTTCAGGTTCTGCCGCTTCTCAAGGTTCCACTCCGGGGCAGGGGAGAGGTAGAGGACGTGTTGGTGGATCTGCAGACACCAGAGATGCACCAGCCAGAGTTTATGAGTTGAGGAGTGTTGTAGAACCGACAGCGCCGGCAGCTACAGGTACCATTCACATTAATGGTTTTCCTGTCAGAGTTCTTTTCGATACTAGTGTTACGCATTCTTGTATATCTGATACATGTGTAGATAGATTGATCTTAGTTACTATAGAGGGTAGACCCTTCTTTATAGGATTACCCGATAGGGGTAAGATACGAGGTACGCGAGAGGTTCACGATTGCCCTATTAGATTGGGAGGTCGTGATTGGCCAGCTAACTTCTTCGTCATGTACTTAGTACATGAAGAAGTTATTCTGGGCATGGATTGGATGGATCGACATCGAGCAGTTCTGGACATCGGCAAGAGGACAGTGACAATAACTACAAATGAAGGCCATGCTTAGATCTTCCGAGGATGGGATCTCGGGAAGACTGGTACAGTCATCAGTGCAGTACGAGCTGCTAGACTTATTAGTAAGGGATGCGAGGCTTTTTGGTGCTATGCCATGAAGGATAGTACTAGTCCGGCTTTGGAGGAGATTCCAGTAGCTTGCGAGTTTGTTGACGTTTTTAGAGAGCCATCAGGTTTACCCCCACAAAGGAGTGTAGACTTTGGCGTCGAGCTAGAGTCCGGTACGAGACCGATCTCTAAAGCTCCTTATCGTATGACGCCTATTGAGATGCTTGAGTTGAAGAAGCAACTCGAGGAGTTAGCAGAGAAGGGCTTCATCCGCCCTAGTGTATCTCCCTGGGGCGCACCAGTTCTCATCGTCAGGAAGAAAGACGGGTCAATGAGGTTATGTATCGACTACCGAGAGATGAACAAGGTGTCGATCAAGAACAAGTACCCTTTGTCCCGTATCGACGAACTTTTGGATGAACTGCATGGAGCTTCAGTGTTTTCGAGGATTGATATGAGATCTAGATATTGTTCGCTCCAAACGGTGTGTGCAAGCTTTAAATTTATAACCCTAGATGTAAGCTTAAAACAAGGATGCGAACCCGCAGTGTACGGGTCAATCGTAGTAAAAAGCAAGAAATTCCAGAGGTCAATCACAGGGACTTAGTGAAACAAAGACGGAATAGGTAAGCTTTGTAATTACTAACCACAAAAGCAATTAAAACAATCAAAGATGATAAAAAGTCAATTAAGGAAGTATGCAATTCTAGGGATTAAAGCATCTAGTTGTGGTTCCAACTCAAGATCTAAAGATAAGCGGACAAAGCTGAGATTTTTGCATAGGGAAGGTGTTACTAAAGTGGAATAGATCACCGGGTAAGTCTCACTACTCACTAATCCCAAACCGTAACTCCTATTACCGGGTAAGTCTCAAGGAATTAAGATAAAGAACTATAACCCCAAACTAACACTCCAACTAAGGGTATAGAATCAACCTTTACCGGGTAAGTCTCAAGCTAACTCACAAAGATGGAATGAAAGCACACTCAAACCCCAATAAAGGACAAACCTTTACTACCTACACTTATGATCTTAGGTAAACAAACAAATGAATTACCGGGTAAGTCTCATCCTAGGATTGCATTGAACCAGGAAAGGTGTAATAAGAATAGGATTTGGCAAACTCTAACACTTAACTCTTAGTTTCGGATCAGATAAGTCACCTCGGTCAGAAGAATTCCACCCCGGCCGAGATGTTCATCGGCTGAACGAGATGTTCTAGGGTTAAGGTTAAAGACTCGAGCTTTCAGGGTCCTTGTGGGATTAAGATCATTCTATCATCGTCTTTCCCACAACTTTCAGTCAATCACCCTAGAATCACACAAGAAAAATAGCCACTCATCATCATGAAAGTAATAATCAAATATATGGGAAGAAAGGGAATAATTGAACAAGAAAACCTTAAGAGAAAGGCTTCAATAACTTAATCAATTATCAAACAAGCGTTCCTTGGATCAAAATCCAACAAGACAAACAACAAAGAAGGGAATCTAAGATGATCTTACAAAAACCCTTCAAAAAGCTATAAAAGCTATAGACTTTCTTCCTTCAACCTTCAAAGAGGTTCTTCAAATCTCCCAACTGGAGTATGGCTGCAGCGGATGTCTAAATACAATCGGTGGTATAGCATGATATGGATTTGTGGAAAATCCAACCCTTTTTATAGGAAAATTACTCTCCAAAGATAAGATATCTTAGAAAGATCTCTTCCCATAAAAATAGGTAAAATATATGGGCTAAATTATCTTCTTCCTTCCAGGAACCCAGCCTAAAAATATAAGATCCTCTTTCCAAAGATAAAAGATCTCAGCCAAGAATAAAATATCCTTGTCGCGTCCAAGGTGTTCGCCTCGGTCGAGTCGGCTCCTCTAGATCACCTCGGTCGAGGTGACTCTTTAGTCAACCGAGGTGAATCACAACTGAATGTGAAATCTCTCAAATCTGGTCCAAAGTGAATCTTTAATCCAATTGCATGATTCCTGGATTCTTCCTTAAGCTCCTGAATGTAGCTCCAATGACTCCTTAACTCCTTTAGCTCCACTTAGCTCCATTTTAGTCCAAAATGTGCCATTTTACCTACGATTACAACAAAACTTGGTGTAGACCTCGATTCCCGCAAAGGTAGATGAAACGACAATATAATCACATAATATACATACAAACATGCACATTATTGAAGATAAAACGTCTAAACAAGTCCCAAAATATAGACAATAATTCAAGCTATCAAAATACCCCATACTTAACCCTTGCTTGTCCCCAAGCAAGTTCCAAATCTAAAATACAAGATAGAATGGATTATAAGCCATAAAGATCAATGAAAAAGTCTTTCAAAACATTTTAATGGTGTGCTACAATCATAGATCACTCTAAGAGAATGCTTCATGGAATTTAAAATCAAAATATGATCAAAACATTTTATAAATATAAGAAAGTTGTTCATCTTTGCATAAAATCATAGAATGCATAATAAATCATAATTATCGAAATTAATCATGTATAATCCAGTTTAAACCACTAAGTCAATCAACAAGCTCGAGGTCTCAAGGGCTTTCCAAGAGAGAAAGTCAAGAAACGTGTGAGGGTAGGGATGTATAGAAGGTAATGTGGTGCTAGAATCCCGGAAAAGGATATCACTTCACTTTCACTTGACTTTCAACATCGTCCACCAATAAGCTTTGCTTATTTCACACTTTTCCTTTTTTACTTTACTTTTTGGGATGCATGGACAGATGTGCACAATAACCGAAGCCTAGGATATTAGCAATCATCAATTTCTCGAGATGCCTCAAACCCTTGATGCACATACCATGACCCGTTAGGAATATCGCTCAATCCGACTTTGGCAAGACACAAACACCCGGCTATGTGAATGGTGCCGAGTTACTCATCATCATGATTGACTTCCCCAAACCTATTTATTGCTTTCTAACACATTCACTCCCAGCCAACTTCTCAACTTTTACTTCACTTGCTTTCACCACTTTGCTTGCTTCCAAATTCCCGGATAGGTAAAGGGAGGCAAATATGTATATGAGGGGCTAAGCATGATCAAGAAGAAGAAGAGAAGAGAATGAATTGCCTTGGTCTTTCCAGGAAGAAAGTGAGAGAACTCATAATGTGGTGTCAACCTTCAAATTCAACATAATTTTGATAAAGACAAAGTATTAAACATGCCAAAAATTTCAAACAAAGCATTTAGCAACTTAAACATATCATAAAACCTTTCAAACCTATAAAGATTTCAAAACCAGTCAGCAAACAAAATCTTCAATGAGGTCATATCCAGATAAGAAGCACAAAAATCGTTTCGAAAACTTTCAATTAAACCACCTCGATCGAGATGTTCTAAGTCAACCGAGGTGAAGCACCTCGTTTGGCCAGAATCACTTTGGTTGAGGTCATAAAATTTTTTTCTTTCCAGTTTTTGACATTTTTCTCAGTCAAATAACCTGTATGCATGCATGTAATCTCAAATAAGCAAATAGAGCATAATAAGATCATAAATATCCATCAAAGTAGCATACAATCATCCATAGTCAAATAACATATCCGCATACCCCATACTTGGGACACATTGTCCCAATGGATCAAATAAGTCTGGAAAATAGAGTACTCACCGGACATAGCTGAAGTGCTTGAAGTCCGATCCTCTACTCTTTCTTTGCAGTTTGGAAGCAAGAATCGTCGAAATTGATCAAAGAACGGGATAACGAGGTGAAATTGTGCCGCGGTCGAGAAGGTGAGAGAGGGATGAGAGAGAATTCGATCCCCCTTTTATACCCTTTTCTGAAACTGCTGTCCCCTTGGTCGAGATGGTCTCGACCGGACCGAGG
This sequence comes from Fagopyrum homotropicum, assembly GCA_033239125.1. Lineage (NCBI taxonomy): Eukaryota > Viridiplantae > Streptophyta > Magnoliopsida > Caryophyllales > Polygonaceae > Fagopyrum > Fagopyrum homotropicum. The sequence goes on from BSWB01000005.1 coordinate 52,292,066, forward strand.
TGGTACGGACCGAGGTGAGTTGTCAGAAGCCCTAGTCGCCTCGGTTGTTCGGAAATCATCTCGGTCGAGGTGCTGTGACAACAACCGAGATGTACCTCAGTTAAACTCCGTCTTCTCAAATTCTCGAACTTCTATCCTTCCAGTGCTGCTTTTGGGTTGTATTCCTTCCTTAAATGTCACCTGTTGTCTGTCTAGGATGCCAAAAACAAAACAAAGCAAAGCAAAAGCAAACTTTCTAGAGCTAGACTAGAAAAAGGGGAAAGAAAGCAATACCTTGGGTTGCCTCCCAAGAAGCGCTTGATTTAAGGTCGCTAGCTGGACCATTCTCCATGAAATTACTCAATGTACCTTGAATATCCTGTAGTGCTCATCACATCCATAATAAAGCTCTTCCAAAAAGGTTCCGGTTCCTAATTTCACCGGCAAATGGTAGGATCTCCTACGTACAAGCTTGTACGGTTTGGTTCTCACCGGAATCATACCGGTCTTCATCCTTTTCCATGGGACATAACTCAGTCTTTCGTCCCATCCTTTCCTTGATCGAGAAAACAACTTCTCGAGGATTCTAGTAGCTTCCCCATCTTCAGCTCGGGGATAGTACAAGGTCTTTGTCACGTAAGTGACCCCATACTTGAACAAATAACACTTCGTTGCCTTAGCGGTAAAGCGCTTGTTAACTTCACTCCTTATAATCCAAGGAGCATCTTCCTCCAACAATTTCAAGGGAGGTTTCATCTTGATCTTAGGAGGTTCTTTCGGAAGAGACCTCCAACTCTTCGGTGCGTCCCTAAAGAAATCTAGAACTTTAGTAGGAATTTCAAATGAAGTCGGAGAATGTACCTTGTAGAATTCTCCAAAGCTTGAGACAAGTTTCATGTTGGGTTGATAATCCACGCACAAAATCCCTCCCAACTCAGCTGGTCTTTCTTCCACCTTGACCACAGTCTCAGTAATTTGGCCAAGGTTCTCCGTATCTTCCAGTTCTACAGATTTTTCCTCCACCTCGGCCGATCTCTCTTTCACCTCGGCCGAGGTCTCAACAGTTAGATCGAAATCTTCCAAATCTTCTTCTCCCTCAAAAGCTTCAGGAGAAACTTCTGGTTTGATTGGAGGGGTACTTGGAACTTGCAGCACTTCCTTATGCTCCTCTTCCGGTTTAGCATAGGATAGGGTGCTTTCCTTGAGCTCCTCCACCTTCTTCATCAACCTCTCCCATCTTGATTCAAGAGAATCTTCAAGGGGTTGCTCACAAATCTTTTTAGGGACATTCAGTTCATCCCACATCGCAAGTTCATGCATAATGGCCTCTTCTCTTTCCCATTCATTGTTGAACCAATAAAAGGAGTACTTCTCCTCCAAGTATTCATAATGGTCCTCCCTAGCACTTTGACTTGCTATCCAGGCTGGATCAAATGTAGTCATCGGAAATCCTGAAAACTACAAAACTCATAGAAAGAGTAGTTAGTAGCAACAGGGGCAAGTGCCCCGAAAGCAAACCGCAACCGGCTCGGTCTAGACCAAGTCCCCAGCAACGGCGCCAAAAACTTGTTCGCTCCAAACGGTGTGTGCAAGCTTTAAATTTATAACCCTAGATGTAAGCTTAAAACAAGGATGCGAACCCGCAGTGTACGGGTCAATCGTAGTAAAAAGTAAGGAATTCCAGGGGTCGATCACAAGGACGTAGTGAAACAAAGTCGGAATAGGTAAGCTTTGTAATTACTAACCATAAAAGCAATTAAAACAATCAAAGATGATAAAAAGTCAATTAAGGAAGTATGCAATTCTAGGGATTAAAGCATCTAGTTGTGGTTCCAACTCAAGATCTAAAGATAAGCGGACAAAGCTGAGATTTTTGCATAGGGAAGGTGTTACTAAAGTGGAATAGATCACCGGGTAAGTCTCACTACTCACTAATCCCAAACCGTAACTCTTATTACTGGGTAAGTCTCAAGGAATTAAGATAAAGAACTATAACCCCAAACTAACACTCCAACTAAGGGTATAGAATCAACCTTTACCGGGTAAGTCTCAGGCTAACTCACAAAGATGGAATGAAAGCACACTCAAACCCCAATAAAGGATAAACCTTTACTACCTACACTTACGATCTTAGGTAAACAAACAAAGGAATTACCTGGTAAGTCTTATCCTAGGCTTGCATTGAACCAGGAAAGGTGTAATAAGAATAGGATTTGGCAAACTCTAACACTTAACTCTTAGTTTCGGATCAGATAAGTCACCTCGGTCAGAAGAATTCCACCCCGGCCGAGATGTTCATCGGCTGAACGAGATGTTCTAGGGTTAAGGTTAAAGACTCGAGCTTTCAGGGTCCTACTGGGATTAAGATCATTCTATCATCGTCTTTCCCACAACTTTCAGCCAATCACCCTAGAATCACACAAGAAAATTAGCCACTCATCATCATGAAAGTAATAATCAAATATATGGGAAGAAAGGGAATAATTGAACAAGAAAACCTTAAGAGAAAGGCTTCAATAACTTAATCAATTATCAAACAAGCGTTCCTTGGATCAAAATCTAACAAGACAAACAACAAAGAATGGAATCTAAGATGATCTTACAAAAACCCTTCAAAAAGCTATAAAAGCTATAGACTTTCTTCCTTCAACCTTCAAAAAGGTTCTTCAAATCTCCCAACTGGAGTATGGCTGCAGCGGATGTCTAAACACAATCGGTGGTATAGCATGATATGGATTTGTGGAAAATCCTACCCTTTTTATAGGAAAATTACTCTCCAAAGATAAGATATCTTAGAAAGATCTCTTCCCATAAAAATAGGTAAAATATATGGGCTAAATTATCTTCTTCCTTCCAGGAACCCAGCCTAAAAATATAAGATCCTCTTTCCAAAGATAAAAGATCTCAGCCAAGAATAAAATATCCTTGCCGCGTCCAAGGTGTTCGCCTCGGTCGAGTCGGCTCCTCTAGATCACCTCGGTCGAGGTGACTCTTTAGTCAACCGAGGTGAATCACAACTGAATGTGAAATCTCTCAAATCTGGTCCAAAGTGAATCTTTAATCCAATCGCATGATTCCTGGATTCTTCCTTAAGCTCCTGAATGTAGCTCCAATGACTCCTTAACTCCTTTAGCTCCATTTAGCTCCGTTTTAGTCCAAAATGTGCCATTTTACCTACGATTACAACAAAACTTGGTGTAGACCTCGATTCCCGCAAAGGTAGATGAAACGACAATATAATCACATAATATACATACAAACATGCACATTATTGAAGATAAAACGTCTAAACAAGTACCAAAATATAGACAATAATTCAAGCTATCAGATATCACCATCTGAGGGTGAGAGAGCAGAACGTAGCCAAGACAACGTTTCAGACCAGATATGGACACTACGAGTTTGTAGTGATGCCATTCGGGCTCACGAATTCACCCACAGTCTTCATGGAGTTGATGAATAGTATCTCTATCGACTTCCTAGACCAGTTTGTAGTCGTCTTCATCGACGACATTCTTGTTTACTCTCGCAGTAGAGACGAGCATGCAGGAAACTTGAGGATTGTTCTTCAGGTCTTAAAGGACAGAGAGTTGTTCGCCAAACTCTCTAAGTGTGAGTTTTGGATGTCCGAGGTAGCATTCCGTGGTCACATTGTTTTAGCTGAAGGATATCCACTTCCCAGATAGTACCTGATCTGTTGGCCAAAATCCGACAGAAGCATGAGAGTTGCCCAGCTTTGACACATATCCGAGACTAGATGTCTCGAGGAGAGGCACCACAGTTTGCAGTTGGCGCTGACGGAGTTCAGAGACATCAGGAGTGTGTTTGTGTGCCGTCAGATCGAGAGTTAAGACAGAGGATCCTTCAGGAGGTTTACTCTTCACCTTACTCAGTACACCCTGGTGCGAGTAAGATGTATCAGGATATCAGACGCTCTTACTAGTGTGGAGATCTAAAGCCAGATGTCACGAGATATGTAGCTTAGTGTGCGACCTATCAGCAGGTAAAGATCGAGCATCATAGACCAAGAGGCGAGCTACACCCACTCCCCGTTCCTCAGTGGAAGTGGAAAGACATCTCTATGGATTTTGTGACTGGTTTGAGACCGAGTCGTGGTTTTGATGCTATATGGGTCATAGTAGATCGACTGACGAAGACCGCACGTTTTATTACGATCAAGGAAACGTGGCCGGTGAGTCGATTAGCAGAGGAGTTCACGAGACAGATAGTGAGACTTCATGGAGTACCTAGGACTATAGTCTTTGACAGAGACGGACGGTTCACTTCGAGGTTCTGGCAGCAGGTTCATGCGAGCATGTGTGTTAGACTGGGGACATGTGTGGCCAACTTATCATCCTCAGACCGATGGTTAGTCTGAGCGGACCATCCAAACTTTGGAGGATATGTTGCGAGCATGTGTGTTAGACTGGGGACATGTGTGGCCAGATCACCTTCTCTTAGTGGAGTTTTCGTACAACAACAATTGGCATGCATCGATCAGGATGGCTCCTTATGAGGCTTTATATGGACAGAGATGCCGTACACCGCTGTGTTGGGACGAGCCTAGTAGTGCTAGCAGAGTAGCACCTGAGCAGATTCAGGATGACATGGCTCGAGTAGTAGTGATCCGAGAACGGATGTTAGCAGCACAGAGTCGACGGAAGTCTTATGCTGATAAGAGGCACAAACCTCTGGAGTTCAGAGTTGGAACTCAGGTTTGGTTGAGAGTATCCCCGACACGAGGTGTCAGACGTTTCAGTGTCAAGGGGAAGCTGAGTCCTTGATATGTTGGACCGTTCGAGATTCTTTAGCAAGTTGGAGAGGTAACATACAGACTTGCGTTGCCACCGAGACTCGAGGGTGTTCACCCAGTTTTCCATGTGCCTCATCTACGGGAGTACATACCGGATCCGAGACACATCCTCAGTTATGAGGATCTAGTGATCGAGACAAACCACATGTTTGTAGAGCACCCGGTAGCTGTCGTAGAGCGTAGTACGAGACGCTTGCGTTCGAAGGACATACCGATGATGAAGATACAATGGTCGAGGCGATGAGCCGATGGGGCGACTTGGGAGACAGAGGATAGTATCCAGAGGAACTATCCGGAATTTTACGCTATGCTGGTTGCACCTTTAGCTTAGTCTGTTGTTTGGTTTTTCCTTTGTTGCGTTGTGAACGTTTTTGTGTGGCGTTTTGTGCTACGTGCCCCGAGTGGAAATATATGAGCTCAGTTCTTTTTCAGTGTGTTATTGTGACTGTTTGGGCTTTTGTAAGTTTCGGGACGAAACCTCTTTTTAGGGGGATCTGATGTAAGATCCTAGGTTTTTGCCTTCACCGCCCCTGCGGTGAAAAGGGCCGCCCCTGCGGCAGTGAGATCCGCCCCTACGGATCGTGCGACAGATCGCGCCGATCTGTTTTCGTCGTTTTATCTTTCTTCCATAGATAGAATACCCGATATTCTATCTTATGGACCGGTTTCCTTATTTTCTTTCTAACCCTAGGCACCCTTTCCGTCTAGCGTTTCAGCCCTCCCTATATATTCTCTTCCTTCTCTTCTTTTTCCCGTTCCTTTCTATCACCTTCAAACCCTAGAGAGCTGCAGCCGTCCTTGCTTCCAGCAACTTCGCTGAACGTGTAAGTTCATTCCTTCTTGGTTCTTCCTCACGTTCTTATAGTGATGCATATCTTCTCCTTCTGTTTTGGTCTCTCCCTTGCGTTCCTTTCTTTTCTTCTTCTCCAATGATCAAGTATGAGCCTTGATTCTTGTGGAGTGTTACGTTGTTGACCTTTCATTATTCTCAGGCTCTCTGGAGTGGAGTCTCAACGTGTTGGAACCAAAGGTTCGAGCTTTGGTTGCCCCTGCTGTGAGATCTATCAAAGAGAAGCCCGACAGTAGCTTCTGACGAAGATCCGCCCCTGCGCCTGCACAGAGACGCCCCTGCGCCTCTGTTCAGCCGTCCCTACGCATCTGTATAACTGCTCCTACGGTTTCTCTACAGTAACTCCCGCCTTTGGTGAATTGTTTCCTTCCTTTCCTCGTCCCTTCCTTGGTTCCTTATGGTTGTTCCTTGTTCCCCTGAAGTTGTTCTAAGACTAAGGTTGAGCCCTTAGCATGTGTTGATCTGTTAGAGGTCGTTGAGACTAGAAGACTTCTAGCAACCGTTTCGTTCCTGATCCGTGTTGCTTGTTCGTACAGGCTTTCCTTGCTCCTTTCCTAAGGGAAACTGAGTTTCCTTGTGTGTCCTCTGAGTTGTTGTTGAGCCTTTTGGGTGACCTTCATGTGAAGTAAGTTCCTTGGATTTACTTAGCTTCATTCCGCGTATTAGTTGGATTGTTTTGGCTTGTTTGCGTTGCTATCATGTTTATAACGGATAATCGGAAATAGGATTCACCATTTGTTAACCTTAATTGGCCCAATTGTATTATAATCGGGGGGGTGACCACTTGTCTAGTTCTACTTGAAACTAGAATGTGCTCTTACAACCTAGACCCGTAGGTAACCGATAGTACTGATCTATTCCTAATGGTAGACGGAAGCGCAGGCGAGTTTCGGGAGATTCTCGTGTGACAAAAGAAGTTGAATTAGTAATGGATAACCTTAATAAAAGATAATAGCCGGTTGATGTGTGAGCATGCTATGTGTTTACCTTACTTTATGTGTGTTGTGCTTTTACGCTCTTGCTTATACCTAGAATGTTAGCTAAACGTTTATACCGTCGTTGTAGATGTTCCGCAGGTTCATGATGCTGCTGAGTGATCTGGATGGTGTGGTCAGCCGGGATTCTCGTACATTATAGGACGAGATTAAGTTTTTGTTTCGTTTGTTGTTTCCCTTTTATTTTGACCTGGCTGTGGAGCTTTTGTGTTTTCTTCTGTTTGCACCTTTGGTTTTATATTGAGTTTTGTTTTCATTCGTCTGTGCCTTGTTGTAAGATCCGTTTGCTGTTGCTCTCTGAGGGTCGGGACCCATTGTGCGTTCCTACCCCGTAGCGCTTCAAGTTTCTAGAACTTGAGGTGTTACAGGAGGCTGCTGCAGAGTTCTAATTGGCAGCGTCTTCATTCTTTGCGTCGGGTTGAGGTGACGGCAAAATGTCTCCCTTCTGGCCTGGCGTCTCTGCGAATGTGGTCGGACCACCAGAGGGATCTCTAGCGAAGAGACGATGAGTCCTCAGAGAATGAAGGAAGGGGAAAAGCAGCTTCAGAGGAGGACAAAAAGGAGGCTCGGTGCTGATAAGGAGGAAGAAGGCAGCGATGGCCGGTTTCCCTGCTAGGTTAGGCGGACACGGGTGGTCACTAGCGGCCAGGCGAGGCAACCGGATTCTGTGACGGACTGGAGGAGAGTTCGATGCCCGAAGCACTCCATTTCTCGATGGGAAGGAAGCCTTGATTGTCGCCGGAGATAAAGGGAGAACATCGAGCGAGATCACGGACGACCTCGTGGCTGGAAGGCGTGACCAGCGTGACCGGCGTGGAGCCGAGATTTTCGGTTGTGTGCTCTTCTTTACGATTGTGCAGAGGAGATAAGGAGAGTAGGAGAGAGGCGGCTAGGTCAGGGAAAACAGGAGGAGGGGATTGCGTCCCCGCAGGGAGGAGAAGGGCTAGGGTTAGCTGTCACTTGAAGTCCAAAGGTGGGTGTGGGCCTCCGGGCCAGTTGGGGAAGAGACAAGAAGATGGGCCCGCCGGCCTGTTAAATGAAGGAAGAACAATGGGCCGGTAAGATTGGGGAAGAATAAAAAGCTTTGGGCCCTCTAGACCGGCTGGAAAAATAAAGAAGCATATGGCTCATGATCCGTAACGTTTGATTAAGTCCGATATTTGGAATTCGGTTCGGGTTTTCGAATTAAAATTTTTTCTGGATATTACAAATATCTAAGCGTGTTTCGGCTTTGTCCACCACCATTCGAAATTTTCAATATATAATTCATTCGATTGTTTAATTAGATTAGTTAATTGTTAATTTGAGTAAAAATATAAACGTAGTTTCCGTCTAATACTAAGTACGGTGGGTGCAAAAAACTTGGAAGATACGACATCAAGTAAAAATAACGTTTTTCACAGAAAAAGTTATGTTATCCAGATAAAGAGATCTATATGAAATAACGACATAACTACTTTGATTTAGATTGTAGAGGATAAATGAAAAGGTGAATATTTAAAAAGTAAGAATTGTAAATATATGTGTTTCTATATATTTCTTTGTACAATAGTTTTTATATTTTAACTTGTAAATATATATTAATATAAAATTTATTTATAAGTCTATAACAAAATTGTGCATTGTATAAATTTTACAAAAAAAATCAGTGTTATTTGTACAGAGATCAATTTATGAATTGTAAAGTAATAAAAAATTCTTATTTGTGACTATTTTATCGTTTTTAGAATAATTAAAGGTGAATTAATATTATAATATTTCATAAATATATCTTTAGTTCCTACAACTCATGGCATATTAATCAAAAGATTCAATATATAAATATATCCGCACAAGGTGCGGGTTATGCACTATTTTTTTAAAAAACTTAACGTGAAATACATTTTTATAATTAGATTTTCTAATAATTAAAATGAATAGTATATGCTTTGGATTATTAAAACATAATATATTGTAATTTTTGGTAATTTAAATATTAAGTTTGAAAAATATCTACTCAATCGAGTATATCAGAAAATGAATACATGAGAAACAATTTGTTTACTAAAATTCAAATGTATTTAAAAGGTAAAATATCAACTAGGTTGATATTGCCTTTTTAGATTAGTAATATTTTATTTCATCTTCATTTATATGGTAAAAATAGTTAGATTTTAGTTAAAAAAAAAGACATTAAAAATCAAAAAATAAAAAATAGTAAAAAAAATAAATTATGATAAAATAACACGTGTCTTATGAGGTATAAATGAATGACACGTTAAATTAAGTGTTTTTATTTTTATATAATATATAGAATATACGGACTATAAATTATTTTTTGGACACCAAAAATAATTATTTTACATTCTAATCAACTTCCTTTTTGACAACAAAATAAAATCCCATGACAAAATGATTTGGAAAGCCCCCGATACAATGTGCATGGTATCAATTCATATTTTTATAATGTTTTTGAGTAAAAATTTTGGCATTAAAATGGGACAAATGCATGAAGCAAATCGTTAGAATATTTACATCCATTAAAAGTATAACATAAAATAACGATTTTATTCTTGTATCATAATATCAGATTTCTGTACACAAATTAAAACCCCACTACTCCTATATAATTAACCCAAAATCCTCCTTTCCTTTATTGTAAACATTTTCAATGGATTCTAATCCTAACTAGTGTAATTCCCGTATGCACGAGTATTTTTTCTAAAAATTTTTAATGTGAAATAAATTTTAATAATTATATTTTCTAATAATTATAATTATAAGTATATTATTTTTTTTTTATTAAAACGTAATATATTTTAAATTTCGATTATTTGAAAATTAAGTTTGAAATAAATTATACCCAATCAAGTATATTAAGAAATGGATACATGAAAAACAGTTTCTTTTTTAAAAGTAAAATTTATTTAGGACATAATGATATCAATTAGGCCATTTTTAAATATATTTTTTTCATTCCATCTTGATTTATATGGTAAATATAGTTAAATTTTAAAAGTACGAAAGACATATTAAAAATCAACAAATAAAAAATAGTAAAAGATAAGTTATGATAAAATAAAATGGATCATCTGATGTATAAAAATGTGACACGTGAATTTAAGTGTTTTTATATAATATATATAATATGCACTATGCATTATTTTATTTGGACACCAAAAATATTTATTTTACTTTTTTACCGATCAACTTCCTTTTTTCACAACAAAATCAAATCCCAAAAATGATTTTGGAAAGCCCAATACAATGTATATGGTATTAATTCATAATTTTATAATCTTTAGAGTTAAAATTTTGGCATTAAAATGGGACAAATGCATGAAGCAAATCAGTAGAATATTTACATCAATTAATATTATAACATAGATAACGATTTTGTTCTTATTACAGAATATCAGATTTTTTTGTACACGAATCAAAACCCCACTCCTACTATATAAACGTCTATGGTTAGGATCAAAACCTACAACGAGAAAAAACTCAAAAAATCAACACACCATTTGAATTAACCATGACAACAGTAGCAGTACAAAAGCTAATATGTTTAGCACTTATGTTGACAGTTATACAGTTGGTCACATCAACCACCAATGGAGGATGTACGTATACATATCTACTCAGAAACAATAAATTTATGATAATTTTAATTAGTTTGTCTAAGTAATCACGTGTGTTTTGTGTTGAATAGATGCAAGTGATCAGGGTTGCATCGACAAATGTAAGCGGGAGTGTGGGTTCTTTCAACCTGGCGTTGAGTCTTGTGTTACAAAATGCGAAAGCAAATGTCCCAAAGCCGCCTCCTCATCATACACATCATATAGCTCTACTGGGTGTAAGTATATACTTTTGTTACTTTACTCATCTCATACAGTTAAGTATATGTTTTTTTCTTCAATTAATTTTGTGCATTTGTATTGGAATAGTTATAAGTGAGAAATGCATTGAAGAGTGCAAGGACTCCTGCCAGAATGCTCCAAATGTAGATTCATGTGTTTCAACATGTGAATCCGATTGCCCGCAAGCTTCATCATCCACTACATATAATTCTATTGGATGTACGTTTGCATATTTACATAATACTTTAATATATTAAGTTATTTCCATCATGTATTTTTCTGTGCTCTAACTACATTTTGTTTTTGAACAGATATAAGTCCCAAATGCGTTCAGTTGTGTACACAATCGTGCTCCTATTATCCATCTGGTCCAGCTCAAACTGCTTGTATTTCAAAATGTGAAACCGATTGTCCCCAAGGTTTATCCTCTGTCGCCAAGCGTATGATCATCTCTAGAATATATATATAATTATTTTGTGTAATTGCAAACTTATGAGTTATATTTTGATTATTTTTGTAGGTACCGTTAACTAGAGGGTACGCAACCATGAAAATAAGTCGTGAATGCATGAGAAGTTGCATAAGATACGAGGAATTGAATTCCATTAAATCATAGCAAAAATAATTTTGATTTATATCAAACACTTATTATGAATCATTATAAATGTATTGTGACTCATCTAATATATTATATTTTTTGTTCGTTTATTAATTTTTTCGGTTCATCTACTTAACGCTTCATAAAAAATTCAAAGTTTCTTCTTATCGACGACACACCACATATTGGTTTTTCCAATTAGAAAAACTAAAGGAAGAAACCCAAAGTTATCTGACTTAGGTCAAGAACGAGTCTTATGGGAATCTCCCAAGTGGTTTGCAAAACAATTTATAAGAAAGAATAAAAAGGTACGAGAATGTTTGAATCTTTAGAAATTTTAAAATCAGATTTGAAGGAGATAAAAGCAAAGCGATATATAACAATATAGATAAAGCATTCCGAAGTCCAAATCACAAGAACATGCATATAATAGATCTCAAATGGAAATTTCACTACGTCGAAAGTAAACTAGAGTTATTTAAAGACCGCTTCGTTGATTGTTGTAACATCCCGAATTCTTAGAACTCGGGACATTACTGGTTAGGACCTCACAATGGGTCCCGACCTCAGTTTGACAACAATATTACTAGGATCTTGCAACAAGACACAAATAAGAAAAACCGAAATTTATGAAATAGTATCTTTAAAGGAATGAATGCAACAAGGTCTAGCAGCCTATAGTACTTAAACAAAGGGAAAAAGACCAACGGTCTTAACAAAAGAAAGAACGACAAACAACAACTCAACCCCCACTCTAAGGAGTACGGAGACCCGGCTGACCACTACTTCCGGATCACTCAGCTGTTGTTCTAACCTGCGGTAAATCTAAAAACACAACAAAAGAATAACCATTAGCTAGTTATCTAAACATTAGGAGAATAATAATAGCACACACACACATAATATAATAAACACTCATCATGCTTTCAAACAATCCATTTATTATCTTCATTTAAGTCATTCACTCTTACTAATGATACTTAATTTGTGACACGAGGGATTCCCAAATCTCGCCTCCGCCCCCGTGTAACCATCAGGAATGGATCCGATGCATCTCACCTTGTACCTGCCTGGTCTGGGTATAGAGAACCTCCCAGTCTCCTGTCAGAGCTGGGCAGTGATGTCACGGCCCGTTATACATGCACTTGGGCCTTAAAACATAATAACAACGGTCGTCCTAACAAGTTGTTATTATTATAATCACACACATTGCACACACACAACCATTATCACCCAACTAATATCCAGAAACTGGCTAAGTAAGTCGCAAGGACTTACCTCAATCAAAGATCACTCTCACAAATCTCAACTCGGTCCGTACCCGTGGTAACTCAAACGCCTGTTAAACAAGGCATATGTATCAAAATTACATCTCACACTCTTAGAAGTTATAAAATTCTAAGTTTTACAATCTCGTGAAAGGAATTTACGAAAAAGGTTTTCTTAGGTTAAAAGACCACTTTGCCCCTGATTCCGAAACTCCGGGAAGTATATCAGTTAGTCCTAAAATTCTATTCTAGGACCTATGTCCTAAATCTAATTCTCATACAAAAGTTTAGTGAGGATTTATAAGAGTTACACAAAATTCTAGTCTTTCATAAAAAGTCGTTCAGGTGCGACTTTGGATTAAGATCCAAGGTTCTAATGAAAGATCAAAATTCCGGAATACACTTCCTAATTCTTCTATGATATACCTACTAAAATATATGTGTCAAGATCTCTCTAAAATTCTTAACCAAAATCTCCCATGAAATTTTTAAGTTGGGGTAAAATTAACATTTCTACACTTCGTATTTTCTTCCTCTTTTGCAAAAACAGCCCAACTGTCCTACTTCGGGGCCTTGTAAATCCTAATCCGACCGTTAACCCTCTCCCAAAATTTAATACAATAAACTACACATATCTATCTACAGCATATCAAAAATTCAACGGTAGATGATCATTCTAAGGCTTCGAAAATAATCCTACAAGTCTGCAGATCCAAGCCTAACACTGATCTTCTATGAAGTGGACAAAAGGTCCTCCCTTCGATACTCCCTGGCAGCACATTCTCAAATTTATCATACTCAGTGGTCATGAGTTCGATACTACAGTAGAACACAAATCTCAGACCATTATTCACTCATCAATATTCAACTCCATGGCTACCACACTTCTAACTCGACCTACTGCACTCATGCCTACCCAACTATCCTACTTCAACAAGAAAGAAACCATATGCAAGAGTGGAGCAGACTTACCCTCTGAAGTATGATAGTCCCGAATTTGTGGCCCGTCAGTGAGGAAAGGTTCTGAAGTGGCTATCGTATAAGAAAGGAGGGGTCACAAGCAGGAGAGAGTGGAACTAGAAGATGACTCCGTCTCAGATGGACGATACTCGCGGGTGGGCGTTGCTGTGCAGGAGTCTAGGATTCAAGCACCGTTTCTGCCGGTCTGCTCGCACTGGTGACAAGATACGATCCAGAACTTCAGAGTACGTACGGGGTTAACGAGATTCAGGAAAGAGAGGATGACGGTGCCTAATGTCTCAACCGGTGCGATGGTTTCCGCCGCCCCTTTTGTGGCTGTGCGATGGTGGCCTGGTGGCACTGTTGTCGCCAGTAAAGGAAAACTCAATCAGCACTTGTGTCCGGCTCGAAGAAACCAGAGAATGAAGGGGAGAGGTAGTTACTTGACCGTCGGCGGGATTTCCAGGACCAGGACGCCGATCGGGAGTGCTGAAATTGTTGAATCCGGAAGTTGCAATCGGTGTGAGTTGTAGGAGGTGGAAGACGTGATCCGCTATCCTTGTTGTTACGATACGGGAATGTGATAAGGAGGAAACAGAGGGAGGCGGGACCACAAACTAGCTGAAAGAATGGGCTGGTTTGAAGAATAAGGAGAGTGGGCCGGCTGGTTGCAAGAGTAACGGAGTGGGCCGAGTTAAAGATGGAAGAAGTCGGCTGGTCCTGAAGAATAAGATCCGCTATTAAATAATTCGGAGCCCGTTTCTGATTAGTTAATTAATCGGAAATCCGTTTCCGAATAATTAATTAATCTTATATATATATATATATATATATATATATATATATATATATAAATTTCCGGTTGTTACAATTGTCACACATGGTTAGGTAATTGCTTGCGGCACATCGATGTTGTCACCATGATTGTCACGTACTCAAGATTCTTGCCGATTCATCACATCGAATGGAGCCTTGAGGTGCATGTGACCACTATGTTGTCAATTAAAGTTAGGGTCACCCTTTGCGGAACATGTAGTCTAACTAATACTACCATAACACATGGACATACAATCAATACATATAATCAGTCCAATATTATAGATCAATGCAAGTCAAGCTCACTAGATCCTAGAATAGAAAGGGATTACTCACACATAACTCAAGATAACAAAACAGAGTATTTTATTGAAAAACAGGTTAGGTTGTCGTCCAACCTGTAGGCGGCATTGTATGACCCGTAGTACAAGGTTCTAATAAAAGCTTCGTAAATGCAGGTAAAAGAGATATCTATTCTAATGGTTGAAGAGCCTTTCTTGTGGCGTCTGAAAAGACTCGAGAAACCCTAGATTTCCTATCAATCTTATCTTCTATTAAGATAGGATCAATTCTACTTGATCGTATCTTCTATTAAGATAAGATCGGACTAAAGATAAGATAGAAACAAAAGAAACAAGATAAGATGTCGTCCAAGTAGATCGAGCAGGCCTCGTCATCTGACCTCCTAGGCCCAGGTTGTGAGCTTAGCACATAATTGGTCCAACATCTTCCTTCCTAAAATGGAAGGTTATTTCCGGGGGTCCAATGCAAAAGAGTGAGATGGAGGTCGTACGGCCTAGTACCCATCGACCACTCTTTCACTTTCTCCCAATGTTCTTAACTTTACTCTAGGACTTCAATCAATTTCGTCTTAACCTTCACTTCATTGACCACATGGAAGCCATTAGTGTGTATCAGGATATTCAGATATAGGTGTGCCATTTGTGCTCCGGAAATGCCTAGAATGTGTACAATTACATAAACGAACTAGTATATAATCAAAATAGGAATATAAGGCAAATAAACCAAAATGATATATTCATTAAGCTAAAAGGGATAGAGAATTAAAAAAAATATTGGTAAGAGCTGCTAATTTGAGTACTATCACACTATGCACAGGTGAAACGAGCACCAAGACGGTCGGACGACTTGAGTCTAAAAAGACGAGAAAAGTTTTCGAAAATAGAATTAGAGGTTTTTGATGATTTTTGAAAACCATTTTGTTCACCACTCCATACTTTAAATCTTTCATTGTTCACAATGTATGTAAAAGATATGATAAAAGTATAAAGAGACTCCCAAAATGGTGTAGGGTTGTCTCCCTATCAATGCTTCTAAGGTCTTTTAGTTGGATCTAATTCACCCAATTTGGTTGAGGATCCTTGATCATCACTACATAAGGTAGTGCTTTGCCAAATCGACTTCATGCTCTATTAAGTGCCTTGAAATTTCAGCGAAAGGTAGTGTCATATATAAATGGGTCCCCTCTAAAAGGCTCAATGGTGTTGTTAATCGGTTCAATAAGGTTTTCAAGCATTCTTCTTTAGGCATCAATAACAACAACAACATTATAGGCCTTTATTTCCCTCATTTTTGTGTTGAGGATCTCTTCTTTGAGGGCATGTATGAATTTAACTCTAGTTTTCTTGGCATTGGTCACCCTTGCTCTTGGAATAAGAACCTCTCATACATTCTATTCTTCCCCTAGATTGATAAGCCCTATTGACTATCTTGATCAAGGTAAACCTTCTTTTTCCTAAGCAATTGTCTCAATCTAAATTTGTTAGATATTGATATTGTTTATTCAAGAGTTGACTTTCTTTAGTTGGTTGAGTTGTGAAATCTTCAGTACCGGTATCACCGGAGAAGGCAGGTTGAGAGTGAGGTTCATCTTTTGGTGTCGGTGGCTAACTGACCTTATTTGGCGTGGAAGCATTATCTTCTACAATATCCACTTATAAGCTATTAGAGGATTCTGAAATATGTATAGGGCTTTAAAAAAACCTTCCGGATCATTTGTAGCCATATCTTCTCTAGAAAAGATCATACACTCATCAAGTTTGGAATGAAGCAGAAGGCGTGACTTACTTGTGGTCAATATGGTTATAATGATGGCTAAAAATATATCCTAAAATTGGACAGACGTAAAAAAACATAATTGAGAAAAAAAATTAAAAAGGAAAATGTGATTAAAACAAAAGACATGTTTCAAAACCAATAAGTCAAAGTGAATCAAAGCCTTCCTTGGAAACGATGCCCATTTGATGAGCTAGGTTGAAGTGTTAACCTCGGGCTCACAAATACTTACAAGATCCGTTGTAATACAAAGGGTCAAGATCAAACACAGGGAAGATGAAGTATCACGTTGGCGAGTTAATTAAAAAACCAAAACCAAGAAGTAAACTAGACATAATATATATACAAAGAGAGAGGATCACATACAAAAACCAAAAAGTGAAGATAGTAACCATAGGTCGTTTGGTAGGTTCAGGCCGGCCGAGGAAAAACACCATTAAAATACCAAGAGACTATAAGGATATAAAAAAAGAAAAAATTGGAGAAAATCCTAGATATAGATTGGATAGGTCGTCCGACCTGCCTCAAGGAAATCTCTTCACGTCCGTAAAACAATTTATAAATTACAACAAAATTAAGTAAGAAAGTTTGGATCTTTGTAACGTTTGAAAACGGTTTTGGAAGAGAGAATAGTTAAACAATAGATAATAAGAGATAAAGAATTCTAGAATCCAAATCACCACAACTTGCATATGTTGTGATCTAGACTACAACGCTTGACACCGGATTTAGCAAATATGGGGATAAACCTAAGGAGCTAAGGAGAATATTGTTACCTTCCAAAAGAAGCAACTTAATGATGTTCCCGGATATCGAATTTATAATATTCCCTTTCTCTTATTTATTTATAATCCGGATGATTAATTATTAAATTAATCCAAGAAGATTAAATAAGCCCATGCCCAAATTTCCAATTCTACTACTAGTCCCTACTAGATGAAGGAAACCCAAATCTAAGCCCAACTGATGAGGGAGGTGGTGCCCAACACCCTTCTAGATGCCTATCTCCACCTTCCTTTGAGGATATATCATATTTTTTGGTTCAACTAGTTAGTTTTGTTATTTTAGGAGTGCAATTATATGCTCTCCTTTTTTTAGCTAATCTAGTTAGTTTATAATTTTGGGAGTTAAGTTATATTATCTCTCTTTCTATTTTAGCATCATATAAACTAGCTTCCTTGTTGGTTTAACATCCTTCAAACCCTAGATAGTGGTATAAATAAAAGACCACCCTCTTTGTATTTCTTTTATATAGAACTGAATAATATTGTGGAATAATTGCCAATATTATTCGATTATCCAACATATAATGTATTTCAATAATTGGTCTAAAAAGTTCCAGCCGAGTTCTCTTGTTCTATGACGTGTGACTTTAGTCTTCATTCGGTTCTTGATAAAATCACTCTAGATTGAACCCGGTATTGAATTCTTCTCTCTTTTCCTTTGTTTTTGGTTACTACCATTTGTGCGTTATTTGCAGCTTTCAGGAACACAAGATTGTCTCTTCCAATATCTCTTTTTAATGCTTTCTCTTTAATCTCCTTTTCTCATATCCGACTCTTAGTTCTCGAGTATTGACAAGAGGTTCATTGAGTCAAGGAATCTAGATACCTAGTTTCACCACCCCTAGAAAAGTCGAGCATTGATGATGCTTAGAATTTCCTTCGAGGTGACATCGAAGATCCCATTTAAAAGTTCAAGGCAATACATCCAGAATCAAGGGTTCATACCCTTGGTTCACATCAACTACTATCACGAGTCAGTACATCGTTTGGGATAATTGTTGTTCTTTCTTGTTGTTTTTGCTTTCTTCACATTCTCTTCTTCATTTAATCTTCATTTTTTCTTTGAAAATTTCTAAATATATTCATTGCTTTGAGTCATTCCAAAAAGTTTGTTACTTGTGTATGTTTTTTTTGTTGCTCCTCTCCGACTTCGCTTTTAAGAAGGGGAGTAGCAATTTGTCATTTGGCTTATGTTGTTTGAACAATTGTAAGTTGAAACAATAGTGGTTTTCTCAAACTCTAGACTGATTCTTTTGTAACACCCCAATTTCTTAGAACTTGGAGAATTACTGGTTAGGACCTCACAATGGGTTCTGAACTTAGTTTGACAACAACTTAACGAGATCTTACAACAAGGCACATATAAGGAAAACCGAATATCATAAAATCAGGTTTGCAATGTCATGAATGTGACCAAAGACCAGCAATAATATCTTAGAACTAAGGTTTCTAAGAAGAACATAGACAGAGTGATCAACATAAAGTAAAGACTCCAACCCATCCTATGGAGTACGGAAACCCGGCTGACAACTACCTTCCGGATCATTCGGAATCAACTCTAACCTGTAGCACGTCTAAACCACAATATAAACAATAGTTAGCTAAATATCCAAATATAAGTAGAGAAACTAATAGCACAAACACTTGTTATACAAGAATATAAAAAATCATCATGTTGGCATACAAAGCCGGTTATCATCTTGTAATTTAGGTGAATCACTTCGATACAACTCAAGGTCGTGGCACGAGAAGTCGAAGATTCCCGCCTTTGTTTCTTATCCAGCTGGCAAGGTTTGGCATACCTTCCCATCTCTCGTATGGAGTGGTTTGATAGCGTCCCCGCAAACCATGTCTGGCCTAGTTCCAAAAGATCCTCACAGTCACTCTCGAGCAACTGGACAAAATGCCACCGCCCGTTAATCTTGGGCCAATTAAGGGTCGGTTATACTTAAGGTAATAACATAATTATAAACATATAATCAATCACCACTATCATCACTTATACCAACATCTAGAAGCTAGCTAAGTAAGCCCAAAGGACTTACCTGAATCAAATCTCAAGTCTTGTAATATCAACTCGGTCTGCAACCGTAGAAACTCAACCGCTTGTTATAAAAGCAACTGGGTCAATAATATATCCCACTTTCTTAGAAGTCTCCAACTTCTAAGATACTCCAATTGATAATAAGAGAAATTACTAAAATACCCACATAAGGGTAAATGACCATTTTACCCCTGGTCCCAAAACTCTAGAAAATTCTATAACAAAGTTCCAAACTATTCTTTGGAACTCAAAACCACACTCTAACTCTCAAAATGAACTTTGCTAAAGATTTAGAAGAGTTTACTACATTCTTAGGTTTCATAAAAAGTTGCAATGGTTTGACTTTAGCTTAAGATACGAGGCTCGAATAAAAATATATATTTTTTAATAAAAATATCTAGGTCTTCTATGCTATGGAACCTACTCATAGAAGTAAGAATTTCTCAAGAATACTCAACAACAACTTCTATACAATTCTCCAAAGTTGGTTCCAAAATCTAGAATTCTATACTTCGCCAAAATCTCGGTGATTTCATAACGGGACATCCAACCTACTTCGAGCTCCTATAAATCCAGATCTGACCGTTGGATCGATATCAACATATGATAAATTACACTATGCATTTCACTCTATGTCATACTAAAATTTGAACGGTGGGCTATAATCCTAAGGTATCGAACATAGGCTCAAACATGGCTGTAACACACAGTTTTCTGGAATCTACAACACAAGATAAGCAAGGGATCAAGGGTTCGAATCTCAGCGACAACAACAAAATTACTCTAACCTATACTCACATCAAGAACTCAGTCTTACAAAAAGATGAATCAAGAGGACAAGGCAAGAGCTTGCTTACCTAGGCTATAGAACAAGGTGGAGCACTGCAGTGCAACGCCTAGGCTCGTTCTTCTTCGCCCAATGAGTAAGTTGTCCAACAACTCATCCTCAACCACTGTCATTACGGAAGTACAAGGATGGGGTGACTCGTGGCACTACTTATAGAGACAAGATAGAGAGGGAAAGAAGAGATCGAGTTACCTTGACCAAGGGTCCCTAGTTTCAACTTAGGTGTTGATCTTGAGATGATGGAAATATCACTCGATCCGCTAGCACTCGTTGCACTAGGTAGAAGACGATAGGGTGTATGATACGGTCGACATAACAGGGATGTGAGATGGTGTCCACTGTGATGTTTGCCTAGAGGAAACGGCTCCTGTGCAACTGTGCAACCGATTTGAAAGAGAGCAAATCGATGGAGGGGAGCGAGTAAGAGGAGAAGAACAATGTTGCTTTAGCAATCAATCTTCTACGAGTGTTGTAGAAAACGTGGCTGTTTGGAGGGTTCCTGGTACGCAGATAAGGGAGATGAGGTTGCACTCTCTTGGTTCCTTGAATCTGGACATGGGAGGAGGTAATGTACGTGCGAGATTGACGGCTGTTCATTAGAGAGAGGGGATCACAAGCGAGGCGGGATGGTTGGCGGAAGATCAACATGCATCAACTGGCGTCCTGGGCTCTCTTTCCTCTTGGGATGGCAAGTATGTTGTGTAAGGCCGGCACCACTGGGTTGTTACCTTTCAGGGCTGGCGAAGAGCAATGCTACATGGCTACTGACTTCATGGGATGGCTGAGCAAGGGATATAAGGGATCCAACACAAGGAAGGAAGGAGATGGGTTGAGGCAAAGAGGGAGAAGAGGGCTAAAAGAATAACAAATGGGTTGTTGTCAACTTTCCCGGATTGCATTGTCAAGACATCGTCATGGTCTCGTCATGAGCTTGTCAAAATGGTGCAATGACCTTGTCAAAGACATAGATATAAACTAGGGTTTGTGAGATTAGCGTTTTGTTGGAATTTTCATCAATTTATGTGAGTTTAGACTTACATAAAATGATAGGATTTGTGATGGTAGATAACACTATATATCGTGTACATGGATCATCGGGTCGAAATTCGGTTCGGCTCAAAACTAAATGGAAATAAAATTCCAGATATTACATCAGTGTCCCCTTAAAATAAGTTTCATCCTGAAACTAGAGAAAGGAGGCCCACTATATAAATTTATATAAAAAGAACTGGAATAACAATTCAAACTTTCCAACATGCAGGAATCGCACAAATATCATAGTCAAGTAGCACATGATATTACAAAAGCTCGAACCAATACATAGCCATGTAGGTAATGTAATAACACATCCGAGTACTAACTCGTCAATGCAAAAGTAGCGTTTAAATTCGCAAATAACTCGGGATAACTACATCTAATGCTCTCCTCTGTCTCCCAAGTAGTCTCATTGACTCCTCATCTAGACCACTGGATCCTAAGCATCGGTATATCCTTAGTCCGCAGGCGTCTAAAACTACGCTCTTGGACGGCTACCGGGTACTCTACAAAAGTATGATCTAGCTCGACCATCCGATCCTCATGGTTGATAACGTGACTCGGATCCAATGTGCACTCTTTCAACTTAGATAAGTAGAACTGTGGGTGGACACCCTCCAATATGGTTAGGAATTGATATCTACGGTTTCCCTCTCTTGGTTCCTTGAATCTGGACATGTGAGGAGGTAACGTACGTGCGAGATTGACGGCTGTTCATTCAGGAGAGGGAATCACGAGCGAGGGGTGATGGTAGGCGGAAGATCAACATGCATCAATTGGCGTCCTAGGCTCTATTTCCTCTTGGGCTGGCAAGGATCCCGAGCAAGGCCGGCACCACTGGGTTGTTACCTTCCTGGGCTATTAAAGAGCAAGGTTGCATGGCTACTGACTTCTTGGGCTGGCGTGGAGCAAGGGATATAAGGGCCTCAACACAAGGAAGGAAGGAGATGTGTTGATGCAAGGAGGGAGGAGAGGGCTCAAAGAATTACAAATGGGTTGTTGTCAACTTGCCCGGATAGCATTGTCATGGCCTCGTCATGGCCTCATCATGACCTTGTCAAAGACTTGTCAAAAGGGTGTCATTACCTTGTCAAAGACATAGATATAAACTAGGGTTTGTGAGATTAGGGTTTTGTTGGAATTTTCATCATTTTATGTGACTTTAGACTTACATAAAATGATAGGATTTGTGATAGTAGATAACACTAGATATCATGTACACTGATCATCGGGCCAAAATTTGGTTCGGCTCGGAAATAAATGGAAATAAAATTCGATATTAAATCACTACCCCCTTAAAATAAGATTCGTCCCAAAACATAGAGAAAGGAGGACCACTAATTAAATTTCTATAAAAAGAACTAGAGTAACGATTCTAACATTCTAACATGTAGGAATCACACAAATATCATAGTCAAGTAGCACGTGATATCACAAAAGCTCGATCCAATACATAGCCATGTAGGTCACGTAAAAACACATCCGAGTACTAACTCGTCAATAAAAAAGTAGCGGTTAACTCCGCAAAGAACTCTGGATAACTACGTCTAATGTTCTCCTCTTTCTCCCAAGTAGCCTCATCAACTCCTCGTCTAGACCACTGGATCCTAAGCATCGGTATATCCTTAGACCGCAGACGTCTAGTACTACACTCTAGGATGGCTACTTGGTACTATACAAAAGTATAATCTAGCTCGACCATCCGATCCTCATGGCTGATGACGTGTCTTGGATCCAGTGTGCACTCTCTCAACTTAGACAAGTAGAACTCTAGGTGGACACCGTTAGTATGGTTAGGAGTTCTAGTCAATAAATGACTCCTCAATCCGGTTTAAGATATCACCGGTTGCCTTTCTAAACCCACTTCCAACTCTTTTAGTGATTCTACCGAAATAACTTGTAAAACTTTATTCCTTCCGTTGAGTTC
This sequence comes from Fagopyrum homotropicum, assembly GCA_033239125.1. NCBI lineage: Eukaryota > Viridiplantae > Streptophyta > Magnoliopsida > Caryophyllales > Polygonaceae > Fagopyrum > Fagopyrum homotropicum. The sequence goes on from BSWB01000005.1 coordinate 52,314,895, forward strand.
ACTTTCTTTTGATCATTGGGAAGGTCTCAACTGTCAATTCTGAGCCAATGGTCTTAGACACCTCCCGACACTTTACTAAGTGCCTAATGCTCTTTGAAAGACTACTCTTGGTCTTGTCTCCCTAATATGACTCAGTTGGACCGTTTCTCCATTAAATAATTTTTATCTGCCTTTGGTCATGCTTGTAACTTGCTATAACCCAAATATCACAGTCCATGCGGAGATTTTCATATCCATCTATAGTTCCTTAACTTGAGGTCCTAGTTGACCTAACATTAAGTTTCATGTTTTGTTGGTTATGGGCTCACCAGGCTTCAACTGTGTTACTCTGATCAATCTGTTGCTACCCGTTCAACATAATGGTGTGCTCCGTGAGTTCGGATGATTTCAAACTTTCGTCTGTAACTTCCCTTTTAATAACGGCAACATTCTCTTCAGACGTACTGGTTGTCCAAAACCTCGAGATAAACCACCCATATCTGTTGAAACTATGGTCCTAAACCCTCATTGGGTTTCACAATTGGTGTAGGAAATCCTCAAGAGAATAACTCACCGATTGCGCCTCATTGGAGGTATTGAACGTGCGGTCTTAAAATTTCCCGGAATTAACTTAAGTCTCATCAAAACTCTACTTACTACTCGTCAAGACTACTCAATGTTGTTATCCTTCCACAATCTCTTTGACCTCTAACGTAGGGTACATCACATTGACCTACAAGTCCTTACGTTGATCTATTTACAATCTTGAGATGGAGTTTTTACTTAGCTCCAAATTTTCGAGGTGCGGTAATAAGTCTACACCGAGACAATAATGCCAACCACATGATGATCTCTCATGCTTGTCGTGTGAACTCTTCTACTAGGTGACTCATCTTATTACATTTTTCTCCTCCGAATCGGTCCCTAACTGTCAGTTGATCATTACTACCCATTCCGTGTTGGAACTTCAAATACGTTGTACTCTTGCATAGATTCCATAACGCATCCTCATCTCAACACCTTATTTAAATTTAGCAAGACCCACCTTTTGATACATGACTTTCCTTCTCACTGGTTAAGCTATTCGCTTGGTTTAGCCTTTATTCATCATAGTGTTATCGGTCCGAAAGTATGACTTTTATAAAACATCTACGAGTACCATTTGTATAAGAAACATCAGATGCATATGATTTCCTCAAACATCAAATTTATCGACTCGCATTTACTTATGTTGTCCTTATACCCGTGCCGCTTTACCTTCTTTAAATCTTTACACCTAGTAGGATAGTTAAATCCCTTTGAGTTTTCTCGTACACGCTTTACAAATTATTTTTTTGTGTCAAATTTTGTGTTCCGTCCCTATAATTCAAACTATTTTGTGTCACATCTTTATGTTTGTTCCGTCCCTATAATTCAAATTATTTTGTGTCACATCTTTAGTCACAAGGGTTTCCTCTGTCAACTTAGATAATTGACCCCCACTTTTGCTTGGAAGAGCACCATCAGTCCCACTTGTGTGGAATGCTAAGCACCCTCTATCTAGATTGACATAGGACTTGTTCAACTCATTTGTTTATACTTACTCTTCTAGTTCTTATTATATGAATCCATGCTTACTAACTGTGATTTGTACCCTTTCTTACCCAGTAGGTAAGCAACTGATCACAACAATTCTGTTTACACCATTATTGTCATAAATGGTCATTATCGACCGTCAAAATCTTCTTCTTAAATTCTTAATTAGAGTTACCGTATTGGGCTCATTCAATGTTACTATCAAGGATACTAGTACTTGTATTGATTTAACTTCACATTTGTCGCCGTTGATCTCTGGAAGAAATTTTTTAGATGTCGATAAAATTCTTTTAAAACTTTGTGGTTATTCTGCTTGTCTACCAATCAGTCACCGCTAGTTAGCCCACACGTGTAAATTCTCAGTTGTTACCAATTTGTTAGTAGTTGACCTTATATAAGATCGTAGACTTACTTTTGTTCTATCTCTTTTGGGGTTTGATATACCTGGTGAAAATATATCTCCTCTTGTTTCTCCGTTTATACTCCTTTAGCTCCTTCTACAATTTACACTCCTTTAAGAGCATTATACTCTTACGAGTCCAGCTTTATCACTCTTCTTCCGTCAACGGACTTATCAAATCTTCTACGATAACTTGTAGGTACGTCCCCATGATTCTTTTACCCGAGTTATCGTCCAACCGCTAGTGTTAGCAACTTAAATCCCTTCATGAATGAGAAGTTATTGGAGACCCTTGTGTTCACCAAGACCATTCTCATACACCCTTTTTCCTTGGGGTGTTGCTTTATAATTCCGCCTTTATCCGGTCTTTGTTGTATCCCGATTCTTGTTGTAATTCTCGTGTGTTCTAGGAGGTCACTCCAGTTCCATGTTGGTGAAATTTACCTTCCACTTTCTAGCAACCCGTAAGCTTCCATTTTGGGGCTTCTATATTCATTGTATTTGGATGGACAATGTATCTCATCTTGACTCCTACGCTTATGATTGTCTCGGTTTTCCATCTTGATTGTGGTGTTGAGTAGCTTGTCGAGGGTGATCATATTCCCCTTGCTTCTAGCATCAAACTTTCACCTTTTGGTCCGTCAGTAAGCTTAGATTCAATGTCTCTTGTTTGGAACGCTATTATATTTCACTTTGACTTTCATTCCTATGTGTGTTTCCGGAGGCATCCACGTTGTTCGTAATGTCATTTTACACCACACTTGAAAGAACCTCTGTGTTGTCGCTCCCAATTTGCATAGTTGTCGGTCATCCAACGCTTTTTTGGAACTACTCTCATGTATATTCTTCATTTTATCATGTTAAGTTGACTCGGGATCCCCTTCTTGCCATGGTCGTTGATGTTGTCGTTCAGTCTTCACTTTTCCATCTCGACGTTCCTCCATAAGTTTGAAGAAGTTGTCCGGACGTTCGTCTACCGTAATGCCCATAATCTGAGCATACTAATCATCACATTGACACCCTTCAAAATCTACTTAGATGTGTCAACGGAGTGAGAATCATGTTTTGTTATCTCCGTTAAGGCCATAATATAACAATAAATGATACTAACCTTCGGCATATACTTATCTATATAACATATCTTTATAATCAAGCTAATAAGTTAACTTAATATTTCTAAATGTACTAAACTGCCGAGATCCACGGAGGTTGTGGTGGTCATCCGTACTTTCTATCTCATCCCGACTAATGCATGTATTTTGAAAACCAAATGTTTCATTGAAAAGTTCTGACTCCTCTCGGGTTTTGTTTATTTACTTATTCGGTCCATTACAAGATTTAAAGTGCCATTGTTTCCAACCTGGATCTGATATCATGTTGTAAAACCCCAAATTTTCAGAATTTGGAGAGTTACTGGTTAGTACCTCACAATGGGTCCTGACCTTAGTTTGACAACAACTTAACTAGATCTTACAATAAGGCACACATAAGGAAAACTGAATATCATAAATTCAGGTTTGCAATATCATGAATGTGACCAAAGACCAACAACCAACAACACTATCTTAGAACTAAAGTTTCTAAGAACAACATAGACAGAATGATCAACATAAAGTAAAGACTCCAACCAATCTTAAGGAGTACGGAAACCCGGATGACCACTACCTTCCAGATCACTCGGCATGAGCTCCAACCTTTAGCACGTCTAAACCACAATATAAACAACAGTTAACTAAGTATCCAAAAATAAGAAGAGAAATTGATTACACAAACACATATATGACAAGAATATAACAATCATCATGCTGACACACAAAGCCGGTTATCATCTTGTAATTTTGGTGCTTCACTCCAATACATCTTAAGGTTGTGGCACGAGAAGTCGAAAATTCCCGTCTCCGTTTCTTATCCAGCTAGCGAGGTTCGGCATACCTCCCCATCTCTCATATGGAGTGATTCGGTAGGTCCCCACAAACCATGTTTGGCATAGTCCCGAAAGATCCTCCAAGTCGCCCTCGGGCTACTAGGTAGAATGCCACCGCACGTTAATCTTGGGCCAATTAAACGACGGTTATACTTAAGGTAATTACATACTTATAAACATAAAATCAATCACCATTATCATCACTCATACCAACATCTAGAAACTAACTAAGTAAGCCCAAAGGACTTACCTGAATCAAATCTCAACTCGGTCTCCAACCGTAGAAACTCAACGGCCTGTTATAAAGGCAAGTGGGTCAATAATGTATCCCACTTTCTTAGAAGTCTCCAAATTCTAAGATACTCTGATCGATAATAAGAGAAATTACCAAAATACCTCATAAGGGTAAATGACCATTTTACCCCTGGTCCCGAAACTCTAGAACATTCTATAACAAAGTTCCAAACTATTCTCTAGAACTCAAAACCACACTCTAACTCTCAAAAGGAAATTTGCTAATGATTTATAAGAGTTAACTATATTCTTAACTTTCATAAAAAGTCGCTAAGGTTTGACTTTAACTTAAGGCTCGAATAAAAATATAAATTCTAATAAAAATATCTAGGTCTTCTATGCTACGCAACCTACTCATAGAAGCAAGAATTTCTCTAGATTACTCAACAACAACTTCTACACAATTCTCCAAAGGTTGTTCCAAAATCCAGAATTCTATACTTAGCCAAAATTTGGGTGATTTCATAACTGCACATCCAGCCTACTTTGAGCTCCTATAAATCCAGATCCGACCGTTAGATCGGTCTCAACTTCTGATACATTACACTATGCATGTGCCTCTATATCATACTAAAATTTGAATGGTGGATTATAAACCTAAGGTATCAAAACAGAGGCTCAAACATGGCTTCAACACACACTTTTCTAGAATCTACAACACAGGATATGCAAGGTATCAAGGGTTGGAACCGCACCCACAAGAACAAAATTACTCTAATCTATACTCACGTCAAGAACTCAATCCTACAAAACAATGAATCAAGAGGACAAGGCAATAGCTTGCTTGCCTAGGTTGTATAACAAGGTGGGGCACTACAGGCCGACGCCTAGGCTCGTTCTTCTTCGCCTAACGAGTAAGTTGTTCAACAACTCTCCTTCAACAACTTTCATCACGGAAGTACAAGGAGGGGTGACTCGTGGCTCTACTTATTGAGACGAGATAGACTAGAGAGGGAGAGAAGAGATCGAGTTACCATGACTAAGGGTCGCTTGTTGCAACTTAGGTGTGGATCTTGAGACGATGGAAAGATCACTCGATCCATTAGCACTCGTTGCACTAGGTAGAAGACGATAGGGTGTATGATACGGTCCACACTGCAGGGATGTGAAATGGTGTCCATTGTGATGTTTTCCTAGAGAAAACGGCTCATGTGCAACTGTGTAACAGATTAGTAGAGAGCTAATCGAGGGAGGGGAGTGAGTAAGAGGAGAAGAGCAAATGAGGCTTACCTATGATGAAGGCAATACGTGCAGAAACGAGGACCCTCAAAGATAACCGGTAAGGCGTGTAGAGAGGAGGAACAACAAGGCTATCCTAGCAATCGATCTTCTGCAAAAGTTGCAGAAAGTGTGGCTGTCTAGAGGGTTCTTGGTAAGCAGAGAAGGGAGACGAGGTTGTACTCTCTTGGTTCCTTGAATCTAGACATAGGAGGAGGTAACGTATGTGCAAGATTGACGGCCGTTCATTAAGGAGAAGGGATCACGAGCGAGGTGTGATGGTAGGCGGAAGATCGGCATGCAGCAACTGGCGTCCTGGGCTCTCTTTCCTCCTGGGCTGGCAAGGATCATGTACAATGCCGGCACCACTAGGTTGTTACCTTGGACTGGCGAGGAGCAAGGCTACGTGGCTACTGAGTTCCTGGGTTGGCGTGGAGCAAGGGATATAAGGGTTGCAACAACAGAAAGGAAGGAAATGGTTAATGCAAGGAGGGAGGAGATTGCTAAAAGAATAACAAATGGGTTGTTGTCTACTTGCCCGGATAGCATTGTCAAGACATCGTCATGGCCTCGTGATTGTAACACCTCAAATCCGCGGGACTCGGGGCACTACTGGGCTAGGATCTCAAAGTGGATCCTGACCGTAGCCTGACAACAAGTTCACTGGATATTACAACAAGGCACAAATAGATTAAAATCAAAACATCAAACTGTATAAATATATACAAGCAAAGGTTTACAAAAGAACCGCTGAGTACAAAACAACAAAACCACATCCATACATATATAAACATCCCATAAACCCTCGCACGGTCCTAGTGTACGGAAGCCCTCAGCCGATCACCCCATCTGGATCACTCTGCAGTCCTCCTATCCTGCAAAGCATATACAATGCGGTATGAAACTGTTAGCTAAACATTCATATATAAGATAATGCATAAGCACATACACAAGTCATGAAAAGATAAACACTCAATCATATTTTCACACATTTACCCATTTCATTATCTTTATGACATCATACACTCAAGGTATATATATATATATAGATGAAAATATATTACACGAGGAATATATCATCCTCGCCTCTCGGTACCATATCCATCTGGAGTAGTATCGGAACACTTCCCGTGTACCCTAAGGGAGTGGTGAAGTGTCCATCCCGTACACTAGTACTGGCCTGACCATAGAGAACCTCCCAGACTCCTTACAGGATGAAAGGGAAAGGTTATCACTGTCACTACAACGAGGCTATCCAATAAACCATAGGTCGGTAATAATCAACAACGCATGCTATCAAGCATATAACAAACACCACTCATGTATACATCCAATATAGGAATGTAGCTATGTAAGTGCTACGGACTTACCCAAACCTCAGAATAACATCAAACACGATCCACTCCAAACCGTAGGATAGCACTTCCTAACAACAAGGCATAAAGAGATATAAAATCTCCTATCAATTAAAGGGGTCACACCTAGACCCAAGGGATCCATAAGGATCATATCCAACATATAAGCCTCACAACCTACTAAACCTCAAAGCCAAAACCGGTATATATCGATACCATGATCAACATCATCCTAATCTCATACTCAAGCATAGCATGCTTGTAACCCACTCATACTAGGAAAAGAAGACGCAGGAGCAAGGCACTGAGAGGCGCAGGGGCGGCAACACTCACACAGGGGCGGCTCCTTGGTGGCGCAGGGGCGACTATCTGTGCAGAATGTAATATCTGACTTCTCTTCGATCTTTCACTCGACCTTCTTCACTTCTTACCCATCCAACAATAATCCACATACATATATACGTACATATGATCCTCAAAACGTCCAGGAAGATCCAACACAATTCTAGCTTGTGGATTCCTAAGCTAAAGAAGAAGGAAAGAAGAAAAGAAGAAAGAAAGAGAAAGAGGTGAAGAAACTTACCACAACTGGAGCTAACAGAGGACTGATCAACACCCATAACACTCAGCTAGCTCTCCACTGTAGAACAACAACAAACCTCATTATCATCAACATCAAAACACTCCAAACTCTCATCAAAATCAAAGAAGATCCAAGAAGAAGATCAAAGAAAGCAAGGAAGAGAAGAAGAACGTGAGGTAGGGGATGAAGATGGAGAATCAAGAAACCCTCACCCAGAAGGAATGAGGAAGCTTTTTTAGGAAGATAGGAGCAAAAGCACAAGTCAAGAGTCAACAAAGACGGTTGCAGCCGCAGGAAATCGCAGGGGCAGATCCTGTGAGGCAGGGGCGGCTCACAAGTGGCGCTGCGGCGGTTCACAGAGAGCGCTGGGGCGGCTCTGCTGAAAAGACCAAGGCTCTTACAGTGATGACCTCGTCATGACCTTGTCAAAAACTTGTCAAAAGGGTGTCATGACCTTGTCAAAGACATAGATATAAACTAGGGTTTGTGAGATTAGGGTTTTGTTGGAATTTTCATCATTTTATGTGAGTTTAGACTTACATCAAATGATAGGGTTTGTGATGGTAGATAACACTAGATATCATGTACACGGATCATCGGGTCGAAATTCGGTTCGGTACAGAAATAAATGAAATCAAATTCCGGATATTACATAAGTGACCCCTTAAAATAAGTTTCTAAAGTAACAATTCTAACTTCCTAACATGCAGGAATCACACCAGAGCATGGAATCAAAATAGAAAAATCAGACGTGAAGCCCTCGATTAGTAAAGAGCTCACCCAACGAGCTCTCTCTGCAAATATCATAGTCAAGTAGCACGTGATATCACAAAAGCTCGAATCAATACATATCCATGTTGGTCACTTAAAAATACATCAGACTACTAACTCGTCAATATAAAAGTAGCGGTTAACTCTGCAAAGAACTCAGGATAACTACGTCTAATGCTCTCCTCTGTCTCCCAAGTAGCCTCATCGACTCCCCGTCTAGACCACTGGATCCTAAGCATCGGTATATCCTTAGACCGTAGACGTCTAGTACTACGCTCTAGGATGGCTATTGGGTACTCTTCAAAAGTATGATCTAGCTCAACCATCCGATCCTCATGGATGATGACGTGTCTTAGATCTAGTGTGCACTCTCTCAACTTAGACAAGTAGAACTCTGGGTGGACACCCTGCGGTATGGTTACGAGTTCTAGGCGATAAATGACTCATCCATCCAGTTTAAGATATCAACGGTTGCCTTTCTAAACCCACTTCCAACTCTCTTAGTGATTCTACCAAAATAACTTGTAATTTAACATTATTCCTTCCGTTGAGTTCACTTGCTTTTGATCTTTGTGAAGGTGTAAACTATCAAATATGAAACAATGATCTTAGACATCTCCCGACACATTACTAAGTGCCTAATGCTGTTTGTAAGACCACTTACTTAGTCTTGTCTCCCTAATATGACCCAGTCGGACCGTTTCTTCATTAATAACTTATCATTTGCCTTTGGTCAGGCTTTCAACCTGCTATAACCCAAAAATCACTCTCCATGCGGGGATTTTTATATCCATCTATAGTTCCTTAACTTCAGGTCCTAGTTGACGTAACATTTAGTTTCATGTTCTGTGGGTTATGGGCTCACCACACTTCCATTGCGCTACTCTGATCAATTTCTTACTACCCATTAATCATAATGGAATTCTCCGTGAGTACGTATACTTTCCAACTATCGCTTGTAACTTCCCTTTAATAACAAACAGATTCTCTTCAAACAGACCGTTAGTCTAGAGATGATTTACCATAGTAAAGAGAAGGTTTGTACTCTGTCCGTGACTACTGGTTGTCCAAAACCTCGAGATAAACCGTCCATATCTGTTGAAACTATGATCCTCGACCCCCATTGGGTTTCACACTTGGTCTAGGAATTCCTTAGCAGAATAACTCATCGATTACGCCTCATTGGAGGGATTGGACGTGCGGTCTTAAAATTTCTCAGAATTCACTGAGGTCTCATCAGAACTCTACTTACTACTCATCTGGACAATTCAATGTGGTTATCCTTCCACAATCCCTTTGACCTCTAACGTAGGGCAGTCACGTTTACATACAAGTCCTTACCTTGATCTATTTACAATCTTGACATGGAGTTTTGTACTTTGCTCCAAATTCTCGAGGTATGGTAATAAGTCTACACTGAGACAATAATGTCAACCACATGATGATCTCTCATTCTTGTCTTGTGAACTCTTCTACTAGGTGACTCATCTTATAACATTTCCTCCTCCAAATCGGTCCCTAACTATCAATTGATCATTACTACCCATTCCGTGTTAGAACTTCAGTTACGTTGTACTCTTGCATAGATTTCATAAAGGCATCCTCACCTCTACACTTTATTTAAATTTAGCAAGACCCGCCTTTTGATACATTACTTTCCTTATCACTGGTTAAGCTATTCGCTTGGTTTACCCTTTATCCATCATAGTGTTATTGGTCCGATAGTATGTCTTTTATAAAACATCTACCTGTACCATTTGTATAAGAAACATTAGATAAATATGATTTCCTCAAACATCAAATTTCTCAATTCGTATTGATTATGTTATCCTTATATCCGTGCCACTTTACCTTCTTTAAATCTTTACACCCAGTAGGATAGTTAAGTCCCTTTGACTTCTTTCGTAAACGCTTTACGGATCACGTTGATTGGTCTTAATACTTTCATCAACTTATATATCATCAGTCGAGAATAGACTTCTAGCACCCGATGTATATGAATCCATGCTTACTAAATGTGATTTGTACCCTTTTTTAACAAGTTGGTAAGGAACTGATCACAACAATTCTGTTTACACGATTATTGTCATAAATGGTCATTACCGACCATCAAAAGCTTCTTCTTGAAATCTTACTTAGATTTACCGTATTGGACTCATTCAATGTTACTATCAAGGATACTAGTACTTGTATTGATTTAACTTCACCATTATCGCCGTTGATCTCTAGAAGAAATTTTCCAGATGTCGATAACTTTTTTAAAAACTTTGTAGTTATTCTTCATATCTACCAACCAGTCATCAGTAGTTAGCCCGCATGTGTAAATTCTCAGTTATTACCAATTTGTCTGTAATTGACCTTATATAAGATCATAGACTTACTTTTCTTCTATCTATTTTGAGGTTTGATATACCTCGTGAAAATCTATCTCCTCATATTTCTACATTTATACTCCTTTACAAGTCCAGTTATTTCAATATTCTTCCGTCAATGGACTTATCAAATCTTCTACGATTACTTGTAGGTACTCCCCCATGATTCTTTTACCCGAGTTATCGTCCACTTGCGGTTCTCTATTATGAACCGCTAGTATTAGTTGTAACACCCCGAATCCGCGGGACTCGGGATGCCAAATTGTGCTAAGATCTCACAATGGATCCTGACCCTAGCCTAACAACAAGTTCACTGGACCTTACAACATGACACTGACAAATATACAACAAATGCATAAAACTGTATACAACTGTACAACCAAAAGGTAACAACATCATAGCCGAGTATAAAACAACATCCTCTCACAAGAGGTAACAAAATATCATCCTCACACAGGAGGGAAACATAAACAACCCAAAAGACCACAACCATCCTATGTACGAGAGGTCCTCGGCTTGCCACCTTGCTAGATCACTCAGCAGCATGCCTATCCTATACGGCATCTACAACATGATAATAAACCATTAGCTATCCATACATATATAAGGTAATGCATAAGTACAAGCACAATCATGAAAGATAAACACATCAGCATGCTATCACACATTTACCCCTTTATCATCTTGATATAATAGTCATTCACTCAAATCGTGTATATATAGATGGATGAAAATATGTGACACGAGGACCGATACTTCTCCGCCTTTGAGTGATATATCCAGCTATACTAGTATCAGTCACACAACCCGTGTACCCTATGGGAGTAGATTGCGCCCTTCTTGTAAACCAGTCTGGTATGACGTCAAAGAACCTCCTAGACTCCACGGCGGGATGAAAGGGAAAGGTTATCACAACCACATATACGGGGCAATATATAAAACATAGGTCGCTAATAATTGACATCACATGTTATCATATCAAGCATATAACACGCACACAACTAATGCAAACACCCAATATAGGGATGGTAGCTAAGTAAGTCCTACAGACTTACCTAACCCTCGTACAATCACAACCACGATCAACTTCCAATCCTGAGAGGGACACTGCCTAATAACAAGGAATAAAGAGATATCAATACTCCTATCAATCAAAAAGGGCACACCCAGACCCAAGTGATCCATAAGGATCATACTCAATCTATAAGCCTCACAACCAACTAAACCTCAATATCTCAACATAACTCACAATTCCTCAAATCTCAAGGTAGTATCTAATCGACATTCCTAAATCTCAATTCTAATCCTAGATTAATTAATTAACATTTTATTAATTAATTAAATTTTGCTAGAATAACGTTTTGCCCGCATGCAATTTCTAAACCCACCTGTCATCAGATTTCATCAAACAAACTACCCATAATCACCAGAATAATATAACGACCATAGTAGAATTTCTAATTATCCATTTTGACAAGTCTAAAGTCAATTTAGGCCAAACCGAAGTAGGGAAAAGGAAAAATATATAACTTATTCGTTACTAACTCGACCAGCTCTTCATTTGCTTGGAAATGTAGAAACTTGGTACCGATATGAAGAGAATGAAGAGAGGAATCCAGAAACTCAAACATAATTGAAACGGAGAGTAGATCTGAGTTTGAATGTTGAGACAAATTAGAGCATTTACGAGGAAACGTGAAAGGAAATGAATTAATAAAGGATATTCCGCTATTTATAGTGAAGACGATAAATATCCTTCAGCGAAGTAGATAATTATCCTTTAATCGATCCAAAGGCGGGTCAAACCTCCTTCTCTAAACTTCTCGAGATTGGAATATTATATCAGGAATATTGTAGGGATAATGATTGCACAACTGCCTTGGAAAACATGTATTCCTAAGCCGTCTTTCTTAGCCGTTAAGAAACGAAATAGTGACTCTTTTGGCCATTTTGCCTCTCCATGTTATTTCATATCTAGGACATATCCGATGTCCTGATCATTTCTCTCAACTGCATTTTTATTAATTAGAGCTCCCAAATACTCCAAATAACACCGGAGGGTAAAAATAATTGTAACACCCAAAATTCTGAGAACTCGGGGAGTTACGGGTTAGGACCTCACAATGGGTCCCGACCTCGGTTTAACAACAACTTTACTAGGATCTTACAACAAGGCACAAATGTATTTAAAACAATTTCAAAACATATTATTTTTAATGTATGAATGTACACATGTGACAGCCTTACAAAACATATATATAGATACATAACATGCATGCCCTATGGGAGACTCCCCTGTCCCCATCTAATGAATACTTGGACCCGGCTGACCATCCATTCCGGATCTCTCTGCAACTGTCTATCTCTACAAATCTACAACACGGATAAAACCGTTAGCTAATATTCTATGCATAAGTATAAAGGTAAAAGCACAAACACACAATATACACAATCAACATGCAACAGTCAATTCTTTTATTATCTTTAATTAGATGATATGTCATTACTAATGATACTTATTTTGTGACACGAGGGATTCCCAAACCTCGCCCCTGTCCCCGTTTACCAACGCGGAATGGTACTAATGCATTTGACCGTTTACCTGACTGGGTTGGTCGCAGGGAACCTCCTAGACTCTCGCAAGAGCTAGGCAGATGATGTCACGACCCGTTATCATACACTTGGGTCCATTACATAAATAATAAAGTCGGCCTAATCATCTTTCGTTGTTTATCATAACTAACAAACACCACTCGTACACATTACACTCATACAAGAAGTCAGCTAAGTAAGTCCGTGGACTTACCTGAATCAGATCTCGACTTTCTAATTCGCAAATTGATCTGTACAGTAGGAATTCAGTGGCCTGTCAAAGGAGGCAAGTGTGTCAGCACACTTTTTGGGTGATTAGAAGTCTAAGACTTCTAAGATAGTAGGTCTTAATAGAACGGAATTGATTACAATATTAATTTATGGTAAAATGACTATTTTACCCTTGGTCTCGAAACTTTCAAAAATTCCCTAATTCATGCCTAAACTCTTATTTGAGACTAAAGAGTCATATTCTAACTCCTAAAGATGGGTTTGGTTACAAACTGGCAATTTACCCATTTCCCTATTTTTGGAAAGATCGTTAAGGTCCAACTTCGGCTCCAAATATAAAATTCGAATAATCTTATAAAAATTCTGAAATAATTCCCTAGATCATCTATGATATCTCATCTACTCCTAGGAGCAAGAATTTCTTAAAACTATTAATGCATCACTTCTACAAAAATTCTGAAATTAAATTCGAATAATCTTATAAAAATTCTGAAATAATTCTCTAGATCATCTATGATATCTCATCTACTCCTAGGAGCAAGAATTTCTTAAATTTGTTAATGCATCACTTCTACAAAAATTTCTAAAGTTGGTTACAACATTTAACAAACAGCACACTATCAAACATGGTTGCAACACACACTTTTCTGGAATCTACAACACATGATATGCAAGGGATCAAGGGTTCAATTCTCACCCACAACAGCAAAATTACTCTAACCTATACTCACATAAACCACTCAGTCCTACAAAACGATGAATCAAGAGGCCAATGTAATAGCTTGCTTACCTAGGTTGTAGTAGAAGGTGGAGCACTACAGTCCGACGCTTAGGCTCGTTCTTCTTCACCCAACAAGTAAGCTCTCCAACAACTTGCCCTCAACCACTGTCATCACGGATTACAAGGAGGGGGTGACTCGCGACTCTACTTATAGAGATGAGATAGACTAGAAAGAGAGATAAGATCGAGTTACCTTGACCAAGGATCCCCAGTTGCAACTTAGGTGTGGATCTTGAGACAATAGAAAGATCACTCGATCCGCTAGCACTCATTGCACTGGGTAGAAGACAATAGGGTGTATGATACGGTCAACACTACAAGGTTGTGAGATGGTGTCCACTATGATGTTTTCCTAGAGGAAACGACTCCTGTTCAGCTGTGTGACCTATTAGATAGAGAGCTAATCGAGGGAGGGGAGAGAGTAAGAGGAGAAGAGCAACAAGGATACCCTAGAAATCGATCTTCTACGAGAGTTACAGAAAGCGTGGTTGTGTGGAGGGTTCTTGGTACGCAGAGAAGGGAGACGAGGTTGTACTCTCTTGGTTCCTTGTATCTGGACATGGGAGAAGATAACATACGTGCGAGATTGATGGCCGTTCATTAAGGAGAGGGGATTACAAAGCGAGGCGTGATGGTAGGCGGAAGATCGGCATGCAACAACTAGGGTCCTAGGCTCTCTTTCCTCCTGGGCTGGAAAGGATCTTGTGCAATGCCGGCACCGCTAAGCTATTACCTTCTTGTGCTGTTAAGGAGCAAGACTTCGTGGCTACTGAGTTCCTGGGGTGGCGTGGAGCAAGCATATAAGGATTGCAACACAAGGAAGGAAGGAGATGGGCTGAGGCAAGGAGGGAGGAGAGGGTTAAAAGAATAACAAATGAGTTGTTGTCAACTTGCCCGGATAGCATTGTCAAAACTTCGTCATGGCTTCTTCATGACCTTGTCAAAGACTTGTCAAAAGGGTGTCATGACCTTGTCAAAGAAAAAGATATAACCTAGGGTTTGTGAGATTAGGATTTTTTTTGGAATTTTCATCATTTTATGTAAGTTTAGGCTTACATAAAATGATAGGATTTGTGATGGTAGATAGCACTAGATATCATGTACACGGATCATTGGGTCGAAATTCGGTTTAGCGCGGAAATAAATAGAAATCAAATTCCGGATATTACATAATTGACCCCTTAAAATAAGTTTCTTGAGTAACGATTCTAACTTCTTGTCATGGTAGATAACACTAGATATCATGTGCAGGAATCACACATATATCATAATTGACCCCTTAAAATAAGTTTCTTGAGTAACGATTCTAACTTCCTAAAATCAGGTTTGCAATGTCATGAATGTGACCTAAGACCAAAAACAAACAGAAATATCTTAGAACTAAAATTTCTAAGAACAACAAACACAGAATGATCAACATAAAGTAAAGACTCAGACCCATCCTATGGAGTACGAAAACCCGGCAAACCACTACCTTCCAGATCACTCGGCATCAACTCTAACCTTTAGCTCGTCTAAACCACAATATAAACAACAGTTAGCTAAGTATCAAAATATAAGTAGAGAAAATAATTGCACAAACACACATAAGACAAGAATATAACAATCAACATGCTGACACACAAAGCCGGTTATCATCTTGTAATTTAGGTGATTTACTTCAATACATCTTAAGGTTGTGGAACGAGAAGTCAAAAATTCCCGCCTTCGTTTTTTATCTAGTTGGCAAGGTTTGGCATACCTCCCCATCTCTCATATGGACTGGTTCGGTAGCGTCCCCGCAAACCATGTTTGGCCTAGTCCCGAAAGATCCTCCTAGTCGCCCTTGGGCTACTAGGAAGAATGCCTCCACCGTTAATCTTAGGCCAATTAAGGGTCGGTTATACTTAAGGTAATAATGTAATTATAAAAATATAATCAATCACCACTATCATCACTCATACCAACATCTAGAAGCTAGCTAAGTAAGCCCAAAGGACTTACCTGAATTAAATCTCAACTCTCGTAATATCAACTCGGTCTGCTACCGTAGAAACTCTGGTGCCTGTTATAAAAGGCAAGTTGGTCAATAATGTATACCAATTTCTTAGAAGTCTCCAACTTCTAAGATACTCCAATCGTTAATAAGAGAAATTACCAAAATACCCTCATTAGGGTAAATGACCATTTTACCCCTGGTCCCGAAACTCTAGAAAATTCTATAACAAAATTTTGAACTATTCTTTGGAACTCAAAACCACACTCTAACTCTAAAAAGGAAGTTTACCAAAGATTTAGAAGAGTTAACTACATTCTTGACTTTCATAAAAAGTTGCTAAGGTCTAACTTTAGTTTAAGATACAAGGCTCGAATAAAAATATAAAAATTCGAACAAAAATATCTAGGTATTCTATGCTATGCAACCTACTCATAGAAGCAAGAATTTCTCAAGAATACTCAACAACAACTTCTACTCAATTTCCCAAAGTTGGATCCAAAATCCTGAATTCTATACTTAACCTGGGTGATTTCATAACTACACATCCAACCTACTTGGAGTTCCTATAAATCCAGATCCGACCGTTGGATCAGTCTCAATTTCTAATGCATTACACTATGCATGTCCCTCTATGTCATACTAAATTTGAACGGTGGATTATAATCCTAAGGTTTCAAAATAGAGGCTCAAACATGGCTGCAACACACAGTTTTCTAGAATCTACAACACAGGATATGCAAGGGATCAAGGGTTCGAATATCACGCACAACAGAAAAATTACTCTAATCTATACTCACATCAAGAACTCATCCCTACAAAACGATGAATCAAGAGGCCAAGGCAAGAACTTGCTTACCTAGGCTGTAGAACAAGGTGGAGCAATGCAGTCCGACGCCCAAGCTCGTTCTTCTTCGCCCAACGAGTAAGATGTCCAACAACTCGTCCTCAAACACTGTCATCACGGAAGTACAAGGAGGGGGTGACTCGTGGCTCTACTTACAGCGAAGAGATAGACTAGAGAGGGTGAAAAGAGATCGGGTTACCTTGACAAAGGGTCCCTTGGTGCAACTTAGGGTGGATCTTGAGAAGATGGAAAGATCACTCGATCCGCTAGCACTCGTTGCACAGGGTAGAAGACGATAAGGTCTATGATACGGTCGACACAGAATGGATGTGAGATGGTGTCCACTGTGATGTTTGCACAGAGGAAACGGCTCATGTGCATCTATGTGACTGATTAGAAAGAGAGCAAAACGAGGGAGTGCAAGGAGTAAGAGGAGAAGAGCAATTGAAGCTTACCAATGATGAAGGCAATACGTGTAAAAACGAGGACTCTTAAAGACAACCGGTAAGACGTGCAGAAAGGAGGAACAACAAGGCTACCCTGGCAATCAATCTTTTGTGAGAGTTGTAGAAGGCATGGTTGTTTGGAGAGTTCCTGGTACGCAAAGAAGGGAGACGAGGTTGCACTCTCTTGGTTCCTTGAATCTGGACATGGGAGGAGGTAACTTACATGCGAGATTGACGGCCTTTCATTAAGGAGAGGGGATCACGAATGAGGCGTGATGGTAGGTGGAAGATCGGCATGCAGCAACTAGCTTCCCGGGCTCTCTTTCCTCCTAGGCTGGCAAGGATCTTGTGAAAGGCTGGAATCAATAGGTTGTTACCTTCTTGGGCCGGCAAGGAGCAAGGCTGTGTGGCTACTGACTTCTTGGGCTAGCGTGGAGCAAGGGATATAAGGGTTGCAGCACAAGGAAGGAAAGAGATGGGCTGAGGCAAAGAGGGAGGAGAGGGCTAAAAGAATAACAAATGGGTTGTTGTCAAAACTAGATATCATGTACACGAAACCTCGGGTCGAAATTCAGTTAGGCTCGGAAATAAATGGAAATAAAATTCTGGATATTACATCTTCTTTTCTAGTTAAACTTCTGTTTGCGGTTACCTTGTTGGCCAACTCATCTATCTCCGACCGTGTGTGATAGTTTGTAATACCAATTTGATCGACTAATTGTTATCTTCTTATAATGGTTCAAGCTCCTCTTGTTATATATGTACTTTCCCAAGATCGTGTATAATCCATGATATTCCGGGCACCCTCTTTCTTCGTCTTCTTCTAGGATTGCCTTGTCCTATTGATCTAGTTCCGATGGCCTCCTTTGTGCTACACTTAGGTTAGAATCCTATATTGAGAAACTTGTCCTTTATAACCCAATTCGAGAGCATCTTGCCTACCTTCCACTTGATAATGCCTCCTTACATTAGTACTATGAGACCATGTGCCTTCTCTTGACCAAAGTGGTAGCACATATTTTAATCAAGACGTCCTTTCCAATTTCATGCAAGGCCTACCGCCATTCTACGTGGATCTAATGCAAAGCGATAGGCATACTCATGTGTCTCATGCTTTATATAATTCTAATCTAATATACTTTGCCTTGCTGTCTGATAGGGATACGAATATTGAGCAATCCAAACTATAAACACTTGATGAAGACCGATATATTCCCCCGGATATTGGCAATTTGTTTGTGTCTAACAAGGAAACATGCCCTCCAATTCTACTTGTCAAGGATCTGACTTTGAGTGCACACGTATCTATACCTGACCAACTCGAAATCATGGAGCCTCTAAGGTATAATGCCTTGTCATTATCAATTCTTGAGGTTAATTCTTGATTTGATCCTATGTTTTCTATTAGTCAAGTTCCTACTTGCTGCGAGGATCCTGAGATTAAGGAAGATTGAGTCAATCATGCTTCTCGCATGTGTCGTCCCACATCATGTGTATTCCTAGGTCGTTTGTGTAGAACATACACCACTACTACTCGACTACCCCATCCGGATGTTATTTTGGACTTACCAACGGCCTTGGTTTGGGATCCACCCCGAGGATGTTCTTTATCAACCCCTAAACCGATCCTCCTTGAAAACTCGTCACGACCCCTATAGTTTCCCCAACTACAACTTCATCACTACTTATGGTGACTATAATGAGGATACACTTTAACTGTCCATTTTGTTGAGCTTCTTGAGCACCATAAGCTGACATCAACCATATCACATCCATCGCCATTGCTAGTGATCTTTTCGAGACATGGGCCCGATCAAGGGTATTGGCCGTTCAAAGTTCCTTATGCAACTCATGGGCAATTTATCCCATTTCTCATTTCTTTTATACTTATTTTATCCATCCGATGATGTATGGTTTATTTCTCACAATTTTTTTGTTTTCACCTGGCAGCTACCAAGCAGAATTTATGCGTGGGTGTACACATTTTCCGAGCTTCACGTTGACTCGGGGACGAATTAAAGGCAAGAAAGGGAGGAGGATGTGATCCGGACTATAGAGCTTGACATTAAATTTAGCAAATAAGGGGATAAACCTGAGGAGTTAAAAAGAAAAGTTGGATCCTTCCAAAAGAAACAACTTAATGATGTTTCCAAATTTAGAATTTATAATATTTTATTTCTATTATTTATTTATAATTCGGATGATTCATTCATTAAATTAATCCAAAAAGATTTAAGAAGTCCGGGTCCAAACTTCCAATTCCACTACTACTCCCTACCAGATGAAGGAAGCATATATCCCAACCAGCTAATGAGGGAGGTGGCGTCCAACAACCCAACTACAGGCCTATCTCCGCCATCCTTTGATGATATATTCTATTTTTGGTTCAACTAGTTAGCTTTTGTTATTTAGGAGTGTAGTTATATGATCTCCTTCATTTTTTAGCTAATCTAGATAGTTTTCATATTTTGGGAGTTAAATTATGTTATCTCCCTTTCTATTTTAGTATCAAACAAACTAGCTTCCTTGTTGGATTAACATCCTTCAAACCCTAACTAGTGGTATAAATAGAAGACTATCCTCTTTGTATTTTTTTGTATAGAAGTGAAAATTATTGTGTAATATTTTCCCATATTATGTGATTATCCAACATATAATATATTTCAGTAATTTTTCTAAGAAATTCATGCCGTGTTCTCTTGTTTTAAGATATGTGACTTTGCTCTTCATTCGGTTCTTAATTCAATCACTCTACATTGAATTCGGCATTGAATTCTTCTCTCTTTTTCTTTGTTTTTGGTTACTAACGTTTGTGCGTTATTTGCAGCTTTCAAAAACACATGATTGTCACTTCCAATATCTTTTTCTAAATTTTCTCCGTAATCTTCTTTTCTTATATCCGACTCTTAGTTCATGAGTATTAACAAGGGATAAGATGTTACTTGAGTCGAGGAACCTAGATACCTAGTTTCACCACCCTATTAAATGTGAGTATTGACAAAGGCTTAGGAATTCCTTGGAGGTGATATCAGAGATGCCATTCGAAAGATCATGGCAATGCATTCGATGTCAAGGGTTCATACCCTTGGTTCACATCAACATATAACTAAATATCAGAAGGCAATTCCACAATATTGATAGTAAGTTAGAGTGATATAAAGACAACTTCGTTAATTGTCACATATGGTTAGGATTTATTGTTTTCGGTACATAAATGTTGTCACCACGATTGTAACGTGCCCATGATGTTTGCTGAATCATTACATCGAACGATGAATTGAGGTTTAAGGATTATGTTGTCACATAAAGTCAAGGTCTTTGACCTTAGCGGGCAAACATGAAAGTGTTTATTTGTTTTCAAGATATTATCCTTACACTCCTCAACTTAGGTGGGCCACATGTACCATGGGTTCGTAGTTTGTACAAGCCGAGGTTGTGGGAATATATTCCAATGTTGATTTTTTTTTTAAGATATTCTCTTTTTGCTCCTCGATTTAGACAGACCATGTTTATCAGTGGGTTCATGGTTTGTGCGGGCGGAGGTTGTGCCTGATCATTGTGCATGGACGAGGATTCACTTGATTAGTGATTTTTGTGTTCTTCCCGTGGATAGGGTTAGTAGGTACTATCGTGTTCAATAAATCTTGAACATGTTTTGAAATATTATATTTTAACTGGTATTTGAGATGCAATTTCAAAAACAAAAGATGCTCAAGCATATTTTTGAGTTGTGTTGTAAATGTTCTTTGAGATGGCTTTCAGAAAGGAAACAATACATGGCTTTGTTATTTTGTTATTATTAGTGACATACTTGTTAGCATCATCATTTGCACATTTACAACATATTTTAAAATTTCTTTACAAAGGTTCTTGACTCTTCTCTTGGTTTGGTTTGAACCTTTATGATGTTTTTCATTTGAGATGACAAATGAACTCCTTTGTTCCTATTATTTCTTGTTTACTATGGAACATCTTTTCTTGTAAATGTCACAAGGAACTTTAGTATAGATTATTGGTGTTGTAGCGATCCTATTTTGGAGCTTTTCAAATTATGTATTGACCTCGACTTCATTGACCGCAAATAAGTCCTTAATGTATATGAGACGCCAGTCATGGATGTGTCATTTGTGATGGGCAAATGCCTAGAATGCCGTCAATTACAAAAACTAACTAGTAAATCTCCGTAATAGGAATATAAAGAAAATATACCAAAATGATATGGTTATTGAACTCAAATAGGTAGAGAATGAAATATAGAATGACGATGAATACAATAAAATTAAAATAAACACATTCAACTTCCTTTTTTCAAGAAAATCTCATCCCATGGAATAATATCATTAGAATGCCAAATACAATGTAGATGGTATTAATTCATAAGTTATGTAAATTTTAAATAACATATTTATATTAAAATGGAAGAAATGCATGGTGCAAATCATACTGTATATCCATTAAAAGTATGAGATAAAATAATGATTTTGTTCTTATTACAAAATATCACATATCTTTACCCAAATAACAACCCCACTCCTACTATATAAATGTCTACGGTTAGGATCAAAACCTACAAGAAAAACTAAATTTTCAAAACACCAATCCAATTATCCATGACAACAGTAAGCTTACAACAACTTCTCACAGAAAAGCTAATATGTTTAGCTTTCATGTGGATGGTTATACAATTGGTTTCTTCCACCGCTACTTCAACAACTATAAGTGAGAAATGCATTAAAGTGTGTACGAAGGATTGCGGGCCATTTCCACCAGGCACAAAATCTAATATATGTGTTTCAGTATGCAACCATCGTTGTCCAGAAGGCTCATCACAAACAACATATAACTCTATTGGGTGTACGTATAGTTTTGTGTTACTTTAGGCATCTTATACGATTAAGTATATGTTTTTTAAAAGTAATTTTGTGTATTTGTATTGGAACAGTTATAAGTGAGAAATGTATTGAAGAGTGTAAGGAATCCTGCCAAAATGCTCCAAATGTAGATTCATGCGTTTCATCATGCGAATCCAATTGCCCTCAAGCTTCACCATCCACTACATATAATTCCATTGGATGTACGTATGCATTTTTATATAATACATTAAATTATGCAGTGCTCCAAGTAATTTTGTACATTTTATTTTTGAACAGATATAAGTCCCAAATGCATTCAGATGTGTACGCAATCGTGCGCTTATTATCCACCTGGTCCAGATCAAACTAATTGTATTTCAAGTTGTGAAACCGATTGTCCCCAAGGTTTATCCTCCGCCGCCAAGCGTAAGTTCATCTCTATAATAAATAAATAAATATTTTTATATTGTGTAATTACAAACTTATTGGTTATATTTCGATTATGTTTTAGGTACCGTTGACTAGAAGGTACGCAACGATGAAAATAAATCATGAATGTATGAAAAGCTTTTCATAAGATACGGGAAATTGAATTCCATTGAATCATATCAATAATGAATAAGATTTATATCAATCACTTATTATCAATCATACTAAATGTAACGTGACCCATCCAATAATATATTATAATTTTCGTTCGTCTATTAATTTATTCGGTTCATCTACTAATCCTTTCACCACAAGTTCAAAATTTTTTCTTATCTATGTCATTTCAACACCACATATTGTGATCTTATATATTCATAATATTGTGTCCCTAATATAATTAATTTTGGTTTCAAAATCGAAAAAACTGGACCGAAATCTCTACTTCATAATGTTGGAATTATCAATTCTTTAAACCATAAACACCAAGAGTCAATCGTACTACAATTATTAAGAAATCAATAATTACATACATGGTTTCATAGATGCATCGGAGAAATTTTGGTGTGGACTCTACAATCCGAATGAGCGTCTTAGTATTTAATTTTTCCCAGTCTAATCTCCTTAGGTTTTTCTACACTTTTTCTTTGATAGGTGGAGAATCGAAAATGGTATATCGATTCGACGCGTTGGGTACCATAACCCAATATGTTTATATATTGATAAAATAGTATCTCATTAGGCTATTGGGTAACCACTCAAGGTTCATTCGACATCACCATTATTTGGGATTATCTTAAAGAAGATTATTTTGAAAGATTATTTGAAAAAAACATAAACCAATTGTACTTGGATTATCGATTATTTTGGAGATTATTTGAAATTATAATCTCCAAAATAATCTCTCTTTTTTTTGTCGAATAAACCGTCTTTAAGTTATTACCACTTATTTAAAGTCTACATGCTTTACTATTGAAATCACTATAGGCTACTAAAAATATTCATATAATATAATTGTGGATTATAATATGCAAGCCCATAATAAGATTTATAAATAAATCTTACAATCTCACATTTGGAATACATATGAAACAAAAAATAACATTAACCAAATTCTTTATGTGCAAGGATCGACTAATTTATAGATTTCTTCTTTATTTTAATTTGGTTCATCTCATGTATCAATATGAGATCATAGCAACATTCGTCACAATTATAAATAAACCATGAGTGTTCATAATGTCCATATACTGAATGAAATAGATCAAATATGGATGAGTAACATGAACATTACATGAAATGTGATCATAACATGTCCATATTCAATAGGTCCTACTTTAAGTTAAGGTTAATCCAAAAAAACAAACTTGAGTTTATAAATATAATTTATAATTTATAATTTATAATTTAAATCATATAAATTTATTATGCATAAACCGAACAGTGTAAAACATCTATCCAAACTCCCACTAAGTTGGATTAAAAAACCTGTCAAGCCTCATATGAGCTTTATGCTCATGAAATACCTTAAGAGGCAATTCCTAAATTAATCGATTCGGTATTTTGAGTTTGTACTTATGTATCATATAGAACTTGACATTTCGTGAACTATTAGTTTCACTCACATAAAACATAATGTTAATATGTTTCTCCATCAAGGATCTTTATTAGTTGTTGGAGGCAAATTGCATATTTATTATCACAAAATAGCTTTATTTCACTTTTAACACTACTAAAAGCCACTAGCCAAAGACAAACATATGCAATCACAACGAAAGTAGTTATAAGTTATATTTACACTTTTATTGAAAATAGTTCTTTCAATCAAATTATATAAGTGGATTGCCTTTTTATTCGACGTTCAAAGAAATTGTGATTAAAATACCCAATGACCTCCAAACTTTTGTTTTCCAAATACTAGCATGAAATCTTTCATTCTTTGAAAGGTTGCATAACTTCATGCACTCAATAATATGGTATATAGTTTAGTCATATACAATATATATATATATATATATATATATATATATATATATATATATATATATATATATATACACACATATAGTGTACGCACCCCTCAAAAAAATTAAGGTTCCTCCCTATGACAATTATATAGAGTATCTCTTATATCCTCAAAACCTCAAGGATTACTTTAGGGTATACATTAAGGCTGAAATTGATTACATTTAACTCTTATATTTCAACATAATGAAACTTTTAGAATTGACTGATAGTATATTTTTCCTAAATAAAAGAAGTCATCCAGCCAAGATATTTCATTTCAAAAATCATAATGAGAAATTTCTTGGTCATGACTATTAAGTCTATATCGTTGAAAACAAATAATATGTAACTGATAAAATGTGTACTTACTCCCCTAGAATTTTTGAAATAAAAAACTTTCAACCTTATTTACCTCTAATCCGAATGAAGTATTAACATTATGAAATTTATGATTTCATTGTCTCGATACTGGCTTAGACCATAGATGAATTTTTTATTTTAATACCATAATGTCAAATTGTTTGATTCAAAATTTATAGTTGCACTATATAAATGTATAATCAATGGATGTAGAAATACTCGTTTTTATATCCATATTGTGTAGCTCTAAATAAAAATGTGTGCTAAGTCATTTAATAAATCTGAAGGAAATAGTCATTTAAAGTGAATGACTTCCTTTTGAGCGAGTCCTTTCAAAACACCTTTAACAACGCGATAAAATCTCAAACATCATTATCTTTTATGAATTTCATCTTATCTATAGCATAACTCCATAGTGATAATTTGTGACGGGTCTAATGTATTTTCTTCTTCCATATGATACGCGATATAATTTGTTTCATATCTCAACACACAAGAATCATTTTTTGTACAAGGTATACAATGTAATTATCAAATATTGCACATCTCATTTTTCAATAAACGTTTTAATGACACTTCATTAGGTTGTTGAGTTATCTTTTTAGGAAGAACCTTAGTATTATCATAAACTTAATATATTTATAGAAGAGCGTTAGAAACACTTATAAACCGCTTTCAATATCCACTTTGGGAAGAGATGTTCTTGTCTTTTTCAAAAAAGACAACTACATCAATAAATATGTTATTCAATCTATCCCTTCCAAACTCTACAACAAGAAAATCCTGCATTTCCCATTTAAAAATTAGCTGGCAGTGAAATCATGAAACTTAGCATCTACCTATCGACTAGAATTAGCTAAACATACTTGTATAATTATCCAATGCTTTATTAAGGACTAAAAAACAAGCTGGTTGACCGGACAAGGAAGGAAGACCGATCATCCTTAGGGTACATGTTCGCTCGAAAGTGTGTCTGTGCAAATAAGCTTTAAATTTATAACCTAAAATACAAGCCAAAACGATATGCGAACCCGCAATGTACGGATCAATCGTAGTAATGGAAAATACCCTAGCGTCGATCTCAGGGATTTGGTGAAATCAAATCGATAAAAGTAATCTAGCCAAGAAAATAATGCAAATATTGATAACAAAAGCAAAGATATGTGTAATATATGGAAAAAAAAAGAGATTCTAGAGATCAAGGTATCCAATTGTGGTTTTTGATATAAGACTTCTAAAGATGTATGGACAGAGTTGGTATTGCAAGGGAAATATATGTTGTAAAATGGGATAATGTTGTAACACCCCAAATTTGATAGACTCGGGATGGTACAGGCTAGGACCTCACAATGGGTCCCGGCCCTTACCTTGACAACAACTTCATCGGACCTTACAACACGGCACAAATAAAAAGGCAAAACAACATAGTTTTATTGCATGAGCGAAATCGAAAGTACAAATCTCAAAACAAGCCAGCCAAGTTCTCAAATCCAGAAACATAACATAAGTCTTAAATACATAAAATAAGATAAACAGTCCCGTCCTATAATGTACGGAACCCTGGTTGCCCACTACCGTCGGATCACTCGACCGCCTCTCTAACCTGCAAGACATCTACAAGGCGGTATAATACCGTTACATTCTATGCGTAAGTATAAAGGTAGAAGCACATACACACACAACATACACAATCAACATGCAACACTCAAGTTCATTTATTATCTTCAGTTAGGTGATATGCCATTACTAATGATACTTATTTTGTGACACGAGGGATTCCCAAACCTCGCCCCTGTCCCTGTTTACCAACGAGGAATGGTACTAATGCATTTGACCATCTACCTGCCTGGGCTGATCGCAGGGAACCTCCTAGCTCTCGCAAGAGCTAGACAGTGATGTCACGACCCATTATCATACACTTGGGTCAATTACGTAATATTATAAATTCGGCCTAATCCGGTTTCGTTGTTATCATAACTAACAAACATCACGCATACACATTACACTCATACAAGAAGCCAGCTAAGTAAGTCCATGGACTTACTAGTCTCCAAGTGCAACCGATCACCACACTCTCAATCCCTCGGGAAAACACGCAACGCCTGTTTAAGACAAGGCACACGGATCAAACAACACTCTAGTCAACTAGAAATCCTTAGACTCCTACGCTCAACATCCTCACAAGAACAACATCACTCTAGTCAACTAGAAGTCCTTAGACTTCTAGGCTTAACATCCTCACAAGAATCACAACTCAAGATAGATCAACCCTCTAGCCAACTAGATGTCCTTAGACTTCTAGTGCTCACAATCCTCACCCCTCATAAACACACAAGATACATGATACTCTTAGTCCATTGCCTTAAAGGCTTCCATCAAAACAACTCAGTCCCAAACCAATATCCTCACAATCCTAAGAGTTCATGCCATAATATCACAAACAACATACCCTCAACTCTCAAAAGATAACCCTAATGGTCAAGCCACTACTTGGCATTCCATATCACCTATGTTAAGCCATCCAAACATGCTACTAAGATGTTTCAAGATCAAGAAAGCGGAAAGGGAAGAATAGAACAAGAGATCGGAGGCTTACTTAGTGCAGAAACCGCCCCTACGGTGTCAAGACGCCGTCCCTGTGGTGTGCAGGACCAGAGTCCGGCCCCGCGGCTTGCAAAGGCCGCCCCCGCGGTTTACAGTATCCGCCCCACGGCTCACAGGATCCGCCCCGCGGGAGCAGTCCAAAAACGTTGACTCTTCAGTTCTTCGATGTACAACAACCTTCCTATTGCCTCCTTTGATGCTGTGAATGTCTCTTAGCTCCCACCATAAGATCATAGCCTTCCTCCATGGTCTAAGTATGCAAGGACATAAGAAGGAATAAGAGAAGACTCTCTTGAGTGAATCCATCGATCTCACTCTTCAAAGGTGCAAGAAGGAAAAAGGAAGAAGAAGAGAAGAAGGAGAAGGAAAGAACTTACTCTGGATCACATCTCTGCAGTCCAACCTTTGTGTGACACCATCAAGAGGAGAGAAACACTAAGGTGGAGGATGAAAGTGAAGGTGATGAGGGAGAAGGAAGGAGAGTAGAGAAAGTAATGTGAAAAGGAAAGAAGGGGGGAGATAAGGCTGCATAAATGGGAGGAGACCAAAGGTAAAGAAGCCCAATAATCACCCCTAGTAATGTGTCGGCATAACGAAGTTAGGAGATGAAAGGTCGGACGGAAAAGGCACCTAACTCCCGCTCTAACATGTCACCGCTCCCGCGGGACGTCCAACCCGCGATTACAGATGGCCGCGGTCCCGGGCCTTCTAAGCCGCAAGGGAGGTAGCCCTTTCTCAAGGATTCTAACGTCTCTCGTAAATGGAAATCAAGCACTGTCATCACGGAAGTACAAGGAGGGGGTGAATCGTGGCTCTACTTACAGCGAAGAGATAGACTAGAAAGGGAGAGAAGAGATCGAGTTAACTTGACAAAGGGTCCCTTGGTGCAACTTAGGGTGGATCTTGAGAAGATGGAAAGATCATTCGATCCGCTAGCACTCGTTGCACAGGGTAGAAGACGATAGGGTGTATGATATGGTTGACACATAATGGATGTGAGATGGTGTCCACTGTGATGTTTGCACAAAGGAAACGGCTCATGTGCATCTGTGTGAATGATTAGAAAGAGAGTAAAATGAGGGAGTGCAAGGAGTAAGAGGAGAAGAGAAATTGTAGCTTACCAATGATGAAGGTAATACGTGTAGAAACGAGGACTCTCAAAGACAACGGGTAAGACGTGCAGAAAGGAGGAACAACAAGGCTACCCTGGAAATCGATCTTTTGCGAGAGTTGTAGAAGACATGGTTGTCTGGAGAGTTCTTGATACGCAAAGAAGGGAGACGAGGTTGCACTCTCTTGGTTCCTTGAATTTGGAAATGGGAGGAGGTAACGTACATGCGAGATTGACGGCCTTTCATTAAGGAGAGGGGATCACGAGCGAGGCGTGATGGTAGGCGGAAGATCGGCATGCAACAACTAGTATCCCGGGCTCTCTTTCCTGCTAGGCTGGCAAGGATCTTGTACAAGGCCGGAATCAATGGGTTGTTACCTTCTTGGGCTGACGAGGAGCAAGGTTGTGTGACTACTATAACATCCGGAAATTTTATTTTCGGAAGTCGAGGTGTTTCCGATCTTTTTCGCGTCAGCGGCTTATTTCCAGCAAGCACGTTTACTGAGTACGAGTTTTTAACGTGGGAGAGGGGTTTCCTTTTTACTTTCCCTCCTTGGGAAGATGAGTGAGGGGACAATGAGGCTAACCCTTGGGATATCCCACCTCCTTTGTCAGCCATTTACTCTCTCCTCTCTATTCCCATTTCACTTTTACGTTCTCTTTCTGTAACACCCCAAGTTCTTGGAACTCGGGGAGCTACTGGTTAGGACCTCACAATGGGTCCCGACCTTGGTTTAACAACAACTTTACTAGGATCTTACACAAATATATTTAAAACAATTTCCAAAACATAATATCTTTAATGGTATGAAAGTACACATGTGACAGCCTTACAAACATATATAAAGATACATAACATGCATAACATATGGAAGACTCCCCGTCCCCATCTAATGAGTACGTGGACCCGGCTGACCATCCGTTCCGGATCTCTCTGCAATTGTCTATCTCTATAGATCTACAACACGGATAAACCGTTAGCTAACAATCAAAAAATAAGCAGAATAAGGATAGCACAAACACAAACAAGGTAACCTAAACAATCATCATGCTGGCACACAAACTTGTTATTATCTAGTAGTTAAGTGATTCACCTTAATCCATTTTACAGTTGTGGAACGAGAATCTTAAGAGTTCTCGCCTCCGTTCCTTATCCAACTGGGTGTAGGTCTAGCTTACCTCCGCCAGTAGCATCACTACAAACCGAGTGTGGACTAGTCCCTAAAGAAACCCTCAGCGCCCTCAAGCTAACTGAGCAGAATGCCACCGTCCGTTACTCTTAGGCCTAGTATAGGTCGGTAAATATTTATCACAACCTATAACTCTAAACATTTCAATCACACACCACTATCATCATTCATGCTCATATTCAGAAGTCAGCTAAGTAAGCCCAAAGGACTTACCTGTATCACATCTCAAATCTCGTTATCTCGACTCGGTTTGTAACCGTAGAAACTCAACTGCCTGTTATAAAAGGCAAGTGGATCAATAATGTATCCCATTTAATTAGAGGTCTCTGACTTCTAAGATATTTAATTCTATCATCAGCTAAATTACCAAAATACCCTTATACGGATAAATGACTGTTTTACCCCTGGTCCCGAAACTTTATAAAATTCCATAACAAAGTTCCAAACTATTCTTTGGAACTCAAAACCACACTCAAACTCTCACAGGAAAGTTTGCTAAAGATTTAGAGGAGTTAACTACATTCTTGACTGTTATAAAAAGTCGCCAAGGTCCGACTTTGGCTTAAGATATGAAAATCGAATAGAAACTAATTATTCTAAGAAAATTAACCAAGTCTTCTATGCTAAGCATACTAATCATTAGGCCAAAGATCTCTCTAAAATTCTCAACCAAACTCTCCATATAAATTTCCAAAGAGGGTTCTAAAATTCCAAAAGCTCTATACTTAGTCAAATTTTGGAGTTCTTTTCTAAAATTGTGTAACCACCATACTTTGAGGATTAATAATATCAAATCCGACCGTTGAATCGTTCCCAAATTTTAACACCATAAACTAGATATATCCACCTACAATATATCAAAAATTCAACGGTGGATGTTCGATCTAAGGTGTCGGAACTAGCTCCTAAAGTCAGTAGTTCAAGGCTGTAGAATAAGGTAAGCAGCAGGTCTCCACTTCGAATCCTGTTGTTAGCATATCTCATTATTTAAACTATCCAGAGGTCCCAAGTTCGAGCCTCACTGACACCAAAATCTGCATAACCCTTATCCATGTGTCCTAGGTTCGATTCCCATGGATAACACAAACACACACATACACAATTTCATCTTCCTACTATACAGTGTATCAACTGAGTTCAGATTGCATACCGGAGGACTGCTGCACGAATGGCTACTGGTGTCGATCGGTACCATAGACTCGGAGATCGAGGGGCTCGGCTCGGCTTCACCACTGCAGTGGTTGGAAGACTCACCCTTGTCTCACTGTTGACATCAGATTAGGCCTAGCCTGGAGGTTCGTCCGGGTACAGAGAAGGAGGGTGAGTGGGTTACTATGATCTTGACATTAAGAAGGTGAAGAGAGGAAGGGAGACAAGTCCTTACCCGGCTGAAGACAACGCTATGGTGCAGCAAAAGAAGATCGAGACTCCCTCGGTCTATGAAGATGGCGCAGGGCTCGGCGCTAATGAAGGCTGCCTGGACGGTCGGAGATCGCCCAATTCCAATGCTGGTTGCAAGTGCTGATTCGACAGAAGCGAGAAGAGAGGCAGTCTACCGATCCTCATGTCCTTGGGTGGCGAAACTAGGAAAGCAGAAAGGCGTGAGGCTGTGTTGGAGCGAGGAAAGGAAGGTAACGATCTGGCTGGGAAGGAAGGTTGGCCCAGGTTGCTACGCTTTCCATTCTAGGCGGAATCTTAACTATTGTACATGAATTCTGGACTTGCATCTTGACGTGAAGATGGGGAGGTGGAGGCTGCAGAAGAGCGTGATCTGTGGGGGAGATACGATCTTTGAAACGTCCGGACTGTGGCCTTCGTTGTGTGCTCTTGGCTGGAGAGGAAAGAGGTGTGATCTCGTTACTTTGTATCTGGACGTGAAGACGAAGAGGAGGGAAAGAGTTGCAGCGAGATTTCTGGGGTAGTTAAGGGAAGCAAATCCCTCTTCCAACTCAGCGTACATCCGCCCATCCTCGCTGCTTATCCTCGTTGTTGGGCTGGCCAAAGACCGGGCTACACAGGCTGAAGAAGGAGCACGCAGCTGGCTGTCTTCTGGGCTGGTTGAAGGTCTTCTTGGGCTGGCAAGGAGCAAGGATTAACATGGCTGCTGGGCTTCCTATACAAGCTGCTCAAAGAGGGAAGGGTGGGCTGAAATAAAAAAAAAACCAAGAAGGAATGGCTATTGTGTCAAAGCCTTGTCAAGGCTTAGTCAAAACGTGTCATGGCTTTGTCAAGCCCATGCATGGCTTTGTCATCATCTCGTCATGATCTCGTCATGGTCTCGTCTAAAGGACGTCATGGTTTTGTCAAGAACAAAACAATATGTAACTTAGGGTTTTGTGGATTAGGGTTTGCGATAAAAACTTTATCATTTTATGTGAGTGAAGTTACATAAAATGATAAAATTCGAGATTTTGAGTCCGACTAGGTAAACATATAAGGATCAACGGATCGAAATCCGGTTTTATCCGGTATTAAACGGAATTAAAAATTTCGGATATTACACTTTCCCTCTATTGCTTCTCTCTTCTTCTTCCTTGTGCTTCTCTTCTCTTGCAGCTTGAAAGAGTGGTGTGTGGGAGCTGCAGCTTGGCATTCCGGATCTGCAGTGTAAGTAGTCTTCTTCCCTCTTCTTCTTGCTGCCTGTTTTCTCTTCCTTCTCTTCTCTTCATCTACATAGCCATGGAGAAGCTTTTGAAGAGAAATCTAGTAAACCCTTGCATGTCCCCTTCCTTAGCTCGTTTAGGTCATGGTGAGGGGCTAGGACCTGTGGTGAAGGTTTGGAGGAAGCCCAACAAGAGGAGGAGACACTAGGAGCAAAGAACCAGTCGAAGAAACGAAGAAGACGGAGCTTCTGCTGTTCGATCGCGGGGGCGGATTGCTAGAGGCGCAGGGGCAGATTGAGGCCACTGTAGGGGCGGCCTGAGCCACCGCAGGGGCGGCCACCGGGGGCGCAGGGGCGGCGCCAGGATTCCGCAAGGGCGGCAACAGGTTTCCGCCGGGGACGCCGGCTTGCTTCCGTGGCTGCGTTTTCTTCACCAGTAGGTTCCTCCCTCCCTTTCCTTTCGTTCCTTCCTTTGATCCTTGATGTATATAGTTAGAAGCATGCTTAGGATGGACCTAGGACTTGTAAGAATGCCATATAGTGGTTGCTAGCTTGGATCCCTTATGGCTTGGTGTGAATGATGATCTTGAGTGTTGAGCATGTTGATCTTCCTAAGCTAGTTGCTTCTCCTAGGTTGTTGTTGTTGATCATGTTCTTAGGTTGTATAGGCTGTTGTGAGATTCCCTTACTTGTGGATAGTGTCTTGTGTACCTTGGACCCTAGGATGCATTCCTAGTTTGAGAGTGGTGGGATCTTGCTTAGATTACTAGAATGAAGTCTATGACTTCATGAGTGTGGACTTATGTTGATGAGTACTTTCGTGTATGAGCAGGTTGTGTGCTTCCTCACTAAGGAAGCTAGATTGTTGTGAGTTGAGAGACGAGGTAAGTCTCCGGACTTACTTAGGCATATTCGTCGTATTAGATTCATTGCGTGCTTGGTGGTGTGTGTTTTATCGCTTTCGTTATAACTTATAAATCGGTAATAGGACCACCGACCTTTATGTATATATTTTGGCCCAAGTGTATGATAACGGGCGGTGACATCATCTGCCTAGCTCTTGCGTGAGTCTAGGAGGTTCTCGGCGACTAGCCCGTTTGGTTTGACGGCGGAGGCATCCATACCGTTCCATGCCAGTAAGTAGGGACGAGACGGGACCACGGTGGTCTCGTGTCACAAAACTAAGTTGAATTAGAACGGGATAAGACATAATAAATAAAGATAAATAACCGGATTGTTTTTTGAGCATGTTTATGTGATGTGATTTTATATATGATTGTGTTTGTGCCTTCACCATATCTTTAATGCTTCGAATGTAGCTAACGGTTTTAAACCGCTTGTGTAGATGCCCCGCAGGTTAGGGACGCCGCCGAGTGAGGTGGAGGAGTTGACAGCCGAGGGTCGCCGTACATTATAGGACGGGGGTGTTTTTGGGGATTGTTGTCGTTGTTTTTACCCTTATGTTGGGATATGGATTGTTGTACGCTTTCGGATTATGTTTTGTGCCGTTTTGAGGACTAGGCTGAGTTTCAACGTTGTACTCCTTACTTTTCCGTCTTGCATACATTATAATCGTTTTCGAGTTTTTGTGCCTTTATTTGTGCCATGTTGGAAAGGTCCGGTGAGATTGTTAGCTAAGGGCCGGGACCCATTGTGTGGTCTCGCCCGTAGCATTCCGATTTCCCGCGGATTCGGGGTGTTACAGCTATTGACTTCTTGGGCTAGCGTGGAGCAAGGGATATAAGGGTTGCAGCACAAGGAAGGAAGGAGATGGGTTGAGCCAAAGAGGGAGGAGAGGGCTAAAAGAATAACAAATGGGTTGTTGTCAAAACTAGATATCATGTCCACGAAACCTCGGGTCGAAATTCGGTTCGGCTCGGAAATAAATGGAAATAAAATTCCGGATATTACATCTTCTTTTCTAGTTAAACTTCTGTTTGCGGTTACCTTGTTGGCCAACTCATCTATCCCCCGACCGTGTGTGATAGTTTGCAATACCAATTTGATCGACTAATTGTTATCTTCTTATAATTGTTCAAGCTCCTCTTGTTACATATGTACTTTTCCAAGATCGTGTATAATCCACGATATTCCGGGCACCCTCTTTCCTCGTCTTCTTCTAGGATTGCCTTGCCCTATTCATCTAGTTCCGATGGCCTCCTTTGTGCTACACATAGGTTAGAATCCTACATTGAGAAACTTGTCCTTTATAACCCAATTTGAGAGCACCTTGCCTACCTTCCACTTGATAATGCCTCCTCATATTAGTACTATGAGACCATGTGCCTTCTCTTGGACCAAAGTGGTAGCACATATTTTAATCAAGACGTCCTTTCCAAATTCATGCACGGCCTACCGTCATTCTACGTGGATCAAATGCAAAGCGATAGGTATACTCATGTGTCTCATGCTTTATATAATTCTAATTTGATATACTTTGCCTTGCTGTCTGATAGGGATACCAATATTGAGCAATCCAAACTATATACACTTGATGAAGACCAATATATTCCCCCGGATATTGTCAATTTGTTTGTGTCTAACAAGGAAACATGCCCTCCAATTTTACTTGTCAAGGACCTGACTTTGAGTGCACACGTATCTATACCCGACCAACTCGAAATCATGGAGCCTCTAAGGTATAATGCCTTGTCTTTATCAATTCTTGAGGCTAATTCTTGGTTTGCTCCTATGTTTTCTATTAGTCAAGTTCCTACTTGCTCCGAGGATCTTGAGATTAAGGGAGATTAAGTCAATCATGCTTCTCGCATGTGTCGTCCCACATCATGTGTCTTGTACGACACATATTCCTAGGTCGTTTGTGTAGTAACATACACCACTACTACTCGACTACCCCATCCGGATGTTATTTTGGACTTACCAATGGCCTTGGTTTGGGATCCAGCCAAGGACGTTCTTATCACCTCCTTAACCGATCCTCCTTGAAAACTCGTCACGACCCCTATAGTTTCCCCAACTACAACTTCATCACTACTTATGGTGACTCTAATGAGGATATACTTTAACTGTCCATTTTGTTGAGCTTCTTAAGCACCATAAGCTAACATCAACTATATCACATCCATCGCCATTGCTAGTGACCTTTTCAAGACATGGGCCCTATCAAGGGTCTTGTCCGTTCAAAGTTCCTTATGCAACTCATGGGCAATTTATCCCATCGCTCATTTCTTTTATACTTTTTTTTTCCATCTGATGATGTATGGCTTATTTCTCACAATTTTTCTGTTTTCACCTGGCAGCTACCAAGTAGAATTTATGCATGGGTGTACACATTGTCCGAGCTTCACGTTGACTCGGGGACGAATTAAAGGCAAGAAAGGGAGGAGGATGTGATCCGGACTATAGAGCTTGACATCAAATTTAACAAATAAGGGGATAAACCTGAGGAGTTAAAAAGAAAAGTTGGATCCTTCCAAAAGAAACAACTTAATGATGTTCCCAAATTTAGAATTTATAATATTTTATTTGTATTATTTATTTATAATCCGGATGATTCATTCATTAAATTAATCCAAAAAGATTTATGAAGTCCGGGTCCAAACTTCCAATTCCACTACTACTCTCTACCAGATGAAGGAAGCATAGATCTCAACCAGCTAATGAGGGAGGTGGCGTCCAACAACCCAACTACAGGCCTATCTCCGCCATCCTTTGACGATATATTCTATTTTTAGTTCAACTAGTTAGCTTTTGTTATTTAGGAGTGTAGTTATATGATCTCCTTCATTTTTTTAGCTAATCTAGTTAGTTTTTATATTTTTGAAGTTAAATTATGTTATCTCCCTTTCTATTTTAGTATCATACAAACTAGCTTTCTTGTTGGATTAACATCTTTCAAACCCTAACTAGTGGTATAAATAGAAGACTATCCTCTTTGTATTTCTTTTGCATAGAAGTGAAAAATATTGTGCAAAATATTATTCGATTATCCAACATATAATATATTTCAGTAATTTTTCTAAGAAGTTCATGCCGTGTTCTCTTGTTTTAAGATATGTGACTTTGCTCTTCATTCGGTTCTTAATTCAATCACTCTACATTGAATCCGGCATTGAATTCTTCTCTCTTATTCTTTGTTTTTGGTTACTAACGTTTGTGTGTTATTTGCAGCTTTCAAAAACACATGATTGTCACTTCCAATATATTTTTCTAAATTTTCTCCATAATCTTCTTTTCTTATATCCGACTCTTAGTTCTTGAGTATTAACAAGGGATATGAGGGTACTTGAGTTGAGGAACCTAGATACCTAGTTTTACCATTCTATAAAAAGGTGAGTATTGACAAAGCCTTAGGAATTCCTTGGAGGTGACATCAGAGATCCCATTCGAAAGATCATGGCAATGCATTCGATGTCAAGGCTTCATACCCTTGGTTCACATCAACATATAACCAAATATCAGAAGGCAATTCCACAATATTGATAGTAAGTTAGCGTGATATAAAGACAACTTTGTTGATTGTCACAAATGGTTAGGATTTATTGTTTTTGGTACATAAATGTTATCACCACGATTGTAACGTGCCCATTTGCTGAATCATTACATCGAACGATGAATTGAGGTTTGAGAATTATGTTGTCACATAAAGTAAAGGTCTTTGACCTTAGCGGGCAAACATGAAAGTGTTTATTTGTTTTCAAGATATTATCTTTACACTCCTCAACTTAGGTGGGCCACATGTACCATGGGTTCGTGGTTTGTAAAAGCCGAGGTTGTGGGCATATATGCCAATGTTGATTTTTTTAAGATATTCTCTTTTCGCTCCTCGATTTAGACAGACCATGTTTACCAGTGGGTTCATGGTTTGTGCGGGTGGAGGTTGTGCCTGACCATTGTGCATCGACGAGGATTCACTTGATTAGTGATT
Source organism: Fagopyrum homotropicum (assembly GCA_033239125.1). Classification (NCBI taxonomy): domain Eukaryota; kingdom Viridiplantae; phylum Streptophyta; class Magnoliopsida; order Caryophyllales; family Polygonaceae; genus Fagopyrum; species Fagopyrum homotropicum. The sequence goes on from BSWB01000005.1 coordinate 52,352,279, forward strand.
TTTGTGTTCTTCCCGTGGATAGGGTTAGTAGGTACTATCGTGTTCAATAAATCTTGAACATGTTTTGAAATATTATCTTTTAACTGGTATTTGAGATGCAATTTCAAAAACAAAAGATGCTTAAGCATATTTTTGAGTTGTTTTGTAAATGTTCTTTGAGATGGCTTTCAGAAAGGAAACAATACATGGCTTTGTTATTATTTTATTATTAGTGACATACTTGTTAGCATCATCATTTGCACATTTACAACATATTTTAAAATTTCTTTACAAAGGTTCTTGACTCTTCTCTTGGTTTGGTTTGAACCTTTATGATGTTTGTCATTTGAGATGACAAATGAACTCCTTTGTTCCTATTATTTCTTGTTTACTATGGAACATCTTTTCTTGTAAATGTCACAAGAAACTTTAGTATAGATTATTGGTGTTGTAGCGATCCTATTTTGGAGCTTTTCAAATTATGTATTGACCTCGACTTCATTGACCGCAAATAAGTCCTTAATGTATATGAGACGTCAGTCATGGATGTGTCATTTGTGATCGGCAAATGCCTAGAATGCCGTCAATTACACAAACCAACTAGTAAATCTCCGCAATAGGAATATAAAGAAAATATACCAAAATGATATGGTTATTAAACTCAAAGAGGTAGAGAATGAAATATAGAATGACGATGAATACAATAAAATTAAAATAAACACATTCAACTTCCTTTTTACAAGAAAATCTCATCCCATGGAATAATATTATTAGAATGCCAAATACAATGTAGATGGTATTAATTCATAAGTTATGTAAATTTTAAATAACATATTTTTATTAAAATGGAAGAAATGCATGGTGCAAATCATATTGTATATCCATTAAAAGTATGAGATAAATTAATGATTTTGTTCTTATTACAAAATATCACATATCTTTACCCAAATAACAACCCCACTCCTACTATATAAATGTCTATGGTTAGGATCAAAACCTACAAGAAAAACTAAACTTTCAAAACACCAATTCAATTATCCATGACAACATTAAGCTTACAACAACTTCTCACAGAAAAGATAATATGTTTAGCTTTCATGTGGATGGTTATACAATTGGTTTCATCCACCGCTACTTCATCCACCGCTACTTCAACAGCTATAAGTGATAAATGCATTAAAGTGTGTACGAAGGATTGCGGGCCATTTCCACCAGGCACAAAATCTAATATATGTGTTTCAGTATGCAACCATCGTTGCCCAGAAGACTCATCACAAACAACATATAATTCTATTGGGTGTACGTATAGTTTTTGTGTTACTTTAGTCATCTTATACAATTAAGTATATGTTTTTTAAAAGTAATTTTGTGTATTTGTATTGGAACAGTTATAAGTCAGAAATGTATTGAAGAGTGTAAGGAATCCTGCCAGAATGCTCCAAATGTAGATTCATGCGTTTCATCATGCGAATCCAATTGCCCTCAAGCTTCACCATCCACTACATATAATTCCATTGGATGTACGTATGCATTTTTATATAATACATTAAATTATGCAGTGCTCCAAGTAATTTTGTACATTTTATTTTTGAACAGATATAAGACCCAAATGCATTCAGATGTGTACGCAATCGTGCGCTTATTATCCACCTGGTCCAGATCAAACTAATTGTATTTCAAGTTGTGAAACCGATTGTCCCCAAGGTTTATCCTCCGCCGCCAAGCGTAAGTTCATCTCTATAATAAATAAATAAAAATTTTTATATTGTGTAATTACAAACTTATTGGTTATATATCGATTATTTTTTAGGTACCGTTGATTAGAAGGTACGCAACGATGAAAATAAATTATGAATGTATGAAAAGCTTTTCATAAGATACGGGAAATTGAATTTCATTGAATCATATCAATAATGAATAAGATTTATATCAATCACTTATTATCAATCATACTAAATGTAATGTGACTCATCCAATAATATATTATAATTTCCGTTCGTCTATTAATTTATTCGGTTCATCTACTTATCCTTTCATCACAAGTTCAAAATTTTTTCTTATCTATGTCATTTCAACACCACATATTGTGATCTTATATATTCATAATATTGTGTCCCTAATATAATTAATTTTGGTTTCAAAATAAAAAAAAATGGACCGAAATCTCTACTTCATAATGTTGGAATTATCAATTCTTTAAACCACAAACACCAAGAGTCAACCGTACTACAATTATTAAGAAATCAATCATTACATACATGGTTTCATAGCTTCATCGGATAAATTTTGGTGTGGACTCTACAATCCGAATGAGCGTCTTAGTATTTAATTTTTCCCAGTCTAATCTCCTTAGGTTTCTCTACACTTTTTCTTTGATAGGTGGAGAATCAAAAATGGTATATCGATTCGACGCGTTGGGTACCATAACCCAACATGTTTATATATTGATAAAATAGTATCTCATTAGGCTATTGGGTAACCACTCAAGGTTCATTCGACATCACCATTATTTGGGATTATCTTAAAGAAGATTATTTTGAAAGATTATTTGAAAAAAACATAAACCAATTGTACTTGGATTATCGATTATTTTGGAGATTATTTAAAATTATAATCTCCAAAATAATCTCTCTTTTTTTTTGTCGAATAAACCGTCTTTAAGTTATTACCCCTTATTTAAAGTCTACATGCTTTACTTATTGGAATCACTATAGGCTACTAAAAAATATTCATATAATATAATTGTGGATTATAATATGCAAGCCCATAATAAGTGTAATATCCGGAATTTTTATTCCGTTTAATTATGTAGCAAACCGGATTTCGATCCGTTGATCCTTATCTGTCTACCTAGTCGTACACACTATCTCAAAATTTTATCATTTTATGTACCTTCACTTCACATAAAATGATAGAATTTTTATATCAAACCCTAATCCACCAAACCCTAGTTTATATCATGACATGTCCTTGACAAAACCATGGCGTCCTTTTGACGAGACCAAGACGAGACCATGCCGAGAGTTGACGAGACCATGATGAGATCATGACAAGGCCATGCATGGGCTTGACAAATCCATGACACGTTTTGACAAAGCTATGACAAAGCCTTGACAAAAGCCCACTCTTATTCTTACCTTACCTCAACCCATGTTCCTTGTTGGATTTTTGTCCAGCCCTTTGCTTCTCATTTGTTCTACACGGATCTGAGCAGTCCAGGAGGCCCAGCTGAAGATGGCCCAACGAGCTCCTCTCTTGTGTGCTGGCAAGCAACATACATCGGCCCTAAAGGAGAAGGAAACCGTGAACTATCTCTCTTCCCATCTCCTTGTAACGTCCGGAAATCACGCAGGCAATCACACACATATCTTCTCTCCTTTTCAGCCACGCCTTGTTTCCATCCAGAAGCACGAGAGCACTCTTCCCCTACTGTAGCGACATATCTCTCCCACAACCGTTGACTCCATCCACTAAACTCTACCTAGCGGCCTTCAGCGTAGCAGCGACCTTCGGTACAGGACGACCTTCAGCACAACAACGGCTTCAGCGCAGCAGTGGGCTTCGTCCCAAGATCTTCAGCGCAACGGTCTTGTTGTATTTTTGTCAAGCCCTTTTCTTCTCATTTTGTTCTACACGGATCTGAGCAGTCCAGGAAGCCCAGCTGAAGATGGATCAACGAGCTCCTCTCTTGTGTGCTGGCAAGCAACATACATCAGCCCTGAAGGAGAAGAAAACCGTGAACTATCTCTCTTCCCATCTCCTTGTAACGTCTGGAAATCAAGTAGGCAATCACACACGTATCTTCTCTCCTTTTCAGCCACGCCTTGTTTCCATCCAGAAGCACGAGAGCACTCTTCCCCTGCTGCAGCGACATATCTCTCCCACAACCGTAGACTTCATCCACTGAACTCTACCCAACGGCCTTCAGCGTAGATGCGAACTTCAACACAGGACGACCTTCAGCACATCAACAACTTCAGCGCAACAGTGGGCTTCATCCTAGGATCTTCAACGCGACGGTCTTCAGTGCAGCAGTGAGGACTCTTCTACACACGCACAGATTGCCTCCGGGAGTTTGGTCTTCACGCAACCTTCCACATAGGTGAGTTGTTACGCTAAGAACGTGTGTACGCAATAAGCTTTAAATTTATAAACTCGATATATTTCTCCTAACTCCTAGCGAACCCGCAGTGTACAAGACGTTTGTAGTAGGGATAGTATTCCGAGGTCGAACACAAAGAATAAGGTGAGATTGATTCGATTTATGATTAGGTTTAGTGAAGATCTAGGTTGCAGAAAAGAGAAAGAAATAAAGAAATGAAAACCTCAATGTTTTTGGTTGGTTTTTAGGTGATCAATCAAGGATCGCTAATGATGCAACGTAAACAATCAACTAAGCTAACGAATCAACACAAACAAACAAGCTAAACACGAGATATGAATCAAGAGAGAAAAGCGGATTCTAGGGGTTGGAAATTCCAGTTATGGCATAGGACTCAACCTATCTAATCATTTCTTGGATTAACTATGATATGTTGGGAGTGAGTGTTTCTAGATTGGGATCAATCACCGGGTAGGTCTCATGGTCCGCTAGTCCGTCCCTAAGGTCTCATCACCGGGTAAGTCTCTAAGAACCTAAGGGATGGAATTCTACACAAACCGGATTGTTACCTAGGGATCTAACTTATCCTTACCGGGTAAGTCTCGAAGGGTTAGTTCTAAACAACTATCCTAGCACACTTAATCCAATGGCGGCTTGTGAGGCTCACCACTACCTAAGGTTTGTCATCTTTGGAATCTAAGAGTAAGGATTACCGGGTAAGTCTCACCTAACACTTAGTTGCTAACACTAGGTTACCCTAGAGTAGATTTAACTCAACAAACACTAGGATTTCAACATTCTAACAATCTAAAACTAGATCCATCGAACCAGGGAGAATCACGGGGTATTCTACCAAGTCCACGGCCGTGGTTTGGCAAGAACAACCCGTGGACTCTAACAGAGGCTACGTCCAAGTAAGTGACTCATCCAAGAGCAAATCTAAGTCCATCCTATCATAGTCCTAGCCATAACCATCCTTTCCTTACCCTAGAATCACATATATTTAGCCTACAACATGCATCATAACAATCGAAATCATCAAGCATAAAATCATAGTTTCCATTTGCAAGATAATGAAGAGAAAGAGATGAACAAGTGAAGTAAACAAAACCAAGCTGAAAGTAAGATTAAAATGACTCACAACCCTTCCAAAAGAAGGTTTAGATGGTTCATACAACTCTAAAAATCGATTCCGAAATTCTTCACTACAAAGGCTATCAAGGTCTAACAATGGTGTGTTCTTCTCCTTCCTTTCCAATGGAGCTCTTTTTCTTCCTCCAATGGTAGCTTCCCTCCTTAGAGAATCTTCTTGTTGTGCTTGGGAATGTGGAATTGGATAGTGGAATGGAAGATGAAAGATGCCCCTCTCAGCCAATGCAGGACCACTTTTATACTACAACTTTGCAAGAGCTGGCCAAGAGATCGTGGCACAACTGTCACAACCGCCTGGCAAGAACCACGGTTGGTTCCACGGCCGTGGAATGGCAGTGAACCGTGGTTTGGTGCTTCAGCGTTGCCTTGGTTCATTAAGCTTTGATTTGGTGCATGGCTTGTATTGGCAAGGTTCCATGAGTCATATTTATCCCTTAGCTTGCATTCAAATGAGTCCGAGGGTGTGTCATTTTGATGAACGATCCTCAAACGTATCGTTTTAAGCTCCTAATTCTCCCAAAATACCTACAAAGCAATGCAAGAGTCCGTGTAGACGTCTATCTCGAGAAATTACGTGAATTGAGTGCAAACGTCGTGAACTAGCGCTAAACCATGCATGAATGAGTGAGAAATTTATCTAAATGACTACCTAAACCTAAGTCATAAATCGTGTTATCAAAAATACCCCATACTTAAGGTTTGCTGGTCCCCGAGCAAATTCTCAACTATAGACTAGGAGATGACATGATTTATGTATGCAGAAAAATGGCAAAATCTTTTTAGGTTTGTGCTTCTACTATTGGATCACCTTCATAGTCATGTTTCATGGCAATGGACAAGCAATTATGTATCAAGCAAATGAAGGCACGGAAAGACAATTATACTTAACTCGAAAGTATGCATGAAATGTAAAAATGAAGAAGTCAAGATGATCAAGAGCATATCCAATCTAGATTACTAAGTCTTACAAACATGCAAATAGGTCATAAGGTCTTATGAAATAAAAGGCCAAGAAACGTTGTGATTAGGTGGGGATTTTTCTAGGCTATATGATGCTAATCCCGGAATGGAAATAACTTCACAATCTTCTCCTCTATCAACTTCCCTCAAGTGTATATTTTCTCCATCTTTTCTTTCTTTTCTTTTTCTTCTACTTATTTTTGAGACAATGGCATTGGTGTACAAAAGCCGAAACCTTGGTGATTAGCCATCCTCGGATTTTTTCTATTTTTCGAGGTGCATCCACACCGGGCACACATACCAAAGCTCGTTAGGACTATCGGTTTATTTGACTTTGGCAAGGCACCAACACCTGATTATGTGAAGTGTGCCGAGTTACTTGTCATTTAGACCAATGTCCCCAAACCTATATTTTTGTCTACACTTTCACAACAAATTTAGCATTTTATTCATGGCATTCCTTTATCAACATCTTCGCCCCACGCTTGTTTTCACACACATCAACACACTAACATGCTCCTATTCCCGGATGGGTCAAAAGAGGTCAAATTTATATCAATTGAGGTGCTCAAACAACATGATCAAGATGAGAAGAAGAGAGAGATGAATCGCCTCATTCATTCCTAGATGGTGTGGAAGAACTAGCATGTAATTTCGACTTTCAATACTCAATCCATTCTAGGCAACATCATGATCACAAATCATTCATGGGATTCAAGATAAGTACTTCAAGTCCACATATGCATTCATCAATTTAACACATAAGGCCATCCATAGCCAATCCACAAGACAAGATTCATCATTAGGGTCATATCCAAGCCTAGAAAGCACAAAATTGTTTTTAAATTTTCTGAATTTTTATGAGATTTTCGAAATGAGTATACACAATGCAAGACATGTGAAAATATTAAACTACTCTAGATGCTCATCATGCAAAGGATCATGCAAACCCCACCCCATACTTAGAAACACATTATCCCCAATGTGTAAATGAAGTAAAGAGGAGTGAAAGAAGGTTCTCTCACAATGTAAAATGGTTTGCTAATGGTATTTGGGATTTCTCAAGTGAAGTTGATGTTGGATGATCCTATCAACAATGGTAGAGAGCTCTAAGTGTTCATCAAGGCATCGGGACCCGCGCTAGACACCGCTAGCCGTCCAAGTTCCGCGTCCGCTCCACCCATAATTGATGAGGGGCTCGTCATCATCATTCACTTTCTATGCAAGGTTTCCAATGCTACCAAGACTCTAGCACACACACAAAATACACCAAACACACAAAAACAGAAAAATCTAAAACAAAAACAAAACGAGAAAGGGAAAACGTTACCAATGGGTTGCCTCCCACCAAGCGCTTTTTTAAGGTCATTAGCTTGACCAAACTCGGGGGCGTCTCATTCTAGGTGAAGTGGGGCAATCATATCTACCGGAGCACCCGGGACATACTTCTTCAACCGGTGCCCATTCACCTTGAAATCTCCACAATGCTCCCCTCCTATCTCAATAGCTCCATGGGGGAAGATCTTTTTCACCACATATGGCCCGGTCCATCTTGATTTTAGTTTTCCGGGGAAAAGCCGCATCCTTGAGTTGAAGAGAAGGACAAGGTCGCCTTCACTCAACTCCTCGGGATGAGGCGTTTGTCATGCCACCTTTTGGTTCTCTCCTTGTAGATCCGGGCATTCTCATAGGCATCCAACCGGATCTCCTCAAGGGCATTCAAGTCAAGCAACCTCTTCTCTCCCGCCTCCTTGAGGTTAAAATTTAGCCACTTAATGGCCCAATAAGCTCTATGCTCCATCTCTACCGGAAGGTGGCAAGACTTGCCATATACTAACTTGTAGGGAGTGGTGCCAATAGGTGTCTTGAAGGCGGTTCTATATGCCCATAAGGCATCATCGAGCTTCATAACCCAATCCTTTCTCGTCCTAGAGACCGTCTTCTCAAGAATTTCCTTTATCTCCAGGTTGGAGATTTCCACTTGGCCACTAGTTTGGGGATGGTAAGGTGTTGCCACCTTATGAGTCACCCCATACTTAGCCAAAAGTGCCCCAAAGTTCCTATTAGTGAAGTGCTTCCCTCCATCACTTATGATCACCCTTGGTCTTCCAAACCTAGGAAAGATCACTCGGTTGAAGAACCGCACTACAACCTTGGCATCATTTGTAGGAGAGGCGATTGCCTCCACCCATCTTGAAACATAGTCAACCGCCAATAGGATGTAGAGGTTGCCACATGAAGAAGGGAATGGTCCCATGAAGTCCACACCCCACACATCAAATATCTCCACTTCTTGTATGTTGTTCAAGGGCATCTCATTCCTCCTTGAGATGTTGCCTGTCCTTTGGCAAGCATCACAAGCTACCACAAAGCTTTGCACATCCTTGAACAAACTTGGCCAAAAGAAGCCCGATTGCAACACCTTCGCACATGTGTTGTGTGAGCTAGCATGCCCTCCACATGGCAAGGAATGACAATGGCGGATCACACTCTCCACCTCATCCTCCGGTAAAACATTCCATCCGGCCCCCTCTTGAACAAAAGTGGTTCACTCCAATAGTAGTGCCTCACATCTTTGAAGAACTTCTTTCTTTGGGCATATGTCAATCCGGGAGACACTTCCTCACACACAAGATAGTTCACAATGTCGGCATACCATGGCTCACTTCCTCTAGACACTTGGAACAAGCACTCCTCTACCATTTGCAATTGCTCATCCCGGAATGAGTCATCGATCGGGATGTCATCTCTTTCAAGCTCCAATGGTGGGAGTCTACTAAGGTGATCCGCCACAGAGTTTTCGGACCCCTTCTTGTACCGGATTTCCAAATCAAACTCTTGAAGAAGAAGGATCCACCGAATCAACCTAGGCTTGGCATCCTTCTTGGTAAGTAGATAGCGGATCGCAGCAAGATCCGTATAAACAAGGACCTTCACTCCAACAAGATATGAGCGGAACTTCTCAAATGCATACACAACTGCTAGCAGCTCCTTTTCGGTGGTAGCATAATTGAGTTGGGCATCATCTAGCGTCTTGCTAGCATAATAAATGGCATGTGTGCGCCCCTCTTTCCTTTGCCCCAAAACAGCCCCAACGGCTACATCGCTTGCATCACACATGATCTCAAACGGTAAACTCCAATCCGGAGGTTGCATGATAGGTGCGGAGATCAAAGCGTTCTTCAACCTACAAAAAGCCTCAAGGCAATCTTTGGAGAAAACAAACTCAACATCTTTCATTAGTAGGTTAGTGAGAGGCTTAGAAAATTTAGAGAAGTCTTTAATGAACCTTCGGTAAAAACCGGCATGCCCTAAGAAACTCCTTACCCCTTTCACCGAGGTAGGTGGTGGCAACTTCTCTATCGTTTCAATCTTAGCCCTATCAACCTCAATGCCATGGTTGGATAACAAGTGTCCCAACACAATGCCTTCACTTACCATGAAGTGGCATTTTTCCCAATTCAAGACAAGATTTGTCTCCTCACATCTTTTCAATACTAATGACAAGTTAGCCAAGCAATTATCAAAGGAAGAACAATAAACAGAGAAGTCATCCATGAACACTTCCATGATATTTTCAATGTATTCTAAAAAGATAGCCATCATACACCTTTGGAAGGTGGCGGGTGCATTACACAACCCAAATGGCATTCTCCTATATGCAAAAGTACCCCATGGACATGTAAAGGTGGTTTTCTCTTGGTCATCGGGGTGGATAGGGATTTGGAAGAATCCACTATAGCCATCTAAATAGCAAAAGTGAGAGTGTTGAGCTAACCTTTCTAGCATTTGGTCAATAAAGGGAAGAGGGAAGTGATCTTTCCTAGAGGCCATGTTAAGCTTCCTATAGTCAATACACATCCTCCACCCCGTAACCGTCCTAGTCGGGATTAGTTCATTGTTCTCATTGGTCACTACGGTCATCCCACCCTTCTTAGGAACTACATGAACGGGACTAACCCACTTACTATCCGAGATAGGGTAGATAATCCCCGTATCTAGCAACTTAATGATCTCCTTCTTGACTACCTCTTTCATTATAGGATTCAATCTTCTTTGATGTTCAATAGAAGTTTTATGGTTATCTTCCATCAATATCTTATGCATGCACAAAGAAGGTTTTATGCCAACTAAATCATCAATAGTATAGCCAATGGCTTTCCTATGCAATCTTAGTTCATGCAACAACTTAGCAAGTTCATCATCATTCAAGCATGCATTCACAATCACCGGATATGTAGAATTGTCACCAAGAAAAGCATACTTTAAATGAGAGGGAAGGGGTTTAAGTTCAAGTTTAGGAGGACCTTTGTCGAGTGGAGACGATCCAAATAACGTTGGCTGAAATGAATCCAAAGCAAATGAAGACCCTCCAAGACTCCTTGAAGATTGTTCATCATCAAGAGCTGCTGCTGGGGAAACCACGGCCAACTCCATGGTTGGCTCTACTTCCACGGCCGTGGAAGTTGCCAGGCTTGCTCTTCTGAGCTTTCCAGAGAGTTATATGGCCGTGGAACACATTCCACGCCCGTGGAACTTACAGCTGTTTAGCATGCCTTCGTGATCCTCAAATCCAACTCCTGTCTCCTTTCCTAGTGCTTCCTAGGCCTTGATTTCTTCATTGCAAGCCTCCTCAACACCTTCCTCCATCATACTTAAGGTAAGAACTTTCTCCAAGGGGTCCTTGATCAAGATCGAGCTCACAACTTCTCTAGACTCCTCTTGCTCGACTATGTTGAAGACATCCTCATCAAGGGTTGACCCTTTCATCATTGTGGACAACTTAAACTTGATATTCTCTTCTCCAATGTTGAAGGAGAGAACTCCATTCTTGCAATCCACTAAGCATCCGGAAGTGGCTAGGAAAGGTCTTCCTAAGATGATGGGAACGGGATAGTCCGCCGGGATGTCCAAAACAACGAAGTCTATGGGCACATAGAACTTCCCTAGTTGCACCGGAATGTCTTCTAAGATCCCAACCGGGTGAGTAATAGAGCGGTCCGCCATGTAGAGAGTCATCTTGACCGGTTTAGGCTCTCCTAGCCCAACCTTGTTGCAAAGTGCAAGCGGTATGATGCTTACACTTGCCCCAAGATCACAAAGGGCTTCATACTTCACATCTCCCACTCCAATTGGGACACAAAAGGAACCCGTATCTCTTAGCTTGGGAGGCATCTCCTCCTTCATTGTTTGGATCAATTCCGAGGACCTCTTTGTCATTCTTATCTCCCCATACTCCTCCAACTTCCTTTTGTTGGAGAGTATCTCCTTCAAGAACTTGCCATACGCCGGCATACCTAAGATAGCATCCATGAACGGAATGTTAATATGCAATTTAGACATAAGTTCAAGGAATTTACCAAAGTGATTGTCTAAACAAGCCCTTGCTCTTGATTGAGGGAACGGTAGTGGCGGCTTGTATGGAGGCGGTGCCACATAAGTTGGCTCAACATCCTTGCTCTTGCCTCCATCTTCTTGCACTATCTCTTCTTCAACCACTACTTGTTTTCCCTTAGCATTATCCTTTGGCAAGGGATCCTTCATACTCAACCCACTCCTCGTTGTAATGGCCAACACTTGGCCTCTTGGGTTGTCTTCGGTCCTTCGGGGAAGCTTTCCCGGATCTCTATGGGCTTCACCCGCCTTTTGGAACACTTGTGCTTCCAACACCTTTTGAGCTTTGGAAATGGAAGTCACCGTGCTCTCAAGACCACTCAACCGTCCAAGCAATTGCTCAAACATCATTTCGGTTCTATTCTTGGGAGGTTGAGTAAATCCGGGTGGAGGTTCTTGTGAAGCGTTTGGTGGTGGAGTTGTGCTTGTGGAAGCGGGAGGGTTCAAGGCTCCATCCGGGTTAGAGTATGAAAAGCCGGGATGGTTAAGGTTGGGCCGGTAATTGTTGAATTGCCGGTTGTTGTTGAAGTTCCTTGGGCCTTGGTAGTTGTTATAATTGCTCTTTCCCATGTAATTGACATCTTCCTCTTTGGAAGACAAATTAGCTTGGACTTGCACTTGAGGAGTTGCTTGGTTCTTCAAAGTTGTAGCACACAACTCCCTCAAAGACTTCAATTCGTTGTTGATGGCATCAAGCTTGAAGTTGCTCATGGTGACTTCACTCACCTCATATGCTCCCGCCTTTCTCCCTTCACTCTTCCTATGGGAGTATTTCTCAATCACTAGAGCTTGTTTCTCCACAAACTCCCAAGCATCATCTACATTCTTCTCCATGAAAGTCCCACCGGAAAGAGATTGGAGCTTGAATTGGCTATCTTCATCAAGTCCTTTGAAGTAGATTTCCAATAGCTCAATTTTTGGTATACCATGGTATGGACAATCTAGGAGAAGATCTTTGAACCTCTCCCAAGACTTGAATAGACTCTCTCTATCCTTCATCACAAAGGCATTGATCTTCCCTCTTAACTCGGTAGTCTTGGAAGTGGGAAGAACTTAGTCAAAAACTCGGTTGTCATTTCCTCCCAAGTACTAACTCGCCCTTGTGGAATAGATTGATACCAAGCCAAGGCTTTGTCCTTAAGAGAGAAGGAAAAAGCCCTAAGCTTATGGTTGTTGCTCTCCAATCTAGGCGGTCTAAGAGTCTCCATCAAGATCTCATAGTTCATCAAGTGTTGATGAGGAGACTCTCCTTCCATCCCTCCAAATTGATTATGCCGGATCATTTGTAGAACTTGAGGGCGGAGCTCGTAGTTGTGGGTTGCGGGATCTCCTAAGTTCACACCCGGACGGTGTGCTCTTTGTGCCGGGTCCATACGTCTCCCCAATGTTTGTGGCTCTTCAATAGCAATGGGCACAACCCTAACATTCGCCGCCGGCTGCGGTTGTGGTAGAGGAGGAGGTGGAGGTTGTTGACGATTAAGCTCTCCTTGTACAAGGGCTTGCCTAATCTCATCAATCTCCCTCCTAGTTGCTTCTTGCCTCTCATTGGCAAGTCTCATTTCTTCCTCCAAGAGCTCATCTCTTAGCCTTATTTGCTCTAAAGCCTCATCCAATTCAGCTTGGAGATCTCTTCCGGCCATCTCTTTTCCCTTTTTAATGCTCTTGGATCTAGATCTAAGGGTTTTCTCCGGTTCGGGATCGAATGAAGCTAAATCCTTGCCACGAGATCTTCGCATACACCTAAAGAGTAAGAGATGTCCTGAAAAGCAAAGACACAAACCAAAGAGAGATCAAAAGCAACAAGAAAGATCTACACTATAAACAATCACGAAATAGACTCAATCTAGAGCTAGTCCCCGGCAGCGGCGCCAAAAACTTGTTACGCTAAGAACGTGTGTACGCAATAAGCTTTAAATTTATAAACTCGATATATTTCTCCTAACTCCTAGCGAACCCGCAGTGTACAAGACGTTTGTAGTAGGGATAGTATTCCGAGGTTGAACACAAAGACTAAGGTGAGATTGATTCGATTTATGATTAGGTTTAGTGAAGATCTAGGTTGCAGAAAAGAGAAAGAAATAAAGAAATGAAAATCTCAATGTTTTTGGTTGGTTTTTAGGTGATCAATCAAGGATCGCCAATGATGCAACGTAAACAATCAACTAAGCTAACGAATCAACACAAACAAACAAGCTAAACATGAGATATGAATCAAGAGAGAAAAGCGGATTCTAGGGGTTGGAAATTCCAGTTATGGCATAGGACTCAAGCTATCTAATCATTTCTTGGATTAACTATGATATGTTGGGAGTGAATGTTTCTAGATTGGGATCAATCACCGGGTAGGTCTCATGGTCCGCTAGTCCGTCCCTAAGGTCTCATCACCGGGTAAGTCTCTAAGAACCTAAGGGATGGAATTCTACACAAACCGGATTGTTACATTGGGATCTAACCTATCCTTATCGGGTAAGTCTCGAAAGGGTTAGTTCTAAACAACTATCCTAGCACACTTAATCCAATGGCGGCTTGTGAGGCTCACCACTACCTAAGGTTTGTCATCTTTGGAATCTAAGAGTAAGGATTACCGGGTAAGTATCTCCTAACACTTAGTTGCTAACACTAGGTCACCCTAGAGTAGATTTAACTCAACAAACACTAGGATTTCAACATTCTAACAATCTAAAACTAGATCCATCGAACCAGGGAGAATCACGGGGTGTTCTACCAAGTCCACGGCCGTGGTTTGGCAAGAACAACCCGTGGACTCTAACAGAGGCTACGTCCAAGTAAGTGACTCATCCAAGAGCAAATCTAAGTCCATCGTATCATAGTCCTAGCCATAACCATCCTTTCCTTACCCTAGAATCACATCTATTTAGCCTACAACATGCATCATAACAATCGAAATCATCAAGCATAAAATCATAGTTTCCATTTGCAAGATAATGAAGAGAAAGAGATGAACAAGTGAAGTAAACAAAACCAAGCTGAAAGTAAGATTAAAATGACTCACAACCCTTCCAAAAGAAGGTTTAGATGGTTCATACAACTCTAGAAATCGATTCCGAAATTCTTCACTACAAAGGCTATCAAGGTCTAACAATGGTGTGTTCTTCTCCTTCTTTTCCAATGGAGCTCTTCTTCTTCCTCCAATGGTAGCTTCCCTCCTTAGAGAATCTTCTTGTTGTGCTTGGGAATGTGGAATTGGATAGTGGAATGGAAGATGAAAGATGCCCCTCTCAGCCAATGCAGGACCACTTTTATACTACAACTTTGCAAGAGCTGGCCAAGAGATCGTGGCACAGCTGTCACAACCGTCTGGCAAGAACCACGGTTGGTTCCACGGCCGTGGAATTGCAGTGAACCGTGGTTTGGTGCTTCAGCGTTGCCTTGGTTCATTAAGCTTTGATTTGGTGCATGGCTTGTATTGGCAAGGTTCCATGAGTCCTCTTTAGCCCTTAGCTTGCATTCAAATGAGTCCGAGGGTGTGTCATTTTGATGAACGATCCTCAAACGTATCGTTTTAAGCTCCTAATTCTCCCAAAATACCTACAAAGCAATGCAAGAGTCCGTGTAGATGTCTATCTCGACAAATTATGTGAATTGAGTGCAAACGTCGTGAACTAGCGCTAAACCATGCATGAATGAGTGAGAAATCTATCTAAATGACTACCTAAACCTAAGTCATAAATCGTGTTATCATGAGTCTTGAATTCAAGGTCCCTTTTATTCCCTTCCCTCCCTCGTTATCCCTCTTTCTAATCAATCACTTAGTGGCGCAAGAATTGATTTCTATTCCTCCTGTATTGATAGCATCGTACACCAACGAGTACCAGCAGATCGAATGACCTTCCCCATCGTCCCAGGATCTTCACTAAGGTGCAACCAAGAACCTTAGTAAAGGTAACTAGATCTCCTCTCCCTCCCTTGGATACATAGCTTCGGTAATAGAATTGGTTAGAGTGTACTGGTGTGTAGCTGGTGGAATTAGGACCTTGGACCAGTAGGTAGTTTAGACTAGAAGAGTGTTGTCAAAATGGGGAGAAACAAGGACTTGCTGTAAATGATTTTTGTTTTCTTCAGTTTTGAAGTTTGAAACTGTCAATCTTGTAAATCAATGTTAAGGAGTTAGAGTGAAGATCCACCGTTGAAATTTTTATAGGTCATAGATAGATATATTTAGTTTACCGTGCTAAAATTTGAGAGTAAATGAACGGTCGGATTAGAAGTTATAAGGTTCCAAAGTAGAGTAGTTGAGCTGTTTTTCCAGCAGTGAAAATTTGGCTAAGTATAGAAACTCTGGGTGTTGTAGCCGACTTTAGAGAATTTTCTAGAAGTGATGGTTGGACAGTTTTAAGAAATTATTGCTTCTATGAGTAGATTACATATCATAGATGACCTATAAAATTATTTCGGAATTTTTATAAATCTATACGAGCTTCATATTTGGAGCCAAAGTTGGATCCTAGTGATTTTTGGAAAATAGAATAAAATGTGTAGTTTTCTAGTTTCTATCCAAACTCATCCTTAAGAATTCGAATATGGAATTTTAGTCTCAAATAAGAGTTTAAGCATAAATTATGAGATTTTTTGAAGATTCGGGACCAAGGGTAAAATAGTCATTTTACCTTAAATGAGTACTGTAATAATTTCTGTTCCAATAGGATCTTGTATCTTAGGAGTTTTAGACTTCTAAGTACCTAGGAAATGTGTTGATCCACTTGCCTCCTTTAACAGGCCACTAAGTTTCTGCAGTTACAGACCCAGTGGTAATTAAGAGAGTCGAGATCTGATTCAAGTAAATCCTTTGGGCTTACTTAGCTAACTTCTAGATATGAGTGTGGATAATGATAGTGGTGTGTAAATGATATGTTTATAGTTGTATTCTAGTAGTAATTATCTACCGACCTATACATTGGCCTAAGAGTAATGGGCGATGGCATTTTGGTCAGTTAGCTTGAGGACGCTGTGGTTTTCTTTAGGGACTAGTCCACACTCGGTTTGTAGTGATGCTACCGGCGGAGGTATGCTAGACCTACACCCGGTTGGATAACGAACGGAGGCGAGCACTTTTAAGAGTTCTCGTGCCACAACTGTAAAATGGAATAAAGTGACTCACTTAATTAGTAGATAAAAACCGGTTTGTGTAACACCCCAAATCCGCGGGACTCGGGGCGCTACGGTTTGGGGCCTCACAATGGGTCCGACCTTTAGCCTGACAACAATTTCACCGGATCTTGCAACAAGGCACAAATAAAGGCCAAAACCGAAATACATTTTTATGCAATGTTACGAAACCCAAAAAAAAAGAAAGGAAAGACTTCATCCGTCCTTACAACAACATCAACATAATATATAATAACAACAACACAAGGACTCCAAAACCCAACTCAACCTAAGATGTACGGAACCCCGGCTGCCCACTCCTCCGGATCACTCGGCCACATCCTATCCTGCACATCAACTACAACAATCGGTATAAAACCGTTAGCTTACATTCTAGGCATTATAAGAATAATATGGCACAAACACAAATAGGAACACAAACACACAACATGTTCATAAACATACACATCCTTTACTTATTATCTTTTTAGGTTGTTCCATATCTAATCCATTCGTCCAAGTGTGACACGAGAGTCTTATAACTCTCTCCTCTGTCCCCGTGTAACCAATAGGAGTGTGGCGGCGCCCAACCCGTATACCCTGAGGGAGTGATGAAGAAGCCCGCCCGTATACCGTGTATGGCCTGGTCGCAGAGATCCCCCCAGTCTCCCTTGGGAAACGGAGCGGTGATGTCACCGCCCGATAATAATAGTAACAATGGGCCAAATAATATATATAGTCAAGTAATCTTAATCCGGTTTCATGATCAAAAGCGATAAAACACACGCCACCATAATGTATCCAAATAATGCATAAAAGCGGCTAAGTAAGTCCGAGGACTTACCTCGTCTCAAAGCTAAACAAAACCAATATCACTCTCCGAAGGAATATAACCAAAGCCTGTTCAAGACAATGCACGATAATCAACAACTACTCACAAGCTAGAAGTCCTTAGACTTCTAGTTCTATATCATCTTATTAGGTCATACGTTCTCATAATCTAGGATACACTCCTAACCCTCACAACTCACGAGATCTCAACTATATCCCCTAGTGCTAGGATACTCTCATCCTAAATTTGCAATCTCAACCCGCATATGAATACCACCTAGTGTCTCACAAGATCAACCACAAGACTCACAATTGTATAACAACTCAAGATCAACACACCACATGTCATAGAATATCAATAACCTCAAACACTCACCTAGAGGTTCCAAGCCACTACTTGGCATTTGCCCTAAGTTATGCTAGATACAACCTAGCATGATTCTACCACTAAACATAACTAAATCGAGGAAGAAGGTACTCACACACAATCCAAGGTTGAAGGTGATCTACG
Organism: Fagopyrum homotropicum; assembly: GCA_033239125.1. NCBI lineage: Eukaryota > Viridiplantae > Streptophyta > Magnoliopsida > Caryophyllales > Polygonaceae > Fagopyrum > Fagopyrum homotropicum. The sequence goes on from BSWB01000005.1 coordinate 52,370,314, forward strand.
GACGTCGAGATTGGATTCGTTGGTCTATAACGGCCGCGTCCGAACCTAAAACCAAAGCTAAGGAAATTTAGCTCATATGCTAAATTTGAACGGAGGATTTAACGTATATAAATGTAAGAAAATTGCTTTCAAAACCAAGGTTAAAACTCGTAAAAACATTTCCGGGGATTTATAAAATTAATATAACCATAGGTAAAAAATTTGCAATTAAATTTTTCCGGGCAACCATGAAACTCACCAAACTCGGGCCATATTTCTGAAATACTCTTTGGGTCAAAACTATGATTATACACAAGGGAAAAACTGCGCATTTCCTGAAAAGAGGGCCAAGATTGCAATAAAACAATTTGGGTCCATTTCTGTAATTAATTCTGCAGGAGGGTATTTTATTCACATCCAAAAACTAGGTCTAAAACTGTAAATACAAAACAGTGGGTCAAAAGTGTAATTAATTAAGAAAAGAGGGGTCAAAATTACAAAACAATCAAATAAACAACAACGAATCTTTCAACCTAAACGAACGAGGCAAAGAAGAGAAAGGGCAGGGCCTCCTGGCGGCCTGCGCAGGTGGAGGAAGGGGAAACGCAGGCAGCCGAGTCAGCCTTCTGTCTCCGGGGCAGGTGAGGGTGAGAGCGAGGCGGCAAGGGCCGCTCTCCGGCGAGGTGCTGCTGTCCCTGGTGCGGCAGAAGGCGGTGTGGAGGGTCCTCTGTTGCTTGCCAATGCTGCCTGTAATTGAAAGGTGAAGAAGGTTCAGAAGGCCCGCAGTCTCGATCCGAGGTACAGAGAGGGAGACAACCAAGGGTAGTCTTGCTGCTGTTCGTTCACCTATCACAAGGGAGGGGAAAAGGGGGTTCTGCGTTGAGGAACATACAAAAGGGAGAGAAGTGAGAGGCCTGCTGGTAATGTAGAAGGAGGCCGGAATTCACTGCAACAAGAGGAGAACGAGGAGTCACCTACGGCGCAAAATTGAGGAGTCGGACTTTGTAGAAGCGTGAGGAGAAGCAACGTCAGGAGAGGGGAGATCCGGAAGTCGGTCTGCTCCTCTGCTGAGCGTATCACGCCAACGCAGGAATAAAGAAGAAAAAAGAAGATAGAAAGAAAAGAAGGAAATAGGAGAAAAGGAAAAAAAAAGGAAATAAGCAAAGAGGAGTGATTTAAAATAACTAACTCGATTAAATATTTCAGATCTCCGAATCGGGAATTTCCGACTTTTCCGACTAAACAATAAAAATACGGAAAATACGTATACGTACACCAAAACAATAAAATACCCGGGAAGATATATTTATAAATAATAATTAAAAGAATATCGTGCTACGAACGAATCCAAACTAGGGCGAAATAGGAACCGGAACGCATCCAAAAGAACGAGGCGTTACAATAGGTCCTCCAAAAAAAAAGTTTCGTCCCGAAACTTTCTAAACACTGAACTCTCAAACAAACCCGGCTCGATAACCTCTCGGAACACTATAACGTGGTAACTATGGCCTTCTAATCCAAAGTCTACTCGCATAAACACATCAAGACTCGCAAGATATACACATATGGAACACACATAACATATAACGTCACAAATGAAATAAGCAAAACCAAGGAAAAATCTTGGGACTAACCCGACGTTCCTATAGATATCGTTAAACCTACGTAAAACTCGACTAAAGATACTATCCTATGTCTTCCAGTTAGCCTCATCGGCTCCTCGTCTCGACTAGATCATCACAACGGACTACATGTCTCGAGTCATGTATGTACTCCCTCGACTGATGCACATGAACCCCGGGTGAACACCTTCTACTCTCAACGGTCACACCAACTAGTAAAACCACTTTCCCCACTTGCGCTAAGATTTCAGAAGGGTCCGATATATCGGAATTCCAACTTCCTTCTCGGGTCTTTCTCAGTACATTATTTCCATTATGTTTCTCTTTTATTTTTTTCTAACAAGAAGATCGGATTTCCAATATATACCGTTGGCTTTGGTTCTTGTCAAACCCAACTTTGATGTTGCTTTCTCATTTCTTGTTGTCAATTCTAAGTGAGGAAGGAAGTACTTTCATTCACACCGCTTCTACTAACGAGACGTGCATGCTATTACCTTTACATCATTCCACAATACTCGGTCAAAACCTTCTCTTGAAGGATCACTTGTCCACTTCAAACCCATAATACCTCAAGGTAAATCAAAACAGTTGCACCAATGAATCTCCTCTTAACTCTCAGAAACTATATTGTCAATTCTTCGTCCCATTCAATACTTCATCGTCATCCGTAGTAGGTTACCATAAAAGGTGTTACATAACTTCTCCCTTCACATATCTAGTAAAGCTCAGCACATCTAAGATAACCTGTAACTCCTTCCATATCTCTTGGGGTTGTCATCCCGATACAACTTGTCATACGACTTCTCTCTCGTAGTGACTCTGGTTGGTCCGAAATGCGTATTTGCAATATTTGAGTCTCGAATACACAAAGGGTGACAATCAAATCTTAACTTAATCCTAGAAGAGATTACAACCCTTGCAACTGATCGAGTAGATCTCCCATTTGTTGTAAGGGATATTGGCCCTTCATTGTCATCTTGCTCAACTTATAGAAATCAATGTATACACGGAGATAAGCGTCTCTCCTTCCGCAAACTGGTGTTCTCCATAACAACTTCAAATGAAGAGTTTAAGATATATTCCCATATGAACATCAAATCAAGAGTTCAAGATAATATTCGGTGTTCTCCATAGCATTTCACTATTCTAATGAACTCTTTTTCAATAAGTTCTTACAATTGCTCCTTCACTTGCTTCCGTAGCTCGTGACTTTTCATAAGTGTCATTCCACAGGGCGCCTTAGATATCGGAATTGAGTCGAGCTTTACCTTAGGGGAAAAGTCCACATTTTGACGTATTGGGACTCCGGGGTATCTCGGGTTCCATCTTTTCTCTCCCCGTCTCATATCGTAATAGCCGACACAAACTTGTCTTATTACTTTACAAGTGTCATGACACAATTGATCTACCTCGATCTATTGAGGTGACGTCTTTAAAACTCGTGTATTATTCCATCTTAAGCTATGACAGTGTATGTCCTCTTTCAAGGGTCCTTCATCTCCGGAACTCGGGAGACTTGTTCCAATAATCTTTTTAAGGTTTCACACTTATGTGAAGTCATGAAGGTCCTAACTGCTGGACTTACTCACGCCTTATAATATATTAATATTACCTTCTTCGTATTCTACCAAACCTTGCATCAATCCTTCGAGTATGTGTAGAACTTACTCCCTTTTCTTATGTAACGTCCAATCGACCGTAGAGGTTCTATACTCAATCTCTCATGTACTTCTTGTACATCTCACATCGACTTTAAACTTCAAAACATCAGTCTTCCCTTACTATTGGTGGTCACCGTATGTATTTCTCGGTATTCTATGTACAACTACAATGGAAGCCTCATCTTACGGTTGATCCACTAGCTCCCTTTACCATGATCACACCTTAGAAGTTGTAACCCGTGGCGTTCCTCCATATGTCAATCCCATGACCTAAGAAGGTCGTGTAAGATCGTTATCATCTCATCCTCGGAGGTCTTGTTATAACTACTTGCTTGAACTCGTTCAACATTATTTGATTTAAGACAAATGCGCGTCCATTGATGTACCTCCTTACTATTGACATTGATCCACCGCGACTACTCCAAGCTCTTGTTCCCGATCCTATATGTTCCCATAGTATTGTTTACTCTTCCCATCTACACACATCCAAAGACAACCCGCACTTGTGCGTTCTCAGTTGTCACCGATTAACTTGTATCTGACCTTCTTCAAAGTTAACGACTTACCCTCCTACCATACTTCCATGCTACCATACTCCTGAAAGGATACCCTGTCGGGGTACTTTGTCATAACTTCACTAGCTCATTTTACTCTGCTTCAACTCCGTTAGATCTTTCTACGCTCCTCTCTTCCTTCCGCTTATGTAAGATAACCATACCTACCCAACTCTCTCGTCTCACGTGTCCTACCTTTATACGCTTGACCGCTCTTCATAATGTTTTGCAAATGCACTCCTCAAATATTCTGACATTAATTAGCCCCCACTCGCATCCTTCTTGGTTGATGACTTAAGTTCTTCCATCCAGCTCCTTGTTTCCTCTTTCATCTTCTAAAGATCATCATCTTCACACACTCCCTCCTTCTTAGCGTTGATTAGTCTCATCACAATGACGGCAATCAATTGACTCTCACGGTAATACCACTATGTGAATTTTCACCAAGTGATCTTCCTCGTAACTCTAAAACTTCTGAATAAGTCACTCGCTTAGAATCCCGCAAAGATCGTCACTACACCCTCCAGTACTTCCGTAAACTTAACTTCTGGTTCTCGTCAATCTTTCTAATTTCTTGGACCGCTCTTTTCATCTTGACTCCCATACTTAGGAGCGCCTATTGTTAACTCGTCTTACTTATAACGCCACTTTTATTCTCGAGCAAGAATGTAGTCCCCTTTACTTGATTCGCATCTTTAGTTCATTGACACCGCACTTGGAAAATTTTTTAAGTTCGTTGTCTCTAGTTGCCTCATTGATGCTCCTTCATTGTTTCCTTTATACCGCTCTCATGTCTTTATGTCGCTTTTATATTGGTATCGTCTCCATCTTGTTTCACTTAAGTCGACACGAGGTTCCCTTCTATTTGTTTGTCCTTTGGTTACGTTATCTCTAGTCTTCTTCTTCGATGTCCTCTTAAAGGAGTCCGAGAAATCACTGGGGTGCTTGCAAAAACTTGATGCTCAACTCAATAACTTGATGTATACTATCCTAAGCGAAAAGGTGTTGTCCAAGGGGGTGATGATAGCTTTCTATCATCTTAGCTATAAGGATCTCTATCACTAGTATGATATTTACATACCATATGTTTATATATAAATATATAAAGATATAAACGTCATGCTACTACTATAAACATAACTAGTCCATAAACAATTTACAATTAAACATACAAGTATAGTCCAAAACATCCTAAATCCACATATCTACATATATACACATATATCCATAATATAATAATCAATAACTACATTGCCGAGATCCGCGGAGGAAGTGGTGGTCCCGTACATTCTATCCCAACTGACTCATGCACATGATTTGAAAACGAAATTCATTTCTTTAAAACTCAGAACCCTTGAGGGTTCTGTTTATTTTTTATTCGGCCTTTAGAAGATTGCGAGTGCCATTGTTGTCAACCTAGGGCTCTGATACCACTTTTGTAACACCTCAAATCCGTGAGACTCGGGGCGCTATGGTTTGGGGCCTCACAATGGGTCCCGACCCTTAGCCTGACAACAATTTCACCGGATCTTGCAACAAGACACAAATAAAAGCCAAAACCGAAATACATTTTTATGCAATGTTACGAAACACGAAAAAAAAAGAAAGGAAAGACTTCAGCCGTCCTTACAACAACATCAACATAATATATAATAACAACAACACAAGGACTCCAAAACCCAACTCAACCTAAGATGTACGGAACCCCGGCTGCCCACTCCTCCGGATCACTCGGCCACATCCTATCCTGCACATCAACTACAACAATCGGTATAAAACCGTTTGCTCACATTCTAGGCATTATAAGAATAATATGGCACACACACACATAGGAACACAAACACACAACATGTTCATAAACATACACATCCTTTACTTATTATCTTTTTAGGTTATTCCATATCTAATCCATTCGTCCAAGTGTGACACGAGAGTCTTATAACTCTCGCCTCTGTCCCCGTGTAACCAACAGGAGTGTGGCGGCGCCCAACCCGTATACCCTGAGGGAGTGATGAAGAAGCCCGCCCGTATACCGTGTATGGCTTGCTCGCAGAGATCCCCCCAGTCTCCCTCGGGAAACTGAGCGGTGATGTCACCGCCAGATAATAATAGTAACAATGGGCCAAATAATATATATAGTCAAGTAATCCTAATCCGGTTTCATGATCAAAAGCGATAAAACACATGCCACCATAATGTATCCAAATAATGCATAAAAGCGGCTAAGTAAGCCCGAGGACTTACCTCGTCTCAAAGCTAAACAAAACAAATATCACTCTCCGAAGGAATATAACCAAAGCATGTTCAAGACAATGCACGATAATCAACAACTACTCACAAGCTAGAAGTCCTTAGACTTCTAGTTCTATATCATCTTATTAGGTCATACGTTCTCATAATCTAGGATACACTCCTAACCCTCACAACTCACGAGATCTCAACTATATCCCCAAGTGCTAGGATACTCTCATCCTAAACTTTGCAATCTCAACCCGCATATGAATACCACCTCAAGTCTCACAAGATCAACCACAAGACTCACAATTGTATAACAACTCAAGATCAACACACCACATGTCATAGAACATCAATAACCTCAAACACTCACCTAGAGGTTCCAAGCCACTACTTGGCATTTGCCCTAAGTTATGCTAGATCCAACCTAGCATGATTCTACCACTAAACATAACTAAATCGAGGAAGAAGGTACTCACACACGATCCAAGGTTGAAGGTGATCTACGGACGTCGAGATTGGATTCGTTGGTCTATAACGGCCGCTTCCGAACCTAAAACCAAAGCTAAGGAAATTTAGCTCATATGCTAAATTTGAACGGAGGATTTAACGTATATACATCTAAGAAAATTGCTTTCAAAACCAAGGTTAAAACTCGTAAAAACATTTCCGGGGATTTATAAAATTAATATAACCATAGGTCAAAAATTCGCAATTAAATTTTTCCGGGCAACCATGAAACTCACCAAACTTGGGCCATATTTCCGAAATACTCTTTGGGTCAAAACTATGATTATACACAAGGGCAAAACTGCGCATTTCCTGAAAAGAGGGCCAAGATTGCAATAAAACAATTTGGGTCCATTTCTGTAATTAATTCTGCAGGAGGGTATTTTATTCACATCCAAAAACTAGGTCTAAAACTGTAAATACAAAACAGTGGGTCAAAAGTGTAATTAATTAAGAAAAGAGGGGTCAAAATTACAAAACAATCAAATAAACAACAACGACTCTTTCAACCTGAACGAACGAGGCAAAGAAGAGAAAGGGCAGGGCCTCCTGGCGGCCTGCGCAGGTGGAGGAAGGGGAAACGCGGGCAGCCGAGTCAGCCTTCTGTCTCCGGGGCAGGTGAGGGCGAGAGCAAGGCGGCAAGGGCCGCTCTCCGGCGAGGTGCTGCTGTCCCTGGTGCGGCAGAAGGCGGTGTGGAGGGTCCTTTGTTGCTTGCCAATGCTGCCTGTAATTGAAAGGTGAAGAAGGTTCAGAAGGCCCGCAGTCTCGATCCGAGGTACAGAGAGGGAGACAACCAAGGGTAGTCTTGTTGTTGTTCGTTCACCTATCACAAGGGAGGGGAAAAGGGGGTTCTGCGTTGAGGAGCAAACAAAAGGGAGAGGAGTGAGAGGCCTGCTGGTGATGTAGAAGAAGGCCGGAATTCACTGCAACGAGAGGAGAACGAGGAGTCACCTACGGCGCAGAATTGAGGAGTCGGACCTTGTAGAAGCGTGAGGAGAAGCAACGTCAGGAGAGGGGAGATCCAGAAGTCGGTCTGCTCCTCTGCTGAGCGTATCACGCCAACGCAGGAATAAAGAAGAAAAAAGAAGATAGAAAGAAAAGAAGGAAATAGGAGAAAAGGAAAAAAAAAAAAGGAAATAAGCAAAGAGGAGTGATTGAAAATAACTAACTCGATTAAATATTTCGGATCTCCGAATCGGGAATTTCCGACTTTTCCGACTAAACAATAAAAATACGGAAAATACGTATACGTACACCAAAACAATAAAATACCCGGGAAGATGTATTTATAAATAATAATTAAAAGAATATCGTGCTACGAACGAATCGAAACTAGGGCGAAATAGAAACCGAAACGCATCCAAAAGAATGAGGCGTTACAGTTTGTGTGCCAACATGATGATTGTTTATGTTATCTTGAGTGTGTTTGTGCTATTATTATTTCTGCTTATATCTGGATAGTTAGCTAACAATTATATTTGTTGTGTAGATGTACCGTAGGTTAGAGCAGATGCCGAGTAATCCGGATGGTAGTGGTCAGCCGGGGTGTCGTACTTCTTAGGACGAGTTGCAGATTCTTTTATTGTTGGTCTTTCAGTTATGACCATTTTCATATTCTCAGATTGTGAGACTTTGTTATTTATGGCTGTTAGTATTTCTGGTCACATTCATGACTTTGTTAAAACATACTTTATGATTTCTGGTTTTTCCTTATCTTTGCCTTGTTGTAAGATCTAGTTAAGTTGTTGTCAAAATAAGGTCGGGACCCACTGTGAGGTCCTAACCAGTAGCTCCCCGAGTTCCGAAAGGGGTATGAGTTTTCCAAAGGAATTTTGGTTTTCAAAATGCATGCATAGTCGGGTTGGGATAGAAAGTACGGACGACCACCACTACCTTCGCGGATCTCGGCATTCTTAGTATTATCACTTTAGACTTTTACTGCTTTTGACCGATTGGCTAGATTATAACTATAGTTGTTATCATTCGTGTAGATGACACGTACTAGGGCTACACCAGCTACCGGTCGAGGTAGATGTCGTCCACCTCTTCCTCCAGCTAGACAGGATAGGGGTGATAGGACTTCTGCTGTTAGAGGTCGTGGCCGTGGAGGTAGACCTCCACTGGCGAGAGGTCGACGACGAGATCCTCGAGAGGATCCACCCGCATCGAGCATGCCAGATGCTGCAGTGGAAGAGGTAACTAAGAGTATGGTTCCCGAGGTCGGGAATGAGACCGCTGCTAGGTGAGGAGCACGGAGAGCACGTTTGACTGAGTCATGACGCATTTCTATAGGGACATATGAGTATAGAGAGTACAGAGCATACGTCCAGCGTATGCACAAGGATCAGGCCGTGGCAGGGGACGTGGTGGTACTACTGACACCAGAGGAGCCCCGTCGGGAGTGTTTGAGCTTAGGAGTGTTGATCAGCCAACGACACCGGTGACCATAAGTACTATCTGGATTCATGATTTACATGTGCGAGTTATGTTTGATACGGGTGCTACGAACACCTTTATATTAGATGCATGCGTAGATAGGTTGTCCTTAGCTACGGTAGAGGGAGTACCTTTTGTAGTTGGGTTACCTGATGGGGGTAAGATTAGAGGATCCCGTGAGATTCATGACTGCCCTATTCATCTGGGAGATCGGGATTGGCTGGTAGATTTCATAGTCATGCCCTTAGGACATGAGGATGTAATCTTGGGGATAGCTTGGATGACGAGACATGGAGCGGTCTTAGACATTGGCAGGAGAACTGTGACTGTCGCCACTGAGGAGGGTCACCGAGTGATATTTCGAGGTTGGGACCTTGGAAAGTCCGGCACGGTTATCGGCGCAATGAGAGTAGCGAGACTATTATCATAGGGTTGCGAGGCCTTTTGGTGTTATGCCATGAAGGAACGCAAGAGCCTGACAGTAGAGGAGAAACCAATTGCATGCGAGTTTGCAGAGGTATTCAATGACGATCTGCCAAGGTTACCCCCATAGAGGAGTGTTGATTTCAGCATTGAGTTAGAGCCGGGCACGAGACCGATCTCGAAGGCCCCGTACCGTATGGCACCGATAGAGTTGCTTGAGTTGAAGAAGCAGTTAGAGGAGTTAGCGAAGAAGGGCTTCATACGCCCTAGTGTTTCGCCCTGGGGAGCACCGGTGTTATTTGTGAGGAAGAAGGATGGATCAATGAGGTTATGCATCGATTACAAAGAGTTGAACATGGTCACCATCAAGAACAAGTATCCACCTCCTCGCATAGATGATCTGTTGGACCAGTTGCATGGAGCGTTAGTGTTTTTGCGGATAGACTTGAGGTCGGGTTATAACCAGCTGAGGTTGAGGGACCTGGACATACCTAAGACGGCGTTCTGGACTAGGTATGGCCACTATGAGTTTGTAGTGATGTCATTCGGGCTCACTAATGCGCCAGCGGTATTCATGGAGTTGATGAACGGGATTTTCATCGACTTCTTAGACCAGTTTGTAGTGGTCTTCATTGACGACATCCTAGTTTACTCTAGGAGTTGAGAGGAGCATGTCAGGCACTTGAGGACAATATTACAGATTCTGCAAGATAGCCAGCTTTATGCAAAGTTGTCCAAGTGCGAGTTTTGGATGTCAGAGGTGGCTTTCCTAGGCCATGTAGTGACTACTGAGGGGATTAAGGTTGATTCGGCGAAGGTCGAGTTAGTGTCTTCTTGGCAACCTCCGAAGAATGTTAAGGAGGTTTGCAGCTTTCTAGGTTTGGCAGGTTACTACCGCTGGTTTGTGGAAGGGTTTTCCCTTATTGCCCCACCACTTACCTGTCTTCCGAGGAAAACTACTCTGTTCGTTTGGTCTGAGCCGTCTTAGAAGAGTTTTGAAGAGCTGAAGAGGAGATTGACGTCTGCTCCGATTTCAGCACAACCTGAGGGTACAAAGGACTTTGTGGTATACAGTGACGCATCCAAGCTAGGCTTGGGGTGTGTCTTGATGGAGAGGGGTAAGTTCATAGCTTATGCTTCTCGCTAACTGAAGACGTATGAGGGGAACTACCAAACACACGACCTAGAGTTTGCTGCAGTAGTCCATGCCCTTAAGATCTGGCATCACTATCTCTATTGGGCGACATGTCAGATCTTCACAGACCATAAGAGTCTGAAATACATATTCACCCAGCGGGAGTTGAATAACCGCCAGAGGCGGTGGCTAGAGTTGATCAAGGATTTCGACCTTGAGATATCTAACACCCCGGAAAAGCGAATGTAGTTACTGACGCTTTGAGTCGAAAGATGCGTCAGGGGAAGGCGATAGCCCGGTTTACAGTGCAACCGCAGTTGCAGAGGGATTTAGATTGGTTAGAGGTAGAGATTTAGTTTCCAGATATAGTGCATAAGTGTAATAGCTAGGATTTCCGAATTCTAATTAATGTTGATTAACTTAATTAGTGATAGTAATTGACATATAACTCACGAAGATTGCATAAGTGTTGAGTATAAGTCCCACCGTTATGCTCCTGGCGTAATTTTGGGCTTATGGTGAAATTTTCACTTTTTCCCCCGGGTAATTATTTTTACCCTCCGGTATTATTTGGAGCATTTGGGAGCTCCAATTAATAAAAATTTAGTTGAAAGAAATGATCAGGACATCGGACATGTCCTAGATATGAAATAACATGGAAAGGCAAAACGTAGAAAAGAGTCGCTATTTCGTTTCTTAACGGCTAAGAAAGACGGCTTAGGAATACACGTTTTCCGAAGCAATTGTGGAATAATTATCCCTACAATATTCAAGATCTATTATTCCAATTTCGAGAAGTTTGGAGAAGGGGGTTCAACCCGCCATTGGATCGATAAAAGGATAATTATCGACTTCGCTAAAGGATAATTATCGACTTCACTATAAATAGCGGAAAATCGTTTATTAATTCATTTCCTTTCACGTTTCCTCGTAAAAGCTCTGATTTCTCTCAAACTTCAAACTCAGATCTACTCTCCGTTTCTAATCTGATTTCAATTCCGTTTGAGTTTTTGGATTCCTCTCTTCATTCTCTTCAAATCGGTACCGAGTTTCTGCATTTCCGAGCAGATAAGGACCTAGTCGAGCATATATGTCACCAGGACAGTTCTGTCGCTCAGATTCCGGTGAATTTGATGATGTACATGTGTAGCCTGCGTTGTTGTGATTCCGAATCTTGTTTCAGATCGTCAATCGGGTTAGTAACGAATAAGTTATGAATTTATTCATTTTCCGTACTGAGATTTGGCCTAAATTGACCTTAGGCTTTTCAAAATGGATAATTAGAAATTCCATTATGATCATTATATTATTCTGGTGTTTATGGGTTGTTTGTTTGATGAAATCTGATAACAGGTGGGTTTAGAAATGACATGCGGGCAAAACGTTATTTTGGTGAAATTTAATTAATTAGTTAAAGGTTAATTAATTAAATTAGGATTAAATTTGAGATTGAGGAATACTGATTAGATGCATGCTAGGTGTCAGAATGAGTTGAGGATCATGATGATGTTATGGATATCGGTTATGGCTTTAAGGTTTAGTATGTGTACGAGTATGATGAGATGTTATGTTGAGGATATGCCTTAGGCATCTATGAATGTGTTGAGGATCTGAGGTTTAGATTTGAGATATAGGTTGGTTGTGGTTAGTGAGATGAGTCTCCTAACCTTTACATTATGTGATTGTGTGTGCCTTGCTATTGCAGGCGTTGATTACTTCCCCAAGGGGAAGCTGTGACGTGGTACAGGTTACGAGTATATCAGGTAAGTCCATAGGACTTACTTAGCATGCAGTTGTGGATTTTATGATTGTGATGGTTATGTGTGTTCATATGATTGTACATTTATAACCTAAACCGGACTAGGATGACCATTCATTACATTTATTTGGCCAAAGTGTATTATAACGGGCGGTAACCGCCGGTCTCCGCCTGCTGGTTAGGAGGAGGTGCCCTGAAGATGATCTCACAGGAGGGGACGAGTGAAGGTCACCCTCATGCAAAACTCCTGTGTTACGTTGGATGGGACAGGGTTCTTGAGGCTCCTCGTGTTACAAAAGAAGTTGAATTAGTAATCGAATAACCTAATGAAAGATAATAAATGAATGTGTGTGGCATTGCATGTTTGAGATGTTGATGTGTTGTTGTGCTATTACCTTCATCCTTTTCATTGTTGTAGCTAACGGTTTCATACCGTGTTGTAATGTTCTGCAGGTTAGGAATACTGCAGAGTGAGCCAGGTGGTGTGACAAGCCGACGACTTCTGTACATTAGGATGCGTGGGATGTGGGATCTTTTGTGGTTGTGGTTTATGTTGTTGTTTTGTACTCGGCTATGAGTTTGTAAACTCTTTTTATGTATCATACTCATCTTTTATGTATTTGATTTTAATCTACGTGTGCCTTGTTTTAAGATCCAGTGAACTTGTTGTCAGGCTAGGGTCAGGATCCATTGTGAGATCCTAGCCCAATGTGACACTCCAAGTCCCGCGGATTTGGGGTGTTACAGAGTTGGTATCAGAGCCTTAGGTTGACAACAATGGCACTTGCTATCTGCAATAAAGGTAGAGTGGATAAATAAACAGAACCCACATGGGGTCTGGCTTTTCAAAAGGTTTTGGTTTTAAGCGAGTACAGATGTTTTGGGATAGTATGTACAGAATTCGTCACCCATCTCAGGATCTCGACAGTGTAGATATATATATATATATATATATATATATATATATATATTTCTTTTATGTGCTGATGTGTATGCATGTAATAATGAGTATTATATATATATATATATATATATCGATACATATGTCATATATATAGCCTTATAAGTTTAGGGGCGTATATTCCACAGATGGCTCAGACTAGAGCAGTATCTGTAGTGGGACTAGATAGGGGTATGTTCGCCACTTAGCGTGCGTGCAAATAAGCTTTAAATTTATAAAACTAGAATCAAGCAAGCGAACCCGCAGTGTACGGATCGACGTAGTTAAGCAAGAATTCCAGAGTATCGAACACAGGGATTTGGGGGAACAAATTCGATTTCAGATTATCAAGCAGGTAAATGTAAGAGCTTTGCAAATTATTGGGAAAACAACAATCCTACAGATCCAAGTATCCAGCTGTGGCTATCGATTCAAGGTATACTAATGATGTAAGAACAGAGTTGAGATATGCAAAGGTATGCTAATGTAAGGTAATTGTACGGTGAAGTTCCAAAAACCTTATATGACTCACCTATAAGACACTCTCTATAAAGGTTGTTGAGGCTTCAATATAGAAAGGATCTAAAGGTAAGAATTAATGTCAAATACCCAAACTTGTAATCCAAGGATCAAGACTAACTAAATCGATTAAGGTTGTGACACTCACAATCGAGGTGGAGGTTGTTGAGGCTTCACTACCACCTAGAAAAGGCAAGCCTAAACTAAGTTAAAGCAAATCTTTAACTTTGGATTAAAGTAAAAGCAGGTTCGTAAACTTAAGGGAAATCACGGTTAGTTCTTGAGGTTCCACGGCAGTGGACTCAAGAACAGGCCGTAATTTAAGGTTCGTCGGCGATTCTCTCTAACTCTCAGGGTCTAATCTATTTGCGATCGATCTATCATTATCTAAGCCACATTTATCAACCCTTCACCTTAGAATTGTTAAAGGTTTTTAGCCAACAATAGTCATTATGATATCAAATTCAAGGTTTAAAAGATTGAAGGATAAAAACTTCCGAAAACTTTCAATAAACTTCAAACCAATCTCAAAGTCACAATCAAGAGCAAATATCGTCACTAAATTCGGAAAAGAACAAACAAACACAATCTTAGATAAGAAGGAAGAACGGGATGTAAATCCGTCTTCTAAATCAAACCTAAACAAGAAGAGAAATCTTTTTGCAAACACTCTTCCGAATCTTCGATCTTCCGTCAATCCAGAAATCCCAATGACAAAGCGCAAAAGTCTCCTAAACACAATCTCCGTCAAGTGCGAGATTAGGGCAATTCCAAGCGTAAACGTAGGATGCGTTTATGCGGAAGCGCCAGTCTAAAGCGAGGTCGCCAAGTCTCTAAGCGGAGGTGACGGAATCTCTCTTCGTCCGTCCTTTTATAGGGCAAGATAAAATATCGGCCAGGCCCAATCTTCTGAAAGATCGTGGCTTAAAGTGTGGCGAAAAAGATCGCCAAGATCACGGTCGTGGAAGATTCCACGACCGTAATTTAGAGCGTGGAAATCAACACGGTTTGAAAACATGATTCCACGACCGTAGAAGCCACTGGAATGAATCACGCTTCACTTGCTAGGGTTCCACGGCCGTGGAACTGAACGTGGAAAGTAGTACGGCCGTATTTTAGAGCGTGGTTTAGGGCAAGAACATGATTCTTCCCTAGCCTCGTGCATTCCATAAGTTAGCTCTCTTTTGGCTCCTAAGAATGCCCTCAATCCATGGACATACTCAATCAACTCCTCCTTGCTAAATTCCGTTCGGAAATGACTCTCAATCACCTATAATCAACATAAAGCTTGTGTAGACATCCATATCGACAATATAGGCAAACTAGCTCACAAATGCAACAATGCTCAATCAAAGACTATCAATATGAATCAAATACACTTAGAAAACGTGCCTAAATTATCACAATATTTCATGCTAACAAATAACCCCATACTTGCAACTTGCTTGTCCCTAAGCAAGGTCTTTCAAAAGCTTTAAAACAAGAGTTAGGATGAAATATGTGTACCTTCTCAAAGCAATACTTCTTTTGGATGAATGTGCCTTCTAGTCAATAGATCATTCTCAAATCTTGCTAAAATCGTTTATAAGACTTTCATACACTTAATCAAAGAGTAAAAAGTAAAGAAAGCTCATGGATCAATCAAACTTCCATACAAGTATCATAACCTTTAAATATTATCAAAATCAATCATAAGAAACTTCAATTTAGATCACCAAGTCATATAACATTCTTTTGATCTTAAGGACTTTCAAAGAAAATGGTCTAGAATGTGGAAAGGGAAGGAAACTTTAAGGAATGTGGTGCATGAATCCGGGAAAGTGGACAACTACTCCTTCTTCTTCTTTTGCGGTTTCCGCAACACCTTCAACTTAGAGCTTCGCTCTCTTCTTTTCATTTTTCGACTTTACTTTTGGAGTTATGGACAGAGGTGCACAAAAACCGAAGCCTAGGAGATTGGCGTTTCTCAATTTTTATGAGATGCCTCAAACCCTTAGCGCACATACCATAATCCGCTAGGAATATCGCTCAATCCGACTTTGGCAAGACACAAACACCCGGCTATGTGAATGGTGCCGAGTTACTCATCGTCATGATTGACTTCCCCAAACCTACAATTTCTTTCTATTCTTTTGATTGCAAATAATTGCTCTCATGGCCTTCCCACATCAAACATGCCTTTTTCATTCACTTCTCCAAATTCCCAGATAGGTAAAGGAGGTCAATATTTCAATGAAGAGCTAAATGATCAAAGAAAGAAGAAAGAAAATATCGAATTGCCTTAATCATCTCAACAAAAAGTATAAGAACTTATAGTGTGATTTCAACTTCAATTTCTCAACATGATTTAAGTAACATTCATCACATTATGAAACTTGCAAAAGAGGTATAATCAACTCATTCAATTCCGTTTAAGTTCACTATTCGTTTAAGCATGCAATTGTCATCAAACTCAATTCACAGGTAGTGATTATCATGGAAATCATCTCAATTCCTTAGAAGCACAAAATTTTCAAAATTTTTCAATTTTTATGGGTTTTTCAAGTTCTTTTTCATGCAATGCAATAACGAAACATGCAACAATATAATGAACATGCAATGATAGTCTCGATAGAAGCAAACTTAGTGAGTAAGAGTTATTACAACTTTTAGTCACACCCCACCCCATACTTGGGACGAACATTGTCCCTAATGTTCAAAAGAAAGAAAGAAAAGAAAGAAAAGAAAAAGAAACTCACAAAGTGGTGGTGGAGCGGCTAAAGCAAACGGTCATGCAAATCAATCACTGCGGCGCTGGTGGAGGCGGGAATGGAGAGAAGCTAGGATCATAAAACCGCCCAAACTGCTGGCGGTAGACATCCCTCATCATGTGATCGAGGTCGTCCAAGCGTCCAACTCTAGCATCGGCTCGGATCTCCAATGCTCCTACTCTCTCCGAAAGACCAGTAGCCCAATCCGGCATCTGCTCATACCATCCCGGAGCCTGACTGTACCATGCTGGAGCGTCGGACGGTGCTGGTGCAGATGGTGTATCTGTAGCCCATGGAGGTGGAGCTCCATACCATGCAGGAGGTGTGTCAGCCCAAGTGGGTCTCTCACTCACGCTGGCGCGGCGAGAAGACGAGCCTGAAGCTCTAGTTGGACGTGGAGAACGTCTAAGCACATCGGGGGCCGCATCCGGCTGATCCGGAAACGTGCCAAACTCCTGCTCGGCTCCTCCTCCACCCTCAAACTGATCCCTCATCTCCTCCTCCTCAACAACGGGTGGTGGTGGAACATACGGAGGAGCTACAATCCTGTTCGCATGCATAGCAGCGAACGTCTCCTTCCAATTATGGCGTCCAGCCATAATGGAGTACTCTTGCAGCCACTCAATACCCCTACCGGTCCTGCTCTCCCAAGGCATGGCCGCATAAGGCGGACCTCTATGTGTGGGGAAGATGAGTCCTCTAGTCATGAAGGCATGAAGTCCTAAGGGTACGGCTGGTATGCGGGTACACGCAGAAAAATCAATACCCAAACTCCTAGCAAGGTGGGTAACTATCCCACCATATCCAATGTTGCCCTTCCTCTTATTCTTAAGCTTGCTCATAGTAGCAGCTAAGAGGGTGGCACAGTCAGCTCGGCGCCCATATAGCATAGAATACAGCAAAAAGAGCTCATCCGTCTTGATCTTTTGGGGCGTCTCCGTCCGAGGAAAGAGACACTCTGAAAGAACACGGTGAGCAATCTTCAAGGCTAAGTGGTACATCAACTTAGCCTTGGTGTCAGTAGGTTGCCAACGATCCTCGCTGGCGTAGATCATCGCTACCTCCTCTTAAAAGTCCTTGGCGTAAACGCCACTAGGAAAGCGACCGTTAAAGGTCTCATGAAACCCGAATAAAGTCCGGAACTCACGGATGGAAAAGTCATAGTTTCTTTCCATAAGACGGAAAGAAACGGTCCTATCTACATGGCTATGCTGAAAGGACGTCTCTACCTCCCTCATAATCTCCTCATAGGCGTCTTCTCGAATGGCCGAGAAGACAATAAGTCCGGCTCTATCCAAGAGCCAAGTAAGGTCATCTATAATGTTGAGAGGAGCTAGATCCTCCAACAATAGGTACCTAGGACCAATCACAGCCCTCTCCTCAATCCTCTCGAATGCCGCGAGGTGATCCTCATGTATAGTCGGTACTCTTGGGCTAGGAGGTGAGGGTGATGAAGGTGATGATGGAGGTGAAGGGGAAGAGGCTGGTGGTGCTCTAGAGGATGAAGAAGAAGAGGGATTACCCTTCCTCTTCTTGTTCTAGTCATTCTTTTTCTCCTTAATCCTCCCTAAAACTCTCCTTACAAAATCCATCACTGTCAAGAATCACGGTCTGTTCTAGCCTTTCCACGGCCGTGGAACTTTCAGAAACCGTGGTTTGTCTGTTTCTTTCGCAAATCTCAGCAAACAACTCTCAATTTCAACAATCAGGCAGCCCTAATCTAATTCCTTCCAATTTCAATCAGTTCTTCCTAAAATTTCTAACAAAAACGAACCAAATCGACAAAGATCAAGAAGAGTGGAAAAACCTAGGTTTCGGATTTTAAAATCTGAATTGCGCGTCCCTTGGTGAATTTCCGCTCAATTTGTCGTTTGGATCTTGTTGGTGGTCGAATGTGCTTCAATTTGGGAAGAAGAATCGTTGAAAACGATTAAGAAACGAGGATTTGGGAGAAGGTCGTGGATTCGGCGTTTTAGGGTCGTGGAAGAGGGTTTTGTGGAGTGATTTTTGTGAAGAACGTGGTTTATATAGTCACAGGCAAAATTTTGAAAATCACGGTCTGTTGGGGTGTTCCACGGCCGTGGAATTGTACGGAACCGTGGTTTTGGTGATTTTTCAAAGGCTTCTGGAAATTACGGTCACTATAGCTGTCGACCGTGGTTTAGGCCGTGGAACTCTCTGTAAAGCTCCAAAGTCCAACGTTCGTCACTTTTCTTCAACATTATCCTTCCCTTTTCCTTTTCCATCGTTCCTACATCCAAAAACACGAACGTACCGGAAGGAATCGAAGGCAAAATAAAGCAAAAACGTCTAAACTAAGCTAAACTATAAATCGAAAACAAAAACAAAAATGCAATACCTTGGGTTGCCTCCCAAGAAGCGCTTTGTTTAAGGTCCGTAGCTAGACCATCTCGCACTTATTCGAGTGCGGTAGGCGCGAACTCTTCAGGTTGGAGTTCCGGCGTATACTTCTTGAGTCGTTGGCCGTTCACCTTAAAGCTTCCGCCCGCTTCACCCCATACTTCAACTGCACCATGGGGGAAAATACGATTAATTAGAAAAGGTCCGGTCCAACGAGACTTAAGCTTACCTGGAAAGAGACGAAGCCTTGAATTGAAGTGGAGAACTTGATCTCCTTCTTTGAAGTCCTTTGGAATGATATGCTTATCATGCCAACGCTTTGCTCTCTCCTTATAGATCTTAGCGTTTTCATAAGCATTCAAGCGGAGTTCGTCCAGCTCATTAAGGTCTAGGAGACGCTTCTCTCCCGCTTCCTTCATGCTGAAATTCAACCACTTGATAGCCCAAAACGCTTTGTGCTCCAACTCTACCGGCAAGTGACAAGACTTCCCATACACAAGGTTGTATGGTGTGGTTGCTATGGGAGTCTTGTATGCAGTCCGGTACGCCCACAATGCATCGTCAAGCTTCAAAGACCAATCCTTCCTAGTCCTTGAAACCGTCTTCTCTAAGATTCCTTTGATCTCCCTATTTGAGATCTCAACTTGTCCACTTGTTTGTGGATGGTAAGGGGTAGCGATCTTGTGAGTAACCCCATACTTAGCTAGAAGAGCTTCAAAGCGCCGGGCAATGAAGTGAGAACCTCCATCACTAATGATAGTCCTTGGCGTCCCAAATCGCGGGAAGATGGTCTTGTTAAAGAACCTAACCACCACCATGGCATCATTGGTGGGAGAGGCAATTGCTTCTACCCATCTAGAAACGTAATCTACCGCTAATAGTATGTATTGGTTTCCACAAGATGATGGGAATGGTCCCATAAAATCTACTCTCTAAACATCGAAAATCTCCACCTCTTGGATGTTGTTGAGGGGCATCTCATTCCTCCTAGAGATGTTACCTGTTCTTTGACAAGCATCGCAGCAAGAAACAAAGGATTGCACATCTCTAAATAAAGTAGGCCAAAAGAATCCGGATTGCAATACCTTTGCGCTAGTCTTGTTCGAACTAGCGTGTCCTCCACAAGGTAGTGAATGACAATGGCGGATGACACTTTGCATCTCATCTTCCGGCACACATCGCCGAATGATGCCATCCGGACCTCTCTTAAAGAGGAGAGGCTTGTTCCAAAAGTATTCCCGGACATCCTTGAAGAACTTCTTCCTTTGTGCGTAGGATAATCTGGGTGGTATCTCCTGACAAACCAAATAGTTAACAAAATCAGCAAAACATGGTTCGTTTACCTTTGGAGATCACGTCGATGCACTCCTCTATAATATGTAGGTGTTCGTCCGGGAAGGAGTCATCGATGGGTAAATGGTCGTCCTCTAGATGTGTTAGGCGACTTAAATGATCCGCAACAGAATTTTCTGAACCTTTCTTGTCGCGGATCTCTAGATCGAATTCTTGTAGGAGAAGAATCCATCTAATTAGCCTTGGCTTCGCATCTTTCTTCGCAAGGAGGTACCGGATCGCAGCATGATCCGTGTAGACAATCACCTTTGCACCTACAAGATAAGAGTGAATCTTGTCAATAGCATAGACAATGGCTAGAAACTCCTTTTCGGTAGTGGCGTAATTGAGCTACGCTTCATCTAGCGTCTTGCTAGCATAGTATATGGCATGGGTTCATCCTTCCTTTCGTTGTCCAAGAACAGCTCCAGTAGCTACGTCACTAGCGTCGCACATAACCTCAAAGGGAAGAGTCCAATCCGGAGGTTGGATAATAGGTGCTGAAATTAGAGCTTGCCGAATGGTGTTAAACGCATCCAAACATTCCTGGGAAAACTCAAAAACCGCATCCTTCATCAATAGATTAGTGAGAGGTTTTGATATCTTAGAAAAGTCTTTAATGAAACGTCTATAGAATCCAGCATGTCCTAGAAAACTTCTTATCCCTTTCACCGAAGTTGGGGGAGGAAGTTTCTCTATGGTCTCTATCTTAGCTTTATCTACTTCTATCTTCTACTAGAGATTAAGTGACCTAATACAATTCCTTCCTTAACCATAAATTGACACTTCTCCCAATTAAGAACTAGGTTAGTGTCTTCACACCTTTGCAAAACAAGAGAAAGGTTAGAAAGGCAATCGTTAAAAGAGGAACCGTATACGGAGAAGTCATCCATGAAGACTTCCATGATTTCCTCTATGTATTCGGAGAAGATGGCCATCATGCACCGTTGAAAGGTGGTTGGGGCGTTGCAAAGCCCGAACGGCATTCTCCTATAAGCAAACGTACCCCATGGGCACGTGAATGTGGTCTTCTCTTGATCATCCGGGTGTATCGGGATCTGAAAGAAACCACTATAACCGTCAAGATAGCAAAAATGCGAATGTTGCGCTAACCTTTCAAGCATTTGATCGATGAATGGCAATGGGAAGTGATCCTTCCTCGTTGCGTTGTTGAGCTTGCGGTAGTCTATGCACATCCGCCATCCTGTCACGGTTCGGGTAGGAATGAGTTCGTTGTTTTTGTTGGTGATGACCGTCATTCCTCCCTTCTTCGGAACTACTTGAACCGGACTCACCCACTTACTATCGGAGATAGGATAGATGATACCTCCATCAAGAAGTTTAAGAATTTCCTTCTTGACAACCTCCTTCATGGTCGGATTCAACCGCCTTTGAGGTTGTCTTGAAGTCCTAAAGTCTTCCTCCATTAATATCTTATGCATGCATAGGGAGGGTTTAATTCCTACTAAATCCTCAATAGTATATCCTAAAGCTTTTCTATGTTTCCTAAGGACAACCATGAGTTCATTATGTTCATCTATGCTTAGATCGGAACTAACAATAACCGGAAAGGTAGAATTAGGTCCTAAGAAAGGGTACCTTAGATGAGTAGGAAGTGGTTTGAGTTCCATTGCTTTCGGAGCATCTAATGATCCTTGAGGAGCATCCGATGTCTCCTTAGAAGTTTCTAAGGGTGTTGAATGTGTGGGGGAAGAATTGGAAGAAGTTGAAGAAGTGTCTCGATCACCCCTTTCCACGCCCAAAATTACGGGTTCCCAATGTCCTCCACGGCCGTGGTTTAGGGCGTGGAAGGGAAATACTGTTTCTCTGCTTTCTCCACGACCGTATAACCCCCTGGAGTGGGACACGGTTTTAGTGGTGAGATCCACGGCCGTGGAATATAGTGTATGGCCGTGGATTCTCATATTTTCTGCCTTATCGTGGAGTTTTTCAAACTCCACTTCACCCATCTCTTCTTGTGCCTCTAAGGCTTCAATTGCCTCATTGCACTCTTCTTCTTCCCTTACATTTGTTAGACTCATAGTGATAACTTTTTGCAAAGGATCGTTAAAGAGAATCGCACTTACCTCCTCCCTAGACAAACCTTCTTCATCTTGGATATCGAATATATCCTCATCAAAGATTGGCTCCTTCACTAGAGTGGAGAGAACAAACTCTACTTTCTCTTCTCCTATATCAAAAGCGAGTCTACCATTCTTGCAATCGACTATGCAGCCGGAAGTTGCAAGAAACGGTCTTCCGAGTATGATCGGGACCAGACTATCTGCAAGAATGTCAAGCACGACAAAATCAATGGGAACAAAGAATTTACCTAGCTTGACCGGGGACGTCTTCTACAATACCGACGGGGCGAGTGATGGATCGATCCTCCATGTACAACGTCATCTTCACCGGTTTAGGGTCGCCTAAACTGATCTTCCTACACAACGCAAGTGGTATGATGCTCACACTTGCTCCCAAGTCACATAAAGCATCATATGTGACATCTCCCACTCCTATGGGAATGCAAAACGACCCCGGGTCCTTTAGCTTTGGGGGCATTTTCTCCTTCATGGTCTTGATGAGATCCGAAGAGTCCGAACTCATCTTAACCTCTCCGAAGTCTTCTAGCTTCCTCTTGTTGGAGAGGAGCTCCTTCAAGAACTTGCCATAAGCCGGCATACCTACAATAGCATCGATAAAGGGTATATTAATATGCAGCTTGCTCATGAGTTCTATAAACTTACCAAACTGTTTATCTAGGCGCGCTCTCGCTCTAGATCGAGGGAATGGTAGGGGAGGTTTGTAAGCTGGAGGAGGAACGTAGACATCTTCCTTCTCCTTCCCCTTCTCTTTGTCTTTCTCTACGGGGACTTCAACAAACTTAGGCTGCGGATCGGTGGTAGTCACTCCGCTCCTAGTTGTAATTGCCATCACCCTTCCCTTAGGGTTGTCCTCCGTCTTTCCTGGAAGTTTCCCTTGATTCCTAGGAACTTCCTCCGCATGGCTGAACATTTGGTTTTCTAAAACCTTTTGAGCTTTATCAACCTTAGAAATTTGATCATCAACCTTAATGATGTGGTTCTCCAACCCTTGTAGCTTTCCCAAAATCGTTTCCAACATGGGATCGGGTTTCTCCTTCCCCGAATTGTTTCTTCCATTAGATGATTGCCCTTGGCTTTTCAAAGGAGTAGAGGAAGAGGAAGGTGGAGTTAGTGAATTAGAATTGGAAGGATAAGACTTACCGGAATTTTGTTGATTGGAGCGCCAATTGTTGTTGTTTGAACCCCTATTGTTGTTCCAATTGTTGTTCCGGTTGTTGTTATTGCCATTCCAATTGTTATTCCGGTTGTTGTTCGGGTTATTGTTGTTGTTGTTGCGGTTTGTGTTATCGCCGCCATTGTTGTTGTTGCCCAAATAACCAACATCCTTTCCTTGTTGCTTTGGAAAGTTGGTCTTGATAGCCTCCTTCAACTCTTTGATTTCATGGTTGAGGGAGAAAATCTGATTTTAAGCTTCATGTGTGAGCTTTGCTCCTTGCTCCACACGATTTCCCTCCACTTTCCGGTGGGAATACTTCTCTATGACCCTTGCTTGCTTCTCAATGAAGTCCCAAGCGTCATCTTCTCTCATGTCCATGAATGTTCCACATGAGAGGGATTGGAGGTTGAATTGTGTCCCCGCATCCAGCCCCTTGTAGTAAATATCCAGCAATGCAAGCTTGGATATGCCATGATGAGGGCAATCCAATAACAAGTCCTGAAATCTTTCCCATGATTGAAACAAACTTTCGTTAGACCTCATGGAAAATGCATTGATCTTACCTCTAAGTTCCTCCGTTTTGGATGGCGGAAAGAATTTGGTGAGGAACTCCGCGGAAAGGTCTTCCCACGTATCTAGTTTCCCACTAGGAAGAGCTTGATACCAAGACAATGCTTTCCCCTTCAAGGAGAAGAAGAAAGGCTTGAGCTTATAGTTGTTGGTAGTAGCATTCTTTGGCCTCATTGTCTCCATCATACACTCAAAGTTTTGCAAGTGTTGGTGTGGAGATTCAGCGATTGTCCCGCCAAATTGGTTTTGGCGAACAAGAGTAATGACTTGAGGGATGAAGCTAAACCCTTGTACATCATCAGCATCAAAGTTCACACCTAGACGGCGTGGTTGTTGTGTTGGATCCATCCTTTGCCCAAGAGTTCTTGGCTCATCATCTACACGGTTCACCCTTACATTCCTAGGTGGAATGCGTCGGTTTGCAGCTCCCCGTGGATGGAAAGGATTCACATTGATCGTGGGATCAATCTCCTCTAACGGTGGCATGGAAGAATCACTATCATCAGCGGATGAATGGCTTCTTCTTCTTGATCTTGATCCCCTCCTTGAGGATTTCTTGCTCCCCTTATTCTTAAGGTCGCTTATTTCTATCCTCATCTGGAACATCATGTCTTTTAGATCGTTAACTTCATATTGATGACGATCCATCTCATCCCGGCGAATATTCTCATTCCATTGGAGTTGAGCTTCTTTCTCCGCTAGCTCCGCTTGAAGGTCACGTTCGTGTTCTTCAGCAATCTTCTTTTCCTTACGCTTTTGCCTTAAAGTCCTCTCAAGCTCTTGATCAAGAGGTAAGAGGTCTTCGGTGTTCCTAGACCTGCGCATGCACTCAAAAAGATATCAAATAACGAGAGCAAGCTCCCAAGCTTGACAACCGGCTACCGAATTCGGCCTAGACCAAATCCCCGGCAACGGCGCCAAAAACTTGTTCGCCACTTAGCGTGCGTGCAAATAAGCTTTAAATTTATAAAACTAGAATCAAGCAAGCGAACCCGCAGTGTACGGATCGACGTAGTTAAGCAAGAATTCCAAAGTATCGAACACACGGATTTGGGGGGAACAAATTCGTTTTCAGATTATCAACCAGGTAAATGTAAGAGCTTTGCAAATTATTGGGAAAACAACAATCCTACAGATCCAAGTATCCAGCTGTGGCTATCGATTCAAGATATACTAATGATGTAAGAACAGAGTTGAGATATGCAAAGGTATGATAATGTAAGGTAATCGTACGGTGAAGTTCCAAAAACCTTATATGACTCACCTACAAGACACTCTCTATAAAGGTTGTTGAGGCTTCAATATAGAAAGGATTTAAAGGTAAGAATTAATGTCAAATACCCAAACTTGTAATCCAAGGATCAAGACTAACTAAATCGATTAAGGTTGTGACACTCACAATCGAGGTAGAGGTTGTTGAGGCTTCACTACCACCTAGAAAAGGCAAGCCTAAACTAAGTTAAAGCAAATCTTTAACTTTGGATTAAAGTAAAAGCAGGTTCGTAAACTTAAGGGAAATCACGGTTAGTTCTTGAGGTTCCACGGCCGTGGACTCAAGAACAGGCCGTAATTTAAGGTTCGTCGGCGATTCTCTCTAACTCTCAGGGTCTAATCTATTTGCGATCGATCTATCATTATCTAAGCCACAACTATCAACCCTTCACCTTAGAATTGTTAAGGGTTTTTAGCTAACAATAGTCATTATGATATCAAATTCAAGGTTTAAAAGATTGAAGGATAAAAACTTCCGAAAACTTTCAATAAACTTCAAACCAATCTCAAAGTCACAATCAAGAGCAAATATCGTCACTAAATTCGGAAAAGAACAAACAAACACAATCTTAGATAAGAAGGAAGAACGGGATGTCAATCCGTCTTCTAAATCAAACCTAAACAAGAAGAGAAATCTTCTTGCAAACACTCTTCCGAATCTTCGATCTTCCGTCAATCCGAAAATCCCAATGACAAAGCGCAAAAGTCTCCTAAACACAATCTCCGCCAAGTGCGAGATTAGGGCAATTCCAAGCGTAAACGTAGGATGCGTTTATGCGAAAGCGCCAGTCTAAAGCGAGTTCGCCAAGTCTCTAAGCGGAGGTGACGGAATCTCTCTTCGTCCGTCCTTTTATAGGGCAAGATAAAATATCGGCCCGGCCCAATCTTCTGAAAGATCGTGGCTTAAAGTGTAGCGAAATAGATCGCCAAGATCACGGTCGTGGAAGATTCCACGACCGTAATTTAGAGCATGGAAATCAACACGGTTTGAACACATGATTCCACGACCGTAGAAGCCACTAGAATGAATCACGCTTCACTTGCTAGGGTTCCACTGCCGTGGAACTGAACGTGGAAAGTAGTACGGCCGTATTTTAGAGCATGGTTTAGGGCAAGAACGTGATTCTTCCCTAGCCTCGTACATTCCATAAGTTAGCTCTCTTTTGGCTCCTAAGAATGCCCTCAATCCATGGACATACTCAATCAACTCCTCCTTGCTAAATTCCGTTCGGAAATGACTTTCAATCACTTCTAATCAACATAAAGCTTGTGTAGACATCCATATCGACAATATAGGCAAACTAGCTCACAAATGTAACAATGCTCAATCAAAGACTATCAATATGAATCAAATACACTTAGAAAACGTGCCTAAATTATCACAATATTTCATGCTAACAGGGTACACCCCCTCTTCCTTCACTAGCACCAAGTCAGGGACCAGTATCCGCTGTTGTGTTGCCTATGGCAGAGAACGAGTTTGAAGAGGATGATCGTGTCCCCATTAGTAGATTCGAGTTTCAAGAGTATATGGAGCAAGTATATGAGGTGGTGATAGCGGGTAGATCTACACCGGATTTACCAACATCTGTAAGATCGACTGAAGCTTCTGGATTAGAGAAGAAACAACGGGTTGAATCAGTGAAAGATGAGGTTGGGTATCCGGGTTGCAAAGCGAGCCCGTCTTGTGGACGTTTGAGTACTTCTCGTTCACACGGACTTCTGGTGAAACGAGGACTTTATTCAATTGTGGGAAGCCTGGACATGTACGACCACAGTGTCCAAGATCGCCAGTGAGTTGCTTTACCTGTGGTAGACAGGGTCATAGAGCTGTTTTCTGTAAGCAAACTGGATTGGCATCACGACAGGCTTTTATTTCTACTAGTGTGACGGGAGGTGGTCAGAAGACACCTCAGCAGCAGACGCGGGGGTAGCAGAGAATCCCAGATCATTCGCCTACTCAGGAATCCGTTCCTAGGATGAGTAGAGGTAAGAGTCATGGTAGGAGTACCACGGATACTAGAAGAGCTCAAGGTAGAGCCTTTGAGCTGGGCAGTGCAGAGGAGCCACCCGTACTAGTGGCAGGGATGAGACGTATATGTCTCAACAATGGTTATCCAGATCATGTGCGCTCTGAGTGCCCCATGGCACCGATAACTTGCTTCACCTGTGGTGAACTAGGCCATCTTGCCCTTTTCTGTCAGCAAGGTAGTGTTTCTTCTCATCAAGACCTTCCTCTTTCCGATGCAGAAAGAATGGAAGTGGAGGTGTGGCGATGACCTCAGTGATACCTTAGGAGCATTGGTCTGAGATTGAGTAATGATATGCAGTAGAGCTTCGGGCATTAGCTGTTATAGGTACCATTCTTGTTAATGGTTTACCTAGTGGAGTTTTGTTTATTGTGAGTGCTATGCACCTCTTGTCTTTCGATGCATGTGTTAATAGTTAACTATGGATATAGTAGAAGATAGAACTTCCTTTATAGGATTACGAGTTACGGGTCTTAGGTACCCACGAGATATGTGGTTGTTCCCTTTGTTCAGGGACTTGTGTATGGCTTGAAGACTTCTTTGTCATGCCTTAGGTTCATGAGAAGGTCTTTATGTGTGTGGTGCACGAATAGATATCATGTTGGTTTAGATAGTAGTAGGAGGACTATTCTAGTCTCTACTGAGATCAACTAAGTAGAGGTTTTCCGAGGTTATGACCTTTGAGGAGGTGAGTTGTCTTTAGTGCCGTATGAGAAGCGAGGTTGATAACACCAGAGGGTGATGTTTTTTTTAATGTTGTGCCATGAAGGAAAGAGATAGTTCCACACTGAAGAGTATTCCAGTGGTATATGATCTTATAGACGTGTTACTGAACCGTCTAATCTATCGCCTCAGCGGAATGAGGACTTTGATATTGTTTTGAAGTATGGTACGAGATTTGTTGGGAGAAGGCCTATGAGGTATATGGCTTGTTGAATTGTTAGAACTTGAAGAAGCAATTTGAAGATTCGATTGAGATGGGCTTCGTTCGCCCTAGTATATTCATCACTATGTATTGATGACTTGTCTGATAAACCAAGAGAAACAATCGTGTTCTCAAGATTTCCATATGCTTAGGATATCATTAGTTAAGGATGAGAGAGCAACGTGGGCATAGGACAACATTCCATACCCGTTATGGACATTACGTGTTGTAGTGCTGTCATCTGAGTTGAGGAACGTCCTAGTAGTCGTTATAGGAGTTGATGAATAGTGTCTTCATCTACTTCCTTGATCAGTTGGTGGTAGACCTTATTGATGACGTTTGGTGTACTCTCACAACGGAGAGGAACGTACTGGTTATTTGAGGACGGTTTTGCAGAATCCGAGGGATAGAAGCCAGTGTGCTATGCTCCCTAAATGTGAATTGAGATGTCAGAAGTAACCTTCAAGGTCATGTTGTTCCACCAGTAGGATCATGATTGATGTGACGAGGAGTAAATATGAAGTCTTATGGATGCTACTGATGAACGTTAAGGGAATGCGTAGTTCTCGGCTCAGCCGATTGCTACCAACGCTTTGAGGAAGGATTCTATGTGATTGTGCATCTAATTACGAGTCTTCTGAGGAAGACCACCATAAGTGTGTGGTTGAAGTTGTATGTCAGAGTTTTGAAGAGTAGAGGAAGCATTTGAACTCTGCTTCTATACGGTGATAATCACAAGATTTTGGGAATCACGTGACTACGGTCCTGAGAACGTATGAGGAGAACTGCCCGACTCATGATTTTGAGTTAGTAGTGGTAGTTCAAGTGTCCAGATTTGAAGGCAATATCGGTGTGATATTTCATGTTAGATTACCACCGATCATAAGAGTTTGAAGCATATTTTTATGCAACATAAGCTGAATAACCGCGAGCGTCGTTGATTGGAGTTGATCAAGGAGTTTGATCGTGAAGTTTGGTACCATTCTGGCAAGTGGCAAGGAGAATGTGGTAACTGATACCTTGAACAAGAAGACGCCTCGAGAGAAGGCGGTTGTTGGAATTGTTGTACAACCTCGGTTGCAGAATGATCTAGCTTGGTTAGAGTTGGACCTACAACTGCTGATAAGGACGTTAGTTTGATGTTTTAGGGGTTCTACCACATTTGTTGGATGAGGTGCAACAAAAGCAGGGGACTTGTCTGACCCTGAGGGAGTTTGATGGAAGTATGTCTCATGGCGAGACACCACAGTTCTTTAACGGAGCAGAAGGAGTATGAGGTGCCGCAACTGCGTTTGTATAACCGCTTATGCGGAGTTGAGTGGAGAAGATTACAATACAGCCATAGTACACCTTCTTTAGTACATCCATGTACGAATAAGAGGTACCTTGAAGTAGTAGATCAGGTTAAAGTTTTACTGACCTGGAGATGAGCTCATCCACTACCAGTGTTGTAGTGGAAGTGAGAGGACCGTTCTGTGGACTTGTGATGGGATTGAGACCCAGTAAGAGTTTTGGTGTTATCCAGATTGTTGGTAACAGATTTACGAAGTTGACACGTTACATCTCTACTGAGAGACGTGGCCAGTGAATGAAATAACAAAGGAGTACACTAGACAGATGGTGGGACTCCATAAGTGTACCGGGGACGATCGACTATGATTGTAGTAGACGGGTTACTTTGATGTTTTGATAGTAGATTCAGATCGCTTGGGGAACGCGTCAACACTTCATGATTCAGATTTACCTCAGATAGATGGTCAATTTGAGAGGACCCTCCAGACCGTAGAGAACATGTTGCGAGCTTGTGGGATGGATTGAGAATAGGGACGATCTGTTTATCTCCCACTCGTTGAATTCTTATATCACGACCGTTGGCATGCATCTATAAGGATGGTCCCTATGAGACATTGTGTAGACATAGGTGTCATACACCTTTATGCGGGGATGAGCCTGACAGTACCAGGGGGTTAGCGCCCGAGCAGATTTCGGATGATATAGCTAGAGTAACATTAATCAGAGAAAGGATGATGGCTGCACAGAGTCACCAGAAGTCGTATGCGGATTGGAGGCGTCGACCTCTAGAGTTCAGGGTAGGAGCTCATGTCTGGTTGAGAGTATCTCTGACGTGAGGCGTCAGACGTGATGGCATAAAGGGAAAGCTAAATCCCCGATAGATCGGTCCTTTCGAGATACTAGATAGAGTTGGGAGAGTAGTGCACAGATTGGCTTTGCCACCGAAGTTAGAGGGTGTTCACCCTATGTTTCTTGTGTCTTAGCTGAGGAAGTACATACCAGATCTGAGGCACATTGTGAGTCATGATGATCTAGTGGTTGAGCCGGACCACACTTTTGCAAAACAACCTTTTGCGGTTCTAGGAAGAGAGGTGTGAGACGCCTGCATTCGAAGGATATTCCTATGATGAGGCTACGCGGGAGACTGAGGATAGTATCTAGGGGAACTATCCAGATTTTTACGCCGGGACAGATGCACCTGTAGGATCCACGATTAGATTTTGGTGCTATCTTAGTGAGTGTATGTTATGCTATGTGCTTATGTGATATGCTGTGTTTTCGTGCTAGCTGTGAGTTGTGCATATGATCTGTTAGATCTTGTTTGTTAGTACGAGATAGGTATAGTTGGAGATGGTTCATTCCTCCATGCTACGGTGTATGTGTTAGGATTAGCAGGAGATGGTTCTTTCCTCCATGCTATCTTTGATGGACAAAGTGTGAGTGGATACGGTTACGAGTACGATTGGTTGGAGACGGGTTTCCTCCATGCCTTGTGACGTGGTTAGTAGTTGGCTAGAGATGATTTTTCC
Organism: Fagopyrum homotropicum; assembly: GCA_033239125.1. Lineage (NCBI taxonomy): Eukaryota > Viridiplantae > Streptophyta > Magnoliopsida > Caryophyllales > Polygonaceae > Fagopyrum > Fagopyrum homotropicum. Next base: position 52,401,410 of record BSWB01000005.1, read on the forward strand.
TCTATGCCTTTGGATAGCGTTATGATCTTATTGCTGGAGTTGGTGATTCCTCCATGCTGTGTTTTGAGGTTATAGAGTGTTATAGGTTGATACGTTTGAACGGAGATGTGATACCTCCGATAGAGAGAGTGTTTATACCTCGGCGTATGGGTTTGAGAGGATTTGGGAATTGTTCAAGTTTCGGGACGAAACTTTTTTTAAGGGGTGTGTGATGTAATAGCTAGGATTTCCGAATTCTAATTAATATTGATTAACTTAATTATCGATAGTAATTGACATATAAATCGCAAAGATTGCGTAAGTGTTGAGTATAAGTCCCACCGTTATGTTCCTGGCGTAATTTTGGGCTTATGGTGAAATTTTCACTTTTTCTCCCGGGTAATTATTTTTACCCTCCGGTATTATTTGGAGCATTTGGGAGCTCCAATTAATAAAAATGCATTTGAAAGAAAATGATCACGACAACGAACATGTCCTAGATATGAAATAACATGGAAAGGCAAAACGGCCAAAAGAGTCGCTATTTCATTTCTTAACGGCTAAGAAAGACGGCTTAGGAATACACGTTTTCCGAAGCAATTGTGCAATAATTATCCCTACAATATTCAAGATCTATTATTCCAATTTCGAGAAGTTTGGAGAAGGGGGTTCAACCCGCCATTGGATCGATAAAAGGATAATTATCGACTTCGCTAAAGGATAATTATCGACTTCACTATAAATAGCGAAAATCGTTTATTAATTCATTTCCTTTCACGTTTCCTCGTAAAACGTCTTATTTCTTCTCAAACTTCAAACTCAGATCTACTATCCGTTTCTAATCCGATTTCAATTCCGTTTGAGTTTTTGGATTCATCTCTTCATTCACTTCATATCGATACCGAGTTTCTGCATTTCCGAGCAGATAAGGACCTGGTCGAGCATATATGTCACCAGGACAGTTCCGTCGCTTAGATTCCGGTGAATTTTTTGTTGTACATGCGTAGCCTGCGTCGTTGTGATTCCGAATCTTTTTTCAGATCGTCAATCGGGTTAGTAACGAATAAGTTATGAATTTATTCGTTTTCCGTACTGCGATTTGGCCTAAATTGACCTTAAGCTTTTCAAAATGGATAATTAGAAACTCCATTATGATAATTATATTATTCTGGTGTTTATGGGTTGTTTGTTTGATGAAATTTGATGACAGGTGTGTTTAGAAATGGCCTGCAGGCAAAACGTTATTCTGGTGAAATTTAATTAATTAATTAAAGGTTAATTAATTAAATTGGAATTAAATTTGAGATTGAGGAATACTGATTAGATGCATGCTAGGTGTCAGAATGAGTTGATGTTTATGTTGTTGTTTTGTACTCAGCTATGAGTTTGTAAACTCTTTTGATGTATCATACTCTACTTTTATGTATTTGATTTTAATCTACTTGTGCCTTGTTTTAAGATCCAGTGAACTTGTTGTCAGGCTAGGGTCAGGATCCATTGTATGATCCTATCCCAATGTGACACTCCAAGTCCCGCAGATTTGGGGTGTTACAATGAGTTGGCTACCTTGGAATTACTTCCTGATCTGTTGGGTGAGATCCGACAGAAGCAGGAGACCTGTCTTACTTTGACCAGGATCCGAGACAGAATATCTCGAGATGAGGCACCACAGTTCACTATTGGTGTTGATACAGTGATGAGGTGTCACGACCGCATTTGTGTACCATCAGACAGTGAGTTGAGACAGCGGATATTGGGTGAGGCCCATGCTACCCCATACTCAGTACATCCAGGAGCGAGCAAGATGTACAAGGACGTGAGACGTTCCTTCTGGTGGGTGGTTTGAAGCCCGACATGGCTCGGTATGTAGCTCAATATGCGACCTGCCAACAGGTCAAGATTGAGCATCGTAGGTCCGGAGGAGAGCTCCACCCACTACCAGTACCACAATGGAAGTGGGAGGACATCTCTATGGATTTTGTCACGAGATTGAGACTCAATAGAGGTTTTGATGCTATTTGGGTGGTGGTAGACCGTCTGACGAAGACTGCACGTTTCATTCCGATTAAGGTAACGTGGCCGGTAAGTCGTCTGGCTGAGGAGTGCACCAGACACATTGTGAGACTCCATGGAGTACCAAGGACTATCGTCTCCGACCGGGATGGACGTTTCACCTCGAGATTTTGGCAAATGGTACATACTACATTAGGGACGAGTCTCCACTTTACCATTGCTTATCACCCGCAGACCGACAGTCAGTTTGAGAGGACTATCTAAACGTTAGAGGACATGCTGCTGGCCTGTGTACTGGATTGGGGACAAGTATGGCCAGATCACCTTTCCCTTGTAGAGTTTTCATATAATAACAGTTGGAACGCGTCTATTGGGATGTCTCCTTATGAGGCTTTATACAGGCAGAGATATCACACACCATTGTGCTGAGATGAGCCAAGCAAAGCTGATGGAGTAGCTCCAGATCGACAAGAGGCGTCGTCCTCTGGAGTTTTGAGTAGGTGCACAGGTGTGGTTGAGAGTGTCACCAGCGAGAGGCGTCCGGCGTTTCGGCATTAAGGGAAAACTGAGTCCCCGATATGTCGGACCATTTGAGATCGTAGAGAGAGTCGGAGAGGTTGCCTATCGATTAGCACTGCCACCGAGATTGGAGGGGGTCCATCCGGTCTTTCATGTATCTCAACTGAGAGAGAAAATACCGACCCGAGGCACGTCATCAGCTATGAGGATTTGATAGTTAAGCCTGACCACACATTTGTGCAGTACCTAGTAGCCGTCCTTGAGCGCAGTACTAGACGTCCGCGGTCCAAGGAGATACCGATGTTGAGGATCCAGTGGTCTAGATGAAGAGCCGATTGTAACACCCCGATTCCGCGGGACTCGGGATGTCACATTGGGCTATGATCACACAATGGATCCTGACCCTAACCTGACAAGAAGTTCACTGGACCTTACAACATGGCACTGACAAATATAAAACAAATACATAAAACAGTGTAAACTGTACGACCCAAAGTAAACAACATCATAGCCGAGTACATAAAATGACATCCTCACACAGGGGGGAAAGCAAGACATCATCCTCACGCAAGAGGGGAAGGGTAAACATCTCAAACCAACCACCTAATGTATGAGAGTCCTCGGCCTGTCACCCTGCCAAATCACTCAGCAGCGCCTATCCTGCAAACATCTACAACACGGTATGAAACCGTTATCTAACAATAAATATATAAGGTAATGCATAAGCACAAGCACAATCATGAAAGATAAACACATCAGCATGCTATCACATATTTACCCATTTTATCATCTTTATATAATAGTCATTCACTCAAATCGTATATATATAGATAGATGAAAGTATGTGACACGAGGACCGATACATCCTCGCCTTTGAGTGATATATTCAGTTGTACGAGTATCGGTCACACAACCCGTGTACCCTATGGGAGTGGATTGCGCCCTTCCTGTAAACCAGTGTGGCCTGACGTCAGAGAACCTCCGAGACTCCATGGAAGGATGAAAGGGAAGGGTTATCACAACCACGCAACGGGGCAGTCAATAAAACATAGGTCAATATAAACGATATCTCATGCTATCATAGCAACATATAACGCACACACCACTCATGCAAACACCCAATATAGGGATGGTAGCAAAGTAAGTCCTACGGACTTACCTTAACCTCGTACTCAGCTCAACCACAACAACTTCCAATCCTGAGAGAGGGCACTGCCTAATAACAAGGCATAAAGATATATCAAACTCTATTCATCAAAGGGGTCAGACCTATACCCAAAGGGATCCATGAGGATCATACTCAATCTATAAGCCTCAATAAACCTCAATATCTCAGCATAACTCACAATTCCACAAATCTCAAGGTAGTATCCAATCAACATTCCTCAATCTCAATTAAAATCCTAATTTAATTAATTAATCCTTTAATTAATTAATTAGATTTCGCCAGAATAATGTTTTGCCCGCAAGCAATTTCTAAACCCACCTGTCATCAGATTTCATCAAGCAAACTACCCATAATCACCAGAATAATATAACGACCACAATGGAATTTCTAATTATGGATTTTTGACAAGCCTAAAGTCAATTTAGGCCAAATCGCAGTACGGAAAACGAATAAATTCATAACTTATTCCATACTAACCCGATTTACTATCTGAAAGAAGATTCGGAATCACAACAACGCAGGCAACACATGTACATCATCAAATTCGTCGGAATTTGAGCGACGGAAGCTGCCTGGTGACATATATGCTCGACCAGCTCTTCATCTGCTCGGAAATCCAGAAACTCGGTACCGATATGAAGAGAATGAAGAGAGGAATCCAAAAACTCAAACGGAATTGAAATCGGATTAGAAACGGAGAGTAAATCTGAGTTTGAAGGTTGAGAGAAATCAGAGCTTTTACGAAGAAACGTGAAAGGAAATGAATTAATAAAGGATTTTCTGCTATTTATAGTGAAGACGATAATTATCCTTTAGCGAAGTCGATAATTATCCTTTAACCGATCCAAAGGCGGGTCGAACCTCCTACTCCAAACTTCTCGAGATTGGAATATTAAATCTGAAATATTGTTGGGATAATTATTCCACAACTGCCTCGGAAAACGTGTATTCCTAAGCCATCTTACTTAGCCGTTAAGAAACGAAATAGCGACTCTTTTTGCCGCTTTGCCGTTTTGCCTCTCCATGTTATTTTATATCTAGGACATATCCGATGTCCTGATCATTTCTCTCAACTGAATTTTTATTAATTGGAGCTCCCAAATGCTCCAAATAACACCGGAGGGTAAAAATTATTACCCGGGAAAAAAAGTAAAAATTTTCCCAAACTTCCAAAATTACGCTAGGAACATGAAGGTGGGACTCATACTCATCACTTGCGAAATCTCCGCGAGTTATATGTCAATTACTATAAACGATTAAGTTAATCAACATTAATTAGAATTCGGAAATCCTAACTACTACATCACACACCCCTTAAAAAAAGTTTCGTCCCGAAACTTGCAAAATCCCAAAGTCATCTCGGACCCATAAGCCGAGGTATAACTCTCACTCTCTCTATCGGAGGTATCACATCTCCGTTCAGAAGGTCATCACCTATAACAATCTATAACCTCAATGTCACCATGGTGGAATCATCAACTCCAGAAAACAGGGTCATAACACTACCCAAAGGCATAGAGGAATCACATCTCTCGCCATACCACATTACAAGGAATAGAGGAAGCACATCTCTAGCCAAAAGATATCACAGGCATAGAGGAAATACGTGTCTAGCAAACCATAAGCATATATCTCGCATGGAGGAATCACATCTCCACTGAAACTATGTCCATCAAGGTAGCATGGAGGAAAGAACCATCTCCAGCTGAATCCTAATTACACTCAAATAGCATGGAGGAAAGAACCATTTCCAGCTATAAATATAAATCATACTCAAATAGCATGGAGGAAATAATCATCTCTAGCTATAACATAAATTACGCTAGCACAACAAGATCTACTAAGATCATAAATCACATCACATCTAGCACGGAATAAACACATCAAGGCATATAAGCACATAAGCACAACATTCATCAAGATAGCACTAAGATCTACTCGTGCTCCCACACATGGACCTGTCTCGACATAAACTCTGGATAGTTCCTCAAGATACTATCCTCAATCTCTCATGTGGGGTCTTCAGGTCCTCACCTTGACCACTACGTCCTTTAAAATGAAAAAGTCTTTCAAATGCAAGCGTCTCATATCTCATTCCAGGAATGTAACCAAATGCTCAACAAGGATGTGGTTCGGCTTAACCACTAGATCATCATAACTCACCAGGTGTCTCGAACCTGGTATATACTCCCTCAGTTGAGACATATGAACACTAGGTAAACACCCTCTAACCTCAAAGGAAAAGCTAAACATCATACTGCGTTCACAATTCTGGTCAAGATCCCAAGTAAACCGACATATTGGAAACTCGGTTTCCCTTTTATGCCAACACATCTAACATTTCATAGCAGAGATACTCACAGCCGGTCATGAACTCTCACTTGAACTTTAGAGGTCGATGCCTCTCATCTATATATGATATATGGCGACTCTGTACAACCAACATTCTTCCTCTAATCAGCGTTACTTGAACTATAAAATCCTGAATCGGATCAGGTGTTATTCTACTAATACTGCTAGGTCAATTCTAGCATAAAGGTATACGGCGTCTACATATATATGATGCCTCATAGGGGCCATCCCAAAAAATGCGCGTCAATCATTATCACATAATAATTCCATTAATGGAGGTAATCTAACCATCCATATTTCCAGTTCAATACATAAGCTCATAACATATCTCAAGGGTTTGGATGGTCCTCTTTGAGTGACCATCTATTTGGGGATGAAACGCAGTCATAAAGTGTAAACTCATCCCTCAAAGCATTTTGTATCTGCTGCCCAAAATCTCAAGCTAAAACGTCCATCTCGATCAGAGATGATCATTCTCGGTACACGATGGAGTCTCACTATTTGTCTAGTGTACTCCTCAACCAATGCATTCGCTGGTCACGTCTCTCTAATAGGAACGAAATGTGCCGGCTCCGTTAATCTGTCACCAACAATCCGGATACAACAAAATTCCCACTGGGCCTCAATCCCATCACAAAGTCCATAAGGATGTCCTACCATTTCCACTACTCACTGGTAGTGGATGGAGCTCATCTCTAGGTCGGAAATGTTCTATCTTGACCTGCTGACAGGTCACACACTGTGTCACAAATCTGATTACATCAATTTCCATCTTCTCCATCAATATAATCGTCTCACCTCGTGGTACCTCTTACTCGTACTTGAATGTACTGTGTAAGGTATACAATGAATGCACTGTAAAATTGTCTGTCTCACTCTGTATCAGCAGGTACACAAAAGAGGTCATGACTCTTCATCATTCCATCTACTCTCATGGAGAACTGTGGTTCCTCATTACAAGACATCTTCTCTCCCATCTTCATCAAAGTCGGGCAGGTCCCCTGCTTCTGTTGGACCTCATCCAACAGACCAGGTAGAACCTTTAAGGCATAACTGGATATCCTCATCAAGGAGCTGATTGTCCAACTCTAGCCAAGCTGGATCCCTCTAAAGTTGAGGCTGAATTGTCAACCTCGCAATTGTCTTCTCTTGAGGCGTCTTTCTGCTCAAGTTGTTGGCGACAACGTTCAACTTCTCTGAATAATATGGAATCTCTGGGTTAAAGTCTTGATCAACTCGAGTCTTTAACGCTGGTGGTTATTCAACTCCGCTGCTAACTCTAAATCAGGCGTCAGGTAGTTCTCCTCACACGTCTTCAACTGTAGACCCACATATCCATAACTCCACTCCTTTGTATTAATACGCGTCTTAAACTTAGCAGGGATATATCACCGTATAATATGGAATCCCCTGAACCTTCGGACTATAACAAAATCGAAGTGGAGGTCAAATGTCTCCTCCACTCTTCAACGTTTTGGCATATTGCTTTAACCACGCAATTTTGAGGGTCTTCCTCAGAAGACTCGTAAAGGGATACATATTCACAAAACCCTTCCACAAGCATGGGTGGTAATCGGCTAAGCCGAGAAAACTACGCATTCCCTTAATGTTCATCAGTATCGTCCATGTTCCAACATACTCAATCCTCTTTATATCAACCAAGATCCCATTGGCGGAGACAACATGGCCTAAGAAGGCTACCACTGGCATCCCACTCGTACTTAGAGAGCGTAGTATACAACCCTCTATCTCTCGACATCAGCAAAACTGTCCTCATATGATCGGTCTACTTCTCGCTACTACGAGAGTATATCGAAATGTCATTAATGAAGACCACCAAAGACTGTTCAAAGAAGTCGACGAAAATACTATTCATCAACTCCATAAAGACTGCTAAGGCATTCGTCAACCCAAATAACATCACTACATACTTGTAGTGTCCATAACGGGTATGAACAACTATCATATGCACATCTTGCTCTCTCACCCTCAATTGGTGGTAATCTGAGCGCAAGGAAATCCTGAAATACACGATTGCTCCTTGAAGCTGATTCATCAGGTCGTCAATACGAGACATTGGATACACTAGGGCGAAGGAAGCTCGTCTCAGCCCACTCTTCAATCCTTCAGTTACAATATCTCAACAAGCACCATATGATATGGGTCTTCCCAATCAGTGTCGTATCACACTTCAACTTGATAACAATGTCCACACTCCGCTGAGGTGGCAACTAGACGGTTCAGTAACACATCTATAAGCTCATAAACCACTGGAATATCCTCCAACGTGGAACTATCTTCTTCATATCATAACATCAAAAAATATCACCTCCTTGTGTTATCAACTTCGCTGCTCATATGGCACTAATGACAAGACTCATCTCTTCAAAGGTCGTAACCTCGAAAGGCCTTTGTCTAATCGGTCTCAGTAGAGATTGTAACAACCTTCCAATTGATATCTAACATGACATGATATCTATTCATCCAAACCATACACATAGTGACTTCCTCATGCACCTAAGGATTGACAAAGAAGTCTATAAACCATACACAAGTCCCTGAATGAATGGGACAATCACAATCTTGTGAGTACCTTAGACCCCTAATTGGTAATCATGTAAAGGAAAGTCTATATTCTTTTGTTTCCACAATCAACTATTAACGCATGCATCGAAAGACATGAAGTGCATAGCACTCACAACAAACAAAACTCCACTAGGTAAACCATTAACAAGAATGGTACTTGTACATCTAACACCAGAAGCTCCACTGCATATCATCACTAAATCTCGGGTCTATGCTCCTCAGGTATCACTGAGGTCATTGTCATAGCCTCCACTTCCACTCTTTCTACACCGGAAAGAGAAAGGTCTTGCTGAGAAGAAACACCACCTTGTTCACAAAAAGGGGCCAGAAGGCCTAGTTCACCACAGGTGAAGCAAGCTATCGGTGCCAAGGGACACTCAAAGCGCAAATGATCTGAATAGCCACAGATGAGACATAAACGTCCCATAACTGTAACTGGTACGGATGACACCTCTACACTTCTCAGCTCCAAGCCTCTACCTTGAGCTCTTCTAGTATCTATGGCACTCCCACTACGACCTCTATCTCTACTCGGTCTGGGAATGGATCCTTGAGTAGGCTGACGATCTGGGATTCTCTATTGTCCCTGTGTCTGCTGGTAAGGGGTCTTCTGACCATCTCCCTTCATATTGGCAGAAGAAGAACCATGTCGTGATACAACTCCACCTTGCCTACAAAAGGCAGCTTTATGACCTAGTCTACCACAGGTGAAGCAAATCACCTGCGGTTTTCGACAGTATGGTCTTATGTGTCCAGGCTTCCCACAATTATAACAAGTTCTCTTCTCACCAAAAGTCCGTTTAGAATTGGGACTACTCAAACGTCCACAAGCCGGATTCTGCTTACCACTTGGAAGGTCTACCTCATCTTTCGCTATTTCGACTCGTTGTTTCTTCTTTGATCCAGAAGCTTCAGTTGGTCCCACAAATGTTGGTAGATCCGGTGTAGGTCTACCCGCTATTACAGCCTCATATACTTGGCACATATATTCTTGAAACTCGGATCTGCTCATGGAGACATGATCATTCTCTTCAAACTCGTTCTCTACCATAGGCGAAACAACAGCGGAAACTAGTCCCTGACTTGACGTTACCGGAGGAAGAGGGGTGTACACCTACCTCGTCCCACTACAGATACTGCTCTAGTCTGAGCCATCTGTAAGATATACGCACATAAGCTTACAAGGCTATATATATGCCATATGTATCGATATATATATATAATACATCCACATAATCCATATTACACACACACACACACATATATATATACATATATATATATATATATATATATATATATATATATATATATATATATATATAGGGTGCGGTTCCCATGAGAACACCCCTAACGTGAGAACATGAGAACAATCGTACACCGTTGGATGTGAGTATTAAGGGTTGAAATTTAAAGTAGATATAAAAAATAATAATAACTACGAATAATAATAATTAGGAATCCAACAATAACTACGAATAATCCACTCAACCAACAATAACTACGAATAATACATTAAACGATATGACACATTCGTAACAAAACTAATAATAATTACGAATCTGTTCTCATGTTCTCACGTTAGGGGGTGTTCTCATAGGATCTATACTCTATATATATATATATCTACGCTGCAGAGATCCATGGCAGAGATGATGACTTCTCGTACATTCTAAACCAAAACCACACTTAAAACCAAAAACGTTTTAAAACGTCACACCCCTTTCGGGTTTTGTTTATTTTACCTATCAGACCTTATTGCAGGTAGCAAGTGCCATTGTTGTCAACCTGGGCTCTGATGCCAACTCTGTAACACCCCGATTCCGCGGGACTCGGGATGTCACATTGGGCTGGGATCTCACAATGGATCTTGACCCTAACATGACAACAAGTTCACTAGACCTTACAACATGGCATTGACAAATATAAAATAAATACATAAAACAGTGTAAACTGTACGACCCAAAGTAAATAACAACATAGCCGAGTACATAAAACGACATCCTCACACAGGGGGAAAGCAAGACATCATCCTCACGCAGGAGGGAAAGGGTAAACATCCGAAACCAACCACCTAATGTACGAGAGTCCTCGGCCTATCACCGTGCCAGATCACTCAACAGTGCCTATCCTGCAAACATCTACAACACGGTATGAAACCGTTAGCTAATCATACATATATAACCTAATGCATAAGCACAAGCACAATCATGAAAGATAAACACATCAGCATGCTATCACACATTTATCCATTTCATCATCTTTATATAATAGTCATTCACTCAAATCATATATATATAGAAGGATGAAAGGGAAGGGTTATCACATGCACGCAACGGGGCAGTCAATAAAACTGATAACACGATTTATGACTTAGGTTTAGGTAATCATTTAGATAGATTTTTCACTCATTCATGCATGGTTTAGCACTAGTTCACGACGTTTGCACTCAAATCACGTATTTTGTCGAGATAGACGTCTACACGGACTTTTGCATTGCTTTGTAGGTAATTTGGGAGATTTAGGAGCTTAATCGATACGTTTGAGGATCGTTCATCAAGATGACACACCCTCGGACTCATTGGGATGCAAGCTAGAGGCTAAGGAAGACCCATGGGACCTTGTTGGTGCAAGCCATGCACCAAATCGTGACTCAATGATCCAAAGCAAGCTAAGGCACCCAAACCACGGTCACTGGTACTTCCACGGCCGTGGAACCTGACCATGGTTTTTTCCAGACGGTTGTGACAGCTGTGCCACGATCTAATGGCCGACTCTAGCAAGGTTGTAGTATAAAAGTGGTCCTGCAAGGCTGAGAGAAAATCATCCCCTATCATCCAATCAAATCCATACTCTCCACGATACTCTCAACAAGAAGATTCTCTCAATTGGAAGCTTGGAAGGAAGCTACCATTGGAGGAGGAAGAAGCTCCATTGGAGAAGAAGAGAAGAACACATCATTGCTAGTCTTTGATAAGTTTTGTAGTGAAGATTTTCGGAATCAATTTCTAAGGTTGTAAGAATCGATTAAACCTTCTTTTGAAGGGTTATGAGTCTTTCTAATCTTACTTTCAGCTTGGTTTTACTTGCTTCACTTGTTCATCTCTTTCTTTTCAATATCTTGCAAATGGAAGCCATGATTTTATGTTTGATGATTTCGATTGTGATGATGTATGTTGTAGGCTAAATAGATGCGATTCTAGGGTAAGGAAAGGAGGGTTATGGCTAGGACTATGATAGGATGGACTTAGATTTGCCCTTGAATGATTCATTTGCTTGAACAAATTCACTGTTGTAGTCCACGGTTTGTTCTTGCCAGTCCACGGCCGTGGAAGTGGTAGAACAACCGGTGGTTTGCCTGGTTCATTTGGTTTGATGGATCTGAGTTCTAGATTGTTAAAATGTTGAAATCCTAGTGTTTGTTGAGTCAAATCTATCCTAGGGTGACCTAGTGTTAGCAACTAAGTGTTAGAAGAGACCTACCCGGTGATTCTTACTCTTAGATATCGAAGATGACAAACTCTAGGTAGTAGTGAGCCTCATAAGCCGCTATTGGATTCAGTGTGCTAGGATAGTTATTTAGGACTTGCCTTTCCGAGACTTACCCGGTAAAGAGAGGTTGGATCCCTAGAATACTATCCGGTTTGTGTAGAATTCCTATCCTTAGGCTCTTTGAGACTTACCCGGTGATAAGACCTTAGGAACGGACTAGAGGATCATGAGACTGACCCGGTGATTGATCCTAACCTAGAAACATTTACTCCCAACATACTTTAGAAATCCAAGGAATGATTAGATAGCTTGAGTCCCATGCCATAACCGGAATTTACAACCCCTAGAATCCGCCTTTTCTCTCTTTGATCATATATTTTGTGTTTGCTTGTTTACTTGTGGAGTTAGCTTAGTTGATTGTTTACCTTGCATGATTTGTGATCCTTGATTGATCACCTAAAAACCAACCAAAAACATTGAGATTTTCATTTCTTTATTTCTTTCTCTTTCCTTAAGCCTAGATCTTCACTAAACTTAATCACTAATCGAATCAATCTCACCTCAGTCTTTGTGTTCGACCTCGGAATACTATCCCTACTACAAAACATCCCGTACACTGCGGGTTCGCTAGGAGTTAGGAGAAATATAACGAGTATAAATTTAAGGCTTATTGCGTACACACATCCTTAGCGTAACAAGTTTTTGGCGCCGTTGCCGGGGACTAGGTCTAGATTGAGTCTTTTTATGATTGTTTGTAGTGTAGGTATTTCTTGTTGCCTTTGATCTCTTTTTGGTTTGTGTCTTTGCTTTTCAGGACATCTCTTACTCTTTAGGTGTATGCGAAGATCTCCTGGCAAGGATTTAGCTGCATTCGATCCCGAACCGGAGAAAACCCTTAGATCTAGATCCAAGAGCATTAAAAGGGGAAAAGAGATGGCCGGAAGAGATCTCCAAGCTGAGTTGGATGAGGCTTTAGAGCAAATTAGGATAAGGGATGAAGCTTTGCAGAATGAAAGGAGACTTGCCAATGAGAGGCAAGAGGCAACTAGGAGGGAGATTGAGGAGATTAACCGTCAACAACCTCCTCCACCTCCACCACAACCGCAGCCGGCGGTTAATATTCGGGTTGTGCCCATTGATATGGAAGAGCCACAAACGTTGGGGCAACGTATGGATCCGGCACAAAGAGCACACCGTCCGGGTGTGAACTTAGGAGATCCCGCAGCCCATGATTACGAGCTCTGCCCTCAAGTTCTACAAATGATCCGGCATAATCAATTTGGAGGGATGGAAGGAGAGTCTCCTCATCAACACTTGATGAATTACGAGATCTTGATGGAGACTCTTAGACCGCCTAGATTGGAGAACAACAACCATAAGCTTAGGGCTTTCTCCTTCTCACTTAAGGACAAGGCCTTAGCTTGGTATCAATCTATTCCACAAGGGCGAGTGAGTACTTGGGAGGAGATGACAACCGAGTTTTTGACTAAGTTCTTCCCACCTTCCAAGACTACGGAGTTAAGAGGGAAGATCAATGCCTTCGTGATGAAGGATAGAGAGAGTTTGTTCAAGTCTTGGGAGAGGCTCAAAGACCTTCTCCTAGATTGTCCACACCATGGTATACCGAAAATTGAGTTATTGGAGATCTACTTCAAAGGACTTGATGAAGATAGCCAATTCAAGCTCCAATCTCTTTCCGGTGGGACTTTCATGGAGAAGAATGTAGATGATGCTTGGGAGTTTGTAAAGAAACAAGCTCTAGTGTTTGAGAAGTACTCCCATAGGAAGAGTGATGGGAGAAAGACGGGAGCATATGAGGTGAGTGAAGTCACCATGAGCAATTTCAAGCTTGACGCCATCAACAACGAGCTAAAGTCTTTGAGGGAGTTGTGTGCTACAACTTTGAAGAACCAAGCAACCCCTCAAGTGCAAGTGCAAGCAAACTTGTCTTCCAAGGAGGAAGATGTGAACTACATGGGAAGGGGCAACTACAACAACTATCAAGGCCCAAGGAACTTCAACAACAACCGGCAATTCAACAATTACCGGCCCAACCATAACCATCCCGGGTTTTCCTATTCTAACCCGGATGGAGCCTTGAACCCTCCCGCTTCCACAAGCGCAGCAGCACCACCACCAAAGGTTTCACAAGAACCTCCACCCGGATTTACTCAACCTCCAAAGGATAGAACCGAGATGATGTTTGAGCAATTGCTTGGAAGGTTGAGTGGTCTTGAGAGCACGGTGACTTCCATTTCTAAAGCTCAAAAGGTGTTAGAAGCACAAGTGTTCCAAAAGGCGGGTGAAGCTCATAGAGATCCGGGAAAGCTTCCCGGAAGAACCGAAGACAACCCAAGAGGCCAAGTGTTAGTTATTACAACAAGAAGTGGGTTGAGCATGAAGGATCCTTTGCCCAAGGAGAATGCTAAGGGAAAGCAAGTAGTGGTAGAGGAAGAGATATTGCAAGAAGATGAAGGCAAGAGCAAGGATGTTGAGCCAACATATGTGGCACCGCCTCCATACAAGCCACCGCTACCATTCCCTCAATCACGAGCAAGAGCTCGTTTGGACAAACACTTTGGTAAATTCCTTGAACTTATGTCTAAATTGCATATTAACATTCCGTTCATGGATGCTATCTTAGGTATGCCGGCATATGGCAAGTTCTTGAAGGAGATACTCTCTAACAAAAGGAAGTTAGAGGAGTATGGGGAAGTAAGGATGACTAAGAGGTCCTCGGAATTGATCCAAACAATGAAGGAGGAGATGCCTCCTAAGCTAAGAGATCCGGGATCTTTTTGTGTGCCAATCGGAGTGGGAGAAGTGAAGTATGAAGCCCTATGTGATCTTGGGGTAAGTGTAAGCATCATACCGCTTGCACTTTGCAACAAGGTTGGGCTAGGAGAACCAAAACCGGTCAAGATGACCCTCTATATGGCGGACCGTTCTATCACTCACCCGGTTGGAATCTTGGAGGACTTTCCGGTGCAACTAGGGAAGTTCTATGTGCCGATTGATTTTTTTGTCTTGGACATTCCGGCGGACTATCCGGTTCCCATCATCTTAGGGAGACCTTTCCTAGCCACTTCCGGATGCTTGGTAGATTGTAAGAATGGAATTCTCTCCTTCAACATTGGAGAAGAGAATATCAAATTCAAGCTGTCCACAATGATGAAAGGGGCAACCCTTGATGAAGATGTATTCAACATTGTCGAGCAAGAGGAGTCTAGAGAAGTTGTGAGCTCGATCTTGATCAAGGACCCCTTGGAGAAGGTTCTTAGCTTAAGTTTGATGGAGGAAGGTGTTGAAGAGGCTTGCAATGAATAAATCAAAGCCTTGGAAGCATTAGAAAAGGAGACAAGAGCTGAATTTGAAGTTCACGAGAGCATGCTAAGTACCTGTAGGAACCACGGTCGTGGAAGGAGTTCCATGCCCGTGGAACTCTCTGGATTGCTCCGAAGAGCAAGCTTTGCAAGGTCCACGGCCGTGGATGTGCCAGAATCCGTGGACTTGCCTGTGGTTTCCCCAGAAGTAGCCCTTATTGTTGATCAAGCTTCAAGGAGTCTTGAAGAGCCTTCATTTGCTTTGGATTCATCTCAACCAACGTTATTTGGATCGTCTCCACTCGATAAAGGTCCTCCTAAACTTGAACTCAAACCTCTCCCTTCTCATTTGAAGTAGCTTTTCTTGGTGATAATTCTACATATCCGGTGATTGTGAATGCATGCTTGAATGATGATGAACTTGCTAGGTTGTTGCATGAGCTAAGATTGCATAGGAAAGCCATTGGCTATACTATTGATGATTTAGTTGGCATAAAACCTTCTTTATGCATGCATAAGATATTGATGGAAGATGACCATAAACCCTTTATTGAACATCAAAGAAGATTGAATCCTATAATGAAAGAGGTAGTCAAGAAAGAGATTATTAAGTTGCTAGATGCGGGAATCATCTACCCTATTTCGGATAGTAAGTGGGTTAGTCCCGTGCATGTGGTTCCTAAGAAGGGTGGGATGACCGTAGTGACTAATAAGAACAATGAACTAATCCCAACTAGAACGGTTACGGGATGGAGGATGTGTATTGACTATAGGAAGTTGAACATGGCCTCTAGGAAAGATCACTTCCCCCTTCCTTTCATTGACCAAATGCTAGAAAGGTTAGCTCAACATTCTCACTTTTGCTACCTAGATGGCTATAGTGGATTCTTCCAAATCCCTATCCACCCCAATGACCAAGAGAAAACCACATTTACATGCCCATGGGGAACTTTTGCATATAGAAGAATGCCATTTGGGCTGTGTAATGCACCCGCCACCTTCAAAGGTGTATGATGGCTATCTTTTCGGAGTATATTGAAAACATCATGGAAGTGTTTATGGATGATTTTTCTGTTTATGGATCTTCCTTTGATGATTGCTTAGCTAACTTGTCGCTAGTGCTTAAGAGATGTGAGGAGACAAACCTTGTCTTGAATTGGAAAAAATGTCACTTCATGGTAAGTGAAGGTATTGTGTTGGGACATTTGGTGTCCAACCGTGGCATTGAGGTTGATAGGGCCAAGATTGAAATGATAGAGAAGTTGCCACCACCTACCTCGGTGAAAGGGGTAAGGAGTTTCTTAGGGCATGCCGGTTTTTACCGGAGATTTATTAAAGACTTCTCTAAGATTTCTAAGCCTCTTACTAACCTACTAATGAAAGATGTTGAGTTTGTTTTCTCCAAGGATTGCCTTGAGGCTTTTTGTAGGTTGAAGAACGCTTTGATCTCCGCACCTATCATGCAACCTCCGGATTGGAGTTTACCGTTTGAGATCATGTGTGATGCGAGCGATGTAGCCGTTGGGGCAGTTTTGGGGCAAAGGAAAGATGGTCGCACACATGCCATTTATTCTGCTAGCAAGACGCTAGATGATGCCCAACTCAATTATGCTACCACCGAGAAAGAGTTGCTAGCGGTTGTGTATGCATTTGAGAAGTTCCGCTCATATCTTGTTGGAGCGAAGGTTATAGTGTATACGGATCATGCTGTGATCCGTTATCTACTTACCAAGAAGGATGCCAAGCCTAGGTTGATTCGGTGGATCCTTCTTCTTCAAGAATTTGATTTGGAAATCCGGGACAAGAAGGGGTCCGAGAATTCTATGGCGGATCACCTTAGTAGACTCCCACCATTAGAGCTTGAAAAGGATGACATCCCGATTGATGACTCATTCCGGGATGAGCAATTGCAAATGGTGAAGGAGTGCTTGTTCCAAGTGTCTAGGGGAAGTGAGCCATGGTATGCCGACATTGTGAACTATCTTGTGTGTGAGGAAGTGCCTCCCGGTTTGTCATATGCCCAAAGGAAGAAGTTCTTCAAGGATGTGAGGCACTACTATTGGAGTGAACAACTTTTGTTCAAGAGAGGGCCGGATGGAGTGTTTAGAAGATGCATACCGGAGGATGCGGTGGAGAGTGTGATCCGCAATTGTCATTCCTTGCCATGTGGAGGGCATGCTAGCTCACACAAGACATGTACGAAGGTATTGCAATCGGGCTTCTTTTGGCCAAGTTTGTTCAAGGATGTGCAAAACTTTATGGTAGCTTGTGATGCTTGCCAAAGGACGGGCAACATCTCAATGAGGAATGAGATGCCCTTGAACAACATACAAGAGGTGGAGATATTTGATGTGTGGGGTGTGGACTTCATCGGGCCATTCCCCTCTTCTTGTGGCAACCTCTACATCCTATTGGCGGTAGACTATGTTTCAAGATGGGTGGAGGCAATCGCCTCTCCCACAAATGACGCCAAGGTGGTGGTGTGGTTCTTCAACCGAGTGATTTTCCCTAGGTTTGGAACACCAAGGGTGATCATAAGTGATGGAGGGAAGCACTTCACTAATAGGAACTTTGGAGTACTTTTGGCTAAGTATGGGGTGACTCACAAGGTTGCAACACCTTACCATCCCCAAACTAGTGGCCAAGTGGAGATCTCCAACCGGGAGATAAAGGGAATTCTTGAGAAGACGGTCTCTAAAACGAGAAAGGATTGGGATATGAAGCTCGATGATGCCTTGTGGGCATATAGAACCGCTTTCAAGACACCGATTAGCACCACTCCTTACAAGTTAGTCTATGGCAAGTCTTGCCACCTTCCGGTAGAGATGGAGCATAGAGCTTATTGGACCATTAAGTGGCTAAATTTTGACCTCAAGGAGGCCGGTGAGAAGAGATTGCTTGATATGAATGCTCTTGAGGAGATCCGTTTGGATGCTTACGAAAATGCCCGGATCTACAAGGAGAGGACCAAACGTTGGCATGATAAGCGCCTCATCCCGAAGGAGTTGAGTGAAGGCGACCTTGTCCTTCTCTTCAACTCAAGGCTGCGGCTCTTCCCCGGAAAGCTAAAGTCGAGGTGGACCGGTCCTTATGTGGTGAAGAAGATCTTTCCCCATGGAGCAATTGAGATAGGAGGGGAGCATTGTGGAGATTTTAAGGTGACTGGGCACCGGTTGAAGAAGTATATCCTGGGAGCTCCGGTGGACATGATTGCCCCACTTCACCTAGAATGAGACGCCCCCGAGTTTGGTCAAGCTAATGACCTTAAAGAAGCGCTTGATAGGAGGCAACCCATTGGTAACGTTTTTCCCTTTTCGTTTTTGTTTTTATTTTTGATTTTTCTGTTTTTGTGTGTTTGGTGTGCTTTGTGTGTGTGCTAGAGTCTTGGTACCATTGGAAGCCTTGCATGGCATGTGAATGAACCCCTCATCAATTATGGGTGGAGCGGACGCGGAACTTGGACAGCTAGCGATGCCTAGCGCGGGGCCCGACGCCTTGATGAACACTTAGAGCTCTCTACCATTGTTGATAGGATCATCCACCTTCAATCCACTTGAGTAATTCCAAATACCGAAGCAAACAATTTTTACGTTGTGAGAACCCTCTTTTACTCTTCTTTACTTCATTTACACATTGGGGACAATGTGTCTCTAAGTATGGGGTGGGGTTTGCATGATCCTTTGCATGATTAGCATCTAGGATAGTTTAATATTATCACATGTCTTGCATTGTATATACTCATTTTGAAAAATTCAAAAAAAAAAATCAGAAAATTTATACTTTTTGTGCTTTCTAGGCTTGGATATGACCCTATAGATGAATCTTGTCTTGTGGATTGACTATGGATGGCCTTATGTGTTAAATTAATGAATGCATATGTGGACTTGAAATACTTATATTGAATCCCATGAATGGATTGTGATCATGATGTTTGCCTTGATTGGATTGAGTATTGAAAGTCGAAATTACATGCTAGTTCTTGCACATCATCTAGGAATGAATGAGGCAATTCATCTTTATCTACTTCTCATCTTGATCATGATGTTTGAGCACCTCAATTGATATAAATTTGACCTCTTTTGACCCATCCGGAAATAGGAGCATGTTAGTGTGTTGATGTGTGTGAAAAGCAACTGTGGGGTGAGGATGTTGATGAAAGAATGTCATGAATAAAATGCTGAATTTGTTAGGAAAGTGTAGAAAAATATAGGTTTGGGGACATTGGTTTAAATGACGAGTAACTCGGCACCATTCACATGATCGGGTGTTTGTGCCTTGCCAAAGTCAAATAAACCAATAGTCCTAACGAGCTTTGGTATGTGTGCCCGGTGTGGATGCACCTCGAAAAATAGAAAAAACCCGAGGATGGCTAATCACCAAGGTTTCGGCTTTTGTACACCAATGTCATTGTCTCAAAAATAAGTGAAAGAAAAAGAAAAGAAAGAAAATATGGAGAAAATATACACTTGTGGGAACTTGATCAAGGACAAAATTATGGAGTTAGTTCCATTCCCGGATTAGCATCACATAGCCTAGAAAAATCCCCACCTAATCACAACGTTTCTTGGCCTTTTATCTCACAAGCCCTTGTGACCTATTTGCATGTTTGTAAGACTTAGTAATCTAGATTGGATATGCTCTTGATCATCTTGACTTCTTCATTTTTACGTTTCATGCATGCTTTCGAGTTAAGTACAATTGTCTTTCCATGCCTTCACTTGTTTGATGCATGATTGCTTGTCCATTGCCATGAAACATGACTATGAAGGTGATCCAATATTAGAAGCACAACTCCAAATAGATTTTGCCATTTTTCTCCATACATAAATCATGTCATCTCTTAGTCTATAGTTGGGAACTTGCTCGGGGACGAGCAAACCTTAAGTATGGGGTATTTTTGATAACACGATTTATGACTTAGGTTTAGGTAATCATTTAGATAGATTTTTCACTCATTCATGCATGGTTTAGCACTAGTTCACGACGTTTGCACTCAATTCACGTATTTTGTCGAGATAGACGTCTACACGGACTTTTGCATTGCTTTGTAGGTAATTTGGGAGATTTAGGAGCTTAATCGATACGTTTGAGGATCGTTCATCAAGATGACACACCCTCGGACTCATTGGGATGCAAGCTAGAGGCTAAGGAAAACCCATGGGACCTTGTTGGTGCAAGCCATGCACCAAATCGTGACTCAATGATCCAAAGCAAGCTGAGGCACCCAAACCACGGTCACTGGTACTTCCACGGCCGTGGAACCTGACCGTGGTTTTTGCCAGACGGTTGTGATAGCTGTGCCACGATCTCATGGCCGACTCTAGCAAGGTTGTAGTATAAAAGTGGTCCTGCAAGGCTGAGAGAAAATCATCCCCTATCATCCAATCAAATCCATACTCTCCACGACACTCTCAACAAGAAGATTCTCTCAATTGGAAGCTTGGAAGGAAGCTACCATTGGAGGAGGAAGAAGCTCCATTGGAGAAGAAGAGAAGAAGACACCATTACTAGTCTTTGATAAGTTTTGTAGTGAAGATTTTCGGAATCAATTTCTAAGGTTGTAAGAATCGATTAAACCTTCTTTTGAAGGGTTGTGAGTCTTTCTAATCTTACTTTCAGATTGGTTTTACTTGCTTCACTTGTTCATCTCTTTCTTTTCAATATCTTGCAAATGGAAGCCATGATTTTATGTTTGATGATTTCGATTGTGATGATGTATGTTGTAGGCTAAATGTAATAGCTAGGATTTCCGAATTCTAATTAATGTTGATTAACTTAATCGTTGATAGTAATTGACATATAACTCGCGAAGACTTCGCAAGTGATGAGTAAGAGTCCCACCGTTATGTTCCTCGCGTAATTTTGGAAGTTTGGGGAAATTTTTACTTTTTTCCCCGGGTAATTATTTTTACCCTCCGGTGTTATTTTGAGCATTTGGGAGCTCCAATTAATAAAAATGCAGTTGAGAGAAATGATCAGAACATCAGATATGTCCTAGATATGAAATAACATGGAGAGGCAAAACGGCCAAAAGAGTAGTTATTTCGTTTCTTAACGGCTAAGAAAGACGGCTTAGGAATACACGTTTTCCGAGGTAGTTGTGGAATAATTATCCCTACAATATTCCAGATTTAATGTTCCAATCTCGAGAAGTTTGGAGAAAGAGGTTCGACCCGCCTTTGGATCGGTTAAAGGATAATTATCGACTTTACTAAAGGATAATTATCGTCTTCACTATAAATAGCGGAAAATCCTTTATTAATTCATTTCCTTTCACGTTTCCTCGTAAAAGCTCTGATTTCTCTCAACCTTCAAACTCAGATCTACTCTCCGTTTCTAATCCGATTTCAATTCCGTTTGAGTTTCTGTATTCCTCTCTTCATTCTCTTCATAACGGTGCCGAGTTTCTGCATTTCCGAGTATATGGAGGGCTGGTCGAGCATATATGTCACCAGGACGGTTCCGTCGCTTAGATTCCGATGAATTTGATGATGTCCATGCGTAGCCTGCGTCGTTTGCGTCGTTGTGATTCCGAATCTTCTTTCAGATCGTCAATCGGGTTAGTAACGAATAAGTTATGAATTTATTCGTTTTGCGTACTGCGATTTGGCCTAAATTGACTTTAGGCTTGTCAAAATGGATAATTAGAAACTCCATTATGGTCGTTATATTATTCTAGTGATTATGGATAGTTTGTTTGATGAAATCTAATGACAAGTGGGTTTAGAAATTGTCTGCGGGCAAAACGTTATTCTGGCGAAATCTAATTAATTAATTAAAGGTTAATTAATTAAATTAGGATTAGAATTGAGATTGAGGAATGTTGATTAGATACTACCTTGAGATTTGAGGAATTGTGAGTTAGGTTGAGATATTGAGGTTTAGTTGGTTGTGAGGCTTATAGATTAATTATGATCCTTATGGATCCCTTGGGTCTAGATGTGACCTTTTTGATTGATAGGAGTATTGATATCTCTTTATGCCTTTTTATTAGGCAGCGTCCCTCTCAGGATTGGAGGTTGATCGTGGTTGTGATTGTACGAGGTTGAGGTAAGTCCGTAGGACTTACTTAGCTACCATCCCTATATTGGGTGTTTGCATGAGTGGTGTGTGCTTTATATGTTTGCTATGATAGCATGAGTTGTCGTTTTTATCGACCTATGTTCTATTGACTGCGTCACTGCGTGGCTGTGATAACCTTTCCCTTTCATCCCGCCGTGGAGTCTGGGAGGTTCTCTGATGTCGGGCCAGACTGGTTTACAAGAAGGGCGCAATCCACTCCCATAGGGTACACGGATTGTGTGACCGATACTCGTACAGCTGGGCATTGTACTCAGAGGCGGGGATGTATCGGTCCTCGTGTCACATACTTTCATCTATATATATATATATATATATATACGGTTTTAGAGTGAATGGTTATTATATAAAGATAATAAATGGGTAAATATCTGATAGCATGCTGATGTGTTTATCTTTCATGATTGTGCTTGTGCTTATGCATTACCTCATATATGTTGTAAAATCCGGAATTTTTATTCCGTCGTTTTCCGTTATTAAATAGATCTCGATCAGTTGACCCATATCCGTCTACTTAGTTAGACATATTATTATAGGATTTATCATTTTATGTAGATTCCTTCACATAAAATGATAGAATCATTTATATAGTTTATCATTTTATGTAGATTACTTCCGCATAAAATGATAGAATTCTAAGCCGATCCTTAACTAAAATAAACTCCCTATCCGCCTAGTCTGTATATTTATATATCGGGATCTTGTCCAGCCAGAAACTCGCTAAATTAAGGAGCCCAGATGCAGCCATTTTAGCCCATCTGTTAACATATGATTCAGCCAGCGGATCCAGCGCCAGCAGCCCAGTCCAGCGCCACTCCAGCCCAACGCTACTCCAGCCCACTGTTTTGCCAGTCCGTGAGCTGCTCCAGCGTTGCCCAGCCCAGAGTCACCCCAGCCCTGCAATCTTCAGCAACCCAGCAGCTTGCAGCCTTCCAGCCCAGCAGCAGCAGTGCCATCGCCAGCCCAGAAGAGTTCCGCCTTCTTCAGCCCAGCAGCAACGTCAACTCCAGCCCGTACTCCAGCCATTCGGATGTGCAAAGAGCAGCCCAACCAACTGTGAGAAGGAAACCGTTCAGCACTTATAGAATTAATTAGAGCAGATCTTCTTACCTTAACCGTTTCCTAAAATCAAGGGATACAGCTGCTCACCTTCCTTCTCCTTTGTGTCCAGATTCATCAGCAAATCTCTCCCTCCTATCTTCATACGTTCGGTTTAGACTAGGAAAACAGAAGCACAACCGACGACTGCATACACAGCCTCCGCCTGTACACGTCCAGCGATTTCAAACGCATACGATCACCCTCTGATCTTTCCACCGAATCAAGCCATCTACGGAATCAAAGGGCTGAGTCCATCGAATTACAGCCACCATAGCCAGCCGCAAGTTGCTTAAGACGGAACAGAACCTTGCGAGATTTTCTGTGTATACCTACGTGACGCCGGCCAGCCTTCCATGTTACGAATCAGGAACTCAGGGACGCAGAGCCACTCTACTGCAGCGAGTAAGTCATTGTTGTATGTTGTTTTGTTGCTCCCTTTACAACTAGGTTGTAATGTCTCTACTATATTGATTCATAATATTGTTTAGGTTGCTGTTGTTCGGCCTTAATCATAGTTAATATAGTAATAGGTAGCTGCTGGAATTTTATAAATAAAATGATAGATATAAGGGCTGCTGTAAATTTCAATTTTAATTCCTTCAGCTTTTAGCTTATAAACTGCCTGTCTTGTCGACCAATTATTGAACGTTTGGATAAAGATCCACCGTTGAATTTTGGATATATTGTAGATGGATATATGTAGTTTAACATATTAAAATTTGGGAAGGAATGAACGGTCGGATTGAAAGTTATGAGCTCCCGAAGTTAGGTAGTTGAGCAGTTTTGGTAAACTTAAGTTTTTGGCTAAGTATAGGAAATTAGAGTGAAGGAACCGACTTTGTGAATTTTTATAGGAACATTGGCTGAACAGTTTGGAGAAATTCTTTCTCCTAAGGTTAGATAGAACCTCATAGATGATCTAGAGATTTAATTCGGAATTATTATAAGCTGTTAAGAATTTTATATTTAGAACCGAAGTTAAACCTTTACGATTCTTCCGGAAAATAGAAACATAGGAAAAATGTCAGTTTGGAACCAAATAAAATTTTAGGAGTTAGAATATAACTTTAGAACCTCAAATAGGAGTTTAGACATGAATTTTAGGGTTTTCGAGAAAATCGGAACCAAGGGTAAAATGGTCATTTTACCCTAAACTCATACTATAACTAGTATGTCTTAATACCTTATTGATATTAGAAGTTTTAGACTTCTAAATACGTGAGAGTGTGCTAATACACTTATCGCCTTTGACAGGCAACTGAGTGGTTACAATTTACAGAGCGAGTGGTTTATAAAGAGTCGAGCGTTATAACAGGTAAGTCCTTTGGGCTTACTTAGCTGACTTCTAAATATGAGTATAAATGATGATGGTGGTGTGTGATTGAAATGTTAGAGAGATAGGTTGTGATATATAATTACCGACCTATATTTTGGCCTAAGAGTAACGGGTGGTGGCATTCTGCTCAGTAGCTCGCGGGGCGCTGGGGGTTTCTTCCGGGACTAGTCCATACATGGTTTGTAGTGATGCTACCAGTGAAAGTCAGCTAGACCTACACCAGTTGGATAAGGAACGGAGGCGAGAACTAATAATAGTTCTCGTGCCACAACTTAAATTGAATAATGTGAATCACTTAAATAATAGATAATAAACGGTTGAGTGCCAGCATGATGTTTGTTTATTTTCGTTTCTGCGTGTGCTTGTGCTGTTATCATTTTTGCTTATATTTGGATAGTTAGCTAACTGTTGATATGTTGTTTAGATTTGACACAGGTTAGAGCAGATGCCGAGTGATCGAGACGGTAGTGGTCAGCCGGGGTGTCGTACTTTAGGACGTTTTACAGTTTTTGCATTTGTGGGTTTTACAGTTGAACATTGTTTCCTTTCGTACTTTGTTATATTCCGTTTTCCGGCTGTAGTCGATCTGGTCACATTCATGCATTATTAAGAACTATTTTATGATTTCTGATTTTCCTTATCTGTGCCTTGTTGTAAGATCTCGTTAAGTTGTTGTCGAACTAAGGTCGGGACCCACTATGCGGTCCTAACCAGTAACTCCCTAAGTTGTAAAACTTGGGGTGTTACAACATGGTATCAGAGGCAGGTTGGCAACAATGGCACTTGAATCTTCTAGAAAGGTCATATAAGTAAATAAACAGAACCCGAAAAGGGTCTGAGTTTTCCAAAGAGAATTTTTGGTTTTAAAATGCATACAGAGTCGGGTTGGGATAGAAAGTACGGATGACCACCACTACCTCTGCGGATCTCGGTAATCTTAGAATAATTATAGACTTGTACTGTTATGATAGATTAGCTAGTTTATAACTGTAGTTATTACTATTCGTGCAGATGGCACGTACTAGGACTGCACAAGTGACTGGCTGAGGTAGGGGTCGTCCCCCCCTTCCCCCAGTCAGACAGGATCGAGCTGATAGCACCCCTACTGCTAGAGGGCGTGGTCGTGGGGGTAGACCTCCACTAGGGAGAGGTTGAGGACGAGTTCCTCGAGAGGACCCACCTGCAGCAAGCATACCAGAGGCTGTTGTAGAAGAAGTAGCTGAGAGTGTAGGCCCCGAGGTCAGGCCTGAGACCGCCGCTAGGTCTGGAGCGCAAGGAGCACGTTCTATTGAGTCAAGACGTGTTTCTATTGGAGCATATGAGTATCGGGAGTTCAGAGCCTATGTTGAGCGCAGGGAGGAAGCTGCTAGAGTTGAGAGGCTTACTCAGGTACCACCGGTGGTACCGGCTAGATCAACTCAGGTGACACAGGGAGTGTCTCAGGTGCCGGCTGTATCTGAGAGGAGGGCTAATGCTGATATAGCACCTACTGGGTCCAGAGCACCGAGACCGGATGAGTGGTTGAAGGCTTTCAACTCTCAGAAGGTCCCCTCATTCAGCGGAGAGATAGGGCTAGAGGTGGAGCACTAGATAGGGAAGATTGAGACTGCTTTGGAGGCAATACGTTGCCCCGTGGATCGACAGGTAGATTTGATACAGACCTGCTTCACAGATGATGCTCATTCATGGTGGCGTACCATTCGTGGCCGAGTCACCAGCTGGGAGCAGATGAGGAACATTGTTAGAGACAGGTACTGCCCAGTTTCGCTGAGGAGGGAGAGATTCCAGGATTTCATTGAGGCGGGATTTGAGGATATCCCGATTGCTGCAACCATAAAGAAGTTTCAGAAAGAGTTGACTTTGCTTGGACCATCTGCACCTCCAGAAGAGCAGCATGTTTATCTTTTCTCCAGGAGGTTGAGAGAGAGTACCCGATCCTACCTGGCTGGATTCCGCTGTGAGACCTTGTCTGATTATCAGGATAGGGCTTCTGCTTATGAGAGAGATAGGCCAGCTTCTAGGAAGGCAGTTCAGTCTAGTGGGCCGGATAAGCGGCAGAGGACAGGACATGCTGGTAGTAGTGCAGCAGTAGCAGGTTATGGTCGAGGACAGACTCAGGGGAGGTCCAGCTACCACTCTACAGTTCGGACTCCCAGTGGAGATCGACAGTGCTTTAACTGCGGTGGCCGTGATCACATTAAGACTGATTGCCCGAAACCACCTATCACTTGCTTCACTTGTGGGAAGCCGGGACACAGAGCTACTTTCTGCCGTCAGGGCAAGGCTCCTTCTCAGCAGGGATCTTCTCCCGCAGGTGCTGAGAGGAGTGTACAGAGACCTCCTCAGTACCGAGCTCCGAGTCAGCAGCAGCCACAGTACCGGGCCCCAGGGCATCCTGCTTCATACAGTACGGCACAGGGATCAGGTCGTGGCAGAGGACGTAGTAGTACCACTGACACCAGAGGAGGACCATCGAGAGTGTTCGAGCTGAGGAACACTGAGCAGCCTGCAGCACCTGCGACCACAGGTACTATTTGGATCCATGACTTACCTGTGCGCGTTTTATTTGATACGGGTGCCACGCACTCCTTTATATCAAATGCATGTGTAGATAGGTTGTCCTTAGCTACAGTAGAGGGTGTACCTTTTGTGGTTGGGTTACCAGATGGGGGTAAGGTTAGAGGATCTCGAGAGATTTATGACTGCCCTATTCATCTGGGAGGCCAGATCTGGTTAGTAAATTTTCTAGTCATGCCCTTAGCACATGAGGACGTGATATTGGGGATAGATTGGATGACTAGACATGGAGCCGTCTTGGATATTGGTAGGAGGACGGTGACTGTCGCCACTGAGGAAGGTCACAGAGTTATATTCCGAGGTTGGGACCTCGGAAAGTCCGGCACCGTTATCAGTGCAGTGAGAGCAGCCAGACTGATAGCACAGGGTTGCGAGGCCTTCTGGTGTTATGCCATGAAGGAGCGTAAGAGCCTGACAGTAGAGGATATACCAGTTGCCTGCGAGTTTGCAGAGGTATTCAGCGACGACTTACCAGGGCTACCTCCACAGAGGAGTGTGGACTTTAGCATCGAGTTAGAGCCGGGCATGAGACCGATCTCGAAGGCCCCGTACCGCATGGCCCCGATAGAGCTGCTTGAGCTGAAGAAGCAGTTAGAGGAGTTAGCAGTGAAGGGCTTCATACGCCCTAGTGTTTCTCCCTGGGGCGCACCAGTATTGTTTGTGAGGAAGAAGGATGGATCGATGAGACTGTGTATCGACTACAGGGAGTTGAACAAGGTCACCATCAAGAATAAGTATCCACTGCCTCGCATAGATGATCTGCTGGACCAGCTACATGGGGCGTCAGTGTTCTCGAGGATAGATTTGAGATCGGGTTATCACCAGCTGAGGGTGAGAGATCAGGACATACCTAAGACGGCATTCCGCACTAGGTATGGTCATTACGAGTTTGTAGTGATGCCATTCGGGCTCACTAATGCGCCAGCAGTATTTATGGAGTTAATGAATGGGATTTTCATCGACTTCTTAGACCAGTTTGTAGTGGTCTTCATTGACGACATTCTAGTTTACTCTAGAAGTCGAGAGGAGCATGCCGGACACTTGAGGACAGTGTTGCAGATTCTACAGGATAGTCAGCTATATGCTAAACTATCCAAGTGTGAGTTCTGGATGTCAGAGGTGGCGTTCCTAGGCCATGTAGTGACTGCTGAGGGGATTAAGGTCGACCCGGCGAAGATTGAGTCAGTGTCCTCTTGGCAACCTCCGAAGAATGTTAAGGAGGTTCGCAGCTTCCTTGGATTGGCAGGTTATTACCATCGGTTTGTGGAAGGGTTTTCTCTAATCGCCCGACCACTTACTTCTCTCCTAAGGAAGACTACTCGGTTCGTTTGGTCTGAGCCGTGTCAGCAGAGTTTTGAGGAGCTGAAGAGGAGATTGACGTCTGCTCCGATCTTAGCACAGCCTGAGGGTACAGAGGACTTTGTAGTGTATAGTGACGCATCCAAGCTGGGCTTGGGGTGTGTCTTGATGTAGAGAGGTAAGGTCATAGCGTATGCGTCTCGACAGCTGAAGACGTATGAGGAGAAATACCCCACTCACGACCTAGAGTTAGCTGCTGTAGTACATGCTCTTAAGATCTGGCGTCATTATCTCTATGGAGCAACCTGTCAGATCTTCACAAACCATAAGAGTCTGAAATACATATTCACTCAACGGGAGTTGAATAACCGCCAGAGGCGGTGGCTAGAGTTGATCAAGGATTTCGACCTTGAGATTCTTTACCACCCCGGAAAGGCGAATGTAGTTGCTGACGCTTTGAGTCGGAAGACGCCTCGGGAGAAGGCGATAGCTCGGTTGACGGTACAGCCACAGTTACAGAGAGACTTAGCTTGGTTGGAGGTAGAGATCCAGTTCCCCGATACGGCTCATCAGTTAGCCACCTTAGAGTTACTTCTTGACCTGTTGGGTGAGATCCGACAGAAGCAGGAGACCTGTCCGATGTTGACCCGGATCCGAGACCGGATGTCACGAGATGAGGCACCTCAGTTCACTATTGGTGCCGATGGAGTGATGAGACGGCAGGATCGTATATGTGTGCCATCAGACATTGAGTTGAGACAGAGGATATTAGGTGAGGCTCATGCTACCCCTTACTCCGTACATCCAGGAGCGAGTAAGATGTATAAGGACGTGAGACGTTCCTTCTGGTGGGGCGGTTTGAAGCCCGATGTGGCCCGTTATGTAGCCCAGTGTGCGACCTGTCAACAGGTCAAGATTGAGCACCGTAGATCCGGAGGAGAGCTACACCCACTTCCAGTACCACATTGGAAGTGGGAAGACATTTCTATGGATTTCGTCACCGGATTGAGGCTCAGCCGAGGTTTTGATGCCATTTGGGTAGTAGTAGACCGTCTGACGAAGACCGCACGTTTCATTCCGATTAAGGAAACGTGGCCGGTAAGTCGTCTAGCAGCGGAGTTCACCAGGCATATTGTGAGACTCCATGGAGTACCGAGGACTATCGTCTCCGACAGGGATGGACGTTTTACCTCGAGGTTCTGGCAGCAGGTACATACTGCTTTGGGTACGAGTCTTCACTTTACCACTGCCTACCACCCACAGACAGACGGTCAGTCAGAGAGGACCATCCAGACCCTAGAGGACATGTTGAGGGCATGTGTACTAGATTGGGGACAGGTATGGCCAGATCACCTCCCACTAGTAGAGTTTTCATATAATAACAGCTGGCATGCGTCTATTGGGATGGCACCTTATGAGGCTTTGTACGGGCGGAGATGTCGTACACCGCTATGTTGGGATGAGCCTAGCAAGACTGATGGAGTAGTACCAGATCAGATACAGGACGACATCGCCCGGATTGCCTTAGTCCGGGAGAGGATGTTAGCAGCTCAGAGTCGTCAGAAGTCCTACGCCGACAAAAGGCATCGACCTTTGGAGTTTAGAGTAGGTGCACAGGTGTGGTTGAGAGTGTCACCTACGAGAGGAGTTAGACGTTTCGGCATTAAGGGGAAGTTGAGTCCCCGGTATGTCGGCCCATTTGAGATCGTAGAGAGAGTCGGAGAGGTTGCCTACCGACTAGCACTGCCACCGAGATTAGAGGGAGTACACCCAGTTTTTCATGTATCTCAGCTGCGAGAGTACATACCGGATCCTAGACACATCATCAGTCATGAGGATCTGATAGTTGAGCCAGACCACACTTTTGTGGAGTATCCAGTAGCCGTCCTAGAGCGTAGCATTAGACACCTACGTTCTAAGGAGATACCGATGCTGAGGATTCAGTGGTCTAGACGAGGAGTTGATGAGGCTACCTGGGAGACAGAGGAGAGTATTAGACGTAACTACCCTGAGTTCTTTGCGGAGTTAGCCGCTACCTCAGTACCGACGGGTTAGTACTGAGACGATACCTTATATGATTTCTGTGATTATATGCTTACATAATTGTTTATGTCTATGTGCTTGATGACGTGAGTAGTTGCTTGCTAGAATATATTTCTCGAGGGGAAATGTATGGGGTAGATACCTTATCCTAAGTTTCGGGACGAAACTTATTTTAAGGGGGTACTGATGTAAAATCCGGAATTTTTATTCCGTCTTTTTCCGTTATTAAATAGATCTCGATCAGTTGACCCATATCCGTCTACTTAGTTAGACATATTATTATAGGATTTATCATTTTATGTAGATTCCTTCACATAAAATGATAGAATCTTTTATATAGTTTATCATTTTATGTAGATTACTTCCGCATAAAATGATAGAATTCTGAGCCGATCCTTAACTAAAATAAACTCCCTATCCGCCTAGTCTGTATATTTATATATCGGGATCTTGTCCAGCCAGAAACTCGCTAAATTAAGGAGCCCAGATGCAGCCATTTTAGCCCATCTGTTAGCATATAATTCAGCCAGCGGATCCAGCGCCAACAGCCCAGTCCAGCGCCACTCCAGCCCAACGCTACTCCAGCCCACTGTTCTGCCAGTCCGTGAGCTGCTCCAGCGTTGCCCAGCCCAGAGTCGCCCCAGCCTTGCAATCTTCAGCAACCCAGCAGCTTGCAGCCTTCCAGCCCAGCAGCAGTAGTGCCATCGCCAGCCCAGAAGAGTTCCGCCTTCTTCAGCCCAGCAACAACGTCAACTCCAGCCCGTACTCCAGCCATTCGGATGTGCAGAGAGCAGCCCAACCATTTGTGAGAAGGAAACCGTTCAACACTTACAGAATTAATTAGAGGAGATCTTCTTACCTTAACCGTTTCCTAAAATCAAGGGATACAGCTGCTCACCTTCCTTCTCCTTTGTGTCCAGATTCATCAGCAACTCTCTCCCACCTATCTTCATACGTTCGGTTTAGACTAGGAAAACAGAAGCACAACCGACGACTGCATACACAGCCTCCGCCTGTACACGTCCTGCGATTTCAAACGCATACGATCACCCTCTGATCTTTCCACCGAATCAAGCCATCTACAGAATCAAAGGGCTGAGTCCATCGAATTACAGCCACCATAGCCAGCCGCAAGTTGCTTAAGACGGAACAGAACCTTGCGAGATTTTCTGTGTATACCTACGTGACGCCGGCCAGCCTTCCCTGTTACGAATCAGGAACTCAGGGACGCATAGCCACTCTACTGCAGCGAGTAAGTCATTGTTGTATGTTGTTTTGTTGCTCCCTTTACAACTAGGTTGTAATGTCTCTAGCTATATTGATTCATAATATTGTTTAGGTTGCTGTTGTTCGGCCTTAATCATAGTTAATATAGTAATAGGTAGCTGCTGGAATTTTATAAATAAAATGATAGATATAAGGGTTGCTGTAAATTTCAATTTTAATTCCTTCAGCTTTTAGCTTATAAACTGCCTGTCTTGTCGACCAATTATTGAACGTTTGGATAAAGATCCACCGTTGAATTTTGGATATGTTGTAGATGGATATATGTAGTTTAACATATTAAAATTTGGGAAGGAATGAACGGTCGGATTGAAAGTTATGAGCTCCCGAAGTTAGGTAGTTGAGCAGTTTTGGTAAACTTAAGTTTTTGGCTAAGTATAGGAAATTAGAGTGAAGGAACCGACTTTGTGAATTTTTATAGGAACATTGGCTGAACAGTTTGGAGAAATTCTTTCTCCTAAGGTTAGATAGAACCTCATAGATGATCTAGAGATTTAATTCGGAATTATTATAAGCTGTTAAGAATTTTATATTTAGAACCGAAGTTAAACCTTTACGATTCTTCCGGAAAATAGAAACATAGGAAAAATGTCAGTTTGGAACCAAATAAAATTTTAGGAGTTAGAATATAACTTTAGAACCTCAAATAGGAGTTTAG
Source organism: Fagopyrum homotropicum (assembly GCA_033239125.1). Classification (NCBI taxonomy): domain Eukaryota; kingdom Viridiplantae; phylum Streptophyta; class Magnoliopsida; order Caryophyllales; family Polygonaceae; genus Fagopyrum; species Fagopyrum homotropicum. Next base: position 52,434,220 of record BSWB01000005.1, read on the forward strand.
ACATGAATTTTAGGGTTTTCGAGAAAATCGGAACCAAGGGTAAAATGGTCATTTTACCCTAAACTCATACTATAACTAGTATGTCTTAATACCTTATTGATATTAGAAGTTTTAGACTTCTAAATACGTGAGAGTGTGCTAATACACTTATCGCCTTTGACAGGCAACTGAGTGGTTACAGTTTACAGAGCGAGTGGTTTATAAAGAGTCGAGCGTTATAACAGGTAAGTCCTTTGGGCTTACTTAGCTGACTTCTAAATATGAGTATAAATGATGATGGTGGTGTGTGATTGAAATGTTAGAGACATAGGTTGTGATATATAATTACCGACCTATATTTTGGCCTAAGAGTAACGGGCGGTGGCATTCTGCTCAGTAGCTCGCGGGGCGCTGGGGGTTTCTTCCGGGACTAGTCCATACATGGTTTGTAGTGATGCTACCAGTGAAAGTCAGCTAGACCTACACCAGTTGGATAAGGAACGGAGGCGAGAACTAATAATAGTTCTCGTGCCACAACTTAAATTGAATAATGTGAATCACTTAAATAATAGATAATAAACGGTTGAGTGCCAGCATGATGTTTGTTTATTTTCATTTCTCCGTGTGCTTGTGCTGTTATCATTTTTGCTTATATTTGGATAGTTAGCTAACTGTTGATATGTTGTTTAGATTTGACACAGGTTAGAGCAGATGCCGAGTGATCCAGACGGTAGTGGTCAGCCGGGGTGTCGTACTTTAGGACGTTTTACAGTTTTTGCATTTGTGGGTTTTACAGTTGAACATTGTTTCCTTTCGTACTTTGTTATATTCCGTTTTCCGGCTGTAGTCGATCTGGTCACATTCATGCATTATTAAGAACTATTTTATGATTTCTGATTTTCCTTATCTGTGCCTTGTTGTAAGATCTCGTTAAGTTGTTGTCAAACTAAGGTCGGGACCCACTGTGCGGTCCTAACAGTAACTCCCTAAGTTGTAAAACTTGGGGTGTTACATATGTATGGTTAGCTAACGGTTTCATACCGTGTTGTAGATGTTTACAGGTTAGGCGCTACTGGGTGATCTGACAGGGTAACAGGCCGAGGACTCTCATACATTAGGTGGTTGGTTTGGGGTTGTTGTGTTTCCCCTCTGCGTGAGGATGATCTTTTGTACCTCTTGTGTGAGGATGTCATTTTATATACTCGGCTATGTTGTTGTTTACTTTGGGTTGTACAGTTTATACTGTTTTATGTATTTGTTTTATATCTGACAATCCCATGTTGTAAGGTCCAGTGAACTTGTTGTCAGGCTAGGGTCAGGATCCATTGTGAGATCCTAGCCCAATGTGACATCCCGAGTCCCGCGGATTCGGGGTGTTACACTAAATAGATGCGATTCTAGGGTAAGGAAAGGAGGGTTATGGCTAGGACTATGATAGGATGGACTTAGATTTGCCCTTGAATGATTCATTTGCTTGAACAAATTCACTGATGTAGTCCACGGTTTGTTCTTGCCAGTCCACGGCCGTGGAAGTGGTAGAACAGCCCGTGGTTTGCCTGGTTCGTTTGATTTGATGGATCTGAGTTCTAGATTGTTAAAATGTTGAAATCCTAGTGTTTGTTGAGTCAAATCTATCCTAGGGTGACCTACTGTTAGCAACTAAGTGTTAGAAGAGACCTACCCGGTGATTCTTACTCTTAGATATCGAAGATGACAAACTCTAGGTAGTAGTGAGCCTCATAAGCAGCTATTGGATTCAGTGTGCTAGGATAGTTGTTTAGGACTTGCCTTTCTGAGACTTACCCGGTAAAGAGAGGTTGGATCCCTAGAATACTATCCGGTTTGTGTAGAATTCCTATCCTTAGGCTCTTTGAGACTTACCCGGTGATAAGACCTTAGGAACGAACTAGAGGATCATGAGACTTACCCGGTGATTGATCCCAACCTAGAAACATTTACTCCCAACGTACTTTAGAAATCCAAGGAATGATTAGATAGCTTGAGTCCCATGCCATAACCGGAATTTCCAAACCCTAGAATCCGCCTTTTCTCTCTTTGATCATATATTTTGTGTTTGCTTGTTTACTTGTGGAGTTAGCTTAGTTGATTGTTTACCTTGCATGATTTGTGATCCTTGATTGATCACCTAAAAACCAACCAAAAACATTGAGATTTTCATTACTTTATTTCTTTTTCTTTCCTTAAGCCTAGATCATCACTAAACTTAATCACTAATCGAATCAATCTCACCTCAGTCTTTGTGTTCGACCTCGGAATACTATCCCTACTACAAAACGTCCCGTACACTGCGGGTTCGCTAGGAGTTAGGAGAAATATAACGAGTATAAATTTAAGGCTTATTGCGTACACACATCCTTAGCGTAACAAAAACATAGGTCAATATAAACGATATCTCATGCTATCATAGCAACATATAACACACACACCACTCATGCAAACACCCAATATAGGGATGGTAGCTAAGTAAGTCCTACGGACTTACCTCAACCTCGTACTCAGCTCAACCACAACAACCTCCAATCTTGAGAGAGGGCACTGCCGAATAACAAGGCATAAAGATATATCAAACTCTATTCATCAATGGGGTCACACCTATACCCAAAGGGATCCATGAGGATCATACTCAATCTATAAGCCTCACAACCAACTAAACCTCAATATCTCAGCATAACTCACAATTCCACAAATCTCAAGGTAGTATCCAATGAACATTCTTCAATCTCAATTCTAATCCTAATTTAATTAATTAATCCTTTAATTAATTAATTAGATTTCGCCAGAATAATGTTTTGCCCACAGGCAATTTCTAAACCTACCTATCATCAGATTTCATCAAGCAAACTACCCATAATCACCAGAATAATATAACGACCACAATGGAATTTCTAATTATCCATTTTGACAAGTCTAAAGTCAATTTGGGCCAAATCGCAGTACGGAAAACGAATAAATGCATAACTTATTCGATACTAACCCGATTTACGATCTGAAAGAAGATTCGGAATCACAACGACGCTGCTACGCATGGACAGCATCAAATTCGTCGGAATATGAGCAATGGAACCTGGCTGCTGACATATATGCTCGACCAGCTCTTCATCTGCTCGGAAATGCAGAAACTCGGTACCGATATGAAGAGAATGAAGAGAGGAATCCAAAAACTCAAACGGAATTGAAATTGGAGTAGAAACGGAGAGTAGATCTGAGTTTGAAGGTTGAGAGAAATCAGAGCTTTTATGGGGAAACGTGAAAGGAAATGAATTAATAAAGGATTTTCTGCTATTTATAGTGAAGACGATAATTATCCTTTAGCGAAGTCGATAGTAATCCTTTAACCGATCCAAAGGCGGGTCGAACCTCCTTCTCCGAACTTCTCGAGATTGGAATATTGTAGGGATAATTATTCCTAAGCCGTCTTACTTAGCCGTTAAGAAACGTGTATTCCTAAGCCGTCTTACTTAGCCGTTAAGAAACGAAATAGCGACTCTTTTGGCCGTTTTGCCTCTCCATGTTATTTTATATCTAGGACATATCCGATGTTCAGATCACTTCTCACAACTGAATTTTTATTAATTGGAGCTCCCAAATGCTCCAAATAACACAGGAGGGTAAAAATAATTGCCCGGGGAAAAAAGTAAAAATTTTCCCAAACGTCCAAAATTATGCTAGGAACATGAAGGAGGGACTCATACTCATCACTTGCAAAATCCTAACTACTACACCGATGAGGCTAACTGGGAGACAGAGGAGAGTATTACTATAAATGATTAAGTTAATCAACATTAATTAGAATTTGGAAATCCTAACTACTACTCCGATGAGGCTACCTGGGAGACAGAGGGGAGTATTAGGCGTAGCTTGATAGCATGTATTATAGTCTATATTTTGGGATTGGTTTAGACATTTTATTTTCATTAATCTACATGTATGGATGTATATTCTTTGATTATATTGTTGTTTTGTCTACCTTTGAGGGAGTCGAGGTCTACACCTAGTTTCGTTGTAATTGTAGGGAAAATGGCACGTTTTGGACCGAAATGGAGCTAAGGAAACTAACGAGTCATTGGAGCTACATTCTAGAGTTATAAGAAGATCTCAGGAAACATGGAAATGATCTAGAGGATTGATTTTGGACCAGATTCGAGATGATTTACATTCAGCTGAGATTCACCTCGGTCAGCTACGGTATCACCTCGACCGAGGTGATCTTGATGAGCGTCACGACCGAGGCGAACATATTTTTGGCTGAGATTCAAGAGTGGTGAGATCTTTATTTTTGGCTGAGATCTTCTATTTTTGGAAGGAGAATATCACTTATTTTTGGCTGGATTTTTGGAAGGAAGATATTATATTTGGCTGAGTTATTTGGAGAGATATTGATATATTTTCTAGGAAATTATGTTTTTAAGATATATTATCTTTGGAAGATAATTCTCATATATATATAGGCTGATTTTCTACAATTCAGCCATCTACGGATCACCTATCTTCGGATCACTGATTTCTGGAGTATTTTTTGAAAAGTTTGAAGGAAGAGTTGAAGGAAGTTTGAAGGTTGAAGTTCAAGGAAGGATGGAATCATAGTTGAAGTTGGCTTTTGAAGGAGTTTGTAAGATCTTCTTAGATTGCTTTTGGTTTTGTTGTCTTTTCTGATTGTAATTTGAGGAACGCTGATTTGTTGTTTGATTCATTAAGTTATTGAGACCTTTGTCTTATGGTTTTATTGTTTGAATATTGATTCCTTTCTTATAAATTTGATTATTGTTATGATGATGATTGTTGGCTAAGTTTCTTATTTGATTCTAGGGTGATTGGTTGAAACTTGTGGGAAAGACGATGATAGAATGATCTTAATCCTAGCAGGACCCTGAAAGCTTGAGTCTTTACCTTAACCGTAGAACACCTTGGTCACTCATTGAACATCTCGGCCGGGATGGAATATAAGTGAACGAGGTGAACCTTTCCTGAACCTTAAGTGAGTTAAGAGTTTCAGTTTGCCAAATCCTATCCTTGTTATACCTTTCCTGATTCAACGCAAGCCTAGGATGAGACTTACCTGGTGATTCCTTTGTTTGTTTACCCAAGATTATGAGTGGATGTAATAAATGTTTATCCTCTATTGGGGTTTGAGTGTGCCTTCATCCCATCTTTAAGAGTTAGCCTGAGACTTACCCGGTAAAGGTTAGTTCTATTTCCTTGGGTGGTGTGTTGTTTTGAGATTATAGTTCCTTTCCTTAGTACCTTGAGACTTACCCGTTAAAAGGAGCTTTGATTTGGGATAGTGAGTAGTGAGTCTTACCCGGTGATCTATTCCCACCTTAGAAACACCTTCCCTTTGCAAACCTCGGCTTTGTTCATGTCATCTTTTGAGATCTTGAGTCGGAACCACAACTGGATGCTTTAATCCCTAGAATCCGCATTCCCTTTATCTGACTTTTATATCATCTTTGATTGCTTTAATTTGTGGTAGTAGTTATTTGACAACCTGATTACCGTGCTTTGTTTCACCATAGTCCCTGTGTTCGACCCCTGGAATTCTTGCTTTTGTTACAATTGATCCGTACACTGCGGGTTTGCATATTATTCACGCATACTTCTTGGGTTATAAATTTTAAAGCTTGCACACACCTTTTAGAGCGAACAAGTTTTTGGCGCCGTTGTCGGGGACTTGGTCTAGACCAAGTTCGGTTTCGGTTGTCTTTCGGGGATATTGCCCTTGTTGCTATTGACTACTTTACTTGAGTGTATCTTTCCTTAGGTTTATGCGAAGCAATCGTGCTGGAAAGGAAATTGTTCCCTACGATCCCGAACCAGAAATGACTTACAAAAGAAGATTGAAAGAAGCTAAGATGGCCAATCAAGACAATCGCGATCTTGAAGCCGAATTGAAGGAGGCATTGGAACAGCTACGCCTTAGTAAGGAAGAACTATAGCAAGAGAAGGACGAGACTCGCGCAAGAACAGAAGGAATTGAAGCAGATATGGCCGCTCTAAGTCCCAGTTTCTGCCTCGACTGATCCCAGATCCTTGACCGAGGCAAGACCCAGTTCATGTTGCCCCGACCGAGATACACTTACCACCTCGGATGCCTATCCGAGATGTTCTTTTAGCTGGAGTTACAAACCCTAGGACAGAGGATGAACCCTAATCAGTAAGTCAGGTGTCCAGGAGTCAACCTAGGTGATCCAGCTGAGAACGATTATGAACTTCGACCGCAAGTTCTAACTATGATTCGACAATGTCAATTTGGAGGTTTAGAGAGAGACTCTCCGCATCAGCATTTGCAAAACTATGAGATTCTTATGGAGACCTTGAGACCTTCAAGAGTGGAGAACAACAATTACAACTTAAGGCCTATCTATTTCTCCTTGAAAGACAAGGCACTTGCTCTGTATCAATTTCTTCTGGCCGGAAAAATCAACACTTGGGAAGAGATGACAACGGAGTTTCTTACTAGGTTCTTTCCTCCCTCTAAGACCACTGAAATAAGGGGAAAGATCAATGCTTTAATTATGAAGGACAAGGAGAGTTTGTCCAATTCATGGGAGAGATTCAAGGATCTTCTATTGGATCGCCCACATCATGGGATTCCAAAGATCGAGTTGCTGGAGGTTTACTTAAAGGGTTTGGATGGTGATACTCAATTCAAGCTCCAACTACTTTCCGCCGGCACATTCATGGATATGAAAATAGATAAAGCTTGGGATTTCATTGAAAAGCAAGCTTTACACATAAAGAAGTACTCCCATCAAGGAACTGAAAATGTAGCAAGGAGAGTTAGCTTCCAAGGCACATCATCAAATGGAGCTCAACTCACCTCGCTTAGCAATGAAGTAAAAGCATTGAAGGAGCTTTTGGTAGCAAGATGGAGGATATCAAGGAAGAAACAACTATCAAGGGTCACGGAACAACAATTACAACAACAATAGAAACTCCAACAACAACAATTGGAGATCTAATCAACAAAATTCCGGTAACCCTTATTCTCATGCAAATAATGCCCTTAAGGCTCCCTCTTCTTCTTCTACTCCATTGAGTAGCCAGGAGCCTGCATCAAGTTCGTCCTAGCAAGAAAAGAAAGATGTTGTGCTAGAGGCAATTCTGATCAAGCTCAACGCTATGGAGAAATTGATGAATTCATTTTCGAAAGCACAAAAAGCCTTAGAGCAACAATTTTTCAACAAGGCGAATGAAGTGCCAAGAGATCTAGGGAAGCTCCCAGCAAGGACAGAGAGCAACTCTAAGGGACAGATCATGGCTATTATAACACGCAGTGGATTGAAAATTGCAGATCCATTACCTCGGTCGAACCACGACCAGACGAACACTTCTGTTGAGGTGCCAACCAAGATGGAGCCCCAGAAACCGAAAGATAAATCTGAAGTTTATGTTCCACCTCCTGCTTATAAATCACCACTTCCATTCTCTCAGTCAAGTGCTAGGGCACATCTAGACAAGTACTTTGGTAAGTTTCTAGACCTTATGAATAAACTGCATATTAACATCCCTTTCCTTGATGACATTCTAGGGATGTCCGCCTATGGGAAGTTTCTAAAAGAGATTCTATCAGGGAAGAGGAAGCTGGAGGATATTGGTGATGTAAGGATGACATCTAAGTCTTCGGAGCTCATTCAAATCATGAAGGAGAAGATGCCACCTAAATTGAGGGATCCCGGTTCATTTTGCATTCCCATTCAAATTGGGTATGTAACTTATGATGCATTGTGCGATTTAGGAGCCATCGTTAGTATCATTCTGCTGGAGCTATGTGAGAAAGTCGGACTTGGGGAGTCCAAGCCGGTGGAGATGATGCTATTCATGGCAGATCGCTCCATTACCCATCCCGTGGGTGTTTTGGAAGACGTTGCAATCAAGTTAGGTAATTTCTACATACCTATAGACTTTGTTGTACTTGAAATTCCCGCAGATTATCCCATTCCTATCATTCTCGGGAGATCATTTCTAGCAACTTCGGGTTGCAATGTGGATTGTAAGAATGCCAAATTGAAATTCAACATTGGTGGATATCATGTGGAGTTTGCATTGTTGCTGCAATGAAGGGAGAGTCATTTGAAGATGACATCTTTAACATCTGTGATGAAGAAGAATCAAGAGAATTGGTGAGCTCTATCCTTATTAACGATCCTCTTGAAAAAGTTCTTATTTTTAGTTTAATGGAGGAAGTTATATATGTCTTTTGTGATGTAGATGTGCGAAGCTTGAAGGCATTGGAAACAGATCCAGGAGCTTGATTTGATAAACTGATTCAGGAGAAGAAAAACACGTTAGGTTTCGGTCCCAGTTCCAGTACCTCAACCGAGGCACTTCCTAGACCAAGCGAGGTGCTCTTATCTGAAGAACATTTCGGTCACCCACCTTGGGCCTCGACCGAGTTCGCAAGCGAGATGATGTCAACTGAGACTTCTGAAAGTCCAGTGCTTCTATGTAAGTCCACTTCACTGGAAGGAGAAGGCCGAGATTCACCACAGAAAGCACCTCCAGTCATGGAGCTTAAACCACTTCCGAGTAACTTGAGGTATTCTTTCCTTGGTCCGGATTCTACTTATCCCGTTATCGTTAGTGCTTCCCTTTCTGAAACTGAATTGTCTAAACTGATGCATGTTCTGAAGAAACATCGAAAGGCTTTGGGTTATACTATTGATGATCTTGTTGGTATTAAGCCTTCTTTTTGCATACATAAGATACTAATGGAAGACGATCATAAGACTTCACGAGAAACTCAAAGACGGTTAAATCCAATCATGAAAGAGGTTGTGAAGAATGAGATTCTTAAGTTGTAGGATGCAGGTATCATATTTCCATATCGGATAGCAAGTGGGTGAGCCCGGTGCATGTAGTTCCGAAGAAAGGAGGGATGACCATTGTGACGAATAAGAACAACGAGTTGATCCCAACTAGGACCGTTACGGGCTGGAGGATGTGCATTGATTATAGGAAGCTGAACGTGGCCACTCGGAAAGACCACTTCCCGCTCCCCTTCATCGACCAAATGCTTGAACGGTTAGCTCAACACTCCCATTTTTGCTATCTAGATGGTTATAGTGGCTTCTTTCAGATTCCTATCCATCGGGATGATCAAGAGAAGACCACTTTCACTTGTCCATGGGGGACATTCGCTTGTAGGAGGATGCCATTCGGATTGTGTAACGCACCTTCTACCTTCCAGCGTTGTATGATGGCTATCTTTTCCGAGTACATCGAGCAGATCATGGAGGTATTCATGGATGACTTTTCATTATATGGTTCCTCTTTTGATAATTGTTTGGCTAACCTTTCTCTAGTGCTACAGCGTTGTGAAGACACTAATCTTGTTTTGAATTGGGAGAAGTGTCATTTTATGGTTAGCGAAGGAATCGTTCTAGGACACCTTGTTTCCAACCAAGGTATTGAGGTCGATCGAGCTAAGATCGAGACCATTGAGAAACTTCCTCCCCCTTGTTTTGTTAAGCGTGTGCGGAGTTTTCTCGGGCATGTAGGTTTCTACAGGGGATTTCTCTAAAATCTTTAAACCACTCACTAATCTCTTAAAAAAGGATGTTATTTTTGAGATTTCGTAGGAATGCCTTGATGCTTTTTACAGGATAAAGGAAGCGTTAATCACCGATCCCATCATTCAACCTCCCGATTGGACCTTGTCCTTTGAGGTCATGTGCGATGTTAGTGATGTGGCCGTAGGAGCGGTACTTGGACAAAAGAAGGATGGCCGGACCAACGCCATTTACTATGCTAGCAAGACGCTAGATGAAGCTCAACTGAACTACGCCACCACCGAAAAAGAGCTGTTGGCGGTTGTATATGCTTTTGAGAAGTTTCGCTCTTACTTAGTGGGATCAAAAGTTATTGTTTACACTAACCATCCAGCTATTCGGATGCAAAGCCGCGTCTTATTCGTTGGATTCTCTTGCTTCAAGAGTTTGACTTAGAGACTCGCGATAAGAAGGGATCCGAGAATTCTGTTGCGGATCACCTCAGCCGGCTACCTCCTTCCTCGCTCGAAAAGGAGGACCTACCCATAGGTGATTCGTTCCCCGATGAGCACTTGCATTTGTTGGAAAGTTGGATAGATTCCTTTGTTTCACCCCATGATGAAGGTGAAGTATGGGGTGAGGACACCTTCCAACATGTTTGATGATGATGTACGGTCCAGCTAGCGACCTTAAACCAAGCGATTCTTGGGACGCAACCGAAGGTATAGCTTTCTTTTCCGTTTTCTAGCTTAGTTTTAGATAGTTTGCTTCATTTTGTTTTTGCATCCTCTAGAGAGGAACCAGGTACTTTCTAAGGAATGATTGCAGCTCAGGAGCTACACTAGAAGGACAAAAGATCGAGAAATTGAGAAGACGAAGCTTGACTGAGACACATCTCGGTTCCCGTCACAGCACCTCGACCGAGATGTTCTTGGGCAACCGAGGCGACTAGGTCTTACATCCAGTCAGACACCTCGGTCCGGTCGGGACCACCTCGATTGAGGTGAAATCAAAATCAGCGAGGGGTATAAAAGGCGAGAAGGTTTTCTCTCTCCTCACTTTTTCCCTCCTAAGAGGACCAGTTTCAAAGCATCAAATAACGAGGGGTATAAAAGGCGAGACGGTTCCGAACCCTCAAATCTTCGATTCTTGCTCGTTTTACACGATTCTTGGCTCGATTACACCGGAGGAAGCAAGAGGACAAGTTTCTAAGCATCAAACAGCAAGGAAAACGCTCCAAATTTGCAAAATCTGGGTATTTCATTACAAAACCCTAACTCGTTCTTCTTTTGTCGATTCTACACAGAGCTTGCTTTGGTTGCCACTTTTTTTGTTGAAAAAGATATAAGTACCCCTTAGGAAGCCTTTGGTAGTGATTTGGGGGAAAAGAACTTACAAATTTGAGATTTGCGAACAAACAGCAGGTCGCGTCGGTCCAGTCGGTTGTGTCTCGGCCGAGGTGTTCTTAGGGAAACCGAGGTGTTCTACATCCAGAAACATGAGTAACAGATCTGATCGGCAGTTGGTCTTGAGAGACAGACCTAGCATTTTCCACCAGTCCTCTCCTTCTTCTGCATCCTAGTTCTCGATTCCGGTGATCCATGAGCGTCACCAAAAGGACTTTGATAATATATTCGGGCGTCCGATCATTGGCCCGTGATTTCTGGATGTTTCTGCCTTCGAGTGCCTCCATGTGGCGGAGGACTTGAGGAAGCTGATCTCCATGGTAGGGCTGGAGGAGTTCATGGATGTTAGGGCGCCGACTTATCTGGAGCCGACGATGGAGTTTGTGAGATCGGTGACATACGTGCCGGAGCGCAATGGGATCAAGTACCGGTTGTTGAACCGGAAGTATGTGATGCTCATCGATTCAGTTTAGGGAGATTTTCGGCTTCCCTACTCCTACAGTTTCTGATTTTCCTTCTCGAGCTGTAGCTCGAGATTTCTGGGGCGAGATAGCCCATGTGATAGAGTACAGTGATAGGTGGAGTTGCTGGGTATGTTTTGCATGGTGACTGGAGGAGTTCTTGATTTTGCTGCTATGCTGGCAGAGGACTTGCACAACATCAAGGGCAAGTCGAAGGGCGACATCTGTTGTGGTGGGTTGGTGACCCACATTGCTACTGCTATGGGTTTGGATCTCTCTAGTTGTACACTAGTTGCGGCTGCGAAGCCACTGGGACTTCAGGAGATGATCACGAGACGTATTCTCATTCCTCGTGGCCTTGGCACGCCTTACGTTGCCATGCCTTGGGAGATGACTGCACCACAGGACATTTTTTGGTCATCTCAGTTCTCTATCTTTGACCGCCAGTACTGGTCTGCTACCTGGTTTTCCTACATGCAGGATGCCAGAGACGCTGTTGTTGATGATGAGGGTTATGATTAAGGAGCTGCCATGGAGACCGGTACTGATACCGACGGCCCTAGTGTTCCTGTTGTCGATCTTGATGATGAGACAACGGAGGAGGAGACAACAACACCACCACCACCTTAGTGTTGATCCCGCCGCCGCATTAGAGATCCTGAGGCACATCGAGGATTGATGATCTCACTGACGAGATGATCAATGATTACGCAGCCCTAACAGTCGACATGTCCGAGCGTTTTGCTGACCCGCGCCGAGATATTGAGGGTTGGACGCATCAGATGTTGGAGAGCCAACATTATCAGCGTCGGAAGATGGAGATCCAACATCAACAGATTATGGGCTATCCTTTTGATCCAACCCAACACCCCTACATTCCACATCCACCACCACCAGCTGACGAGGATTAGAGCTTTATGGATTTCTTTCTTTATATTTATTATGTAGTTCAGCTAGGTCGGGTGAGTACCTTGTTCTTTAGACTTATACTTGACCCGTTGGGACAATATGTCCCAAGTATGGGGTATTTGGATGTATTTGCTTGACTTATGTGTATGCTTGTATGACTCCCTCGGATATTTATTATGTTTACTTGGCTTTATGTGTTAATCTGTCATTACATGCATACATAAAGGTTTTTGTTTGAGAAAAACGTCGAAAATTGGTTTGAAAAAAAACTTTATGACCTCGACCGGGACGTTCATGGTCGATCGAGGATGAACACCTCGGATGACGTCAGAACACCTCGACCGAGGCAAGTTCTTAACTGAGAGTTTTCCAAAACGTTTTGTGCTTCTTCTCTGGATATGACCTCAATGATGATTCTGTTTGCATATTGGTTTTGAAATCTTTATATGCTTGAAAGGTTTTATGATATGTTTAAGTTGCAAAATACTTTGTTTGAAGTTTTAGCATGTTTAATAATTTATTTTTATCAAAGTTATGTTGGATTTGAAGGTTGACAACACATGATGAGTTCTATCACATTCTTCCTGGGATGATTAAGGCAATTCATTCTCTTCTCTTCTTCTTCTTCTTGATCATGCTTTAACCCCTCATATACATATTTGCCTCCCTTTACCTATCCGAGAATTTGGAAGCAAGCAAAGAAAAGCAAGTGAAAGTGAAGTTGAGATGTTGGCTGAAAATGTTAGAAGGAAACAAATAGGTTTGGGGAAGTTAATCATGATGATGAGTAACTCGGCACCATTGACATAGCCGGGTGTTTGTGTCTTGCCAAAGTCGGATTGAGCGATATTCCTAACGGGTCATGGTATGTGCATCAAGGGTTTGAGGCATCTCGAGAAATTGATGATTGTTGATCTCCTAGGCTTCGGTTATTGTGCACCTCTGTCCATGCATCCCAAAATGTAAAGTAAAAATAAGCAAAGCTTATTGGTGGATGATGTTGTGATTCAAAGAAAGTGAAGTAAGATCCTATTCCCGGATTGTAGCACCACATTACCCTATATACATCCTACCTTGACACGTTTTTTTACCTCTTTTGGAAGCCCTTGAGACCTCGAGCTTGTTGATTGACTTGGTGGTTTAAACTGGATTATACATGATTGATTTCGATAAATATGATTTATTTTGCATTTTATGATTTTATGCAAAGATGAACATTTTTCTTATATATATAAAATGTTTTGATCATTTCTTGATTTTATTTGCCATGAAGCATTCTCTTAGGATGATCTATGAGTGGAGCACACCACCAAAAGGTTTTGAAATTTTTTCATTGATCTTTCTGACTTATAATCCATTCTATCTTGTATCTAAGATGTGGAACTTGCTTGGGGACAAGCAAGGGACAAGTGTGGGATATTTTGATAGCATGTCTTATAGTCTATATTTTGGGATTAGTTTAGACGTTTTATCTTCATTGATCTGCAAGTATGGATGTATATTCTTTGATTATATTGTTGTTTTGTCTACCTTTGCGAGAATCGAGGTCTACACCTAGTTTCATTGTAATTGTAAGGAAAATTGCACGTTTTGGATCGAAATGGAGCTTAGGAAGCTAAGGAGTCATTGGAGCTACATTCTGGAGTTATAAGAAGATCTCAGATAGCATGGAAATGATTTAGAGGATTGATTTTGGACCAGATTCGAGATGATTTACATTCAGCTGAGATTCACCTCGGTCAGTTACAGTACCACCTCGACCGAGGTGATCTTGAGGAGCATCCCGACCGAGGCGAACATCCTGCCGCCGACGAGATCTTTATTTTTGGCTGAGATCTTTTATTTTTGTAAGGAAGATATCTTATATTTTTGGCTGGATTTCTGGAAGGAAGATATTATATTTGGCTGATTTATTTTAAGAGATAGAGATATATTTTATAGGAAGTTATCTTTTTAAGATATTATTATCTTTGGAAGATAATTCTGCTATATAAAGGGTTGGATTTTCCATAATTCAACCATACTTAGAGCATCCAACAATTGGAGTATTTTTTGGAGTATTTTCTGAAGGGTTTGAAGGAAGATTTGAAGGAAGGTTGAAGGTTGAAGTCCAAGGAAGGAAGGAATCATAGTTGGAGTTGGATTTTGAATGAGTTTGTAAGATCTTCTTAGATTACTTTTTGCTTGTTGTCTTTGCTGACTTGTGATTGAGGAACTCTTGTTTGTTGATTGTTTGATTCAGTTATTGAGACCTTTTTCTTAAGATTTTCTTGTTCGAATATTGATTCCTTTCCCTTTAAATTGATTATTGTTATCATGATGATTGTTGGCTAAGTTTCTTATGTGATTCTAGGGTGATTGGCTGAAAGTTGTGGGAAAAACGATGATAGAATCATCTTAATCCCAACATGACCCTGAAAGCTCGAGCCTTTACCTTAACCCTAGAACGTTCTAGGGTTAAGGTATTTTCCAATAATTCCACGATTGACACGTCTATTTTCCAACGTTGAGGATGCAAAGAAACTAAGATGGCATGCTGAGGAGAAGATTTGTGATGGAAAGTTGAGAGATCCAGCGGATTCCGAACAATGGTTAAGCATCAATAACCGTTATCCCGAGTTTGGAGGGCACTCTAGAAACTTACATCTTGCTTTGTCAACTGATGGAGTTAACCCATTCGGGAATCAATCAACTAGTCATAGTACATGGCCAGTTGTGATTGTGATTTATAATCTTCCACCGGAGTTGTGCATGAAAAGAAAGTATATGATGTTGACATTGTTAATTTCTGGTCCAAGACAACCTGAAAATGATATTGATGTTTTTTTGGCTCCTTTCGTGGATGATTTGAACCTTATGTGGGATCGTGGTGTAGATGTCTACGATGCTTATGGTAAAGAAACCTTTTGCTTGCGCTCGATGTTGTTTTGCACTATAAATGACTTTCCAACATATGGGAATATCGCTGGTTATACTACTAAGGGATATACGGCATGTCCAATTTGTGAGGAAGGTACTTTTTATTGTTGGTTACATTTTGGTAGAAAGACCGTTTATCTTAGACATCGAAGTTGGTTGGAGACAAACCATTATTACCGCAAGCTCATGAAAGTTTTCAACGGCCGTGTAGAAAAAACTAGACCTCCTCGACCTTTAACGGGCTCTCAAATCTATGATAAAGTTAAAGATTTGAATGTGGTCTTTGGAAAAAAGCGTGCACAACCTCTACCGAAGCAAGGATGGAAAAAGAAGTCAATATTTTTCTCCCTTCCTTATTGGGAGCACTTGTACGTGAGACATTGTCTCGACGTAATGCACACACTGAGAAGAATGTATGTGATAGTCTAATAGGTACATTGTTGAACGTGGAAAGACTAAAGATGACATCAATTCAAGAAAAGATATGGAAAATATGGGAATTAGACCAGAGTTGAAACATGAGGAAAGAGGAGGAAAAACGTACCTACCGCCGGCTTGCTACACCCTTTCTAAAGCTGAAAAATCTGCATTCTGTAAATTCTTTCTTGAGGTAAAGGTACTATCTGGATTTTCATCCAATATCAAAAGTCTTGTAAATATGAATCAAGTGAAGCTGCAAGGACTTAAATCCCATGATTGTCATGTTATAATGGAGGAATTTTTGCCGATAGCCATACGTGGAATTCTACCAAAACATGTTCGAGATACTGTCATTCGTCTTTGTTTCTTCTTTAAGATACTTTGCAGCAAGGTCATTGATGTGAAAGAGTTGACAAGTTTGCAAAAGGAGATTGAGCTTATATTGTGTGAACTTGAAATGATTTTTCCTCCATCATTTTTTGATGTAATGGTGCATTTGATGGTTCATCTTGTAAGAGAAGTAAGATATTGTGGAGCAGTATATTTGAGGTGGATGTATCCATTTGAGCGATATATAAAAGTATTGAAAGATTATGTGCAAAACAGATATCGACCTGAAGGTTGCATGGTTGAAAGATATATTGTCGAAGAAGCGGTTGAGTTTTGTAGTAATTACTTTTCAGGTGCTGATGCCATAGGCCTTCCTAAGACATTTGCGATAGATCCGACAGAAGGAAAGGGTTTAGTTGGTGAAAGAACGGAAAGAGTAATGCGAGAGTTGTTGTGTCAAGCTCATCTATATGTTCTCCGAAACAGTGACGAAGTTACTCCTTTTATTGAAGAGCACATGGATTATTTGAGAAGCCAAAATTCTACTTCTAAAAGTGAGGAGTGGATCATGAAAGAACATAATCACTCTTTTGTTGAATGGTTTAGAAAGAGAATACTTGATCAACAACAAATATCACCCGAGTCAGTCTCCAACAACTTGAGATGGTTGTCCAAAGGCCCTCTTCCAGATGTAACATCGTTCTCTGCATATGCAATAAATGGCTAAACTTTCCACACAAAATCTCATGATGATAAAAGTGCGGTGCAGAACAGCGGTGTAACACTAGTATCTGAGACTTTACATTTGTCTGTCTATAAACAGTTGTCATACTATGGAGTTATTGCAAACATATGGGAACTCAATTACATTGAGTTAAAGGTGCCAATTTTGCTCTGTACATGGGCTGATGTCGAAAAGGGTGTAAAAACGGATGGCTTAGGCTTCATTCTTGTTGATTTGAGTAAGGTTGGCCATAAGGATGATCCTTTTATCTTAGCTTCACAAGCTCTTCAAGTGTTCTTTGTCCCTGACCCATCTGATTCCAAATGGGTTATTGTGCGAGCAAGAAATGATAGATATGTGGAGAACAATACTGATGTAGAAGACTTAGTGGCAAATTGTTCTATCATCATGCCGGTGAATCCGACAATTGTGAAAGATGATGACCGGCCATACCTACAGTCAGACCATGGAGAAGGTTTAGAGATTAATACATCAAAAAAAGTTTCTAAAAGAAAGAGAAAGTGATTGTAGACCTTTTGCTGAATTTATGCACTGTTGCTGATTTGTTATGCACTATTGCTGATTTTTGTACTGTTGCTGATTTTTTTTATTTGGGAATATATTGTTGCTGATTTTTATATATTTTTGAACTATTTATGCAATGTATTGTTGCTGATTTTATGTACCTATTTTAGATAGAGTTGCTATTTTCTGATTTCTGATTTTTTTTATATTAAATCAAGCTGTTGATTTTAGTTTGGAATGTATTGTTGCTGATTTTCTGTTTTCTTTCAATTTGTATTAAATGTTTTCTATTTTCTGAATTTTCTGGTGTACCTATTTTAGAATGTACCTAATGAGTTGAAAGAAGCGTTGATTGTGTCATTACCTAAAGAGTTGCTGATTTTTATTTTCAACTAACAAAATTAATAGAACTCCCTTTGACAAGATGTCTGACAAGTACTTATGTCCTGGTATTTACTAGTATAATACAATTCCTTTTACATTCATAATCTGCCATGATTTTTAGCTTCAACATTACAGGATGACATTTTTACTAGTATAAGAACGTGTCAGTTTTGGAATTGCAGGAAGGCATTGCCATATGTTGTTGTTATTGGTATCAGACCTACATTTGGCATGAACTATAGGTCCAATCAGGGATATTTCTAATTACTTGAAAACCATATTATTTATTGTTTCGTCATTGTAATTTCAACATGCTTTGTTCTAGCTAATGGAATTTGTGTACATTTTTTAAAAAAACGTATTTTTGGAATGCTTCTTTTGCGTTATTTCTAATTAACTAATCATAGAATTTATATATGTTATCACAAGTCCAGGTAAATGGCAAGTCCCTCTTCGAGAAATGATGAGATTATTTGCACAACGCAGACAGTGCACCCGAGAGGTGATGGTGGAGATTCTGAAGAGAGTGTCGACGATGCTACTCATACACACGCTAGGTGTTCTACTCTTACAAATAGGATTAGAAAGAGTTCTAAGAATTTCACCGAAAAGATAGTCTTGGATTGGAACTTATATGGAAAAGCAGTTTGTGATAAATCTGAACTATTGGCAAGCTATGTTGGTTATCTAGCATGCACACAGATACCAATTGTTTATCGTGATTGGAGAAAAGTTCCAACTGAGATTAAGACCTCTATATTGGACTCTGTAAAGGTAATTATCATTTTATGGTTTTTGTAAATATGTTATTACATGTCTAGGGTGCTTTTTATTTAGGGTGCTTTTTATTTAAGGTAATTTTATCTTCTTGTGACCTTTCATAAAAATTGTAGGAAGCTTTTGAGATTCCTAGTGATGCACATAAAAACATGATCCTTATGGATGTTGGTGACAAGTTTAGGGGCATCATGAAAACACTCACTAAACTAGTCAAAGATGGTAAATTGGAACCTCCTGCTAATTATAATTACATCGAGCAGACTGATTGGGATGAGTTTAGACGACAAAGATGTACTAAAGATTTTCATGTATTGTTGGATTTGATTTACGTTTTGATGGATTATGTTTTCTTAGAAATTGTTGAATGCAGGAGACAAGTGCAATAAATAGTGAAAATGCAAAGCAGAATAAGTATCCATATAGGGGATCAAGAAAAGGTTATGCACGATTGGAGAAAAAACTGGTAATGCATCTACATTATGCTTCAAATTTATAGTTTATGCATTGTGGTTGACTGACAATTTCATTACTCAAATTGTTTGTACAGCTCGAACAACGTGGGGAAAATTATGCCACTTCTACAATAGACCGATCTGAATTATGGGTACAAGCTAGGAAAACAATGAGTGGTGAAGTTGATGTCGCTTGTAGAACCGTAGCTTCAAAAATTGTAAGTATAAAAACAATTTTTCGTATAAATACATTTATTGTTTTAGAAGATTTCCATCCTAAACTAGATGAACTATTAATGTAAAATATATGTGATTTCAAGGATTCGCTTACTAAACAAGTTGCGAATGGACTCGTAACAACCTCGGGGAGTAATTATATACTATTTATGGCACTAGGTGATGATCATCCCGGTCGAGTGAAGGGTGTAGGTCTTGGAGTTGGTTCTAAACAAGTGTTTGGTAAAAATAAGCGTAGATGTGCTCGTCCATCTGAACAAGTTGTAAAACTAAGCTCTAAAATAAATGAATTGGAATCAAAAGTTATGACATTGAAAAAAAAAATCTTGAAACTAAAGGGGAAATATCAAGGAGGAGAGAATATTAATCATAGCATTAACAATAGCTGCTCAATTAATGATTCACATTCTACGGACAATCAGGTAATTATATAGCATAAAGTTCATCATTTTGTGATCACATCATCTATATTTTATATTGATGTTATAATGCTGCTTTTTCATGTATATTATATTGATTAAGTGTCATCATTGATATATATATATATATATATATATATATACATATATATTAATTGGTTAGGGAGTGTGGAAAAAATGTGAGCTTTATTGGCCCACTCCAACATCTATGGTAGCTACAAGGCAAGTTTATATTCCAAAAGACGGAGAAGTTACAATGCTTCATGGCAAGCCGTTGGATGCAGAAACTTGCAAGGTTGTAGTTGAGATAGTTGAGGTTGATCATGAGTTTACAGAATTACCAAAACAGACGGATGAGGTTGTCGTTGTCAAAGATGCAATTGGAGGTTACATTTGTAACACCCCGAATTCTCAAAACTCGGAACATTACTGGTTAGGACCTCACAATGGGTCCCGACCTCAGTTTGACAACAACATCACTAGGATCTTGCAACAAGACACAAATAAAGAAACCGAAATTCATAAAAATAGTCTTTTTCGGGTTATGAATGCAACACTGTCTAGCAGCCTAAAGTACTTAAACAAAAGGAACGAACAACTGTCTTAACCAAAAGAAAGAAAAGACAAACACAACTCCCAACCCCCACTCTAAGGAGTACGAAGACCCGGCTGACCACTACTTCCGGATCACTCAGCTGTTGGTCTAACCTGTGGTAAAACTAACAACACAACAAGAGGAACCATTAGCTAGTTATCTAAATATTAGCAGAATAATAGCAACACAAACACACACATAACAATATAAACACCCATCATGCTTTCAAACAAGTCCTTTTTATTATCTTGCGTTAAATTACTCTTTCACGCTAATGATACTTATTTTGTGACACGAGGGATTCCCAAACCTCGCCTCCGCCCCCGTGTAACCATCAGGAATGGATCCGATGCATCTCACCTTGTACCTGCCTGGTCTGGGTATAGAGAACCTCCCAGTCTCCTGTCAGAGCTGGGCAGTGATGTCACGACCCGTTATACATACACTTGGGCCTTAAACATAATAATAATGGTCGTCCTAGCAAGTTATTATTATTAAAACACGCACATAGCACACACAACCACTATCACTCAACTAACACCCAGAAACTGGCTAAGTAAGTCGCAAGGACTTACCTGAGTCAAAATACACTCTAACACGTCTCAAACAATCCGTACTCGTGGTAACTCAAACGCCTGTCAAAATAAGGCATGTGTATCAAAATCACATCTCGATGTCCAACCTCATGCGAAGGAATTACGGAAAAGCTCTCTTATGGTAAAAGACCATTTTACCCTTGGTATCGTAAATTCTCAAAGTTTATTCTTGAATTCTACTAATTTCTTTCCTATCTTGTTTTCCATAAATTATATCTCTCGAATAGTTACTTATAGGTTATAAGGTTAAAACTCGAGACAAATCGAAGAAGGACAACACTCCTTTCCCCCGATTACTAATTACACTACTACATATATTATACCGTCAAACATGTTTTTAACCTTTCTCCTCAACTCACTTATAACTACATAATTTCATAACTCTCAACTCGTACTCATATATATATCTATGTACATAATTACATATATTTTTGTGTATATAACTACATGTCCAAATTCCAAACCATTCCTATATATAGTTATACATTCACGTTCCTCACTACAGTACACATATTTGTGTACATTTTTCCTCTCCACACTATATATATTCATACACTCACTACAATTATAATCCTACATAATATTACATACCCTAAAAATCTATATCCCATACAAGTGTACTGCCGTCAAGGTAACATATATATATATACAGCCCCCATTTTCTTCTCAACATTCTAAACCATCAACTACAGCTACGGTATTTGATTATTATATAAACTTGAAGCCTATAGAGTACAGGGTACAAATGCATCGATGTATATCAAGGCTGTGGGCTCACCGGTATGACTAGATCGCTGGCTGTAAGGCTCGGGTCTCTACGTCGTGGTCCGGTTGGGAGGGCGGCACCGATCCAGAGAAGTCTGCAGTGGAGGCGTCCAAGCTGATTCACCCTTAACGGTGCACTGCTATCTCTTAGTCCCAGTTTGCTGGAGTCGGCATCCGGAGTCGCACGCGAGAACGGGGTAGCCGCACGATATGGCGTCGGAAGGGTTGCTTCGGTCTCGATGTCGGTGGTGAGTCCGAAGGACTGCGGTCCTGCAGCAGCACTGGTGTCACGCTGCTACTGGCGGTTGGCAACGTCGGCGAACGAGCACCCGGTGGCTGCGCGTGGTTCAGATTAGGCTCCGCCTAGTGGTTCCGCAAACAAGGAGAAGGGGAAAGAGTAGGGACGAAGGCGCACCTGGTTCGATATGCTGTTGGCTCGGCTTTGGGGCTGCTGCGCAGGTCGAACGGCGGCGACAAGGTAGGCGGTAGTCGGCTGTTGTCGATCGCACAACAGGAGAGGGAAGAGACGTTCGCGTAACGTTGCAGTAGAGCGAGAGAGAAGCGGCATCTTAAGGAGATAGGTTAAACGCATGATTAAGATTAGGGTTAGGATAAATTAGGTTTTAATTAGGATTAGGAAAGGGGCTGGGCTGGGCCGGCCACTCAATGCAGATGGGCCCATTTTTCCTTCATTAGAACGAGCTGAAAGGAACCCGTTACTCGTACGGATCGGTAGGATATTTGCGTAATATTTTACGGACTTATATTCCGTATTAGGTAAATTATTATTTTACTTTAAAGGTACGGAAATATCTCCGGTTACATCTTTTATTATTTTATGTGAACTAAGGTCGCATAAAATGATAAAATTTAAAATTTATTTTTTTTACTTTATTTAAGGTTAGAAGTTAGCGGATCGGAATCCGGTTAAATTCCGTATTAAACGGAGTTTAAAGTTTTCGGTTATTACATCAGTGCCCTCTTAAAAGAAGTTTCGTCCCGAAACTTAGAATGATTCTCTTAATCACACATTTCCTTTGGTGTATTTTAGTTTTCTCAACATTTTTATTTTCTACCAAGCAACTACTCAATCATCAAAAGTAGACATGTGTCACATCAACGTAATCGCTCAACTCAATATAAAAACCTGAAAGGTCAAACAACACAACATCCGAGTACTAACTCGTCAAACAGGAGTAACCTCTAACCCCGCAAAAGCTCGGGGTAGTTACGTCTAATACTCTCCTCAGCCTCCTAGGTAGCCTCATCAGCTCCTCGTCTAGACTACTGGAACTCTACAAAACCATCAACCGGCTAAATTTTCTGATCTTCCTAGTTGATGACGTATCTCGGATTCGGTAGGTACTTTCTTACGGTTTGGTTTTCTAAACTTACCTCCAGCTCTGTTGATGACTCTACGAAACCATAAAAACTTTTTCCTTTCGAAAGTTCCCGACCATCGATTATGAAATAATGATCTTAAACTTCTGTCGCCTAATGCTCTTTATAATACAAACCGCTTGACCCGGTTTCCTCAATGTGACCTTATCGGATCGTTCCTTAATTAATTGTTTTCATCTACTTTTGGTCAAGCTTTAAAATTTATATAACTCCAAACAAATCACACACCCAAGTGGACTTTTTTTTTCATACAGATCTCTAATTCCTTATTGAAATCATAGTTAACCTAATATTGATTTTCTTCATCTGTGGTTTATGGGCCTACCACGCTTTTGGTGTAATACCCATTAGTCACAATGGCGTCTTTCTAAGGGTCAACATGATTTACCCAACTCCCGCCTATACTTTTCTTCTACTACTATCAAGATCCTCCTCAAACAAACCCTTACTCTCTTACTCACCCATAGACTGTTCTTAACCAACTAGTAAGCAACCTCTAACCGATTCTCTCTATATCTTTAGATCACCCCAGAAAGTTGTAGTTGCCTACTTGGGGATTCCTCCAAATCATCGGTAAAGTTATCTCTTAATTTCGCAGTCACTAATATCTCTTCTTAACGGTACCTGCTCGTCAATACCAATCAACACTTATACATCCTCAGTTAATGTCGGTCACTCTATAATTGACTTATCTCAATATTCCGGACCTGCTCTTCTCATACCTATACTGGCGTTAAATTCTTGGTGAGCATCATCTGCTCGATTAATCCTCTCATGCTTCACTAATTCGTTTTATATTCCACACTTCTGTTTCCTTAGGCTAACTCTACTTCTCGAGCTCAACTTGGTCATTCCTCTTGACCTAAATAGTCATTCCAAGTCTTCAACGATAGCTGGTAAGTGTCTTGTAGTTCTGATGATTTTAGTTATCATCCCCTTGCAGTTCCCCTTACACGGACCGTCGGTTTTGATGACTTAGGTCCCGTGATAATTGGGGTCACCTTGGACTTTCGAGTCCACCAAGGCCGTTCTCATATATACATTCCTTCGCTGGTGTTACCAGCAATATAGCCTTCATGCAACACCGTTGTTTCCGCTACAGGTTTCAACTCTTTGGTACCGGCATTGCGATTTCTTTCAAATTCCTAAATTTTTGAGGAGGTTAAAACCTCTTCACACTTGTAAAGTCTACATTTGCATCTACACTCCGTAGTAGGTATCCCTTCCATGCACCTTAGACCCTCATATCCGGGTCGATATTTTATCTCTTTTGGCCTTACAAGCTTGTCTTGTGAACTCTTCTACTAGGTGACTCGTCGTATACATTTTTCTTCTTTGCATCGGTCTCTAACTGTCTATTGATCATTAGTACCCATTCTGTGTTGGAACTTCAATTGCTTTGTACTCTTGCATAGATTTCCTAAGGACATCCTCATCTCAAAACTTTATTTAAAATTTATCATAACCAGCAAATTTGATACATGAATTTCCTTCTCGCTGGTTAAGTTATGCGATTGGTTTACACTTAATCTATCATAGTGTCATCAGTTTGATAGTATGATTTTTATAAAACATCTAATGGTACCATTTGTATACGACACATCAGATGCATATGATTTTCTCCCAAATCAAATTTCTCGCATCGCATTTATTATGTTTTCCTTATACTCATGTCGTTTTACCTTCTTTAAATCTTTACTCCCCATAAGTTAGTTAAATTCCTTTGAGTTTTCTTGTACACTCTTTACGGATCACGTTGGTTGGTCTTATTACTTTCATCAACTCTAACCACCGCTTCTGGCGGTTATTCAACTCTCTCTGAGTGAATATATACTTCAGACTCTTATGGTCTGTGAAGATCTGACATTTCGCCCCATAGAGATAGTGTCGCCAGATCTTAAGAGTATGGACTACTGCAGCCAACTCTAGATCATGTGTGGGGTAGTTCTCCTCATACTTCTTCAACTGTCGAGACGCATAGGCTATGATCTTACCCCTCTGCATCAAAACAAACCCCAAGCTCAGCTTGGATGCGTCACTGTATACCACAAAGTCATCAGTACCCTCAGGTTGTGCCATAATCGGAGCGGACGTCGATCTCCCCTTCAGCTCCTCAAAACTCTGCTGACATGGCTCAGACCAGACAAACCTAGTAGTCTTCCTCAGAAGACAAGTAAGTGGTCGGGAAATCAAGGAGAACCCTTCCACAAACCGGCGGTAGTAACCTGCTAAACCTAGGAAGCTGCGAACCTACTTAACATTCTTAGGAGGTTGCTAAGAAGATACTGACTCTATCTTCGCCGGGTCGACTATAATACCCTCAGCAGTCACCACGTGGCCTAGGAAAGCCACCTCTGACATCCAAAACTCACACTTGGATAGCCTAGCATACAGTTGGTTATCTTGCAGAATCTGCAATACTGTCTTCAAGTGTCCTGCATGATCCTCTCGACTCCTAGAGTAGACTAGGATGTCGTCAATGAAGACCACTACAAATTGGTCTAAGAAATCAATGAATATCCCATTCATCAACCCCATGAACACCGCTGGTGCATTAGTGAGCCCAAATGACATCACTGCGAACTCATAATGACCATACCTAGTCCGGAATGCCGTCTTAGGTATGTCCTGATCTCTCACTCTCAGTTGGTGGTAACCTGACCTCAAGCCTATCCTCGAAAACACGGACGTCCCATGCAACTGGTCCAACAGGTCGTCTATACTCGGCAGTGGATACTTGTTCTTGATGGTTACTTTGTTCAGCTCTCTGTAGTCTATGCACAGCCTCATCGATCCGTCCTTCTTCTTCACAAATATCATTGGCGTAGCCCCAAAGAAACACACTAGGGCGTATGAAACCTTTCTCTGCTAGCTCCTCTAACTGTTTCTTCAGCTCAAGCAGCTCTATGGGTGCCATACGATATGGAGCCTTCGAGATCGGTCTCGTGCCCGGCTCCAAGTCAATGCTAAAATCGATGCTCCTCTGTGGGGGTAGTCCTGGCAGGTCGTCACTGAATACTTCTATAATCTCACATGCAACTGGTATCTCCTCTACTGTCAAGCTCTCCCACGAAAATTTTAATTAGAGTGATTGACTTTGAACCTATTAAGTTTTACTAGCACTCGTATCAGTTTGACTTCACCATTGACTTCGTTGATCTCTGGGAGAATTTCTCCAGATGTCGATAAAATTCTTTTATAACCTTGTGATTATTCCTTCTTATCTGCTAACCAACCATCCCTAGTTAACCAGCACGTGTAAATCCTCTGTTGTTACCAGTTAGTGTATAGTTGACCTTCTATAAGATCGTAGACTTATTTTTCTTCTATCTCTTTTGAGGTTTGAGATACCAGGTGAAAATATATTTCTTCCATTTATATTCCTTTAGCTCCTTCTCACACTCCTATAAGGGCACTATACCCTTACGAGTCTAGTTGTATCTTCGTCTTCCGCCAATGGCCTTATCACTTTTCCTACGATAATTTGTAGGCATTCCTCCATGATTCTTTTTATCCGAGTTATTGTCTTTGTTATTCTCTGTTATGACCTGCTAGTCTTATTAACTTAAATCCCTTCGTGAGTGAGAAATTATTAGAGACCCTCTTTTTCACCCAGACTATTCTCCTACACCCTCCTTCCTTGGGGTGCGACTTGTACTTCCGCCTTCATAGGAATCTGGTCTTTGTTGTATTCTGATCCTTGTTGAATTTCTTGTGTGTTTTAGGAGGTCACCCCACTTCCCTATTGGTGAAATCTGCCTTCCACTTTCTAGCATCCTGTAAACTTCCCTTTTTGCGGCTCTTTTATTCTTCGTATTTGGGTGGACAAGATATCTCATCTTGACTCCTACGTTTATGATTGTCTCGGTTTCCCATCTTGATTGTGGTGTCTCGTAGCTTGTCGAGAGTGATCACCTTCCGCTTTGCTTCTAGCCTCAAACTCTCACCTTCTGATCCGTCAGTAAGATTAGATTCAATGTTTCTTGTCTGGATCGCTACTATATTTCACTTTGACTTTCATGCCCATGTGTGTTTCACAAGGTATCCACTTTGTTTGTAACGTTGCTTTACACCACACTTGAAAGAACCTAGGTGATGTCGCTCCCAATTTGCATAATTGTCGATCATCCAATGCCCTTCCGGGACTACTCTCATGTATAACCTTCATTTGCTTCCGTTAAATTGACTCGGGATCCCCTGCTTGCCATGTTCGTTGATGTTGTCCTTCAGTTCTCACTTTCCCGCCTAAACGCTCCTCAGCAAGCTCGAAGGAGTTGCCCGCCATTTGCCTACCCTTATGCACATAAGATGTGCATACTAATCCTCACGTTCACACCCTTCAAAACTTAGGTGTGTCAACTGAATGAGGATCTCTTACTGTTATCTCCATTAAGGCATAATATAACTATAAGTTCTATTAATCTTCGGCATCTGCTTATCTACATCACCTATCATTATAATCAAGCTAATAAGTCCAACTAAAGTAACCCTAAAGTCCATACTAAGCATACTGAGATCCGCGGTCGTAGTGGTGGTCAGCCGTACTTTTCTATTCCCAACCACACTATGCATGCATTTGAAAACCAACATTTCTTTTTAAAACTCAGATCCCTTTTCGGGTTCTGCTCAAGTACTTATTCGGTCTTTCAAAAGATTTCAAGTGCCATTGTTGCCAACCTAGAGCTCTGATACCATGTTGTAACACCCCGAATTCTCAAAACTCGGAACATTACTGGTTCGGACCTCACAATGGGTCCCGACCTCAGTTTGACAACAACATCACTAGGATCTTGCAACAAGACACAAATAAAGAAACCGAAATTCATAAAAATAGTCTTTTTCGGGTAATGAATGCAACACTGTCTAGCAGCCTAAAGTACTTAAACAAAAGGAACGAACAACTGTCTTAACCAAAAGAAAGAAAAGACAAACACAACTCCCAACCCCCACTCTAAGGAGTACGGAGACCCGGCTGACAACTACTTCCGGATCACTCAGCTGCTGGTCTAACCTACGGTAAAACTAACAACACAACAAGAGGAATCGTTAGCTAGTTATCTAAATATTAGCAGAATAATAGCAGCACAAACACACACATAACAATATAAACACCCATCATGCTTTCAAACAAGTCCTTTTTATTATCTTGCGTTAAATTACTCTTTCACGCTAATGATACTTATTTTGTGACACGAGGGATTCCCAAACCTCGCCTCCGCCCCCGTGTAACCCTCAGGAATGGATCCGATGCATCTCACCTTGTACCTGCATGGTCTGGGTATAGAGAACCTCCCACTCTCCTGTCAGAGCTGGGCAGTGATGTCACGACCCGTTATACATACACTTGGGCCTTAAACATAATAATAATGGTCGTCCTAGCAAGTTATTATTATTAAAACACGCACATAGCACACACAACCACTATCACTCAACTAACACCCAGAAACTGGCTAAGTAAGTCGCAAGGACTTACCTGAGTCAAAATACACTCTAACACGTCTCAAACAATCCGTACTCGTGGTAACTCAAACGCCTGTCAAAATAAGGCATGTGTATCAAAATCACATCTCGATGTCCAACCTCATGCGAAGGAATTACGGAAAAGCTCTCTTATGGTAAAAGACCATTTTACCCTTGGTATCGTAAATTCTCAAAGTTTATTCTTGAATTCTACTAATTTCTTTCCTATCTTGTTTTCCATAAATTATATCTCTCGAATAGTTACTTATAGGTTATAAGGTTAAAACTCGAGACAAATCGAAGAAGGACAACACTCCTTTCCCCCGATTACTAATTACGCTACTACATATATTATACCGTCAAACATGTTTTTAACCTTTCTCCTCAACTCACTTATAACTACATAATTTCATAACTCTCAACTCGTACTCATATATATATCTATGTATATAATTACATATATTTTTGTGTATATAACTACATGTCTAAATTCCAAACCATTCCTATATATAGTTATACATTCACGTTCCTCACTACAGTACACATATATGTGTACATTTTTCCTCTCCACACTATATATATTCATACACTCACTACAATTATAATCCTACATAATATTACATACCCTAAAAATCTATATCCCATACAAGTGTACTGCCGTCAAGGTAACATATATATATATACAGCCCCCATTTTCTTCTCAACATTCTAAACCATCAACTACAGCTACGGTATTTGATTATTATATAAACTTGAAGCCTATAGAGTACAGGGTACAAACGCATCGATGTATATCAAGGCTGTGGGCTCACCGGTATGACTCGATCGCTGGCTGTAAGGCTCGGGTCTCTGCGTCGTGGTCCGGTTGGGAGGGCGGCACCGATCCAGAGAAGTCTGCAGTGGAGGCGTCCAAGCTGATTCACCCTTAACGGTCCACTGCTGTCTCTTAGTCCCAGTTTGCTGGAGTCGGCATCCGGAGTCGCACGCGAGAACGGGGTAGCCGCACGATATGGCGTCGGAAGGGTTGCTTCGGTCTCGATGTCGGTGGTGAGTCCGAAGGACTGCGGTCCTGCAGCAGCACTGGTGTCACGCTGCTACTGGCGGTTGGCAACGTCGGCGAACGAGCACCCGGTGGCTGCGCGTGGTTCAGATTAGGCTCCGCCTGGTGGTTCCGCAAACAAGGAGAAGGGGAAAGAGTAGGGACGAAGGCGCACCTGGTTCGATATGCTGCTGGCTCGGCTTTGGGGCTGCTGCGCAGGTCGAACGGCGGCGACAAGGTAGGCGGTAGTCGGCTGTTGTCGATCGCACAGCAGGAGAGGGAAGAGACATTCGCGTAACGTTGCAGTAGAGCGAGAGAGAAGCGGCAGCTTAAGGAGATAGGTTAAACGCATTATTAAGATTAGGGTTAGGATAAATTAGGTTTTAATTAGGATTAGGAAAGGGGCTAGGCTGGGCCGGCCACTCAATGCAGATGGGCCCATTTTTCCTTCATTAGAACGAGCTGAAACGAACTTGTTACTCGTACGGATCGGTAGGATATTTGCGTAATATTTTACGGACTTATATTCCGTATTAGGTAAATTATTATTTTACTTTAAAGGTACGGAAATATCTCCGGTTACATCTTTTATTATTTTATGTGAACTAAGGTCGCATAAAATGATAAAATTTAAAATTCATTTTTTTTACTTTATTTAAGGTTAGAAGTTAGCGGATCGGAATCCGGTTAAATTCCGTATTAAACGGAGTTTAAAGTTTTCGGTTATTACAACATTGCATGGCCAAAGTGCATGGTCACTTTTGTATCGGTATATATAATGCAAACATTTATAAATTTTTTATTAGATATTGTTAATGTTTTGTCAATATATATATATGAGTATCCTTATGAATTCTTGTATAGGATGTTCGTGAGAGTTCAAAAGCATCTAAAACCACAAAAGATGTTCATATGCACATCGATGAGGATTACATAGATCGTACACCCCAAGGAAAGAGTGACAGTGTGGTGACGAGATGCTTGTCAATGATTAATTCGGTTGATGATGTGGATGTCGTGGTCAATATGCCAACTTCAATTTTTCATCAAGAGTACTTGTTACACTTTGGAAAGAGGGAGATGAAAATATGGCTAGATGAACAAGAATTAGAGACGAGGCATATCAAGATATATATCAAGTATGTATTTAATACATGTCTATTACATTTTTATTAGAGAATTTTTCGGATGTTAATCTCAATTGATTATGCATGATAGGTGCTTGTTTGAAAATTACAATCCAAGCAAATTTGTCTTTCTTTCCCCAACAAACTTGGCTTGGCCGGTGGGTACGGAAAGACGTGTTGATGAGAGAGTTGAATATATGGTTAATTCTCTACGGAATTCAGATATGACAAGACGTTTATGGTTTGCCCCCTATTATGGAGGGTAAGTAAAATGTTACTATATTACATTATATATATATATATATATTAAATTTTGGATTGTCCAGCTAGTAACCAATTTGAGTGCATTTTTTATTCGTAGTCTTCATTGGATGTTGGCGGTGATCGATCCCTTAGAATGTGTTGTTTATTGGTTGGATCCAATACATGAAGAAGTTAGAACTGATTTTCGGATCGTGCCTAAACTGTAAGTTATATAACACAAAATGCTATACTTCCAAGTTTTTGTTGATTTCATGGATTGATAGATATTGATGGATATGTTACATTGTATTTCATTGTAGTTCTACGGAACAATTTAATGAAACAAGGATGCCTCCTACTAATCCCAAAACAAGAAAGCGAGTATTGCGTTGGAAGATCATCAAGGTTAGATCTTAATTGATTTTGTCTTGTTAAAATGAGTTTGTAATTAACATATTTGTATATTGAGCTATAAATCTTCTTTAATATTTTAGGCCCCTAAACTACCAACAGATGGCAAAAGTGGTTACTACATATGTCGTTACATGAGGGAAACTATTGAAAACGATGTGCATGATATTCCGCAAATGGTATGCATGTGTACTTACTACATTTTAAAATATTGATATGTAAATTTGTTGATATATGTCGTTGCTTACTTTTGTTGTTTATTGTTTAATTGTTTAGTATTTTAATGGCTCACCGAAGACGTATGACAAAGACCATCTTCATGAACTGCACAAGGAGTGGCTCGAGTTTGTGGAACCTCTCATTCAAGAATGCATCGACATTGACTGACTTGCCTAGCTTAGTTTTCCATTAAGAGACCATCGGTAAAATGTGTTTGTTAACTTTTGTTAAGCATATATAATATACTATCAGAACGAAGAACGGTAGAAACTTGGTTTGTTTTTTGATGTTACTTTCGGATTATATGATTGAAATATTAATTACATGATAAGTTTGCTTATGTATTTTAGATTAATATTATTTATATACTAATTAATTATTTTTCGGTTAAGTACAATACGTATTGTGTAATTTAAGCAGGTGCCAAATTAGCTAATTTTCATATTAAATATAATAAAGTACGGTTAATTAATTACCACGCTTTTATGTAGAAACCGGGGAATAAAAATTTAAAAACTGGTAAAAATAACCGGGGTCCCACTTTTACCCCAGTTATTTTAAAAAAAATGAGGTCCGAAAATGACCCCGTTTTTTTTATAATAACCGGGGTCCGACTTTTACCCCGGTTTTTTAAAATAAACGGGGTCCGACTTTTTACGCCGGTTATTAAAAAACCGGGGTCCGAAAATTTTAACTCGGTGACATTTACCGGGGTGCGAACCGTCGGACCTCGCTCCCGTTAACCACGCTTCCATAACCGGGTTCCCATGTACAAAATATTCGGGGTCTAGGGGGGTATTTGTACTAGTGAACACTTAGCTTAGTCATTGAACATCTCGGCCGGGGTGAAATATAACTGAACGAGGTAAAACTTTTTTGAACCTATTATGAGTTAAGAGTTTAAGTTTGCCAATTCCTATCCTTATTACACCTTTCCTGGTTCAACGCAAGCCTAGGATGAGACTTACCGGTGATTCCTTTGTTTGTTTACCCAAGATCATGAGTGTAGGTAATAAAGGTTTATCCTTTATTGGGGTTTGAGTGTGCCTTCATCCCATCTTTGAGAGTTAGCCTGAGACTTACCCGGTAAAGGTTGATTCTATTCCCTTGGGTGGTGTGTTGGTTTGAGATTATAGTTCCTTTCCTTAGTACCTTGAGACTTACTCGGTAATAGGAGCTTTGTTTGGGATACTGAGTAGTGAGACTTACCCGGTAATCTATTCTCACCATAGAAACACCTTCCTTTTGCAAACCTCAGCTTTGTCCGCGTTATCCTTTGAGATCTTGAGTCGGAACCACAACTGGATGTTTTAATCCCTAGAATCCGCATTTCCCCCTTACTTGACTTTTACATCATCTTTGATTGCTTTAATTGTAGTTATTTGCAATATTTGACAACCTGATTCCGTGCTTTGTTTCACCATAGTCCCTGTGTTCGACAACTGGAATTCTTGCTTTTATTACAATTGATCCGTACACTGCGGGTTCGCATATCATTCAAGCATACTTCTTGGTGTATAAATTTTAAAGCTTGCACACACCTTTTGGAGCGAACATAAATCTTCTAAAAGACTGAATTTAGAAATAACTAGAACCCGAAGGGGCCTAAATTTTTCCAAATAAAGTTTTAATTTAAAATCATGTGCATAGTCGGGTTGTTGGGATAGTAGTACGTCGGACCACCATCACACTCCGTGAATCTCTACAGCTTAGTAGATAAGATATAATATGTGGACTTATAGTATTCTACGTTTATGTAGGTTATATGTATATCTAAGTACATGTAACATTTTAGTACCCTAAATGATAGGCAATATCCTTTAGTTGAGTTATCATAATGCGATTATCGCCCCATGGTAAAAGGTTAGTAGATCTTTAAGAGTATCTCTATAGGAGGATAATGGACTCCAACCTCGGAGTAGAGTAATGTGTTCTGGCACACACTCTAGCGATTCCTACTATCTTTCGAAGAACTAGTGAACATAAGGTGAAGATCACAAGATGATTCTTAACCATAAGAACAATCAGACAGGAAATAATATCAATTAAATTCAGATAGAAGTGATAGAAGTCCGTACAAGCAATTTAGTGGTGTGAAGACGAAAGAGGAAACTCAAGGATGCACGTACGGACTGATAAGAAGCGCAAATTGAAGAGGACAATATCGAAATACAAATCAAACGGGGTAGAGTACAACTACACTTGGCGGGTTAAATGACAGTACAACAAGGTGGACGACGCCATAGGCAAGTATGGGTCTGTGAGTACAAAGAAGATATGGGGTCGACCCCGATGTGAAGAATTAAAGAAGTACAAAGACATAAATTAACAAATGAGTTTGAAGATGAGAAATAAATTTCATCATCAGAGAGACGGGTCACTTCCTCAAAGACGGGTCACTTCCTCAAAGATGAGAAATAAATATAGTAGAAGTCTGAAATTAAGACAACAAATTTCTATAAAGGTGGCATTACAGAACTACACCAACCAAGGAGGAAGAACGTGAGAGAATGATATTGGTGGACTTGAGGGTCCACAATAATTCACATAGATATTTAAGTTACTAACATTAAAGGTTCATACCAGAGAACCGCAAACCGAAGACGACTAATGTAAGAGGAATCGCGAAGACGCACTTACAAGCTATTGTTGAAGAATTGATAAGTTCATCGACGACAAAGGAGTGATACAACCGGACTTGGAAGAGTATAAGTGAGCTTATAGTGAAGACTCTAGGAGGAGCCAAAGGAGTATAAACCGATAACCTAGAGGGGATAGGTTTTTACCAAGTACACCCACATTGAAGGAGACTTAAGAAAGGTAAGTCGAGGGTCTTGTAGAAGATCGATTATAAACTAAATAGGAACAATTAAGGATTTACCACGTAAGGGAGGACTAGTACGTAGATAAGAAGTATAAAAATGGATCTATAGAAGAATTTTTTTCGACATATGGAAGACCCTTCGAGAGATCAACGGAGACAATTATGAAGTTAAAGTTATGCCAGTAACTTTAATTGAGAATTCGAGAAGAAGAATTTGAAGGCCAGAAATGAAACAACCCAAATCCACGGGACTTGGAGTGTCACATTGGGTTAGGATCTCACAATGGATTCTGATCCTAGCCTGACAACAAGTTCATTGGATCTTAGAACAAGGCACAGGTAGATTAAAACAAAATACATAAAAGTTGTATATGATACATCAAAAGACTTTACAAACTCAGAGCCGAGTACAAAACATCAGACCACAACATCTGATACAAAAGATCCCATATCCCGCGCATCCTAAGGTACAGAAGTCCTCAGCTGGCCACACCATCTGTCTCACCCTGCAGTGTTCCTAACCTGCAGATCATCTACAACACGGTATCAAACCGTTAGCTACAGCAATGAAAAGCATAGAGGTAATAGCACAACCACACATCAACATCACATACATGCAATGCCACACACATTCATTTATTATCTTTCATTACGTTATTCCATTACTAATTCAACTTCTTTTGTAACACGAGGAACCTAAAGAACCTCGTCCCTTTCCCCGTTAACACAAGGGTTTGCATTGGGGGTGATCGTCACTCGTCCTCCCTTGTGTTACTGGCTTCCAAGCACCTCCTCCTAACCAGCAGGTGAAGACCAGTGGTTACCGCCCGTTATAATACCCTTGGGCCAAATAAATGTAATAAATGGTCATCCTAGTCCGGTTTAGGTTATAAATGCACAATCATATGAACAAACACAACCATCACAATCATACAACCCACAACAGCACGTTAAGTAAGTCCTATGGACTTACCTGATATACTCGTAACCTGTACCACGTCACAGCTTCCCCTTGGGGAAGTAATCAACGCCTGCAATAGCAAGGTACGCACAATCACATACTGCAAAGGTTAAAAGACTCGTCTCACTAACCACAACCAACCTATATCTCAAATCTAAACCTCAGTTCCTCAGCACATTCATAAATGCCTAAGGCATATCCTCAACATAACATCTCATCATACTCGTACACATACTAAACCTTAAAGCCATAACCGATATCCATAACATCATCATGATCCTCAACTCATTCTGACACCTAGCATGCATCTAATTAGTATTCCTCAATCTCAAATTTAATCCTAATTTAATTAATTAACCTTTAATTAACTAATTAAATTTCACCAGAATAACGTTTTGCACGCTGACCATTTCTAAACCCACCTGTCATCAAATTTCATCAAACAAACAACCCATAAACACTAGAATAATATAATGATCATAATGGAATTTCTAATTATCCATTTTGAAAATCCTAAGGTCAATTTAGGCCAAATCGCAGTACGGAAAACGAATAAATTCATAACTTATTCGTTACTAACCCGATTGACCATCTAAAAGAAGATTCGGAATCACAACGACGCAGGCTACGCATGTACAACATCAAATTCACCGGAATCTGAGCGACGAAACTGTCCTGGTGACATATATGCTCGACCAGGTCTTCATCTACTCGGAAATGCAAAAACTTGGTACCGATATAAAGAGAATGAAGAGAGGAATCTAGAAACTCAAACGGAATTAAAATCAGAGTAGAACTGAGTTTGAAGTTTGAGAGAAATCAGAGCTTTTACGACGAAACGTGAATTAATAAACGATTTTCCGCTATTTATAGTGAAGTCGATAATTATCCTTTAGCGAAGTCGATAATTATCCTTTAGCGAAGTCCATAATTATCCTTTAACCGATCCAATGGCGGGTTGAACCCCCTTCTCCAAACTTCTCGAAATTGGAACAATAAATCTTGAATATTGTAGGGATAATTATTCCACAATTGCCTCGAAAAACGTGTATTCCTAAGCCGTTTTTTTAGCCGTTAAGAAACGAAATAGCGACTCTTTTGGCCGTTTTTTCTTTCCAAGTTATTTCATATCTAGGACATGTCCGATGTCCTGACCATTTCTCTCAACTGCATTTTTATTAATTGGAGCTCCCAAATGCTCCAAATAATACCGGAGGGTAAAATAATTACCCGGGGGAAAAAGTGAAAATTTTACCATAAGCCCAAAATTACGCCAAGAACATAACGGTGGGACTTATACTCAACACTTACGCAATCTTCGCGAGTTATATGTCAATTACTATCAGTGATGAAGTTAATCAACATTAATTAGAATTCGGAAATCCTAGCTATTACATCACACACCCCTTAAGAAAAAGTTTCGTCCCAAAACTTGAACAATTCCCAAATTCTCTCGGACCTATACGCCGAGGTATAGACACTCTCTCTATCGGAGGTATCACATCTCCGTTCAAACGTATCAACCTATAAGACTCTATGACCTCAAAACACAGCATTGAGGAATCACCAACTCTAGCAACAAGATCATAACGCTATCGAAAGGCATAGAGGAAAAAATCATCTCTAGCCAACTACTAACCACGTCACAAGGCATGGAGGAAAGCCGTCTCCAACCAATCGTACTCGTAACAGAACTATGTGGAGGAAAACCGTCCCCACTCACACTATGTCCATCAATAATAACATGGAGGAAAGAACCATCTCCAGCTAATCCTAAACATCTTACAATAGCATGGAGGAAAGAACCATCTCCATCTATACCTATATCGTGCTAGTAAACAAGATCTAACAGATCAGATGCACATATCAAAGCTAGCACGAAAACACATCATATCACACAAGCACATAGCATATAAGCACTCACCAAAAAGACACTAAGATCTACTCATAGATCCTACGGGTTCCTCTAACTCTGCATAGAACTCTGGATAGTTCCTCTAGATACTATCCTCTGTCTCTCAGGTAGCCTCATCCGGTCCTCGTCACGACCACTGTACCCTCATCATAGGAATATTCTTCGAATGCAGGCGTCTCACACCTCTCTTTCTAGGACTACAAAAGGTTGTTCTGCAAAAGTGTGGTCCGGCTCAACCACTAGATCATCATAACTCACAATGTGCCTCAGGTCTGGTATGTACTCCCTCAGTTGAGACACATGAAATATAGGGTGAACACCCTCTAACTTCGGTGGCAAAGCCAATCCGTGCATTGCTCTCCCAACTCTATCCAGTATCTCGAAAGGACTAACATATCGGAGACTCAGCTTCCCCTTTATGCCAAAACATCTGACGCCTCCCGTTAGAGTTACTCTCAATCAGACATGAGCTCTTACCCTGAACTCTAGAGGTCGACAACTCCTATCTGCATACAACTTCTGGCGACTCTATGCAGCCAATATCCTCTCTCTTATCAGCGTTACTCGAGTCATATCATCCTGAATCTGTTCTGGCGCTATCCCACTGGTACTGCTAGGCTCCTCCCAGCATAAAGGTGTATGACACCTATGTCTACACAACGCCTAATAGGGGTCATCCCTATAGATGCATACCAACAGTGGTGGTATAAGAACACAACGAGTGGGAGATAAATAGATCGTCCCTGTTCCCAATCCATCCCACAAGCTCACAACATGTCCTTTACAATCTGGAGGGTTCTCTCAGACTGACCGTCTGTCTAAGGTAAAACTCAATCATGATATGTGGACGCGTTCCCCAAGAAGTCTGAATCTGCTATCAAAACCTCAAAGTAAACCGTCTACTACAATCATAGTCGATCGTCCTCGGTACACTTATGGAGTCCCACTATCTGTTTAGTGTACTCCTTTGTTACTTCATTCACTGGCCACATCTCTTTGTAGAGATGGAACGTGTCGCCTTCGTAAATCTGTTACTAATAATCTGGATAACACCAAAACTCATACTGGGTCTCAATCCCATCACAAGTCCACAAAAAATTCCTCTCACTTCCACTACATCATAAGTAGTGGATGAGCTCATCTTCAGGTCAGTAACACTTTAACTTGATTTACTACTTCGTGGTACCTCTTATTCGTACATGGATGTACTAAAGAAGGTGTACTATGAGTGTACTGTAATCTTCTCCACTCGACTCCGCATAAGTGGTTATACTGACGCAACTGCGGCGCCTCATACTCCTTCTATTCCATTAAAGAACTGTGGTTCCTCGCCATGAGGCATCCTTCCATCAAGTTCCCTCAGGGTCAGGCAAGTCCCCTATTTTTATTGGAACTTATCCAACAAACCAGGTAAAATCCCTAAACATGAAACTATCGTCCTTACCAGCAATTGTAGGACCAACTATAACCAAGCTAGATCATTTTGAAACCGAGACTATACAGCAATTCCAACAATCACCTTCTCTCGAGGCGTCTTCTTATTCAGGGCATCAGTGACCACATTCTCCTTGCCAGAATGGTACAAATCTGAAGGTCAGCGTCCTTGAGCAACTCAAACTATCGACACTAGTAGTTATTCAACCTTTATTGCATAAAAATATGCTTCAACCTCCTATGATATGCGAAACTCTGACACGAAATGTCACACAAGTATTGTCTTCAAATCTTGGAACTTGAACTTCCACCACTAACTCGAAATCATGAGTCGGGCAGTTCTCCTCATACGTTCTCAGCACCGTAGTCACGTGATTCCCAGAATCTTCGGATTATCACCGAATAGAAGCAGAGGTCAAATGCTTCCTCTACACTTCGGAGCTTCGATATACTACTTCAACCACACAATTATGGTGGTCTTCCTCAAAAGACTCGTAAATGGATGCACAATCACATAGAATCCTTCCTCAAAGCTGTAATATCCGTAATTTTTTCTTCCGTTTAAACTTCCTTACATGATATTTATCATCATTAATAAAAACATTTTAGTAGTTTATGTAGCTTTTCTACACACATAAATGTATCTATAATCTTAGACTTACTCTTGCAAGACTAGTTTAAATGGCCTTTTGACAAGTGTTTGACAAGCCCAAGACAAGCTAAAGACAAGCCCATGACAAGGTGATGACAAGCCCATGACAATATCTTGACAAGAGCCTATCCAAGCCCAACTCTCCTTGTATTTGCTCAGTCAGCCGTCAACCCTAGACGAAACCCTAGTGCGGCCTGCTAGCGTAGGAGCAGCCGGCTCCCTCTTGCCCTCATGTGCAATGCCCTAATTCTAGCAGGAAGTTACCGACTTCCTCTCCCCACCTTCTACAGTGAAGAGACGCCCTCTCCCCACCTTCACGTCTACATACATCCAGCCTGCACCGTAACCTCTCGCTGTTCTCATCCTTCCTCTTGGCCGTCTATCTCCAGCCTTCCCTCTCATCTCCATCGCACCACCAGGTGCCACCTGTGTGCTTTAACGCCAAGGACTCTTGCCGCTCAAAGCAACCAGCCACAACCTCAACACCGTGCATTCCACACTAGCGACACTCAAGGCTGGGATACCCCTGTCGAAGAGCAGAAGTACGCCATCTTCGGATTCTCTCCTCGTAGACGCATGAGCGTAGGCGAAGGCCTCTCCTCCCTACTTCCCTTTTCTCCTTTCAAACAATCCCACCCATTGTAACCGAGCCATCTCAACTCCTTCCCTTGATCCGGTCGACAGGCAGCCACACAGTCCATGAAAGCCCAGGCGCAGCAACAACGTCCGCCCTTCTGGCCTTACTTCCCAGATACTTCTGTCGGTACTAGCGACTACACAAAGAGGGAGAACTTCAGTCTTGTAAGTGGGTAAGCACACGTGACCTTTCCTCATGTGCAACAGCGGGCTCGACAGAAGCATGGCGTTATCTTCATTCTCTCCCTCGAGTCTTGGAATCGGGTAAGATTGATGCCCTTCTCTTCCTTGCACTTCCGCCCATGTAATTCATGCCTAATGAGTGCCCTTTGATGTCTCCTAAATCTAACCAAAACAGCCATAGAGGAGCTGGTACAGATTCATGCTGTTTTCCGAGTTTCATGAAGTGACAAGTAGGCATTTTCGAGTCCAGATTAGGTATGTTAGTCATCTCCTTTATTGCTGAAATTCGGATAAATTGTAGTCAGTATTGCATAGTAGATCATACTAAAATTTGGGGAGAATCGGAGTTATAGTTTGAGAGTTATGGTGTTCCAATATTGACTTCTCACGTAGTTTTTATAAATGTGCTGAGTGTTGAGAAAAACAACATGTGACGTAGTTTTGTGAGACGGTTTTGAATAGGATGTTGATCTCTGTTGGACCTGAATTTTTTGATATGATATAGTTGGTATATTGTTGTAGAACATATTAAAATTTGGGATGAATTCAGCAAGTGGTTTAGGAGTTATGATTTTTCGAAGTTGGGATCTTAAACAGTTTTCTGGATATTGCTGAAATTGCTAAGTGTTGGAAATATCTGGTGTTGTATAGTCATGTTTGAGCTGAAGTTTGGATACCTTAAAAACCTATTTCACCATCCAATTTTTAGTATGTTATGGAGTGTCATGCATAGTGTGACGTATCAAAAGTTAGGGTTGATCCAACGGTTGGATTTAGATCTATGAAGGTCCAAAGTGGACTGATTGAGCAGTTAAAAAATACTCAGTTTTTGGCCAAGTCTGAAATTTCTGGTTTTGGAACCGACTTTGGGAATTTGTATAGAAATGATTATTAGGTATTTTTGGAAAATTCTTGGTGCTATGACAGATTGCATATCATAAAAGACTTAGAGTTTTTGTTTGACTTTTTATATTTTTATACGGGACTCGTATCATAGGCTAAAGTTGGACCTTAGTGACTTTGTTAAAAGTTAAGAAAAAAATGTGTAGTCTATAAGTTCTATCTAAACCAACTCTTAAGAGTTAGTTTATGAAATTAAGTCCCAAAGAAAGGTTTGGGCATATATTATAGGATCTTTGGGAGTTTTGGGACTAGGGGTAAAATAGTCATTTTACCTTAGAAGACCTTTTTAGTAATTTATATTGAAGGGATTGTACATCTTAGAAGTTATAGACTCCTAATATTATGGGATGTATTTTGATCCACGTGCCCTTATGACAGGGAGTTGAGTCCCAACAGTTGCGGACCGAGTTGAGATAACGGGAATCGAGTGTCGATTCAGGTAAGTCCTTTGGGCTTACTTAGTTGACTTCTAGATATGAGTATGGATAATGGTAGTGGTGTGTGAATGAGATGTTTATAGTTATATTTTAGTAATAATTATCTACCGACCTATACCTTGGCCTAAGAGTAACGGGCGGTGGCATTCTACTGAGTAGCCTGAGGGCGTTGGGGGTTTCTTTAGGGACTAGTCCACACTCGGTTTGTAGTGATGCTACCGGCGGAGGTAAGCTAGACCTACACCGGTTGGATAAGGAACGGAGGCGAGAACTCTTAAGATTCTCGTGCCACAACTGTAAAACGGATTAAAGTGAATCACCTAAGCTATCAGATAATAACCAAATTGTGTGCCAGCATGCTGGGTGTTTATGTTACCTTGTTTGTATTTGTGCAATCCTTATTCTGCTTATATTTGGATTGTTAGCTA
Source organism: Fagopyrum homotropicum (assembly GCA_033239125.1). Taxonomy (NCBI): domain Eukaryota; kingdom Viridiplantae; phylum Streptophyta; class Magnoliopsida; order Caryophyllales; family Polygonaceae; genus Fagopyrum; species Fagopyrum homotropicum. The sequence goes on from BSWB01000005.1 coordinate 52,475,903, forward strand.
ACGGTTTATCCGTGTTGTAGATTTGTAGAGATAGACAGTTGTAGAGAGATCCGTAACGGATGGTCAGCCGGGTCCACGTATTCATTAGATGGGGACGGGGAAGCCTTCCATACGACATGCATGTTACGTATATATATGTTTTGTAAGGCTGTAACATGTGCACATTCATAAAATAAAATTTTGTGTTTTGAAATTGTTTTAATTATATTTGTGCCTTGTTGTAAGATCCTAGTAAAGTTGTTGTTAAACCAAGGTCGGGACCCATTGTGAGGTTCTAACCAGTAGCTCCCCGAGTTCCAAGAATTTGGGGTGTTACAAAAGCGTTGGTAGAAATCGGCTGGGCCGAGAACTACGCATTCCCTTAACGTTCATCAGTATCATCCATAAGACTTCATACTTACTCCTCGTCACATCAATCATGATCCTACTGGCGGAACAACATGACCTTGAAGGTTACTCCTGGCATCTCAATTCACATTTAGGGAGCATAGCACACTGGCTTCTATCCCTCAGATTCTGCAAAACCGTCCTCAAATAACCGGTACGTTCCTCTCCGTTGTGAGAGTACACCAAAACATCATCAATAAGGTCTACCACCAACTGACCAAGAAAGTAGATGAAGACACTGTTCATCAACTCCTATAACGATTACTAGGACGTTACTGAACTCAAATGAAAGCACTACAACTTGTAGTGTCCATAACGGGTATGCAATGTTGTCTTATGCCCACGCTACTCTCTCATCCTTAGCTGATGATATCCCAAGCATACGGAAATCTTAAAAACACAATTGCTTCTCTTAGTTGATCCAACAAGTCGTCAATACGTAGAAAAGAACATGCTAGGGCGAACGAAGCCCGTCTCAATACACTCTTCAAATTGCTTCTTCAATTTCTAACAACTCAACAAGCCATATACCTCATAGGCCTTCTCCCAACCAGTCTCGTACCATATTTCAACGCAACATCAAAGTCCTCACTCCACTGAGGCAATAGATTAGACGGTTCAGTAACACGTCTATAAGATCATAAACCACTGGAACACTCTTCAGCGTGGAACTATCTCTTTCCTTCACGACATAACATTAGAAATCATCACCTCCTTATTAACCTTGCTGCAAATACGGTACTGTCGGCAACTTGCCTCTTCAAGGTTAATAACCTTGAAAAACCTCTACCTAGTCGATCTCAGTAGAGACTATAATAGTCCTCCTACTGCTATCTAAACCAACATGATATCTATTCGTCCACCACACACATAAAGACCTTCTCATGCACCTAAGGCATGACAAAGAAGTCTTCAAGCCATACACAAGTCCCTGAACAAAGGGAACTGTTACGTCTAGGAATGGTGTATGCAAAAGCTTTAAATTTATAACTCGATATATTTCTCCTAACTCCTAGCGAACCCGCAGTGTACGGGACGTTTTGTAGTAGGGATAGTATTCCGAGGTCGAACACAAAGACTGATGTGAGATTGAATCGATTAGTGACTAAGAATAGTGAAGATCTAGGCTAAGAAAAGAGAAAGAAACAAATAATTGAAAATCTCAATATTTTTGGTTTGGTTTATAGGTGATCAATCAAAGATCACAAATCATGCGAAATCAACAATCAACTAAACTAACACCACAAGTAAACAAACAAATATGAAATATGTAATCAAAGGGAGGAAAGCGGATTCTAAGGGTTGGAAATTCCGGTTATGGCATAGGACTCAAGCTATCTAATCATTCCTTGGATCAACTAAAGTAAGTTGGGAGTGAGCGTTTCTAGATTGGGATCAATCACCGGGTAGGTCTCATGGTCCACTAGTCCGTTCCTAAGGTCTCATCACCGGGTAAGTCTCAGAGAGCCTAAGGATAGGAATTCTACACAAACCGGATGGTATTCTAGGGATCTAACCTCTCCTTACCGGGTAAGTCTCGGGAAGGCAAGTCCTAAACACCTATCCTAGCACACTCAGTCCAATAGCGGCTTGTGAGGCTCACTACTACCTAGAGTTCGTCATATTCGGTATCTACGAGCAAGAATCACCGGGTAGGTCTCTTCTAACTCTTAGTTGCTAACACTAGGTCACCCTAGGATAGATTTAGGTCAACTAACACTAGGATTTCAACAAATCAACAACCTAACACTTAGATTCATCAAAACAAGCAAGTCAGTCAAAATCACGGGTTGTTCATCAAGAACCACGGCCGTGGAAAGTATAGAACAAACCGTGGTTTGCAACAGAGGCTAGGCTCGAGCAAATAATTCATCCAAAGGTACATCTAAGTCCAATCTATCATAGTCCAAGCCATAACTATCTTTTCCTTACTCTAGAATCGCATCTATTTAGCCTACAACAAAGTTCAAGAAGGACTTACAACCCTTCAAAAGAGTCGGCCATGAAGATTGTGAGCCTATAAAATCATAGAATCCATGGCAAGAAGATGAAATGAAAGATGGATTAAGCAAATAAAACAAGTCAAACAAGCTAAATCAAAGTTCAAGAAGGACTTACAACCCTTCAAAAGAAGGTTCAATCGATTCTTACAAATCCTTGCAAAACGTTTCACTCAAAATCACTCAAAATGACTTATAGAACTATGAACTAGTGTTCTTCTTCTTCTTCTCCAATGGAAGCCTTTCTTCTTCTCCAATGGTAGCTCCAATCCAATCTTCCAATGAGAGAATCTTTGTTGTCACTACAACAAAACTTGGTTTTTATAGCATTAATTGATAGAGTTTATATTGTAAATGCTATAGATTTTATGGTTGACTTGGTCTAATTATTTTTTATAGCGTTTCATATTAAAAAAATGCTATTAAAAACTAAGTTAATTTTTTTTACTTTACCGCGTGTAGGATGTAAATATTTCCTTTCTCGCGCCTATAAATAAACGCTATAAAAATTTTATCGAAGGTATGTGCAGTAGAAGCGGTGATTGATACAACTAGGGCTTCTTACCGGCGGAGAACAAAATTAGGGCTCACCTTTACTCATCTTCCTCCTCTCCCCTAGAACCGAAGATATACGCAATAGTAGGTTTCATCTCTCATCTTCATTTGAAGATATGTGTAGTAGAAGCGGTGATTGATACAACTAGTGCTTGAATCAACGGACAACAGGTTTCCCTCTCCCTTTGCTGCGTTTTTTCCCCCTAAATTCTCTATTTATGTGTTCAGTTTTAATTTGCTTTAAACTCGTTGATATTATCAGTAGAAGGCTTGAATCAATGAAAATAGGTATCCCCTCTCCCTTTCCTATGTTTTTATTTTGCTAGGAACCTTAGGTCCGTCACTTTGTCTATTCTGCTAGTAAACAGTTATAAAAAAAATTGAACATTACTGAAACAATGCACCAAAGGTCTTTGTTTCAGTCTGTCAATCTAAAACTCTTTATTCTTGCATATTTTTACAGGGGTGTTTCTTTGGTAAGTTCCTTACTGATGGGGACTTGGAAGGTACGTTGAAGAAGTCAGTAGCCGAGATGGAACGGCAAAATCTGAGTGCTCTAGACGAATGTAGGGACATTTCAAGGCGCAACTTTAAGGAGTTATTTGAGATCTACAACAGTAACATGGATCCACTGTGTCTCCCATGATCCGATCAATCAACATACACAGGTAAACATTTGACCCTTTTCAATGTGTTTGGGTCAAACTAGGTATCTTTCTTAAATTTGTGATTTGCAATGCAGTGTATTTGTATCCAAGGGGTTCTAGCAGTTAGAATTCGAAATATGGATTTGGTAGTTTTCGTATCCAATAAGTGAAATCTGAATTCTCTATTTTGTTGATGGAAAGATATCCTAATCTTTTTCACTTAATTAACATTTATAGGAGTTTTTTGAGAAACTTTGTTCTTCCAATGTGTAACTTTCACCATACTTAATATAATATAATATGCATATTCAAAGTGAAATGTAGACAGGCTTTTCTTGTTTTGCCTTTATAACTCGATATATTTCTCCTAACTCCTAGCGAACCCACAGTGTACGGGACGCTTTGTAGTAGGGATAGTATTCCGAGGTCGAACACAAAGACTGTGGTGAGATTGAATCGATTAGTGACTAAGAATAGTGAAGATCTAGGCTAAGAAAAGAGAAAGAAACAAATAAATGAAAATCTCAATATTTTTGGTTTGGTTTATAGGTGATCAATGAAAGATCACAAATCATGCGAAATCAACAATCAACAATCAACTAAGCTAACACCACAAGTAAACAAACAAATATGAAATATGTAATCAAAGGGAGGAAAGCGGATTCTAGGGGTTGGAAATTCCGGCTATGGCATAGGACTCAAGCTATCTAATCATTCCTTGGATCAACTAAAGTATGTTGGGAGTGAGTGTTTCTAAATTGGGATCAATCACTGGGTAGGTCTCATGGTCCACTAGTCCGTTCCTAAGGTCTCATCACCGGGTAAGTCTCAGAGAGCCTAAGGATAGGAATTCTACACAAACCGGATGGTATTCTAGGGATCTAACCTCTCTTTACCGGGTAAGTCTCGGGAAGGCAAGTCCTAAACACCTATCCTAGCACACTCAGTCCAATAGCGGCTTGTGAGGCTCACTACTACCTAGAGTTCGTCATCTTCGGTATCTAAGAGCAAGAATCACCGGGTAGGTCTCTTCTAACTCTTAGTTGCTAACACTAGGTCACCCTAGGATAGATTTAGCTCAACTAACACTAGGATTTCAACAAATCAACAACCTAACACTTAGATTCATCAAAACAAGCAAGTCAGTCAAAATCACGGGTTGTTCATCAAGAACCACGACCGTGGAAAGTATAGAACAAACCGTGGTTTGCAACAGAGGCTAGGCTCGAGCAAATAATTCATCCAAAGGTACATCTAAGTCCATTCTATCATAGTCCAAGCCATAACCATCTTTTCCTTACCCTAGAATCACATCTATTTAGCCTACAACATGCATCTTATCAATCAAACTCAACAAGCATAAAATCATAGAATCCATGGCAAGAAGATGAAATGAAAGATGGATTAAGCAAATGAAACAAGTCAAACAAGCTAAATCAAAGTTCAAGAAGGACTTATAACCCTTCAAAAGAAGGTTCAATCGATTCTTACAAACCCTTGCAAAACGTTTGACTCAAAATCACTAAAAATGACTTATAGAACTATGAACTAGTGTGCTTCTTCTTCTTCTCCAATGGAAGCCTTTCTTCTTCTCCAATGGTAGCTCCAATCCAATCTTCCAATGAGAGAATCTTTGTTGTTGAGAGTGTGGGAGAGAATGGGAGTGAGTGGTCTGTCCATAACAGCCTTGCAGGACCACCTTTTATCCTCCAAATTTGCAAGAGTCGGCCATGAAGATCTTGGGACAGTTGTCACAACTGTCTGGCAAAAACCACGGCCCATTTCCACGCCCGTGGAAGTCCCAGTGGCCGTGGTTTTGGTGCCTCAACTTGTTTTGGATCATAAGTCACGATTTGGTGCATGTCATGCATCAACAAGGTCCCAAGTGTCCTCCTTAGCCCCTAGCTTGCATTCCAATGAGTTCGAGGGTTTGTTATCTCGAGGAACGATCCTCGAATGTATCGATTAAGCTCTTAAATCTCTCAAAATACCTACAAAGCATGCAAAAGTCCATGTAGACGTCTATCTCGACAAAATACGTGAATTGAGTGCAAACGTTGTGAACTAGTGCTAAACCATGCATGAATGAGCGGAAAAACTATCTAAATGAGTACCTAAACGTAAGTCATAAATCGTGTTATCAAAAATACCCCATACTTAAGGTTTGCTCGTCCCCGAGCAAGTCCCCAACTATAGACTAAGAGATGACATGATTTATGCATGCAGAAAAACAACAAAATCTTTTTGGAGTTGTGCTTCTAATGTTGGATCACCTTCATAGTCATGTTTCATGGCAATGGACAAGCAATCATGTATCAAATAAATGAAGGCACGGAAAGACAATTATACTTAACTCGAAGGCATGCATGAAATGTAAAAATGAAGAAGTCAAGATGATCATGAGCATATTCAATCTAGATCACTAAGTCTTACACACATGCAAATAGGTCACAAGGGCTTGTGAAATAAAAGGCCAAGAAACGTTGTGATTAGGTGGGAATTTTTCTAGGCTATGTGATGCTAATCCGGGAATGGAACTAACTTCACAACTTCACTTCCCACAAGTGTATATTTTCTCCATTTTTTTCTTTCTTTTCTTTTCTTTTTCTTTCACTTATTTTTGAGACAATGGCATTGGTGTACAAAAGCCGAAATCTTGGTGATTATCCGTCCTCGGACTTTTTTATTTTTTGAGGTGCATCCACACCGGGCACACATACCAAAGCTCGTTAGGACTATCGGTTTATTTGACTTTGGCAAGGCACAAACACCCGATTATGTGAATGGTGCCGAGTTACTCGTCATTTAAACCAACGTCCCCAAACCTATATTTTTGTCTACACTTTTCACAACAAATTCAACACTTCATTCATTACATTCATCCATCAACAACTTCACCCCACACTTGCTTTTCACACACATCAACACACTAGCATGCTCCTATTCCCTGATGGGCAAAAGAGGTCAAATTTATATCAATTGAGGTGCTCAAGCAACATGATCAAGATGAGAAGTAGAGAAAGATGAATTGCCTTAATCACTCCTAGATGATGTGCAAGAACTAGCATGTAATTTCGACTTTCAATACTCATTCCAATCAAGACAAACATCATGATCACAATCCATTCATGGGATTCAAGATAAGTACTTCAAGTCCACATATGCATTCATCTATTCAACACATAAGGCCATCCATAGCCAATCCACACAACAATCTCATCATAAGGGTCATTCCCAAGCTTAGAAGCACTAAAATTTTTTTTAAAATTTTCTGATTTTTTGGATTTTTCGAAATATCTATGTACAATGCAAAACATGATGAAGCATGTGACTAAAAGAAACTACCCTAGATGCTAATCATGCAAAAGATCATGCAAACCCCACCCCATACTTAGAAGCACATTGTCCCCAATGTGTAAATGAAGTAAAGAAGAGTGAAAGAGGGTTCTCACAATATAAAAATGGTTTGCTTTGGTATTTGGGATCATTCAAGTGGAGTGATGTCGGATGGTCCTATCAAAGATGGTAGAGAGCTCAAAGTGTTTGTTATGGCGTCGGGATCCGCGCTAGGCGCCGCTAGCCGTCCAAGTTCCGCGTCCGCTCCACCCACAATTGATGAGGGACTCATCGTCATCATCCATATGCCATGCAAGGCTTCCATGCTACCAAGACTCTAGCACACACAAAGCACACCAAACACACAAAAACAGAAAAATCAAAACAAAAACAAAAACGAAAAAGGGAAATATGTCTACCAATGGGTTGCCTCCCATCAAGCGCTTCTTTAAGGTCATTAGCTTGACCAAACTCGGGGGCGTCTCATTCGAGGTGAAGTGGGGCAATCATGTCCACCGGAGCTCCCGGGATATACTTCTTCAACCGATGCCCATTCACCTTAAAATCTCCACAATGTTCCCCTCCTATCTCAACCGCTCCATGGGGAAAGATCTTCTTCACCACATAAGGACACGTCCATCTTGACTTTAGCTTTCCGGGGAAGAGCCGCAGCCTTGAGTTGAAGGGAAGGACAAGGTTGCCTTCACTCAACTCCTTCGGGATGAGACGCTTGTCATGCCAACGTTTGGTCCTTTCTTTGTAGATCCGGGCGTTTTCATAGGCATCAAACCGGATCTCCTCAAGAGCGTTCATGTCAAGCAATCTCTTCTCTCCGGCCTCCTTGAGATCAAAATTCAGCCACCTTATGGCCCAATATGCTCTATGCTCCATCTCTACCGGAAGGTGGCAAGACTTGCCATAAACTAGCTTGTAAGGAGTGGTGCCAATCGGTGTCTTGAAAGCGGTTCTATAAGTCCACAAGGCATCATCGAGCTTCATAGCCCAATACTTTCTCGTCCTAGAAACCGTCTTCTCAAGAATCCCCTGTATCTCCTGGTTGGAGATCTCCACTTGGCCACTATTTTGGGGATGGTAAGGTGTTTCCACCTTATGAGTCACCCCATACTTAGCCAAAAGTGTCCCGAAGTTCCTATTAGTGAAGTGCTTCCCTCCATCACTTATGATCACCCTTGGTGTTCCAAACCTAGGGAAGATCACTCGGTTGAAGAACCGCACCACAACCTTGGCGTCATTCGTAGGAGAGGCGATTGCCTCCACCCATCTCGAGACATAGTCCACCGCCAATAGGATGTAGAGGTTGCCACAAGAAGAGGGGAATGGTCCCATAAAGTCCACACCCCACACATCGAATATCTCCACCTCTTGTATGTTGTTCAAGGGCATCTCATTCCTCCTTGAGATGTTGCCCGTCCTTTGGCAAGCATCACAAGCTACAACAAAATTCTGCACATCCTTGAACAAACTTGGCCAAAAGAAACCCGATTGCAACACCTTCGCACATGTCTTGTGTGAGCTTCCATGGCCTCCACATGGTAAGGAATGACAATGACGGATCACACTCTCCACCTCATCCTCCGGTATGCATCTCCTAAAGACTCCATCCGGCCCTCTTTTGAACAAATGCGGTTCACTCCAATAGTAATACCTCACATCCTTGAAGAACTTTTTTCGCTGGGCATATGACAAACCGGGAGGCACTTCCTCGCACACAAGATAGTTCACAATGTCGGCATACCATGGCTCACTTCCTCTAGACACTTGAAATAGACACTCTTCAACCAATTGCAATTGCTCATCCCGGAATGAGTCATCAATCGGGATGTCATCTCTCTCAAGCTCCAATGGTGGGAGTCTACTAAGGTGATCCACCACAGAATTTTCGGACCCCTTCTTATCCCGGATTTCCAAATCAAACTCTTGAAGAAGAGGGATCCACCGAATCAACCGAGGCTTGGCATCCTTCTTTGTAAGGAGATAACGGATCGCAACATGATCCGTATACACTATGACCTTTGCTCCAACAAGATATGAGCGGAACTTTTCAAATGCATACACAACCGCTAGCAACTCCTTCTCGGTGGTAGCATAATTGAGTTGGGCTTCATCTAGCGTCTTGCTAGCATAATAGATGGCATGTGTAAGCCCATCTTTCCTTTGTCCCAAAACAGCCCCAACGGCTACATCACTCACGTCGCACATGATCTCAAACGGTAGACTCCAATCCGGCGGTTGCATGATGGGTGCGGAGATCAAAGCATTCTTCAACCTACAAAAAGCCTCAAGGCAAACCTTGGAGAAAACAAACTCAACATCTTTCATTAGTAGGTTAGTAAGAGGCTTAGAAATCTTAGAGAAATATTTAATGAATCTCCGGTAAAAACCGGCATGCCCTAGAAAACTCCTTACCCCCTTCACCGAGGTAGGTGGTGGCAACTTCTCTATGGTTTCTATCTTAGCCCTATCAACCTCAATGCCTCGGTTGGACACCAAGTGTCCCAACACAATACCTTCACTTACTATGAAGTGGCATTTTTCCCAATTCAAGACAAGATTAGTCTCCTCACATCTCTTAAGCACTAGAGACAAGTTAGCTAAACAATCATCAAAGGAAGATCCATAAACAGAAAAGTCATCCATAAACACTTCCATGTTGTTTTCAATATACTCAGAAAAGATGGCCATCATACACCTTTGAAAGGTGGCGGGTGCATTACACAACCCAAATGGCATTCTCCTATATGCAAAAGTACCCCAAGGACATGTGAATGTAGTTTTCTCTTGATCATCGGGGTGAATAGGGATTTGGAAGAATCCACTATAACCATCTAAGTAGAAAAAGTGAGAATGTTGAGCTAATCTCTCTAGCATTTGGTCAATAAAAGGAAGAGGGAAGTGATCTTTCCTAGAGGCCACATTTAGTTTCCTACAGTCTATACACATTCTCCATCCCGTAACCGTCCTAGTTGGGATTAGTTCATTATTGTCATTGGTTACCACGGTCATCCCACCCTTCTTAGGAACCACGTGCACGGGACTAACCCACTTACTATCCGAAATCGGGAAAATGATTCCCGCATCTAGCAATTTAAGGATCTCTTTCTTGACTACTTCTTTCATGATAGGGTTTAGTCTTCTTTGAGGTTCAATTGAAGGTTTATGATTATCTTCCATTAAGATCTTATGCATGCACAAAGAAGGTTTAATGCCGAGTAAATCATCAATGGTATAGCCTATAGCTTTCCTATGCAATCTTAGCTCATGCAACAATCTAGCAAGTTCATCATCATTCAAGCATGCATTCACAATAACCGGATATCTAGAATTCTCACCAAGAAAAGCATACTTCAAATGAGAAGGGAGGGGTTTGAGTTCAAGTTTAGGAGGACCTTTATCGAGTGAAGATGATCCGTATAATGTTGGTTGAGATGAATCCAAAGCCATGGAAGACTCCTCAAGGTTCCTTGAAGCTTGATCAACAACCAATGTAGTTTCTGGAGAAACCACGGGCAAAATTACGGGCTCTGGCACAACCACGGCCGTGGAACTTGCAAAGCTAGCACTTTGGAGAACTCCAGTAGGTTCCACGGGTAAAACCACGGGCGTGGTTCTTCCCCCCAGGCCGTGGTTCCTACAGGAATTCAGCACACCTTCGTGTGCTTCAAATTCAGCTCTTGTCTCCTTTTCCAATGCTTCCAAAGCCTTGATTTCTTCATTGCAGGCCTCCTCATCTCCTTCCTCCATCAAACTTAAACTAAGAACCTTCTCCAAGGGGTCCTTGATCAAGATCGAGCTCACAACTTCTCTAGACTCCTCTTGCTCGACAATGTTGAACACATCTTCACCAAGGGCTGGCCCCTTCATCATTGTGGATAATTTGAACTTAATATTCTCTTCTCCAATGTTGAAGGAGAGAATTCCATTTTTGCAATCCACCAAACATCCGGAAGTGGCTAGGAAAGGTCTCCCTAAGATGATGGGAACCGGATAGTCCGCCGGGATGTCCAAAACAACGAAGTCTATGGGCACATAGAACTTCCCTAGTTGCACCGGTATGTCTTCCAATATTCCAACCGGGTGAGTGATCGAACGGTCCGCCATGTAAAGGGTCATCTTGACCGGCTTTGGCTCTCCTAGCCCAACCTTGTTGCAAAGTGCAAGCGGTATGATGCTTACACTTGCCCCAAGATCACATAGGGCTTCATACTTCACTTCTCCCACTCCAATTGGCACACAAAAGGATCCCGGATCTCTTAGCTTATGAGGCATCTCCTCCTTCATGGTTTGAATCAACTCCGAGGATCTCTTCGTCATTCTCACTTCTCCATACTCCTCCAACTTCCTTTTGTTGGAGAGTATCTCCTTCAAGAACTTGCCATATGCCGGCATACTTAGAATAGCATCCATGAACGGAATGTTAATATGCAATTTAGACATAAGTTCAAGGAATTTACCAAAGTGTTTGTCCAAACGAGCTCTTGCTCGTGATTGTGGGAATGGTAGTGGTGGCTTGTATGGAGGTGGTGCCACATATGTTGGCTCATCATCTTTGCTCTTTCCTCGATCTTCTTGCAAGGTCTCTTCCTCTACCACTACTTGCTTTCCCTTAGCATTCTCCTTTGGCAAGGGGTCCTTCATACTTAACCCGCTCCTTGTGGTGATGGCCAACACTTGTCCCCTTGGTTGTCTTCGGTCCTTCCGGGAAGCTTTCCCGGATCTCTATGAGCTTCACCCGCTTTTTGGAACACTTGTGCTTCCAACACCTTTTGAGCCTTAGAAATGGAAGTCACCGTGCTCTCAAGACCACTCAACCTTCCAAGCAATTGCTCAAACATCATCTCGGTTCTATCCTTTGGAGGTTGAGTAAATCTGGGTGGAGGTTCTTGTGAAGCCTTTGGTGGTGGAGCTGCGCTTGTGGAAGCGGGAGGGTTCAAGGCACCATCCGGGTTAGAATAGGAAAACCCGGGATGGTTGTGGTTAGGCCGGTAATTGTTGAATTGCCGGTTGTTGTTGAAGTTCCTTGGGCCTTGATAGTTGTTGTAGTTGCCCCTTCCCATATAGTTCACATCTTCCTCCTTGGAAGACAAGTTTGCTTGCACTTGCACTTGAGGGGTTGCTTGATTCTTCAAAGTTGTAGCACACAACTCCCTCAAAGATTTCAACTTATTGTTGATTGCATCAAGCTTGAAGTTACTCATAGTTACTTCACTCACCTCATATGCTCCCGCTTTCCTCCTATCACTCTTCCTATGGGAGTATTTCTCAATCACCAAAGCTTGTTTTTCTACAAACTCCCAAGCTTCATCTACATTCTTTTCCATGAAAGTCCCACCGGAAAGAGATTGAAGCTTGAATTGGCTATCTTCATCAAGTCCCTTGAAGTAGATCTCCAAAAGCTCTATTTTTGGTATACCATGGTGCGGACAATCTAGGAGAAGGTCCTTGAACCTCTCCCAAGACTTGAATAAGCTTTCTCTATCCTTCATCACGAAGGCATTGATCTTCCCTCTTAACTCGGTAGTCTTGGAAGGTGGGAAGAACTTCGTCAAAAACTCGGTTGTCATCTCCTCCCAAGTACTCACTCGCCCTTGTGGAATAGATTGATACCAAGCCAAGGCTTTATCCTTAAGAGAGAAGGAAAAAACCCTAAGCTTATGGTTGTTGCTCTCCAATCTAGGCAGCCTTAGAGTCTCCATCAAGATCTCATAGTTCATCAAGTGTTGATGAGGAGACTCTCCTTCCATCCCTCCAAATTGATTATGCCCGATCATTTGTAAAACTTGAGGGCGGAGCTCGTAATCATGGGCTGCGGGATCTCCTAAGTTCACACCCAGACGGTGTGCTCTTTGTGCCGGATCCATACGTTGCCCTAACGTTTGTGGCTCTTCAATAGCAATGGGCACAACCCGAATATTAACCGCCGGTTGCGGTTGTGGTGGAGGTGGAGGTTGTTGACGATTAAGCTCTCTTTGCACAAGAGCTTGCCTAATCTCTTCAATCTCCCTCCTAGTTGCTTCTTGCCTCTCATTGGCAAGTCTCCTCTCATTCTCCAAGGCTTCATCCATTAGCCTAATTTGCTCTAAAGCCTCATCCAACTCAGCTTGGAGATCTCTTCCGGCCATCTCTTTTCCCTTTCTAATGCTCTTGGATCTAGATCTAAGGGTTTTCTCCGGTTCGGGATCGAATGGAGCTAAATCCTTGCCACGAGATCTTCGCATACACCTAAAGAGTAGAAATGTCCTGAAAAGCAAAGACACAAACCAAAAGATATCGAAAGCAACAAGAAAGACCTACACTATAAAAAATCACAAACAATGACTCAATCTTAACCTAGTCCCCGGCAATGGTGCCAAAAACTTGTTACGTCTAGGAATGGTGTACGTAAAAGCTTTAAATTTATAACTCGATATATTTCTCCTAACTCCTAGCGAACCCGCAGTGTACGGGACGCTTTGTAGTAGGGATAGTATTCCGAGGTCGAACACAAAGACTGAGGTGAGATTGAATCGATTAGTGACTAAGAATAGTGAAGATCTAGGCTAAGAAAAGAGAAAGAAACAAATAAATGAAAATCTCAATATTTTTGGTTTGGTTTATAGGAGATCAATCAAAGATCACAAATCATGCGAAATCAACAATCAACTAAGCTAACACCACAAGTAAACAAACAAATATGAAATATGTAATCCAAGGGAGGAAAGCGGATTCTAGGGGTTGGAAATTCCGGTTATGGCATAGGACTCAAGCTATCTAATCATTCCTTGGATCAACTAAAGTATGTTGGGAGTGAGTGTTTCTAGATTAGGATCAATCACCGGGTAGGTCTCATGGTCCACTAGTCCGTTCCTAAGGTCTCATCACCGGGTAAGTCTCAAAGAGCCTAAGGATAGGAATTCTACACAAACCGGATGGTATTCTAGGGATCTAACCTCTCCTTACCGGGTAAGTCTCGGGAAGGCAAGTCCTAAACACCTATCCTAGCACACTCAGTCCAATAGCGGCTTGTGAGGCTCACTACTACCTAGAGTTCGTCATCTTCGGTATCTACGAGCAAGAATCACCGGGTAGGTCTCTTCTAACTCTTAGTTGCTAACACTAGGTCACCCTAGGATAGATTTAGGTCAACTAACACTAGGATTTCAACAAATCAACAACCTAACACTTAGATTCATCAAAACAAGCAAGTCAGTCAAAATCACGGGTTGTTCATCAAGAACCACGGCCGTGGAAAGTATAGAACAAACCGTGGTTTGCAACAGAGGCTAGGCTCGAGCAAATAATTCATCCAAAGGTACATCTAAGTCCAATCTATCATAGTCCAAGCCATAACCATCTTTTCCTTACCCTAGAATCGCATCTATTTAGCCTACAACAAAGTCAAGAAGGACTTACAACCCTTCAAAAGAGTCGGCCATGAAGATTGTGAGCCTATAAAATCATAGAATCCATGGCAAGAAGATGAAATGAAAGATGGATTAAGCAAATGAAACAAGTCAAACAAGCTAAATCAAAGTTCAAGAAGGACTTACAACCCTTCAAAAGAAGGTTCAATCGATTCTTACAAACCCTTGCAAAACGTTTTACTCAAAATCACTCAAAATGACTTATAGAACTATGAACTAGTGTTTTTCTTCTTCTTCTCCAATGGAAGCCTTTCTTCTTCTCCAATGGTAGCTCCAATCCAATCTTCCAATGAGAGAATCTTTGTTGTTACTACAACAAAACTTGGTTTTTATAGCATTAATTGATAGAGTTTATATTGTAAATGCTATAGATTTTATGGTTGACTTGGTCTAATTATTTTTTATAGCGTTTCATATTAAAAAAATGCTATTAAAAACTAAGTTAATTTTTTTACTTTACCGCGTGTAGGATGTAAATATTTCCTTTCTCGCGCCTATGAATAAACGCTATAAAAATTTTATCAAAGGTATGTGCAGTAGAAGCGGTGATTGATACAACTAGGGCTTCTTACCGGCGGAGAACAAAATTAGGGCTCACCTTTACTCATCTTCCTCCTCTCCCCTAGAACCGAAGATATACGCAATAGTAGGTTTCATCTCTCATCTTCATTTGAAGATATGTGTAGTAGAAGCGGTGATTGATACAACTAGGGCTTGAATCAACGGACAACAGGTTTCCCTCTCCCTTTGCTGCGTTTTTTCCCCCTAAATTCTCTATTTATGTGTTCAGTTTTAATTTGCTTTAAACTCGTTGATATTATCAGTAGAAGGCTTGAATCAATGAAAATAGGTATCCCCTCTCCCTTTCCTAAGTTTTTATTTTGCTAGGAACCTTAGGTCCGTCACTTTGTCTATTTTGCTAGTAAACAGTTATAAAAAAAATTGAACATTACTGAAACAATGCACCAAAGGTCTTTGTTTCAGTCTGTCAATCTAAAACTCTTTATTCTTGCATATTTTTACAGGGGTGTTTCTTTGGTAAGTTCCTTACTGATGGGGACCTGGAAGGTACGTTGAAGAAGTCAGTAGCCGAGATGGAACGGCAAAATCTGAGTGCTCTAGACGAATGTAGGGACATTTCAAGGCGCAACTTTAAGGAGTTATTTGAGATCTACAACAGTAACATGGATCCACTGTATCTCCCATGATCCGATCAATCAACATACACAGGTAAACATTTGACCCTTTTCAATTTGTTTGGGTCAAACTAGGTATCTTTCTTAAATTTCTGATTTGCAATGCAGTGTATTTGTATCCAAGGGGTTCTAGCAGTTAGAATTCGAAATATGGATTTGGTAGTTTTCGTATCCAGCAAGTGAAATCTGAATTCTCTATTTTGTTGATGGAAAGAGATCCTAATCTTTTTCACTTAATTAACATTTATAGTAGTTTTTTGAGAAACTTTGTTCTTCCAATGTGTAACTTTCACCATATTTAATATAATATAATATGCATATTCAAAGTTAAATGTAGACAGGCTTTTCTTGTTTTGCCTTTGTTCATTTGATCGGACAATAATGTAGTATATGCATGTTACAATGGTAAATTTGTAGGATAAAAAAGGTCATAATTGTAGCTTTAACTTGTAAATGAATGTAATATTTGAAATTCAAACAATGATGAAGAAACTAGTTGCTCTACATTCGTGATTAAACTTCAATAGATACACTAAACAATGCTTTTGTAAAATAAAACTAAAAAAATTGGCTTCAGAGAATTTCACATGCCCTGTTGTTCATCTTCTTATTTTGTTTGTTGATCTTGATTCAACTATCAGCGGTTGAGCATGTTGTGCATCAAATGTTGGATGAATCACACCAATGTGATCCTCATTTTATAACTTTTAATTCCTTATCTGTAATTATATAACTCTCTGTCTTGTTGAAAGATGAATTTGCCATAAATTGATCTTTGAGCAATCTTCTTGAGGAACTCCTTTCAATCTTGATTCATCCTCAACAACTGCTTGTTTCACAAATTTCAGCAAGTCCTATAGATAAAACCAAAGAAAAGCGTCATGTTCCCGAGATTTATTTATGGATCATCTTGTGTTCGAGTTTCCTATAACCTAAGGATGTCCAAACGGACTGGACTGGACCATAAACTCACGGACCAGACCGTTTCACTACTTGTGTGAAACGGTCCATGTATCGGATCGTAACGGTTCGGTCCACCATGGTCCGATCCAATACGGTCCGGTCCCGACCATTTTATTTATTTATGTGTAAATGTATGGTTAATCACTGTGTTAGGTCATGCTGACTCAAATTTGGGTCATTAATTTTCCACACAATGTATCTACACTTTGATAGAATATGCCTGCAGCTACCCTCAAAAGCTTCCAAGTTCCAACTACACCATTATGTCTAGTCAACTTAATACAAATTAAATATTAATAAATATTATGGTTCTTATTTTATATTTTATTTAATAAATGTTTACTCAATAATAAGGGTTAATGAAAAGTCCACTGCCGAAAAATTAAAATTAAAAGAAGACTTCAAGTATTTTTATTTTTGGTGTCTACTGTCAAGAGGGCAAAATGTCCACTGCCCAACTATTTTGATGGTTGCTGTAGCAAGGCCTAGAAGCCACAGCTGTTAAAATCCAATACTACAATTTAATGAAACTAGTTTATTTTTTCATTAATTTATTTTGTTAAATCATGCAAATAGTAAAGCTAAGACTAGGATGAGAGATGAGTATTATGCGCTTGATGGGTGGGATATAACATACGTTGATCTTTGCACTTGAACCATGGTTGCTTGCTATGCTCAGGGTTTTGTCATCTCTCTGTAAATATTTTAATTTGTTTTATTTCTGAAAGCTTTTCATATTAACCGCAAGCGGTAGTGTAATGCCCCATAATTTCCTGATGTTGCAACTTTATAAGGTTTGAAGGCTATGTGGCCTGATTCGTATCTCTTAGCTTAGGTTCTACAAATAAAGTTGTTGATGCTTCGCAGTAGGCTGTGGAGGTAATTGAATGGTTTCAGCTAGGATTACTTGGCTCTTAGTAAATAATGTGGATACAATACATTTTTCATTGCTAACTTTGCATGTCTAGGAAACGATTAGTTTTGGTTGTTTCACATTCTTCAATGGATAAAACCAATAAATATTATAGGAGTTTTTTATTTTAATATTCTAAAAGACTATGTTACCATTTTATTTGATTCTAGATTTTCTGGATAATGATATGTTCGATTTGTGGCAGTGATATGATCAAGTTAACAAATAGAAAAAAAATAGAACATTGAATAAACATAGTGAGAGAGATGAATAAGTAGATTTCAGAAGGAATGTTGGAGAATGCTCAGTGGAAAGTAAACAGAAAATGATAAGCATAATAATGAGTAGGAAGATTGAATTTAGTGCAATTCAAATTAATAGAGTTATGTTTCTTGACGTGAATTTGGGTTTCCTTCAATTCATTTACAAGGATTTGACATTTGTTAATGGGGTTTGTTGAGAGCCGGATTGTACATGAATTTTTACGTAAACATTATTATTTTTGAGATCGGGTGTCTATTGAGTTGAACACTAGAATGAGTGTGTTAACTATTGCTCTTATAAATTAAAGCATAGTTTTCTACTCTACTCAAACATCTAATAGCCACAATTTTTTAATGCAAATCTGCCATTTCTGATTAAAGTGGAAAAGGTAAAGTAGTGTGTTGATCCAAGATTAGGATCAGATTATCCTCCCAAGGCAATTGCTAAGGTAATACGCGTACTTCAAATTGTTCTTCCTAAAACCCATATTATTCTCTCTTATCCTGCATTCTTTATCTCCATGTTATACTTGTCGTATTGTTAGATTTAAATCTTTGGTAAGTATTGCCTGCTAAATCTTTGGTGATTATGAATGCTCATGCTTGTTTGGATCAAGGAAGGCGTGATGTGTTAGAAAGGCATTAAATTTGTGTAAGGTTATGATTTTCGAGTTGATTCACCAAAAGTGAAATGGGTACAGCAAGATAGGACATAGCAGGGATTTTAGTTGATACGTCCCATCAGCGTGAACTATGCAATACCATTTCTAGCTCCAACAACCACTATTCAACTTCATTACTACACTAATCAAACGTACTGCTACCCTCACAGATGAAAATTTCAAAATTTAAAAAATTCAACAGGGTTTGTTTCCCAGGTAGCAGTGAATCCGTAGTTTGAACATGCTTCTTTTATGTAATTGCAGTGGAAGTGGTCAAGCTTACAAATCAAACGTACGTACACTCACAGATGACAGATGAAATCTCTGGATCTCATTGTGTTGTTTCTGTCAAGTGTCAATTAGGGCTTTACTGATTTCATTTCCATCGGTTTTGGTAACTTCCACAAATGAAAAGATGGAAATCAGCAGATTTAGAGTTGCGTTTGCTGCTTCAAGTGCTTCCATTTCTGGCTTCATCCTATTGTATATCTCCATGTTCAATGACTCCAAATGCTTCAATTTCTGTCTGTTTTTGTGTTTATGCACATGCTGATTTTTTTAGGACATGCCTAACTCCTCTCGGATACATATAATCTGATATGGTTCATGTTTATGCACTTGCTAGTTTTTTGTATGCACTTGCTGCTTGCCTTTTTAAGTGTTGTTATGTAAGTTCACCTTGAAGAATCATCTTGGTTGTAAATGTTGATTATGCTATCTTTTTTTCGTGTTTTTATTTAATGATTTCTCTGTACAAATGATACCAAACAATTGTAAGGTTCATTTGCTATATATGTTCTTATCTTGGCTGGATATGTTAGACTTCTGCAGAAAAATTTGTAAGTGTTGTATTTTGGATGGAAATCAGTTAAGTGTTATCAGTTAAATGTGCAGTTTTATATTACCAAAACTCGATCTATTGACATAAACTCGCAGATTTTTTTATGCACTTGCTGATTTTTTTATGCACTTGCTGCTTGCCTTTTTAAGTGTTGTTTTTTAAGTTCACCTTGAAGAATCATCTTGGCTGGATATGTTGATTATGCTGTTTATTTTCATGTTTTTTATTTACTGATTTCTCTTTCCAGATGATGCCAAACAGTTGTAAGGTTCATTTGATGTCTGTTTTCATCTTGGCTAGATATGTTAAACTTCTGCAGGAAAATTTTTATTATTAAAAATAAAAAAGGAAATTCATATTCTTTAGAATTGATTTAAACTGAGGCTCTCAGTAAGAACAAACAATTCATACTGAAGCATATACCATTAATGTTCCTACTGATTTTCCTTCTGTTGTTTGAGCTTCGAATTGCAGACTCTATCCAGACTCGTGTTCTATCAGGTCCTAATACTGTACGAATTTGGGTTGTCATACCGAAGATTCCTGATGCAACACTTTGGAGGGCAACATTTGAGTTAGAGTGCATTGAAGATGATGTTGGTACAACAATTGTATGGCCAATAGGAAAATTTATTATAAGATGAAATGACATTAGATGGTTATCCATTTTAGATTTGTATTGTCAAACTATGATCTTTTGGTAAACAATTGTTTTATACAACTCATGTTTTGTATCATTTTGAATCTTTGAAATGAAATAATGTGGTTTTTGTACTATGTCGTTATTGAGTTTCTATACCATTTAAAGAAAACGCTATTGTTAGGTTTTATAGCGTTTATAAAAAAATGCTATTATGGGGTTCTGTAGCGTTTATAAAACACTATCAATAACATTATTTTCATAGCGTTTGCACAAACGCTATTAATAGGTCCACGTGTCCATAGCGTTTCCTTAAACGCTATAATACGTCCACCTTTTCATAGCGTTTGTAAAAACACTATAATAGGTCCACGTTTTCATAGCGTTTATCTAACGCTATAATAGGCCCACTTTTTTATAGCGTTTGCACAAACGCTATTATTGGTTGCTTTTCCATAGCGTTTTTGCAAACGCTATAATAGCTCCACTTTTCCATAGCGTTTGTGCAAACGCTATGAAAAGTTGTGACCCTATTATAGCGGGCTCTGTCATAGCGTTTATAAAAACGCTATTAATGTATATAATAGCGTTTTTCAAACGCTATGAATGCTTCTAAATGTTGTAGTGTGTTGAGAGTGTGGGAGAGAATGAGAGTGAGTGGTCTGTCCATAACAGCCTTGCAGGACCACCTTTTATCCTCCAAATTTGCAAGAGTCGGCCATGAAGTTCGTGGGATGTTCGCTCCAAACGGTGCGTGCAAGCTTTAAATTTTTAACCCTAGACGTAAGCTTAAAACAAGGATGCGAACCCGCAGTATACGGGTCAATCGTAGTAAAAAGCGAGGAATTCCAAGGGTCGATCACAAGGACTTAGTGAAACAAAGTCCAAATACGGTATGCTTATGTAAATACTAACCACAAGAGCAATTAAAACAATATGAATAAGAAGTCAATAAAGGAAATATGCAATTCTAGGGATTAAAGCATCTAGTTGTGGTTCCAACTCAAGATCTAAAGATAAGCGGACAAAGCTGAGGTTTTTGCATGGGGAAGGTGTTACTATGGTGGAATAGATCACCGGGTAAGTCTCACTACTCACTAATCCCAAACCGTAACTCCTATTACCGGGTAAGTCTCAAGGAATCAAGATAAAGAACTATATCCTCAAACTAACACACCATCTAAGGGAATAGAATCAACCTTTACCGGGTAAGTCTCAGGCTAACTCACAAAGATGGGATGGAAGCACACTCAAACCCCAATAAAGGATAAACCTTTATTACCTACACTTATGATCGTTGGTACACAAACAAAGGAATTACCGAGTAAGTCTCATCCTAGGCTTGAATTGAACAAGGAAAGGTGTAATAAGGATAGGATTTGGCAAACTCTAACACTTAACTCTCAGTCTCGGATCAGATAAGTCACCTCGGTCAGCCAAATTCCACCCCGACCGAGATGTTCATCGACTGAACGAGATGCTTAGGGTTAAGGTTAAAGACTCGAACTTTCAGGGTCCTACTGTGATTAAGATCATTCTATCATTGTTTTTCCCACAACCTTCAGCCAATCACCCTAGAATCACACAAGGAAATTAGCCACTCATCATCATGAAAGCAATAATCAAATGCATGGGAAGAAGGTGAATATTTGAACAAGAAGAATTTAATGAAATACTTCAATAACTGAATCAAATATCACAACAAAAGCGTTCCTTGGATATAAATCCAACAAGCAAGACAACAAGGAAGAGAATCTAAGGTAATCTTACAAGAAAACCTTCAAAAGCTATAAAAGCTACAATCTTCCTTCAACCTTCAAAAAGGTTCTTCAAATCTCCAACTGGAGTATGGTTGCAGCGATGTATGCTGGATCTCGCAACCTTCAATGGTGTATAACGTGCTAAGCGGGTCTTGGATTTGTGGAAATCCAACCCTTTTTATAGGAAAATAATCCTCCAAAGATAAGATATCTTAGAAAGATCTCTTCCCATAAAAATAGGTAAAATATAAGATCTAGTATATCTTCTTCCTTCCAGGAGCCAAGCCCAAAAATATAAGATCACTTTCCAAAGATAAAAGATCTCAGCCAAGAATAAAATATCCTCGCCGCATCCTAGGTATTCGCCTCGGTCGAGTCGACTTCCCTGGATCACCTCGGTCGAGATGAATCTGTGGTCAACCGAGGTGAGTCATAACTGAATGTGAAATCTCTCAAAACTGGTCCAAAGTGAATCTCAAATCCATGGCTATGCTTCCTGGATGGTTCCTTATGTTCCTCAATGTAGCTCCAATGACTCCATAGCTCCTTTTGCTCCTTTTTGATGCAAAACGTGCCATTTTACCTACGATTACAACAAAACTAGGTGTAGACCTCGATTCCCGCAAAGGTAGATGAAATGGTAATATAATCACATAATATACATACAAACATGCACATTATGAAAGATAAAACGTCTAAACAAACCCCAAAATATAGACTATAATTCATGCTATCAAAATACCCCATACTTAGCCCTTGCTTGTCCCCAAGCAAGTTCCGCATATAAAAGACAAGATAGAATGGATTATAAGTCAATAAAATTAATGGAAAGTCTTTCAAAAACATTTTTATGGTGTGCTACAATCATAGATCACTCTAAGAGAATACTTCATGGAATTTAAAATCAAAATATGATCAAAACATTTTATAAATATAGAAAAGCTGTTCATCTTTGCATAAAATCATAGAATGCATAATAAATCATAATTATCAAAATTAATCATGTATAATCCAGTTTAAACCACTAAGTCAATCAACAAGCTCAAGGTCTCAAGGGCTTCCCAAAAGAAAGGTCAAGAAACGTGTAGGGTAGGGATGTATGTAAGGTAATGTGGTGCTAGAATCCGGGAAAAGGATGAACTTCACTTCACTTTGACTTGCAACATCTTCCACCAATAAGCTTTGCTTATTTCACACTTTTTCTTTTTTCTTTACCTTTTGGGATGCATGGACAGAGGTGCACAATAACCGAAGCCTAGGAAATCCGCAATCATCAATTTCTTGAGATGCATCAAACCCTTGATGCACATACCATGACCCGTTAGGAATATCACTCAATCCAACTTTGGCAAGACACAAACACCCGGCTATGTGAATGGTGCCGAGTTACTCATCTTCATGATTGACTTCCCCAAACCTAAGATTACTTTCTAACACTTTCACTTCCAGCCGACTTCTCAACTTTACTTCACTTGCTTTCACCACTTCGCTTGCTTCCAAATTCTCGGATAGGTAAAGGGAGGCAGAATGTATATGAGGGGCTAAGCATGATCAAGAAGAAGAAGAGAGAAGAATGAATTGCCTTGGTCTTTCCAGGAAGAAAGTGAGAGAACTCATAATGTGGTGTCAACCTTCAAATTCAACATAATTTAGATAAAAACAAAGTATTAAACATGCCAATAATTTCAAACAAAGCATTTAGCAACTTAAACATATTATAAAACCTTTCAAACACATAAAGAATTTCAAACTAGTCAGTAAACAAGATCTTCACTGAGGTCATATCCGGATAAGAAGCACCAAAATCGTTTCGAAAACTCTCAGTTAACCCACCTCGGTCGAGGTGTTCTTAGGTCAACTGAGGTGAAATACCTCGTTCGGCCAGAACTGCCCCGGTCGAGGTCCAAAAAATTTTTTTTAAACTATTTTTTTTTCAGTTTCGACGTTTTTCTCAATCAAATAACCTGTAAGTATGCATGCAATCTCAGATAAACATATAGAAGCAAAAGTGAAGCATAAAATATCAATATCCGGTCGAGTGAAGTCATACATCAAATGTCAAATAATACATCACATAAACACCCCATACTTGGGACACACTGTCCCAGTGGGTCAAAATAAGTCTAAAGGATAAAAATACTCACCGGATAATAAGCTGAACTACATAAAAAATAATAAAGAAAATCCTGCAGCTCTCAGTAGTCATGATCCGGTGGTGGTGGTGGTGGCACGTACGGATATTGGGTCGGGTCGAACGGATACCCCATGACGTACTCAAACTGAATCTGGGCCATCATGTGCTGGTAGTGCTGCCGCTCCTGCATCTTGCGGATATCCAGTGACAAAACAGCATATGAATGAATAACCTGATCCGTCAGGTCATCGATCTGTCTGTGAGGATCTGGATCCCTGTGTCGGCGTGTCCTACGCCTAGCAGGTCTCACTGGAGAAGTAGCAGGTGCAGGCTCAGTGTCCTCCTCATCCAGATCTATAACTGGTGGTGCGCTCGTCCCTGCAGTATCTGTCCCTGTATCCATCGGGACTCCACCCTCTCTCTCATCAATCGTCTCCTCATCATTTGCCTCCTCCTCAGCTGGGGCAACTGCTGCCTCTCTGTAATCCTCCATCAGTGGAGCCCAAGCGGTCTGCCAATAGTGAGGGTCATAAACAGAAAACTGGGCAGACCACCTGATCCCTTGTGGCGCAGTCAGCTCCCACGGCATAGCCACGTACGGAGTAGTCAGACCTCGGGGAACTAGAATCCGCCAAGTGATCATCTCCTGCAATCCAAGCGGCTTGGCAGCCGCCACCATCGTGCAAGCACTGAGATCCATGTCCTGATAGCTAGCTACATGGGTGACAAGCCCTCCGCAGCAGATGTCTCCCTTCGCTTTGGCCTTGATCTTGTGCAGATCCTCTGCCAACATCAAGCCAAAGTCCGGGATACCTCCAGTAACCATGCAGTACAAACTGAAAAGCTCTCCCTGTCGGATCTTCTGGGGCGTCTCAGTACGCGCCAGAAGTGTCTCGCTGAATATCCGGTGGGCTAACCTAAAGGCTAAATGGAAGATGACCTTCTCCCTAGAATCTCCAAGGCGCCATCTATCTGCATGCTCAACAATATGGGCAATCTGCCCCCAAAACTCCCTAGCTACTGATCGGGACGGGAAGTCAACAGCTGTGGGCTTCGGAAAGCCAAAAATATCTCTCCAGTACTCGAGTGGCACTAAGAAGTTCCGGTTCATCAACCGGTACTTCACAGACTACTCTGTGGGAAGGTAGGTGAAGGAGCTAACAAACTCTAAGGTCGGCTCCAAATAGGCTGGGGCCCGGATCTCAGTAAACTGATCCAGCCCAACTGTAGAAATCATCCTTCTAAGGTCTCCGTCTACCTGGAGGCAATCAAAAGCAGACACGTCCAGGAAGCGTGGTGCAATCATTGGACGGCCAGAAATACGGACGTAATCGACCTGGTGTCGCTCATGGATCACTGGTCGATATGGTCGGTAAGAAGAGGAAGAAGGGGAAGGTGAGGATCTATCTCCCTAAGGACAAGGCGTCGGTCAGAACTCATTTTCAATTCAGTCACTGTCAGGTCACCTCGGTCAACTGACAACACTCAAGAATCACCTCGGCCGAGGCACAACTCGACTGGACCAAGGCGGAAAACTGGGTTCTAATTCCTTTTAAAAATTCAGTTCTTTTCCCCCAAAATCACTACAATTGCTTCCTATGGGGTACTTAAGCCTTTCCTCAACAAATGCAAGGGCAACCAAAGCCCAAATCGAAGCGAAAAAGCGAGGTAGGGTTTCGGTTCTATTTTTACCTCGTTCGACCGAATCGGTTCGATTCTCTTGCATATCGATGTTGCACTGGGATCCTCTGAGTCTCAATCGCAGTTTGGAGACAAAAATCGTCAAAAACGAGCAGAGATCGAAGGAGGCGATGTGAAACTGTCGCCGCGGTCGAGGAAGGGTGAGATAGAAGAGAGAGAAAATAAATCCCCCTTTTATACCCTTTTCTGGAACCGCTGTCACCTCGGTCGAGATGGTCTCGACTGGACCAAGGTGGTACGGACCGAGGTGGTTCTTCAGAAAACCCTAGTCGCCTCGGTTGCTCAAGAATCATCTCGGTTGAGGTGCGTTGATAGCAACCGAGATGCCTCAGTCAAACTCCGTCTTCTCAAATTCTCGAACTTCTGTCCTTCCAGTTATGCTCCCTCCTTAGATATCTCTTGTTATCTGTCTAGAACGCCAAAAACAAAACAAAGCAAAGCAAAAGCAAAAACTATTTAAGCTAGACTAGAAAAATGAAAAGAAAGCAATACCTTGGGTTGCCTCCCAAGAAGCGCTTGGTTTAAGGTTGCTAGCTGGACCATGATGCGTCTCAAACGAGGTATACTGGTGCAACCTCTTCAACCGGAACTTTCGGTTTGTACTTCTTAAGTCTATGACCGTTGACCTTGAAGCTTCCGCTCGTTTCGCCCCATATCTCAACTGCACCATGAGGAAAAACATGTTTTACAACATAAGGTCCGGTCCATCTAGATTTTAACTTACCTGGAAAAAGGCGGAGGCGGGAGTTGAAGAGTAGAACTAAGTCTCCCTCGTTAAGCTCCTTTGGGACGATACGCTTGTCATGCCATCTCTTCGTCCTTTCCTTAGAGATTTTGGCATTCTCATAAGCGTTCAAACGCAGCTCCTCCAGCTCGTTGATCTCCAATAGCCGCTTCTCGCCGGCCTCCTTAATGTCGAAGTTCAACCATTTGATCGCCCAACATGCTTTGTGTTCTAATTCAACGGGCAAATGGCAAGACTTCCCATATACCAAATTATAAGGGGTCGTACCTATGGGAGTTTTAAATGCGGTCATGTACGCCCAAAGAGCATCGTCCAATTTCATGGACCAATCCTTCCTTGTCCTAGAGACGGTCTTCTCCAAAATTGCTTTGATTTCTCTATTCGAGATCTCGACCTGTCCACTAGTTTGAGGGTGATAAGGGGTTGATACCTTGTGGGTTACCCCATACTTCGATAGAAGTGCCTTGAACTTCCGGTTGATGAAATGCGTTCCTCCATCGCTGATGATGATGCGTGGAGTTCCAAAACGTTGAAAGATAGTCCTGTTTAGGAACTTCACAACCACCTTGGCGTCATTAGTGGGAGAAGCAATGGCTTCAACCCATCTAGAGACGTAATCAACTGCAAGAAGAATATAGAGGTTTCCTCCGGAGGATGGGAAAGGTCCCATGAAGTCAATCCCCCATACATCAAAGATTTCCACCTCTTGAATGTTGTTAAGTGGTATCTCGTTCCTCCTTGATAAATTTCCTGTTCTTTGGCATGCATCACAAGAGACAACAAACGATTGTACATCCTTAAATAATGTAGGCCAAAAGAAACCGGAACGCAATACCTTAGCGCATGTTTTATCGGTGCTAGCATGTCCTCCACAAGGAAGTGAGTGGCAATGCCGTATAACGCTATTAACTTCATCTTCCGGAATGCATCTTCGAAGCATCCCATCCGGCCCGCGCTTGAATAGCAGCGGCTCCTCCCAGTAGTAATGTCGTACTTCTTTGAAGAATCTCTTCTTTTGAGAGTACGTCAATCCGGGCGGTATTTCCTGGCAAACAAGATAATTTACAATATCAGCATACCAAGGTCCTTTATTATCAAAAAGTTGGTGGATAGAATGTTCCACCAGCTGAGGATGAATGTCAGAGAAGGGAGTAAGAAGTTTGTTATTCTTAGCAGTCTCAGTTGACATCATCTCGCCTTTGACCTCGGTCGAGGCGCAGAGGCGTTGACCGAGATGTTCTTCAGTCGCCTCGCTGAGTCCAGAAAGTGCCTCGGTCGAGGTACTGCAACTGGAACCGAAACTGGAGATCTTCGTCTCCTGGGTTAGCGTCTCAGTTTTAGCTCCTGGATCCTCTTCCAGCGCTTTTAAGCTCCGTATATCTGCATCACAAGAAGCATTTATACCTTCCTCCATTAAACTGAAGCTAATAACTCTTTCAAGTGGATCGTTATTAAGGATAGAGCTCACCAATTCTCTTGATTCTTCTTCATCGTAGATGTTGAAGATATCATCGCTCAGCTGCTCCCCTTTCATGGCTACAAGTAGTGCGAACTCCACCTCATCGCCGCCAATGTTGAATTTCAACTTGGCGTTCTTGCAATCCACGTTGCAACCCGAAGTTGCTAGAAATGGCCTCCCGAGAATAATAGGAACAGGATAATCTGCGGGAATGTCAAGTACAACAAAATCTATAGGTAGATAGAAGTTACCTAACTTGACCGGAACGTCCTCCAAGATGCCCACGGGATGGGTGATGGAGCGATCCGCCACATAAAGTCGAATCTTGACCGGCTTGGGCTCTCCAAGTCCGATCTTCACACATAGCTCCAGCGGATGATGCTCACGCTGGCTCCTAGATCACAAAGGGCTTCACAAGTGACATCCCCAACTTGAATGGGAATGCAAAATGAGCCGGGATCTCTCAATTTAGGTGGCATCATCTCCTTCATGATTTGTATGAGCTCCGAGGATTTAGATGTCATTCTAACTTCACCAAAGTCTTCCAGCTTCCTCTTCCTTGATAGGATCTCCTTCAAGAACTGCCCATAGGCGGGCATTCCTAGAATGGCATCAAGGAAAGGAATGTTAATATGCAGCTTATTCATCAAGTCAAGGAACTTACCAAAGTGCTTGTCTAGATGTGCTCTGGCCCTTGACTGGGGGAATGGAAGTGGTGGTTTGTATGCAGGAAGTGGAACATAAACTTCAGTTTTCCCCTCTGCTTTCTGTGGCTCCACCTCGGTTGGTATCTCGGCCGAAGTGTTCTTCGACTGCATCTGGACCGAGGTGGTCTTCGTCGGTATTGGCACCGACCGAGGCACTGGATCTGAAGTTTTCAGTCCACTCCTCGTAGTTATGGCCATGATCTGGCCCTTAGGGTTGTTTCCGTCTTTGCTGGAAGCTTCCTTGGATCTCTTGGCGCTTCATTCACCCTACTTGCAAGTTGTTGTTCAAAGGCTTTTTGGGCCTTCGAAAATGAAGTCATAGAAGTCTTCATAGCGTTGAGCTTGATCAAGATAGCCTCCAGAACTGCGTCTTTCTTTTCCGGCTGAGACAAACTTGATCCTTGCCCCTGGCTTTTTAATGGAGTAGAAGAAGAAGAAGGGGAAGAGAGGAAAGGGTTAGAGGAATCGTTAGAGTTGGAGTTTGAATGATAGTTATCAGAATTTTGGTTGTTTGTCCTCCAATTGTTGCTATTGGATCCTCTATTGTTGTTGTTGTAATTGTTGTTCCGGGAACCGTTGTTGTTGTTACGGTATCCGTTGTTGTTGTTCCTTTGCCCTTGCTCTTCCTTCTTGGTTTGAGCAACCAAGAGTTCCTTCAATTGCTTCACGTCATTCTTCAAAGACGTGAGTTGATTGTTGTTGGGCTGAGTTTCCTGGAAGTTAACTCTTTTAACTCCACCTTCAGCTCCTTGGTGGGTGTACTTCTCCATATGCAAGGCTTGCTTCTCGATGAAGTCCCAAGCCTTGTCAATCGCCATGTCCATGAAGGTACCGGCGGAGAGTAGTTGGAGATTGAACTGGGTGCTTCCGTCCAGTCCCTTGAAGTATATCTCCAATAATTATAACTTTGGAATCCCATGATGTGGGCAATCCAAAAGAATGTCCTTGAACCGCTCCCATGACTTGGACAAGCTTTCCTTGTCCTTCATGATGAAAGCGTTGATCTTCCCTCTCATTTCAGCGGTCTTTGAGGGGGAAAGAATTTGGTCAAGAACTCCGTTGTCATCTCCTCCCATGTGCTGATTTTTCCTGGAGGAAGAGATTGATACCAGAGCTCTATCTTTTATAGAAAAGTAAAAAGGTCTTAGCTTGTAGTTGTTGTTTTCAATCCTTGAAGGTCTCAAGGTTTCCATCAAGATCTCATAGTTTTGAAGATGTTGATGTGGTGATTCCTTCTCTATCCCTCCGAACTGGCATTGGTGAATCATGGATAGAACTTGCGGTCGAAGTTCATAGTCATGGTCCGCTGGATCTCCTAGATTAACTCCTGGACGCCTCAGTTGTTGATTAGGGTCCATCCTTTGACCTAGGGTTCGTGGGATTCCTGCGAGAAGAACATCTCGGACTGGCATCCGAGGTGGAAGTACCTCGGCCGGGGCGTCAGGTACTGGGACCTGCCTCGGTCGAGGGTCAGCAACTGGGACCTGCCTCGGTCCAGCATCGGGAACTGGGTCTTCCCTCGGTCGAAGTAGAATTTGGTCTCGTATGACGGCCATCTCTACTTCGATTGCTTCAGTCTTGGTGCAAGTTTCTTCCTTCTCTCGCCTTAGTTCTTCCCTGCTGAGACGTAGCAGCTCTAACGTCTCTTTCAACTCGGCCTCAAGATCCCGGTTGTCTTGTTGGGCCATCTTCGCTTCTCTTAAGCGTCGCTTGTATGTCTTTTCTGGTTCGGGATCGTAAGGAACGATTTCCTTCCCAGTGTTGGTTCTTCGCATATACCTAAGAAAGAACCTGCAAAAGTCACTCAAGTAGAGTGGTTAGTAGACACGGGGGCAAGTGTCCCAAGAGCAAACCGTAACCGGCTCGGTCTAGACCAAGTCCCCGGCAACGGCGCCAAAAACTTGTTCGCTCCAAACGGTGTGTGCAAGCTTTAAATTTATAACCCTAGACGTAAGCTTAAAACAAGGATGCGAACCCGCATTGTACGGGTCAATCGTAGTAAAAAGTAAGGAATTCCAGGGGTCGATCACAGGGACTTAGTGAAATAAAGTCCAATCACGGTATGCTTATGTAAATACTAACCACAAGAGCAATTAAAACAATCAAAGATGAATAAGAAGTCAATAAAGGAAATATGCGATTCTAGGGATTAAAGCATCTAGTTGTGGTTCCAACTCAAGATCTAAAGATAAGCGGACAAAGCTGAGGTTTTTGCATGGGGAAGGTGTTACTATGGTGGAATAGATCACCGGGTAAGTCTCACTACTCACTAATCCCAAACCGTAACTCCTATTACCGGGTAAGTCTCAAGGAATCAAGATAAAGAACTATATCCTCAAACTAACACACCATCTAAGGGAATAGAATCAACCTTTACCGGGTAAGTCTCAGGTTAACTCACAAAGATGGGATGGAAGCACACTCAAACTCCAATAAAGGATAAACCTTTATTACCTACACTTATGATCGTTGGTACACAAACAAAGGAATTACCGGGTAAGTCTCCTCCTAGGCTTGAATTGAACCAGGAAAGGTGTAATAAGGATAGAATTTGGCAAACTCTAACACTTAACTCTCAGTGTCGGATCAGATAAGTCACCTCGGTCAGCCAAATTCCACCCCGGCCGAGATGTTCATCGACTGAACGAGATGCTTAGGGTTAAGGTTAAAGACTCGAACTTTCAGGGTCCTACTGTGATTAAGATCATTCTATCATTGTTTTTCCCACAACCTTCAGCCAATCACTCTAGAATCACACAAGGAAATTAGCCACACATCATCATGAAAGCAATAATCAAATGCATGGGAAGAAGGTGAATATTTGAACAAGAAGAATTTAATGAAATACTTCAATAACTGAATCAAATATCACAACAAAAGCGTTCCTTGGATATAAATCCAACAATCAAGACAACAAGGAAGAGAATCTAAGGTAATCTTACAAGAAAACCTTCAAAAGCTATAAAAGCTACAATCTTCCTTCAACCTTCAGTAAGGTTCTTCAAATCTCCAACTGGAGTATGGTTGCAGCGATGTATGCTGGATCTCGCAGCCTTCAATGGGTGTATAACGTGCTAAGCGGGTCTTGGATTTGTGGAAATCCAACCCTTTTTATAGGAAAATAACCCTCCAAAGATAAGATATCTTAGAAAGATCTCTTCCCATAAAAATAGGTAAAATATAAGATCTAGTATATCTTCTTCCTTCCAGGAGCCAAGCCCAAAAATATAAGATCACTTTCCAAAGATAAAAGATCTCAACCAAGAATAAAATATCCTCGCCGCGTCCTAGGTATTCGCCTCGGTCGAGTCGACTTCCCTGGATCACCTCGGTCGAGATGAATCTGTGGTCAACCGAGGTGAGTCATAACTGAATGTGAAATCTCTCAAAACTGGTCCAAAGTGAATCTCAAATCCATGGCTATGCTTCCTGGATGGTTCCTTATGTTCCTCAATGTAGCTCCGATGACTCCATAGCTCCTTTTGCTCCTTTTTGATGCAAAACGTGCCATTTTACCTACGATTACAACAAAACTAGGTGTAGACCTCGATTCCCGCAAAGGTAGATAAAATGGTAATATAATCACATAATATACATACAAACATGCAGATTATGAAAGATAAAACGTCTAAACAAACCCCAAAATATAGACTATAATTCATGCTATCATGGGACAGCTGTCACAACTGTCTGGCAAAAACCACGGCCCATTTCCACGCCCGTGGAAGTCCTAGTTGCCGTGGTTTTGGTGCCTCAGCTTGTTTTGGATCATTAAGTCACAATTTAGTGCATGTCATGGATCAACAAGGTCCCAAGTGTCCTCCTTAGCCCCTAGCTTGCATCCCAATGAGTCCGAGGGTGTATTATCTCGAGGAACGATCCTCGAATGTATCGATTAAGCTCCTAAGTCTCTCAAAATACCTACAAAGCATGCAAAAGTCCGTGTAGACGTCCATCTCGACAAAATACGTGAATTGAGTGCAAACGTCGTGAACTAGTGCTAAACCATGCATGAATGAGCGGAAAAACTATCTAAATGAGTACCTAAACCTAAGTCATAAATCGTGTTATCAGGAACAACCACATATCTCGCGGGTACCTAAGACCCGTAACTCGTAATCCTATAAAGGAAGATCTAACTTCTACTGTATCCACAGTTAACTATTAACACATGAATCGAAAGACAAGAGGTGCATAGCACTCACAACAAACAAAACTCCACTAGGTAAACCATTAACAAGAATGATACTTGTAACAGCTAACGGCCGAAGCTCTACTGCATATCATTACTCAATCTCATACCTATGCTCCTCAGGTATCATTGAGGTCATCGCCATAGCCTCCACTTCCACTCTTTCTACATGAGAAAGAGGAAGGTCTTGATGAGAAAAAACACTACCTTGCTGACAGAAAGGGGCCAGATGGCCTAGTTTACCACAGGTGAAGCAAGCTATCGGTGTCATGGGGCACTCAGAGCGCAAATGATCTGGATAACCACAGTTCAGACATATACGTCCCATCCCTGCCACTAGTACAGGTGGCTCCTCTGCACTTCCCAACTCAAAGGCTCTACCTTGAGCTCTTCTAGTATCCGTGGTACTCCTACCACGACCCTTACCTCTACTCAGCCTGGGAACGGATTCTTGAGTAGGCGAATGATCTGGGACTCTCTACTTCCCCCGCGTTTGCTGTTGAGGTGTCTTCTGAAAACCTCCCGTCACACTAGTAGTAATAAAACCCTGTCGTGATGCCACTCTAGTTTTCTTACAGAAAACAGCTCTATGACATTGTCTACCACAATTAAAGCAAGTCAATGGCGATCTTGGACATTGTGGTCGTACATATCCAGGCTTCCCACAATTGTAACAAGTCCTCTTTTCACTAGAAGTCCATGTGAAACGAGATGTACTCAAACGTCCACAAGTCGGGCTCGGTTTGCAACGCGGATATCCAACCTCGTCTTTCACTGATTCAACCCGTTGTTTCTTCTCTAATCCAGAAGCTTCAGTTGATCTCACAGATGTTGGTAAATCCGGTGTAGATCTACCCGCTATCACCACCTCATATACTTGCTGCATATACTCTTGAAACTCGAATCTACTCATGGAGACACGATCAGCCTCTTCAAACTTGTTCTCTGCCATAGGCAACACAACAGCGGATACTGGTCCCTGACTTGACGCTACTGGAGGAAGAGGGGGTGTACCCCTATCTCGTCCCACTACAAATACTACTCTAGTGTAAGCCATCTGTAGAATATACGCTCCTAACTTATAAGGCTATATATATATATGCCATATGTATCGATATATGTATATATATATATATAATACTCATTATTACATGCATACACATCAGCACATAAAAGATATATATATATATATATATATATATCTACACTGTCGAGATCCTCAGATGGGTGACGACTTCTGTACATACTATCCCAAAACATCTGTACTCGCTTTAAAACCAAAATCCTTTAAAAAGTCAGACCCCATGTGGGTTCTGTTTATTTATCCACTCTACCTTTATTGCAGATAGCAAGCGCTATTGTTGTCAACCTAAGGCTCTGATACCAACTCTGAAACACCCCAAATCCACGGGACTTGGAGTGTCACATTGGGCTAGGATCTCACAATGGATCCTGACCCTAGCCTGACAACAAGTTCACTGGATCTTACAACAAGGCACAAGTAGATTAAAACCAAATACATAAAAGTTGTATATGATACATCAAAAGAGTTTACAAACTCAAAGCCGAGTACAAAACATCAAGCCACAACATTTGATACAAAAGATCCCATATCCCGTGCAGTACATAATTCCTCGGTTGGCCACACCATCTGTCTCACCCTGCAACCTTCCTAACCTGCAGATCATCTACATTACGGTATGAAACCGTTATCTACAGCAATGAAAAGCATGAAGGTAATAAAACAACCACACATCAACATATCATACATCCAATGCCACACACATTCATTTATTATCTTTCATTACGTTATTCCATTACTAATTCAACTTCTTTTGTAACACGAGGAACCTAAAGAACCTCGTCCCTTTCCCCGTTAACACAGGGGTTTGCATTGGGAGTGATCGTCACTCGTCCCGCCTTGTGTTACTGGCTTCCAAGCACCTCCTCCTAACCAGCAGGCGGAGACCGGTGGTTACCGCCCGTTATAGTACACTTGGGCCAAATAAATGTAATAAATGGTCATCCTAGTCCGGTTTAGGTGATAAATGCACAATCATATGAACAAACACAATCATCACAATCATACAACCCACAACAGCACGTTAAGTAAGTCCTATGGACTTACCTGATATACTCGTAACATGTACCACGTCACAGCTTCCCCTTGTGGAAGTAATCAACGCCTGCAATAGCAAGGCACACACAATCACATACTGCAAAGGTTAGGAGACTCGTCTCACTAACCACAACCAACCTATATCTCAAATCTAAACCTCACATCCTCAACACATTCATAAATGCCTAAGGCATATCATCAACATAACATCTTATCATACTCATACACATACTAAACCTTAAAGCCATAACCGATAGTCATAACATCATCATGATCCTCAACTCATTCTGACACCTAGCATGCATCTAATCAGTATTCCTCAATCTCAAATTTAATCCTAATTTAATTAATTAACCTTTAATTCATTAATTAAATTTCATCAGAATAACGTTTTGCACGCAGGCCATTTCTAAACCCACATGTCATCAGATTTCATCAAACAAACAACCCATAAACACCAGAGTAATATAATGATCATAATGGAATGTCTAATTATCCATTTTGAAAACCCTAAGGTCAATTTAGGCCAAATCGCAGTACGAAAAACGAATAAATTCATAACTTATTCTTTACTAACCCGATTGACGATCTAAAAAAAGATTCGGAATCACAACGACGCAGGCTACACATGTACAACATCAAATTCACCGGAATCTGAGCGACGGTACTGTCCTGGTGACATATATGCTCGACCAAGTCTTCATCTGCTCGGAAATGCAAAAACTTGGTACCGATATGAAGAAAATGAAGAGAGGAATTCAGAAATTCAAACAGAATTGAAATCGGATTAGAAACGGAGAGTAGATCTGAGTTTGAAGTTTGAGAGAAATCAGAGCTTTTACGAGGAAACGTGAAAGGAAATGAGTTAATAAACGATTTTCCGCTATTTATAGTGAAGTCGATAATTATCCTTTAGCGAAGTCGATAATTATCCTTTAGCGAAGTCGATAATTATCCTTTAACCAATCCAATGGCGGGTCGAACCCCATTTTCCAAACTTCTCAAAATTGGAACAATAAATCTTGAATATTGTAGGAATAATTATTCCACAATTGCCTCGCAAAACGTGTAATCCTAAGCCGTCTTTCTTAGCCGTTAAGAAACGAAATAGCGACTCTTTTGGCCGTTTTGCCTTTCCATTTTATTTCATATCTAGGACATGTCCGATGTCGTGATCATTTCTCTCAACTGCATTTTTATTTATTGGAGCTCCCAAATGGTCCAAATAATACCGGAGGGTAAAAATAATTACCCGGGGGATAAAGTGAAAATTTCACCATAAGCCCAAAATTATGTCAGGAACATAATAGTGGGACTTATACTCAATACTTACGCAATCTTCGCGAGTTATATGTCAATTACTATCACTGATTAAGTTAATCAATATTAATTAGAATTCGGAAATCCTAGCTATTACAAGAAATGACCCCCTTAGGTCATTAAGGAGATAAAGAGAATTGTTGTGAGCAGTTGCGGATCTACGGGCTAAGGAAAAGTTTACAGATCACAGTTAGTACAAGTGGATCGGCATAAGAAGAAACAAGTGGAGTCGGAAGAAGTAGATGATTTTGATATGATCCTACATCAATCCAGACAGAGGGTACTTAGCACTCCACACAAGTGGGGCTGATGTTTCTCTTCCGTGAATTGCAAAATAGGACCTTGGGACTAAAGATGTGACACAGAATAATTAAATTATAAAGGTTGCACAAATACAAAGAGTATGATTTAATACCCTGGTAAAATGTCTTATCAAGTGGTGAGGTGATTGTAGACGAAATTTTTATTTGGACTGGAAAAAAACATGAGAAAGAGTAAAGTTGAATGACTGAAAGATTGTTATACGAATCCTGTATCACCCCAATAAGATGATTACCGTAAAGTGTTTATATAATAGTTTAATGACAAATGGTGGTACTCCAAGGAAACTTCAACCTAACCCTAATAACTAATGATATGTAGATGGAGGAACAGTAGTGAGACTAGTTACAAATGATGTACTGGAAGTCCATTCTTGACCGAGGACATAAGAGTTGATGAAAGTAATAAGACCTATCAACGTGGTCCGTAAAGCGTGTACTAGAAAACTCAAAGGGACTTAACTATCCTACAGGGTGTAAGGATTTAAAGAAGGTAACGTGAAATGAGTATAAGGACAACATAATAAATACGAGTCAAGAAATTTGGTTGTCGAGAAAGTTATATGCATTTGATGTTTCAAATACAAACGGTACCGATGGAAGTTTAATAAAAGTCATACTATCAGACTGATAACACTATGATGGACAGAGTGGAGACCAAGCAAACAACTTAACTAGTGAGAAGAAAAGTCAGGTATCAAAGGTCGAGTCTTGCTAAATTTGAATAAAGTGTTGAGATGAGAATATCTTTATGTAATATATGCAAGAGTAAAACATACATGAGGTTCCCACACAAAATGGGTAGTAATGATCAACTGACAATTAGAGAATGAGTCGGAGAAGGAGAAGGTTATAAGATGAGCCACCTAGTAGAAGAGTTCACAAGACAATTATGAGAGATCATCATGTGGTTGGTATTATTGTCTCGGTGTAGACTTATTACCACACCTCGAGAATTTGGAGCTAAATAGAAAACTCCATGTCAAGATTGTAAACACATCAAGGTAATGACTTGTAGGTCAATGTGATGTACCCGACGTTAAAGGTCAAAGGGATTGTGAAAAGATAACCACATTGAGTAGTCTTGAGGAGTAATAAGGAGAGTCCCGATGAGACCTAAGTGAATTCCGGAAAATTTTAAGACCGCACGTTCCAATCCCTCCAAGGAGGCGTAACCGGTGAGTTATGTTTGTGAAGGAGTTCCTGGACTAATTGTGAAACCCAATGGGGGGTCGAGGACCATAATTTCGACAAATACGGACAATTTATCACGAGGTTTGGACAGCCAGTACACACGACTTAGAGTACGAGCTTTCACTGTACTATAGTGAATCATCCTTTGAATGACGGTCGGTTTGATATGACTTTACCGTTATTAGAAAGGAATTTATGGGTTAAGGTCTCGTAAATCATCTTGAATCACGGAAGACACCATTATGATTAACAAGCGACAATAGAGGGATCGGAGTAGCGCAACGGAAGCGTGGAGGACCCATAACCCACAAAACATGAAACTCAATGTTATGTCAACTATGACCTCAAATTAGGAAATCATAGATCGATATGAAATTATCCACATGAGGTGGGATTTTTTTTTTAGTTTATAGCAAGTGAAAGCCTGACCCCATGTCAGATGATAATCCATTAATGGAGAGATGACCCGACATAGTCAAAATAGGGTAATAAGACCAAGCGAGTGATCCTACAAAGCACATTGGGCACTTAATAAGTTCTAGGATATGCCTAAGATCATTGTTTTAGAATGGATATTCGGGATATTCTGAAAGGTCAAAAGCAAGGGAACTCAATGGAAGGAAATAAAGTCTTACAGATAGTTGGTAGAGTCGCTGAGAGAGTTGGAAGCTAGTTTAGAAAAGCAACTATTGATATCTTAAAGCAGATTGAGGAATCATTTATCGACTATGCCTCCTAACCATACTAGAGAGTGTCCCCACGTGTTCTATATGTCTAAGTGGAGAAAGTACATACAAGATCCGGAACATGTCATCAATTATGAGGAGCCGATGAGGCTACATGAGAGTCGGAGGATAACATTAAGAGTAGTTATCCAGAGTTCCTTGCGGAGCCAGCCGCTACCCCTGTACCGACGAGTTACTACTCGGACATTGATTTTTATGATTTGTCTGATTATGTGATTACTTCCATGTTTGAGCGCTAATCTTTTGTAGTTAATCTCTATGGTCCCTGAGCGATGCATGTTTAGAAAGGTAGACCGAAGATTCTGTAGAAAAGGAGTTGATACTTTGTTTCTATTTATAGAAAGTTTTGGAGTGACGTTTTTCTTATTTTATTTGATCTAAGTTTCGGGACGAAACTTTTTTTAGGGGGTACTGATGTAATATCCGGAATTTTTATTCCGTTTAATTCCATAGCAAACCGGATTCCGATCCGTTGATCTTTCCTCGTTCTACAACATCTCAAATTTCTATCATTTTATGTAACGTCACTTCACATAAAATGATAGAATTTTATATCAAACCCTAGATTTATTCCACTTCTAGTCCATGTCTTTCGACAAGAACATGACAAGACTGTGACAACGTCACCGACGAGTTTTGAAAAGAACATGACGAGACTATGACAAGAATTGACGAGACCAAGACGAGATCGTGACAAGCGTTTGACAAGGCCATGCACGAGCTTGACAAAGTCATGATAAGTTTTGACAACCTCAGCCCACTCTTCTTGACAACCTCAGCCCACATTTTTTTCTTTTGGTTCAGCCCACCTTTCTTTCCTGAATGGCATATTCAGTCTAGCAGCACCTTGCTTGCGAGTCGGCGCATTAGTGAGACAAAAACCCCAATGATCCCAACAAGCATTAGTCCAGCAGTGAAGAAGCAGCTCCAACGTCATGATGTGCTGAGCTGGAGGGAGACCCGATCTGCAAGCGTAACAGCCCTAAAATCACGCCATAAATTATGTACCGCTTCCTTCTGCAGCCCACATTCCCTTGCTTCCGTCTACATTCAACCCCTCTCCATCGTGTTTCCTTCAGCAGTGAGTTACCTCCCTCGATCGATCCTTTTAGTGCAACAGCAAACCTGGTCATCACCTGTACCACCGACACATAACCCATCTTCTCGTCCCTCTCTCGTGTTGTGAGAACCAACGTCATTCCTCCTTTCCACCGCACCAGTAGTCAAGCCGGAGTTGCCTTCACACACAGTAACAACAAGGAGACAACTCCACTCTCGACAGCCAAGGAATCCTTCAACTTTCGGACGCCTTCCTTCTATCAATAAAAGCATCAGCAGAAAGTCACCTCCCTTCCTTCCCACGACAATGGACGGCCAGGTCCAGCCTTTAAAAACTCCTCGTTACCTACCCTAGTTCCGTCACAGTAGACTCGAACCAGATCCGACTCCCTCTCTCCGTTGTTGTCACAAAATCGATTATGGGTACCATCCTTGCCTCTCCCAACCTTCTATCCTTCACTCGAGAAACCGCCACCTCTCTTTTTCCTACGATCGAAAAAAGAAGACCTCCCCATATCTCTCTTTCTTCAACGACCGGCGATAGAGAAGTGCCAAGTCACGCCCTACCAATCACGACTTTGGAAGTCGTTCCCAAGACGTGATAGTAGTTTACCGAGGCTTCTCCTTCGTTGTCATCCTTCTGGAAAAACGTAAGACTCCTCTTTCCTCCTCCTCACTGCATTTATTTGTCACCTAGGAATCAGATCTGACCCCTCCTGCAAACACCAGCATCAACGGGACTAGCTTAGAGGATCACCTAGGCTGGAGTGTGATTAGAGCAGATCCGATCCTAACCATCGACAAGAAGAACTCGAAGTATGGATCAGTGGCTCACCTAAAAGTCGAGGAGAAGTGAGGACTGTGCAGTATCAAACCGGCAACGTGTGAATGACTTGGCAATCTGAGACGCCATGGGTGAGAATCGAACCTAGACCAATTGCTCTTGTTGTTTTGATTCCCAAGAATTGTGTGTGTAGTCATGTTTGATCTTATGTTTCGATAACATAGAAATATGATCCACCGTTCAAAGTTTAATACGTTGTAAAGGGTTAGGCATACTTTGATGTGTCAGAAGTTGAGACCGATCCAACGGTCGGATCTGGATCTGGATCTGGATCTGGATCTATAGAAGCTCATATTAGGCTGGTTGAGCAGTTTTGAAATCACTCAGAATTTCACAAAGTGTAAAATTTCTGGATTTTGGAACCATCTTTGGAGATTTTTGTAGGAGTTGTTGTTAATAGTTTTTTAGAGATCTTTGCTCATATGAGTAGAGGGCATATCATAGAAGACCTATAATATTTTGGTAAAATTTCTACATTTTTATTGGAGCCTCGTATCTTAAGCCAAATTCGGACCTTAGGGACTTTTTATGAAAGTCAAGAATGTGATTAACACTTCTAAAACTTTAACAAACTTCCTTTTAGAGTTAGCGTGTGGTTTTGAGTTCAAAAGAATAGTTTGGAACTTTGCTATAGAGTTTTATAGAGTTTCGGGACCAGAGGTAAAATGGTCATTTACTCGTATAAGGGTATTTTGGTACTTTGTTTATGATCGATTTTATATATTAGAAGTTGAAGACTTCTAAGAAAGTGGGATACATTATTGATTCCCTTGCCTTCTATAACAGGTGATTGAGTTTTTACGGTTGCAGACCGAGTTTAGATTAAGAGAGTTGCGATTTGATTCAGGTAAGTCCTTTGGGCTTACTTAGCTAACTTCTAGATATGAATGTGGATAATGATAGTGGTGTGTGAATGATATGTTTATAGTATATTCTAGTAGTAATTATCTACTGACCTATACATTGGCTCAAGAGTAACGGGTGGTGGCATTCTGCTCAGTTAGCGTGAGGGCGCTGGGGGTTTCTTTAGGGACTAGTCCACACTCGTTTTGTAGTGATGCTACCGGAGGAGGTAAGCTAGACCTACACCCAGTTGGATAAGGAACGGAGGCGGGAACTCTTAAGATTTCTCGTGCCACAACTGTAAAATGGAATAAGGTGAATCACTTAACTACTAGATAATAACCGGTTTGTGTGCCAGCATGATATTTATTTTATGTTATATTGGTTGTGTTTGTGCTATCTTTATTCTTCTTATATTTATATTGTTAGCTAACGGTTTATCCGTGTTGTAGATTTGGTAGAGATAAACAGTTGTAGAGAGATTTGGGACGGATGGTCAGCCGGGTCCACGTACTCATTAGATGGGGACGGGGTAGTCTTCCATACGGCATGCATGTTATGTATCTATATCTATATTTGTAAGGCTGTCCCATGTGTACATTCATACCATAAAAATATTATGTTTTAAAATTGTTTTAAATACATTTGTGCCTTGTTGTAAGATCGTAGTAAAGTTGTTGTTAACCCAAGGTCGGGACCCATTGTGAGGTCCTAACCAGTAGCTCTCCGAGTTCCAAGAACTTGGGGTGTTACAATCATGATGATTGTTGGCTAAGTTTCTTATGCAATTCTAGGGTGATTAGTTGAAAGTTGTGGGAAAAACGATGATAGAATGATCTTAATCCCAGCAGGACCTTGAAAGCTTGAGTCTTTACCTTAACCGTAGAACACCTCGGTTAGTCATTGAATATCTCCGCCGGGATGGAATATAACTGAACAAGGTGAACATTTCCTGAACCTTATCTGAGTTAAGAGTTTCAGTTTACCAAATCTTATCCTTGTTATACCTTTCTTGGTTCAACGGAAGCCTAGGATGAGAATTACCCGGTGATTCCTTTGTTTGTTTACCCAAGATCATGAGTGTAGGTAATAAGGGTTTGTCTTTTATTGAGGTTTGCGTCTGCCTTCATCTCATCTTTGAGAGTTAGCCTGAGACTTACCCGGTAAAGGTTAGTTCTATTTTCTTGGGTGGTGTGTTAATTTGAAATTATAATTCCTTTCCTTAGTACCTTGAGACTTACCCGATAAAAGGAGATTTGGTTTGGGATAGTGAGTAGTGAGACTTACCCGATGATCTATTCCCACCTTAGAAACACCTTCCCTTTGCAAACCTCAGCTTTGTCCATGTCATCTTTTGAGATCTTGAGTCGGAACCATAACTGGATGCTTTAATCCCTAGAATCCGCATTCCCTTTATCTGACTTTTATATCATCTTTGATTGCTTTAATTTGTGGTTAGTAGTTATTTGACAACCTGATTACCGTGCTTTGTTTCACCATAGTCCCTGTGTTCGACCCCTGGAATTCTTGCTTTTATTACAATTAATCCGTACATTGCGGGTTTGCATATTGTTCAAGCATACTTCTTGGGTTATAAATTTTAAAGCTTGCACACACCTTTTGGAGCAAACATAGCTATCCTGAGTTCTTTGCGGGGTTCGCCGCTACCTCTGTATCGACGGGTTAGTACTTAGACGTTGTTTGTGTTACTTCTGTGATTATATGTTAGAATGAGTGATTACGTTTTTATGTGTTGCCCGATTATGATGATTGAGTAGTTTTGCATGCTAGAAAACGAGGTTAAAATTTAGTGAAACCAATGTATACAAGTTTATTGTGGAAGTCGTTTGATTACATACCTTATTCTAAGTTTCAGGACGAAACTTATTTTAAGGGGGTACTGATGTAATATCCGGAATTTTTATTCCGTTTAATTCCGTAGCAAAACGGATTTCGATCCGTTGATCCTTATCTGTCCACATAGTCGTACACACTATCTCAAAATTTTATCATTTTATGTAACATCACTACACATAAAATGATAGAATTTTTATATCAAACCCTAATCCACCAAACCCTAGTTTATATCATGACATATCCTTGACAAAGTCATGGCGTCCTTTTGACGAGACCAAGACGAGACCATGACGAGAGTTGACGAGACCATGAGAAGATCATGACAAGGCCATGCATGGGCTTGACAAAGCCATGACACGTTTTGACAAAGGTGTGACAAAGCCTTGACAAAAGCCCACTCTTATTCTTACCTTACCTCTGCCCATGTTCCTTGTTGGATTTTTGTCCAGCCCTTTGCTTCTCATTTTGTTCTACATGGATCTGAGCAGTCCAGGAGGCCCAGCTGAAGATGGCCCAACGAGCTCCTCTCTTGTGTGCTGGCCAGCAACATACAACATCCTTGAAGGAGAAAGAAATTGTCGACTCTCTCTCTTCCCATCTCCTTGTAACGTCCGGAAATCACGCAGGCAATCACACACGTATCTTCTCTCCTTTTCAGCCACGCCTTGTTTCCATCCAGAAGCACGAG
Source organism: Fagopyrum homotropicum (assembly GCA_033239125.1). NCBI lineage: Eukaryota > Viridiplantae > Streptophyta > Magnoliopsida > Caryophyllales > Polygonaceae > Fagopyrum > Fagopyrum homotropicum. The sequence goes on from BSWB01000005.1 coordinate 52,519,415, forward strand.
AGCACTCTTCTCCTATTGCAGCGACAAATCTCTCCCACAGCAGTTGACTTCATCCACTAAACTCTACCCAGCGGCCTTCAGCGTAGCAGCGACCTTCAACACAGGACGACCTTCAGCACAGCAACGGCTTTAGCGTAGCATTGGGCTTCGTCCCAAGATCTTCAGCGTGACGGTCTTCAATGTAGTAGTGAGGACTCTTTTGCACACGCACAGATTGCCTCCGGGAGTTTGGTCTGCACGCAATCTTCCACATAGGTGACTCTTGAATTCAAGGACCCTTTTATTCCCTTCCCTCCCTCATTATCCCTCTTTCTGATCGGTCACTCAGTGGTGTAAGAATTAATTTTCATTCCTACTGTATTGATAGCATCGTACACCAGCGTGTACCAGTAGATCGAAAGACCTTCCCCAATGTCCCAAGATCTTCACTAAGCTGCAACCAAGAACCTTAGTAAAGGTAACTAGATCTCCTCTCCCTCCCTTGGGTACATAGCTTCTATAATAGAATAGGTTAGAGTGTATTGTTGTGCTGCTGGTGAACTTAGGACCTTGGACCAGTAGGTAGTTTAGATTAGAAGAGTGTTGTCAGAAATGGGAGAAACAAGGACCTGTTGTAGATGATTTTTGTTTTCTTCAATTTTGAAGCTAGAAACTGTCAATCTTGTAGATCAATGTTAAGGAGTTAGAGTAAAGATCCACCGTTGAAATTGCAATAGGTGGATATATGTAGTTTACTGTGTTAAAATTTGAGAATAAATGAACCGTCGGATTAGAAGTTATAAGGTTCCAAAGTAGAGTAGTTGAGATGTTTTTCCAACAGTGAAAATTTGGCTAAGTATAGAAATTCTGGGTGTTGTAGCCAACTTTAGAGAATTTTGTAGAAGTGATGTGTAATATCCGGAATTTTTATTCCGTCTAATTCCGCCGTTGACGGTTTCCCTTTCTATCTAGTATCTCTTCCTTCCCAAATTTCATTATTTTATGTAGAATTTAATTCACATAAAATGATAAAATTATATCAAACTCTAATCCTTATAATTATCTATTATTTTATGTAGAATTTTATTCACATAAAATGATAGATTTATATCAAACCCTAGTTATTATAATTCATTCTTATCGATGACAAGCTGTGACGAGATCATGACAAGCTGTGACGAGACCATGACGAAGCTGAGACGAGGCCATGACAAAGCCCGACAAATCTGTGACAAACTCATTCATGGGCCTGACAAGACCATGACGAGTTTTGACGGATTTTTGACAAGCAATTCAGCCCATCTTTCTTGCATGTTTCAGCCATTATTCTTACCTTAATTTCAGCCCAACTTGACTTCGAGCCCAGCCTGCAGCAGTCCAGGAGAGGCTGGTTACGAGCCCATTAACTGCCCCCTCCATCCAGCTCGTTTGCTTGCCTTGCCCCAGCCCACACCGAATTTATGCTGCCCAGTAATCACACCTTCAGCAGCCCATACACTCAGCTGCCTAATGAGACTTACAGCAGCCCAGAGACGCCTTCACACCAGCCCAGAACTCCATCAGCCTGCTCCTTACTTCGCAGCCCAAGAAGCACAACGTTACCCTATCTTCCACGTTTTAATTGCCAGCTCTTCCCCTTCCTTATATCACGTAACAGCAACATAAATGAGGCAAACTAACATCTGAAACAGCCCCTATTTTTTCACGCCAGAAGGGACGATAGTTGCAACGCCATTGTCCCATTTCCCAGTCCACATTCACGCTCCACATTCACGCTGCATCTAGCTGGCTTCTGCACACATTCAGCAACATTCCAACCACAAGAAATTGCAAGGAAAGAAGCCAGCAGAGGAGAGAACTTACAACAGCTAGTCGTCTATCTCTTTTGGGGTTGCTCGCTGCAAAGCCTCGCTAGAAGCCGGAGTAGTGTAAGTGAATTTCATTCAACCCTTCTGCACTCAGTTCCTATAGAGATCTAACTCTCAATACACACTCTTTCCCAGAAGATAACGAGTTTAGAAAGCCGCACATCCCTTTCCCTGCGTTGACAGAAGAGGAGATCCTTCCAACGGCCACCTTGGAATCGAACTCTCCCTCACTGCTGCAGCAGCTTACCTTCTGCAGTCATCAAAACCTTGGGTAAGGGATCAACCATTCTCCCTTTATCTTGGCTGCAGTTCATTTTGTAAATTATAGGTGAAATAGACATGTGTGTACCTAGGTATTTAAATGTTTTAGTGTGGTGGTGAGGAGAGATCAAACTAGAGAAGTGACGAGTAGTAAGCGAGTTATTGTAGCCTCCTAGAGTGTCTAATTTGTGACCATTAGATAACCTAGTGAAGTAGATCAGATTATTATATAAATAGAAGTGAGAAACTCCCCTTAAAAACCTCAGTTTTGAAAGTAAAAAGGGTCACGGTTGTGAATCAATGTTGAAACGATTGGTTGAAGATCCACCGTTGAATTTTTAATAGATCATAGATAGATGTACATAGTTTACTGTGTTAAAATTTGGGAATAAATGAACGGTCGGATTGAAAGTTATAGGGTCTCAAAGTGGAGTAGTTGAGCTGTTTTTCCAGCAGTAAATTTTGACTAAGTATGGGAACATTTGTAGTGTTGTAGCCAACTTTAAAGATTTTTGTAGGGATAACGATTGAACAGTTTTAAGAAATTCTTTCTCCTATGAGTAGATTAGATATCATAGATAATTTACAAATTTATTTAGAATTTTTATAAGTTTATTTTAATTTCATATTTGAAGCTGTAGTTGGACTTTAGTGACTTTTCGGGAAATAGAAAATGGGTAGTTTTTATAGTTGTCACCTAAAATCATCATGGGAGTAGAAAATGATTAGTTAGCCTCAAGTAAGAATTTAAGTACATATTACGGTTTTTTGGAAGTCTCGGGACCAAGGGTAAAATAGTCAATTTACCATAAATAAACACTGTAATAACTTCTGCACATAGAATCGTACATCTAAGGAGTTTTAGACTTCTAAGTATCCAAGGAAAAGTGTTGACCCACGTGCCTCCTTTGACAGGCAATTGAGTTCCTGCAGCTATTGATTTAGTGTTGTTAAGAGAGACGAGATTTAATCTGGTAAGTCCACTGACTTACTTAGCTAGCTTCTGACATGGGTGTGATGTGTATGAGTGGTGTGTAATAGTTAAGATAAATAACGAAACCGGAATAGGCTGACTGTAGTATATTATATAACTGACCCAAGTGTATGATAACGGGTCGTGACATCATCTGCCTAGCTCTTGCGAGAGTCTAGGAGGTTCCCTACGACCAGCCCAATCCGGTAGACAGTCACATGCATTAGTACCATTCCGCGTTGGTAAACGGGGACAGGGGCAAGGTTTGGGAATCCCTCATGTCACAAAATAAGTATCATTAGTAATGACGTATCACTTAATTTAAAGATAATAAAAAGGAATGAGTGTTGCATGCTGATTGCGTATGTTGTGTGTTTGTGCTTTTACCTTTACACTTATGCATAGAATGTTAGCTAACGGTTTTATACCGCTTGTAGATGCCTTGCAGGTTAGGGAGGCGATCGAGCGATCCGGCGGTAGTGGGCAGCCGGGGTTCCGTGCATTATAGGATGGGACTATTATATTTTATTTTATGACTATTGAGACTGATGTTGGTATTTCCGGTTTTTGAGACTTGGCTGTATTGTTTTCAAAATTTGGATTCTTTTTATTTCGCTCATGTTATAAAACTCTTTGTTTTGCCTTTTTATTTGTGTCGTGTTGTAAGGTCCGATGAAGTTGTTTTCAGGCTAAGGGCCGGGACCCATTGTGAGGTCCCAACTCGTAGCATTTCGAGTCCTCTAGGATTCGGGGTGTTACATGATGGTTGGACAGTTTTAAAAAATTCTTGCTTCTATGAGTAGATTACATATCATAGATGACCTAGAAAATTATTTCAAAATTTTAATAAATTTATACGAGCTTCATATTTGCAGCCAAAGTTGGATCCTAGTGACTTTTGGAAAATAGAAAATGTGTAGTTTTCTAGTTTCTACCCAAACTCATCCTTAAGAGTTAGAATACGGCATTTTAGTCTCAAATAAGAGTTTAAGCATAAATTATGAGATTTTTGGGAGTTTCGGGACCAAGGGTAAAATATTCATTTTACCTTAAAGGAGTAATGTAATAACTTTTGTTCCAATAGGATCTTGCATCTTAGGAGTTTTAGACTTCTAAGTACCTAGGAAATGTGTTGATCCACTTGCATCCTTTAACAGGCCATTGAGTTCCTACAGTTACATATCGAGTGGTGATTAAGAGAGTCGAGATCTGATTCAAGTAAGTCCTTTGGGCTTACTTAGCTAACTTCTAGATATGGGTGTGGATAATGATAGTGGTGTTGAATGATATGTTTATAGTTATATTTTAGTAGTAATTATCTACCGACCTATACATTGGCCTAAGAGTAACGGGTGGTGGCATTCTGCTCAGTTAGCCTGAGGGTGTTGGGGTTTCTTTAGGGACTAGTCCACACTCGGTTTGTAGTAATGCTACCGGCAGAGGTAAGCTAGACCTTCACCCAGTTGGATAAGGAACGGAGGCGAGAACTTTTAAGAGTTCTCGTGTCACAACTGTAAAATGGAATAAAGTGAATCACTTAATTAGCAGATAATAACCGGTTTGTGGTCCAACATGATGATTGTTTATGTTATCTTTAGTGTCTTTGTGCTATTATTATTTCTGCTTATATCTGGATAGTTAGCTAACAGTTGTATTTGTTGTGTAGACGTACCGCAAATTAGAGAAGATGCCGAGTGATCTGGATGGTAGTGGTCAGCCGGGGTGTCGTACTTCTTAGGACGAGTTGCAGTTTCTTTTATTGTTGGTCTTTCAGTTATGACCCTTTTTCATATTCTCAGATTGTGAGACTTTGTTATTTCCGGCTGCTAGTATTCCTGGTCACATTCATGACTTTGTTAAAACATACTTTATGATTTATGGTTTTTTCTTATTTGTGTCTTGTTGTAAGATCTAGTTAAATTGTTGTCTAACTAAGGTCGGGACCCACTGTGAGGTCCTAACCAGTAGCTCCCCGAGTTCTGAAACTTGGGGTGTTACAATAAGATTTATAAATAAATCTTACATTCTCAAACTTAAAATACATATGAAACAAACAATAACATTAGCCAAATTCTTTATGTGCACGTATCGACTAATTTATAGACTTCTTCTTTATTTCAATTTGGTTCATCTCATGTATCAATATGAGATCATAGGAACATTCGCCACAATTATAAATAAACCATGAGTGTTCATCATGTCCATATATTGAATGAAATAGATCAAATATAGATGAGTGACATGAACATTACATGAAATATGATCATAACATGTCCAAATTCAATAGGTCCTACTTTAAGTTGAGATTAATCCAAAAAACAAACTTGAGTTTATAAATATAATTTATGATTTATAATTTAAATAATAAAATTTTATTATGAATAAACCGAACAGTGTAAAATATCTATCTAGACTCCCACTAAGTTGGATTAAAAAATCTATCAAGCCTCATATGAGCATTATGCTCATGAAATACCTTAAGAGGCAATTCCTAAATTAAACGATTCGGTATTTTGAGTTTGTACTTATGTGTCATATAGAACTTGATATTTCGTGAACTACTACTTTCACTCACATAAAACATAATGTTAATATGTTTCTCCATCAAGGAGCTTTATTAGTTGTGGGAGCAAATTGCATATTTATTATCACAAAATAGATTTGTTTCACTTTTAATGCTAATAAAAGCCACTAGCCAAAGACAAACATATGCAACCATAACGGAAGTAGTTATAAGTTATATATACTTTTATTGGAAATAGTTCTTTCAATCAAAGGATATAAGCGGATTTTCTTTTATTCGACATCAAAGAAATTGTGATTAAAATACTCAATGACCTCCAAACTCTTGTTTTCCAAATGCTAGAATGAAATCTTTCATTCTTTGAAAGATCACATAACTTCATTGTCATAATCGGAATTTTATTTCAGTTTATTCCCGAGTCAAACCGAATTTTGACCCAATGATTTGTATACATATATCTAGTGATATCTACCATCACAAATCCTATCATTTTATGTAAGTCTAAACTCACATAAAATGATGAAAATTCTAACAAAACCCTAATCTTACAAACCCTAGTTTATATCTATGTGTTTTGACAAGGTCATGACATGTCTTTGACAAGGTCATGATACCCTTTTGACAATATCATGACATCCTTTTGAAAAGGTCATGACATGCTTTGATATGCACTTTACAAGTCCATGACAACATTCATCCCATCTCTTTTCCCTTTGGTTAAGCCCACATCTTCATGCCTTGCTTGAACTTGGTTTTGCTTGCCTCCAACCCTGATTTACGTCTAGCCCGTCAGCTACAAGCAAACCCTACACAGGAAGGCAAACAACCTTCCTTACCTTGATGGCACGCCGACCCAGTAGGGAGATTTCAGCTCTTCAGACCCGTCAGCTAGCGCATGATGACGCCAGCCCAGCAGTGCAGCCCTTCCTCTCCTCCAGCGCATGTGTGCTGAGTTGCATAGAAGATTTACTTACCATAACTGCTCCTGGAATCACGTTGTACCCTTCTCTCCTACCCAACCTCCACGCCTACCATCCTTGTATGTCCAGATTCACTCACCTCCTCCCTCTCAAGCAGCCCTAATCTTCGACCCTCAACTCTGCTCTTGTGACTCCATCGCGTCGCACCCAACCGTCCCTGTACGAAGTGAGAGACATCCGAGATCTCTCAGCCTTACCCACTAGAGACAGTAATGACGTCTGGATCCTCAATGAATAGCAACAGAGGCAATCTTCTTCACTCTCTGAATCGGTCTGCGCCCCTCCTGTCTAGCCTCCATCTTGCCCTAGCCCTAATGCCTCTAGCCTCCCCTCCTTCCATGGATATGTGACATCATCAGAGGCATCTTCAACGATGATAGGAAGCCATGGGAGCCTTCCTTCCTTCGCCTATCATGAATCAGCACCCTCACCCGTGTTCCCTCTCTTGCCCTCACACGCAGCACATAAGAGTCTTCCTTTCCCTTCGTTAAATCCAACGGGAACAATCTCGGAGATGTTCAGAGGGCAAAGAGTGAAACCTTGAGTCCTTCATCATAGCCATTTGTAGGGCCATCGGGTAAGCAAAACTGTGCCCTTTTCTTCGTTCCAACATACTCAGAAAATAGGGCAATATATATGTATCTATGGGCTCCGTAGGATCGAAGTGAAGATCTATTGATGTACAAATCAGGTACAAGTGACTGCTACCAAGGAGTTTCGAACTGGTGATTGTGGGTAGACTTGCAATCCAGGACACTAGCAGTGAGACTCGAACTCTAAACCAGTTGGGGCGCCTATTTTTAAAATTTCAGAAACTGAGTTGTGCAGTCTGTTGGAGGTTAGGTTTCGGTACCTTAAAGATATAATTCACCGTTCAAATTTTTATGAAAACCTCCAATGAGAGTGTGACTTTGGATTTCAACAAGTTGAAAGCTTGATAAGATGTAGGTGTTGAGTCGTTATTTGAGGAACAGTCAGACTGAGTTATGTTAGGGAGACGAGATCAAGTGAGTGGTCTTACAAAGAGCATTGGCCACTTAGTAATGTGTCGGGAGATGATCTGATCATTATTTCAGGAGCAGTAGTCGAATCAAAAAGTCGAGAACAATTGGATTTAATAAAAGGAGTAAAGTTTTGTGGTTATTTTCGAATAGTCACCAAGAGTGTCTAAAAGTAAGTCGAGGAAGGTAACCTTGTGAGATCTTAAATAAGATTGGGAAGTTGGTAGTCGATTAGCACTCTTACCCAAACTAGAGGGTGTCCATTTGGTCTTCCATGTATCTTTGTTGAGTGAGTACATTCCAGACCCGATACACGTCATCAGCCGTTGGGATCTGATAGTTGAACCAGCTCACACATTTTTTTGGAGTCCCCATAGCCGTCCTAGAGCACAGTACTATACGCCTACGGTCCAAAGAGATACTGATATTGAGGATCTAGTGGTCTAGAGGAGGAGCCGATGAGGCTACTTGGGAAACAGAGGAGAGCATTAGACGTAGTTACCCTGAGTTCATTGCAGAGATAGCCGCTACTCTTGTATCCACGAGTTAGTACTCGGAGGTTGTTTTGTGTGACCTACCTAGCTATGTACATGGTTGAGTTTTTGTGATTTCATGTGCTACTTGACCATGATATTTGGGTGCTTCTTGCATTTTAGAAAGTTAAAATTGTTACTCCGGTTCTTGTTATAGAATTATTGTCCCGAAACTTATTTTTAGGGGGTACTGATGTAATATCCGGAATTTTATTTCAGTTTATTCCCGAGTCAAACCGAATTTTGACCTAATGATTTGCATACATATATCTAGTGATATCTATCATCACAAATCCTATCATTTTATGTAAGTCTAAACTCACATAAAATGATAAAAATTCTAACAAAACCCCAATCTTACAAACCCTAGTTTATATTTATGTGTTTTGACAAGGTCATGACACCCTTTTGACAAGATCATGACATCCTTTTGACAAGGCCATGACATGCTTTGATGTGCACTTTACAAGGCCATGACAACATTCATCCAATCTCTTTTCCCTTTGGTTAAGCCCACATCTTCATGCCTTGTTTGAACTTGGTTTTGCTTGCCTCCAACCCAGATTCACGTCCAGCCCGTTAGCTTCAACAAACCCTACACAGGAAGCCCAACAACCTTCCATACCTTTATGGCACACCAACCCAGTAGGGAGATTTCAGCTCTTCAGACCCGTCAGCTAGCCCATGAGGACGCCAGCCTAGCAGTGCATCCCTTCATCTCCTCCAGCGCATGTGTGCTGAGTTGCATAGAAGATTTACTTACCGTAACTGCTCCTGGAATCACGCTGCACCCGTCTCTCCTACCCAACCTCCACGCCTACCATCCTTGTATGTCCAGATTCACTCACCTCCTCCCTCTCAAGCAACCCTAATCTTCGACCCTCAACTCTGCTCCTGTGACTCCATCGCACCGCACCCAGCCGTCCCTGTACGAAGTGAGAGCCATCCGAGATCTCTCAGCCTTACCCACTAGAGACAGTAATGACGTTTGGATCCTCAACGAATAGCAATAGAGGCAATCTTCTTCACTCTCTGAATCGGTCTGCGCCCCTTCCTGTCTAGCCTCCATCTTGCCCCAGGCCTAATGCCTCCAGTCTCCCCTCCTTCCATGGATACGTGACATCACCAAAGGCATCTTCAACAATGACAGGAAACCATGGGAGCCTTCCTTCCTTCGGCTGTCATGAATCAGTACCCTCACCCGTGTTCCCTCTCTTGCCCTCACACGTATCACGTAAGAGTCTTCTTTTCCCTTCGTGAAATTCAACGGGAACAATCTCGGAGATGTTCAGAAGGCAAAGAGAGAAACCTTGAGTCCTTCATCCTAGCCATTTGCAGGGCCATCGGGTAAACAAAATTGTGCCCTTTTCTTCGTTCCAACATACTCAGAAAATAGGGCAATATATATGTATCTATGGGCTCCGCAGGATTGAAGTGAAGATCTACAGATGGACAAATCAGGTACAAGTGACTGCTACCAAGGAGTTTCGAACTGATGACGTGTGGGTAGACTTGCAATCCAGGACACTGGCAGTGAGACTCGAAGTCTAAACCAGTTGGGGCGCCTATTTTTAAAATTTCAGAAACTGAGTTGTGCAGTCTGTTTGAGGTTAGGTTTCGGTACCTTAAATATATAATTCACCGTTCAATTTTTAATATGACATAGAGGGATATACATTTTGTAATCTATCAGAATTTGAGACTGATCCAACGGTTGGATCTGAATCTATAGGAGCTCAAAGTAGACTAGTTGAGCAGTTGTGAAATTTCACAGAATTTGGCTAAGTATGGAATTTCTGGTTTTTGGAAGCATCTTTGGAGATTTTTGTAGGAGTTGTTGTAGATAGTTTTTTAGAGATCTTTGCTCATATGGGTAGAGGGCATATCATAAAAGACCTATAATATTTTTGTAGAATTTCTTTTTTTTTTTCGAGCCTCGTATCTTAAGCCAAAGTCGGACCTTAGAGACTTTTTATGAAAGTCAAGAATGTGATTAACACTTCTAAAGTTTTAACAAACTTCTTTTTAGCGTGAGAGGGTGGTTTTGAGTTCCAAAGAATAGTTTGGAGCTTTGTTATAAATTTTTATAAAGTTTTGGGACCAGGGGTAAAATGGTCAATTACCCGTATAAGGGTATTTTCGTAATTTTTTTATGATCGATTATATATCTTAGAAGTTGGAGACTTCTAAGAAAGTGGGATACATTATTGATCAACTTGCCTTGTATAATAGGCGTTTGAGTTTCTACTGTTACGGGCCAAATCGAGATAACGGGATTTGAGAGTTGATTCAGGTAAGTCCTTGCGACTTACTTAGCTGGTTTCTAGATGTTAGTTGAATGATGATAGTGGTGTGTGTTGATTGTTTAATAATTATAACATGCCTAGGACGACTTTTATTATTTTAAGTCTCAAGTGTATGTATAACGGGCCGTGACATCACTGCCCAGCTCTGACAGGAGACTGGGAGGTTCTCTATACCCATACCATACAGGTACAAGGTGAGATGCATCGGATCCATTCCTGATGGTTACACGGGAACGGAGGCAAGGTTTGGGAATCCCTCGTGTCACAAAATGAGTATCATTAGTAAGAGTGTATAGCCTAAATAAAGATAATAAACCTGGATCTCTCTGAAAGCATGACATGTGTTTAGTTTTGCTATTGTGTGCGTGTGTGTGTGCTATTTTCATTTATCTAATGTTTAGATAGCTAGCTAACGGTTGATTTATGTTGTTGTTTAGATTTACCACAGGATAGAGCAACAGCTGAGTGATCCGGAAGTAGTGGTCAGCCGGGTCTCCGTATTCCTTGGATTGGTGGTTGGGTTATGCATGGTTGTTTCTTTCTAGCATAATGTTATGTAGACTTTTTCTTACCTTAAGTATGTTGTTGGCTGTTAGACGCTGTTGTTGCATTCATGACATCAAAATACCGTTTTATAAATTTCGGTTTCCTTATTTGTGTCTTGTTGTAAGATCCTAGTAAAATTGTTGTCAAACTAAGGTCCGGACCCATTGTGAGGTCCTAACTAGTGACTCCCCGAGTTTTGAGAATTCGGGGTGTTACATTCATGCACTCAATAATATGCTATATAGTTTAATCATATACAATATATATATATAGTACACACCCTAGAACAATTAAGGTTCCTCCCTATGACAATTATATATAGTATCTCTTATATCCTCAAAACCTCAAGGATTTCTTTAGGGTATACATTAAGGTTGAAATTGATAACATTTAACTCTTTTATTTCAACATAACGAAACTTTTAGAATTGACTGATAGTATATTTTTCCTAAATAAAAGAAGCCATGCAGCCAAGATCTTTCATTTCAAAAATCATAATGAGAAATTTCTTGGTCTTGACTATTAAGTCTATATCGTTGAAAACTAATAATATGTGAATGATAAAATGTGTACTTACTCCCCTAGAATTTGTGAAATACAAAACTTTCAACCTTATTTACCTCCAATCCGAATGAAGTATTAACATTATGAAATTTATGATTTCATTGTCTCAATGCCGGCTTGGACCATAGATGAATTTTTTTATTTTAAAACCATAACGTCAAATCGTTTGATTCAATTTTTAGTTGCACCATATAAATGTATAATCAATGGATGTAGAAATACTCGTTTTTATATCCATATCGTGTAGCTCTAAATAAACATGTGTGCTAGAAATGGCTTTATTTTCTTCAATAAGTCATTTAATAAATTTGAAGCAAATAGTCATTTAAAGTGATTGACTTCCTTTTGAGCGAGTCCTTTCAAAACCCCTTTAACAACGCAATAAAATCTCAAACATCATTATCTTTTATGAATTTCAATGAATTTCATCTTAACTATATCATAACTCCATAGTTGATAATTAGAACTTCGCATAATCTCATGAAAATTCAATTGGAGCATAAATTGACGGGCCTAATGTATTTTCTTCTTCCATATAATACGCAATATAATTTGTTTCATATCTCAACACACAAGAATCATTTGTTCTACGAGATATATAATGTAATTATCAAATATTGCACATCTCATTTTTCAATAAACTTTTTAATGACACTTCATTAGGTTGTGATGAGTAGGGGTGGACAACGGAGTGATCCGATCCGATCCGACCCGAATACCCGGATATCCGAATAGAAATTTTCATAAAATCCCTGATCCGGATCCGATCCGTATCCGGCCGGATCCGGCACTTTTTCCCAGATCGGATCGGATAATTATCCGTGGATATTCGGCCGATCCGATTGATCCGAATTTCAAAATATAGTATCCGAAAATCATTTTAGCCGGATCGGATCGGATTATTATCCGCGGATATCCGGATGATCCGTTTGATCCGAATGACTTATGTTTGACCCGGTTGATCCGAAAAATGACTTTAGCCGGATCCGGATATCCGATTGATCCGAATATCCGCTTGATCCGAATATCCGTTTGATCCGGATATGTATTTGCTACTTTATTTATCACAAAATGTAATAAAAATAATTCAAAGATACAAAAAAAAATAAAAATAAAATTGATAATCATATAGATAATAAAAAAATGAGAATATTAATGTACATTATAACATGAAAATAAAAATAAGGTTTTAAAACAATAAAAATCTTTATCTTTAAACTTTATAACTATTTCATACAATACCAAATAAAAAAAATTGAGAATGCTAAATTACTTACTTTTTCTGATTTCAAGATTTCATAATAATATTCCATGAACCCAAATTTACATCGAACTAGAAGGAAGACGGGCAACAAGTTGTGCCGCCAAACCTTTCTGAATAGCAAATCCGATTCTCCTAAAAACAACATCAGACGACCTAGGAGACATAACGTTCCCATGCAAAACCCGTTGCACCCTCTTGAGAACTTCAATAGCATCGGGCGCAAGGAAACCAAAGGTTTCAAAAGCGAACGGAAGAAACACAAGTCAATTAACTTATTTTTATTTTAACAAAAGCTAATTGATTGTATTTCATTATAAATATTATGAATAATTACACAAGAAAACGATATTTACAAAATTCTAATATAATATAAAACTCTGTATATATTCTAAAACGATCTTGTATATATATAAACACACACACACACACACACATATATATATATATATATATATATATATATATATATATATATATATATATATATATATATATAGGCGGTTTCATTAAATGAGACGATCTTCTAATAAAAGCTTGAGTTGCTAAGAAAAAAAATGGCTAAAAGGTATAGTTGTCATAATCATCATTACTTATATTATTCATAAACTTATTTTTAAGACTTTAACACAAATCTTATGACTAACATGGTTAAAATAGTTAGACTTATAAAACATTATTATATAAACTTATAGTATGTAATTTTGTACTTGTAATCTTGTATAGTGAACTAGAAGTTAAAACCAAAAGTTATATTTAATATCTTTAAAATAAATAATTTGTAGAACTAAAGTAGAAAAGAAAATTTTATTTGGATCTAAATTTATTTATATTATTTTCTATAGAAGTCTTTTTGAAAAATTGTTGTGCCATTTTTTTTTTTACTCAAATTACAATTTTTATTATCATCATTATTTATTTAATGAGAACTTATATTAAGACTTTACCACATAACTTATCTTTAATAGGATGATAAGAATTGAAATTAAAAAACTCGTTATAGACCTATAGTATTTAATATGCATAGTAAATTATAATATATAAAAATGACTTTTTAGAATTATAGTGAAATCTTATTGAATCAAAATTTATTATATGTATGTTTAACTCTTTTAACCATGTTAGAATATAATAATGTTCTTACAACCTTATGATAAAAAGATTATTATGGACATTTACCACATATCTTATCTTTATTAGGGTGATGATAATTAAAATTAAAATGCTCGTTATAGACCATTATTATTTAATAATGTTTTTACAATCTTATCATAAAATTTATTATATGTATGTTTTTACAATTATCATTATCATCATTATTTGTTCATTTAAATGAAACCAACTTCTAATAAAAGATCATCATTGAGACCAACTTATAAAAATATACATTTTGCAAAGAGATCAACTGATGCTAAAAGATTATTATGGACATTTGTTCATTCAAATTAGATCAACTTCTAATAAAAGATTATTATTGAGACCATTATATAAAATATATATCTTACAATGAGATCATATAATAATAAAAGATCATTATGAACATTTGTTCTTTTAAATGAGACAAGTTTCTACGAAAAGATTATTGTTGATATCAACTTATAAAAACACATACCTTACAATGAGATCAACTTGTAATAAAAGATTATTATGAATATCTGTTCATTTGAATGAGATCAAATTCTAATAAAAGATTGTTATTGAGAGCAACTTATAAAAATACATATCTTACAATGAGATCAACTTATAATAAAATATTATTATGTATATTTGTTCATTTGAATGAGATCAAATTCTAATAAAAGATTATTATTGAGAGTAGCTTATAAAAATACATATCTTACAATGAGATCAACTTATAATAAAATATTATTATGAACATTTGTTCATATAAATGAGATCAACTTCTAATAAAATATTATTACTGAGACCATCTTAAAAAACTTATATCTTACAATGAGATCAGCTTATAATTAAAAAAATTATTATTAACATTTATTCGTTTAAATGAGAGTAACTTATAATAATGAATTATTATTAAAACCAACTTATAATCATATCTATATAAATCTATATCTGAAAATAAGACTAACTTATAATTAAAGATTATTATGAACATCTGTTCATTTAAATAAAATCAATTTCTAATAAAATATTATTATTAAGACCAACTTATAATCATATTTATAATAATCAACATCTTACAAATGAGACCAACCAATAATAAAAGATTATTATGAACATTTGTTCATTCAAATGAGACAAACTTTTAATAAAATATTATTATTGAGGCCAACTTATAATCGTATTTATAAAAAGATATATCTTACAATGAGATCAATTTATAATACAAAAATATTATGAGTATTTATTCCAAAAGGTATGAATATGTGAGTATGTACAAAGTTGTATATATTATAGATGTATATATGTTTAATTAAATTAAATGAGATCAATGTGACTATGTGAGTACGTATAAAGTTATAAATTTTTTTTATCAATTCATTACTTTGATTAACTAAAATAATTTACCATGTATATTGTAAAATATGTCAACTACAAATATTAATAACAAATTACATAATGATATAGAGTAACTAACTATGCACATTATTAATTCATTACCTTGCCTAACTCAACTATTTTCCCATTTAATATTATTTTAAATATAAATATTATTACATAATTTTAATATACAATCTTTATATATCCTTCCTAAAACAAATACATTTAAAATTATAATAAAATTTTTTAATAGCCGGATATCCGGGAATATATAGTGATCCGGGACTATCCGGCGATCCGGAGCTATCCGGTGACCCGAGACAATCCGATGATCCGCGGATATCCAGTGATCCGTGAGTATCCGGATATCCGGGATTATCCGGATATCCGCGGTTATCCGTTTTTTATCCGGCTATCCGCGGATATCCGGATGCCTAAAACACCGATCCGTATCCGATCCGATGATCCGGGAAAATCTCCCGGATCGGATCGGATTCGAACCGGATCAAAACGGGTAGTAAAATATCGGGTTTTTCGGATCGGGTCGACGGATTTTTCGGACCGGACCGACGGATCGGATTGGTTTTGCCCACCCCTAGTGATGAGATAGACGTTGTGGATCTTCATCTCCTGAGAACACGTTGATCTCTCGGATCCTTAATCTTCTCATATTTGTTGTGATGATATCAAATTCCAAAGGAGAGAATCTTCGTGCTTTCGGTTGAGGATCTTTGTAAGATCTTTATTGGCTGGTTGAGATCTTCGTTTGATCATATCTTCTTGTTGAACAAATCTCTCCTAGAAGATCTTCTCATTGATTTGAATTGTTTAGCGGTGCAGCCTTGATTTCGTTGTTCCCTTGAAATAAACTTCAAGGCCTCCGTCGTTTACACACTTTAAACTCATTGGATCGCTTGCATCCGATTTCAAAGTCTTCCAAGGTCTTTTGAAGTGTCTTTCAAAACCTGCACTTCATTTAATACAAACCATCAAATCAAACCAAGCAACTCGATATATAATCAATAAAATGTTAGTATATAAAACTACTTCATCTGTGTTTAAGTCTTCCATCATCAACATCAGTACAACTTTATAATCAAGGTGGAGTTTTCAAAATGTTTAAAATGTGAAATGTCATTTGTTCTTCAAAATTTAAAATTTTAGGATTTTTATATAAAGCAATCAATGTCCACAAAAACTAAAAATATAAAATTTCAAAATTTTTCTTATCATAAACAATTAAACACAAAATAGATTAAAAACATGTATAGATTTAATGTTAATATTTTATATATTACAATTGGCAATTTAATACAATAAGTGATTTGAGAAGTTGATTAGAGGTATACCATAAGTTGGTTGTTTTGGATGAGTTATTTGTAACTCTCAAATTAAAACAATTAGTAATTTTGAGGAGTTAATTAGATGTTATTATGACAAAATGTTTAATATGAATCATTAAATGTTTAAAATGTGAAAAATCATTTGTTCTTAAATAGTTGAACATATAGAATTTTAATAAAACTCAATCAATGTCCTCAAAAACTAAAAATATAGAATTTCAAAAGTTTTTTTTTGGTTATCATACACATCAAATAAAAAAGTGAATTAAATATATAATTATGTATATATCTAATAATAATAGGTTATACATTACCAATACATAAAGTGTAGACTTTAATAAAATATATTTTTATTTTTGTGAAGATAAAAAATAGGAAGTACAAAAGTTTTTTTTGTTATCATAAACATTAAATTTTAAAGTGGGTTAAATATATAATTATGTATAGATTTAATGTTAATAGTTTATATATTTACCAATACACAAAGTGTATACATTAATAAAATTATATTTTTATTTTGAAAGAATTTGACCTACTAGGCCTTTTTGAGAATATGATTTAGTAAATATATCCAATAATTTTTTACCACTTTCATTTAATGGTAGGTAAAAATAATTAACTCTTCTATTTAAAAAAATAAGAAAAGTTCATGAACTTAGTCAAAATCTTTCAAATGTTACGTAAATGAATGTGACTTTTATTTTTATTTATTTTCCTTTCTTTTTTTTGTCTTTTATTTATTTATTTATTTTTATTTTTTGGTATGAATTTGATACCAGAATTTCATATTTATTCTAGAATTTCATATTCATACTAGAAATTTGTTCAAACCATAATTTTTTTCATACCATAATTACATACCAGAATTTTTTCATACCAGAATTACATACCAGAACTTTTTTACATACCAAAATTTTTTCACATACCAGAATTTTATTTTTCACTTACTAAAATTGTATTTTTTCACATACCAGAATTGTATTTTTTTCACATACCATAATTGTATTTTTTCACAAACCAGAATTGTATTTTTTCACATACCAGAGTTGTATTTTTGTCACATACCAGAATTTTATATTTCACATACCAGAATTGTATTTCTTCACATACTAGAATTTTATTTTTCACATACTAGAATTGTATTTTTTCACATACCAGAATTGTATTTTTTTCACGTACCATAATTGTATTTTTTCACATACCAAAGTTGTATTTTTTCACATACCAGAATTGTATTTTTTAACATACCAGAATTGTATTTTTTCACATATCATAATCAAATATAATTGCTAAGAAGATTTTACATGCCGGACATTTACATACCGGACATTTAACATTTTACACATTTTACATACCAGACATTTAAGAGTATTCGTATATTCTCTGGACCAAACAACAAGCCAAGAAGAAGGGGAAAATACAAGCAAGATATATATGTTGCAAGGAGAAAGATTATAATTTAATGGAAGAAATCAAGAAATGACCAATGAAAAGCTTCCAACACAATCTTATCCTTACCCATACCACTAATCTCCTTTTTGAGTGAATCTAAAATTGAAGAAACAAAGCAGTCTGACATCCCATTCCTGCAACTAAAGCGTAGTCCATTCAAGTAGTGAAGAAGACATCTCCAACATAATTGAATCATATCAGTTTCTATTTCTTTTGGGCAAATAATTCAAGCAGTCAAATCCGAGCCAAATTATTTGCGAAAATAGAAGCGGCGAGGAATGAGAATCATCCCATTTGGAAGCACGACGCACGATACAAGTAAACATATCAATTATTTGCGAAAATTCAAGCAGTCAGATCCGAGCCATTTGGAAGCAGCGAGGGAGCCATTTTGAAGCGAGGAAGGTTTGTGGTTTGTGCGTAGAAGGTTTGAAGCTCGAGAAGTCTATGGAGTTCCCATAGAAGCGAATTTGGAAAAGGCGGAGAGGGAAGAAGAAGACTGAGTGAATGAGAAATTAGGGCTTTCGTTTGGAGAACAATATCATACAATTTTTTTTTATTATTCGAACCCTAAAAAAATAATTAGGGGTACACTTACTTAATAAGAAAATAAGAAAAACCTATTTACTACCTAAGAAACCCAAAACAACCTAGTTAGCTAATTATCCCTTTTATTTTTGTGAAGATAAAAAAATAGGAAGTAGAAAAATATAGTATAGTAAGATTGATTGTTGAATATGAATAAAAAAATAGGAAGTAGAAAAATAGGAAGTAGAAAAACAACCTAGTTAGCTAATTGGATAGTATGTGGCAAAATAAGACTGTAATATGAATCATTTGATGCCCCTCAAAAGCTAAAAATATAGTATAGTAAGATTGATTGTTGAATATTTTGTGTTACAAATGGTTCATACTTCTTATTATAAAAGGCATTAGGATGCTAATTGAAGGATTAGGAAAAAAAAAGCTAGTGGTTCTTGACGTGCATATTACAAGAATGTCAACAAAAATCTTTGCATGCAAACACGATCACTTTTTGTTATTCCCCTTCGATCTCCATTTTGTTCCCACCGTTGATCCTTGCACTAGCATCCAAGATTTAAGACGATTCAAATCTATATTCGGGTGGACCACTAGAGGAGCCGCATTTGAAGCTTACGAATATCCCATTCAAAGTAGCGGTTCACACGTCAAAAGGTATTTTCTATCTAATGGGTTATTCATGTGATCCTAGTTTAGATGTTTAGAAAAATCTTTTTCTGAAATTTGGCTTTTACGCATCTAAAATTCCAACACCAACATCTATCACTTGTTTCTTCTCAAGTCAAAGCCAACAACAACGATGACTTTCTTCTCGGCAAGCAATCAAACTCTCCTTTCTTGATTCAACACGAGCAAACACGCATCATTTCTTCCTCATTAAGATCTAACGCCAATACGATACCTCTTCTCTTCTCCTTCCCTCAACAACGTTAGCAAATCCAAAACATGTAAATAGGTCCTCTCCCAATTCCAATCAAGCCTGAGAAGTGGTTGAAGTGTCTTCTGCCATTCAATCATAGAAGGAGATACCTTCATCTTCTCCTTCTCTCTTCATGAACCGAAGTTAGCAAATAGAAACCCAAAGCAAGGTTGTTCTCCTCTAGATATGAGCAACAAGTAGCAATTGATAACTTCTCCGGTTTGAGCAAGAGTTGTTATTCTACATCTACAATAGACAATCGGTTCACTTTGTAACCTTCGTTACGTATGTTATACCTTTCCGACTAGTTTAGTTTTTGAATATCTTTATCTTGGATATATATATATATATATATATATATATATATATATAGGATTCAACCTAAAAAATTTAGGTCTTTTCAACTGTTAGATCTTTAGATATGACTTTTACACGTTTACATATGGATGTTGTTTTACCGTCAACTATTGAGCATAGGTTTGTCAGGTTTTTTATAAGCTTTGTTATTGTTCGTCCGAAAGCGTGCGTGCAATCAAGTCTTAAATTTATAAAACTAGAATAAAAGCAAGCGAACCCGCAGTATACGGATTGGCGTAGATTAGCAAGTATTCCAGAGTGTCGATTACAGGGATTTGGTGAAACAAAACCCAGTCTCAAGTTATCGAGCAAATAAAGGTAAAAAGCTTTGCAAATATTGGGGAAAACAACAACCCTAAAGATCCAGGTATCTAATTATGACAATCGATTCAAGATATACTAAAGAACTAAGGACAGATTTAGGAGTTGCAAAGGTATGCTAAAGTAAAGCAATGTACGGTGAAGTTCCAAGACTTTATATGACTTATCTAAAGACACTCTCTATAAAGGTTGTTGAGGATTCAGTATAGAAAGGATCTATGGACAAAAATTAATCTCAAATACCCAAACTTGTAACTAAAGGATCAAGACGAACTAAAACAATTAAGGTTGTGACACTCGAAATCGAAATAGAGGGTGATGAGTCTCACTACTACCTAGAAAAGGATAAACCAAGACTAAATTAAAGCTAATCTTTAACCTTTGATCAAAGTAAAAGCAAGGTTCGTAAACTGGGGTAAATCACGGCCAGATCTTGAGAACCACGACCGTGGAACTCCAAGAACAACCCGTGATTTGGGTTCGTCGACGAGGTCACTCTAACTCTCAGGGTCCAATCAATTTACGATCGATATATCATCATCTAAGCCACAACTATCAACCCTTCACCTTAGAATTGCTAAAGGGTTTTAGCCAACAATCATTGTCATGATATCAATATTCAAATAAAAGGGAATAAAAGATGAAAACCCTCGAATACTTAATAAAACTTGAAAACCAATTCTCAAATCCGAATACAAGAAGTGATAATCAATGGATTCAGAATAAAGAATACAAAGCCTCACAATGATCTAAGATAAGTATGAAGAACAAGTTGTCAATCTGTCTCCAATGCCAAAACCTAAGAAAGAGGTTAAAACCTTCGGCGATCTTCAATCCACCCTAGGCAAGAATACTCCAAGCAAGGGAAGCAGCCGTCAGCGTCTCCGCGGATCAATCACAAATGTTGCGAGATTAAGCGGGTGTAAGCACGGATCCCCAAAAATCTCTTTTCTGACCTTTTTATAAGACGGGAAAGAAATAACCGTCCAGGCCCATCATGTAAATATCGTGGCAAATAAAGTCTCGTCAAAAGATCGCCTAAATCACGGTCTCAAGGGTTTCCACGACCGTGGTTTAGAGCGTGGAAATGGATTACGGTCTCTTGTGACTTCCACGACCGTACTTTAGGCCGTGTAACTTACTAGAATGCTCCACGCTCATGATGCCAAGATCCACGGCCGTGGTTTAGAGTGTGGACTCTTCTACGGCCGTAATTCAGGGCGTGCAAGTGTAGAATACTTGTTGTTTCCTTTGTGTCGTGACATTCTTCATCCTAGCTCCTTCCTTAGCTTCCTTGATGTGTTCCTAATCCTCGAATATGATCGAATCCTCTCTTTTCTCTCCCAATAACTCCCATTTAGCTCCTTTTTGCCTACAATTAACACAAAGCTAGTGTAGACATCCATATCGACAATAATAGAGTAACAAGCTAACAATTGCTTCTAAACTTCATCCATGTACACAATAATGAGAGAAAAATAACCAAAATAAGTGCCTAAAATATCGCAATATTTCATGCTAACAAAATACCCCATACTTGTCACTTGCTTGTCCCCAAGCAAGGTCTTTGAAAGCACTAAAATACATGTTAGAATGAAATATGCATGCAATCTCAAAAACAAAAACATCCTTTAGGTAAATGTGCTTCTAGTCAATAGATCATCCTCAAACCTTGCTTCAATCATCTTTGAAACGCTTATATCCATAAACCAAAGAATGTAAAGCAAAGAAACATCCTGAATCACTTAAACTTTAAGACAAACATCATAACCTTCAAGTATTGTCAAAATCAAGCATAAGAAACTTCAATTTAGATCACCAAGTCAAATAACATTCTTTTGATCTTAAGGACTTTCAAGTAAGGTCTAGAATGCGGAAGGGAGGGAAACTTATAAGGGATGTGGTGCATGAATCCGGGAAAATGAATAACCCAACTCTTTTTTTCTTTTTCACTTTGAATTGCAACACCATCAACTTTGAGGTTTGCTCTCTTCTTTTTCACATTATTTTTCGACTTTACTTTTTGAAAGATGGACAGAGGTGCACAAAAACCGAAGCCTAGGAGATCGGCGTTTCTCAATTTCGAGATGCCTCAAACCCTTGATGCACATACCATAATTCGTTAGAAATATCGCTCATGTAATAGCTAGGATTTCCGAATTCTAATTAATGTTGATTAACTTAATCGTTGATAGTAATTGACATATAACTCGCGAAGATTTCACAAGTGATGAGTATGAGTCCCACCGTTATGTTCCTCGCGTAATTTTGGACGTTTGGGGAAATTTTTACTTTTTCCCCCGGGTAATTATTCTTACCCTCCGGTGTTATTTGGAGCATTTGGGAGCTCCAATTAATAAAAATGCAGTTGAGAGAAATGATCAGGACATCGGATATGTCTTAGATATGAAATAACATGGAGAGGCAAAACGGCCAAAAGAGTCGCTATTTCGTTTCTTAACAGCTAAGAAAGACGGCTTAGGAATACACGTTTTCCGAGGCAGTTGTGGAATAATAATCCCTACAATATTCCAGATTTAATGTCCCAATCTCGAGAAGTTTGGAGAAAGAGGTTCGACCCGCCTTTGGATCGGTTAAAGGATAATTATCGACTTTACTAAAGGATAATTATCGTCTTCACTATAAATAGCGGAAAATTCTTTATTAATTCATTTCATTTCACGTTTCCTCGTAAAAACTCTGATTTCTCTCAACCTTCAAACTCAAATCTACTCTCCGTTTCTAATCCGATTTCAATTCCGTTTGAGTTTCTGGATTCCTCTCTTCATTCTCTTCATAACGGTACCGAGTTTCTGCATTTCCGAGTATATGGAGGGCTGGTCGAGCATATATGTCACCAGGACGGTTCCGTCGCTCAGATTCCGATGAATTTGATGTTGTCCATGCGTAGCCTGCGTCGTTGTGATTCCGAATCTTCTTTCAGATCGTCAATCGGGTTAGTAACGAAAAAGTTATGAATTTATTCGTTTTCCGTACTGCGATTTGGCCTAAATTGACTTTAGGCTTGTCAAAATGGACAATTAGAAATTCCATTATGGTCGTTATATTATTCTGGTGATTATGGGTTCTTGTTTGATGAAACCTGATGACAGGGGGTTTAGAAATTGCCTGCGGGCAAAACGTTATTCTGGCGAAATCTAATTAATTAATTAAAGGTTAATTAATTAAATTAGGATTAAAATTGAGATTGAGGAATGTTGATTAGATACTACCTTGAGATTTAAGAAATTGTGAGTTATGTTGAGATATTGAGGTTTAGTTGGTTGTGAGGCTCATAGATTGAGTATGATCCTTATGGATCCCTTTGGGTCTAGGTGTGACCCCTTTGATGAATAGAGGTTGATATATCTCCTTATACCTTTTTATAGGCCGTGTTGTCCCTCCAGTGTAGAGGTGATCGTGGTTGATTTTGTACGAGGTTGAGGTAAGTCCGTAGGACTTACTTAGCTACCATCCCTATATTGGGTGTTTGCATGAGTGGTGTGTGCTTTATATGTTTGCTGTGATATCATGAGTTGTCGTTTTTATCGACCTATGTTCTATTGACTGCCCCACTGCGTGGCTGTGATAACCTTTCTCTTTCATCCCGCCGTGGAGTCTGGGAGGTTCTCTGATGTCAGGCCAGACTGGTTTACAGGAAGGGCGCAATCCACTCCCATAGGGTACACGGATTGTGTGACCGATACTCGTACAGCTGGACATTGTACTCAGAGGCGGGGATGTATCGGTCCTCGTGTCACATACTTTCATCTATCTATATATATACGGTTTTTGAGTGAATGATTATTATATAAAGATAATAAATGGGTAAATGTGTGATAGCATGCTGATGTGTTTATCTTTCATGATTGTGCTTGTGCTTATGCATTACCTCATATATGTATGGTTAGCTAACGGTTTCATACCGTGTTGTAGATGTTTACAGGTTAGGCGCTACTGGGTGATCTGGCAGGGTGACAGGCCGAGGACTCTCGTACATTAGGTGGTTGGTTTGGGTTTGTTGTGTTCCCCTCCTTCGTGAGGATGTTCTTTCGTACCTCCTGTGTGAGGTTGTCGTTTTATATACTCGGCTATGTTGTTGTTTACTTTGGGTTGTACAGATTATACTGTTTTATGTATTTGTTTTATATCTGTCAGTGCCATGTTGTAAGGTCCAGTGAACTTGTTGTCAGGCTAGGGTCAGGATCCATTGTGAGATCCTAGCCCAATGTGGCATCCCGAGTCCCGCGGATTCGGGGTGTTACAGTGTTGGTATCAGAGCCTAGGTTGACAACAATGGCACTTGCTACCTGCAATGAGGTTTGATAGGTAAAATAAACAGAGCCCACATGGGATCTGACGTTTTCAAAGGTTTTGGTTTTAAGTGTGGTTTTGGGATAGAATGTACGAGAAGTCGTCACCTCTGCCATGGATCTCTGCAGCGTAGATATGTATATAAATCTGTGTGTACTATGGATTATGTGGATGTATTATATACATATCGATACCTATGGCATATACATATAGCCTTATAAGATTAGGTGCGTATATCCTACAGATGACTCAGACTAGAGTAGTATCTGTAGTGGGATGAGGTAGGGGTACACCCCCTCTTCCTTCAGTGGTGATAAGTCAGGGACCAGTTTCCGCTGTTGTTTCGCCTATGACAGAGAACTAGTTTGAAGAGGCTGATCGTGTCTCCATGAGTAGATCCAAGTTTCAAGAATATATATAACAAGTATATGAAGTGGTGATAGCGGGTAGATCCACACCGGATTTACCAACAATTGTGAGATCAACTGAAGCTTCTGGATCCGGAAAGAAGCAATGGAATGAATCAGTTACTGGAGAAGCAAAGATGATGAATGGGGAACCAAGTCCAATATCAGGACAATCTAGTGATCCTTTGGCCATGAAGATGACTGGCAAGGAACTATAGTGTTTTAATTGCGTGGAAGTTGGGACACTGGCGAGCTGTGTGCCCAAAGGCTCCCATCATATGTTTTACGTGTGGTAAAGCCGGGCATAGAGCGAAGTTTTGTCGACAGGGCAAGGCATTGTCTTTACATGTTCCCTTCAAGAGTGAGATCATTCCAGGTGGACGACGAAGGTCGAGTTACCCTTCAGTTGCACAGGTTGCAAGGATGGGATGATTATGTTTCAGTTGTGGCTATCCAGATCATTTGCGTTCTGTGTGCCCTTTGGCACTGATAGCTTGTTTCACTTGTGGTGAGTTAGGTCATCTGGCCCTTTTTGTCAGCACGGTGGTGTTTTCTTCCCAACAAGACCTTCCTCTTTCCGGTGCAGAAAGAGTGGAAGTGGCGGCTATAGTAATGACCTCAGTGATACCCGAGGAGCATGGATCTGACATTGAGTGATGATATGTAGAGGAGCTACGAGTGTTAGCTGTTATAGGTACCATCCTCGTTAATGGTTTACCTGGTGGAGTTTTGCTTGTTGTGAGTGCTATGCACTTCATGTCTTTCGATGCATGCGTTAATGGTTGACTTTTTGTATATAGTAGAAGGTGGATTTTCCTTTACAAGATTACCTTTTTGGGTCTGAGATACCCGTGAGATGCGTGTTTGTTCCCTTACTTCAGGGACCCGTGTATGGTTGTAGACTTCTTTGTCATGTCGTAGGTGCATGAGGAAGTCATTATGTGTATGGTTTGGATGAATAGATATCATGTGGTGTTAGCTTTTAATAGTAAGACTATTATAGTCTTTACTGAGTTGAGTTAAATAGAGGTCTTCTGAGGTTAAGACCTTTGAAGAGACGGGTTTGTCATCAGGACTGTACGAGCAGCGAGCTGATAGCACAGGGATGTGACGTCTTCTAGTTTTATACCATAAAGGAGCGAGATAATCCAACAATTGAAGGTATTCCAGTTGTTTATGAGTTTATAGACGTGTTACTGAACCGTCTAGTTGCCACCTCAGCGGAGTGTGGACATTGTTATCGAGTTAAAGTATGATACAAGATTGAATGGGAAAGCCACACTATATGGTGCTTGTTGAGATATTGTACTGATAACTTGAAAAGTTTACTAAAACGGGTTTACCCTAGTGGGTTCCATGTTCTGTATTGACGACCTGACGAGTTAACTTCAAGAAGCAATTGTGTTTTCGGGATTCCTTTATGCTCAAGATATCCCTAGTCATGGATGAGAGAGCAACATGTGTATGAGATAACATCCCATACCCGTTATGGACACTACGAGTTTGTAGTGATGTCATTTGGATTGACGAATGTTTTAGTAGTTTTTATGGAGTTGATGAATAGTATCTTCATCGACTTCCTTGATTAGTTGGTGGTGGACTCCATGGATGACATGTCGGTATACTCTCATAGCAGAGATTAGTAGACCGATCGTCTGAGGACCGTTCTACAGATTTCGAGAGATAGAGGGTTGTATGCTACGCTCTCTAAGTGTAAGTTGAGATGCCAGTGGTAGCCTTTTTAGGCCATGTTGTCTCCACCAGTGGGATCATGGTTGACCTGGCGAGAATTAAGTATGTTGTAACATGGGAGATACTAATGAACATTAATGAATACATAGTTTTCTCGGCTCAGCCGATTGCTACCAATGCTTTGACGAAGGATTTTATATGATTATGTATTCATTTGCGAGTCTTTTGGGAAGACCACCCTAACTACGTGATGAAAGCAGTGTGTCTATGTTCTGAAGAGTTGAGGAGACATTTGACCTCTGCTTTCATTCTGTTGTAGTTAGAAGATTTTTGGGATCCCGTGATTTACGGTGATACATCCCAGCTAAGTCTGAGATGTGTATTACTACAGAGGAGTAGGCTTATTGATATGTGTGTTTATAGCTAAGAACGTATGATGAGCACTACCCGACTCATGATTTAGAGTAAGCAGTGGTAGTTTAAGCCTTTAAGTTTTGAAGACCTTACCAGTGTGATCTTTATGTCAGATTTCTATAGATCATAGAAATCTGAAGTATATTTTATGCAATAGGGGTTGAATAACCGTCAGTGTTAAGAGTTTAAGTTGATCAAGACTTTGACTTGAAGATTCCATATCATTCAGAGAAGTTGAACGTTGTCGCCGATAACTTGAATGGAAAGACGCTCCAAGAGAAGATGATTGTGAGACTGATAGTTCAGCCTCAGCTTCAGAGAGATCTAGCTTGGCTAGAGTTGGACAATCAGTTCCTTGATGAGGATACCCAGTTATACCTCATAGGTTCTAACTGGTCTGTTGGATGAGGTCCAACAGAAGCAGGAGACTTGCCCGACCTGGACAAGGTTTAAAGAAAGGATGTCTTGTACTGACTACTGAGGCACCATAGTTCTCCATGGGAGTAGATGGACTGATGAAAAATCATGACCGCTTTTGTGTACCTGCTGATGCAGATGGAGACAGAATATTACAGTATACCCACTGTACGCCTTATTCAGTACATTCAGGTATGAGTAAGATTTACCACGAGATGAGACGATTATATTGTGTGAAGCCAATATAACCAGAATTGTGATACAGTGTATGACCTGTCAGCAGGTCCAGATAGAGTATTTCCGATCTAGAGATAAGCCCCACCCACTACTAGTGCAGTAGTAGAATTTGGGAGGACATCTCTATGGACTTTGTTATGAGATTGTGACCCAGTAGAAGATTGATGTTATCTGGATTGTTGGTAATAGATTAGTGAAACTAGCATGTTTCATTTCTATCAGAAGGACGTGGCTAGTGAATGAATTGGCTGAGGAGTACACTATACCGATAGTGAGACTCCATGGTATACCGAGAACGATCCTTTCTGATCGAGATGGATGTTTTTACTTTGAGATTTTGGGCAGTAGATTCAGACTGCTATGGGGACGAGTCTTTACCTCATGACTACACTTTACCCCCTGACAGATGGTCAGTTAGAGAGGATCATCTAGATCTTAAAGATCTATTATAAGTTGTAAGTTGAATGGGAAACATGGATGGTTATATTACCTTCCATTAATGAGTTTATTATATAACAATGAAGGACGTGCATCTTTCTGGGATGGCCCTATGAGGCAATACATAGACATAGATGTCGTATATCCTTATGCTAGAAGTGATCTAGTAGTAGTAGTGGAATAACACCTGACCAGATTCAGGATTTTATAGTTCAAGTAACGTTGATTGAAGGAAGAATGCTGGCTGTACAGAGTCGCCAGATATTATATGTAGATAAGAGGCGTTAACCTCTAAAGTTCAAGTGAGAGTTCATGTCCGGATGGAGGTATCTCAATTGTGAGACGTTAGTTGTGTATTATGGAAAGGGGAACTGAGTTTCCAATATGTCGGTTACTTGAGAACTTGATCAGTTTTGTGAAGACAACATGATGTTTAGCTTTGCCTCTGAGATTAGAGGATATTCACCCAGTGTTTCATATGTCTCAACTGAGGAAGTATATATCAGACTCGAGATACCTTGTGAGTTACGATGATTTGGTGGTTGAGTCCAACCACACTTTTGTTGAGCATTCGATTACATTCTTGGAATGAGATATGAAACGCTTGCATTCGAAAGACATTCCCATATTGAGGATATGATGGTCGAGATGAAGACCTGAAGAGGCTATGTGAGAGACTGAGGATAGCGTCCTGAGGAACTATCTAGAGTATATGTTAGGACATACCCATTTGTGGGAGCACGAGTATATCTTAGTGCTATCTTGATGAATGTTGTTCTTATGTGCTTATGTGCTTATATGCCTTGATGTGTTATTCTATGCTAGTTGTGATGTGATTTATGATCTTAGTAGATCTTGATGTGCTAGCGTGATGTATGCTATAGCTGGAGATGATTACTTCCTCCACGCTACCCGAGTATGATCATATTTATAGCTGGAGATGGTTCTTTCCTCCATGCTATTTGAGTGGGATTAGGATTCAGCTGGAGATGGTTCTTTCCTCCATGCTACCTTGATGGACATAGTTCAGTGGAGATGTGATTCCTCCATGCGATATATATGTTTATGGGTTGGCTAGAGACGTATTTCCTCTATGCATGTGATATGTTTTGGCTAGAGATGTGCTTCCTCTATGCCTTGTGATGTGGTATGGCGAGAGACGTGATTCCTCTACGCCTTTGGGTAGCGTTATGGCCCTGTTTCCCGGAGTGATGATTCCTCCATGTTTATACTTGAGGTTATAGATTGTTATAGGTTGTGATCTTTTGAACGGAGATGTGATACCTCCGATAGAAAGAGTGAGAGTTATACCTCGGCGTATGGGTCCGAGAGGATTTGGGAATTGTTCAAGTTTCGGGACGAAACTTTTTTTTAGGGGTGTGTAATGTAATAGCTAGGATTTCCGAATTCTAATTAATGTTGATTAACTTAATCGTTGATAGTAATTGACATATAACTCGCGAAGATTTCACAAGTGATGAGTATGAGTCCCACCGTTATGTTCCTCGCGTAATTTTGGACGTTTGGGGAAATTTTTACTTTTTCCCCCGGGTAATTATTCTTACCCTCCGGTGTTATTTGGAGCATTTGGGAGCTCCAATTAATAAAAATGCAGTTGAGAGAAATGATCAGGACATCGGATATGTCTTAGATATGAAATAACATGGAGAGGCAAAACGGCCAAAAGAGTCGCTATTTCGTTTCTTAACAGCTAAGAAAGACGGCTTAGGAATACACGTTTTCCGAGGCAGTTGTGGAATAATAATCCCTACAATATTCCAGATTTAATGTCCCAATCTCGAGAAGTTTGGAGAAAGAGGTTCGACCCGCCTTTGGATCGGTTAAAGGATAATTATCGACTTTACTAAAGGATAATTATCGTCTTCACTATAAATAGCGGAAAATTCTTTATTAATTCATTTCATTTCACGTTTCCTCGTAAAAACTCTGATTTCTCTCAACCTTCAAACTCAGATCTACTCTCCGTTTCTAATCCGATTTCAATTCCGTTTGAGTTTCTGGATTCCTCTCTTCATTCTCTTCATAACGGTACCGAGTTTCTGCATTTCCGAGTATATGGAGGGCTGGTCGAGCATATATGTCACCAGGACGGTTCCGTCGCTCAGATTCCGATGAATTTGATACTTTCCATGCGTAGCCTGCGTCGTTGTGATTCCGAATCTTCTTTCAGATCGTCAATCGGGTTAGTAACGAAAAAGTTATGAATTTATTCGTTTTCCGTACTGCGATTTGGCCTAAATTGACTTTAGGCTTGTCAAAATGGACAATTAGAAATTCCATTATGGTCGTTATATTATTCTGGTGATTATGGGTTCTTGTTTGATGAAATCTGATGACAGGGGGTTTAGAAATTGCCTGCGGGCAAAACGTTATTCTGGCGAAATCTAATTAATTAATTAAAGGTTAATTAATTAAATTAGGATTAAAATTGAGATTGAGGAATGTTGATTAGATACTACCTTGAGATTTGAGAAATTGTGAGTTATGTTGAGATATTGAGGTTTAGTTGGTTGTGAGGCTCATAGATTGAGTATGATCCTTATGGATCCCTTTGGGTCTAGGTGTGACCCCTTTGATGAATAGAGGTTGATATATCTCCTTATACCTTTTTATAGGCCGTGTTGTCCCTCCAGTGTAGAGGTGATCGTGGTTGATTTTGTACGAGGTTGAGGTAAGTCCGTAGGACTTACTTAGCTACCATCCCTATATTGGGTGTTTGCATGAGTGGTGTGTGCTTTATATGTTTGTTGTGATATCATGAGTTGTCGTTTTTATCGACCTATGTTCTATTGACTGCCCCACTGCGTGGCTGTGATAACCTTTCTCTTTCATCCCGCCGTGGAGTCTGGGAGGTTCTCTGATGTCAGGCCAGACTGGTTTACAGGAAGGGCGCAATCCACTCCCATAGGGTACACGGATTGTGTGACCGATACTCGTACAGCTGGACATTGTACTCAGAGGCGGGGATGTATCGGTCCTCGTGTCACATACTTTCATCTATCTATATATATACGGTTTTTGAGTGAATAATTATTATATAAAGATAATAAATGGGTAAATGTGTGATAGCATGCTGATGTGTTTATCTTTCATGATTGTGCTTGTGCTTATGCATTACCTCATATATGTATGGTTAGCTAACGGTTTCATACCGTGTTGTAGATGTTTACAGGTTAGGCGCTACTGGGTGATCTGGCAGGGTGACAGGCCGAGGACTCTCGTACATTAGGTGGTTGGTTTGGGTTTGTTGTGTTCCCCTCCTTCGTGAGGATGTTCTTTCGTACCTCCTGTGTGAGGTTGTCGTTTTATATACTCGGCTATGTTGTTGTTTACTTTGGGTTGTACAGATTATACTGTTTTATGTATTTGTTTTATATCTGTCAGTGCCATGTTGTAAGGTCCAGTGAACTTGTTGTCAGGCTAGGGTCAGGATCCATTGTGAGATCCTAGCCCAATGTGGCATCCCGAGTCCCGCGGATTCGGGGTGTTACAGCTCAATCCGACTTTGGCAAGACACAAACACCCGGCTATATGAATGGTGCCGAGTTACTCATCGTCATGATTGACTTCCCCAATCCTATTGATTCTATTCTTTGAATGCAAAAATTTTCTTTCATGGCCCTCCCACATCAAACATGCCAATTATCAACTCCTCCAAATTCCCGGATAGGTAAGGGAGGTAATTACTTTCATTGTGGGGCTAAGTGATCAAAGAAAGAAGAAAGAAAATCGAATTGCCTTAATCATTTCAATAAGAAGTATAAGAATTCATCATGTGATTCCAAGCTCAATTTCTCAATATGATTTAGATAGAACTTTCACATTATGAAACTTCCAAGAAAGGATAAACAACACATTTAATTTCTTTTAAATTCATTATTCCGTTTAAGTATAGAATTGTCATAAAAAAATTCATTCCACAAGTAAGAACTATCATAGAAGTCATCTCTAGTCTTAGAAGCACAAGAATTCTTTCAAAATTTTCAAAATTTTACCAATTTTTATGGGTTTTTCAAACTTTTTCATGCAATGCAATAATGAAAAGTGTGACTATGAAAATAAAACATGCAAAGTGTTATGGATAGAAGCAAGCAAATGTAGTAGAGTTATTACAACACATAGTCACACCCCACCCCATACTTAGAACATACATTGTCCTCAATGTTCGAAAAAGAAATAAAGAAAGGATAAACCAAGACGAACTAAAACGATTAAGGTTGTGACACTCGAAATCGAAATAGAGGGTGATGAGTCTCACTACTACCTAGAAAAGGATAAACCAATACTAGATTAAAGCTAATCTTTAACCTTGGATCAAAGTAAAAGCAAGGTTCGTAAACTGGGGTAAATCACGGCCAGATCTTGAGAACCACGGCCGTGGAACTCCAAGAACAACCCGTGATTTGGATTCGTCGACGAGGTCTCTCTAACTCTTAGGGTCCAATCAATTTACGATCGATCTATCATCATCTAAGCCACAACTATCAACCCTTCACCTTAGAATTGCTAAAGGGTTTTAGCCAACAATCATTGTCATGATATCAATATTCAAATCAAAGGGAATAAAATATGAAAACCCTCGAATACTTAATAAAACTTCAAAACCAATTCTCAAATCCGAACACAAGAAGTGATAATCAATGGATTCAGAATAAAGAATACAAAACCTCACAATGAACTAAGATAAGTATGAAGAACATATTCACTCATCGGGAGTTGAATAACCGCCAGAGGAGATGGTTGGAGCTGATAAAGGACTTTGATCTAGAGATCTTATACCACCCAGGGAAGGCAAATGTGGTAGCTGATGCTCTCAGTAGGAACACTCCCGGGGAGACGGATATCCAGTTTCCGGATTGCAACAACCATTTATCTACCTTGGAGGTGTTACCTGATTTGTTGGTAGAAATCCGACAAAAGCAAGAGGGTTGCCCAACTTTGACACGGATCCGAGACAGGATGTCTCGAGGAGAGGCACCTGAGTTTGCAGTCAGGGTTGATGGAGTTTTGAGACGCCAAGAGCGAGTATGTATGCCCTCAGATCGAGAGCTGAGACAGCGGATCCTATAGGAGGCTCACTCTACACCTTACTCAATGCATCCTGGTGCGAGTAAAAAGTTTCATGATATCAGACGCTCTCTTTAGTGGGGAGGTCTAAAGCCTGATGTAACGAGATATGTAGCTCAGTGTGCGACTTGTCAGCAGGTCAAGATCAAGCATCATCGACTAGGAGGAGAGCTATACCCACTTTCCGTCCCTCAATGGAAGTGGGAGGCATCTCAATGGACTTTGTTACCGGTTTGAGACTGAGTCAAGGCTTTGACGCTATCTAGGTTATATTAGATCGACTGACAAAGACCGGACGTTTCATTCCTATCAAGGAAACGTGGCAGATAAGTCGATTGATAGAGGAGTTACAAGACAAATAGTGCGACTTGATGGAATACCTAGGACTATAGTCTGTGATAGAGAAGAACGTTTCATTCCTATCAAGGAAACGTGGCCGGTAAGTCGGCGCGGACCATCAAGACTCTGAAGGATATGTTGAGAGCCTACGTGTTAGATTAGGGACAAGTTTGGCTAGATCACCTTCCCTTAGTGGAGTTTTTGTATAACAACAGTTGGAACGCATCGATCAAGATGACTCCTTATGAGGCTTTATATGGGCAGAGATATCATACAACGTTATGTTGGGACGAGCCGAGTAGTGGTAGCGGAGTAGCACCTGAGTAGATACAAGATGATATGGCTCGAGTAGCGGTGATCCGGGAGAGAATGCTAGCATCACAGAGTCCCCAGAAGTCTTATGCAAATAAGAGGCGCAGATCTCTAGAGTTTAGCATTGGAGCTCAGACATTGCTATAAGTATCCCCAACACAAGGTGTTAGACGTTTCAGCGTCAAGGGGAAGTTGAGTCCTAGATATGTCGGACCTTTCGACATTTTGGAACGAGTTGGTGAGGTAGCATACAAACTTGCTTTGCTACCAAGACTAGAGGGTTTTCAGCTCGTCTTCCATGTGTCTCAGTTATGGGAGTACATACTAGACCTAAGGCACATCGTCAGTCACGAGGATCTAGTGGTCGAGCCAAACTATACGTTCGTAGAGCACCCGGTAGCTATCTTAGAGCGTAGAACGAGACGCTTGCGATCGATGGACATACCGATGATGAAGATTTAGTGGTTGATACGAGGAGAAGATGAGGTAACTTGGGAGACAGAGGATAGTATCCAAAGGAACTATCCAGAGTTTTATGTTGAGTTTGATTTACCTATATTGTAGATGTTGGAGATTTAGTTTTCGTTGTTGAGTTGTGCACGCTCTTGTGACGTTTTGAGTTCCGTGCCCCAAGTGGGAATATATGAGTTGAGTTTAGTATTTGTACGTTTTTGTTGTGTGTTCTTGTGGTTTGTGACAAGTTTCAGGACAAAACTTCTTTGTAGGGGGGATATATCAGTTGTGCACGCTTTTGCGACTTCACGAGACAAATAGTGCGACTTCATGGAGTACCTAGGATTGTAGTCTCTGACAGAGACGGAGGTTTCATTCCTATCAAGGAAGCGTGGTCGGTAAGTCAGCGTTGACCATCCAGACTCTTAAGGATATGTTGAGAGCCTGTGTGTTAGAATGGGGACATGTGTGACCAGATCACCTTCCCTTAGTGGAGTTTTTGTATAACAGTTGGAACGCATCGATTAGGAGGACTCCTTATGAGGCTTTATATGGACAGAGATGTCATACACTTTTATGTTGGGACGAGCCAAGTAGTGCTAGCGGAGTAGCACTTGAGAAAATAAGATGATATGGCTCGAGTAGCGGTGATCCGGGAGAGGATGCTAGCAGCATAGAGTCCCCAGAAGTATTATGCAGATAAGAGGCACAAACCTCTAGAGTTTAGCATTGGAGCTCAGGTATTGCTAAAAGTATCCCCAACACGAGGTGTTAGATGTTTCGGTGTCAAGGGGAAGCTGAGTCCCACATATATCGGACCTTTCGAGATTTTGGAACGAGTTGGTGAGGCAGCATAAAGACTTGCTTTGCCACCGAGACTAGAGAGTGTTCACCTCGTTTTTCATCTGTCTCAGTTACGGGAGTACATACTAGACCCAAGGCACATCGTTTGTCACGAGGATCTAGTGGGTGAGCCAAACCATGCGTTCGTAGAGCACCCGGTAGCTGTCTTAGAGCGTAGAACGAGACGCTTGCAATCTATGGACATACCGATGATGGAGATTCAGTGGTCGATGCGAGGAGCAGATGAGTTGACTTGGGAGACAAAGGATAGTATTCAGAGGAACTATCCAGAGTTTTATGTTTAGCTGGATGTACCTATGGCATAGATATTGGAGATTTAGTTTTCATTGTTGAGTTGTGCACGCTTTTGTGACGTTTTGAGTTTCGTGCCCCGAGTGGGAATATATGAGTTGAGTTTAGTGTTTCTACGTTAATGTTGTGTGTTCTTGTGGTTTGTTACAAGTTTTGGGACAAAACTTCTTTGTAGGGGGATCTGATGTAAGACCCAGTTTTTGCATTCACCGCCCCTGCGATGAAGGGAGCCGCCCCGGCGGTAGGGCGAACCGCCCTTGTGGTTTGACCACAAATCGTGCCGATCTGATTTTTTTGTGCGTTTTATTTCTTTCCATAGATAGAAGATCCGATCTTCTATCTTATGGGCCGACTTTCCTATGATCTCTTAACCTTAAAGACGTCCTTCCTTTTATCTTTCCAACCCTTTTCTCTACATTCCCTCTTTCTCTTCCTTTTTCCGTTTCTTGCATACATTCTTCTTCAACCTCGAAAGTTGTAGCCTTTCTTCTTTGTGATCTCTTGCTGGACATGTAAGTCTACTCCTTCTTTGTTTCTCCCTCACGTTCATGAGTTGTTGCATGCCTTTTCCTTGTGTTTCGCTTTCTTCTTTCGTTATTCCTTTCATTCTTCACAAGAATCAAGTTTGAGCCTTGATTCTTGTTGGCCTTCCCATTATTGATTCATTGATGTTCACATGCTCCCTTGGTTGAGTTGTGACACGTGTGTGTTAACAGAAGCAAACTTTGGCCTTTGTTGAGTTCCTTGTTGTCGAAGGAGTCGATAGTTGTATTTTGTACCGTAACCGCCCGCGCCTCTATCTTACCGCCCCCACGCCTCTGTCTGTCAGCCCCCGCGGTCCTTTTGCAGTAACTCCTGTTGTTGGTGTGTTGCTTCCTTCCTTGCTTCCCTCTTTCCTTCCTTGAGTTACGTTGGATGTTGTCGGCCCTTGGTGATTTGTAAGACTAAGGTTGAGACCTTAACTTGTGGAGATCTCTTAGTTATTATTGAAACTAGAAGTTATAGAGTTCTAGCAATTGCTTCATTCCTGATTCGTTATGACTTGTTGAGCAGGCTTTCCGTCCTTCTTTATTGAGGGAAACTGAGTTGTTTGTTGACCTTTGAGTTTACCTTCATCTGAGGTAAGTCCCCTGGACTTACTTAGCTTCATTCCGTATATTGATTTGAGTGTATTTGCTTGTTCGCGTTCTTTATTGTTATAACAGATAACCGAACTAGGATTGACCTTTATAACCGTAATTGCCCCAAGTGCATGATAATCGGGTGGTGACGACTTGTCTAGTTCTACATGATATTAGGAGGTGCTCTTGCAACCCATGCCTGCAGGTAATGGATAATACTGATCTATTCCTGTTGGTAGACGGAAGCGGAGGCGAGTTTCGGGATGCCTTGTGTGACAATATAAGTTGAACTAGTAATGGATAACTTAATGAAAGATAATAACCGTTTGTGTGAGAGTATGCTTTGTGTTTACCTTTCTTATGTGTCTTGTATCTTTACTATCTTTCTTATATCTAGAATGTTACCTAACGGTTTATACCGATGTTGTAGATGTTCCGTAGGTTAGGGATGCTGCTGACTGATTTGGATGGTGTGTTCATCCGGGGTTCCCGTACATTATAGGACGGGATCGGGTTTATATTTCAGTTGTTGTTCTTTCCTTTGTTTTGAACTCGATTGTGAGTCTTTTACGCTTCCCTTTGCTATAATCTTTGGTTTTATTATAAGTTTTAGTTTTCATTTATTTTGCCTTGTTGTAAGATTCTTTGTGTCGTTGCTACTTTGAGGGTCGGGACCCATTGTGAGGTCCTAGCCCGTAATGCTTCAAGTTCCCAAAATATGGGGTGTTACACTAATTATAACTTGAGTTGGGCGATGTGTTATTTAATTAAGACCCAAGTGTATGTATAACGGGTCGTGGCATCACTTCACAGCTTTGACATGAGTGTGGGAGGTTCTCCGCGGCCTATCCAGACATATTATTTGGGGAGATGCATCAAACCACACCTGTTGGTGTACAGGGACGTAGGCGGAATTCAGAAGACTCTCGTGCCTCAAAATAAGTTTAATTAGAAGTGAATAACTTAATGGAAGATGATAAACATATTTATATGTATCCATGATGCATGTTTTATTTCAGTAATGATGTGTGTGTGTGTGTTATTGTAGTTCTTCTGATATTTTGTTTGATAGATAATAGTTTTAGCTGATGTTGTTGATGCCTTATAGGATATGGTAGTTGCAGAGTGATCCGGACGGGAGTGGTCAACCAGGTTCCCCATACGTTATAGGATGGAATTTGGGTTTCTATATTTCAGTCTTCTTATTATTGCACTTGTGGTTTCGGATTGTTGGCAGGTTAGGGTGAGGACCCATTGTGAGGTCCTAACCTGTAGCGCCTCGAGTTTTGAGAATTTTGGGTGTTACATTTATATCTATTACTCTATATTTGAATAGTTTTATATTTTTTAGAATATGTTTGAATAAGCGATTCTTAGATTTCCTTTTAGAGTATTTTGTTGAATTTACAGGATTGTACTAAAGAGGATCGTTTTATGCAAATTCTAAAGTTTGGGATGTTTTGCTAACTTTTACAAATACAAGAAAGGGTCTTTTATTTTATAGAATTATTTGAGTGTTTGAGATCTATTGGATAACCTTGTAATGTTGAGAAAAGTTAGGGTCATATTCGTAGTGGATTAATGTCCGGGCTAGTCTTGTAAATAAAGTCCGAATAGTCCATTCCTACTATAGAAGTATTTTTAGGATTTCCATGGATATAAGAATTTGTTAATGAGATGTGTTTACCGACTTGACTAGATAAATAAGGTCATATACGTGAGTGGATCAAGACGTTGTGAAATCGAGTCTACGATTGATTAAAGTAAGTCTTATGGACTTACTTAGCTAATTTTTCAACATTAGTCTAAGTTTTATGATAGTGGTGTGGGTCTTAATTGTTAATAATAACTTGAATATGTTGACGTTATTTTTCTTTAAGACCCAAGTATATGTTTATAAGGGTCGTGACACCTGAAGCACTCTGATCATGGTGAGGGTTATTGGAACTAGTCCATCATACATATATGGTGATATGCATAAAATTCACTCCACGCGTACACGGGGAAAAAGGCGGGAGGTCAGTAGATCTTCCGTGTCACAACATAAATTGAATTGTAAGTGAATCACTTAATGAAGATAATAAATCAACTTTGTTGTGAAAGCATGCTTATATATTTACTCATCGCTTATGACGTGTGTATGTGCTATTGCAGTTCTTATCTATGTGACATAGGTTATTATCTAATGGTTTTCATCACCTTGGTTGATAGAATTGTAAAAGATAGGAAGATGTTGAGTATTGAATCCGTGGACTAGCTGGATCGAGTTTTCTTCATGTCAATGCATTTGATCATGTAGTGAGAGTAACATTATGATATATATATATATATATATATATATATATATATATATATATATATATATATATATATATATATATATATATATGAACCTTTCTTAGAGTATGGAGTAGGGACCTATACTAACCGTATGATTATTTGTATGAATGGCCAAGATTAATCGTTGTATAAGGTAATATTGAAATAGTTATTGGTCAGGATATTGTATTGCCCAAAATAGAATTACAGTAATATATTCGAAATATTTTACCAAATATTTAGAACGTTAATAACAATAAAATAGTACAAGTAACAATCTTTTTTTATTTTGTTTTAGAAACACATACATTACTTCTGTTTTTTTATGAACAGGCAATCCAAAAACACGACTCTTAGAGTATCCAACTTTGGCTCACAAGCCCTCCCTTCAATTCTATTACCAATTTGACAAAATAGAACTCTTTAGATTTTACACAGGAACGTTAGCCTGTATAACTTTTTTTTATTTTATAGATAATGCTCGTTAACGCATCAATGTAAGAAAACAAATATGTTACAACTTTTTTTACATAGGCTAAAACCGGTAACGATCATTTTTAAGTGGAAGTATCATTAAGGAAAAAAAACAAAAACAAAAACAAATTTTAAGCATTTTTAACTATCGTTAAACAGATTTAACGAATGTTATGGGAAAAAAATTATGATCGTTAAATAAATATTTTTTAACTGACGAACAGTAGCATGCGCTAACGATCTATATTCCATTGTTGAGATTTATTTTGTTCATATTTGTTGAAATAATTATCCATAAATGAGATATTTTCTTTCCTAGTATAACAATCTATTAACTTCTAGTGGATATAATAAGATCAATATGGTGAAACTTCCCTATTAACTTTTATTGTGCATTTTTCATCAATGACATTCATTATTTAATATAACTCCCAAAAAACGCTTAATTATAGGTTTGTAGCTAGAACTATTTTGATCTATCTTGGAGGAGTGTTGTGTCAGTTTTAAAGGGTGTTGTATCTTTAAAGTATCGTTTCAATCTTTGCATGTTCACCTTGAATTCTTCTCCTAGCTCATTCTTGATGATGTTTGTTCCATGGGAAAGACGTGGTCAACATGGAATGGTCCGCTCCACCTACATTTAAGTTTTCTTGAAAAAGACTTAAACGTGAGTTAAAGAGTAATACTTTTTCACAAACATTTAAGTCCTTCGGTAATAGCTTTTTGTTATATCACCACAAATCTCAGACTCGAGGTGCTACGGGATAGGACCCCACAATGTGTCCAGACCCTAACTCAACAACAATATTACTGGATCTTACAACAAGGCGTCGACGATAAACCATAGAAATTCAATATCATAGTATGCAATGTCAAATAAGGAAAACGACTCTCAGCCGAGATACAAGGAAATATCTAAAATTCATGGATAAACTAATAGAGTCTATTAAACAAGTAAACCCACACCCGTCCTAACACGTACGGGGACCCCGGCTGACCACCTCCTCCGAATCACTCGGCAGCTTCCTATTAAAGTCCATCTTATTCAATCATAAGTGTGACACGAGAAGTCTCAGATTCTCTCCCTC
The DNA here is from genome assembly GCA_033239125.1 of Fagopyrum homotropicum. Taxonomy (NCBI): domain Eukaryota; kingdom Viridiplantae; phylum Streptophyta; class Magnoliopsida; order Caryophyllales; family Polygonaceae; genus Fagopyrum; species Fagopyrum homotropicum. The sequence goes on from BSWB01000005.1 coordinate 52,559,916, forward strand.
GGACTTTTATCCAACCGGAGTGGTTCGGCGCACCGATCCGTATACCATATGGAGTTGATCGGTACCCTCCTAGTATATCCAAATCTGGTCCAGTCACGAAGCACCTCCCAGACTCCCTCGGAAGAACTGGACAAGTGACCACCGTACTCATAGGCCAATATATAGGTCGGTATGTACACAACACAACATCATACACCACTCAAACATCAACCACTATCTAATAAAAAGCTAAGTAAATTCTACGGACTTACACAACTCGATCTGAACTCACCCCTCAAAGCCTGATATAAGTCAAGACAATGGGTTACAATCACAGCACAACCATATGAACCTGTATCCAAGCAGTTTTCTATCTAAAGCAACTTCAACGCACTCGGAAAACATCCTAAAACTAGCCCACTACAGGGGATTTTCTCAAGATTTTCTAGGCCACATATCATGATACTACATCATGCTCAAAGGGTACAAGGAAGGAGGGAAGCCATACCACAAGAACACACTTAAGTCAGAAGAGCGACTTAAGTGTCTTACTGGAGAAAAACTATAGCCGCGGTGGTGACGATACGCAGGGGCGGCAAGCACACAAAGGCTGCACCCCCGGCAGGAGCAAGGCGCGGGGGCGGTGAGGCACGGTCGTGGGATAATGCAGGTGCGGGGCGGCCCTGGCGACAGCGAACTCCGTCTTCTCTTCTTTGACTTTGATTTTCTTTCTTCTTCTACCCTACTTGTAATCCCGTGTATACTCAGACCATTCTCTAAGAACCATTCAACAACTCAAAGGAATGCAAAGGAAGGAAGTTACCCTTCTTCTTCGACGCGATTGAAGAAGGAAAAAAATGATTCTTCCGGGATCCACAAAGACAACGCCCTTCGTAACTTGTTGTAGTTCGGTGAAGACATATAATACAATGCTGCTAGTGGCAAAAAGAGGAATGAAAGAAGTGTAACACCCCAAGTTCTGGGAACTCGAAGCGCTACCGGCTAGGACCGTACAATGGGTCCCGACCCTTAGAGTAGTAGCAGCAAACAGATCTTACAACAAGGCACAGACGAATGAAAACCAAAACTCAATATAAAACCAAAGGTTTTACAAAGGAAAACATAAAAGACTCGCAACCGAGTTCAAAACAAAAGGGAAACAACAAAAAAAACAAAAACCTCATCCCGTCCTATAATGTACGGGAACCCCGGCTGACCAAACCATCCGGATCACTCAGCAGCATCCTGTGTAATATCCGTAATTTTAATTCCGGTTAATTACGAGTCAAATCGGATTTCGATCCATTGACTATTTCCCATTTTATCTAACATTTCATCCTCTACAAATTTTATTATTTTATGTAGAATCTAATTCACATAAAATGATAGAATTATACCAAACCCTAGTTCTTATAACTAGTTCTTAATAACGACTTTTGACGAAACCATGACAAAGCCATGGCGAGGCCATGACGAAGCCCGACAAGCAGTTGACAAGCCACTCCTAGCCTTATTTTTGCTTCATCCCACCTTCCTTCTCATCTTATTCCAGCCTTGCTTCCGCCAGCCTATGAGTGCAAGCCCAAATAACACTTACTTCAACCCACTATTTGACTCCTGTTGTTGTACGTTGGCCAGCAACCAAGGAAGGCCCAAAGATAGCGGCCCACCAGAAAGGAGCTTACGTCCACAAAGGATGTTGAGCTGGAGGGAAGTAGAGCTTCAACTTCAGCCTCCGGAAATCACGCTGCAATTTGAGCAGTTGCTTCCCTTGTGCAACCACGTCCATCTTCACGTCCACATTCATCGACACACCCTAGGATTTCCTACCTTCTCAGTGTGACGAAATCCTCGCCTGAACCAATGGCAGCACCTCCCTTCCCTGCCCATCCGTGGAAACAACAAGCAAACCCTGTGTTGGGCGTCTCTCCCTCCTCGCAACACTCGTAGAGACTCCGCTGTAAGCCTTCTGATCTTCCTCCATCTCCACTCTGCTACACGAATCTGAGCGAGATTGTCACGTACAGTAGGCATGAGTCGATCTGATGCCATCATACGAGCCACACATTCGCACCAGTACACCCCTCCAAGCAACAACGTTGCAGCTTCTACACGTCCAGATCGGCACCTTCTGCATAGAGTCGTAGCACCAGTGGCTCGCCCTCCTCTCTGTCGACTTCAACACGCTACAGTTGAGCCCTCCTTTTCACCCTTGGTCGAGTGTACAACTGAACTCACAGCAGTAACGAGAATGGTCCTGTAATTTCGAGTTTTTGCGAAATGTCAAGCAGTGATTTTTGAGTCCAAGTTTGGGTAAGTTAGACTTCTTCTTTTTGGCTGATTTTCGGATATGTCTTAGTCGGTATTGCATAGTACATCATACTAAAATTTTAGAGGAATCCATGTTACAGTTTGAGAGTTATGGTGTTTCAAAGTTGACTCCTCATACAGTTTTTATAAATGTGTTGAATGCTGAGAAAAACAGCATATGATGCTGTTTTGTGAGATAGTTTTGATTAGACTTTTGATCTCTGTTGGACTTGAATTTTGGATATAATATAGTTGGCATGTTGTTGTAGAACATATTAAAATTTGGGATGAATCCAGCAAGTGGTTTAGGAATTATGATTTTTCAAAGTTGAGACCTTAAACAGTTTTCTAGATGTTGCTGAAATTGCAAAGTGTTGGAAATACCTGGGTTGTTCAGTCATGTTTGAGCTTAAGTTTGAATATCTTAGAAACATAATCCACCGTTCAGTTTTTAGTATGTTATAGAGTGTCATACAAAGTTTAACATATCAGAAGTTGAGACCGATCCAACGGTCGGATCTGGATCCATAGGAGCTCAAAGTAGGCTAGTTGAGCTGTTTGGGAAAGAACTCAGAATTTGGCTAAGTATAGATTTCTGGATTTTGGAACCATCTTTGTAGATTTTTGTAGGAGTTGTTATTGAATGTTTTTGAGAGATCTTTGCTCCTAGAACTAGTATGCATATCATAGAAGACCTAAAGATTTATTTCGGAATTTTTATATTTTTATCTGAGCCTCGTATCTTAAGTAAAAGTCGGACCTTAGCGACTTTTTATGAAAGTCAAGAATGTAGTTAACTCTTCTAAATCTTTAGCAAACTTTCCTTTGAGAGTTTGAGTGTGGTTTTGAGTTCCAAAGAATAGTTTGGAACTTTGTTATGGAATTTTATAAAGTTTCGAGACCAGGGGTAAAACAGTCATTTATCCGTATAAGGGTATTTTGGTAATTTAGCTGATGATAGAGTTAAATATCTTAGAAGTCAGAGACTTCTAATTAAGTGGGATATATTATTGATCCACTTGCCTTTTATAACAGGCGGTTGAGTTCCTGCGGTTACAAACCGATTCGAGATAACGAGATTATGTTTGAATTCAGGTAAGTCCTTTGGGCTTACTTAGCTATCTTCTCGATATGAGTGTGAATAATGGTAGTGGTGTGTGAATGAGATGTTTATAGTCGTACTTAGTAGTAATTATACACCGACCAATACATTGACCTAAGAGTAACGGGCGGTGGCATTCTGCTCAGTTAGCCTGAGGGCGCTGGGGGTTTCTTTAGGGACTAGTCCACACTCGGTTTGTAGTGATGCTACCGGCGGAGGTAAGCTAGACCTACACCCAATTGGATAAGGAACGTAGGCGAGAACTCTTAAGATTTCTCGTGCCACAACTGTAAAATGAAATAAGGTGACTCACTTAATGAACAGATAATAACCGGTTTGTGTGTCAGCATGATGATTGTTTTATGTTATCTTGAGTGTGTTTGTGCTATCCTTATTCTGCTTATATTTGGATTGTTAGCTAACGGTTTATCCGTGCTGTAGATTTGTAGAGATAGACAGTTGCAGAGTGATCCGGAACGGATGGTCAGCCGGGTCCACGTACTCATTAGATGGGGACGGGGAAGTCTCCCTTACAGCATGCATGTTATGTATATATATATGTTTTGTAAGGCTGTCACATGTGTACATTCATACAGTAAAAATATTATGTTTTGAAATTGGTTTAAGTACATTTGTGCCTTGTTGTAAGATCCAAGTAATGTTGTTGTTAAACCAAGGTCGGGACCCATTGTGAGGTCCTAACTAGTAGCTCCCCGAGTTTTGAAACTTGGGGTATTACATCCTGAACCTGCGGAACATCTACAACGACGGTATAAACCGTTAGATAAAATTCTAGATACTAGCAAGAGCGTAAAGGCACAAACACACATAAGGTAAAGAAAACATATAGCATGCTTGCACAGAACTGGTTATTATCTTTCTTAGGTTATTCATTACTAATTCAACTTCTTTTGTCACACGAGAATCTCCCGAAACTCGCCTCCGCTTCGGTCTACCAATAGGAATAGATCAATACTATCCATTACCTACGGGTCTGGGTTGGAAGAGCACATTCTAGTCTCCTATAGAATTAGACAAGTGGTCACCGCCCGGATATAATAAACTTGGGCCAGTTAAGGTTATAAAGGGTGAATCCTAATCCGGTTATCCGTTATAAACAATAATAAACAACACAAACAAGCCAGTACAATCCAACTAATACGCGGAATGAAGCTAAGTGAGTCCAAGGGACTTACCTCACTCGAAGGCAACTCAAAAGCTCAGCAACAACTCAGAGAACACACAGGAAAAGCTCAGTTTCCCTCAGGAAAGGAGAAAAGAAAGCCTGTTCACACAAGCATCACGAATGAGGAACAAAACGGTTGCTAGAAGTCTATAACTTCTAGTCTCAATGATATCTAAGAGATCTCCACAAGCTAAGGGCTCAACCTTAGTCTAACAACATACTCAAGGGACAAGGGACAACCATAAGAAACTAGGAAAGGAACGAGGAAACCAAGGAAGGAAGCAACTCACAAGAATGGGAGTTACTGTAGAGGAAACCGCAGGGGCGGCTGATAGGGACACAGGGGCGGAGATGTGCAGGCGCGGGGGCGGCTGCATGAAAGAAAGCGTTGTCGGCTTTCTCTTCCACAGAACTCACAACAAGGGAAAGCAAAGCTCGAACCTTTGGCTCACACACATCAAGACTCAACTCCAAAGAGCCTGAGAACAACGATATATCAACAACAAGAAGCCAACAAGAATCAAGGTTCAAACTTGATTGTTGGAGGAGAAGAAAAGAATAGAAAGAAGGAGAAAACGAAAAGAAAGAAGGAAGCATGCTGCAGTACATGAACGTAAGGAAGAACAGAGAATGATGAACTTACACGTTCAACAAGTTCACAGGGAAGCAAGGAACGGCTGCAACTCTAAGGGTTGAAGACAAATGCAAAAAATGGGAAAAAGGAGGAAAATGCGGGAATATATAGAGACGGGCTGGAAAGATAGAAGGAAGGACGTTTAGGGTTAGAAAGAAGATAAGGAAACCGGCCCATAAGACCGAATATCGGATATTCAGTCTATGGAAGAAAGATCAAACGAACGAAAGAAAGATCGAGTACGATTTGTCGTCAGCCGCAGGGGCGGCTGACCGTGCCGCGGGTGCGGCCTGCCGCAGGGGCGGCACTCTTCACCGCGGGGCGGTGAAGGCAAAAGATTGGGGTCTTACAAGAAGGAGATGAAGAGAGAAGGAAGAGCAATGAAGAAGGAAAAAGGAAATAGGAGGAAGGAGAAGGAATCTCACTTACATAATCTCCCAAGGATAAAGAGCTCCAAAAGTAACAACAATAATCATAAAAGGAATAAGGGAAGGTAGGCTTTCAGGATATAAAAGATAGGTATTGTAATCGTCATTGTACGAATCAAAACGACGCGGCTCACTACTTAACCGCCCCCGTGGAAAACAGTGGCCGCCCCTGCGACACTCTATGGCCGCCCCCGCGGGTACTTTGTTCGGGGCCTATCATGAAGAGTCTTTGAACGGACGGTGTGTTACATTTGTCGTGTCATTTCTCTGCACGATCTTTGTAGACTTGAGCATTTATATAATCTGGGAGTCTCAATTCTTCAACCTCTTGTATGTCCAACAGTCGTTTTGACCAGCAACTATAAAATATCAATTTAGGCTTTTAATGGCCCAAAAGCACGTTGTTCTATTTTCACTAGAAGATGGCATGATTTTCCACAAATCAATTTGTAGGGAGTAGTGCCTAAAGATTTTTTGTATGCGGTTTGATATGCCCAAAGAGTGTCATCCAATTTCTGGGCCAGATCCTTGCGAGAACGGTACACAATTTTCTCAAGGATGCTTGGATTTGTCTATTAGAGACTTTAACACGTCCACTATATGAGGATGATATAGAGTAGCAATACAATGATTAATTCCATAATTCCTCATAAGATACTCAAAATTTTGTTAAATAAAATGTGATCCTCCATCACTTATCAAGGCTCAAAGAAATCCAAATATAGCAAAAATGTTAGTCTAGAGAAACTTAGCAATTTTTTTACCATTAGTGAATTTAGTGGCAACAGCTTCCGTCCATTTAGATAAATAATCAATATCAACTAATATATATTTATAAGGTCCATATTTTGTGAAAGACCTCATAAAATCAATACCCCATGCATAAAAAAGTTTAATTTCTAGGATGTCAGTTTGGGCATCTCATCTCAGTTGTAAATGGTTTCTGCACATTGACATTTATCACAAGAAATAATATAATGGTGAACATATTTACATAAGGTGTAACAACCGGAATTTTTTTCCTGGTGTTGTTATTGGAGTCACCGCGATCGTGCGATGTTGCCTACCCGCGGTCGCGCCTTGCAGTCGCGCCGCCGCACTCGCGGCTCTTGTTTCCCGTGGTCGTGGTGAAACAACAAATCGTGTATTATATTTTGTAACCGTCAGTATTTTCTTTCCTTTTCAGCTACTATCCGGATAATTGTCGTTCCTTCTTTTCTATCAGCCTGCGTCCTTCTCTAGAACCTAGACGTTCTACCTTTTTCCTTCCTCTCACATAAGTTTCTTCCCTTCTCTGCTGATGGACATAAATGTGGATAAGTTATTAGGATATAATTTTGATAGTCATAGTTGACCTAGGAATTAGGGACTTCTAAATGATGGATAGATGATTGATCTATGTGTCCTTATTATCAAGCGGTGAAGTTCATTCCTACGGGACTGGGAGTATTGATTAGTTGGGCTTACCTTGATACAAGTAAGTCTCTTGTTCTTACTTAGTTGGCTTTGTGCGTGTTGGCATAAACTGTGGTAGTGGTGTGTGCATTGAGTGCTTAATAACTATAACATGTGTAGGACAACCTTAATCATAATGTGGCCCAAGTGTATGTATAATGGGTGGTGACATCACTGCCCAACTTTGACATAAGACTATGAGGTTCTTTACGACTAGCCGAGACAGGTATATAAGGAGGTGCATCGGATCCAGTTCTGTTGCTATACGGGGACATAGGCGAGGTTCGGGAGATCCTCGTGTCAACATATGTTGAATTAGAAAGTGTATAGCTTAATAAAAGGTAATAAATGAAATTCTGTGTAATCATGATGAGTGTTTTATATCAGCATTGATGTGTATGTGTTGATACAGTTCTTCTAATATGTAGGTTGTTAGCTAACAGTTTTATCCGTCATTGTAGACGTCTTGTAGGATAGGGTCGTTGACGAGTGATCTAGATGAAGTGGTCAGACGGGTTCCCGTACATTATAGGATGGGATGTTGGTTTCTTTATTTCAGTTTGTCTTTTGCATTTTGGCATTACAAATTGTCGTACTGTGTAGTACTCGGCTGAGAGTCTTTTCTTTGATTTTGGATCATGACATTACTACATTATATCTATTTCTGTTTTACTTTATTTGTGTCTTGTTGCAAGATCCGGTAAAGTTGTTGTCAGGTTAGGGTCAAGACCCATTGTGAGGTTCTAACCCGTAGCGCGCCCCGATTTTGAGGTATTACATAAGGTATACCACCAAAGTCAATACTTTAAATTTTTTGCAGAAGTTTTGAGTGTCAGCATATGTCCACGTGTTTGTAGAGAATGGCAATGTTGGATAATACTTTCCACTTCATCCCTTGGGATACACATGCGTAAAATTCCATTGTTTCATTGTTTGAATAAGTATGGGTCGTCCTACTAGTATCCACTAACGTTATGTAAGAATTTATTCTTTTGATTACAACTTAATCCATCAAATAAAGTATTATAGACAATGAAATTTATGATATCGGTATACTAGGGAATATTAGAAAATATGTTAAAAAAGATACTTACAAGTTCAGAAGGTTCGTTGTCGAAGTCTGGTTTATCTAGCGGAAAAGATTCACTATTTTTTGTATCAATCCTTTTACTGATAATTTCTAAAAAAAGTGGTTTTGTAAAAATGTGTCTATAATGATGTGTAAAAATTGTATTCAGTGATGTGTAAAAATCTATTACAATGGTCGTTGAAATTTTGACTACTATATCATGCTTTTATGTTTGTAAGGATAGTATGTCTAGATTTGTACTTCTATCAATATAATGTCGTGTTTTATGGTTAACCCTAAGATAAAATATTTGAAAGTGATTGGCCATTGAATGTTCATGGACATGACATAGACATAATAAGGCCTTTAACCGTTCTCATGCTTCATAGATGGGTTCCCCAACAAGTTTAACAAAGTCTCAAAAAATTTTTACCTTAATTCCATCATTTTTCTTGATGAAAATATTTTCTACATGAATGCGTTATGAAGTTGCTCATAGGTGATAATGAAAGATGTGGACAGTGTTTTGTACTATTCCGTAGCATATTCAACAAGTGAAAACATAAAAACAAGTAATTGAATAGTCTCGGGTTATATTTCTTCCCGATGAAATCGTGCATTTATTCTACATTTTGGAGAAGAATCTTTGATGGGGGCCTGAAAAGGGTCTAGACATAAGAACTTTGATCATGCTTACATTTAACTCAATGTGATGGCCCTTGATGTTTGGAACTTAATCGTGGAAGTGGGTTATGGGAAAGGAGGCATCAATTGTTCGCTGAGCATTTGAGGTTGACAAACATGATGCACATTTATAGCTTCATTGGTTATTCTGGAAGAGTGAGCATATTTGTGATATCTTCGGCTAACAATGCTCTAGGGATAGTTGCATTGGTTGTGATTTCTGCGTTTAATATTATTGTAGTAGAGTCGTAATGATGCCATCGGATGACTAGTAGTTGCCATGTCTTGAACTCAAACACGGGAGTAAAAATATCAATTAGATTAGGATTTATGAACTAATTAGTCAAACACAATAGTTGTTTCCCAACAACGAAACCGACTTGATGAGGGTTGAAACGTGAGCCTCAAATCTCGCAAATATACAAGACCTGTTTGTCGTAAAAGGATCAGGATTGAACATTGGGAAAATGAGTAGTGGTTTGATAAATTAATTGTAAAAATAAAACACATGAAAGAAACAAAAGAAAAGAGATAATATTGGTCAAAATGATGAGATCGGTCGATCAAGGTGATGAGATCGGTTGATTAGGTCAGTAATGGAAGAATCACAAAGAAAAATCTAAAAAAACACGAAGGGAGGACAAACACAATATATCAGCTGACAAGAGATGGAAAATCGGCTGATTAGTATGAGAACGGAAGACACAATTTGTAGCAGTAAGAGAGAATTAAAGTATTTTTTACACCTTGATCCAAAATCACTAGAATATTAAAGATATCAATCATATAGCTCTCACATCATACGGTTAACATTTGAAAGATCAAATAGGATGAAATCAAATCTATAAGCAGCTCTCGCATCTTGCATTGAAATACTCTAAAGTACAATAACACATGAATTAAGACATATATTCATAAGGGCAAGGATCACTACTACTATCACATAATATTCATGCAAGTCAGGCTCTTCAGACCTTATAACGAGAGAATTTAGCAAGACATAACTTACAAAAACTTTCTTCTACTAATCGATGAAGAACAAGGGATTCGGTCGATCAGGGCATTGTGGTCAATCAATCCTTTAAAAGTCATCTCTAAACCTTTCGATTAAAAATTGGTTCCTTAATATAATGGGGGAAACACCTTATGTATATGAGAAGTTATAACATCGTCCTTCTAGGAATTGTGACTAAATCATATCAAACCCCATCGTTCTAAAGAAATGGTCATGAACTCTAAAAATAATGTGGAAATCATCCAATTTGTATGGGATGGTCAACCGATCACAACTTCTACCTCGAGCGATATTCGTATCTTCACTCTCGGATCTCAATCAATTCAGCCTTGACATCGACTTCCTTGATTGAAGAGAGAACCTTATGTGTTGTGGACATTCTTCAGCTGAACAATTAATTTTAACTCCGGAAAGGCCTAATTGCCCGCAATGTCATATGCATATGATCATGGAAGGTTTAACCAAATACTTAACAACAACCTCCCCCACATGGATACGGAATTGGATGTAATATATTTGTGTATTGAATTCACAGGGGCCACATCTGTTTGGATATAAATGGTAGTAATCACGCTAAGTAAAGGGAGATAAAGAGAAATGGATAGGAAAATATGTCTTCGAAAGGTTAAAAGAAAAAGAAAGCAATGATTGTAGTTGATAAGAATAAAGAGGGAAGCGATCTAACAAGATAGGTATCCCAGTATAATGAATTGAAGTAATATTACATACAAGAGACTCATAAACATTGATATATGAACAAAGCATACAACCATCTAAAAAATAGCCTTTCTCATTGACAAACAAAGACTGTGTTTTTCAACTCGTGTAGCCCTCAATCTGGCGGTTCGGTAAGTATAGGAAACCCTTTTAATAACTTAAAAATCCGGAAAAGATCAAGAGAAACCTTTGATTGTGGGTCTTCCATTAGAAAATGTACAAAGAGAGGAACTATGTACGATAGTTAGAAATGCTCGAGGTACAAATAAAATGTTACTCTCCAAACCAATTTCTTGTCAATAAATCAAATAAAACTCCCTTCATTTGTGGCTCTTCAGTTGTTTTATCTAAACCAATTATAAGTGTCACTTCTTTGGAGGGTAAATAAAAGGTGAAAATGAAGTACTTTGAAAAGAAGTAATATCAATATCTCAATTCACAAACATATATGCAATAACAAATCAAACAAATATAAGGATCATCCAATCCTTAGATCAAGAAGAATCAGCTAGACAGAATAAAAGAAGAGTATTTCATAAATGTCAAAGTTGAAAATTACTTACAAAGGAAAGGGGAAAGGGAAATCTAACTCTATAATGCCGCGACACGGACTAAGGACCCTAATTGGCTTCTCTACATTAGGATTCAGGATGTCTCTGCTCTTAGTGGGATGCCTCTTAACTGACCTAGAAAGGTCTATATATAATATTAAAATCAAACCCTGGTGAGAAAATAAGAAGTGCAACCCATACACATTTGATAAGATAGGAGAAAATATGAATTTATGTGTCTCAAGAGAGAAATATGATTTTAGGGAAAATATAAATTTATGAGCAAATGATATATGGCTTCTAGGGCGTATATCCTTAACACATACATTATTTGCATTTATTCATAACCTATATTTGTCTTTTGTAACTTGTTGACAATTTAGTAAAACTGATTTTTCCGCTACTCTGGTTGGAACCACAAGACCCATGAGTACTACTTTTGAAACTCTTTCGAAGATCTACAACTTTGCAGATGATATATTTGTCCAAATCCAAAGGAAAGATGGTCGAAAGTAGGAATCTCTCAGTGGTCGTCATAAAATGGTATCCAACATTTATGATCTTCACAAGATTCTTCAATTCTTTTTTCTCCAATATAAATCTACCTCGTAACTTCGATCATTAGTCAATATAGATGTCTTCTATGATATGTTTGACCTCAGGGAGGATATAAACTCGTAGTTTGGTATTTTTTCATCGTGCTTGCACATATCTAGCCTCGAACGCTTGAATTACAAAATAAATCAAAGTAGACACTACAATATGCAATATGAAGGATTTATGCTATATATGAACACAAACTAAATCACATGAGATATGAAATGCATGCATATGATGACTTAAAAGACGTATATTTTGGACTCATCAACGCACAAGTATATCTTCGACATAAAAAAAGGAAGTAAATTTACCGAAATAAAGGGGGAAAGTACAATATATTCTCAAGAGATAGATTAGAACGAGGATGGAAACAAAACGGGTCCGGGAGATTTCCCTAGTCCAAAAACTAATCAAGGTTGGAAAGGCATTATGGCTGGAGATCCGGTCTTAGCCTACGAAAATAGTAAAGAGTATACCAATCAGTGAGTTTTAAACATATTTAATTTTAAAATTTCTTATGAAAAGGGCTAAAAAAAGATATAAAAAAACCCAAGAGCTTGTTGCTTACTGCTGCACAATCTCTATTATCCGTGTTATAGGTCAACTCAACAATATTGTGTATGAATTCCTACAATTTTGTTAGCCCAACCAAATGCAAAACGAAGTCATTTGTACCGCTAGCCAAAAAAGTCATTTGTACCATGGTTGTGGGAAAAAAACATGAGCGATGTGTAAAGTATAAAAGAGAGTTAAGAAATCAGATTTGAAATGCACATTTCCTAATAATCTGACGTGAGTTTTAATCCTACCTATGCATTTTTCGAATTCCAAAAAAATGATGAAGCAACTTGTTAGAACGTTTTTCTTATTTGGAAAGAAATTGTACATGGAAAATGTTAATTTACAATAATACAACCATTAATGTCCATTTATAATATAAGATAAAATAACGATATGAAAGATAATCACAAATTTATACATAAGAATAAGAATAAGCACATGCATGAGTAGTCTATGAGTAAATCAAATATTTTTTTATAAACTTCTCGAATTGAATTTAAATATAAGGATAAGTAAGATATCACAAATAAACAAATGAAAACAAATATAATGATATGAAAGATAATCACAAATGAATTTAAGCACATGCACGAGTTAGTAGTCTTGATACACACATTGTTGGAGCAAAAATAAGCACATGCACGAGTAGTCTCGGCCTGATCATTGTAACACCCCAAATTCGATGGACTCGGGATGCTACGGGATAGGACCTCACAATTAGTCCCGACCCTTAGCCTGACAACAACTTCACCGGACCTTACAACACGACACAAATAAAAGTCAAATGGAAAGAGTTTTTAGTGCATGAAGAGTATCTATTATATAACCAAAAAACATAACTCCAGCCGAGTTCTCAAAACCAACAACATGACAACGTCTGAAACAACAACAAAAGATAAACTGATCCCGTCCTATAATGTGCGGAACCTCGGCTGCTCACTACCGCCGGATCACTCGACCGCCTCCCTAACTTGCAAGGCATCTACAAGCGGTATAAAACCGTTAGCTAAACATTCTATGCATTGGAATAAAGGTAAACGCACATAAACACATAACGAACACATACAACATGCAAGCACTCAAGTCCATTTATTTTCTTCATTTACGTTATTCCTTACTAATGATACTTATTTTGTGACACGAGGGATTCCCAAACCTCGCTTTTGTCCCCGTTTACCAGGAAGAATTGGTAGTATTGCATTTGACCGTCTACCTATCTGGGCTAGTCGCAGAGAACCTCCTACCTCTCGCAAGAGCTAAATAGTGATGTCACCGCCCGTTATCATACTTGGGCCAATTATGTAATATATATAGGTCATCCTATTCCGGTTTCATTGTTAACATAACTAACACACACCACCAAAACACAATAAGCTAATACAAAGAAGTCAACTAAGTAAGTCCGTGGACTTACTAGTCTAAAAGCAAAACCCGATTAAACTCTCTCAACCTCCCGTGGAAAAACACACAACGCCTGTTGAACACAAGGCACACGGATCAAACAACACTCTAGTCAACTAGAAGTCCTTAGAATTCTAGGCTCAACATCCTCACAAGAACAACATCACTCTAGTCAACTAGAAGTCCTTAGACTTCTAGGCTCAACATCCTCACAAGAAAAACATCACTCTAGTCAACTAGAAGTCCTTAGATTTCTAGGCTCAACATCGTCACAAGAACAACATCACTCTAGTAAACTAAAAGTCCTAAGACTTCTAGGCTCAACATCCTAACAATTGATAAACACAAAAGACATATGATCACTCTCAGTCCACTGCCTCAAAGGCTTCTAACAACACAACTCAGTCCCATTACAGATATCCTCAAAAGTCTTAAGAGATCACGGCACAATATCAACACCAACATACCCTCAACTCTCACAAGATAACCGTAAGCGTCAAGCCACTACTTGGCATTCCATATCACCTATGTTAAGCTAACCTAGCATGCTACTAAGATGGATCAAGATCAAGGAAGCGGAAAGGAAAGGAAGGAAGGAACAAGAGATCGGAGGCTTACTATTGCAGAAACCGCCCCTACGGTGTCAAGACGCCGCCCCTGCAGTGTGCAGGTTCCAAAGTCCGCCCCTGCGAGTTGCAGATGTCGCCCCGCGATTTACAAGATCCGCCCCGCGGCTCACAATATCCGCCCCCGCGGTTGCAGTCAAGAAACATTGACTTCTTCGGTTCTTTGATGTGCAACAACCTTCCTATTGCCTCCTTTGATGTTGGAAACGTCTCCTAGCCTCCAACTTAAGATCCTAACCCTCATCCACGGTCTAAGTATGCCATCAACACTATCAAAACACTAGAGGATCCTCCTTTAGGTGGATCCATGGATTCCTACCATTCTAGGTAGCAAGAAGAAGAAGGATGAAGAAGGAAGGAAGGGGAGGAAGGAACATACCCTCGAGCACGTCTCTACAGTCTGAACTTTATATGACAGCCTCGAGAGAAGAGAGAAGCAAAAGGTGGAGAATAACGTGAAGGAGATGAGGAAGAAGAAGGGAGAGAATGAAGTAACGTGAAAAGAAAGAGAGAGAGGGAGTTAGGCTGCATAAATGGGAGGGATGCCAAGAGATAACAACCATGAATCTCTCCTCTCATAAAGAGGTCGGAATAAAAGCGGTAGAAGATGAAAGGTTGGATGGAAAGGCACATAACTCTCGCTCTAACGTCTCACCGCCCTCGCGGGACGTCTAAGCCGCGGTCGTAGACGGCCGCGGGTGCGGATCCTTTAAATCGTAAGGGTGGTTGCCCTTGCTCAAGATTTCTAACGCCTTTCGTAAGCGGAACTAAATTTCCGGATGTTACTTCAGATCCCCCTGAAAATAAGTTTCATCCAAAAACTTAAACAAACACCAATCCTCTTTGTCTCAACAGAGACATGCACTCGGAACATGAAGGCATAATCCTTCTATCTACATACACGATCTGCTCAAGCTAACACATTAAGATCATACAGATCAAACACATAATCCTGCACAAGCACAAACTACACATAACATCACACATGCACATGAGTCTAACTCATCGATCAAATCGACGCTACTAGCTTAGCGTAAAACTCCACCAAAGATACTATCCTCCGTATTACAAATAGCCTCATCGGCTCCTCGTCTAGGCCACTAGATTGTCATGACTGACAACGTATCTCAGTTCGTGTACTTACTCCCTTGGTTGATACACATAAAATGCCGATGAACACATTCTACTTTTTGGTGGCAACGCCAACTTGTAAACCACTTTTCCAACTCGCGCCAAGATCTTAAAAAGGTTTGATATAACGGAAACTGAACTTCCTTTTTAATGTTCAAAACGTCTAGCGCCTCGCGTTGATGGTACTCTCATCTAGACCTGCTCCATATCTGAACTCTCGAAACATGCGCCGCCTATGTGTACACGCCTTTTAGCCACTCGGCGTGGCTAGCATCCGCTCTTGGATCATCATTACTCGAGCAGTGTCATCCCGTATGAGATCAAGGCTATCCTACCAGCACTACTCGGTAAATCCCTACACAACGGTGTAAGACACCTCCGCCCATATAATGTCTCACAAGGCCATCTCAAACGATGCATGACCACTATAATAATACAAAAACATATGTTCGCTCCAAAGGGTGTGTGCAAGCTTTAAAATTTATACCAAGAATAATTGCAAATAGCGAACCCGCAGTGTACAGATCGATTGTAATAAAATCAAGAACTCCAGGGTCGAACACAGGGATTATGGTGAAACAAAGATCGGTAATTCAGGTTGTCAATAACAAACATGCAATAAAGCAAAGCTATCAAAGATGATGTAATAACCAAGTAAAAGAGAATCTGGATTCTAGAGATTAAAGCATCCAGTTGTGGTTCCGACTCAAGATCTCAAAAGATATCGTGGACAAAGCTGATGTTTGCAAAGGGAACTTGTTTCTAAAGTGGGAATAGATCACCGGGTAAGTCTCACTACTCACTATCTCAAACCAAAGATCTTATTACCGGGTAAATCTCAAGGTACTAAGAAAAGGAACTATAATCTCAAACCAACACACCACCCAAGGGGATAGAATCAACCTTTACCGGGTAAGTCTCAGGCTAACTCTCGAAGATGGGATGAAGGCACACTCAAACCCCAATAAGGGATAAACCTTTATTACCTAACACTCATGATCTTGGGTATACAAACAAAGGAATCACAGGCTAAGTCTCATCCTAGGTTTGCGTTCAACCAGGGAAGGTATAACAAGGATACGATTTGGCAAACTGAAACCTCAACTCATATAAGGATCAGGAAAGGTCTCGCCTCGCTCAGTTCATGTACCATCTCTTCGTTACATATTTATATAATCTTGTCTACAAATAAGATCAATTATTTTTTTTATCAGAAATATTGTCTCCACTAATATTTATATTAAAGTTTATATACAACTTACAATTAATAATCCATATATTTATATCATTGAATTTATTTGTATATTAAATTTCATTTTTTAAACATGTATAAATAAAAAAAGCATTTTATTTATCTCAATTAACTCAACTATGAATTATTTATAAAGACATGCAATTAAAATCTATAGAATGGATATCATTCGATGAAATGTGTAAAATGGATATTGATATATCTACAGAAAATTTATTTTAATTAATGAAAAATAGTCATACACCGTAATTTTAAATTATTTTATTGGACTTCATATTACTATTTATAAAAAGTTCTAATGAAGAAAGGGAAAAATTCATATTCAAATATTAAGATTTAACTCCATCAAACAGCCGAATATCCGTGAATAAGTATCCGATCTGGTATGACTTAAATCATATTAGGGTATTAGGTTTGTGTCAATTTAACTTGATTATCCAAATATTCGCTGAAAATTTATAAATTCGAAAAACATTACAAATTTTAAGAGAATTATTTTTAATAGCACATGTCTAATTATCTAGTTCTAATGTCAAGTACACTTTCTACAAAAGTTTAACGTCGTCGGTCTTAAAGACATATTTAAAAAAAAAATTTGGTAGGAAGGAGAGTCAGTGGTCTCCGTGCATCTAGTCGCGCTTCATATAAATGAAAAGAGGTTAAATATTCCGCACACGGGGATAGCCGTACCCCTTACATCATGAAAAAGCAAATCAACAACACCCTCGGGAGGTTCCCACAAAACATGAAATCCGAGTTCGAAAGAAAAAGCTAACGAAGCTAAAATATCAGCAACCCTATTACCTTCACGGTAAATATGACGAACTTGGATGTCCCAAGTTCTTTGAAGAAAGCCTTGGCACATGTGTACCAGGCTAGAAAGAGGATGACACTGAGGCAGATTTTTTCCAAGGAGATTCGTAATTAGTTGGGAGTTTGTTACGAGGATAACCTTCCGATACCCTGGATCCCAAGCTAACTGAAGCCCTTGTGCAACACCTCACAATTCCGCAATCGGAACCGTACATGTACCAATGTTATGGACACCACCTCGGTACCATCCACCTTCGTAATCCCGAATAACACATCCTGCCACAGCTGCTCCACTGCTTTTCACTGCTCCATCAGTATTGATCTTGATCCAGCCTTGAGGTGGTGTTATCCAATTGACAAAGATAGTCGACGGATACGCCGAAGGATGTTGCGGTTGATCCCTTAATCGTGCGTTCCAAGCTGCATAATAAATGTATAAGGTTAAAAACATTAGGTGAATCATATAAAGTATGGTTAAAAACATTAGCTCGAATCCACGTATTAAAAGGTTGATCTAAGAATCTCGGGTACATAGTCACTGCATGGAGAGCTATCCACATTTGCTTCACTGTTGGGCAGTCCCTAAATAAATGTATAAGGTTTTCTGCGGTTCCAGGGCAAAGCTTACACGAGTCCTCGATCGAAATATGTCGGCGATACCTCTCACTCTGCGTTAGAACCCCACCACTTAAAACCTTCCACAAAAAAACCTTACCTCTCTCCTGGACCTTAATCTTCCAAAGTTTATTAAATAAATTTTTATCAGTAAATTGGAAGTCCATAGATTTGGTAAGGATACGGCATCCAGAGGAGATTGAATATGTGCCTGACTGCGTATAAGGCCAAGAGACCACATCATGCTTGGATGCATCGACCATAACCGAGGCTAAAGAGAGGCGGTGCTCAAGAAGAAGAAGACCATGCAGTATATCCCATCTCCATCCCCCATTTATATCCCACAGGTCAGAAACAGTCATTTCATTTTCAATAGCAGTAGTGCGCCTAGTAGCAATAGTATTCAACGGGATGTTCAGAAGCCAATTATCAGCCCAAATTTTAGTTTGAAGACCATTACCAATGAGCTTCCTGGAGTGTTTTGCAATAAGCAACTGAAACCCCTTTAGGATTGCCTGCCAACCATTTGACTTCCTCCTTCGAGTTATACCCTCCGAAGATATGTATATAGGCGTTAAAACCGTGACCCATAATTGGTTTGCTTCCGTAATGAATCGCCATGCAAGTTTTCCAGCATAAGCTAGATTCAAAACGTTAGCTTTAGTAATCCCAAGACCACCATTATCACTTGATTTACAAATGTCATCCATTTTACCAAGTGCATACGCTTAGCTTCATATGTGGAACCCCAAATGAAATCTCGACAATATTTGTCAATGCGGTTAGCAATACTTGTCGGTAAAATAATAGTTGACATAGTATATTCGGATAAAGTCATCAAAAACGAACGGGTAAGTGTAACCCTACCGGAAAAACTCAAAGTCCGTCTTTTCCAGCCACTTAACTTAGCATACATCTTCTCCAGAATAAACTCAAAATCAGATCCCTTAACCCTTCCTTGTAGGATGGGCATTCCAAGGTATCTTCTAAAGTCAGAAGTAACTTTACCTCCACTTAATTGTTGAATGCGACATTTCAAATCCTCATTCACATTAGGAGAGACATGAAGACTCGACTTATCAACATTAATTTTATCCCCAGAAGCCATACAAAATCTCTCAATAATGCTCCTAACAACACGTATCTGAGTACAAGAAGCCTCCGCAAATAAAGTGATGTCATCAGCAAAGAACATGTGTGATAAGGGAGGTCCATTTCTGGATAAGTAAATAGGAATCCAATCCCCACATGCGACAGCTTGCTGGATAAGATGACTTAAGCGCTCAAGACATATCACCAAAAGATAGGGAGAAAGCGGATCACCTTGTCATAATCCCTTTTGAGGAATAAACTGATCCCCAACCTCTCCATTCCATTGGACATGCATGCGAGAAGAAGAAATGCACTCGTAAATCAAATCAATCCAATTCTCAGGCAACCCCGCCCAACGAAGAGAATCAACCACAAAGCTCCAGCTAAGACGGTCATAAGCCTTCTCAAGATCAATTTTCATGATCATCCATTTTCTTCCCACTCTCTTATGTCTAGCTGAGTGGATTATCTCCTGCGTTGAGAATAATATTGTCCTGAATCAATCTTTCCGGAATAAAACTACCTGTGTGGGACCCACAAGATCCCCCATAACTCCTTGCATACGTTTCACCATAACCTTAGTAATGATTTTAGAGAGTACATTACATAAGGCGATAGGACGAAACTGATTAATTTTTTCCGGTGATCCGACCTTGTCAATCTAACAGATAAGAGTATCATTAAGACCCTCCGGCAGTTTCTTGGTGGTAAAAAATTTACGTACCTCGGCAACAACCGAACTCCCTACAATACCCCAACATCTTTGATAAAAAATAGGTTGGAATCCATCCAACCCCGGGGCATTACACTTACCCATTGATTTGACTGCCTTCCACACTTCCATACCATTCGGTTCCACCTGTAATCTCTGCCAGTCAACCGAATCAATAACTGGATACGTAAAGTCCACACTACTCCAGTCAACACCATCAATGGCCGAAGAAGTATACATCAACTGAAACCACTCCGTCGCATGAGCTTCCAACTTTGCATCGTCAAATTCCCAAGTTCAATCATCCAAAATCAGCCCTTCCACTCTATTCCTTCGTCTTCTAATAATAGTAGATAAATGATAAAAGGAAGTGTTGCGGTCTCCATCTGTCAACCATGTTTCCCTTGACTTTTGTAACCAAATGAGCTCCTCCCGTTCTAAAGTGATTTTCAACTCTGAAGTTAATTTAGTATTCAAATCTAGAAGATGTTGAGAGGAAGCAAATAAGGGATGACTCTATAATTTACTGATCTGGTCCATATGGTTTTGATTCCTCCAAAAAATATTACCAAACACACGACGATTCCAACGAATTAGTTTAAATTTAAGACTAGCAAGAGAAGGACATACCTCATCATGAGATGACCAAACGCGTTAAACCAAAGGTATAGAATCATCGTGAGTTAACCAAGCCGCTTCCATCCGAAAAGGGCGGCGTTTACATCGTAATTCCTTCGAAGAATCAAGACAAAACAAAAGAGGCGAATGATCCGAAGAATAACGTGCCAAATGTCGGACTGAAGCATCTAGCCACTCCAATCTAGCCTCCTGATTCATGAGCACCCGATCTAGACGCTTAGAAATAGTGTGTGTAGGATCAGAGCCCCGACTCCAAGTAAAAGTTGATCCCGTAAATCCCACATCAATCAACCCATGAGTATCAATAATAGATTGGAACACATGGGAATCTTTGTGTAACCCACTAACACCCCCTTCTCTTTCATCCAGATTAAGAATACAATTAAAATCCCCACTGATCAAACAAGGCCCATCCACTGCAAAATCTCTAAATCTAAACGATTCCAAAATTCCTTTCGACGGGAAACCGTTGGTGGAGCATAAACAACAAAAAGATGAAACAATTGCATACCCCGGGAAATAGAAACATGCACAAAGTTGTCATCAGTAGTAATAATAGAAAGTTGAATCTGATCATAATACCAAAGAAGTCAAATACCTCCCTGAAAACCAACAGCTTCCACATGAATACAACCCGTAAACAACATCCGATGACAAACACGTTGAGCTTCAGACCTAGAAATTTTCGGTTCCAAGATAGCAAGGATATCAATCCTATGATGCTTACAAAGATATCTTATATCCCTGCAAAACCCGTTCTTACGAGCTCCGCAAACATTCCAGAATAAACAATTCATTGGAATATAACGAGGAAACACAACTAAACTACCATGGCTAACCATCCACAACAGGGAATGCGGCCATATCAACATCTGGCGCCAAATGTGGAAGCTTCGTATCATCAGTGACATGGATAGCACTAGTGACCATAGAAGTATCATGTTCTATATGTGTCGTTTGTAGGCCAGCACAATCGGATGTGGAAGGTTCAACTTCATGCCTCTGACGTTTACCAATGGAGGAAGAATCACCAATACCCAAATCTACAGCCTGAACAGCAAAAACTTTCTTTCTTGCTAGAGCACGTAATTTTTTTCGTTTCTTATTGTGCGCTTCCATATCCTTCTCATCTTTGTTCTTCCCCTTTGCAGAACCAGTCGTCAATCCCTTAGGTTTAGCTTTCTTTTGAGACGTAGTAGCGGTGAACATAACGTCGGTAACGGATTCCTCTAATTTATCTTTACCTCTAATAACAACTACCCGGGCCACAGATGACGCAGGATGTGGAACCGAAGACGCATTAAAATTATTAATGGTCGCCGGCCTGACTTTACCTTCCTCCCCTATTTTCTCCTTACCTTTTCTGGACCCGGTAGTGACTGTTTGAGAAGGTTGACGAGAAGATGCATGTGGTACAGCTGGTCTGTCCAGTATACGAATCCCAGGCAGTGCAGTACTATTAAATTTTGGCTTACCTTTTCAATGGGCTCCCTTCTTGGACACAAGCATCCATGGATCATAGCCTTGCGAGTCTTGTTGAGAATTCAAACCCTTAACCCCTGATGGATCGGTAGATGGATCTCATCTCCATAGAAAACAATGCGCCTCACGCACTATACAAAATCTTCACCAATCCCCTCTTCTCAAGCCCTAGGAAGGTTGAGATTCGTTACAAATTGAAAATTTTGGTTAAGCTCTTTCGAAAGATCTTCAGATCTGGATTCAAGGCTTCATTGGCTTCACCGCCGTCTTCAATGGCTACACCGCCGTCTCCAATTGAGGGTAGAGTTTCAAGCACCTCCGCGCTCGCCTATCGGAGCCGAAGAACAAGTATGGTCATATGCCTTCAGCTACCGGAGCCCAAGAAGCCTCACCCACCTCTACTTCACCCTCGATCGAGGCTCATCATCTTGAACCCATTCCCGACCCAGATCCCGGCTTTCTACTCCGCCTTTCATCCCCTTTGTTCTTCTCGTCGCGGTTTTTTGCTGGTGATGACGCAACATCTCCGTTGGAAGCAATTGTTTAAGATTAATCCAGATTTGTGTTAAGCCTAGGTCTGTTATCAATCAATTGCAGAAATTGGTTTTTGCCATAGTCCGATGCAAAACGCTCTTAACTGAGGAGACCCCTCATTTTACACATGATGAAACCCTCAATTTCCACCTCAAATGGCTTACCACCCTCTCTTTAAACCCTAGCCACCGATGGATGTGTTTCTGTGTAGCGATTTGTTCATCATCTCCGACGGACCTTAAGCTCCGGCTCCTGCCAATCTCCACGAGTCATACCCGCCTTCACCACCAAATTGCTTGATTTTATAAACAATGGGTGTGATAAGCTGATACCATTTTTAAATTGGTTAATCGAAAACCCAGTAGCACATTCAAATTAGCACTCAAATTATAGTTGCTTGAAATCATGGAAATGCCGAATACAGGTTATTCCTGTGATACTGTGAACCTTTGTTACAAAAAATCTGATGGCTTTTTAACCTTTGAACTTGATGAGGTTTGCACTGCAATTGGGTTTGTCTCTGCCCTATTTGCAGGAACAATCTAATTGCAAGAACATGTATTTTCAAAAACTCGATAGTCGGTTTTTCAGAACCAAAAGGCTTGACAAATTGTGGGTGCAATGTATCGCCCCTGTTGATCATTGATTTTATCTCGTTGTTGATCATCGGTTTTCTCGCTAAAGATTAATCAACCTTATCAGTCCTTTCTGTTCTTTATGAAAAAAAACGACTTGGATGTATGAGCTACATTTTTGCTTAGTTGAATTGGATCTTTTCCGTTTTAATTGCTTTTGTGTGATTAAATGTTCGTTATTTTGGATACTAGTAATTACTTCTTGCAATTACTTTGCTATTTTTAACAACCGTCACGGGTTACAACCCTTTGTTGTTGGACCACAACTCGCTCCACCCGACTCTAGTAGAGTGCTTTCTCACCGCCTTGATTACCCTTTAAGAAACGACAGGCTCACCCACAAAATCATTTGTTACAAACCGGAGTTTCTGGTCAAAGATATTACTCAACATATGTGGCATTAAAAGATTTGAGCTAGTTAAGCAAAACAATCATTCTAAGCTACTCTCTTTGACAAATCAAAAAAAAAAAAAAGAAAGAAAAAAAAAAAAAAACAAGTTCTCCATTGTTCATTAAGTACAACAATATCATTGCAAACAATTTTTCCGTTACCAATTTGTTATCTAACCCTCTCTTAACAATGCCCTCCCTAATGTATATAAAGCCCAAAAACAATTAC
Organism: Fagopyrum homotropicum; assembly: GCA_033239125.1. NCBI lineage: Eukaryota > Viridiplantae > Streptophyta > Magnoliopsida > Caryophyllales > Polygonaceae > Fagopyrum > Fagopyrum homotropicum. The sequence goes on from BSWB01000005.1 coordinate 52,583,758, forward strand.
CCCCGACAACATAAATGAGCCATGTATGAACAATCTTCTCCCTACAAATCATATTTCTTTTATCCATCAAGTTTTACACATTTATCCATCAAGATAACCGTGTTCTGCAAACCCGTCTTCTGAGGTTTGATGTAGTCATTTGCTGGCGGCCTCGTGCGTTTGTCGAGAAGGGGGCGTGGATTTGTGATCGACTCCTGACGGCTCTGTTGCAGTCCAAATCTGAGGTGTCCACAGTTATTCCCCAGGCTTTCTCCCTGTGTACTTCCTTCGAAGATGAACGTTTATGCTCGTTGTCACCCGCTGGCTGGATCATCCTGCTTTCCCTTGAAGACTTTTTTGCTTTCGGTTTTATTTTGGTGTATTTTTGTGTTTTTCTTTTCTCCTATATTTGTGGTCCTCCTTGACGGTTTGACCGTCTGCCGATTTTTTCGGCCTTTCGACCCACTAGACGGCGCGCCGTCTAGTGGGTCTTTATAAAATAGAGTATTTTTAAATAGAGGTTTGATCTTGTAAATAGAGGTTTATAAAATAGAGTATTTTATAAAATAGAGTATTTTTATAAAATAGAGTATTTTATAAAATAGAGTATTTTTAAATAGAGGTTTCGAACCGCTTTCCATTTTCAAAAAAAAAAAAAAAAAAAAAAAAAAAAGACATATTTAAATAGAGGTTTGATCTTGTAAATATTGTATGTGATTTATAAAATCTAAATGTAAAGTAGTCTTCTTATAAGATTGACTATTTTTGTGGCAGTGTTAAATTATGTAGTTTAATTTCTCTCTTATCTTTACAATGTTAATATTATATTAGTCTTTGTTATAAGAGTTTTAATTTTGGATTAAATAGAATTTTTTGAAAAAAATGCCAATTCCGGGTTTTGTTAATAAAGGAAATTTTTTAAAAATTAAAAACTTTTAAACTTTTTTTCAAAAAAAAAAAAAAAGAGGTTGAGATAGTGATTTATAAGGTGCAAAAAGACCAAATATGAATTCCTAAGCAATTGTATTGAATATATGTGTTCAAAATTATTTTAAAATTAAATTATATGTAAGAAAATTGTTACTTGAGAACTCATGATATTAATTTACGTAGATCTCAATGGAAACGAACTATTTTCTAACAACAATTGTAATTTATAGTATATAGCACTTTCTATCTTGTTTTAATTTTAGTATAGACGAGGTTCAACTCAATATACAAAATGACATGCGTAAAAAAAAGTAAAACTTTTGCCTCGGTGAAATCTTTCTAAGTTCACCAACCGCAACAATGCAGGGAATTTATTGATTTAACGAAGATGTTTGAAACATAACCTCATCAATTGTCCGGCACGTGGCATCAATGGTATACTGACACCTAGCGTCAATAGACGATCGTATGCCTCGTTGCAATAAATGGAATTAGTGACCACATAACGTGTGACATCGACAATAGCAAGACAATCGAGTGCCCTCAAATTGAAAGGGGGTGATATTGAAACCCTTTTAATCTATTAATGCCACCATAAATTAGGTAAAGTGGACTTTGCCTCTCGCACACTATGTGCGAGAGGGAAAAAAAATTTAGTCCTCTCTCGCACCTTATGTACGTACGAGTGACTAAAAGTTGGTAAATTTTGAACCGTAAATTTAATGTTACGGTTGGGGGTTAATAGTTGGGGGTTAAAATTTAATACAACGGGTGAGAAGTTTTAGTATATATATGGGTTAGAATATGGAAGATGGATAAGATTTTAAGAGAGGTTTGAGAGAGTTTCTTACAAAAACATGTCTGCAAGTTCTTCGGATGAAGGGAAAATCAAGTAGGTCAAATTGAGGTACGTTTTTATTATTTTGAAATCTTTAAATTTCGTTATGTTATATTTTTTAGAGTTACGATGGTCCTTCATTTAACTCTTATCCATCTTTTACCAAAATGAGGGACCCGATTATTCTAATCTATATATATATATATATATATATATATATTTGAGAAAGTTTTTTTGGTATTTATTTATTTTTTTTAGATTTACGATGGTCCTTCATTTAATCAAATGAGGGACCTGATTATTTGGGGATATTTGTAATGGACGGATGGTGGAGTGATAGAGATTCCATAATTGCTTGGGCTCGGGCCGAGTCGATGAAATATTTTATGGTGCTTACAATAAAATGGTCATGGAAAACGTCAACTGTACGGAGTTACGGTATGGTGTAGTTAGCATGTGAACAATCTGAGAGCAAGAAGGTTGGAAAGAAAAAAATTGTAGATTTAAATGATGTCCCGGTGAAGACTCGACGCAGTCATTCGAAGAAATGCGGTTGCCCGTTTTTGCTAAATGGGTATGAACCAGCGAAAGATGTGTGGCGGTTGGCGGTTGAGTGTTGATTTCATAACCACGCGCTGCCAAAACACCTAGAAGGTCACGCTTTTGCCGGTCGTTTGACCAGTGAACAATTTCAAGATGTGGAAAGGGCAACAACTGCCGGAACGGCGCCAAAGATTGTTCATGAGATGTTGAGACAAAAGTACGAAGGCAGTTGGTCGGGGAGACAACACGTGTACAATGCGCGGGCGAAGATTCAAAGGTTAAAGCAAGGAAAAATGAGTCCGACGCAATTGCTATTCAACATGTTGGTGGAAGGAAGTTTTATTTTTGGTTTCAGGGAATCTGACGATGGAAGCTTGCAAGACATTGCATTTGCCCATGAGCAATCAATCAAGTTATGGGAGAAATATCATTACGTCATGATCATGGACACCAACTACAACACTAACATGTAAGCTTTAAATACGTTAGTTTTTGCCATTTTAATAAATTTAGTTAGTAATGTAATTAATTAACTTTTTTCTTTTAGGTTCAAAAAGCCATTTTCGGAGATTGTCAGTCAAACATGCACCAACTTGACATTTCACTTGGGCTTTGCGTTCATGACAAGGGAAGATGCCGATACATATAATTGGGTATTGCGCAAAGTCGAAGGGTGGTGTCAAGAGTCAAAATACCAACCGGAGGTGATAGTGACCGATCGGGAGCTTGGGCTTTTAGGGCTATCCCATGGATTTTTTGAGATGCAGCTCATCTTTTGTGTTCGTGGCATGTCGACCGCGGGATAGAGGGACAAGCCTTTAAGAAGACAAGGTCAGTAACTATGCAACATAAATTTCAAAGTGATTGTAAGGCTTTATTCAAATCAAAGTCAGGTGAGACATTTGAGGCTCGACACCAAGAAATGATCGAGCATTGGGGAGATAGGTGGGGGTTGATGGAATACTTGAACAAGACATGGATATGTCACAAGGAGAAAATTGCAAGTTACTTGGTTGACCAATATTTTCACCTTGGCAACCAAGCCACAAACAGGTATGTTTTGTTTTAATTATATTACCTCTTTAATTACTAGTATTGCATATTTTATGTCATGTTTAAAATAAACTTAAAATGTAGGGTCGAATCCGCACACTCTTCCTTGAAGAAGATGTTTGATGCATCTAACTTCCGACTCTCGACGTGTCTGAAGCATATCAATTTGATGTTGAGGGATCAATTTTGTCGATTGATGGCATCATTGGAGCAATCCCGTTTCAAGATTCCGAGTGAGGTTGCAAACTTACCGATATTTCGCCAACTATTGGGTAGGGTTTCCGATATTTGCTTACGGGATTTGTATGCGACGTACATCACCGAATGCAAAGGGGATTATCTTGAGAATTGTGTTAAAAGCTTTGTGCGGTCGTCTACCAGATTACCTTGTGCACATGAAGTGGCGAGTATCATGAGAGAAGGACGGGTTTTCCTCGTGACGGATGTCCATGTATTTTGGCGTGAGATCGATTGGTATGGGGTTCAATCGAGTGGTGCGGACGAACCAGTTGAGATCAATGAGAACCAGATTGTTCTTATGGACCTCAAAAAGGCAATGGAGATGGATTCCTTAAACGAGAACCAAACTCGACAATTAGGTAACATTTATTTGACTTATATTTTTTTCTTTTAAGTTTAAAAATAATTATTTATTTATTTTCGTATTCTTTTACGTTATGTTTGAAATATTTATTTTCTTATTTTTTTCTTTTATTTATCTCTTGAAATATTAATTTACTTATTTTTGTCTCTAAGGCACCTTGTGGAGGTCAATGCAAAATCTATAGACAGTGAATATGAGAAACCCTAAAGTTCAAAATCCCAAAGGAAGACCACCGAAGAAGGGCACCGGGAGGAAAAAGTCGGCGTTTGAACATGTTCGAGATGATGTTAGACAAGCGAGAGATGATAGGGAGAAGAGAAATCAAAGGATGGACGAGGGACCACTGGTCATTATTAGTGGTTACAACTTCGGTGTAGGGAACTTCGAATCATTCATGGTTCTTTATGTTACGCACTTGCAAAACGTATTAGGTGATGGAAATTGTGGATTTAGAGTTGTTGCTGTGTTGTTGGGTTTCGATGAAGAGTAGTGGACTGAGATGCGTGCCAGCATGTGGAGGGAATTCACTACGAACTTATATCGATACATTGCCCTCCTTCCTCACGGAGATGAAGTTGAAAATTTTGCAAACCGTCTCAACTGGCTACACAGGGGTTGTCTTGCACCAAAGTTCTACTGGTTTGAGATGCCTATATGTGGTTTATTGTTCACCACTATTTACCAGTGCACCCTCGTTTATTTAGATTGGTTCATGCCACATACATGTCTTCCCTAATCCGTCAAGAAGCCGCACCCGGATCACCCCCACCTAACTCTACCTTGTTCCTTTGCCGGGATCACCACTCTTTTCACTTTGTTGCGGTATGTTTATAATTTTTCCAATAAAGTTTTTATTCTTCTTTTAATTGTACTGACTATTATATTTTACCTACACTTGTGCAGATGTGGTGCTGTGAAGGTTGTCCAATACCACCAATATTGACTGCTTGGTTGCAACTTCATGATGATAGTGTGGCGGGGTTGGAGGTACAGTATCAAGGACGCATCCAAGAATTTCAAAGATTGCGAGCATTGCATCTTCGACCACCGGCATAGTTATGCTTGTCATGAAATGCATTGTCTACCTATATTGAATGTTATGTTTGTCTAGCAATATTGGATGTTATGTTTATGTTATGTTTGTCTACCTATATTGAATGTTATGTTTATGTCATGTTTGTTTACCTATGTTTTTCTACCAAAATTGGATGTCATATTTATGTTATGTTAGATCTATTTTGAAAATGCAAGTTTGAAAATAACACAAAAATGATCTATGAAATACAAACATAGACCATCGAAATGATAAAATACAAACATATTCCAACAAAATGTAAAAATACAAACATAGTCCATCAAAATGTAAAAATACGAAACATAGTCCAAATCAGAAATAATAATATTGTGTTGGTTGACTAGGTTGAGTTTCATAATCTTCTTGGGTGTCTCTCCAATGTAGTGTCACTGGATGGTCAGGCTCATGACCACCTAACATCAATCTCAACCGTGATATATGCTCCTGCGTCGGCTGGATCCTAGCTATCTTCAATCATCCGTGCAAGTGCAACTCCAACATGTTGAGAACGCTATCAAAAAAGTATGTTCAAACAAAATTAGTTCATTACAACAATTGTTTGAAATTAAATACTGAAACATCTCAATTATCATCGTACCATAATAAACCGAGTCACAAGAGAAGGCTCATATCCTGAACCAACACCCATCCATGACTCTCACAATAAATACGGATGACAATGTCAGACATACCAATGCATGTACCGTGTCGTGTCCTGCCATGGGGCATACGCATACAAAGTACTCTAGACAAAGCTCAAATACACGGACGAATGACGACTCTCCCACATGTACACCTCGGGTGAAAAATCTAACATATAAGTCCTCCCCGAGTTTGGCCTATGCCTACGTACTGGTACAATAGGTGGGGGATGTCCTGGATCCGTCCAAACTGTCGAACGACCCTCTCTGGCATATAAGGCTCAAATATCGAGTCATATATGATATTCCCTCTATACATGGACACTTCTAGGTGTCCTTCCCATCGCATAGACCTACTAGAGAACGGGAACCACATAACGCCAAAGGCGTCCACGCTCTCTAAGACACCACGGATCTGTGATAAACGTCTTTCTAAACGCACACCCGTACGATATGCAAAGCTCTCAGTGCCCACAGGGTCATCTCTACTCCGACGTCCCATGTTCGGATGAACCTCAAAACATGGAAAATATGTAGAGATCCAATGTTGGAACCAACATGTACAAATGTTAATTCAAAAAAAACTTTTATTTTGGAAGAAAAAAAACAAGGCATAAATATCTTACCCATATGAGCGGACTAAATCCGGCCATCTGCCTCGTATCTATGCGCGAGCCCTCCCCCAACTGTCGATATACGTTAGCAAGGGTGGAAGTGCCCCATGCCAACTGATGAGTATGCCTATGATCTCGAACGAAGGTCAAGAGTTCCCACTTGACCTTGTTGCCAGTCTTGTCCATAAAAAGTGAGTACCCGAGAAACAACAATATCCACGCAGACGCAATCGCTTCCGCTGGACCACCTCCCTCGATCATTGCCTGCATCCTGGACTCTATATTTGTTGTACGAAATCCGCTATTCACACGGATTTGATGCTACTCAGCCTCTGTCCAATCCCCGAATAAATGATGTGTCGTTTCCCGTATAACCGGCCACGAATCAAAAGCTCCCAGGTCAGGTCCGTCTATGCAAAGCCCGGTAATGTGAAACACATCATGCAATATGATGGTCATCTCCCCAAAAGGCATGTGAAATGAGTTCGTCTCGGGATGCCACCTCTCTACAAATGCATGGATAAGAGTATGATCCACATTGCTCATTTAGATCGTGAATAATGGACGTAACCCCGAGATATCAACTATAGTCCGCCACCCTACATCTACGGGAGTGTCCATATACGTATGTAGCAAGATATTCAGGGCCGCACTAGTCCTCCGGACTCGACGTACATCACTCTATTGAATAAAATAAATATTATTAACAATATTGGAAGTTGTGAATGTTTTTTTATAAGTATAACGAATAGGAACTTACGTTTGCCTCCGGATCAATCCAAATAGCTCTCGCTTTATGCGTCTCGTAATCTACCAATATATCAGTAGCGAGAGGTTGTCCGGTTTCAGTATCGAGAATATCATTCAGCCACACATTTGTTGGATTCACATCGGGTTCCGAAGCAAAACCCGATGGTCCAACAAATGACGGACCCGCATCCATCGAAGGATAGTGAGGTGAGGGATGAAAGGTGGAGGGTTGCACTAACGATTCTTGATAAGTAGACGGTTGAAACTGGTCCTCCTCCACATACTCCATGTTTAAATCAAAATTCATCTCGCGTCTCGGCCGTTCAACAGGTTGAGGTTGAGTGCATGGATCGATATCCTCTTTGAATATAGTAGAAAAATACGGGGATGAGATTGGGGTGTACGGACATCTGAAGTTTCCAAAGGATATGAAGGAGAGGCGTCGAACCTAAGAAATGATAAATCGTCCATGTTTTGTGTCGTGGACGGCTCTCCTAGATCTACTGGTGGGTTGCGACCCGACATATGAATAGTAGGTCGGTTTTGAAAGTTTCTATTAAGTTGTATATTTAATAATTTAGAACAACAATAAATAAATATTTAAATAAATAATAATTTGCATGTAACATATTAAAATCTATAATTGCATGTGGAAAATTATAAATGCATGTAAGAAATTAAAATCTATAATTGCATGTACAAAATCTATAATTGTATGTGAAAAAATATATTTGCATGTAAGATATTAAAATCTATAATTGCATGTACAAAATCTATATTTGCATGTGGAAAATTATATTTGCATGTAAGTTATTAAAATTTAGAATTGCATGTACAAAATTATAATTGCATGTACAAAATCTATAATTGTATTTATAAAATTTACTAACTTAATCCAAAAACACATAGTTGCAAACTTAAATTTCATCTAAAATATAGTAATATAAATTTACTAACTTCATTTTACTAACTTACATTTCATCTAAAATTTGCTAACGGCTCATAACTCGGGTAAAAAGTAAATATTCACAAAGGGATTTAAGTTACCAACACTAATTTAAATAAACTAATATAAATTTATTAATTTACTTCTTATCTAAAATATAGTAATATAAATTTACTAAATTAAATTACTAACTTCATTTTACTAACTTACTAACTTAAATTTTATCTACAATATACTAAGTTAAATAAACTAATATAAATTTATTAATTTAAGGTTAACCAATTTTACTAGCTTAAATAACTAACATAATTTTACTAACTTTAATTTCACCTAAAATATACAAATATAAATATACCAACATCAATTTATTCTAAAATATATTCATGTAAATCTACATATATACCAACACAAAGTTCATCTAAAATTTGTTAACGGCTCATAACTCGGGTAAAAAGTAAATATTCACAAAGGGATTTAAGTTACCAACACTAATTTAAATAAACTAATATAAATTTATTAATTTACTTCTTATCTAAAATATAGTAATATAAATTTACTAAATTAAATTACTAACTTCATTTTACTAACTTACTAACTTAAATTTTATCTACAATATACTAAGTTAAATAAACTAATATAAATTTATTAATTTAAGGTTAACCAATTTTACTAGCTTAAATAACTAACATAATTTTACTAACTATAATTTCACCTAAAATCTACAAATTTAAATATACCAACATCAATTTGTTCTAAAATATATTCATGTAAGCCTACTAATTTAAATATCGTCTAAAATATACTCATGTAAATTTATTAATTTAAATATCATCTAAAATATACTAAATTAATTTCATGTATGATATATAAAATATAAATTTGCTAATTTAATGTTACCGGATTTTGCGCAGCTTCGTGTATTGCGGCGTTTTCCCGCGCAATTCTCTCCGCACGTCTTATTCTCATGGCTTCCCTCTCCTCTTCGGTTCGTACCATTTTTGAAAATAATAATAAGCTAAAAAAAAACTCTCTTTGATTGAAAATTTTTTTCACTCTCAAACAATGCTCTTCTCTCGCATATGGGACGGATGGTGAAGTTTTTGAAAAATGAAGGATATATGTAGAGATTTGAGAGGAGGTCACGGGTAGGAAAAGTGTTGGACACGGGAAGACATAAATGCATCGGGAAGGAAATGCATCGGGAGACAGCACTGCAAAAAAGCAGTGGTCGGTTGACCACAAAAAGGCCTCTCGCACATAGGGTGTGAGAGCCTCGGGAAGGAAGCACTGCAAAAAAGCACTGTCTCAGTTGAAGTGCTTTTTTGACCACATTTTTACTCTCTCGCACCTTATGTGCGAGAGCATCGGGAATGACAATCCATTCCCGATGAGTTGCAGAGTTTTTTTTTATTATTATTTTTGTACTCTCTCGCTCATAGTGTGCGAGAGGCTGCTTTTTTATGGGTGCCCCGATCAAATTTTTTTGGGCGCGAATAAGAGCCTTGTTTTTTTTTTAATTTTAACAAAAAGCGGTTCGATCCAATAGTCGATGCGCCAACTATTGAATTGAAATGCCGAAAAGGATTGTCAGACGGGCTAACCGTCATGAAGGTTCACAATAAAGAAGAAAAAGAAAATACAAAAATACAAAAGAATCAATGACTTGTTGGTGTCCTTATCTCCTAGGAGACCATTGATGATCTATTGCTGATTGAGACTTCCTTAGTCACGTTAATGACGATTTCTGACGACTTGGACGTGGAAGGGAGACCATGCACATGTGATTTGGAGCCATGCAAGAACAAGGAAGAGACACTTGTCCCGGAATTGCAAGAAATGGAAGATTGAGGCTTTTGGAGCTTCTTTTGTATTTTATATCATATTTTGGTGTAAAATACAAGATTTTTTATAACCTTTAGCTTCAAAACATTATAAGGGTTATTTTTATTTGTTTTATTGTCTAATTTTTGACAAATGTTATTCCTTTTTTTAAATAGGAGGCTTTCTAGGCACACAAAAAGCCTCCCTTAGCTTCTTTCCTGATTAGATAGATTTTAGCTAATTGATCAACCGTCTCTTTGAGAGCTTTTGTTCCTATTCAGAAAATTCAATCAATAAAGTGAGTCATTAATAGAAATGCTTTAGAGATTTGTGCTAATAGTCAATACTAGTCCCTCCTTGTGTTTGTCTCCATGGAAGGCTTGTGTAAGGTTATAGAAGAAAGAGTTGATGACATCATTTTAACATGAATATAGCATTCATGACTGTTGACAATGCTAACATGGACCTTATCACTCTTCTAAAGAATCGAAACACCTCCTTCAAAACCAAAAACTTCCACATGGAAGCATCCGGCAAAATTTAACCGATCACAAATAGCTTGTGCCCTAGCTCCAGAAACCCGGGGCTCTAAGATAGAAAGGACATCAACCTTACGATGATTACACAGATATTTTATGGCTCTACGGAACCCGCTCTTGCAAGCTCCGAAAATGTTTCCAAAAAGACAATTCATGATAACCGATAAGAATAAAACCAACAAGAAGGAGAGGCAACTAACCCAGCTTCGTTGCTTCCACACCTACCCCCGTGCTCTGACTCTCTACCATAACTTCGTCGGACGTAACAGGAAATTCTTCACTGTTGACATGAGGGCTTGCACTCGGGTCCGGCATGCATGGAATGACAACAGAATACTGATTTGACGTCTCACCCTTCTCCTATGTATGAGAGCTTGGTTGGCTTAGCTCGTTACTCTCCATATTGAGGATGCCATCAGTTACATTACTTCGGTGCAAGATTTTGACCTCTAAAGTATCGTTCTGCCTCTTCCGTTTCAGGGGGGTTGGAGTATGTTAGCATGAAATATTGTGATATTTTAGGCACGTTTTCTAAGAGTATTTGATTCATATTGATAGTCTTTGATTTAGCAATGTTGCATTTGTGAGCTAGTTTGCCTATATTGTCGATATGGATGTCTACACTAGCTTTATGTTGATTATAGGTGATTGAGAGTCATTTCCGAACGAAATCGAGCAAAGAAGAGTTGATTGAGTATGTCCATGGATTAAGGGCATTCTTAGGAGCAAATTGGAGTTCAACTTGAGGAATGCACGAGGCTAGGGAAGAATCACGTTCTTGCCCTAAACCACGCTCTAAAATACGACCGTACTACAAACCACGTTTAGTTCCACGGCCGTGGAACCCTGCAAAGAGAGGCGTAATGCATTCCAGTAACTATTATGGTCGTGGAAACCATGGTTCAAACCGTGACACATTCCACGCTCTAAATTACGGACGTGAAACCTTCCACGACCGTGATCTTGGCGATCTTTTTCGCCACATTTTGAAGCCACGATCTTTTGAAGATTGGGCCGGGCCGATATCTTATCTCGCCCTATAAAAAGACGGACGAAGCAAGATTCCGTCATCCGCGCTTAGCCCCGCTTAGACGCACTTTTGCGACCTTGCTTTAGACTTTGGCTTACGCCTTTGCTTAGCGGCATAAACCTCGTTTGGAAGCATTTACATCTCATTGGAGATCGAAGTTTGTATTGGGATTTTGCCCTAATCTCGCACTTTTGGTGGAGATTGCTGTTGAGATTTCCGGATTGGCGGAAGATCGAAGCTTTTGGAAGATTGTTGCAAGAAGATTTCTCTTCTTGTTTAGGTTTGATTTAGAAGACGGATTGACATCCCGTTCTTCCTTCTTTCCTAAGATTGTGTTTGTTTGGTTTATTCTGAATCTATCGACAATATTCGTTATTGATTGTGACTTTGAGATTGGTTTGAAGTTTATTGAAAGTTTTTGGAAGTTTTCATCTTTCAATCTTTTAATCTTTGAATTTGATATCAACATGACTGTTATTGGCTAAAAACCCTTAACAATTCTAAGGTGAAGGGTTGATAGTTGTGGCTTAGATGATGATAGATCGATCGTAAACAGATTAGACCCTGAGAGTTTGAGAGAATCGTCGACGAACCCTAAATCACGGTTTGATCTTGAGTTCCACGGCCGTGGAGTCTCAAGATCTACCCGTAATTTCCCTTAAGTTTACGAACCTGCTTTTACTTTAATCCAAAGTTAAAGATTTGCTTTAACTTAGTTTAGGCTTGCCTTTTCTAGGTGGTAGTGAAGCCTCAACAACCTCTACCTCGATTGTGAGTGTCACAACCGTAATCGGTTAAGTTAGTCTTGATCCTTGGATTGCAAGTTTGGGTATTTGACATTAATTCTTATCTTCAGAACCTTTCTATATTGAAGCCTCAACAACCTGTATAGAGAGTGTCTTGTAGGTGAGTCATATAAGGTTTTTGGAACTTCACCGTACGATTACCTTACATTAGTATACCTTTGCATATCTCAACTCTGTCTTTATATCATTAGTATATCTTGAATCGATTGCCACAGCTGGATACTTGGATCTTTAGGATTGTTGTTTTCCCAATAATTTGCAAAGCTCTCATATTTACTCGCTTGATAATCTGCAATTAAATTTGTTCCCACCCAAATCCCTGTGTTCGATACTCTGGAATACTTGCTAATCTACGCCGATCCGTACACTGCGGGTTCGCTTGCTTGATTCTAGTTTTATAAATTTAAAGCTTATTTGCACACACCTTTAGGGGCGAACAGAGTAGCACCGGAATCTTCAACTTTCTTAGCTCTCCAAGCAGCATGTCTTACCTCGTTCTTTATTTTATTTCGTCTCTTCGGCTTGCTCTCCTTCCCACTGGACTCTTCTTTATTCTCTACAGAGGCAATAAAAATGGGACAGGATAAAGTAACCTTTTTGAGGAATGGTAGATTCAACGTACTCTCCACCAACTAATGTAGAGGAATGGTTCTTTGATGACGTTACAGTCTTCTGGGCCCCCATAACCGCTGCTGATTCCTTACTTTTCTTAGTGGGTCCTTTAGTACTTGGGCTTGTTATTGGTTTACGCCCACTCGAGGTGGCTTTTTTATCAGATCCCATAGGCTCTATCGGCTTCATTGGCTCAACAACAACTTCTTTAATTTGATGAGAATCTTTGCTAACGACTTTTCCTGGGTAAGAATAATTGGTTTTCCTAACTAAATTGACATTAATACCTGAATTGTTCTCTTGATGATACTTTCCTGTTTGGATCTTGGATTTTCTCACCACTTGCATCCAAGGTCCGAAGCCGGTGATGTCAGACTCCACGTTCAGAGGAGGATTTGATAGGTCACTGGACTTAGGCCCAACTACTGGACCTTAAATTGTCCCATTTTCAGCAGCAACAACCTCATCCTCATCTCCATGCTTACCCGGATTGTCACTAAACTTGCAATGAGATGCGTAATGACCAAACCTTCCACACTTGAAACAAATTATGTCGAGCCCCTTGTATTCAATAGGACACCGTAGACCATTGATAAAAATAGCTTTCTTGAGAGGTCGACTAAGATCGATCTCAACACAAATACGTATGAACCTTCCCGTATTGAAATGTAGGGTCTTTGGGTCAATGGATATAGGCTTTCCAGCCCTTTCCAATAATTTCCAAATTATGGCTTCGTGATACCACTGGACCGGTACTCCCGTAATCCTGAGCCAAGTTGGAGCTAAAGTGATAGGATTTGTAGTAACAAAATATGGAGTCCAATGTTTCATGATGAGACATCAACCGAACACTGCCCAAGGACCGCCTGTGAGCACCATCAAAAGTTCATTTTCACTCTTGAATCTCGCGAGGAAGTAGTTATTATCCAAATCCATAATCTGCATGTTCTCTCCGCATTTCCAAAGCTCCCTGATCATCCTCTCTGTTCGCTCAAAAGTGTGTGCGTCAAAGTCTTAAAATTTATATCCAGAACTTATGCAAAAGCGAAAACGTAGTGTACGGATCAGCTGTAGTAAGGCAAGAAATTCCAGAGTCGAACTCAGGGATTTGGTGAGAATAAAATCGATTTCTAAATTATCTGGCAGGATGCAAAAGATTTTGTAAATATAAAGACGGCAAATGATTCCAAGGATTCAAATATCCGACTGCGACTTTCGATTCAAGACACTTCTAAAGATCAAAGGACAAAGTTGGCGTTACCAAGGTTATGTGTGTCGAAGAAAGGAATATTGTACGGTGAAGTTCCAACACTCACTTATCCAAACTTAGAATCTCTCAACCCGAAGGATGTTGAGTCTCATCAAGAAGAGTACTCAAAGGAAGGACTAACACTCAAACTATCCACCCAAACCCAAGGATTTGACTCTCGAATGTAAAGATGAAAAGCACACTCAACCTTAAAAGAGGATGTTAAGTCTCTCTTTTACCCAAATCTTGCAAACTTTGGCTACCAAGTGAAGAATCAATGATGAAGTATCTTCTTACACTTGGATAGGGGTTAGAAAGGTTAGGCAAGGTTAGGATTTAGGCAAGGTTTAACTTTGGTTAAAGGATAAAACAATTAAAGGATGTCAGAGGGAAAACTCGGGCTATTCTTGGTAATAGTCGGCCGATCTGCTCAAGAACATTCCGATTTTCCGGTGTCGCAAAGGTTAAATCTCAACTCTCAGGGTCCAAATGGTTAAATGAGTTCAGTCTATCATCATCTAAGCCTCAAACATCAACTATTCTCCCCAGAATTACAAGGTTTTTAGCCAATCATTTTCATCTTTGAATCAAAATCAAGATTGAATAAAGAAAACCAAATAAAAACCAAACTTTACATAAAACCAAAGAATCTCCAAATCTGTAATCAAACCTTAAAATATTCCAAAGAATCTCTCAAAGCACTCAACAATGTGTTCACAAATCACGATAACAGAAAGGAAACAAAAGATCTCACAAACTTCCTTGAATCTTGACTTTTGTTCCTTTGCTTCAATCCTCTACCCCCAAGAATCTTCAATTCTGTAAAATCCTGTAAATCTTCTACGTTGCGAACCCCCGATTTTTGTTCCTAGGGTTCCAATGTATACTTTCTCACTAATGGGCTGCTTCTGAAGCCCAAAAGCAATGGGCTTTACGTATTATTTTTAAACGGTTACAAGCAAAACTCGGGCGATCTGGGGAGAAACTCGACCGATTTATGCTACAGGAAACTCGTCCGATTTATACATAAATCACCCGATTTTTGACAACAGAAAGTGTTCGTCTCTTGACTTGTTCCCTTCCTTCCTTGTATGATTCTTTTACGCACTTTCTTTGCTCTTCATGACTCCTCAAAGGTTCCTTAAGCTTCCTTATTGACCTTAGTTGTTCCTTGCTCTACTTTTCCTTCCAATTCCATCGAAATTTACCTATAGTTCAACCAAAACTCGTGTAGACCTCTATTTCCGAAATATAAATGAAATAAACCTTAAAGGTACACAAATCTCTCTGAATGCAAGGGAAATTGACGTAAAACCTCCACAATATGCATGATTATAATGGCATATAATTCATGTCATCAAAATACCGCATACTTGCCTCTTGCTTGTCCCAAAGCAAGGTTCAAATCTAGAATACAAGATGTCATGGATTATATGATGCGAAAAACTCAAAAACTTTTTTGAAAAGTGCTTCTTCTTTTGGATCACCCTCAAAGTAATGCTTTAAGACATAGGAAGACAAAGTATGCATCAATAATAACCGTTTCATGAACAAATCATCATTTCTTTCTCAAAAACATAGATAAAAGACATGATAAAGATGTAGACATAATCA
Organism: Fagopyrum homotropicum; assembly: GCA_033239125.1. NCBI lineage: Eukaryota > Viridiplantae > Streptophyta > Magnoliopsida > Caryophyllales > Polygonaceae > Fagopyrum > Fagopyrum homotropicum. The sequence continues at coordinate 52,599,402 of BSWB01000005.1, forward strand.
AAATCAAACAAATCTAAGTCATGAAGCCTTAAACATGTGCACAAAGGTTTCAAGGTCTTCCAACCAAGAAGAAAGTCAAAGAAACGTGTTAAAGGTGGGAAATCTTTAAGTTAATGTGATGCTAATCCGGGAAAGAGGAACAATACAACAAGAGTTTTAAGAACACAACTTCACCACACATGCTTTGCATGTAAAATTTGCTCTTCTTTTACTTTACTTTTTTAGAGTATGGACAACGGTGCACAAAAACCGAAGCCTAGGAGATTGGCGATTCTCAATTCCGAGAAGCCTCAAACCCTTGATGCACATAACATATCCCGTTGGGACATGTCGTTCATTCGGACTTTGGCAAGACACAAACACCTGCCTATGTGAATGGTTCCGAGTTACTCATCCTCATGTTCAACGTCCCCAATCCTAATGTTTGCTAAACATTCACTTAACACTTTTACAATGGCCCTCCCACATCAAACATGCCTTACATAACCACTTATCCTAATTCCCGGATGGTCAAAAGGAGGTCAAATATTTCATTGAGGAGCTAGCATGAACAAGATATGAAAAAGAAAAGGAGCGAATTGCCTTGGTCATTCCAACATGATGCATAAGAACTTATAATATAGCTTCGATCATTATTTCATTCTCCTATCAAGACATCAAGATCATATGAATCATACATGGATTCAAGTAAGATACTCAAATTCATTCATGTTACCATTAAAACCTCAACATAGTTAAGTCATCTTTTTGCCTTTTCCACATCACAATCATCATCATAGAGGTCATTTCCATCATAAGAAGCACTAAAGTGCGATAATATGAAAGCAGAAAGTGCGATAATATGAAAGCATGCAATGCAAATGTCATAGTGGAAAGCGATAATGCAAGAGTTATTACAAAACAAGTCATCAAGTGCAATGCAAAGTACATAAAGTGCGATAATATGAAAGAGATTGTAAGTACCCCAACCCCATACTTAACCTTCACATTGTCCCCAATGTGAAAAGTCAAGCATAAGATGGAGAAAAATACTTACAATGTAAAAGGAAGTGATGTCTCAATCCTCAACTGGCGGTGGTGGCAGTGGACGTGGATATCTAGGAGTGCCATGGTCATAGAATGTCCCGAAGGTGTGGTAGTACAAGTCGCTCATCTGACTATCATAAGAAGAGTGAGGTGCGTCCGTCACCTCCTGGTATTGAGTCATTTGGGTGCTGAGTGTTGCGAAGTCAGTGTGGAGAGCCTGATAGTCGGTGTGCAAGCCTTTAATGCCAGAAATCAATGCTCCCATCTATCGGTGGAGTCTAGATCTGTGCCCCCGTCCTCTCATATGGCTGGAAGCGTGAGCGAATGAATGACCGGCTGCCTGCATCTCATCTTCAGTCTCCTCAGCACCTCCACTAGTCCTGTTGGGTCCAGCGCCATGTGTGTCGGTATCCATAGCATCTGTAGCATGACCATTGTATGTATCACTCTCAAACTCAAGCATGGAACGCTGATATGCTGCAGCTCCCTCCTCATAGTCATCCTCCTCATCGTCCTCTGCATCCTCATCATCATCATAGTATGCAGTAAGAGGAGCCATCTCATCAAAGTAATGCTCGAAGGTCTCTTTCCAGTTTATCCTATTCCGAATAGTGTACTCAGACTACCACTCAATCTCAGCTGGTTTCCTTGATGGTGTCTTTGCCCATGGCATGGACACATGCAAAGTACCCATACCTCTCAGAATCAAGACCTGTCTAGCAACTAATCTCTACGAGCCAAGAGGACGGTACCCTCAGCCAAGCGGAAATCCGATAAGTCAAGCTCCAATGCCTTAGCCACATAAGTGACAAGGCCTCCAGCACATATATCTACCTTCGACTTGTTGGCTATCTTCCCAAGATAGTCGGGAAGCATGGTAGTGGTATCCAGAATGGTGCCGGTGGTGATACAATGAAGGAGGTAAAGCTCATCCGCCTTGATCTTCTGCGGTGTCTCCGTTCTTGCAAACAAAGACTCGTTAAGGATCTTGTGAGCTATCTTGAAAGAAAGATTATAAATACTCATCTCCTTTGAGTTTCCCGGTCTCCATTTATCTCCTACCGCTTCCCCAATGGAGATACTCTCCCAAAATGCACTAGCGCTCACCCCTCTTGGGAATGTGCCTGCAGAAGATGAAGGGAATCCAAACAAGTCTCCAAAAGTAGGAATAGACATAGCATGATCCTCATCCATGAGTCGGAAGGTAACTCTCCTATCTATAGGGTCATGCTCGAAGGTGCTAAGGAATTCAAGAGTAATCTCAGCGTAAGCATCCTCCCGAATAAGTGCAAACTGACTCAGCCCTATCCTATCCAACATCATATCAATGTCCTCTCTCACAAACAGCGCATCTAAGTCATCCAACACAATGTAGCGAGGAGGAGTAATGGGTCGATCTAAGAGACGTTCATATCTCTTCTTATGTTTGGAAGCGGGAGGGGGGAGGTGTGGTCTAGCTAGGGAAGGTGGTGGTGGTGGTGGTGGTGGGGGAGGTGCCTTAGAAGAAGAACCATTTCTTCTTGGTTGAGTTTCTAGTAATTCTCTTCAAGGCTTCCATTCTGCACAAGAAAATCGGGATGTTCTAACACAAAATCGGCCGATTTTTCTGGGTTGGTCTGATTTTTTCCATGATTTCAACCCAATTCACTAATCTTTAAAGTTCTGATAAATGCAACACCACAAACAGCTTCCTAGGGTTGTTTCTAAGCAAAGCCCTCCAACAAACTGAACAATCTAAAAATTCTTAGGCAAGAATCAAAATCGAACGAAATACTTAGGTTTTGGATGGAAAAACCTGAATTCCGGATGAATGAGCAGTTTACCACGCTTGTTGGTGTTAGATTCTTCTTCCCTGTTGAAAGAGCTTCAATTTGGACTCAAGAATCACTCAAAATGGTTACAAATAGAGGAGATGGGAGATGGGCGATTTTTCGGTTCTTTGGAGTGAAGGAGGAAGGAAAATGCCTAAATGTTGAATGAAGAAGGGAGTGGAGAAGGCTTTATATAGGCCGTCCAAAATATGAAGAAAATCGGCCGGTTTTCTAGCCCGAGATTTTCATCGGGCCGATTTTTCTTCTCTTTCACACATCAATAGGGGAAATCGACCGATTTTTCTTTGGGTATGTCGATTTTTCATCCGATTTTTCTTTCTCGTGCCAAAAATAGGCCTGCTCTGTAGCCTGAATCGGTCGAGTTACTTATGGTAAGTCGATTTCTTCCCTTTCTTTCCTTGAAACGTGTGTTTGACCAAACTTATGTCGACTTTCTTCATCTATTCCTCAAGATGGTACCTAGTTCCATGGGTTGCCTCCCAAGAAGCGCTTGATTTAACATCGCTAGCTGGACGTTGCTCTTTTGGTGATCAATGGAGGAGAATAGGAGCTATCTCCTCAACTGGGACTTCCGGTGTGTACTTCTTCAATCGTTGGCCGTTTACTTTGAAATTTCCGCACTTTTCACCCCATACTTCAACTGCACCATGAGGAAAAATACGCTTAATAACAAAAGGTCCTGTCCAACGGGATTTAAGCTTACCTGGAAAGATTCAAAGTCTTGAGTTGAATAGAAGAACGAGATCTCCTTCTTTCAAGTCCTTTAGGATGATATGCTTATCATGCCACCGCTTCGTTCTTTCCTTGTAGATCCTTACGTTCTCGTACGCATTCAGGCGGATCTCCTCAAGTTCGTTGATGTCCAACAACCGCTTTTCTCCGGCTTCTTTCATGTTGAAGTTGAGCCACTTGACGGCTCAATACACTTTATGTTCTAGCTCTACAGGAAGGTGACAAGACTTCCCATACACAAGGTTGTATGGTGTTGTACCTATGGGTGCCTTAAAAGCGGTCCTGTACACCCATAATGCATCATCAAGCTTCATTGCCCAATCCTTTCTTGTTCCAGAGACAATGTTCTCTAGAATTCTTTTGATCTCCCTGTTGGATATCTCAACTTGTCCGCTTGTTTGCGGATGGTATGGTGTGGAGATCTTATGGGTTACCCCATACTTAGCTAGTAGAGCCTCAAATCGACGGGCTGTGAAGTGCGTTCCTCCATCACTAATGATGGTTCGGGGAGTCCCGAACCTTGGGAAGATCGTTCCATTGAAGAACTTCACCACTACCATCGCATCATTAGTTGGAGAAGTGATTGCTTCTACCCATCTTGAGACATAGTCTACAACTAGAAGTATGTATTGGTCTCCACAAGATGATGGGAATGGTCCCATGAAGTCCACTCCCCAAACGTCGAATATCTCTACTTCTTGGATGTTGTTGAGAGGCATCTCATTCCTCCTTGAAATATTACATGTCCTTTGACAAGCATCATAAGCAACAACATAGTTCTGCACATCTTTAAATAGGGAAGGCCAAAAGAAGCCAGATTGGAATACCTTAGCACATGTCTTGTGGGAACAAGCATGTCCTCCACAAGGAAAAGAATGACAGTGACGGATAATGCTTTCCACTTCATCTTCTGGAATGCATCTTCTGAACATGCCATCGGGACCTCTCTTGAAGAGTAGAGGTTCATTCCAATAGAAGTGTCGGACGTCTCTAAAGAATTTCTTCCTTTGAGCATATGAAAGTCTGGGTGGGAGTTCCTGACAAACAAGGTAATTGACAATATCAACAAACCATGGGTCATTACCTTTTGAGATTTGTTAAAGACATTCCTCAATCTCGTATAGATGCTCGTCGGGAATGAATTGTCAATAGGGATCTCATCTGTCTCGCAAGTGAGGTGTGGGAGACGGCTAAGGTGATCGGCGACTGAGTTCTCTGAGCCTTTCTTGTCACGGATCTCTAGATGGAATTCTTGTAGAGATCCATCTTAGGAGCCTAGGTTTCGCATCCTTCTTTGCAAATAGGTAACGGATTGCTGAATGATCCATGTAGACTATCACTTTCGCACCTACAAGATAGGAACGAAATTTTTTGAATGCGTAAACAACAACAAGGAGCTCTTTCTCCGTGGTAGCGTAATTCAGCTGAGCTTCGTCTAGCGTCTTGCTAGCATAGTAGATGGCATGAGTACGACCATGTTTCTTCTGTCCAAGTACAGCCCCTACAGCTACATCACTTGCGTCACACATGACCTCGAAAGGAAGTGTCCAATCGGGTGGTTAGATGATAGGAGCTGGAATCAAAGCTTCCTTGATCCTGCAAAAGGCATCCAAACATTCTTTCGAACACTCGAAGGTTATGTCTTTCATCAAAAGGTTAGTTAAAGGTTTTAAAATCTTGGAAAAATCCTTTATAAACCTCCTATAGAAACCTGCATGTCCCAAAAAACTTCTAACTCCTTTCACCGAAGCTGGAGGAGGTAGCTTCTCTATAGTTTCAATCTTAGCTCTATCAACTTCAATTCCTCTATTCGAAATCAAATGTCCCAACATAATTCCTTCAGTAACCATAAAATGACACTTCTCCCAATTCAAGACTAGGTTAGTGTCTTCGCATCTCTTAAGAACAAGGGAAAGGTTAGAGAGAATGTTATCAAAGGAAGAACCATATACCGAAAAGTCGTCCATGAATACTTCCATGATATTCTCTACATATTCTGAAAAGATTGCCATCATACACCTTTGGAAGGTGGCAGAAGTGTTGCATAAACCGAATGGCATTCTTCTATAGGCAAACGTACCCCATGGGCACGTGAAAGTTGTCTTCTCTTGATCGTCCGGATGAATGGGAATCTGAAAGAAACCACTGTATCCATCTAGATAACAAAAGTAAGAGTGTTGGGCTAACCTTTCCAACATTTGGTCAATGAAAGGGAGGGGGAAGTGGTCCTTCCTTGTGGCAACATTCAGTTTACGGTAGTCGATACACATTCTCCATCCAGTAACTGTTCTTGTAGGAATGAGTTCGTTGTTCTTGTTGGTAACAACGGTTATACCTCCTTTCTTTGGAACTACTTGGACGGGGCTCACCCACTTGCTATCAGAAATAGGAAAGATGATACCTGCATCAAGTAACTTAAGGATTTCTTTCTTCACAACCTCTTTCATGATCGGATTTAACCGTCGTTGAGATTGACGCGAAAGTTTATAATCCTCTTCCATTAAGATCTTACGTGTACAAAGAGAAGGTTTAATGCCTACTAAATCATCAATGGTGTAGCCTATGGCTTTCTTATGTTGTTTTAGAACATTCATAAGCTTCTCAAGTTCATCATCACTTAAGTTTGCGCTAACTATGACAGGATATGTCGAGTTAGGTCCAAGAAATACGTACCTTAGATGTGCTGGGAGGGGTTTCAACTCCAATGAAGGTGGTGCTTTGATTGAGGATTCTTTACCATGGAGTGTCATTGGAGAAGTCTTTGAAGGTTGAGGAAGTGTGCTGCTACAGTTAAGAACTCTTGCAATCAAGTTTGTAGAAGTTAGAGAAATTGCCGAAAAATCAACCTCCCCTGACGCAAATCGGTCAATCTCTGACCCGATTTTTCTTTCTGTTGTCAAAAATCGACTTGCATTATCCAAAATCGGTCAATTTCTTTTGTGTAGGTCGATTTTTTCAACTTCTTCCGGAACTCTTTTCAGCTCTTCAATCTTGCTTCTAGCTCTTCCTCTACATCTTCCAATGCTCGAATCTTATCATTACAATCATGTTCCACTCCTTCGTCAATGATACTCATGTTAAGAACCTTTTGAAGTGGATCATTGATCAAGATTGAATTCACCACTTCTCTAGACTCTTCTTCATCAAAGATGTTAAAAACATCTTCTCCTATAGCTGGCTCCTTGATCAAGGAGGAGAGTACAAATTCTACTTTCTCTTCTCCTATGTTGAATGATAGTTGCCCATTCTTGCAATCAACCATACATCCGGAGGTTGCAATGAACGGTCTCCCAAGTATGATGGGAACTGGATAATCTGCAGGGATGTCAAGAATGGCAAAATCTATAGGAATGTAAAACTTACCAAGTTTCACGGGAATGTCTTCTATGATACCAACAGGTCTAGTTATGGAACGATCAGCCATGTAGAGTGTCATCTTTACCGGTCTAGGCTCTCCTAGACCAATTACCTTGCACAAAGCAAGTGGTATAATGCTTACGCTTGCTCCAAGGTCACAAAGTGCATCATAGGTGACTTCCCCTATGGTAATGGGTATGCAAAATGATCCTGGATCACACAGCTTGGGTGGCATGTTCTTCATCATAGTTTTGATAAGTTCGAATGACTCCGTACTCATCTTAACTTCACCGAAATCTTCTAGTTTCCTCTTGTTAGAGAGGATCTTCTTTTGTGATACAGTGCGTGACCTGTCAACAGGTCCAGATAGAGTATTTCCGATCTAGAGATAAGCTCCACCCACTAACAGTGTAGTAGTAGAATTTGGGAGGACATCTCTATAGACTTTGTTATGGGATTGTGACCCAGTAGAAGATTGATGTTATCTAGATTGTTGGTAACAGATTAATGAAACCGGCACGTTTCATTTCTATTAGAAGGACGTGGCTAGTGAATGAATTGGCTGAGGAGTACACTAGATAGATAGTGAGACTCCATGGTATACCGAGAACGATCATTTCTGATTGAGATGGATGTTTTTACTTTGAGATTTTGGGCAGCAGATTCAGACTGCTTTGGGGACGAGTTTGTACCTCATGACTACACTTCACCCCGTGACAGATTGTCAGTTAGAGAGGATCATCTAGATCTTAAAATCTATTATAAGTTGTAAGTTGAATGGAAAACGTGGATGGTTATATTACCTTCCATTACTGATTTTATTATATAACAATGAAGGGCGTGCATCTTTTTGGGATGACCCTATGAGGCAATATATAGACATAGATGTCGTATATCCTTATGCTAGAAGTGATCTAGCAGTAGTAGTGGAAATAACACCTGACCAGACTCAGGATTTTATAGTTCGAGTAACGATGATTAAAGGGAGAGTGTTGGCTCTACATAGTCGCCAGATTGTGTGTGTAGACAAGAGGTGTTAACCTTTAAAGGTCAAGTGAGAGTTCATGTCCGGCTGGAGGTATCTCAACTGTGAGACGTTAGTTGTGTATTAGGAAAAGGGGAACTGAGTTTCCAATATGTCGGTTACTTGAGATCTTGATCAGTTTTGTGAAGGCAATATGATGTTTAGCTTTCACTCTGAAGTTGGTGGATGTTCACCCAGTGTTCCTGTGTCTCAATTGAGGAAGTATATACCAAACTCGAGACACCTTGTGAGTTACGATGATTTGGTGGTTGAGTCCAACCACACTTTTGTTGAGCATTCGATTACATTCTTGGAATGAGATATGAAACGCTTGCATTCGAAAGACATTCCCATATTGAGGATATTATGGTCGAGGTAAAGACCTGAAGAGGCTATGTGAGAGACTGAGGATAGTGCCCTGAGGAACTATCCAGAGTATATGTTGGGACAGACCCATTTGTGGGAGCACGAGTAGATCTTAGTGCTATCTTGATGAATGTTGTGCTTAAGTGTTTATATGCCTTGATATGTTATTCCATGCTAGTTGTGATGTGATTTATGATCTTAGTAGATCTTGATGTGCTAGCGTGATGTATGCTATAGTTGGAGATGATTACTTCCTCCACGCTACCCAAGTATGATTATATTTATAGCTGAAGATGGTTCTTTCCTCCATGCTATTTGAGTGGGATTAGGATTCAGCTGGAGATGGTTCTTTCCTCCATGCTACCTTGATGGACATAGTTCAGTGGAGATGCGATTCCTCCATGCGATATATATGTTTATGAGTTGGCTAGAGACGTATTTCCTCTATGCATGTGATATGTTTTGGCTATAGATGTGCTTCCTCTATGCCTTGTGATGTGGTATGGCGAGAGACGTGATTCCTCTACGCCTTTGGGTAGCGTTATGGGCCTGTTTCCTAGAGTGATGATTCCTCCATGTTTATACTTGAGGTTGTAGATTGTTATAGGTTGTGATCTTTTGAACGGAGATGTGATACCTCCGATAGAAAGAGTGAGAGTTATACCTCGGCGTATGGGTCCAAGAGGATTTGGGAATTGTTCAAGTTTCGGGACGAAACTTTTTTTTAAGGGGTGTGTGAAGTAATAGCTAGGATTTTCGAATTCTAATTAATGTTGATTAACTTAATCGTTGATAGTAATTGACATATAACTCGCGAAGATTTCGCAAGTGATGAGTAAGAGTCCCACCGTTATGTTCCTGACGTAATTTTGGACGTTTGGGAAAATTTTTACTTTTTCCCCTGGGTAATTATTTTTACCCTTCGGTGTTATTTGGAGCATTTGAGAGCTCCAATAAATAAAGTTGCAGTTGAGAGACATGATCGGGACATCGGATATGTCTTAGATGTGAAATAATATAGAAAGACGAAACGGACAAAACAGTCGCTATCCCGATTCTTTGCGGTTAAGAAAGGTGACTTAGGAGTGCCCATTTTACGAGATAGTTATGGAATAATTATCCCGAAAATATTCTGGATTTTATATTCCAGTTTCATAAAGTTTGGAGACCGAAAAATATAACCGCGTTTTAAATAAATAATTTAGATAGATTATTTTATATATATATATATATATATATATATGAAACGGCCAGAGGCTTCTTTCTTCATATACATATATGTATATAATATATTATACACAATGAAGTGGGCGGCTGCACAGAGATATATCTCATTTCAATTCACATTTGAAATGTAAAGATATGTGTCGGCTAACTTATCTCCAAGTTACAAATACACAAATGCGCAGAGAAGAAATAAACCGAGAAATAAGCAATAACGATCCATCTTTAGTCCTTCACAAACCACCCATCTTTGATCCAATTCCAAATCCGCTTGTACCAACGAGTCCCTTATCTTGTTCTCTTCAACGTGGTACCAAGCTATTTTCCGTTTATTAGCTTTTTGCTAAAGCTTCCGTTTACCGCTATCGGAGCACCGACGACCACCGCAAGTCATCAAATGTAAGGTTGCATACCGCGCTCTTACTCCCCGTATCGCTAGGAGTCTGGATCTTCTTCCGGTTCGTATATCGGGTTAGTAACGAATAAGTTATGAATTTATTCGTTTTCCGTATTGCGGGTTAGTATAAATTGACCTTAAGTTGGTTAAAATGGATAATTGGAACTTCCATTATGCTCGTTATATTATTCTGGTAGTTATGGGATTTTAGTTGGTGATGATATCATGAGTTGGATTTGTGCCCTGATGTGGCTTTTAGGTTTAGCATGTTATTCGAGGTTATAGGATGTATATGATCCCTATGGATCCCTTCGGGTCTAGGTGTGACCCTTTGTTTGATAAGAGATGTGACATCTCTTTATGCCTTGTCTATAGGTTGTGTTGTTCCTCCAGTGTTGAGGTGATCCAGTTGTGGTTGAGCTTTATACGAGGTTGAGGTAAGTCTGTAGGACTTACTTAGCTACCATCCTTATATGGGGTGTTTGTATGAGTGGTGTGTGCCTTATATGTTTGCTATGATAGCATGTGATGTCGTATTTACCTACCTATGTTTTATTAATTGCCCCACTGCGTGGCCGTGATAACCTTTCCCTTTCATCCCGTTGTGGAGTCTGGGAGGTTCTCTGATGTCAGGCCATACCGGTTTACAGGAAGGGCGCAATCCACTCCCATAGGGTACACGGATTGTGTGACCGATACTAGTACGGCTGGCTAGCAGGCTCAGAGGCGAGGATGTATCGGTCCTCGTGTCACCTAGTTTCATATATATTATATTTATACGATTTGAGTGAATGACCATTATATTGAGATGAATAAATGGGTAAATGAGTGAAAGCATGCTGATATGTTTATCTTTCCCTATGTGTGATTGTGCTTATGCATTACTCTATATATGTGTATGGATAGCTAATGGTTATTACCATGTTGTAGATGCCCTACAGGTTAGGCACTGCTGAGTGATCTGGCAGGGTGACAGGCCGAGGACTCTCGTACATTAGGTGGTTGGTTTGGGGTTGTTGTGTTTCCCCTCCTGCGTGAGGATGATCTTTTGTACCTCCTATGTGAGGATGTCGATTTATATACTCGGCTATGTTGTTGTTTAATTTGGGTCGTACAGTTTATACTGTTTTATGCATTTGTTTTATATCTGTCAGTGACATGTTGTAAGGTCCAGTGAACTTGTTGTCAGGCTAGGGTCGGGATCCATTGTGAGATCCTAGCCCAATGTGACATCCCGAGTCCCGCGGATTCGGGGTGTTACAGCCTTACAGTATTATGCATGTCCTTGGGTAAGGTTTAGTGTTTTGGCTATGTCCTGAACTTGGTGTTAAAACTTATGTTGGAATGTTAACACACTTTTGGTTAACAAAACCGGTTTGCTATTTTTTGGGTATGTTATTTGTTGGTGTTAAAACTTATGACGATTTGTATGCATTTATGGTTCTACGCATGTCCTTGGGTAAGTTTGTAATGTTGACACACTTTTAGGCATGTCCAAACAGTATTATGCATGCCATTGGGTAAGGTTTAGTGTTTTGGTTATGTCCTGAACTTGGTGTAAAAACTTGTGTTGCAATGTTAACACACTTTTGGTTAACAAATCTGGGCTGCTATTTTTTGGGTATGTTATTTGTTGGTGTTAAAACTTATGGCGATTTATATTTGATTACCCAAAAACATATCAATCTTTACAAAACACTAACCCAATAATATTTAGTTATATCTGCGAAAACACCTACTCATAACTTTTCCCTTCGTTGAGCGAACCACCTACTCATAACTTTTCGTATCTCATCCACTAATGCAAGGACCGGATGCTCCCTTGCGTCGAGCATGACCCTATTTATAGTTTCCGCATTGTTGCTCGTCATGATGTTATACCTCTTCACGGGTGAATAAGCACGTGACCATGTTTCAAACGCAACATCTGTAAGAAGTTGCCCAACCTTTGGTTTCTCCTACAAAGATAAACTCCAGAATTAGATTTTATTACCCAAACCTTAAAAAGATACCCAATATTATTATTACCCAAAGTAGAAACCTTACCCCATCAATCATGTCGAAAATCTTCAAACACTTATCTTTCTTGTAACACTTAGCAGCGTCTTCGAACATTTGTTGGATCCTTTTATCCGTTGATCTCTTCTTGATATTTTGCTTGAGATGGTACATGCAAACACCATGGTGAGAATTGGGGAAGTTCATCGCTATAGCTTTCTTGATGGACCTGTGTCTATCAGATACGAACAACTGATATGTTCTATCTGCAACACACCTTCTCAAATTTGTGAAGAAGAAATCTCACGCGTCATCATTTTCACCATCAACTATGGCATAGGCGAGAGGATAAATCTGTTGATTTGCATCTTGACCATTTGCGACTAACAAAACACCACCGTATTTTCCCTTTAGAAATGTATCATCAACCGAAATGACCTACAAATGTTTTCATATAAAGAACGTTACTGCGTCATACCAAATTCACGATTATGACATACCTAGTTCACGATTATGACATACCCAATGTTATAAAACTGTACCAATCATATTAATAACACACCCAATATCATCCATGAACATACCCAACATGTGGTAAATGTAAAAACTAACCTTTCTCAAAGCCTCAAAGCCTCATAGCCTCTGATTGATTGTCCGAAAGCAAAGAAAACAAATTTGAATTTTGAATCTTGATCAATGTCCAAAGCAACGACGCTCCCCACATTTGCATCACGCAACTTGTGCATATAAGCCGGAACACCTTTATAGTTTTCCTCAAAACTTCCCCTCGTCATTTCCTTCACATTTTTCACCGATTTCCAACATACCCAATATGATGCCTCAATTTGGTGTTGGTTCTTAAACACCCCTTGAACTGCTAAAGGTTCTGGCAACCTGTTCACATTGGCATACCTGCACATCTAACTCAAAATTCATTTATTTTTACAAACACAATATGTTATGTGTATGTAGTTTGTAACCCATTATACAATATTACTTACATATCTCCCAACAAATGGGCAATGACGGTGACGGAAGCTTTTCTACGATTACACATCCTTGTTTCAAAAGAGCACGTGTGTATGTTGATGTACTTTGTCATGGTGAAATCTCTTGACTTACCCAACATAGAGAAACGAGCTCTCCATTTGTATTCTTTATCCTCACATCTAGCAAGCACAGCCGGTTTCTTGGACTTTTCTATCTTGTATTGAGAATAGTTATAGATTGCATTCAGAGCCAATGCAACTTTCAACTCCTTTTTACTTTTGTAAGTGTGCCCAATTTTAAGTTCCCACCTCTGTCGAAGAGTCTCAACACAATCAATCCTTGAACTTTGCTCCAGATCCTCTTCATTTGGGTAACCAATAGCACCATGCCCAGGATTTAATATTATGCTACCCCTTGCAGCTTCTTCATTCAATCTAGACATTGCTTCTTGCTCATCATAAATTATTATGCTCGAATTAGCCATACCGTTTGTAGTTATCACTGTTTCTTTAATATGGTGTTTCTCTCTCATTGTAATACACATTGGGATGCTCCATAATATATTACCCAAGTTGTTTGTATCTACAAACATTTCAAAATCTTCCCAAGTTTCAATGTCAAACGGGTGCAAAGATGGATTTATAGTGTTTCCATAGGTCAAGGTAAGTTCATGTTTATCCAAGCACAAATTAAATCTTGACCCTATTAACCTCCTTAAGTCATCCATTGTTGATCCTTGCTTCATAATAAAGTGCTTGTTGTGGGCATTCCCAACATACCTCCAGCACTCATCAACACAAACCCAATCTCCACCCGCATAAACCGCAAATTGTAAAGTTTTCATCCCTATTAACAAAAAGTCAATGCTAGTACACATAGAAACAAACACAACTCTTACTGTTGCTTACCCAGAAAAAGATTACCCAATTACCCAGAAAGTTTATGTGTTTTAGATTCACAAAAACAAGAGATGAGAAGTTTCTGATTACCCAGAAATAGATAACCCGGGAAGTTTGAGATTACCCAGAAATAGAAACAAACACTGCTTACCCAGAAATAGAAACAAACATTGCTTACCCAGAAATAGAACAAGAAAATGTAAGAAGTCCAGATTCCGATGAAGAAGAAGCTCAACAAGAGGACAATCCTGCGTTTGAGTGGGAAGAAGAAGGGACCTGCATACATTACCCACTTTTTATTTACGTTTGAAGGGAAGAAGAAGGGACATGAGTTTGCTTATAAATAGGGAAAAAGAAGGGCTAAATTTATTGGGTTGTTTATTCCATCCAACATGTCCATCAACAATGTCACCCGTCAAATTAGATGGATACTCACTTTTTCTGATTTTATCTATAATATAGGAGCCCATTTTTTAAAGAAAGAATTGGGAGACCCTAGTTTCAAACTTAATAGTGTAAAAATTCTACATTGCCAAATCTTCCTACTAAGATCATCATTGATGCTTCCATTAGTGTCTCTTGGACGGGTCATAATGCAATTTCTAGAAATTGTGATGGATTGACTATGGGAGCTCTGATCATTCGCCTCGATGGACAACTTGATCCACTCTTGGCCGACTCAAATGCTCTGAAAAGGGGACTTGCCTCGGTGATTATTGAATTGGATTTGAAGACTGCTATTGATCTTATCCTGCAAGCACTGTTCTTTTTATTTCATGTTCTTTTCCATTTGTTTATCATAGTGGTAATTTTGTTGCTCATTCTCTAGCTAAGCCTACTCCTACTTTTGAAGATACTGAGGTTTTCCTAGCAAACTTCCCACTATTATTGTTGAGTTGGCTCAATTCTTCATAATATAATTACTATTTTCCATTCAAAAAAATTTCTGCTTGTATGTAATAAGGTAATTTCAGACATGTATTTTTCATGAGTAATTCGTAGATATTTGTGTCCATTTAAATGTATACGCTGTATCAAATTAAAAATATGTTTAATTTACCATAAAAAATGGGCATGGAAAAAGAATACAAAAACAAATAGAGAAGATTAAAGTTGTCACTAAATGGAGAACTGGAAACACATGAAAATCTAAGGGGGCAAAACATATTGTGAATAACTAAAAACAGTGAATCTAAAAAAAATTACAAAGGCAAGTTTAGATCGAAAGCTAGATACGCCAAGGGAGCTTTCCAAGTGCATTTGCGCAAGACTTGACAGGAATTACAGGCAGATGAAAACTGCATCCTACAAAATGGATGTTTTTGGTGGCCAAGTCTTTTAATTCCGTTCATAAATTCTCTCTATCTCCACTTCAGATCTTACCTGAACACAATTTTACAAAACAAAAAATGCCACCAAAATCAGCCGTAAGTAGATGCAGCAGCAGGAATAACATATACCAATATAGAAAAACATCAAAGAAATTATCAGAAATGAAAAATCACATGCCTGTAAGATCGGTAACCTGATCTGGAGTTGCTTCTTCCATTGCGTGGACTCAGCTTATCTGGCGAGCCATCTAGCTGAGGTGACTGTTCATTTGGTTTCCCCTTCCTCTCCATGCGAGGAGAGAATTCTGCTTTTGAGGTATTTGCATGATGGGGAGAGTTTTGCATAGGAGACAAGGATCTCCTTTCTTCTTTCTTGTGAACTACATTTGGAGAAAACTCCCTTGGACTGTCGCTTCTCCGAGGTGGTCTGTCATCTCCCTCAACTAGCAGCGACTTTTCTCTTGTACGAGGAGACCTTCTAGAAAATCTGCTGTCTTTGACATGCAGAGCATTCTCCCTTGGACTCCTGGACCTACTAGATGACCTGTATCTCTTCTCTCTATGATATGTCTCCCTTGAGGCAAGATGCCGCTCACGAGGTGAACTTGAATGAGAAATAGATCAACATCACAAAAGCAAGCAAGCAATCAAAATGTAATTAGAATAAGCTCATATTTTCCATACCACACACAACCAAAGGGTTGGAGAAAAGTTTACAGTGATGTGTATCTCTGCTACTACTGAAATTTGATCTAGGAACTTTGTTCTCAAAAATGAACATAAATCAACCCTACTCAAAGAAGACAGTCTTTACCTGCATCTATCAGAAACGTGGAACAAAAACATGAAACTTGGATCCACACTATTTTTGATTAAGCTTTTAATGGTGTACTCGTTCAGCATCCAATAACGTCACAGCTCTTTTTGCCAACCTCTTTAAAACCTCAAACTAACTTTCTGTGGGACAACATCAACTCTCTACTCGTAAAAGTTTTGAATGCCTCCCTTCTCTGAAGAGAGATTCTTTCTTTGGCCAACTATAAGCACTAGATTCTTTATTAACTGGATATTACGCAAAACCAAAGTAAATTACTTTATGAATGATAATTACATAAAACAACTGAAAGCTAATGTGTTTCTTCACAGAACAGAATAAACAAACTCAAAGGAACTACGCAAAAGAAACAGATGCACTACTCTAAAGGTCAAAACGCATACTGCATATCTTCTTCATCAAGAACAATACTTCCAGATGGCATGCAAGTCATGTAATAACTGAATGGATAGGTAAAGTTCCCTAAGAACGGGCCACACCACAGTATATATTGTCCAAGGAAGGAACAAAATGAAAAAAAGGATTACGGGAATTCTCAGTAGTAGGAAATCATGAGCTAAAAAACTATTCTTAAAGTTACATAATGAACACTTTCTTTTTCCAAAATATAGATAAACCTATTAAAAAGAATAAAGTTTCTACAAAAAAAAAAAGCACATGTTAAAAATTACAAAGATAGAAACTTCTGACACACCAACAATAAAACACAAATGAAAAAGTAAAATCATCTCAAGGCAAAACTGGCCAATACTACGTAAGCAAACAATTATTGTAACCCCAATTCTGGCATATGTATTTCTTCTTTTCCCTTGATAAAGTTTGCAGATAGTAGAAAGATCCAAACAGAGATGCAAAGAGCTCACAACATGGGCTATTATTTCCATTTTACATTCATATATCTGCTCATTCACTACGATGACTCAATGAGAACTTATAGGAAAGAATTTATGATAATTTCAATATGCTCCCCCACTTCAAATGACAAACAAACACCTTTATTTCATTAATACACTAGGCAATCACAAATATAATAAAAAAGTATACAAGGTACTGAAAAACAAGAGCAGGTTCATTGCCTGGGTATGACATGTTTGAATGTGTATTGCTTTCATAGTCACTGATACTTTTTTGCTCAAACTCTTATTCACTCATGCTTAGACTGATGTGTACATTATAAGGGATGTATTACTCTTGGTGGAAGTATGAAGACAGAAGAAGCAAAGATGTTTCATCTTGCCTTAGGTGTATGACTATGAGCCCCTTGCCTTAAGGCCAGACCTTTAATAATTGCCCTGTCAACTGGCATACGATATGTATATGTAATGATTTCATATTTAGTGATGCTTTTTTTGGTCAAATTCTTAGTCACTGATGCTTAGACTAATGTATACATTATAAAAGGGGGGTGGTCTTTGTGGAAGTATGAAGGTTCTTGAAAAACAAAGACAGAAGAAGCACAAATTTTAGATGGATTTCATATTAAAAAGAGCAAACTGAATGAAATTAAAAAAAAAGAAGATATTTTTAAATATTGATATATACATGCACACATAATGACATAAAGCGAGAATTTACAGGTGCTCATATATATCAAATTCAAAATAGTGAGATTTGTTTGACTGCATGTTGCACTTGACATAATGTCACTTCAAAATGTCGTTGGTCAGTCCAATAATGATTAACAGATTTTGGTTGGCCGGTGAAAGGGTAACTCGTTCATTCTTATGCAATTTGTTGGCTCAGCAAACCAAGTATCCATACTCTGTAATTAATGGACTGTATCAGTTTGATGTGATGACAGAAGGACTGTACTGACCCCATCCCCAAAGGCAAATCCTAGAAAATTCCATGCACAAACTCCACCAAATGTTGCTCTTTTGTATTGACTAAGTTATAAGAAACTGCATATAAAAACTCGATCACGCCCATTCCCTATCCTAAGGGAAAGTGATGAAACCATACCAACTAGTGGAAAATTTTCATGTTCTTTCCTTGAACCACAAATCTCTCTTTTCTAATTAAAGTTTGAAGTAAACCATACCACCTAGTATCAATTATTACTAGATCAGTTCAACCCGTGAAATAAAGGTCACAGAGTTCTATGCAAAGACCAAGTGGCAGAAAATACCTAAGAGAACCACTAGCAAATACAGCAGGCATCAATGAATGGGAAAGAAGAAAGAACCAAACTTGTAAGTAGTAGAAAGATAAGCATTGCACTAGTAAACCGCGGCAAGAGAAATAACTAAGCACAAACCTTGAGTAGCGCCTAGCAGGGGATGCTGATCTTGAATATGCTGAAATAGCAAGGGGAAGTAAATTATCTAGTAAAGGATCATATTGACAGTAGCAAAATAAATTTCAAAAGAAAGCATAGTGTTTCTACTGACAACGATATTGGCGTCCAGGAGACCTCGGGTTGGTTGTGGCTCTATAACTTCCTCCATATCTACCACTGTCCAAGAAAGCACATATGAAACTTCAGTAATTAGCTATGAAAATGCAAATATGAATTCACAATTTCCATATCAAACGAAAAAAATGCAACAAGAGAGACAAAGAAACAACACCTTGAGCGTGAACTTCTCCGCATTTCTTGAGGTGTCTTACGATTCTCCTCTGCAAATACTATTCTTATCTCTCTTCCATCAATGATTGTACGGTTGAGTTGTTCCTTAGATTCTAGTGCATCTTCAGGATTGTGGAACTTTACAAAAGCAAACCCTCGTGGTTCCCTATACAAGGCAGATCATCGGTCAATGTAGGTAACTTTAGAAACTCACCTTTACATACAAATGATATCGATGGTTGTTTCAGATTGATTCAATAGTCATGGATTTTTAACTAATATGTCAGAGGAAAGGTTTTAAGACAATAAATTGTATAAAGTATAACAAAGATAGTACAACCCATTTTGACATGATGATGGACAGGAAGTCAGTCAAAAACAATTTTGTTACTGCAAGCCGACAAGCAATTATTTTGGCAAATCTTAATAATTTTAGCTTGATATTTACAGTGTGTAAACTAGTTTGTGACACATTGACTGTGTGGGTATGGTGGTGTTCATAGTTCTTAGTATTATGTGAGTATTGTGAAAAGTGAATACAACAGCCTAGTAGCAACTAACAACTTGGATGCAACCTGGATAGTTACTTGGAACCACAAGCTTTATACATTATTACCCGCACGAACGTGCGTTCTTCCTCGTCTGCTGGCCTTCATTTTGTGGCAGTAACAGTGTAACATAAAAACAGATGTTCAGCTATCCTCATATAGTCATCAGTCATGCTCCAATTATAAACCAAGTACAAAAAGAACTCATATTTTGAAAAGCCTGACTAATTGTATCACTTCTACTATTTCATCTGTCGGCTAGGCAGCTAGCCAGTTGACCTTTCTCATGGTACAATTTGAGGAAGGAATACAAAGTATCATCGTGTTTAAATCATCTAAACTAATCACCTGACCAATCTTCCATGAGATTGATCATCAAACGAACAGTAATTTGATTCAATCTTCCACGATGAACTTATTCTTTCTGGAAGTACAGATTCTTGATATCCAAAAAAAATGTGCAAAAGAAAAAGATAAATCAAAAAGCAAGTTTTGAAGAACTTCACAAACATATCTCATTGTATAACTATTCAAATTCAAGTAAAAAGAATTTCAGAATACCCTGTGTAGTAGTTCTTCGGCATATAGACATCCTTCACTGGACCAAAACGTTCAAATGGAATCTTAAGTTCCTCTGGGCTGCAAAACCAAACCAAAACCATTAGCTTTCTCCTTAATCTTGCAGTAGTACTGCAAAAAAAAAAAATTACATTACTTCCAACATCTACGTCAATCTTATAACAGAACCAGAAATGTGGGAGAAATAGGAAATTACATATAAGTTTTCGCCTCAATAAGGTTGTGCAAATATTCAGACCTGGTTCTAAGAGAGACATTGCGAACAAGCAAGCTGGAAGGGGCGGTAGACGGGCGGTGGCGTTGAGACCTTTGAAGGCGAGGGTCTTCGTAGTGCTTCCTCGTCGGCGGAGAGCGGCTGCGCTGGGGACTGAAGCTCCGGCTCCGACTTCTGTACCTCCCCATGTCTCTCAGCGATTCTCAAGGACTATCTACCACTGCAAAACCCTAAATCGTAGGTACGAAAGTACGAATCCACCGTAACCCTAACGATACTTGTCCTCTCTGTATGAGAGAGAGCGTTTCAAAATCCTGATCCTCGGAATAGAGGTACAGAAATGCAACCAAGAGAGGGACCGTGGTGAAGAGCCCCGGCACATGTTTTATAGTCTAGATTAGATTCTTCTTGCGATGGACGGACACTCTATCAAACATGACACGGCTCGAACGCGGTCAAATATAACCGATCAAAACTCGTTTCAGAAGTCGGACAAAACTAGGACACGGCGAGAACGCGAATTGTGTACGCATAAGACACGGTCGGTTTACTTTATTTACGGTAATATTTTTTGTTCTCTCCCGTTTTTCTTCCGACTAAACCTAGTCCCACATGACCACTGCGAGATTGTGGTTGCAGGAAGTAGGAGACCGATCTTCTTCTTCGGCTCTAATGTTGAAAAGTTGTTCCGCCGACAAACTCTTCTCTTCATTTTTCTTATGATTTCATAAATTAATATTGAATATTTGATTACTAATTAATTATGTAATCTTTCTATTTTAAATGTTGAGTGTTATTCTAATTCTTTCACTTTTATAATTTACAAATATTTATTCTTGTTTTTCTTGGTTGATCATGTTATTCGGTTGTTGTTGATTTGCAAAATAAATAATTCATTACTCGGTTTTGATAATAAGTATGTTTATTTCAGATTGTAAGACTAAATATGTTTATTGCTATATTTTGTTATACTCAAAATGTTTGTTTCTAAGCTTTTGTTTCGGTCATTTTATTATCATGTTAATATTTTTGTCTACTCATATATCATTAATTTTATATATATATATATATATATATATATATCCTTATGATATAGGAATTCTATATTTCAATATCTTTAAAATGATATATTATTTGATTTACTCGTCGTGTCCCCGTTTCCTATACTTTTGAGGATTGCCGCTTCCCGTTTCTCGCCGTATTCGTTTTCCGTGTCAGTGTGCAAGTTCGTGCATCATTGGATTACTTTCGGGGAATTAACGAAGGAAAGGAATTAGACACGTCTTCTTAGTTAGGGGTGGACACGGCCAGATTTGGTCATGGCATATTCCGTCACGGCTATTATCCATTTAAAAAAAAGGAATCAGGATAGCTATTGTATTTTTAAATGAAATTTGTTGGGTCCTATAAGATTAAGATCGAGACTTATGAAACAGGACAAGATCATTCATTGTTTATAATGTTTTAACTTTACGATTTATACATAAATATATTTGTGCATATCATATTTAAAACAATAGACATTAAAATTTTCAATACTCCATAATAATAATATATTAAAATTTTCAATAGTCCATAATAATAATATATTACGTAATCTTCTTAAAATATAATGGCAAGATTTTTAAAGTAACCTATAAAAAAATTAAGAAATTGAAAAAGTAATAACTATATTGGGAGATACACTCCCAATATCAGTTTTTTCCAAACATGTCGTCATGAGGATTCAAACTCGAATCTCCATACTAACCAATTAAGGAGTCTAGCACCACATCCCGCTCTACATTCGGGACGAGAGTAATCACCATATTTTCAACATTAGAGCACTAACACTAGTGAACAAAAAAAATCTCCTCACTCTCTCTCTTCATTTTACCTCTCATCCACAATTCCACATCATCTTTTTCCCTAATTTTTTTTTTCCATCACACCAACAACAAATCTAAAAATTTTCTCACAACCCTCTCTCTCCTACTTTTTACATACCCATCACATTCTCTCCTATATTTTTTAATTTTTTATTGAAATAATTTGGTATACTATGCTTTTTTGAGTTTTAGTTTTAGTAAATATACCCCTGAGAGAAGAGTGTTTAGGATTTTAGAATAAATACAAAAGGTTAGGATATATTTACCTAATTAAAAAACTAAATGGCCTAGTTATTAAAAGTAAAACTCAAAAAAGCCTATTAATCAAATTAGCCCTTTTTATTTACTACTTAATAAATAATAACTAATCAACTAATAATTATTAAGATATTACAAAACTCTTAATTATTTTAGTTATTTTAGTTTAAATAATTTATTTAGTTTTAAACTAATTGAATAATAGTAATATTTAAATTAATATTGTAGTTACTTATTGAATGAATTAATAAATAACATGATTATCAATAATTATGGGATAAATAACGATACATGAAATAAGAACACGCTGCATGAAAATTAAAGCGGCATCGAAACTAAATAAAAGTACAACAATGATAAAATTACGAAACATAATCACGACATCATGGAGATGCCGATAATTTTTAGGATTCACATTACCAAACTTTTGTCAAATGTGCTCTATCAAGTCATCTTTAAGGGATTGATGAGTTTGGCTATTACGCATAGCGTCCCTTGTCTCCAAGTATTTATTAATGTCGATCGGACGTCTAGTTTGAAACTAGAAAGCTTCATCATTGTTAGCGGTATCACTTGTACTCGCTTCACCTCTACGACGTGAACGATGAATAAGGAGATTTGTTTTATAATATCTTCTTATGACCTCAGCACTTATAAGTGTCTCGTTCATCATCCACTATCATGTTATGAATAATAATACAAGCCTTCATAATATCAGCTAATATATCATCATCATAAGCAAGAGTTGGTTGTCGTACAATTGCGAACCTCGCCTACAAAATTCGAAATGCATGTTCAACATCCTTACATTCACCAACTTGACAATCAACAAAAAGACTTTGATTAGGAGTTTGTGGATAGGTAAACACTTGCACAAATGTAGCCCAACTAGGGTAAATACCATCGGCTAGGTAGTATGTCATGTTGTATTCATGACCATTGACGTTAAACTTCACAGGAGGTTCCCGACCCTGCAAAACATCACTAAATACTAGTGAACGGTAAAGTACATTAAGGTCATTACACGAACCTGTAATGTAGAAAAAAGAATGCCAAATACATAGATCTTCATCCGCAATGGCTTCCAAAATAAGGGTTGCGTTCTTGTTTTGTCCGCAATATTGACCTTTCCATGCATTAGGGCAATTCTTCCACTCCTAATGCATACAATCAATACTACCGATCGTGCCTGAAAATCCTCGTTGTTCATTTCTGTAGAGGATCTTTCGTAGGTCTTCATCCGTAGGACTTCGTAAATATTCAACTTCAAATTCCTTGATTACTACTTCACAAAATTTTTGTAGACATTTTCGTGCACACATTTCATTGTGATAAGTCGACTATGACATAGATGTGATCAATTTTGACACACATTTCATTGTGATAAGTCGACTATGACATAGATGTGATCAATTTTGACACACATTTCATGATGATAAGCAGGGGCGGCCCTTAGGGGGCAGGGTGGGGCAGCCGCCCCACCATCCGGAAAAAAACAAAAAAAAAAAATTTTGAAAAAAAATCGTTTTAAAATGGGTTGTGGCTTCTCGTTTATAAAAAAAATTTCTACGATTTATTAATTTTTTAAATATAAATATTCTTGTGTTATATTTAAATGTTGTTTTGGATGTTTCGCCGAAGTAAACGAAACTTCAAAAGAATTTTCCGTTTTAGGCTCGGAGTGAAATAATTCACCAAAATGCACGAGATTTGTTGTTTGAAGTAGAAGTGCGGTCTTAGACCGCACTATTATTTGTAAAACGCGTTGTCTAGGACAAAGATAATAAAAACACAAATAGAGGTGCGGTCCTAGACGGCGGCTATAGTGTAACGTTTTTCAAAGAAAAAAAAACTAAAGAGGCGCGGTTATAGACGCGCCTATAGGGCAGCTATTTTTTTAAAAAAAAATTTTTAGGCACGGTCCACGACTGCGCCTTTAAATGTAATTTTTTTTTTGTATTTTTGTTTATTGTAAGTAGATGACATATTGACTTTGTTTTTATCGCTATTTTATTTTCCTAGATATATTTATCGAAAATAAAATTTCGCCCCCCCCCTCCCCCTTTTAAAATCCTGCGGCCGCCACTGATGATAAGATGACTATGACATAGATGTGATCATTCACAAACCACACATTTCATTGTGGTAAGTCGACTATGACATAGATTTGATCATCTCTTCTTAACACTCTTTTTTCTAAACTTCAAACCGTTAGAACTCCTTAACTTCAACCAAGTTCAAGAGATTCAAGCTTTTTGCAAGTTCAATACAATCGATTTAAGAAGGAAAACATTAATTTTGTGATTTCGAATCACAACCATTGTCGAGATGCATTCATTGTTCAAGCAAAGTGAGATAGGGAAGAAGCAAGGAGGGAGAAAAGAATTGAATTGAGTTTAATTATTTTTAATTTATTTTGTTCATTTAAAATTTAGTTATAGCTATACTTTACTTTTCTTTTTGTTTCTTAATTTTTATAACAGAAATCATGTTAAATTTAGTTTTTTAAAAAAGGGGCATGAGGAAATGTTTGAAAGTTCAAGAACACCAAGAGGAAATTTCAAAACTCGTGGATACCAACAGGAAAAAGTAAAACGGTAAGAGTATAAAGTGGAGAAATTAAATCTATATAGGGTTGGGTTCATAGAAAGAGGTATTATGATCAAAAGTAGGAAGAATTCACCACTCCCATCCAACAAGGGTGTCATTCGGCCTAACAACACAAGACCCCCAGTTTTTTTAGGGCTCCATAATATTTACTTTTAGTTGGTTTAAGATAGAAAAGTTTGTTTGTCATAATGGTTGAAACACAATATTTGGTGCAATTGGTCAAGAGTTTAAAACCTCCTTTATACACTTTTTTTATTTTATCTTTTTATAGTCATTCTTTCATGTTTTTTTTATAAGAAAAAGTTAACAATTGAAATCTCCTTTCTACTATGTACGTTTTATTCATGCATGTTGTATAATTTTCCTCCTCTTCTGTTTAATTTTTCCAAAAAACTATTTAAAGTTAAAAAATATCTTGTTTTGCTTTTTATTTTCATTCTTTCATGTATTTTTTATTACAAAAATAATTTTTTTATAACACCCAGAATCCGCGGGACTCGGGATGCTACGGGCGGAGACCTCACAATGGGTCCCGACCCTTAGCCTGACAACAATTTCACCGGATCTTGCAACAAGACACAAATAAAGGCCAAAACTGAAATACATTTTATGCAAATAATGTGTTTCCCGAAAGCATACAACGAAAGACTCCAGCTGAGATACTAATCAAAGACCAAACGCCATACACGCGGCATACAAACACAATAAACGAAGAACAATACACAACCCCACTCCAACCAAAACCCACTCCTAAAATGTACGGAACTCCGGCTCCCCACTCTTCCGAATCTCTTGGCCGCATTCCTAACCTGTAAGGTAATCTACAACATTCGGTATAACACCGTTAGCTAATATTCGAAGCATTAGAATCAAGGTGGAAGGCACAAACACAAGTAAATCATCATAAACACACATCATACTCTAAAGCACACAAATCCGGTTTATTATCTTTTTTTTATTATTAAGTCATATCCCGTTCTAATTCAACTTCTTTTGTGACACGAGAATCTCCCGAAACTCACCTCGGTCCCTACTTACCGTCACGGAATGGTACTGATGCATCCGACCGCCTACCCGCACGGGCTAGTCGCCGAGAACCTCCTAGACTCTCGCAAGAGCTAGGAAGATGATGTCACCGCCTGTTATCATACACTTGAGCCAAAATAATATAAGGTCGGTAATCCTATTTCCGGTTTCGTTGTTATAACATAAACAATAAAACACACACCACCAAGCACGCATCGAAACTAATACAAAGAATACAAGCTAAGTAAGTTCGGAGACTTACCTCGTCTCAAATGCTAACTCACGCAACACTCTCTCTTCCCTCGGAAAGAAGTCTACACATGCTCACAACAAGATGTCTATATCAACAACTCGCTCAACTCAAGAAGTCTTAGACTTCTACACAAATGATCAACGCAAGATCATTTGACTCTCATTCTAGGACCGCATCCTAGAATCCCTCATGCTCACATCACACTCAACACAAGTTAGAAGTCCTTAGACTTTTACACCCCATGATCTCGCAAGATCATAACCCATAACGCATATTAGGATAAACATGCCTAGTCAAAACAAACTCAACGGTAACAACACCATGCTAGGATAAGCATATCCTAGACCATAAACTCAACAACCATATAACCACAACCTCAAGCCTTAGATACTCACAAGATCAACCAAACACTCAACGTCTTACAACAATCGACAATCCTCAAAACGCACCTAAGGTCCAAACCACTACTTGGTATTCACTCTAAGTTATGCTAGATCCAACCTAGCATGATACTACTAAACATAACTAGATAGAGGAATAAGGTACTCACACGAGTTCCAAGGCGAAAGACGATCGACGGATGTCGAGAATGGATTCGTTGGTCTATATCGGGCACTTCCGGACCTAAAACCAAAGCTAAACAAATTTAGCTTATACGCTAAAATTTGAATGGAAGTTTTAACGTATATAAATATAAGGAAAACTCGCTTTCAAATAAAACCAAGGTTAAAACCCGCAATAAAATCCTTGCCATAAACGAGATTAAAATCTCAAAAACACTTTCTGGGTAAATTAACCGATATGTAAAATATGGGTCATAATCCGCAATTAAATCTTTGAGTCATAACTCGAAATTAATCCAGCAAGGGCATAATATATAAGTATATATTAATAAGAATATAACTCAAAGTAAAACTCAAGTTTAAAACCCGTAAATACATTTTTTGGATACAATATACAACTCTAGAAACTTGGGTCATTTTCCGTAAACAAAACCTTTGGGTCAAAATCTGTAATTATATAAGCACGGGCATAGTTGCAAAAATTAAAACTGTGGGCCATGAAAACTGTAAATATAAACTCTGGGTTACATTGTAATTAAAATTGGGGGGTCCCGATTTAATAAACCCAAAAATGGGTTCTTCCTCCTTTGCAACAGGACACGCAAGGTAAAGGTTCCTGTGAACCAGCAACTCGGCAGCGGGGAGGAGTAGGCACCGGCTTCGGCAGCGGCAGGACAAGGTGGCTCCGGTATGGGCCAAGGCGAGGCGGGGCGGCACTTCCGGCGGCGGAGGCTAATCTTCAGCGGCATAGGAGAACAAAAAAGGAGGGAGATAAGAAGGCGGCGACAGGGCGGTCGTCGATGATGGAGAGTAGGGTCCTCCGGTGTTGGGCAGTGTAGGGAGGCTCGAGGCGGCAGATGAAAGGGCTGGCGGCGGCTCTGTTTGGTTCCAGCAAGGCGAGGGGAGAGCTCGCCGTGTTTCCCGGTTGTAGAGGAGGAAGGAAGCATGAGTGGTCTTCTTCTCCGGTGTGGTGGGGCATCGAGGGCGGCGGTCATGTGGAAGTGGTGGTGAGATAGAGAGAAAGGGGTGAGATGAAGGTGAGTAAAGAGGTTGTAGTAGAGGAAGATGGGACCAAGAGTTGACTAAGAAGAGTGAGGTTGGGTAGAAGGTTTGAGCGTGAAAGGAAAATACAAGTTGAGAGATACTTGTTGCTACCGTTGTTTGAGTGAAGGAAGGGAAGGGTCGAGATAGGGTGCAGATCAAAACACATGTAGGTTGGGAGGCAATGCATCACAACTGGTCTTTGAGTGAGACAAGGCAGGGAAAAAAAAAGAAGAAATTAAAATAAAAAGAAATAGGAAGAAAATAATAGCACAAAATAAACTCGATCGAAACGAACCGAACGGGACTTTTGATCTGAAAAATTTTCAACTTTCCCGAAATCAAATACGGAAATATGTACGTATTTAATAAATGAATATACTCGGAAAAAATATTTTACGCCGTAAAAATACTTTAAATAAAAAATATATAAGCTAATAAAATATCGATAAAAATAGGGGGATATCGAAAACGCTCCAAATAAACAGGGCGTTACATTAGATCCCCCTAAAAACAAGTTTCGTCCTGAAACTTGCTATACGTCGAACTTCTTGGTCCCTAAGACCGAGGTATGACTCTCAAACTAAGAAGGCTTAAACCTATCATCTATACACACAATCTACTCAAACTACCACCGCAAGATATAACACGTCACATAGCACATTCCCATACGGGGCACAAACTGCACATAACATTACACATGCACATAACTCAACCAAGGAAAGAACTAAGTTTAACCCGTCGATTCTATCGATGCTACTAACTCAACGTAAAACTCACCCAAAGATATTATCCTATGTCTCCCAGGTAGCCTCATCGGCTCCTCGTCTGCCACTAGATCATCATGACTGACAACACGTCTCGAGTCTTACATGTACTCCCTCGACTGATACACTTGACGCCCTCTACTCTCGGCAGCCGCGCCAACTGGTAAACCACTATACCACTCGCGCTAAGATCTCACAAAGGTCCGATATATCGGAAACTCAACTTCCTTCTCGTTCCTTCTCAATGCAACATTTCCATTATGTTTCTCTTTGATTGTCTCCAACAAGATTGCCGAACTTCCAACTTACATAGTTGACTTGGCTCTTGCCAAGCCAAACTTTGATGTTATGTTTCCTCACTTCTTGTTGCCTGTTCCAAGTAATGAAGTCAAGCTAAGCAAGGACATAAGCCAACATAGTGCATATGCTACCTCCTTGAAAGTCAAACTCTCATTTATAAGCAATGCTAAGATCAAGCAAGGCAACAACAGGACCCAATTCCGGAAACTGTCCTAGTCTTTATCATAAGAACGTTTGATAAATTTGTGGCGCTTTATGTAGCAAACAACTGAATATGAGATACTCAAAAATATTAGTTTCAAGACGGTATTATATAGGGAAATGAAGTTTGCGAAAATTTCCAGGTAGCGTGTAGTAAAAACTATTGCATAAAGTTCTTGGGTCTTCAAAGAAACACCTTACCACAATTGTGAATTTACTCAGAGCAGTCTCTCCCAAAAATAGCATTCTAAAAATAATAAAATGTAGCAGCTGTGTACATCAAGTTACATAGACCAAAAGGAGCCCAAAGTCGTGCCCAACTCTCCTCCCAAATTTGCACCATTAAGCGATTTGTCAACCAAGTTAGAAAGTAAGAAGCATGATGAAGCTAAAGAAGTTACCATCTATAGATCAGTAATGCTGTTTATTGAGGAAGTTGTCAACAACCTACCAACAACTTTTCAAATCACCCACATCCAACAATCACAACAACTGGGGTCAATTAATTGTTTTTAAAAATTGATCTCGTTGAAAAGCTGTAATAGTAGCTTCCCACTGGTTCTTGTGAACACATTAATCATTTTTAGACAAATAATAGGACAGGTAATCACGAATTAAATTGATGGGGACCAAATGATGAAGAGGCTTTTTTGCAATCACAAGCTCACAACAAGAAGTCGTACACTATCTTGAGTTGATTATATCAGTAAGTAGGAAATTTATGAGGATTTATATTGTGACTTATGTGATTGTTGTATGTTCATCCTTAATTGAGTTGAGAACTTACAAAGGTACGATTTTTGACTGAAGGCAAAGATTATGGACGCTAAAATTGGAAGGAAATAGACTCATACCACTGCTTCCCTTACAATATTAATGAAGTGTTGCAGAAGGAACGTCGAAATTGTTAGGAGCTTAGGATTGCAAATTTTATGTGTTCATAGTTCATACTATAATACGCTGACCTGCATACAACTTGAAATTGAATACGTTGTTAGAAATATTGGTTGTATACCAAAATCAAACCGTCTGTGGTTTGCGCAGATGAAACACTTGAAATGGATAAGAAAAACAAACGGGTAAACATGAGATCATGAGAGGACAAATACAGATAGATGAAAGAAAAGTAGGTAAGCATGACTCAAGCAAATGAAAAACTGAAAATGGCAACAACAACAAATAGGTAAACATAAGATCATGAGAGGGAAAACATCGACACTAGAAAGAAAAGTAAACAAGCATTACTGAAGCAAGTTAAAATTTACACCAATTAAATGACTACTCCATACAAACACTAAATTAATCCAAAATTTCCAAATCAACTACAATAACACAATGAAACCAAAAGTTAGCTCCAAATTTGCATATGGATGTACGCGGCTTTAAATTATTTTCAAATGAAGCACAATAAAAAAAGAAAAAGAACAACTATATCACTTGCCTGTTTGAAGAGAGAAATTAGAGTACAATGCTCCAACTCGACTCAAAGTTTTCTAACAGTACTTCCTCTGTCACTAAATGTTTGTCCAATTAGCTTTTAAAATTTGCTAATAACGTATTTTTAGTAAATTTACTTGATTAAAAAGTACCGTTAACAAGACACTGAACCTATTCGGAAGAAGACTCAAGCAAATGCAATTTCATCTTTTTTTCTTTGCCCAACAAAAGTAAGTACTAAAAGTTACATACCTTCATTAAACTACGAGCAAACCATCAATCTAATGCATCGCAAACAAAGCTGCAACAAAAGAAGCAAAGAATTTAAATTTGGCATTCGATGACATTAGTACATAAATTATTTTCAATTAGTGGAAATACAATGATAAGGGTAATTACCACACTTCATCAGGTATTCGTACAAGAGGGAATGAAAAAAAGTTGTTGATAAGCAAAATAATCTGAATTAAAAGATGTAGTTAAATGTAGAGAAATTGATGAATGACTAAAGAAAATTATCAAGCTCATTTGGATCAAGTATAAAACGTGAGAGAGAAACCTGATAATCTCAAATTTATTTGATGTGGATCCTTCCAATTGCAGAGTGGGTGGATTATGGGGTCTGAATCCACAGTAAAAGAAAAAGAAATCAAATTGAGTTGTAGTTATATTTCTATCAATATTCACATCTAGCTTTCTCTAATATCTCTTTCTTCTCTATATATCCACCCCCCTTTACATTGCTTCCAAATGAAGATGCAAAAGTCACTAATAGATAAAAAAAGATGAGAGATAAAGGATTGTGTACCAAAATTATGTTGTAACACCTCAAATCCGCAAGACTCGGAGCGCTACTGGGTTAGGGCCTCACAGTGGGTCTTGACCCTAGCATGACAACAAGTTCACTAGATCTTACAACAAGACACAAATAAACATAAAACATCCTTTATAATACATAAAACTTCAAGTATAAAAACGTATACAAAACCACACATCTGAGTACAAAACATCCACAACATATACATAACTATCCCAAAAGCCCACAACATCTAATCTACGGTAGTCCTCGGCTGATTACTCCTTTAGATTACTCTGCAGTCCTCCTAACCTGCAAAGGATCTACAACACGGTATGAAACCGTTAGCTAACAATTCAAATATAAGATAATGCATAAGCACATACACACATCAAAATACTGTAAACACTCAAAATATTATCACACATTTACCCGTTTAATTATCTTTATAACGTTATACACTCAAACCATATTTATACATGTGACACGAGAAGTATATCATTCTCGCCTCTGGGTACAATAGCCATCCTAGAGTGGCATCCAGTACACGCCCCCGTAGGCCATAGGAAATGGGGAGGTGACGTATCCGGTCCATATACAAAGTATTGCATGACCTACAGAGAACCTCCCAGACTCCCTCAGGATGAAAGGGAAAAATTATCACTGCCACTGCAAGGGGGCTAATCATACGTTGGTAATTATCAATATCGCATGCTATAAAACACATAACAATCACCACTCATGCATACATCCAATATAGGAATGCAACTAAGTAAGTCCTATGGACTTACCTCAATCTTAGGATAATGTCAACCACGATCAAACTCCAACCCGTAGGAATGCACTGCCTAATAACAAGGCATAAAGAGGTGTCAAACCTCCTATCAATCAAAGGATCATAAACATTGTATAAACCTCGAATAACATGCTAAACCTTAAAGCCACATCAGGTGTATATCCAACTTATGATATCATCATGAAACTCTCATCCATAACCTCTAACATGATCCTAAACCAAAGCCTAAGCCAAGAAAGGAAGAGATCTTACCAACACTTGGTAAGTTCTAAGGAAAGCGCAGGGGCGGCAACTCATAGTCGTAGGGGCGGTGACATGCACAGGCCGCGGGGGTGGCGACGTTGATCCGTAGGGGCGGCAAGCTCGGGAGAGGACAATTCTCAAGAGTTGTTCGATCCCTCTGTTAGCATGAAATATTGTGATATTTTAGGCACGTTTTCTAGTCGTAATTGATTCATATTGATAGTCTTTGATTGAGCTTTATGCATATATGAGCTAGTATTGCCTATATTGTCGATATAGATGTCTACACGAGTTCTATGTTGATTATAGGTGATTTGGAGCTATTTCCGAACGGAATCGAGCAAAGGAGAGTTGAGTCGATGTGTCTCTAGATCAAGGACACCTTTTGGAAGCAATTTGGAGTACTAGATTGAGGAATGCACGAATGAAGGCAAGAATCACGGTTTTACCCTAAATTACGGCCGTGGATTGTGAGTCAGAATTCGATGTTCATTCCAGGGGATATTACGGTCGTGGAAGCTAGCCGTATTTGTTTCCACGCCTCAAAATTACGGTCGTGGAATCTTCCACGACCGTGATCTTGGCGAATCCCTTCGCCACGTTTCGAAGCCATGATCTCTTGAAGATTGGGCCGGGCCGACATTTGGCCCTGCATTATAAAAAGGACGGATGAAGCAAGATTCCGTCACCTCGCCTAACCTCGTGAACGTCGCTTACGACCTTTCAACCCTAAGTTTAGCGGTAAAAACGCAAGCTTAGCAACACACAAAAACCTTCATTCTTGGGGGTGATTTGAGAGATCTCATTGAAGTTCCAAAGTTCGTTTTGGAGAGTCACCGTTTGTGATCTTCGTGTGGAAGATCGAAGTTCTTGGAGGATTTTGCAAGAAGATTCCTCTTCTTGCTTAGGTTTGATTTAGGATCGGATTGACATCCCGTTTCTTTTCTTTCCTAAGATTTTGATTGCTCATTCCGTTTTGAATCTGTTGACAAACACTTGCTCTTGATTGTGATTCTGAGATTCAATTGAAGATTATTGATAGTTCTTGAAAGTTCCCATCTTTTACCTTTTAAATCTTGAATTAATATCAATATGACTGTTATTGGCTAAAAACCCTTAACAATTCTAAGGTGAAGGGTTGATAGTTGTGGCTTAGATGATGATAGATCGATCGCAAACAGATTAGGCCCTGAGAGTTAGAGAATTGTCGCCGAAAACCCTAAATCACGGCCTGTTCTTGAGTTCCACGGCCGTGATTCTTAAGAACTAACCGTAATTTCCCTAAAGTTTACGAGCCTGCTTTTACCTTGATCCAAAGTTAAAGATTTGCTTTAGCTTAGTTTAGACTTGTCTTTTCTAGGTGGTAGTGAAGCCTCAACAACCTCTACCTCGATTGTGAGCCTCAACAACCTCAATCGGATAGGTTAGTCTTGATCTTTAGATTATAGGTTTGGGTATTTGATGCTAATCCTTGTCTTTAGAATCTTTCTATATTGAGCCTCATCAACCTGTATAGGAGGAGTCTTTTAGGTGAGTTACATAAGGTTTTTGGAACCTCAACCGTACGATTACCTTACATTAGTATACCTTTGCATATCTCAACTCTGTCTTTATATCATTAGTATATCTTGAATCGATTGCCACAGCTGGATACCTGGATCTTTAGGATTGTTGTTTTCCCAATATCTGCAAAACTCTCATATTCACCGCTTGATAACCTGCAATCGAGTTCGTTCCACCCAAATCCCTGTGTTCGATACTCTGGAATTCTTGCTTAACTATATCGATCCGTACACTGCGGGTTCGCTTGCTTGATTTCAGTTTTATAAATTTAAAGCTTATTTGCATACACCTCTAGGAGCGAACAAGTTTTTGGCGCCGTTGCCGGGGATTTGGCTTCGATCGAACCCGGGTGCCGGTTGTCAAGCTTGGGAGCTTGCTCTCGTTATTTGATTTTTCTTTGAGTGTATGCGCAGGTCTAGGAACACAGAAGATCTCTTACCTCTTGATCAAGAGCTAGAGAAAACCTTGAGGCAAAAGCGCAAGGAAAGGAAGATGGCTGAAGAAAACGAGCACGATCTTCAAAATAAGTTGGCGGAGAAAGAAGCTCAGCTCCGATGGAATGAGACTCTCCTCCAGGATGAGATGGATCGCCATCAAACTCAAGTTAATGGTCTACAAGACATGATCGTTCAAATGAAGATAAAGATGAGCGATCTTGAGGACAAGGTGGGCAAGAAGTCCTCGAGAAGGAGGACAAGGTCTAGAAGAAGAAACCACTCACCCACCGATGATAGTGATTCTTCCATGCCTCCTTTAGAAGAGATTGATCCCACGATCAATATAAATCCTTTCAATCAACAAGGAGCTACTAACCGTCGCATTCCACCTAGAAATGCGAGGGTCGAACGTGTGGATAATGAGCCAAGAACTCTTGGCCAGCGGATGGATCCAACACAACAACCACGCCGTTTAGGTGTGAACTTTGATGCTGAAGATGTACAAGGGTTTAGCTTCAACCCTCAAGTTATCACTCTTGTTCGCCAAAGCCAGTTTGGCGGTACAAGCACCGAATCTCCACACCAACACTTGCAAAACTTTGAGTGTATGATGGAGACGATGAGGCCAAAGAGCGCCACTACCAACAGCTATAAGCTCAAACCTTTCTTTTTCTCTTTGAAAGGGAAAGCGCTATCTTGGTACCAAGCTCTTCCTAGTGGAAAGCTAGAGACGTGGGAAGACCTCTCCGCAGAGTTTCTCACCAAGTTCTTTCCGCCCTCCAAAACGGCGGAACTTAGAGGTAAGATTAATGCTTTTTCTATGAGACCTAACGAAAGTTTGTTTCAATCTTGGGAAAGGTTTCAGGATTTGCTCTTGGATTGCCCTCATCATGGCATATCCAAACTTGCCTTGCTGGAAATTTACTACAAGGGGCTGGATGCGGGAACGCAATTCAACCTCCAATCCCTCTCATGTGGAACGTTCATGGACATGAGAGAAGATGACGCTTGGGACTTCATTGAGAAGCAAGCAAGAGTCATAGAGAAGTATTCCCACCGGAAGGTGGAGGGAAATCGTGTGGAGCAAGGAGCAAAGCTCACACATGAAGCTCAAAATCAGATTTTCTCCCTCAACAATGAGATCAAAGAGTTGAAGGAGACTATCAAGACCAACTTCCCAAAGCAACAAGAGAAGGATGTTGGTTATTTGGGCAACAACAACGGCGGTGATAACACCAACCGCAACAACAATAACCGGAACAATAACCGGAACAACAATTGGAATGGGAACAACAACAACCGGAACAACAACAATTGGAACAACAATCGGGGTTCGAATAACAACAATTGGCGCTCCAATCAACAAAATTCCGGTAACTCCTATCCTTCCAATTCCAATTCACTAACTCCACCCTCCTCTTCCTCTACTCCTTTGAAAAGCCAGGGGCAATCATCAAATGGAGGAAACAATACGGGAAAGGAGAAGCCGGATCCCATACTGGAAACGATCTTGGGAAAGCTTCAAGGGTTGGAGAACCGCATCATCAAGGTTGATGATCAAATTTCTAAGGTTGACAAAGCTCAAAAGGTTTTGGAAAATCAAATGTTCAACCATGCGGAGGAAGTTCCTAGAAATCAAGGGAAACTTCCAGGAAAGACGGAGGACAACCCTAAGGGAAGGGTAATGGCGATTACAACTAGGAGCGGAGTGACTACCACCGATCCGCAGCCTACGTTTGTTGAAGTCCCCGTAGAGAAAAGCAAAGAAAAGGGGAAGGAGAAGGAAGATGTCTATGTTCCTCCTCCAGCTTTCAAACCTCCCCTACCATTCCCTCAATCCAGAGCGCGAGCACGCCTAGACAAGCAATTCGGTAAGTTCATAGAACTCATGAGCAAACTACATATTAATATACCTTTCATTGATGCCATTGTAGGTATGCCGGCCTATGGCAAGTTCTTGAAGGAGCTCCTCTCTAACAAGAGGAAGCTAGAAGATTTTGGAGAAGTCAAGATGAGTTCGGATTCTTCGGATCTCATCAAGACCATGAAGGAGAAAATGCCCCCAAAGCTGAAAGATCCGGGGTCATTTTGCATTCCCATTGGAGTGGGAGAGATCACATATGACGCTTTATGTGATTTGGGAGCAAGTGTGAGCATCATACCACTTGCATTATGTAGGAAGATCGGTTTAGGCGACCCTAAACCGGTAAAGATGACGTTATACATGGCGGATCGATCTATTACTCGTCCCGTCGGTATTGTAGAAGACGTCCCGGTCAAGCTAGGCAAGTTCTTTGTTCCCATTGATTTTGTCGTGCTTGACATTCCTGCGGATAGTCCGGTCCCGATCATACTCGGAAGACCGTTTCTTGCAACTTCCGGCTGCATGGTCGATTGCAAGAATGGGAGACTCGCCTTTGACGTTGGGGAAGAGAAAGTAGAGTTCGTTCTTTCCACTCTAGTGAAGGAGCCAATCTTTGATGAGGACATTTACAATGTCCAAGACGAAGAAGGTTTATCTAGGGAGGAGGTAAGCGCGATTCTCTTTAACGATCCTTTGCAAAAGGTTATTACTATGAGTCTAACCAATGTAGGGGAAGAGGAAGAGTGCAAAGAGGAAATTGAAGCCTTAGAAGCACAAGAAGAGATGTATGAAGTGGAGTTTGAGAAACTCCACGATGAGGCTGAAGACACTCGAATCCACGGTCATACTCTGTATTCCACGACCGTGGATTCCACGACCAAAATCGACCTCCATTCCAGAGCACTCCACGGCCGTGGAATACCAGGGGAGACCGTGATTTTGACCGTGGAAAAGAGCGATCGGCACACTTCTTCAACTTCTTCCAATTCTTCTCCAAACCGTGCAACATCCTTAGAAACTTCTAAGGAAACATCGGAAGCTCCTCAAGGACCATTAGAAGTTCCGAAAGCAATGGAACTTAAACCACTTCCTACTCATCTAAGGTACGCTTTTCTTGGATCTAATTCTACCTTCCCGGTTATCGTTAGTTCCGAATTAAGCATAGATGAACATGAACAGCTCATGATTGTCCTTAGGAAACATAGAAAAGCCATAGGGTACACTATTGAGGACTTAGTAGGAATTAAACCTTCCCTATGCATGCACAAAATACTAATGGAGGAGGACTTTAGAACTTCAAGACAACCTCAACGGCGGTTGAATCCGACCATGAAGGAGGTTGTCAAGAAGGAAATTCTTAAACTTCTTGATGCAGGTATCATCTATCCTATCTCCGATAGCAAGTGGGTGAGCCCGGTTCAAGTAGTTCCAAAGAAGGGAGGAATGACGGTCATCACCAATAAGAACAACGAACTCATTCCTACCCGAACCGTGACTGGATGGCGAATGTGCATAGACTACCGCAAGCTCAACAATGCAACGCGGAAGGATCACTTTCCATTGCCATTCATCGATCAAATGCTTGAAAGGTTAGCACAACATTCATACTTTTGCTACCTTGACGGTTATAGTGGTTTCTTTCAGATCCCGATACATCCGGATGATCAAGAGAAGACCACATTCACGTGCCCTTGGGGTACGTTCGCCTATAGGAGAATGCCGTTCGGGCTTTGCAACGCCCCAGCCACCTTTCAACGGTGCATGATGGCCATATTCTCCGAGTATGTAGAGGAAATCATGGAAGTCTTCATGGACGACTTCTCCGTTTACGGTTCCTCTTTTGACGATTGTCTTTCTAACCTTTCTCTTGTTTTGCAAAGATGTGAAGACACTAACCTAGTTCTTAATTGGGAGAAATGTCAATTCATGGTTAAGGAAGGAATCGTTTTAGGTCACTTAGTCTCTAGTAGAGGGATAGAGGTAGACAAAGCTAAGATAGAGACCATAGAGAAACTTCCTCCCCCAATTTCGGTGAAGGGAATAAGAAGTTTCCTAGGACATGCTGGATTTTACAGACGTTTCATTCAAGACTTTTCTAAGATATCAAAACCTCTCACTAATCTATTGATGAAGGATGCGGTTTTTGAGTTTTCACAGGAATGTCTAGATGCGTTCAACACTATTCGGCAAGCTCTAATTTCAGCACCCATTATCCAACCTCCGGATTGGAATCTCCCCTTCGAGATTATGTGTGATGCTAGTGACGTAGCCATTGGAGCTGTTCTTGGGCAACGAAAGGAAGGACGAACCCACGCCATATACTACGCTAGCAAGACGCTAGACGAAGCCCAGCTCAACTACGCCACTACGGAAAAGGAGTTTCTAGCCATTGTCTATGCTATTGACAAGTTTCGCTCTTATCTTGTAGGTGCAAAGGTGATTGTCTACACGGATCATGCTGCGATCCGATACCTCCTTGCAAAGAAGGATGCGAAGCCAAGGCTGATTAGATGGATTCTTCTCCTACAAGAATTCGATCTTGAGATCCGCGACAAGAAAGGCTCGGAAAATTCTGTTGCGGATCATTTGAGTCGTCTAACACATCTAGAGGACGATCATTTACCTATTGATGACTCCTTTCCGGACGAACACCTACACATCATAGAGGAGTGCATCAAGGTAATCTCCAAAGGTAACGAACCATGGTTTGCTGATTTTGTTAACTATTTGGTTTGCCAGGAGATACCACCCGGACTATCATACGCACAAAGGAAGAAGTTCTTCAAGGACGTCCGGGAATACCATTGGAACGAGCCTCTCCTCTTTAAGAGAGGTCCGGATGGCATCATCCGGCGATGCGTGCCGGAAGATGAGATGCAAAGTGTCATCCGTCATTGTCATTCACTACCTTGTGGAGGACACGCTAGTTCGAACAAAACTAGCGCAAAGGTATTGCAATCTGGATTTTATTGGCCTACTTTATTTAAAGATGTGCAATCCTTTGTTTCTTGTTGCGATGCTTGTCAAAGAACAGGCAATATCTCTAGGAGGAACGAGATGCCCCTCAACAACATCCAAGAGGTGGAGATTTTCGACGTTTGGGGAGTCGACTTCATGGGACCATTCCCTTCTTCTTGTGGAAACCAATACATACTATTGGCGGTAGATTATGTCTCTAGATGGGTCGAAGCGATTGCCTCTCCCACAAATGATGCCATGGTGGTGGTCAAGTTCTTCAACAAGACCATTTTTCCGCGATTCGGGACACCAAGGACGATCATTAGTGATGGAGGTTCTCACTTCATAGCCCGTCGCTTTGAAGCTCTTCTAGCAAAGTATGGGGTTACTCACAAGATCGCTACCCCTTACCATCCACAAACGAGTGGACAAGTCGAGATCTCAAATAGGGAAATCAAG
The DNA here is from genome assembly GCA_033239125.1 of Fagopyrum homotropicum. Lineage (NCBI taxonomy): Eukaryota > Viridiplantae > Streptophyta > Magnoliopsida > Caryophyllales > Polygonaceae > Fagopyrum > Fagopyrum homotropicum. The sequence goes on from BSWB01000005.1 coordinate 52,638,763, forward strand.
GGAATTCTAGAGAAGACGGTTTCAAGGACTAGGAAGGATTGGTCCTTGAAGCTAGATGATGCATTGTGGGCATACCGGACTGCATACAAGACTCCCATAGGAACCACACCATACAACCTCGTGTATGGGAAGTCTTGTCATTTGCCGGTAGAGCTAGAGCACAAAGCGTTTTGGGCTATCAAATGGCTGAATTTCGGCATGAAGGAAGCGGGAGAGAAGCGTCTCCTGGACATCAACGAGCTGGATGAACTCCGTTTGAACGCCTATGAAAACGCTAAGATCTACAAGGAAAGAGCAAAGCGTTGGCATGATAAGCATATCATCCCAAAGGATTTCCAAGAAGGAGATCAAGTTCTCCTCTTCAATTCGAGACTTCGCCTCTTTCCAGGTAAGTTAAAATCTCGTTGGACTGGACCTTTTCTAATTAAGCGTATTTTCCCCCATGGTGCAGTTGAAGTATGGGGTGAAGCTAGCGGAAGTTTTAAGGTGAACGGTCAACGACTCAAAAAGTACTCACCGGAACTCCAAGCTGAGGAGTTTGCACCTACCGTACTCGAATAAATGCGAGAATGGTCTAGCTACGGACCTTAAACAAAGCGCTTCTTGGGAGGCAACCCAAGGTATTGCATTTTCGTTTTTGCTTTCGATTCATAGTTTAGCTTAGAATAGAAATTTTTGCTTTATTTTTGCCTCGATTTCTCCCGGTATGTTCGTGTTTTTGGTTGTAGGATCGATGGAAAAGAAGAAAAGGGGGATAATGTCGAAGAGAAGTGACGAAATTTGGACTTTGAAGCTTTACAGAGAGTTCCACGGTCTAAATTACGGTCGTCATTGCTACAGTGGCCGTAATTCTCAAAGGCCTGTGAAAAACCACAAAAATTACGGGTCCGTACATTTCCACGGCCGTGGAACACCCCGACAGACCGTGATTTTTGAAATTTTGCCTGCAAGTATAAAAGCCACACTTCACCACAAAAACACCACAAAACCCCCAATTTCCACGCCCTAAATACCGAAAACCCGCAGATTCTCCCAAATCTTCGTTCTTTAATCGTTTTTAACGATTCTTCTTCCTAAACTGAAGCAAATCCAACCAAGAACAGGATCCAAGCAACAAATCGAGTGGAAAACGATCAACAAACCCGCATTTCGGATTTTTCAATCCGAAAAAAAAAAAATAGGTTTTTGCTCTCTTCTTGATTCTAGTCGTTTTTGTTCGTTTTTGTTAGAGATTTTTAGGAAGAACTGATTGAAATCGGAAGAAATTAGATTAGGACTGCTTGTTGTGGAGTTTGATTGCTGAATTGCTGAGAATTGAGAATTTCTGTGTCGAATCACGGTCTACCTAGATTCCACGGCCGTGGTTTACGAAGAACAGACCGTAATTTTCAACAGAATGGACTTTGTGAGGAGAGTTTCGGGAAGGATTAAGGAAAAGAAAGGGGAACAGAATAAGAAGAGAAAGGGCAACCCTTCCACATCTAGGGCACCACCACCCTCATCCCCCTCACCACCATCCTCACCTTCACCTCCATCTTCACCCCCTCCTCCTAGCATCCCGATCATACACGAGAACCACATAGCTGCGTTTGAGAGAATAGAGAAGAGGACAGTGATAGGTCCTAGATATCTGTTGTTGGAGGATCTACATCCTCTCAACATAGTAGATGACCTCACATGGCTCTTGGATAGAGCCGGTTTGACCGTCTTCACGAACATTCGTGAGGACGCTTATGAGGAGATCACCCGAGAGGTTGTGACGTCTTTTGAGCACAGCCATGTTGATAGGACTGTCTCCTTCCGTCTCATGAATAGAGACTACCACCTTAGCATTGTTGAGTTCGGGACCATCTTTGGGTTCCATGAGACCTACAACGGTCGCCTCCCTAGGAACGTTTCCGCTAAGGATTTTTGGGAGGATGTGGCGATGATCTATGCCGACGAGGACCGTTGGCATCCAGCTGATACCAAGGCCAAATTGATGTACCATTTGGCCTTGAAGATAGCTCACCGTGTTCTCTCGGAGTGTCTCTTTCCTAGGACGGAGACGCCCCAAAAAATCAAGACGGACGAGCTATTCCTCCTCTACGCTATGCTTCATGGATGCCGCGCCGATTGTGCTACCCTTTTGGCGGCGACGATGAGTAAGCTAAAGAACAAATCGAGAGGGAACATTGGATATGGTGGGATAGTGACCCACATAGCTAGGACTTTTGGAGTGGACTTCTCGACTTGCACACGTATACCGGCAGTTCCATTAGGGCTACACGCTTTCATGGTTAGGGGACTCATCTTCCCCACACATAGAGGTCCGCCTTATGCGGGCATGCCCTGGGAGAGTAGGACCGGCAGGGGTATTGAGTGGCTGCCGGAGTATTCCATTGTGGCGGGACGCCACAATTGGAAGGAGACGTTCGCTGCGATGCACGCGAACAGGCTTGTAGCTCCCCCTTACGTCCCACCACCGGCTGATGATGAGGAGGACATGGGAGAGCAGTACGAGAGTGGTAGAGGAGCAGAGCAGGAGTTCGGCACGTTTCCGGATCAGCCGGATGCGGCCCAGGATGTACCTAGACGCTCTCCGCGTCCGGCTAGAGCCTCAGGCTCGTCATCTCGCCGCGCTAGCGTGAGCGAGAGGCCCACGTGGATGACTACACCTCCCACCTGGTACGAGACACCCCCTCCTTGGTCCACTACGCAGTCAGCAGCACCAGCAGCACCACCACCACCACCATCAGCACCAGCCGATGCTCCCGGATGGTATGATCACCCCCCTGGGTGGTATGAGAGGATGCCGGATTGGGCTACCGGACTTTCAGAGAGAGTCGGAGCACTAGAGATCCGGGCGGATGATAGAGACAGACGTTTCGACGACCTTGACCACATGATGAGGGACGTCTACCGCCAGCAGTTTGGGCGGTACTATGATCCGAGTTTCTCTCCATTCCCACCTCCACCGGCACCGCAGTGATAGATGACCGGACAGCTCGTTTCTAGACATCCCAACCACCATTTGTGAGTTTTCTTTTTCTTTTCTTTCTTTTGTTCTTTCTTGTGAACATTAGGGACAATGTTCGTCCTAAGTATGGGGTGGGATGTACTAAATGTTTGTAATAACTCTACTCTATATGTTGCTTCTATTCCGAGACTATCATAGCATGTTCATTGTATGTTACACGTTTCATTCTTGCATTGCATGAAAAAGAACTTTAAAAACCCATAAAAATTGAAAAATTTTGAAAAATTTGATGCTTCTAACGAATCGATATGATTTCCATGATAATCATTACTTGCGAATTGAGTTGATAACAATTGCATGCTTGAAAGGATGGTAATTCGAAAAGGATTTGAATGAATGAATTTTACCTCTTTTGCAAGTTGTATAATGTGAGAATGTTACCTAAATCATATAAGAAATTGAAGTTGAAATCACATTATAAGCTCCTATACTTCTTGTTGAAATGATTAAGGCAATTCGATATTCTCTTTCTTCTTTCTTTGATCATCTAACTCCTCATTGAAATATTAGCCTCCCTTACCTATCCGGGAATTTGGAAAGTGAATGAGAAAAAGGCATGTTTGATGTGGGAGGGCCATGAGAGCAAATATTTGCAATCAATTGAATAGAAAGAAATTGCAGGTTTGGGGAAGTCAATCATGACGATGAGTAACTCGGCACCATTCACATAGCCGGGTGTTTGTGTCTTGCCAAAGTCGAATTGAGCGATATTCCTAGCGGATTATGGTATGTGCGCTAAGGGTTTGAGGCACCTCGCAAAAATGAGAAACGCCAATCTCCTAGGCTTCGGTTTTTGTGCACCTCTATCCATAACTCCAAAAGTAAAGTCGGAAAATAAAAAGGAAAGAGCGAAGCTCTAAGTGAAGTGTTGCGGAAACCGCAAAAGAAGAAGAAGGTAGTTGTCCACTTTCCCGGATTTATGCACCACTTTCCCTTAAAGTTTTCCCTACCCTTCCATGCTCTAGACCTTTTCTTTGAAAGTCCTTATGATCAAAAGAATGTTATATGGCTTGGTGATCTAAATTGAAATTCTTACGATTGATTTTGATAATGTTTGAAGGTTATAATGCTTGTTTGGAAGCTAAATTGATTCATGATTTTTCTTTGCCTCTTACTCTCTAATTAAGTGTGTGAAAGTTTGAAAACGATTGAAGCAAAGGTTGAGAATGATCTATTCTTTAGAAGTCACATTCATCCAAAAGAAGGTACACATATTTCATCCTAACTCTTGTTTTAAAGCTTTTTGAAAGACCTTGCTTAGGGACAAGCAAGTGTTAAGTATGGGGTTATTTGTTAGCATGAAATATTGTGATATTTTAGGCACGTTTTCTAGTCGTAATTGATTCATATTGATAGTCTTTGATTGAGCTTTATGCATATATGAGCTAGTATTGCCTATATTGTCGATATAGATGTCTACACGAGTTCTATGTTGATTATAGGTGATTTGGAGCTATTTCCGAACGGAATCGAGCAAAGGAGAGTTGAGTCGATGTGTCTCTAGATCAAGGACATCTTTTGGAAGCAATTTGGAGTACTAGATTGAGGAATGCACGAATGAAGGCAAGAATCACGGTTTTACCCTAAATTACGGCCGTGGATTGTGAGTCAGAATTCGATGTTCATTCCAGGGGATATTACGGTCGTGGAAGCTAGCCGTATTTGTTTCCACACCTCAAAATTACGGTCGTGGAATCTTCCACGACCGTGATCTTGGCGAATCCCTTCGCCACGTTTCGAAGCCATGATCTCTTGAAGATTGGGCCGGGCCGACATTTGGCCCTGCATTATAAAAAGGACGGATGAAGCAAGATTCCGTCACCTCGCCTAACCTCGTGAACGTCGCTTACGACCTTTCAACCCTAAGTTTAGCGGTAAAAACGCAAGCTTAGCAACACACAAAAACCTTCATTCTTGGGGGTGATTTGAGAGATCTCATTGAAGTTCCAAAGTTCGTTTTGGAGAGTCACCGTTTGTGATCTTCGTGTGGAAGATCGAAGTTCTTGGAGGATTTTGCAAGAAGATTCCTCTTCTTGCTTAGGTTTGATTTAGGATCGGATTGACATCCCGTTTCTTTTCTTTCCTAAGATTTTGATTGCTCATTCCGTTTTGAATCTGTTGACAAACACTTGCTCTTGATTGTGATTCTGAGATTCAATTGAAGATTATTGATAGTTCTTGAAAGTTCCCATCTTTTACCTTTTAAATCTTGAATTAATATCAATATGACTGTTATTGGCTAAAAACCCTTAACAATTCTAAGGTGAAGGGTTGATAGTTGTGGCTTAGATGATGATAGATCGATCGCAAACAGATTAGGCCCTGAGAGTTAGAGAATTGTCGCCGAAAACCCTAAATCACGGCCTGTTCTTGAGTTCCACGGCCGTGATTCTTAAGAACTAACCGTAATTTCCCTAAAGTTTACGAGCCTGCTTTTACCTTGATCCAAAGTTAAAGATTTGCTTTAGCTTAGTTTAGACTTGTCTTTTCTAGGTGGTAGTGAAGCCTCAACAACCTCTACCTCGATTGTGAGCCTCAACAACCTCAATCGGATAGGTTAGTCTTGATCTTTAGATTATAGGTTTGGGTATTTGATGCTAATCCTTGTCTTTAGAATCTTTCTATATTGAGCCTCATCAACCTGTATAGGAGGAGTCTTTTAGGTGAGTTACATAAGGTTTTTGGAACCTCAACCGTACGATTACCTTACATTAGTATACCTTTGCATATCTCAACTCTGTCTTTATATCATTAGTATATCTTGAATCGATTGCCACAGCTGGATACCTGGATCTTTAGGATTGTTGTTTTCCCAATATCTGCAAAACTCTCATATTCACCGCTTGATAACCTGCAATCGAGTTCGTTCCACCCAAATCCCTGTGTTCGATACTCTGGAATTCTTGCTTAACTATATCGATCCGTACACTGCGGGTTCGCTTGCTTGATTTCAGTTTTATAAATTTAAAGCTTATTTGCATACACCTCTAGGAGCGAACACCCTCTCTTTCTCACCTTTCATCTCCACCTCAGAGATTCACACTCAAGCACTTCAACCTTCATATATACATATATATACGTATCCAAACATCCACCATTCATCAACACATGATCCAACTACAAGATAAAGAAGGAAAAAAAGAATAAGAAGAAAGGAAGGAAGGAGAAGAGGAGGGGAAACCATTCACCACTTCTCTGATCAAGGTCAAAAGAAGAACATCAGTTGCAGGTCCTCAAACGTTCACAGCAATCATCCACAACCTCAAGACTCCAAACTCACTTGCAACTTGGAAAGGATCCAAGATCAAACAAGAAGAAATCAAGGAAAGAAGGAAGAGAAGAAGAAGAAGAAGAAGAAGAAGAAGAAGAAGAAGAAGAGTGTGAGGAGGAGGAGGAGATGAAGACGTTTGGAAATCAAACCCTTCATCAGAAGAAAGAAGGAGCAACCTTATAGAGGATGGAAAGCCAAAAGTACGGTCAAGAGATCAACGAAGACGGTTGAGACCGCCTTAGCCGCGGTTGCGGCTCGACAACACCGTGCCTGCGGTGGCCCGCACCTGCGGCAAGGTCAGGCGCGGTCGCGGCTAGCCTGATAAAGGAAGAGAAAATTACATCAGATCCCCCTAAAAAAAAGTTCCGTCCGGAAACTTGAACAAACCCAAAATCCTCTCAGACCCATATGCCGAGGTATAACACTCACACTATTGGAGGTAGAACCTGCCCAAAACCTAACTCATCCCAAAGGCACAAAGGTAAAACATCTCTAGCAGCTATATTCTCGGTCAAATCATGAAGGAAGAACATCCCCAACAACTATAACAACTATACTACATGGAGGAAGGACACTCAAGCTAATTCGTATCTCAATGGCATGAAGGAAGAAGATCTCCAGCCGCTAATATCATAGTGATGGAGGAAAAACATCTCCATCAAAACACGTGATAGCATGGAGGAAGAACATCTCCAGCTAGCATAACAACAACATGGAGGAAGCACATCTCCAACGATCATAATATCATAATCCCAAATCATGGAGGAAACATCATCTCCGACTAACCTATCTCGCTCTACAACATGGAGGTAGAACCATGTCTAGCTGGCCTATACTCGATGGTATGAAGATAGAACATCTTCAACCATAGGATCATCGCTAGAGGGCATGGAGGTAGAACCTCTCCAGCCATAACATAACTCGTGCTAGCACAGCAAGATCCACTAGGATCACACATCATAATCTAGGACGAAAACAAAATCACATAATCATTGTAACGCTCGGAATTTTAGTTCCGTTTACGAATGGCGTTAGAATCCATGAGCAAGGGCTACCGCCCTTGTGGCTTAGAAGGCCCGCACCCGCAACCGTCCCGACCACGGCTTGAACATCCCGCGGGGGCGGTGACACGTTGAACGAGAATTATGTTCCTTTTCCGTCCAACCTTTCGTCTTCTAACTCTTCTAATTCCGTCTCTTTATGAGAGGAGTGATTCATGACTATTGTCTCTTGGCATCCTTCCCATTTATGTAGCCTAACTCCCTCTCCCTCATTTCTTTTCACATTACTTTATTCTCTCCATTCTTCTTCCTCATCTCCTTCACGTTATTCTCCATGGTTTGCTTCTCTCTTCTCTTGGGGCTGTCACACAGAATTCGGACTGCAGAGATGTGCTCCAAGGTAAGTTCTTTCCTTCCTCTTTATTCCTTCTTCGTCCTTCTTCTTCTTGCTACCTTGAATGGAAGGAATCCATGGATCTACCTAAAGGAGGTTCCTCTGGTGTTTGATTGTGTTGATGGCATACTTAGACCGTAGAGAAGGGCTAAGGTCTTTTGTTGGAGGCTAGGAGACGTTCACAACATCAAAGGAGGCAATAGGAAGGCTGCTGCACATCAAAGAACCGAAGAAGTCGACATTTCTAGACTGCAGCCGCGGGGCGGATCCTGTGAGCCACGAGGGCAGATCATGTGAGCACCGGGGGCAGCCTCTATAACCCGCAAGGGCGGAATCTGGGTCCTGCACACCACAGGGGCGGCGTCTTGACATTGTAGGGGCGGTTTCTGCACTAGTAAGCCTCCGATCTCTTTTTTCTTTCTCCCTTTTCTGCTTTCTTGATCTTGAACCATCTTAGTAGCATGTTAGGATGGCTTAACATAGAGGATAAGGAATGCCAAGTAGTGGCTTGACCCTTAGGGTTATCTTGTGAGAGTTGAGGGTATGTTAGTTATGATATTGTGGCATGATCTCTTAGGATTGTGAGGATATCGGTTTGGGACTGAGTTGTTATATTAGAAGCCTTTGAGGTAGTGGACCGAGAGTGTTGATCTATCTTGAGTTGTTATTCTTGTGAGGATGTTGAGCCTAGAAGTCTAAGGACTTCTAGTTGACTAGAGTGATGTTGTTCTTGTGAGGATGTTGAGCCTATAAGTCTAAGCACTTCTAGTTGACTAGAGTGATGTAGTTCTTGTAAGGATGTTGAGCCTAGAAGTCAAGGACTTCTAGTTGACTAGAGTGTCGTTTGATCTGTGTGCCTTGTGTTGAACAAGCGTGGCGTGTTTTCCCACGGGAGGTTGAGAGAGTTCGATCAGGTTTCGCTTTGAGTCTGGTAAGTCCATGGACTTACTTAGCTGACTTCTTTGTATTAGCGTATTGTGTTTTGGTGGTGTGTGTTAGTTAAATTAAACAACGAAATCTGAATAGGATGACCTATATATATTACGTAATTGGCCCAAGTATATGATAACGGGCGGTAACATCACTGTCTAGCTCTTGCGAGAGCTAGGAGGTTCTCTACGACTAGACCAGGTAGGTAGGCGGTCAGATGCATTACTACCATTCCTTGCTGGTAAATGGGGACGGAGGCGAGGTTTGGGAATCCCTCGTGTCACAAAATAAGTATCATTAGTAAAGGCTATGACTTAAATAAAGATAATAAACTGACTTGAGTGTTGCATGTTGAATGTGTTTATTATGTGTTTATGTGTCTTTACCTTTATTCTAATGCATATAGTGTTTAGCTAACGGTTTTATACCGCTTGTAGATACCTTGCAGGTTAGGGAGGTAGTCGAGTGATCCGGCGGTAGTGAGTAGTCGGGGTTCCGTAAACTATAGGACCGGATCATTATCTTTTACTATTTATTGTTTCAGACGTTGTCTTGTTGTCGTTTTGAGAACTCGGCTAGAGTTATGTTTTGGCGGTTGTATTTCGGATACTCATCATGCATTAAAACTCTTTCAATTTGGCTTTTATTTGTGTTGTGTTGTAAGGTCCAGTGAAGTTGTTGTCAAGCTAAGGGTCGGGACCCAATGTGAGGTCCTAGCCCATAGCATCCCGGGTCTATCAGATTTGGGGTGTTACAATATGGTATTAGAGCTCTAGGTTAACAACAACGGCACACGCAATGTTTTGAAAGGCCAATTAGACAAATAAAGAAAACCAACAAGGGTTTTGAGTTTTCAAAACGAATTTCGTTTTCAAACCATGAGTAGAGTCGGGCTGGGATAGAATGTACGGAACCACCACTACCTCTGCGGATCTCGACAGCATAGTTTATTGGATTTTAAAGTTTTATATGTATTGTAGATAAGTTTTGGACCTTCTAGTAATATCAGCCGTTTGTTAGAATTATTATATCCTCTTAACGATAGCATAGTCTTACGCATCGATTCCATCTTTACTAGATGGCACGCACGAGAGTGACAACATACGTGGGACGAGGAGGGAGTAGACCTCCTTTTCCTCCAGGAGCTCCGAGACGGGGACGTGTGGGTAGGCCTCCGGGAGTCCAAGGTCGGGGACGTGCCCCCATTGTGGACCCTCTAGCTGCGGATGTCCTTGCTAAGGAGGTGGTTGAGAGCATTATCCCTGAGGTTAGGGATGGGACCGCTGCTAGGTCCGGAGCACGGAGGTCAAGGTCAGTGGATTCGGGCGGAGTATCGATTAGAGCATTGAGTACCGAGAGTATGTCCAGCGAGTGGAGGAGGCATTTAGGACCGGGGCACCACCCCCGGCACCGCCGGTACCAGCTAGGTCTGCAAAGGTTTCGCAGAGGGTGGCACAGGTGGTAGTTCCACCAGTAGTAGCTACACCAGTGAGAGTGGTCGAGGGCGACCGAGTGAAAGACGAGTTGTGGGCGCCGAAGCCAGACTGTTGGTTGAAGACTTTCAACCAGCAGCGTGTACCCACGTTTGACGGGAATGTGGGATTAGAGGTGGAATACTGGATCAACCACGTATTATCCGTACTGGAGGCGATCCGTTGCCCTGAGGGTCGTCAGGTGGAGTTAGTTAAGACCTTATTTAGGGACCAGACGCAGTTCTGGTGGAGGAATGTTCAGAGTGGTGTCACCAGTTTCGAGTAGTTGTTGAGTCTGGTTCGGGATAATTTTTTCCCTACCTCGTTGAGGAGAGACAGAGTTCAAGATTTCTTAGAGGCGGGATTTGAGGATGTCCCAATAGCTGAGACGAATAAGAGGTTTCGGGAAGAGTTGTCATTATTGGGTCCCGCTGCACCACCAGTGGACCAACACGTGTACCTGTTCTCCCAGAGACTAAGGGAGACTACACGCTCCTATCTGGCAGGGTTTTGCTGTGATTCCTTGGCAGATTACCAAAACCGAGCTTCAGCATTTGAGAGGGACCGACCGGGTCCTAAGAGAGTCGCTCAGTCTGGAGGGCCGGATAAGAGACAAAGGACGGGACTAGGCAGTGTAGGAACTAGCGCATCAGGTCATGGTCGTGGTAAGTTTCAAGGACGCCCTCGCTATTAGTTTACCCCACCGATATCTGCTAGGGGACATCAGTGTTACAGTTGTGGAGAGTATGGCCATATTAGAACTGAGTGTAGGAAGCCGCCAATGACTTGATTTACTTGCGGCCAGCTAGAACATAGAGTTATCTTCTGCCGACTGGGCAAAGTAACGTCGCAGCATGGGTCTTCGCTTGCTGGCACTTTAAGGGGTGGATAGAGGCCGTCTCAGTATCAGGCTCGGGGTCAGCAACAGCTAGCCCCCGGCCATGCTTATTCTCAGGGTTCTGTCCATGTTCCAAGTAGAGGCAAAGGACGTGGTGGAGGCACTACAAAGACTAGAGGCACCCAGGCCAGGGTCTTCAAGTTGAGGACTGCGGTCGAGCCAACAACACCCGCAGCTATAGGTACTATTATGATTCATGGCACTCCGGTCAGATTACTATTTAATACGGATGCAACACACTCTTTCATATCTGATGATTGCATAGATAGGTTAACCTTAGATACAATAGAGAGGGAACCCTTCCTTATAGGGTTGATCGATGGGAGTAAGGTTCGTGGTACTCGAGAGATACACGGTTGCCCCATCCGCTTGGGAAACCGTGACTGGATAGCTGATTTCCACATCATGCACCTAGTGCATGAAGAGGTCATATTTGGAATGGACTGGATGGACCGCCATCGAGCTGTGTTGGACATCAGTAGGAGGACGGTGACAGCACAACTGAGGCTAGTGATAACACGATTTATGATGTGAGTTTAGGCATTCATTTAGATAGTTTTTCCCGTTATTCATGCATGGTTTGACATTAGTTCATGACGTTTATGCTTAATTCATGCATATTATCGAGATAGACGTCTTCACGAACTCTTGTCGGTTTTGTAGGTATTTTGGAGAGCTTTTGGAGCTTAATCAATACATTCGAGGATCATCCTCATGATGACACACTTCTGGACTCATTAAGAAGCAAGCAAGGAGGAAAGGAGAACACATAGGACCTTGTTGGTGCATGCCTTGCACCAACTCGTGGCTTAATGATCCAAAGGAAGCTAAACAAGCAAAACCACGGCCTAGAGCCAAAACCACGCCCGTAATTTTGGCCATGGATTTCTCTGGACAATTGTGACAGTTGTCCCACGATCTCCATGCCCGACCCTTGCTCTTGGTGGTAATTCTTGACCTTAGATACCCAAGATGATGAACTCTAGGTAGTAGTGAGCCTCACAAGCCGCTATTGGACTGAGTGTGCTAGGATTGTTACTTAGGACTTGCCTTCCCGAGACTTACCCGGTAAGGAGAGGTTTGACTCTTAGATAGCAATCCGGTTTGTGTAGAATTTTCAACCTTAGGCTCCTGGAGACTTACCCGGTGATAGGATCTTAGGTGCGGGATTAGTGGACCATGAGACCTACCCGGTGATTGATCCCATTTGAGAAACACCCCTTCCCAACATACCATATCAAATCTTAAAATTGCTAAACTTGATCTTAAGCCTCTCCCTTCTCATTTAAAGTATGCTTTCCTTGGTTCAAATTCTACTTATCCCGTGATTGTGAATGCATCTTTGAATGATGATGAGCTTGATAGATTGTTGAATGAATTGAAATTGCATAAGAGAGCTATTGGTTACACTATTGATGATTTAGTTGGCACTAAACCTTCCTTGTGCATGCATAAAATCTTAATGGAAGACAACTATAAACCTTCAATTGAACCTCAAAGAAGATTGAACCCTATTATGAAACAGGTAGTCAAGAAAGAAATCTTAAAATTGCTAGACGCGGGAATCATTTTCCCGATTTCGGATAGTAAATGGGTTAGTCCCGTACATGTCGTTCCTAAGAAGGGTGGTATGACCGTAGTAACTAATGAGAACAATGAACTAATCCCAACTAGGACGGTTACGAGGTGGAGAATGTGTATTGATTATAGGAAACTTAATGTGGCCTCTAGGAAAGATCAATTCCCTCTTCCCTTCATTGACCAAATGCTAGAGAGATTAGCTCAACATTCACATTTTTGCTACTTAGATGGCTATAGTGGGTTTTTCCAAATCCCTATTCACCTGGATGACCAAGGAAAAACAATATTTACATGTCCTTGGGGAACATTTGCATTTAGGAGGATGCCATTTGGGCTGTGTAATGCACCCGCCACCTTTCAAAGGTGTATGATGGCTATTTTTTCTGAATATATTTTGAGAACATTATGGAAGTGTTTATGGATGATTTCTTGGTGTATGGATCTTCATTTGATGATTGCTTGGCTAACTTGTCTTTGGTGTTGAAGAGATGTGAGGAAACTAACCTTGTTTTGAATTGGGAGAAATGCCACTTCATGGTGAGTGAAGGCATAGTGTTGGGACATGTGGTTTCCCACCGTGGCATTGAGGTTGATAGAGCAAAGATAGAAACGATAGAGAAGTTGCCACCTCCTACCTCGGTGAAAGGGGTAAGGACTTTCTTAGGGCATGCCGGTTTTTACTGGAGGTTTATAAAAGATTTATCTAAAATTTCTAAGCCTCTCACTAACCTACTAATGAAGGATGTTGAGTTTGTTTTCTCCAAAGATTGTCTTGAAGCGTTTTGTAGGTTTAAGGATGCTTTGATCTCCGCCCCTATCATGCAACCGCCGAATTGGAGCTTACCATTTGAAATAATGTGTGATGCAAGTGATGTGACCGTTGGGGCTATTTTAGGACAAAAGAAAGATGGGCTTACACATGTCATCTATTACGCTAGCAAGACGCTAGATGATACCCAACTCAACTATACCACAACCGAGAAGGAGTTGCTAGCAGTAGTGTATGCCTTTGAGAAGTTCCAGCCATATCTTGTTGGAGCAAAGGTCATTGGGTACACGGATCATGTTGCGATCTGGTATCTCCTCATAAAGAAGGATGTCAAGCCTCGCCTCATTCGGTGGATCCTTCTCCTCTAAGAATTTGACTTGGAAATTCGGGACAAGAAGGGGTCTGAAAATTCAGTAGCGGACCATCTTAGTAGGCTACCACCATTGGAGATTGAAAAAGATGACATCCTGATTGATGACTCATTCCAGGATGAACAATAGCAATTGATGGAGGAGTACTTACTTCAAGTGTCTAGAGGGAGTGAGCCATGATATGCGGATATAGTGAACTACCTTGTGTGTGAAGAGGTGCCACCCGGTTTGTCATATGCCCAAAGTAAAAAGTTTTTCAAGGATGTGAGGCATTACTATTCGAGCAAGCCTCTCTTGTTCAAGAGAGGGCTGGATGGAGTCTTTAGGAGGTGCATCTCGGAGGATGAGGTGGAGAGTGTGATCCGCCATTGTCACTCCTTGCCATGTGGAGACCATGCTAGCTCACACAAGACGTGTAACACCCCAAGTTTCACAACTCGGGAGCTACTGGTTAGGACCTCACAGTGGGTCCCGACCTTAGTTTGACAACAACTTAACTAGATCTTACAACAAGGCACAAATAAGGAAAATCATAAATCATAAAGTAGGTTTTAACAAAACAATGAATGTGACCAGAAACTAACAGCCGGAAGCAACAAAGTCTCATAAATTGAGAAAAAGTACAGTCATAACTGAAAGACCAACAAAAGGAATTGCCCCCATCCTAAGGAGTACGATACCCCGGCTGTCCACTACTATTCGGATCACTCGGCATCTGCTCTAACCTGTGGCAAATCTAAACAACAATAAACAATTAGCTAACTAATCAAATATAAGCAGAAGGATAAATAGCACAAACACACAGAAGACGAATATAAACAATCAACATGCTGGCACACAATTAGGTTATTATCTGATAACTTACGTGATTCACTTTATCCGATTTGAAAAGTTGTAGCACGAGAAATCTTAAGATTCTCGCCTCCGTTCCTTATCCAACTAGTGATGGTTTGGCACACCTCCGCCGGTGGCGTCCCAGCAAACCAAGTATGGACTAGTCCCGAGAGAAACCCTCAGCGCCCTCGGGCTAACTGAGCAGAATGCTACCGCCCGTTACTCTTAGGCCAGATATGTAAGTCAGTCGATGATTACTATGAAATACACTAGTACACATATCATTCAAACACCACTATCATCATTCACACTCATATCTGACAGCTAGCTAAGTAAGCCCAAAGGACTTACCTTAAATAGATCTCGACTCTCGAATGTGCAATTCGATCTGTAACAGTAGGAATTCAGTGGTCTGTCAAATGAGGCAAGTGTGTCAGTACACTTCCTAGGTAATTAGAAGTCTAAGACTTCTAAGATAGAAGATCTTATTAGAATAAAACTGATTACAGTACCAATTTATGGTAAAATGACTATTTTACCCTTGGTCCCGAAACTTCCAAAATTTCCGCAATTCATGCCTAAACTCTTATTTGAGACTACAAAGTCATATTCTAACTCCTAAAGCTGACTTTGGTTACAAACTGGCACTTTACCTATTTCCCTATTTTCCGAAAGGTCATTAAGGTCCAACTTCAACTTCAAATATGAAATTCGTAAAAAATTATAAAAATTCTGAAATAATTCTATAGATCATCTATGATATTCCAATTATTCTTAGGGGCAAGAATTTTTCAAAACTGTTCAACCCTCGCTTCAATAAAAATTCCCAAAGTTGGTTACAACACTCACATCTCCCATACTTAGCCAAAATTTCGTTGTTGGAAAAACTGCTTAACTACCCCACCTTGGAAGCTTATAACTTCTAATCCGACCTTTCATTTCTTCTCAAATTTTAATACAATAAACTACATACATCCACCTAATAACTATTAAAATGTCAACGGTGGATCTTCAACCTAACTCTCTAACATTGATCTACAATAGTACCCATTTCCCACTTACAAACTGAGATTAAAATAAGGGTTCTTCACTCTTATTTCTATTGCTCATTGATAAAGCATTGAAGCAATTGTGAGATAGTTTGTCTATATTGTCGATATAGAGGTCTACATAAGCTTTGTGTTGATTGTAGGCGAATAAGAGCTAAAATCGAACGGATTGAGAGAGAATGGAGATGGATTGAGCATGTCCAAGGATTGAGGACACCACAAAGAAGCTAAGGAAGATGCTAGGATGAAGAATGGCACAAAACAAAGGGAATTACGAGCAACCTATATTTCCACGCTCTAAAATACGGCCGTAATGAAGTCCACGCTCTAAACCACGGCCGTGGAACTTGGCAAACACAAGCGTGGAGCATTCCAGTAAGTTACACGGCCGTGGAAGTTGTGAAGCACCGTAATCCAATTCCACACTCTAAACCACGGGCGTGGAACCTTCTATGACCGTGATTTAGGCGATCTTTTAACGTACTAATTAAAGCCACGATCTTCTACGCACATGGGCCGGAGACATATTCTATCTTTCCCTATAAAAGGACTAAAGGAGGGAGATTCCGTCACCTTCGCTTACGCTTCCTTGCACGTGCCTAAGGTTTCAGTTGGACGTGCGGAGATTGCTATTTTACAACGGAGATTTGCAAAGACTTGGAGATTTGGAAGTTACACTTTGATTCCTAGGTTTGATTAGAAGACGGATTGACATCCCGTTCTTCGTTCTTATCAAGGAGAGTTATTGGTTTGTGTTTATTCCAAATCTGAATTACATTATCATTCCTATTTGTGAATTCGAGATTTATTTGAAATTTATTGAAGGTTTTCGAAGGTTTTCATCTCTCATTCTTTTAAATCTTGAATTTGATATCATAATGACTGTTGTTGTCTAAAACCCTTTAGCAATTCTAAGGTGAAGGGTTGATAGTTGTGGCTTAGATGATGATAGATCGATCGTAAACAGATTGGACCCTGAGAGTTAAAGAGATTTCGCCGACGAGCCTAAACCACGGTCTGTTCTTGAGGTTCCACGGCCGTGGAACTCAAGAACTACCCGTAATTTTGTGTCAGTCACGAACCTTGCGTTTACTTTAATCCAAAGTTAAAGATTTGCTTTAACTTAGTCTTGGCTTGCCTTTTCTAGGTGGTAGTGAAGCATCAACAACCTCTACTTCGATTTCGAGTGTCACAACCTTAATCGGTTTAGTTAATCTTGATCCTTGGGTTATAAGTTTGGGTATTTGATATTAATTCTTACCTTTAGAATCTTTCTATACTGAAGCCTCAACAACCTTTATAGAGAGTGTCTTTAGGTGAGTCATATAGGGTTTTGGAACTTTACCGTACATCTCCTTACATTCGTATACCTTTCCATACCTCAACTCTGTCTTTATATCTTTAGTATATCTTGAATCGATTGCCACGACTGGATTCCTGGATCTTTAGAATTGTTGTTTTCCCAATATTTACAAAGCTTCATACATTTACTTGCTTGACAATTCTATAACTGGATTTAACCCCCCAAATCCCTGTGTTCGATACTCTGGAATTCTTGCTTAACTACGTCGATCCGTACACTGCGGGTTCGCTTGCTTGATTTCTAGTTTTATAAATTTAAGACTTATTTGCACGCACGCTAAGTGGCGAACAAGTTTTTGGCGCCGTTGCCGGGGATTTGGTATAGGCCGAATTCGGTTATCGGTTGTCAAGCTTGGGAGCTCTTCCCTTGTTATTTGATATCTTTTCAAGTGTATGCGCAGGTCTAGGAACAACGAAGACCTCTTACCTCTTGATCAAGAGCTTGAGAGGACTTTGAGGAGAAAGCTTAAGGAAAGAAAGATGGCTGAAGAAAGAGAACGTGACTACCAAACGGAGTTGGCGGAAAAAGAAGCTCAACTCCAATGGAGTGAGAAGACTCGCAAGGAGGAAATGGATCGTCATCAATCAAAAGTTGATGATCTAACAGATATGATATTCCAAATAAGGATGAAAATGAGCGATCTTAAGAGAAAGAAGAGCAGGAAATCCTCAAGGAGATCCTCAAGATCGGTTAGAACCCATTCATCCGGTGAGGATAGCGACTCTTCCATGCCACCATTAGAGGACATTGATCCAACGATCAATGTGAATCCATTTGTTCCACGGGCAGCTGCCAATCGCCGTACCCCATCTGGAGGTGCGAGAGTCGATCGTGTGGATGAGGAGCCAAGAACTCTTGGCCAAAGGATGGATCCAACGCCGCAACCACGCCGTTTGGGTGTGAACTTTGATGCTGATGATGCACAAGGGTTTAGCTTCAACCCACAAGTTATTACCATTGTCCGCCAAAATCAATTTGGGGGAACAAGCGCTGAATCTCCACATCAACATCTACAAAATTTTGAGATCATGATGGAGACAATGAAGCCAAAGAATGCAACTACCAACAGCTATAAACTCAAGCCTTTCTTTTTCTCCTTGAAGGGGAAAGCATTGTCTTGGTACCAAGCTCTTCCAAGTGGGAAACTCGACACATGGGAAGATCTTTCTTCGGAATTCCTCACTAAGTTCTTTCCGCCATCCAAGACGGCGGAGTTGAGAGGTAAGATTAATGCATTTTCTATGAGATCTAACGAAAGTTTGTTTCAATCTTGGGAAAGATTTCAGGATTTGCTATTGTATTGCCCACATCATGGCATATCCAAATTGGCGTTATTGGAGATATACTATAAGGGGCTGGATGTGGAGACACAATTCAAGCTCCAATCCCTTTCATGTGGTACATTCATGGACATGAGGGAAGATGACGCTTGGGACTTCATTGAGAAGCAAGCGCGAGTCATTGAGAAGTATTCTCACCGGAAAGTAGAGGTGAATCAAGTGGAGCAAGGAGCAAAGCTATCACAAGCAGCTCAAACTCAAATCTTTTCTCTCAATACGGAGATTAAAGAGTTGAAGGAAGCCATCAAAACCAACTTTCCAAAGCAAAAGGGACAAGATGTAGGTTATTTGGGCAACAACAATAACCACAACGGGAATGAGAATACAAACCGCAACAACCGGAACAACAACCGGAATAATTGGAACAACAACAACAACCGGAACAACAATTGGAACAACAATAGGGGTTCAAACAACAACAATTGACGTCCCAACCAACAAAATTCCGGTAATTCTTATTCCAATTCAGGAAATTCACTAACTCCACCTTCCTCTTCTTCCACTCCTTTGAAAATCCAGGGGAAAACATCTAATGGTGGAAGTACTTCGGGGAAAGAGAAGTCCGATCCCATGTTGGAGACAATTTTGGGCAAGCTTCAAGGATTGGAGACTCGCATCATCAAAGTAGATGATCACATTACTAAGGTTGATAAAGCCCAAAAGGTTTTAGAGAACCAAATGTTTAGCCATGCGGAGGAAGTTTCTAGGAATCAAGGAAAACTTCCAGGAAAGACGGAGGACAACCCAAAAGGAAGGGTGATGGCAATCACAACTAGGAGCGGAGTAACAACTACCGACCCGCAACCTAAGTTTGTAGAAGTCCCCGTTGAGAAGGACAAAGAAAAGGGGAAGGAGAAGGAAGATGTCTACGTTCCTCCTCCCGCTTACAAACCTCCCCTACCATTCCCGCAATCTAGAGCAAGAGCGCGTCTAGACAAACAATTCGGTAAGTTTATTGAACTCATGAGCAAACTGCATATTAATATACCTTTCATTGATGCAATTGTAGGTATGCCAGCTTATGGAAAGTTCCTAAAGGAGATCCTCTCTAACAAAAGAAAGCTAGAGGATTTTGGAGAGGTTAAGATGAGTTCGGATTCATCGGATCTTATCAAAACCATGAAAGAGAAGATGCCCCCAAAGCTGAAGGATCCGGGGTCATTTTGTATTCCCATAGGAGTGGGAGATGTCACATATGATGCATTATGTGATTTGGGAGCAAGCGTGAGCATCATTCCGCTTGCCTTATGCAGGAAGATCGGTTTAGGCGATCCTAAACCGGTAAAGATGATGTTGTACATGGCGGATCAATCCATAACTCGTCCCGTCGGTATAGTTGAAGACGTCCCGGTCAAGCTTGGTAAGTTCTATATTCCTATAGACTTTGTTGTGCTTGACATTCCTGCAAATAGTCTGGTCCCGATCATTCTCGGAAGACCGTTTCTTGCAACATCCGGCTGTATAGTCGATTGCAAGAATGCTAGACTCGCCTTTGACATAGGAGAAGAGAAGGTAGAGTTCGTCCTTTCCACTTTAGTGAAGGAACCAGCCTTCGATGAGGATATATTTAATATCCATGACGAAGAGCTATCTAGAGAGGAGGTAAGTTCTATTCTCTTCAAAGATCCCTTGCAAAAAGTTCTTTCTATGAGCATTATGGATATAGGGGAAGAAGAGGAGTGCAATGAGGCAATTGAAGCCTTAGAGACACAAAAAGAAGTGTATGAAGAAGAGTTCGAGAAACTCCACGATGAGTCAGAAAACATACGGATCCACGGTCAGACATCCTATTCCACGGCCGTGGAATTCACCAACACAAGCGTGGAGCATTCCAGTAAGTTACACGGCCGTGGAGGAAACAGAGGCACCGTAATCACTTTCCACGCCCAAAATCACGGCCGTGGAGAAGGCAGGGGTGCCGTAATTTTGGGTGAATCCGAAGGAAATTGTGTTTCCTCCACAACTTCTCTTGATTCTTCTCCAACACCTTCTACTTCCTTAGACACTTCTAAGGTACCATCGGATATTCCTCAAGAGCCATTGGAGACTCCTATAGTGATGGAATTGAAACCACTTCCTACACATCTAAGGTACGCATTTCTAGGATCTAATTCTACCTTTCCGGTAATTGTTAGTTCAGATTTAAGCCCAGATGAACATAATAAGCTTATGGTTGTCCTTAAGAAACATAGGAAAGCCTTAGGATATACTATAGAGGATTTAGTAGGAATCAAACCTTCCCTATGCATGCATAAGATCTAAATGGAAGAGGACTTTAGAACTTCGCAACAACCTCAAAGGCGGTTAAATCCGTCCATGAAGGAGGTTGTCAAGAAGGAAATTCTTAAACTACTCGATGCAGGTATCATCTACCCTATCTTCGATAGCAAGTGGGTGAGTCACGTACAAGTGGTTCCGAAGAAGGGAGGAATGACGGTCATCACCAACAAAAACAATGAACTCATTCCTACACGAACCGTAACAGGATGACGGATGTGTATAGACTACCGCAAGCTAAACAACGCGACGAGGAAGGATCACTTCCCACTACCCTTCATCGACCAAATGCTTGAAAGGTTAGCACAACATTCACATTTCTATTATCTTGACGGTTATAGTGGTTTCTTTCAGATCCCGATACACCCAGATGATCAAGAGAAGACCACGTTCACGTGCCCGTGGGGTATGTTTGCCTATAGGAGGATGCCGTTCGGGCTTTGCAATGCCCCAGCCACGTTTCAAAGGTGCATGATGGCCATCTTCTCGGAATATATAGAGGAAATCATGGAGGTTTTTATGGATGACTTCTCCGTTTATGGTTCCTCTTTTGACAATTGTCTTTCTAACCTTGATCTTGTGTTACAAAGGTGTGAAGACACTAACCTAGTTCTTAATTGGGAGAAGTGTCAATTTATGGTGAAAGAGGGCATTGTATTAGGACACTTAATCTCTAGTAGAGGGATTAAGGTGGATAAAGCTAAGATAGAGACAATAGAAAAGCTTCCTCCCCCAACTTCGGTGAAAGGGATAAGAAGTTTTCTAGGACATGCTGGATTTTATAGGCGTTTCATAAAGGATTTCTCTAAGATATCAAAACTGCTTACTAATCTATTGATGAAGGATGTAGTTTTTGATTTCTTGCAGGAATGCTTAGATGCGTTTAATATGATTCGGGAAGCTCTAATCTCAGCCCCAATTATCCAACCTCCGGATTGGAATCTTCCCTTTGAGGTTATGTGTGATGCAAGTGACGTAGCTATAGGAGCTGTTCTTGGGCAAAAGAAAGAAGGACGAACCCACGCTATCTACTACGCTAGCAAGACGCTAGATGAAGCGCAGCTCAACTACGCCACTACAGAAAAAGAATTCTTAGCAATTGTATATGCAATTGACAAATTTCGCTCTTATCTTGTAGGTGCAAAGGTGATTGTATACACGGATCATGTTGCGATCCGGTATCTACTTGCAAAGAAGGATGCGAAGCCAAGGCTAATTAGATGGATTCTTCTCCTACAAGAATTCGATCTAGAGATCCGCGACAAGAAGGGTTCGGAAAATTCTGTTGCGGATCATTTGAGTCGTCTAACACATCTAGAGGACGACCATCTACCTATAGATGACTCCTTTCCGGACGAACATTTACACATCATAGAGGAGTGCATCGATGTGATCACCAGTATCGATGTGATCACCAAAAGTAACGAACCATGGTTTGCTGATTTTGTTAACTATTTGGTTTGTCAGGAATTACCACCCGGATTATCCTACGCAACAAGAAAGAAGTTCTTTAAGGATGTTCGGGAATACTTTTGGAATGAACCTCTCCTCTTTAAGAGAGGTCCGGACGACATTATTCGGCGATGTGTGCTGGAAGATGAGATGCAAAGTGTCATCCGTCATTGTCATTCACTACCTTGTGGAGGACACGCTAGTTCGAACAAAACTAGCGCTAAGGTATTGCAATCTGGATTCTTTTGGCCTACTCTATTTAAAGATGTGCAAACCTTTGTTTCCTGCTGCGATGCTTGTCAAAGAACAGGGAATATATCTAGGAGGAATGAGATGCCTCTCAACAAGATCCAAGAGGTGGAGATCTTTGACGTTTGGGGAGTAGACTTCATGGGACATTTCCCATCATCTTGTGGAAACCAATACATACTTTTAGCGGTGGATTATGTTTTGAGATGGGTTGAAGCAATTGCCTCTCCCACCAATGATGTCATGGTAGTGGTTAAGTTCTTTAACAAGACCATCTTCCCACGATTTGGGACACCACGGACTATCATTAGTGATGGAGGCTCTCACTTCATTGCCCGACGCTTTGAAGCTCTTCTAGCTAAGTATGGGGTGACTCACAAGATCGCCACCCCTTATCATCCACAAACTAGTGGACAAGTGGAGATCTAAAACCGGGAGATCAAAGGAATCCTAGAGAAGACGGTTTCAAGGACAAGGAAGGATTGGTCTTTGAAGCTAGATGACGCATTATGGGCGTACCGGACTGCATATAAGACTCCCATCGGAACTACGCCATACAACCTTGTGTATGGGAAGTCTTATCACTTACCGGTAGAGTTGGAGCACAAGGCGTATTGGGCAATAAAGTGGTTGAACTTCAACATGAAGGAAGCGGGAGAGAAGCGTCTCTTGGACCTCAATGAGCTTGAAGAACTTCGCTTGAACGCCTACGAAAACGCCAAGATCTATAAAGAAAGAGCGAAGCGTTGGCATGATAAGCATATCATCCCAAAGGACCTCAAAGAAGGAGATCAAGTTCTCCTCTTCAATTCAAGACTTCGTCTCTTTCCAGGTAAGCTTAAATCTCGTTGGACTGGACCTTTTCTAATCAAACGTGTTTTTCCCATGGTGCAGTTGAAGTATGGGGTGAAAAGGGCGGAAGCTTTAAGGTGAACGGTCAACGACTCAAGAAGTATACACCGGAACTCCAAGCTGAAGAGTTCGCGCCCACCGCACTCGAATAAGTGCGAATATGGTCTAGCTACGGACCTTAAACAAAGCGCTTCTTGGGAGGCAACCCAAGGTATTGCATTTACGTTTTTGTTTTTGATTCATAGATTAGAATAGTATAGACGTTTTGTTTTGTTTTGTTTTGCCTTCGATGCCTTCCGGTATGTTCGTGTTTTTGGATGTAGGATCAGTGGAAAAGGAAAGGGGAAGGAAAAGTTTGAAGAAAATTGACGAAACTTGGACTTTGGCACATTACAGAGAGTTCCACGGCCAAAACCACGGCCGTGACAACTACAATGACCGTAATTTTCGAAAGCCTGAGAAAAATCACCAAAACCACGGTTCCGTACATTTCCACGGCCGTGGAAACCCCCGAAAGACCGTGATTTTCAAAACTTTTTACGGCCACTATAAAAACCACGTTTCTTCACAAAACACACAAAATACCCCAACTCCACGCCCCTATTTCGCCGAAATCTTCCCCCTCTCCCAAATTCTCGTTCGTTAATCGTTTCAAACGATTCTTTGGCCAAAACTGAAGCAAATCCAATCACCTACAAGATCCAAGCAACAATTCGAGCGGCAAATCACCAAGGAAGACACAATTCGGATTCCAAAATCCGAAAACCTAGGTTTTTGGTTCTTTCTCTCTCTTTGTCGATTTGGCTTCATTTTGCTAGAATTTTTAGGAGAACTGATTGTAATTGGGCTGAAATTAGTCTAGGGCTGCTTGTTGTTGAGTTTGATGTGATTCTGCTGAGTTTTGAGAAATCACGAACCGAATCACGGTCTCTGGACATTCCACGGCCGTGGAATCTGAAGAACAGACCGTGGTTTTTGAGAGAACATGGATTTTGTAAGGAGAATCTCTGATAGAAATAAAAATAAGAAAAGGAAAGGCAACACTTCTTCCTCTTCTAGAGCACCACCAGCTGAGCCCCCATCACCTCCATCACCACCATCACCACCTTCCCCTAGGATCCCTACTATCCATGAGAATCACCTCGATGCTTTAGAGAGGATCCATAAGCGAGT
The DNA here is from genome assembly GCA_033239125.1 of Fagopyrum homotropicum. Lineage (NCBI taxonomy): Eukaryota > Viridiplantae > Streptophyta > Magnoliopsida > Caryophyllales > Polygonaceae > Fagopyrum > Fagopyrum homotropicum. Next base: position 52,663,058 of record BSWB01000005.1, read on the forward strand.
TGTCATAGGACCTAGGTATCTACTACTTGAGGAGTTAGAGCCTTTGCATGTGGTAGGGGATCTCACTTGGCTACTAGATAGAGCCAAATTGGTCGTCTTCTCCGATATTCGGGAAGACGCATATGAGCAGATTACTAGGGAGTTTGTAGTCTCGTTTGAGCACAGTCATGTTGACAGGACGGTTTCTTTCTGGCTGATGGAAAGGAACTATGAGTTCTCTATTAGAGAGTTTGGAGCCTTCTTTGGGTTCCATGGTCGATTCCCTAGTGGCGTGTACGCCAAGGATTTCTGGGAGGAGATAGCGATGGTATACGCCAGCGAGGACCACTGGCAACCTGCTGATACCAAGGCTAGGTTGATTTATCACCTAGCCTTGAAGATTGCCCATAGAGTGCTTTCTGAGTGTCTCTTCCCTAGGACGGAGACACCTCAGAAAATCAAGACGGATGAGTTATTTTTGCTTTACTGCATGTTGTACGGTAGGCCAGCTGATTGTGCCACCCTCTTAGCTTCCACTATGAGCAAGCTAAAGAACAAGAGGGACGGCAACATTGGATACGGTGGGATGGTCACCCACCTTGCTAGGCAGTTAGGGATAGATTTCTCCGCGTGCACCCGCATTGCAGCTAGACCTCTAGGACTTCAGAGCCTCATGACTAGAGGCATTATCTTCCCTACACATAGAGGTCCACCTTCAGATGCCATGCCTTGGGAGAGTAGGACCGGTAGAGGTATTGCATGGCTTTCAGAGTATTCCATTATGGCAGGACGCCATAATTGGAAGGAGACGTTCGCTGCTATGCATGCGAACAGATTAGTTGCACCGCCCTACGTTCCCCCTGAGCCACCAGTTGTAGAGGAGGAGGAGATGAGAGGAGGTGATGAGTATGAGGGAGGAGGAGGAGAGCATGACTTTGGTACCTTTCCGGATCATCCGGATGCAGTTCCCGACATTCCTAGACACTCTCCCCGTCCCGCTAGAGCTTCTGGCTCTTCCTCTCGCCGTGCTAGTGTGAGTGAGAGACCTACATGGATGGCGGACCCTCCTACATGGTATAGAACTCAGCCGGATTGGATAGGAGCTCCACCACCTTGGCATGCACAGCCACCATCTGCACCAGCATCGTCAGACGCACCGGCATGGTATAGCCAGCCGCCCGAATGGTATCAGCAGCTGCGGGAGTGGGCCACCGATCTTTACAGCAGGGTTGGAGCCTTGGAGATCCGTGCAGATGCTAGGGACGCACGAGCCGACGATCATGACCGCATGATGAGAGATATTTACCGCCAGTAGTTTGGGCGGAACTATGATCCCGGCTTCTTCCCGTTTCCACCACCGCCTCCACCTCAGTGATGACCTTGGACGATCTACCGCTTTAGCCGCTCCACCACCGTCTTGTGAGTTCTTTTTCTTTCTTTCTTTTCTTTATTTCTTTTTTAAAACATTAGGGACAATGTTTGTTCCAAGTATGGGGTGGGGTGTGACTAATCGTTTGTAATAACTCTTACTCACTTTGTATGCTTTTATCGAGAACACCGTGCATGTTTCATTCTATTGTTACACGTTTCATTATTGCATTGCATGAAAAAGCTTTTGAAAAACCCATAAAATTTGAAAAATTTTGAAAATTTTGTGCTTCTAGGAATTGAGATGACTTCTATGATAATCACTACTTGTGAATTGAGTTTTGATGACAATCGCATGCTTAAACAAATAGTGAATTGAAAAGAAATTGAATGAGTTGATTATTCCTCTTTTGCAAGTTTCATAATGTGAAGAATGTTACCTAAATCATGTTGAGAAATCAAAGTTGAAATCACATAATAAGTTCTTATACTTCTTGTTGAAATGATTAAGGCAATTCGATTTTTTTTCTTCTTTCTTTGATCATTTAGCCCCTCAATGAAATAATGGCCTCCTTTACCTATCCGGGAATTTGGAGGAGTTGATAATTGGCATGTTTGATGTGGGAGGGCCATGAAAGCAAAATTTTGCATTCAAAGAATAGAAAGAACTTATAGGTTTGGGGAAGTCAATCATGACGATGAGTAACTCGGCACCATTCACATAGCCGGGTGTTTGTGTCTTGCCAAAGTCGGATTGAGCGATATTCCTAGCGGATTATGGTATGTGCATCAAGGGTTTAAGGCATCTCGCAAAATTGAGAACCGCCAATCTCCTAGGCTTCGGTTTTTGTGCACCTCTGTCCATAACTCCAAAAGTAAAGTCGAAAAATGAATTGAAAAGAAGAGAGCGAAGCTCTAAGTTGAAAGTGTTGCGAAACCGCAAAAGAAAAAGAAAAGAGTTAGTTATCCACTTTCCCGGATTCATGCACCACATTCCTTAAAGTTTTCCTTCCTTTTCCGCATTCTAGACCTTGTTTGAAAGTCCTTAAGATCAAGAGAATGATATATGACTTGGTGATCTAAATTGAAGTTTCTTATGATTGATTTTGTTAATGTTTGAAGGTTATGTTGTTTACATGGAAGTTTGATCAATTCATGAGTTTTCTTTACTCTTTACTCTTTGATTATGTATATGAGAGTCTTATGAACGAATGAAGCAAGATTTGAGAATGATCTATTGACTAGAGAGCACATTCATCTAAAAGAAGTTTTGTTTTTGAGAGTGTATCCATATTTCATCCTAACTTGAGTTTTAAAGCTTTTGAAAGACCTTGCTTGGGGACAAGCAAGTGCAAATATGGGGTATTTTGTTAGCATGAAATATTGTGATATTTTAGGCACGTTTTCTAGATGTATTTCATCCATATTGGTGTTCATTGATAAAGCATTGAAGCAACTGTGAGCTAGTTTGTCTATATTGTCGATATAGAGGTCTACATAAGCTTTGTGTTGATTGTAGGCGAATAAGAGCTAAAATCGAACGGATTGAGAGAGAATGGAGATGGATTGAGCATGTCCAAGGATTGAGGACACCACAAAGGAGCTAAGGAAGATGCTAGGATGAAGAATGGCACAAAACAAAGGGAATTACGAGCAACCTATGTTTTCACGCTCTAAAATACGGCCGTAATGAAGTCCACGCTCTAAACCACGGCCGTGGAACTTGGCAAACACAAGCGTGGAGCATTCCAGTAAGTTACACGGCCGTGGAAGTTGTGAAGCACCGTAATCCAATTCCACGCTCTAAACCACGGGCGTGGAACCTTCTATGACCGTGATTTAGGCGATCTTTTAACGTACTAATTAAAGCCACGATCTTCTACGCACATGGGCCGGAGACATATTCTATCTTTCCCTATAAAAGGACTAAAGGAGGGAGATTCCATCACCTTCGCTTACGCTTACTTGCACGTGCCTAGGGTTTTAGTTGGACGTGCGGAGATTGCTATTTTGCAACGGAGATTTGCAAAGACTTGGAGATTTGGAAGTTACACTTTGATTCCTAGGTTTGATTAGAAGACGGATTGACATCCCGTTCTTCGTTCTTATCAAGGAGAGTTATTGGTTTGTGTTTATTCCAAATCTGAATTACATTATCATTCCTATTTGTGGATTCGAGATTTATTTGAAGTTTATTGAAGGTTTTCGAAGGTTTTCATCTTTCATTCTTTTAAATCTTGAATTTGATATCATAATGACTGTTGTTGGCTAAAACCCTTTAGCAATTCTAAGGTGAAGGGTTGATAGTTGTGGCTTAGATGATGATAGATCGATCGTAAACAGATTGAACCCTGAGAGTTAGAGAGATTTTGCCGACGAGCCTAAACCACGGTCTGTTCTTGAGGTTCCACGGCCGTGGAACTCAAGAACTACCCGTAATTTTGTGTCAGTCATGAACCTTGCTTTTACTTTAATCCAAAGTTAAATATTTGCTTTAACTTAGTTTTGACTTGCCTTTTCTAGGTGGTAGTGAAGCCTCAACAACCTCTACTTCGATTTCGAGTGTCACAACCTTAATCGGTTTAGTTAGTCTTGATCCTTGGGTTATAAGTTTGGGTATTTGATATTAATTCTTACCTTTAGAATCTTTCTATACTGAAGCCTCAACAACCTTTATAAAGAGTGTCTTTAGGTGAGTCATATAGGGTTTTGGAACTTCACCGTACATCTCCTTACATTCGTATACCTTTGCATACCTCAACTCTGTCTTTATATCTTTAGTATATCTTGAATCGATTGCCACGAATGGATTCTTGGATCTTTAGGATTATTGTTTTCCCAATATTTACAAAGCTTCATACATTTACTTGCTTGACAATTCTATAACTGGATTTAACCCCCCAAATCCCTGTGTTCGATACTTTGGAATTCTTACTTAACTACGTCGATCCGTACATTGCGGGTTCGCTTGCTTGATTTTTAGTTTTATAAATTTAAGACTTATTTGCACGCATGCTAAGTGGCGAACAAGTACTGAGAGTTAAATCAAGAGAGAAATCCGAGTGTAGAAGGTTTATGAAACTCACCTAAGAGAGTAGTTGTAGCAGGCAGGGACTATCGCTTCTGGTGAGGCCTGTACAGCGTGCAGAGCTCTACTCCTAGCACGACTCTGGTGCTGCTTACTCGTGAGTCTGCTGTCAACGCAGAAGGGATGGAATTGGCTTGTTCGTGGATCTGGATGTGAAGGTTTGTGTGTACAGAAGCAATGGGTCGCGAGGCGTAGTATACTGCAGAAGAAAGGGCGAAGAAGGAGATTCTGAATGTAGACAGAAGCGTGGGATGTGGGGCTGCATTCAGAAGGGAAAAACGTTCCAACGTGAATCAATGAGCGGTTTATTTGAAGAAGATCTGCATCTTGTTCCAACTCAGCAACCCTTGGCGTCCACGCTGCTGCTCTCCCTTGGCCTGGCGCCTCCTGGGCTTGTAGATCCGGTTGTCTGGCCTTGTCACAAAACTGTCTGGGCCTTATCATGGCTGGTGCAATCAAGGGAGTGGGTTGGCAAGGAGGCGGGCTGGATTTGCTGTAAGGCTGAGCTGGTTCTTGGGCTGGAGCAATCTGGACATGAAGAGGTGAGCTGAAGTTGTAAAAAAAACAAGGGTGGGCTGGATTGTCAAAACTCGCCAAAACTCGTCATGGCCTTGTCAAGCCCATGCATGGCCTTGTCACGAATTTGTCATGGTCTCGTCTTGATCTCGTCACCAGGATGTCATGACCTTGTCAGGGACAAGTCATGTTATAACTAGGGTTTGGTACAAATAAAATCTTATCATTTTATGTTAAGTGATATTACATAAAATGATAAAATTTTGAGATATTGTGTCCAACTACGTAGACAGCTAAGGATCAAAAGATCGAAACCCAGTTTTCTATCGAATTAACCGGAGTAAAAGATTTCCGGATATTACAAGACGTGTGCAAAGGTATTGCAATCCGGTTTTTATTGGCCTAACTTGTTTAAGGATGTGCAGAATTTTGTGGTAGCTTTTGACGCTTGCCAAAGGACGGGCAACATCTCAAGGAGGAATGAGATGCCCTTGAACAACATACAAGAGGTTGAAGTCTTTGATGTTTGGGGTCTGGACTTCATGGGGCCATTCCCCGCTTCATGTGGCAACCTCTACATTCTATTGGCGGTGGATTATGTGTCGAGATGGATGGAGGCAATCGCCTCTCCTACAAATGATGCCAAAGTTGTGGTGCGGTTCTTCAACCGAGTCATCTTCCATAGGTTTGGAACACCAAGAGTGGTCATAAGTGATGGAGGGAAGCATTTCATCAATAGGAACTTTGGGAAACTTTTGGCTAAGTATGGGGTGACTCATAAGGTGGCCACACCTTATCATCCCCAAACTAGTGGCCAAGTGGAGATCTCCAACCGGGAGATAAATTGAATACTTGAGAAGACGGTTTCTAGGACAAGAAAAGATTGGGCCATGAAGCTTGATGATGCTTTGTGGGCATATAGAACCGCCTTCAAGACACCAATTGGCACCACTCCCTACAAGCTAGTTTATGGCAAGTCTTACCACCTTCCGGTGGAGACGGAGCATAGGGCGTATTGGGCCATAAGGTGGCTGAATTTTGACCTCAAAGAAGCCGGTGAGAAGAGGTTACTAGACATTAATGCTCTTGAGGAGATCCGGTTAGATGCCTATGAAAACGCCCGGATTTACAAGGAAAGGACCAAGCGTTGGCATGACAAACATCTCATCCCGAAGGAGTTGAGTGAAGGTGACCAAGTCCTTCTCTTTAAATCAAGGCTGCGGCTCTTCCCCGGAAAGCTAAAGTCAAGATGGACGGGTCCTTATGTGGTGAGGAAGGTCTTCCCCCATGGAGTGGTTGAGATAGGTGGGGAGCATTGTGGAGATTTTAAGGTAAATGGGCACCGGTTAAAGAAGTCTATCCCAGAAGCTCCAATGGATATGATTGCCCCACTTCACCTTGAGTGAAATGGCCCCGAATTTGGTCAAGCTAATGACCTTAAAGAAGCGCTTAATGGGAGGCAACCCATTGGTACATGTCTTTCCCTTTTCGTTTTTGTTTTCGTTTTCACTTTTTGTTTTTGTTTTTGCTTTGGTGTGTTTGTGTGTGCTTTATGTTTGTGTGATAGAGTTTAGGTATCATGGAAGCCTTGCAAGGCATGAGGATGATGATGATGATGATCCCGCATCAAACGTGGGTGGAGCAGACGTGAGACTTGGACGGTTAGCGGTGCCTAGCGCGGGTCCCGACGCCATAATAGACATCAAGAGCTCTCTACCACCTTTGATTGATCATCCACCATCACTCCACATGAGTGAACCAAAATACCAAAAACACCATTTTTACATTGTGAGGACTCTCTTTCACCTCTTTATTTAATTTGCACATTGGGGACAATGTGTTTCTAAGTATGGGGTGGGGTTTTCATAATCATTTGCATGATTGCATCTAGGATAGTTTCATATTGTCACATGTTTCATTAGCTTTTGCATTGTACATCTATATCTCGAAAATTCCACAAAATCAGAAAATTTAAAAAAATTTAGTGCTTCTAAGTTTGGATATGACCCTTATGATGAGATTGTTTTGTGAAATGGCTATAGATGGCCTTGTGTGTTGAATGAATGTATGCATATGTGGACTTGAAATACTTCTCTTGAATCCCATGTATGAATTGTGATTATGATGTTTGCCTTGATTGGATTGAGGATTGATGGTCGAAATTACATGCTAGTTCTTGCACATTATCTAGGAATGATTGAGATAATTCATCTTTCTCTACTCCTCATCTTGATCATGTTGTTTGAGCACCTCAATAGATATAAAAATTTTGACCTCTTTTGACCCATCCGGAAATAGGAGCATGCTAATGTGTTGAGTGTGTGAAAAGCAAGTGTGGGGTGAAGTTGTTGATGATAAATGTTGTGAATGAAATGCTGAATTTGTTGTGAAAAGTGTAGAAAAAATATAGGTTTGGGGACTTTGGTTTTGATGACGAGTAACTCGGCACCATTCACATAATCGGGTGTTTGTTCCTTGTCAAAGTTGGATAAACCGAATGTCCTAACAAGCCTTGGTATGTGTGCCCGGTGTGAGGCACCTAGGAAAAATCCCGAGATCCGCTAATCATCAAGGTTTCGGCTTTTGTACACCAATGCCATTGTCTCAAAAATAAGTGAAAGAAAAAAATGAAAAAGAAAAAAAGAAAAGAAAGAAAAGATGGAGAAAAATATACACTTGTGGGGAAGTTGGTCAAAAATGAAATTGTGGAGTTAATTCCTTTTCCGGATTAGCATCACATGACCTAGAAAAATTCCTACCTTATCACAACGTTTCTTAGCCTCTTCTTTCCTAAGTCCTTGTGACCTATTTGCATATATGTAAGACTTAGTGATCTAGATTGGATATTCTCATGATCATCTTGACTTCTTCATTTTCATCTTTCATGCATACTTTCGAGTTAAGTATAATTGTCTTTCCATGCCTTCGTTCATTTGATACATGATTGCTTGTCCATTGCTATGAAACATGACTATGAAGGTGATCCATCTTATGAAGCACAATCCCAAAAAGATTTTAGTTTTTTTTTTTTCTGTATTCATAAATCATGTCATCTCTTAACCTATAGTCGGACATTGCTCGGGGACGAGCAAGTCTTAAGTATGGGGTATTTTGATAACACGATTTATGACATTAGTTTAGGCATTCATTTAGATAGTTTTTCCCGTTATTCATGCATGGTTTGGCATTAGTTCATGACGTTTATGCTTAATTCATGCATATTGTCGAGATAGACGTGTACACGAACTCTTGTCGGTTTTGTAGGTACTTTGGAGAGCTTTTGGAGCATAATCGATACATTCAAGGATCATTCGTCATGATGACACACTTCCGGACTCATTAAGAAGCAAGCTAGGAGCAAAGGAGAACACATAGGACCTTGTTGGTGCATGCCTTGCACCAACTCGTGGCTTAATGATCCAAAGGAAGGTGAACAAGCAAAACCGCGGCCCAGAGCCAGAACCACGCCCGTAATTTTGGCCGTGGTTTTCTATGGACAGCTGTGACAGTTGTCCCACGATCTCCATGCCCGACCCTTGCTCTTGGTGGAGAATATAAGTGGTCCTGCAGGCTGTTGCTAGAGGATTCTCTCCCATACTCTCTCACAACACATCATTCCATTGGTGGATAGGCTTGGAGAAGAAGAAAAACACTCTCATTTTGGGAAGGAGAAGAAGAACACTAATTTTAGAGTTTTCATAGCTTTTGAGCGATTTTTGAGTGACCTTAGTTGAAGACATTTGCAAGGATTGTAAGGAAAGTTTTGGAACTTCTTTTGAAGGGTTGTAAGTCTTGCTTAAACTTACATTCAGCTGGGTTTTCTTGTTTCTACTTGCTTCTTTTCTGTTTCATTTCATTTCTTTGCTATGGAAGCCATGAATGTTTGCTTTTTGAGTTTGAATCTTAAATGCATGTTGTTGGCTAAATAGTTGTGATTCTAGGATAATGGAATGATGGTTATGGCTTGGACTATGATAGAATAGACTTGAATGTACCCTTGGATGATTTACTTACTCGAACCTAACCACTGTTGAGAATCACGGCCTGTTAATACCTTTCCACGGCCGTGGTTTAGGATGATCTACCCGTGGTTTTCTCTGTTGTGCTTGTATTGATGAATCTGAATATTAGGATGTTAGATTGTTGAAATCCTAGTGTTTGTTAAGCTTAATCTAGCCTAGGGTGACCTAATGCTAGCAAACTAAGTGAGGGAAGAGACATACCCGGTAATTTTTGGCCTTAGATACCCAAGATGATGAACTTAGGTAGTAGTGAGCCTCACAAGCCGCTATTGGACTGAGTGTGCTAGTGTTACTTAGGACTTGCCTTCCCAAGACTTACCCGGTAAGGAGAGGTTTGACTCTTAGATAACAATCCGGTTTGTGTAGAATTTCCAACCTTAGGCTCCTAGAGACTTACCCGGTGATAGGATCTTAGGTGCGGGATTAGTGGACCGTGAGACCTACCCGGTGATTGATCCCATTTGAGAAACACCCCTTCACAACATACCATAGCAAATCCAAGGATTGATTAGAAGCTTGAGTCCAATGCCATAACCGGAAGTCCTAACCCCTAGAATCCGCTTTTCTCTTTTTGATCACATATATTGTGTTTGTGTTGCTTAATTGTGTTGCGAGCTTGAGTTTTTAGTTCGATTCATAATATTGCATGATTTGTGATCTTTGCTTGATCACCACAAAAAAAACCAACCCAAAAATATCATGATTTTCATTTCTTTATTTCCTTCACTTTTCTTAGACTAGATTTGCACTATCCATGATCACTTGCATGATTTGATTTTACCTTAGTCTTTGTGTTCGACCTCGGAATACTATCCTTGCTACAAAATGACCCATACACTGTGGGTTCTCTAGGAGTTAGGAAATTATATCGAGTTATAAATTGTAAGACTTTTGTGCTATACATTTCTAGCGTAACAGCTGGTCAGGAGGAGATTTTTCGAGGATGGGATCTCGGAAAGGTCGGTACGGTCATCAGCGCGGTACGAGCCGCGAGACTGATCGGACAGGGATGCGAGGCCTTTTGGTTTTATGCCATGAAGGAAGAGACGAGGCCATCCCTTGCAGAGACCCCCATAGCTTGTGAGTTTGAGGATGTCTTTGGTGAGCCACCTGGTTTACCTCCGTAAAGGAGCGTAGACTTTGGGACTGAGTTGGAGCCCGGCATGAGGCCGATCTCCAAGGCCCCATACTTCATGGCACCGGTTGAGATGCTTGAGCTGAAGAAGTAGATGGAGGAGCTAGTTGAGAGGGGATTCATTCGCCCTAGTGTGTCTCCTTGGGGGGCACTAGTCCTCTTCGTCAGGAAGAAGGACGGTTCGATGAGACTTTGTATCGACTACTGGGAATTGAACAAAGTCACCATCAAGAACAAGTATCCATTACCACGCATTTATGATCTGTTGGATCAGTTACAGGGAGCCACCATGTTTTCACATATCGATCTTAGGTCAGGGTATCACCAACTGAGGGTGCGAGAGGAGGACGTACCCAAGACGGCATTCCGGACCAGATATGGTCATTATGAGTTTTTCGTGATGCCATTCGGGCTCACGAATGCTCCCGCCATCTTCATGGAGTTGATGAACTGCATCTTCATCGACTTCTTGGACCAGTTTGTAGTGGTTTTCTTCGACGATATCTTAGTATACTTCCGGAGTAAGGAGGAGCATGCAGGAAACTTTAGAACTGTATTGTGGGTCTTACAGTACAGAGAGATTTACGCTAAGATCTTTAAATGTGAGTTTTGGATGCCAGAGGTGGCCTTTCTTGGTCACATTGTCTCCGCCGAGGGTGTCAAGGTAGACCCGGCAAAGATAGAGTCAGTTGCTTCTTGGCCGCTCCCCATGACGGTCAAGGAGGTGCGCAGCTTCCTAGGCCTGGCAGGGTACTACCGTAGGTTCATGAAGGGTTTTTTCGTGATTTCCAGGCCACTCACTTCCTTGCTGAGGAAGTCCATCAGGTTTACATGGTATGAGCCCTACCAACAAAGTTTTGAGGAGCTGAAGAGGAGGTTGACTTCCGCTCCTGTGTTAGCACAACCAGAGGGTATTGAGGATTTCGTCGTTTACAGTGATGCATCCAAGCTAGGCTTGAGATGCGTTTTGATGCAGAGGGGTAGGGTCCACTAGTACAAAAATAGCCTCTCTCAGTGGTAATTTCTCAAAGGTTAATAAAAACCCCTGTAATATGAAAACACTCTAGTGGGCTTTTTAAATAACTCATGAGAACATATTTTATATATATTTTTAAAATTTTTAAATATACTCTCAGGGGTTTTATTGAACCCCCTTAAAAAAATCTCGCTAAAATCTCGCAATCTATTTCACTCGGAAGTTAAATAAAAAAACCGCCTTAAGCCCTAATTAGCCTGACTTTTTAAAGAAATTACATTAAAAATCATCACTTGCTACTCCTGGTTTTTATCGTTAAAAAACTCATCTCCACCGCCTCTAAGCGTGTCGCCCTTCCTTGCCATTCCCTTCGTTTTCATCGACATCCTAAGGTTTTGCACCAACATCCGTCGTGTTCTCCGCCTTGCTGATGGGGTTTGTTCACTCCGCTTATTAGCGACCTAAGGTTTCGGCAACATAGGGTTTCGCCACCAACATCGTCTTCTTCGTCCTGCAGAAGGCCTTCGTTCAGCAACATTCACCACCCTCTCCGTTGTAGGTATGGTTCTACTGTCTCAATTTCTTCTCTGAACTTAATTTATAGATTATGTTTCTTGCGATTAATCTTGCCTCATTGTTGTCATCGATCGATTAGCAAGGAAATGCGTATCTTGTGCGGCCCATTGTTTAGTGTTGGACCATATAAGTCAAGGGTGATCTTCCAGGTACGTGCAATAGCCCGAAAGAGTGATGAAAGTAGTACAAGTCATTCCTATACGAAAATATCAATTAGATGCTAAATGAAGGTAAATCTTAGTACACAGTAATTGGCAATTAGTGTACTAAGACCTTGATTTGTAATCCATTAATATTCATTATTCTAAAAAACTAATTCATTCCTGTACGAAAAAACCTCAAGCGAGTAATGTCAAGCAACTTAGTTTATGAATGTAAGCACAACTCGTCTTCTATTGATATTGACAAAAAATGGAAATTAGTAGTACATGAATGATTTAGTTTAATTCAATTCATCCCATAATGTCCAAAGCAACCTCTGAAAAGTTTGGAATCCATTAATATTGATTCTTGTAAATCCTTTTATAGGTGCTTGCTACTGCAGAACAAGGGGCAAAGTTTCGTAGACATCTTCAAGGTACTGACGTCTATAGCACGAACTTAAGTGTTTTTGATAAACATATTTGGCCTATGATCTCCTTTGTTACTGTATATATATACTTCACATACACTTCTTTTTCCCTTTTCTTTCAGATTCAAAAGTAAAAAAGATTCTCTTTGTTACTATTTATATATACTCCCATGGTCTAAACCATCTTACTGTAAGAGCCGGATGAACAATAAATGGGATAGGTAAGGAATGATGAGATCGATCATGCAAGACCAATGTCTTATTGGTATGTTATTACTGCAATTAGATCTCACATATATATGGCCTACTCGTCTTTCTGAATCTGTTAAGCTGTTTTGATGTTATCTAATATTATGCTTGTTTCTTACTTATGTAGCCGTGCCACCATGCTTCTACAGTTAGTAATGCTTTTCTTAGTTTCATCTAGAGAAAAAGAGAATCTTTTTTACTTCTAAATCTATTAAGTTGTTCTGATGTTATCTAATAAATTTGATTAAGTGAGCAATTTTCTAGGCATCTATATGTGTTTATCATGATTGAGAAGTTCTATGCTCTTTAGCTTCGTTTGGATTGGAACCTTACATCATTTCCTTTCTCTTGTGTAGTCATTCCTGTTCGAGATAAGCTTGAGCCATGGTACAGGGAGATACAAAGGCGTCATAAAGGATTAATGATTTAATGGTATATCTAAAAAATTTAGTTGTTTTCTTAATTAGTTTTAATTTGCCAAGGTTTTCATTAGTTTTCATCTTTCGTAACTAATAAGTACACTATTGATCACTTTATGGTTATGTGGTTATATTTAATATGGTTGAGAAATTCCTTTTAAACTCATACTTACTTGACTTTGGTTTCTAGAGTTCATTTTCTATGATAAGAGTTTGGTAGTGTACGTAGGATCTATAAAGACTATGTTAGGGGATTTGACCATCATATGCCCTACTTTTGGAAATTGTATTGGTAATGCAATTCATTATTGTCTTCCTTGCTAAATATTCATTGTGTCTTGTACCAATCCATCAGTATTGATTCTTGTAAATCCTCTATAAAGGTAAAAGAAATTGTATCATGTTCATGGTATTATCATTACAACCTCGGGTTTATCTTAAATATAGGAGAAAGATCTAGGATGTATACATTTTCCAAATGGATATTGGATCCATGTTACACATGCTTTGACTTTTCCAATTTATTGTAGAATAATTATAACTAACCGAATTGTGCATTGAGAGTTGTTTCTTCTTCCAATGTCTAATTACCTTCATTGTTGCCTGGATTATAGCTGTTGAAAAATATAAAATGCCAACGATTAACAGATCAGAGGTATGCATTTTATTTACTTTAATAGCCGAGTGAATTTGTTTGATATGGTTTTTGCTCCAAGATGTACTTGTTTACCGGTTCAGGTTCATGGAGTTCTATGTATATTTATGATGTTGTATATTAATTTGATTATTTTATTTAACTTTTCAAATTATCAATAACGAAAATCTGGTTGTAAGCACAATGTTCTTCTACAAGTACCCATGGCAGGTTAGACTCTTAATCAATGCTACTCTCACATATCGATTCAGCAACGAAAAGTAATTTGTTTTTTGGCATTTTTGAGCTATATCTTGTTCGAGTTAGTTGACACATTGAAGATGTTAATTTGATTTTCTTTGGTTTAGAGCTAATTACATGTTTTAGTAGTGTTGATTAATTAGTTGATTTGTTTATTTTATATGTGTTTACCTTATGGTTGTAAGCACAATGTTCATTCGATCTTTTATTTTTGTTTATGCTTTCTGCGGTTCAGAGCTAATGACATGTTTTAGTGGTGCTGATTAATTAGTTGATCTATTTATTTGTTGAATTTCACGTCACTTGTAACCGGCAGTTTCTCCGCTTGCTTACATGCGATCATGACATCTCCATTTTGGAGTTTGCAGTTCTACATTTTTCCGAACCTTCTTCTTATTAGAGAGTGTGTATGTCTGAATTGTTTTGATCAGGTTTTCCCTTGACGCCAGTTTTACTTCTCTTTTGAATTAGGCATTAAGTTGCTGATAGGTCCCTTCATTTATAGTTAACATACTAATACTATATATGGTGTATTTACACCCAAATACTACATAGTGTAAAGTCTCATTATCCACTGTGTTATCCTTCTCTTGTTGTAGTTGTATTAGGCTCGTCTCATATATGTAAACCGTCCTCCTTCTTCCGTTGTAGTTGTATTAGGCTCGCCTCTTTTATGTAAACCGGTGCCTGATTATTCTCTCATCATCTAGTGAAGCCTGGGATAGACGACAAACCAGTATTGCAGTATACTCATGGATTGTACCATGATCTCGGCGTAAAAGATTTGACAGTGCAGACATTTGTAGCTGAACTCCAAGGTACTGGTCTTCACAGTTGATTTCTTCTTCTTTTTCATTATTTTTGAAGATACTGGTCAAAGGGGGATTCATTCCCTTTTTACAACTGTCGGAATTTTGGTTTATATAGACTTAATTCTTCTAGCAAATATACATAATGAATGGAGGTTTGACAAGAATTTGACTACAACATGCACGCTTAGAATCACGTTTCGAACAAGAAAAATTGAGAGGGGCCAGTAATCTAATTTGTTTTTTTAGTGCTATTGTTATTTTCTCGATGTAGAGAAATAAAAATAACATGAAGAAAACGCGTTGGATTAAAATTATGGTATGTTTATTGATTATATGATTTTTTTTATTTTGGTTTGGAGTTATTATATACGATTATATACTTGGTTTGCTTTACTTGCAGTGATAAGACAACCACCAAATGCTCTTGATTCTGGTAATTATGTATGCCGTTACATGCGGGAGATAATTGATCATCAATGTACTATCATCCCAATATATAAATGTAAGTGTTTGAGAAATTTACCCTTGAGAATATTATATTTTAATATCTGAGTAATTTTGTTAATTACTATTATGTCAATGTCATGTTTTTACAGTATTTTCGAGATGCACCTAGCTTATATGACAAGAGACTCCTTGATGAGCTACAAGATGAATGATTACAATATCTGGACACCCAACAATAAGTTTGTAGGATGACATGATTAGAATGATGAAATGTTGGAGTTTATGCAAAGTGAAAGGATTATGACATTGTTTATTTTGTTACATATACTAAAACACGAAATCTTATATTTTTTTGCTACTGCAAATTCAAAGTATAATGTAATTTCGTATAATGCTGAGAATTTAATAGATGAAGTGCATTTATTATTATGACCGAGTTTGGTGAGAATATTGAAATTGTATTAAAAAAATATTCATGTTTTGATTAGTAATAAAATACCCAAAATAAAACCGACTAATTGCTTCTATTTCTTGACAGTCCCGTAATTTAAAAAAAATATAAAACTTCTCTCTCAGGGATTTTTTAAAATCCTTGAGAGATGTTTCTCATGGGTTTTTAAAAAACCCCTCAGAAACATATCTCTCACGGGTTTTTTAAAAAACCGCCATCCTTGCCACTTATTTCTCAGAGGTTAAAAATAACCCCTGATATATATTTTTCAGGGAGACGCATAAAGGGGAAGGAAAAACCGTCTTCCCATACAATAAAAAACCCCTGAGAGGCTGTTTCTGTACTAGTGGTCATTGTTTATGCGTCTCGATAGTTGAAGACGTATGAGGAGAATTACCTGACCCATGACCTTGAGCTAGCCGTAGTGATTCATGCATTGAAGATCTGGCGACATTATCTCTATGGGGCCACTTGTCAGATCTTCACAGACCATAAGAGTCTGAAGTACATATTCACCCAACGAGAGTTGAATAACCGTTAGAGGAGATGGTTGGAGCTGATTAAGGACTTCGACTTGGAGATTTTCTATCACCCGGGGAAGGCAAATGTGGTCGCCGATTCGCTTAGTAGGAGGACACCCCGAGAGGCAGCGATAGCTAGATTGACAGTCCAGGCACAGTTGCAGAGAGACTTGATCTGGTTGGAGGTAGATATTTGGTTTCCGGATACTGACGGCCACTTGTCAGCTTTAGAGGTTTCACCGGATATGTCGGAAGAGATCCGGTAGAAACAGGCAGGTTGTCCGGCACTGACGAGGATCTGGGATAGGATGTCCCGAGGAGAGGCACCACAGTTTACCGTGGATGCAGACCGAATTTTGAGGCGTCAAGAGCGCATATGTGTACCATCAAATAGGGAGCTGAGACAACGGATATTGCAGGAGGCTCAATCTACACCTTACTCCGTAAACCCGGGTACGAGTAAGATGTATCAGGACATCCGACGATCTTATTGGTGGGGTGAGCTTAAGCCCGACGTGGAGAGATACGTAGCCTAGTGTGCAACCTGTCAGTAGGTCAATATTGAGCATCGCAGACCCGGAGGAGAGCTCCAACCACTTCCAGTTCCACAGTGGAAGTGGGAGGACATTTCTATGGATTTCGTTACCGGCCTGAGACCGAGTAGAGGCTTCAATGCGATATGGGTGGTGGTGGATCAGCTGACGAAGACCGCACGATTTATTCCTATTAAGGAAACGTTGTTGGTGATTCGTTTAGCTGAGAAGTTCACCCGACAGATAGTGAGTCTCCATGGAGTGCCAAGGACGATCATATCAGATAGGGACGGGCATTTTACCTCGAGGTTCTGACAGCAGGTACACGTCGCCCTAGGTACGAGCCTGTAGTTCACTACAACGTATCATCCTCAGACGGATGATCAGTCAGAGAGGACTATACAGACCCTTGAGGATATGTTGAGAGCTTGTGTACTTGATTGGGGACAAGTATGGCCCGACCACCTTCCTTTGGTAGAATTCTCGTACAATAACAGTTGGCAAGTGATGATTGGGATGGCTCCTTACGAGGCGTTGTATGGACGGAGATGTCGTACACCCTTGTGTTGGGATGAGCCGGGGAGGATTAGTGGGGTAGCACCCGAGCAGGTGTAGGATGATATGGCTCGGGTAGAATTCTTGTACAACAACAGTTGGCATGCGACGATTGGGATGGCTCCTTACGAGGCGTTGTATGGACGGAGATGTCGTACACCCTTGTGTTGGGATGAGACGGGGAGGATGAGTGGGGTAGCACCCGAACAGGTGTAGGATGATATGGCTCGGGTAGCATTGATCCGAGAGTGGATGCTAGCCGCGCAGAGTCGTCAAAGGTCTTATGTTGATAAGAGGCGCAAGCCTCTAGAGTTTAGAGTGAGAGCACAGGTCTGGTTAAGGGTGTCGTCGACGCGAGATGTCCGACGTTTCGGCATTAAGGGGAAGTTGAGTCCCCGATATGTCGGAGCATTTGAGATCCTAGAGCGGGTGGGAGAGGTGGCTTACAGATTGGCGTTGCCACCGTGGTTAGAGGGAGTCCACCCAGTATTTCATGTGTCTCAGTTGAGAGAGTACATTCATGACCCGAGACACATAGTTAGTCACGACGACTTGGTGCTTGAGCCAGACCACATGTTTGCTGAGCACCCTATAGCTATTTTGGAGAGGAGTACGAGACGTCATCGGTCGAAGGCGATACCCATGATGAGAGTACAGTGGTCGAGATGAGGAGTCGATGAGGCTACTTGGGAGACAGAGGATAGTATCCAACGGAAATATCCAGAGTTTTATGCGGGTCTAGAGACATCTATAGGACGGTCGGGTTAGTTCTAAATCCCCCCTGGTTGTTTTAAGTGATTATCTGTATGGTATGATATATATGTTTGCGTATGACCCTTAGGCGGTCTTGATGTGGTAACGTGTTTAGACATATAGATTGTTTAGGTCTTATGATCACGGTTAGTATTCATTAAGTTTCGGGACGAAACATATTTTGAGGGGGATCTGATGTAACGTCCGGAATTTTAGTTCCGTTTACGAGGGACGTTAGAATCCTTAAGCAAGGGCTACCGCCCTTGCGGCTTAGAAGGCCCGCACCCGCGACCGTCTGTGACCGCGGCTTGGACGTCCCGAAGGGGCAGTGACACGTTGAGCGAGAGTTATGTTCCTTTTCCGTCCAACCTTTCGTCTTCTAACTCTTTTAATTCCGTCTCTTTATGAGATGAGAGATTCATGGTTGTTGTCTCTTGGCATCCCTCTCATTTATGTAGCCTAACTCCCTCTCCCTTATTTCTTTTCACGTTACTTCATTCTCTCCCTTCTTCTTCCTCATCTCCTTCACGTTATTCTCCACCTTTTTCTTCTCTCTTCACTTGAGGCTATCACACGGAGTTCGGACTGCAGAGACGTGCTCTTGGGTAAGTTCTTTCCTTCCCCTTCTATCCTTCTTTGTCCTTCTTCTTCTTGCTACCTTGAATGGAAGGAATCTATGGATCTACCTAAAGGAGGTTCCTCTGGTGTTTGATTGTGTTGATGGTATACTTAGACCGTGAAGGATGGCTAAGATCTTATGTTAGAGGCTAGGAGACGTTCACAGCATCAAAGAAGGCAATAGGAAGGTTGTTGCACATCAACGAACCGAAAAAGTCGACGTTTCTGGACTACAGCCACGGGGGGAATCTTGTGAGCCACAAGGGCGGACACTGTGAGCCGCGGGGCGGCCTCTACAACCCGCAAGGGCGGACTCTGGGTCCTGCACACTGCAGGGGCGGCGTCTTGACACCGCAGGGGCGGTTTCTGCACGCATAAGCCTCCGATCTCTTGTTCCTTTCTTCCCTTTCCGCTTTCTTCATCTTGAACCATCTTAGTAGCATGTTAGGATGGCTTAACATAGGTGATATGGAATGCCAAGTAGTGGCTTGACCCTTAGGGTTATCTTGTGAGAGTTGAGGGTATGTTGGTTGTGATATTGTGGCATGATCTCTTAGGATTGTGAGGATATCGGTTTGAGAGTAAGTTGTTATATTGGAAGCCTTTGAGGCAGTGGACTGAGAGTGTTTGTCTATCTTGAGTTGTTATTCTTGTGAGGATGTTGAGCCTAGAAGTCTAAGGACTTCTAGTTGACTAGAGTGATGTTGTTCATGTGAGGATGTTGAGCCTAGAAGTCTAAGGACTTCTAGTTGACTAGAGTGATGTTGTTGTTATAAGGATGTTGATCCTAGAAGTCTAAGGACTTCTAGTTGACTAGAGTATTGTTTGATTTGTGTGCCTTGTGTTGAACAGGCGTGGCGTGTTTTCCCACGGGAGGTTGAGAGAGTTTGATCGGGTTTCGCTTTGCATTAGTGTATTGTGTTTTGGTGGTGTGTGTTAGTTAAGGTAAACAACGAAAGCGGTATAGGACGACCTATATATATTACGTAATTGGCCCAAGTGTATGATAATTGATGGTGACATCACTATCTAGCTCTTGCGAGAGCTAGGAGGTTCTCTGCGACTAGACCAGACAAGTAGACGGTTAGATGCATTACTACCATTCCTTGTTGGTAAATGGGGACGGAGGCGAGGTTTGGGAATCCCTCGTGTCACAAAATAAGTATCATTAGTAAAGGCTATGACTTAAATAAAGATAATAAACTGACTTGAGTGTTGTATGTTGAATGTGTTTATTATGTGTTTATGTGTCTTTACCTTTATTCTAATACATAAAATGTTTAGTTAACGGTTTTATACCACTTGTAGATACCTTGCAAGTTAGGGAGGAAATCGAGTGATCCGGCGGTAGTGAGCAGCCAGGGTTCCGTACACTATAGGACGGGATCGGTTATCTTTTACTATTTATTGTTTCAGACGTTGTCTTGTTGTTTTGAGAACTCGGCTGGAGTTATGTTTTTGCGATTGTATTTCGGATACTTATCATGCATTTTAAATCTTTCCATTTGTCTTTTATTTGTGTCGTGTTGTAAGGTCCAGTGAAGTTGTTGTCAGGGTAAGGGTTGGAACCCATTGTGAGGTCCTAACCCGTAGCATCCCGAGTCTATCATATTTGGGGTGTTACAATCACATCATCATATAACTCACCAAATGTACTAAGAATTGCTCGGCAAGTCTACAGATGCAGCTATCTTTGCATAAAACTCGGGATAGTTCCTCTGAATACTATCATCAGTCTCCCATGTGGCCTCCTCGGGTCCTCGTCTGGACCACTGTACCCTCATCATCGGAATGTCCTTAGAGTGCAAGTGTCTAATACCTCACTCTAGGACTGTAACAGGATGCTCAACAAACGTGTGGTCCGGCTCAACCACCAAGTCCTCATAACTGATAATGTGTCTCAGGTCTGATATGTACTCTCTCAGCTGAGACACATGCAATCAGGGTGAACACCCTCTAATCTAGGTGGCAACTCAAGACGGTATGCCACCTCACCGACTCGCTCTAAAATCTCAAAAGGGCCGACATATCGGGGACTCAACTTCCTCTTTATGCCAAAACATTTGACGCCTCACGTCGGAGATCTTCTCAACCAAACATGAGCTCCAACTTTGAACTCTAAAGGTCAACGCCTCTTGTTTGTATATGACTTTTGGCGTCTCTGTGCAGTCATCATCCTCTCTCAAATCAATGTCACTCGGGCCATATCATCATGAATCTGACCAGGAGCTATACTACTAACACTACTCGGCCCATCCCATCATAAAGGTGTATGACACCTCCGTCCATACAATGCATCATAAAGGGTCATCTTGATTGATGCATGACAGCTGTTGTTGTACGAAAACTCGACCAACGGGAGGTGATCTAACCACACCTGTCCCTAGTCTAGCACACATGCTCTCAACATATCCTCTAACGTTTGAATGATCCTCTCTGATTGACCATCTGACTTAGGATGAAAAGCCATCGTAAAGTGAAGGCTCGTACCCAAGGCAGTATGCACCTGCTGCCAAAACCGAGAGGTAAAACACCCATCTCGATCAAACATAATGGTCCTCAGTACTCCATGGAGTCTCACTATCTGCCTAGTGAACTCCTCAGCTAACCGACTCACCGGCCATATTCCCGAATAGGGATGAAACATGTCGTCTTTGTCAGTCTATCAACGATAACCCAAATGGCATCAAAACTCCTACTCGACCTCAGGCCGGTAAAAAAATCCATGGAGATACCCTCCCACTTCCACTTTGGCACTGACAGTGGATGAAGCTTTCCTCCAAGTCTGCAATGCTCTATCTTGACCTGCTGACAAATCGCACACTAGGCCACAAACCGGGCCACACGGGCTTCAGCCCGCCCCACCAGAATGAGCGTTTCAAATCCTGATACATCTTACTCGCACCTGGGTGCACTGAGTAAGGTGGGGAGTGAGCCTTTGTAGAATCCTCTGTCTCATCTCTCTATCAAAAGGTACACAAACGCGCTCGTGGCGTCTCATCAATCCATCAACACCATTGGTGAATTGTGGGGCCTCACCTCGAGACATTTTGTCTCGGATCCGTCTCAATATCGGGCAGGTCTCCTATTTCTGTTGGATCTCGCCCAACAGATTAGTTAGAACCTCTAAAGCAAACAAGTGACCATCCTCATCAGGAAACCGGATGTCCATCTCTAGCCACGCTAGATCTCTCTACAAATTAGGTTGAACTGTTAGTCGCACAATCACCTTCTCTTGAGGCGTCTTCTTGCTCAGGGCGTCGGCGACAACATTCACCTTCCCTGGATGGTACAAAATCTCAAGGTCAAAGTCCTTGATCACCTCAAGTCATCTACGTTGGCGGTTATTCAATTCCCGTTGCGTGAAAATATACTTCAAACTCTTATGGTCTGTAAAGATCTGACATGTAAAGTAATGCCTCCAAATCTTCAAGGCATGAACTACCGCAGCGAACTCCAAGTCATGAGTCGGGTAGTTCTCCACATACGTCTTCAACTGTCTAGAAGCATATGCAATCACTCGACCCCGCTGCATCAAAACACATCCCAAGCCTAACTTGGATGCGTCACTATAAACTACAAAATCATTTGTGCCCTCCGGTTGTGTTAAGATAAGAGCAAGAGTTAGTCTCCTCTGCAGCTCCTCAAAGCTCTGAGTACACGGCTTGGACCATACAAAGCGGGTAGTCTTCCTCAACAGGCTGGTAAGTGGTCGGACAATCACTGAAAACCCTTCCACGAACCTACTGTAATATCCGGCTAAGCTAAGGAAGATGCGTACTTCCTTGACATTCGCCGGCGTCGTCCATGCTGCAATAGACTCAATCTTCACCGGGTCAACCATGATCCCCTCGGCAGAAACAACATGACCCAAAAAGGCCATCTCAAACATCAAGAATTCGCACTTAGAGAGCTTGGCGTACAACTCTCTATCTTGTAGAACTTGCAAAAATGTCCTCAAATGTCCTGCATATTCCTCTCTGCTACGAGAGTACACGAGGATATCATCTATGAAGACCACCACAAACTGATCCAGAAAGTCGATGAATATACCATTCATCAACTCCATAAAAACGGCGGGCGCATTTGAGAGCCCAAATGACATGACTACAAACTCGTAATGACCATATCGAGTCTGAAATGCCGTCTTACGGACATCCTACTCTCTCACCCTAATTTGGTGATATCTAGAACGCAAATCAATTTTGGAGAACAAAATCTCTCCTTGAAGTTGATCTAGCAGATTGTCAATACGGGGAAGTGGATACTTGTTCTTGATGGTCATATTGTTCAGTTCTCTATAATCGATACACAACCTCTTTCTTCCGTACGAAGAGGACATGTGCACCCCAAGGGAAAACTCTAGGGCTTATGAAACCCTTCTCAGCCAACTCCTCGAATTGCTTCTTTAGCTCTAACAGCTCAACAGGCGCCATACGATATGGGGCCTTCGAGATCGGTCTCGACCTTAGCTCCAACTCTATGCCAAAATCCACATTCCGCTGTGGCGGGAAGCTGGATGGCTCGTCAAAAATGTCGGTGAACTCGCACACGACAAGAATATACTAGTAAAGCTGGACGCTCACCCTCCTTCATAGCATAACACTAAAAGGCCTCACAACTGTGTGCAATCAGCCTCGCCGCTCGGACTGCGCTGATAATCGTACCAGATTTTCCGAGGTCCCAACCTCGGAAAACCTCAATTGGACCCATTGCGGTAGTGACCGACATGGCCCGTCTACCAATATCAAGAATCGCACCATGACGGTTCATCCATTCTATCCCCAAAATGACTTCCTCATGTTCTAATGACATGACAAATAAGTATACAAGCAACACACGAATCCCTAACCAAATGGGATGATCACGTATCTCGCGGGTACCTCTGGCCCTACTACCATCGGGTAACCCTATAATGAAGGGTATCATCTCTATCATATCTAAACTCAAATGCTCAACGCATGAATCGGAAATAAATGAGTGTGTAGCACCCGTATCAAACAAAACTCTAACACGTAAACCATTAATCCAAATAGTACATGTAGCGGCTGGCGGCTCCTCAGCACTCTACAACTCAAAAACGCGAGCTTGTGCTCCTCTAGTATCCGTGGAACCTCTGCCACAACCTCTGCCTCTACTCGACCCTACACAGAACCCTGAGTAGCCGATTGATCTGGGACTCGCTATTGTTTCCCTTGATACGGAGACATCCTTTAACTGCCTCCGACAACACTGACAGGGGAAGAACCCTGTTGAGGTGACGACTTGCCCTAACGGCAATATACAGCTCGATGACCTGGCTTGCCACAAGAGAAGCAAGTCACTAGCGGTCGTGGGCACTCAGACCTCATACGTCCAAATTCTCCACAATTGAAGCACGGTCATCCCCCCTCTACAACTTGTGTAGTGGACGAATAACTTTGGCGTCTCTGCCTCCGTCTTGAACTTGACGCTCCAACAACACCACTGGTCTGACCAGTCCTTTGTCTCTTCTCAGACCCACTGGTTTGAGAAGCTCTCCTATGCCCAGCTCACTCTCGCTCATAAGTAGAGGCTCCATCTTGATAATCAGCCAAAGAATCACAGTGAAAACCCACCATGTAGGAACGGGTACTCTCCCTCAGTCGGCGGGTGAACAGATACACGTGTTGGTCCTCAGGAGGTGTAGTTGTACCCAGTAGTGTCAACTCCTCTTGGAATCTCCGGATCGCCTCTACTATCGGCACATCCTCAAAACCAGCCTCAACGAAATCCTGCAATTTCTCCCTTCTCAATGAGGTAGGGTAAAAATGCTCTCTGATCATACTCCTCATCTGATCATAGTTGGTGGCTCGACTCTGCATGGTCCTTCATCACGGCTGGGCTAACTCACAAAATAGAGTTTGTACTAGCTCTATCCGTCTATCCTCTTGACATCTGATAGACTCCAAAGTTGAGTCTACATGTTCAATCCACAGCTCGACCTCCAGGGCCACCTTTCTAGTGAAAGGGGGTACTCCCATCTAGTGAAAAACCTTCAACCAAGAATTGGGTCGCGGTTCTCTAGGCTCCTCATGAGCTCTCGCACTCTCAATAGCCCGTGCCGGTATGACAAGCACCTGTGTAGCTCAATGGGACATCTTAGATGATCCCTCGTGTGCTGGTAAATACGGGGCACGTCTACCTGCCCTGGCAACCTTCTCGACTCAACGAATATAAGTGCGGAACTCTAGTCCCCTCATCACGACATGGTCTGAATCGTCAGACTGCACTGGTTGAGGTCTCTGCCTCGCTGCCATCCCGTACCCCGTCTCAAGAACGACACTCTCAACAATTTCCTCGTGCACATCCTCCACTACAGGCGGATCAGCAATGGGAACCTATTCTTGACCTATCACTACCGAAGGAAGAGGGGGTCTACCTCTACCTCGTCCTACAATAGATGTTGCTCTAATCCGAGTCATCTACGGTATATACATATCTATCATATAAGAATAGCTAATATCGTATACATACATCAAGTCCACATATATAAGCAGTCTAGTATATATATATATATATATATATATATATATATATATATATATATATATATATATAACTAAACTGCTTGATCCATAGAAGGAGTGAGGACTTCACGTACATTCTGACCCAAATCGACTGTGAACAGGGTTTAAAACAAAAACTGCCTTTGAAAACTCATACCCCTTTTGGGTTTTGTTTATTTTATCTATTCGACCTTTATCACATATTGCAAGTGCCATTGTTGTCAACCTAAGGCTCTGATACCAACTTTGTAACATGATGACATAAATTATATGCCATTATAATCATGCATATTGTAGATGTTTTACCTCAATTTCCCTTGCATTCGGAGAGATTTGTGTACCTTTAAGGTTTACTTCATATATATTTCGAAAATAGAGGTCTACACGAGTTTTGGTTGAATTATAGGTAAATTCGATGGAATTGGAAGTAAAAGTAGAGCAAGGATCAGCTAAGGTCAATAGGAAAGCTTAAAGAACCTTTGAGGAGTCATGAAGAGCGAAGAAAGTGTGTAGATGAGTCATACAAGGAAGGAAGGAAACAAGTCAAGAGGCGAGCAGTTACTGTTGTAAAAAATCGGGTGATTTATACATAAATTGGACGATTTTCCTGTAGGAAAAATCGGGCGAGTTACCCCTAGATCGACCGAGTTTTGCTTGTAACCGTCTAAAAAATATTACGCTCGAAAGCCATTGCTTTTGGGCTTGAGAAGTAATATGTCAAGCAACCCATTAGTGAGGAAGTATACATTGGAACCCTAGGAACGAAAATCGGGGTTTCGCACAGTGGAAGATTTACAAGTTCTTACGGAATTGAAGATTCTTGGAGAAGAGGATTGAAGGAAAGGAACAAAAGT
This sequence comes from Fagopyrum homotropicum, assembly GCA_033239125.1. Taxonomy (NCBI): domain Eukaryota; kingdom Viridiplantae; phylum Streptophyta; class Magnoliopsida; order Caryophyllales; family Polygonaceae; genus Fagopyrum; species Fagopyrum homotropicum. The sequence continues at coordinate 52,688,923 of BSWB01000005.1, forward strand.
CAAGATTAAAGGAAGTTGTGAGATCTTTTGTTTCCTTTTTGTTATTGCGATTTGTGAACATATTGTTGAGTGCTTTGAGAGATTCTTTTGAAAGTTTGTAAAGTTTGATTACAAATTTGGAGATTCTTTGAGTTTTATGCAAAGTTTGGTTTTTATTTGATTTTCTTTATTCAATCTTGATTTTGATTTAAAGATGAAAATGATTGGCCAAAAACCTTGTGATTCTAGGAAGAATAGTTGATGATTGAGGTTTAGATGATGATAGACTGAACTCATTTAACCATTTGGACCCTGAGAGTTGAGATTTAACATTTGCGACACCGGAAAATCGGACTGTTCTTGAGCAAATCGGCCGAGTTTTCTTAGAACATCCCGAGTTTTCCCTCTGACGTCCTTTAATTGCTTTATCCTTTAACCAAAGTTAAACCTTTCCTAAATCCTAACCTTGCCTAATCTTTTCTAACCCCTATCCAAGTGTAAGAAGAGACTTTATCATTGATTCTTCACTTGGTAGTCTAAGTTTACAAATTTTGGGTAATAGAGAGACTCAACATCCTCTATTAAGGTTGAGTGTGCCTTTCATCCTTACCTTCGAGAGTCATATCCTTGAGTTCGGGTAGATAGTTTTGAGTGTTATTCCTTTCTTTGAGTACTCTTCTTGATGAGACTCAACATCCTTCGGGTTGAGAGCTTCTAAGTTGGGATAAGTGAGTAGTGGAACTTCATCGTACATTATTCCTTTCTTCGAAATACATAACCTTGGCAACGCCAAGTCTGTCCTTTGATCTTTAGAAGTGTCTTGAATCGAAAGCCGTAGTCGGATACTTGAATACTTCGAATAATTTGTCTCCTATATATTTGTAAAAGCTTTTACATCTTGCTAGATATTTTAAAACCGATTTTGTTCTCACCAAATCCCTGAGTTCGACTCTGGAATTTCTTGCCTTACTACAGCTGATCAGTACACTGCAGGTTCGCTTTTGCTTAAGTTCTGGATATAAATTTTAAAACTAGTGACGCACACTTTTGAGCGAATATAACACCCCAAATCCGTAGGACTCAGAGCGTTATTGGGTTAAGGCCTCACAATGGATCCTGACCGTAGCCTGACAACAAGTTCACTAGATCTTATAACAAGGCAAAAATAAACATAAAACATCGTTTATAAAACATAAAATGTCAGGTATCATAACGTATACAAAACCCCACAGCCGAGTACAAAACATCCACAACATATACATAATCATCCCAAAAGCCCACAACACCTAATGTACGGTAGTCCTCGGTTGATCACTCCTCTAGATTACTCTACAGTCCTCATAACCTGCAAAGGATCTATAACACGGTATGAAAACCGTTAGCTAACAATTCAAATATAAGATAATGCATAAGCACATACACACATCAAAATACTATAAACACTCAACATGCTATCACACATTTACCCATTTAATTATCTTTATAACGTTATACACTCCAACCATATTTATAAATGTGACACGAGAAGTATATCATTCTCGCCTCTATGTACAATAGCCATCCTGGAGTGGCATCGGGCACACACCCCCGTAGGTCAAATAAATTGCGGAAGTGACGTATCCGGTCTGTATACCAAGTATGACATGACCTACCTCTCAGACTCTCTTAGGATGAAAGGAAAATGTTATCACTACCACTACATGGGGGCTAATCATACGTCGCTAATAATCAATATCGCATGCTATGAAGCACATAACAATCACCACTCATGCATACATCCAATATAGGAATGCAGCTAAGTAAGTCCTATGAACTTACCTCAATCTCAAGATAATATCAACCACGATCAAACTCCAACCCGTAGGAATGCTGCATAATAACAAGGCATAAAGAGGTGTCAAACCTCCTATCAATCAAAGGGATCACACCTAGACCCAAGGGATCCATAAGGATCATAAACATCGTATAAACCTCGAATAACATGCTAAACTTAAAGCCACATCAGGCATATATCCAACTTATGATATCATCATCAAACTCTCATCCATAACCTCTAACATGATCCTAAATCAAAGCCTAAGCCAAGGAAGGAAGAAAACTTACCAACACTTGGTAAGTTCTGAGGAAGGCGTAGGGGCGGCGACTCACATCCGCAAGGGCTAGGGGTGTAATACGAGCCGAACGAGCCGAGCATCGGCATGCTCAAGCTTGACTCGTTTATAAACGAGACGAGCCTCAAATTTATACGAGCTTTAAAATGTGCTCAAGCTTGGATCGTTAGAAAACGAATGAGCTCGAGTTGAGATTTTGACGAGCCAAGCCCGAGCCGAGCCTGAGTAGCTCGGCTTAAATAATGCTCCTATAGTGTTATTTTAGCCGAACGAGACGAGCTTTATCCGAACGAGCCGAGCATTGACATGCTCAATCTCGGCTCGTTTATAAATGAGCCGAGCCCGAGCCAAGCCTAAAACTTATACGAGCTTTAAATGTGCTCAAGCTTGAATCATTTAGAAAGTGAACGAGCTCGAGCCGAGCTTTTGGCGAGCCGAGCCCGAGTAACTTGTCTCATATTAGACCCCTAGCAGGGGCGGTGACATACACAGGCTGCGGGGCGGTGACGATGATCCGCAGGGACGGCGAGCTCGACAGAGGACAACTCTCAAGAGCTGTTCGATCCCTCTCTTTCTCCCCTTTCGTCTCCACCTCAAAGAGTCACACTTAGGCACTTCAACCTTTTTATATACATACATATACACATCCAAACATCCACCGCCCATCAACACATGATCCAACTACATGATCAAGAAGGAAAGAAAGAAGAAGAAAGGAAGGAGAAGAGGAGGGGAAACCACTCACCACTTCTCTGATCAGGGTCAAAAGAAGAACATCAGCTGTAGATCTTCGACCGTTCACAACAATCATCCACAACCTCAAGACTTCAAACTCACTTGCAGCTTGGAAATGATACAAGATCAAACAAGAAGAAATCGAGGAAAGAAGGAAGAAGAAGAAGAAGAAGAAGAAGAAGAAGAAGAAGAAGAAGAAGAAGAGCGTGAGAAGGAGGAGATGAAGACGTTTGGAAATCAAACCCTTCATCAGAAGGAAGAAGGAGCAACCTTATAGAGGAAGGAAAGCCAAAAGTACGGTGAAGAGGTCAACAAAGACAGTTGAGACCGCCTTAGCCGCGGTTGCGGCTCGACAACACCACGCTTGTGGCAAGGTCAAGCGTGGTCGCAGCTAGCCTTATAAAGGAAGAGGATATTCCATACGACTTCCAATGATTTTGTGGAATCTTGAACAACGCTAAATTGCACACAAGTCAGACAACACACAAAGCTGTAATAAATCCTAGGCCATGGAGAGAGGAAGAAAGAAACTTCGTTGAAATTAAATTTTGTGCCAACATATTGATTATTGAGAGAGGAAGAAAGAACCCTTGTTGAAAGATCAAGGAAGGAGACTTACGCGAGGAACAACAAAATCTCCACTCGTATTAGTCGCTCTTCTGTTCTCGACATAAATGGAAACTCATGGCCATGGAGACTTAGGTTTGGGCATTGGAAAGGAGGAAAGAGTGAAGGAGGAAGGGGGAATCCATGGCAAATCGAGACTGAGAGAAGAAGAAAGAAACCTCATTGAAAGAGGAAGATTGAGTCGGCTAATGGTGCTTCGTGGAGACGTATCCAAAAAAAAGTCATATACAAAAAACAGGTATCTACAAAATCTAAAGGAGATAAAGACAGGTGTGTAAATAAGGGTAATAAAGAAAAAACTTCAACCTTTTTATTATTATTTTTTTTTGAAGAGTTAATTAGAACACCGGTTCGATCGACTTTGCCGATCTACGGATCAGGTACTAAATCGTGGCCCATTGTTGGGGGATACCCTCCCAATATCAGTTCAACCTTTTTATGATAATAAGGAAGTAGTAATATAGAGTAGGGACGAACTTTTCCCAAGAAACTCCGAAGCGATTTCCGCACCAACTGAAATAGTTCTTCGTAGTTCCCAAGCCCCTAGGTTTGTATTTACACGTTCCCAAGAAGAAGTAAAAATAAAATCACAATCAGTTACGTCTTCAGCCAGATGGCCAATCCAACGTCACCTAACCGCTGACTTATCCCCCACCGCTTCCTCTTTCCCCTCTCTCGCCCCTTCTTCTCTCCAATCGCCGCACCATTTCCTCCCTCTTTCTTCCAAATTTCCCAATTCATTTCTCATCTTAGGGTTATAGCATTTCGATTTCTAACAAACAGATGAGCTCCTCTCCACCGCCTTTTCCTCCAATTCAACCATCTACGGTTCCACCTATGGACCTCCCGGCGTTCACAGCCGGACCCGACGATCCATCGACGGTGCCGTTCGAGTGGAGCCAGCTCCTCGACTTAACCTTCGACGAACAGCTCTTCCTCCCACCCGACAACTCTCTCAGTCTTGAAGCTGAGTTGCCATCGGAGCTGCATCCCGCTGCTGCGGAGCTGGATGTGTCGGAACCGTCGTTGGATAGGGTGAGGAAGCGGGACCCGAGGCTGGTGTGTTCGAACTTCCTGGCAGGGAGGGTTCCCTGTGCGTGCCCGGAGTTGGATGCGATGATGGAGGAGCAACAGGAGAAGGAGGAAGGTGGCCCCTGGAAGAAGCGGGTGAGGATTGCCAGGGGTGCCAAGGCCAAATGCCAGGTGTCTGATTGCAAGGCTGATATCAGTGAGCTCAAGGGGTATCATCGACGCCATAGGGTTTGTTTGAGGTGCGCGAATGCTACGTCGGTTCTGATCGACGGGGAGAGCAAACGATACTGTCAGCAGTGCGGCAAGTAAGTCGTACATAAATGTGTTTAATTATTTTTTTATATTTTAGTTTGCCGTCAGATGCTCGCCTTGATGTTTTACTTATGTTAAATGTTAAAAAGAAACGTCGATTGATCCAACTTCCAGACTAGTCACAGCTCTTAAGTACTATTGATTGGATATTAGCTAGTAGAAGTGGCTGCAACAGTCATATGAATTGTTGTTAGTCAGTTACCATCTGGACTGTAATCAAGCTAATTGCATATATAGAAATTAGAACTTGGAAACTAGATTGATCTTTTGGCTCATTTTGCTAGAGATAGAGGAGGTGATGATATTTTGATTTGTAAGAGATTTTTTTATTCGGAAAGCCTTTTTCATCGTTACACTCTTGGTAAAGTTGATCATAAACAATTAAATTTCAGACTTATGTTGATGATGTTTGTTTTTTTATAAAGTTCAAATGTTTAATAAGAATGTTGAGAAGATCAGGTAAGTAGCTTTTAACTTTTAGATTGATGGGTTTTTGCCTTTTTGGGTAACTTTGCTGGAACACAAGCTTATTACTTATTAGGCATCAACTACTGTAAACTTAGTTTTTTGCCTTTTTAGTGTGCAAGATTTAGTTTTTGATCCATTGAAGTTTTAGTAATGGTGTGTTTGCTATGCATGTTGAAAAACTAGTTGGAGTTGAGATTTGAGTTGAAGCTGAGAAACTTAACAAAAAATAATGAGTTCAGGCTGAGAAACTTAAAAAGAATACGTTGAAGTTGAAATAGAGCAACACACCCTATTTGGTTAACAAAAACTATAACCATACTCGCGCGGAGGTCACCCATCCTGAAATTGCTCCCGCACGAGAACTCCAGAGTTTTTTGTCCTCACTCGACACTGGAAAATAAGAATTCTTGTTGACATGAGTAACAACCCATCCTAAGTTAATCATAATTTGATGCGGGATTAAAATTTTTACTGGGTGTTACAACTTAAATAATATCTAACATATCTTAATTAGGTGGAACATAAATTATAAAATGTTGTTTGGCTGAACATAAATTAGATCTTATAGAAGCTTAATTAATATCTAATAAACTCCTCAAAACTTCAACAACGCCTCCTATTTTAGAGTTTTTTTGTTTAAACTCCTTAACAAACTTCAACTAGTTATAATGACAGCCAAATGCAGTTTCTTAAGTGTTTAAACTCTTAAAACTTTCAATGAAAGTGCTTAGTAAACACACCCTTAAACTCCACTGGTGAAGTTTAAAACTCTACATGAATGGTTGAATCCTAAAAAAGTCCATTAAAAATTATAACGAATTGAGAGAGGGTAGATGAAATCCGACCACTAATTTATATATTCACATTTAGAAGCAACTTGCTACTTTTTGTTCAATCATGATCACTTGCCTTCTCTCTCGGTGCCCCATGTCCCCACTGGCTAGTGAAGAACTTCCAGTTTGCAAGAGACCCCATATTTGGTGAAGTTGTAGTCTTGAAAATCTGCGGTTATTGAAACTGAAAGTTAAGTAATTGTTTGCATTATTCATAGTCTCTCCTACTAAAGCTTGTATGCAACTCATAGAACATCTAGTCATCTATCCACTACTTTTTGTTGTTGTCTTCCAAACATCACAAGCCTTGTCAGTTTTTCCCTAGTCTGATGATGATATATACTTGTATTGGATTCCACTTCATATGAACCCATGACTCTGTGAGTTGAGGCAGCCAACTAGTATGGAATGTGCTGTCAACAACGGGAAGTGTTTGTCACAACTCACTGGATTTTTTTGCCTGCAGTGAGACTGTGTTGCTATGGGCATCAACTGTTAAGGATACCTATTATTAAGGATCTGATGTGCATACACTAATTTCAGTTTCACAGTTAAGAAGGTTCAAAGGCAAATCTGAAGAGTGTCTTGTCCTTTCGCTGAATAAGCTATGTAGCTCTTTGGTTTGCAAAAGTAGTATAGAATTTCTAGAAGGTGGGTTTCTTTCAAAATCATTTGACTTAATTTTTACTTTCTTCTTAGATTTCATGAATTATCAGATTTCGACGAAGGTAAGCGTAGCTGTAGAAGAAAGTTAGAGCGACACAACAATAGGCGAAGGCGGAAGCCTATTGATTCCAGAGGAGCTGGTGATAAGGAACCTCAGTTGGATCTACTAGTTGAAGATATATCCTCTGACGAGGAAGCTGGAAAAGGTATTTTTTAGCCTTCATCAATGGTATAATTTTGATGACTTGGCGGTCATTCTTGTTTTTTTCCATTTTAGGAGAGTAAAGTGTGGTTTCTAACCTAGTAAGTTGGTTATCTATCTGCATCAGCAGGGAGCCTTTTGATCCTAAGAATGTAATTATATCAGGAATAAGCCCTTCCATACTTTAGGCAGGCACTTTACATGATGGGTTGATAAGCTTTCTACTATGTCCATCCCATGGGTGTAAAAGGGCCTCTTTGATCTTTGTAGTCCTGTTTGTTAGGTCCAATGCTACCATTTTGCAAGACCTTGGTAAATATGGAAAATTTTAGTGGTGTATCAAACATAGATGATTAATTACATTATGTATAACCTCGAAAAATGAATCAGTTTTATTTTCTATCCAAAAAATAGAATGTAAAATTCGTAATTTTATGAAAAAAGATTGTGGGGTATTGGGATATATTGATAAATTTAATTAATAGCAACCAGTTAATGAAAATAAAGTTGTGGCAAGAAGTATATATTATTTTTCTTTCTGTAAAATAAAAAAAAACTCTAATACATACAAGTATAACAGGTATTGAATTTGGCGGCCTGGTTGGTTACCCTCTCACCCACCCTATTGTCCACTCCTGCTCTTCGTGGAATATTATATGCGTTTGTCATGTTTGGTTGTTGTGGTAATGCTTCTTTCTTGTTCATTAATTTTTGCTGACAGGTAAGATATGCTCAACCAGCCAGAGTACTGATGGATATGTCCTGCAAGATCCCAAAGACGGACCTATGCCAAACCTCTACTCTGGTCCAGTTTCTAAAGTTATTCCAACTGAGAGTGGTGTCACTTTTACTGCTTCTGGGGAGACTCAAGTTGATGGAGGGAAGGATGACACCAAAAACGCTCTCTCTCCTTCATGTTATGATAGTAAGAGTGCTTACTCTTCCGTGGTAGGTCTTCCTTTCTTTAACATCATTTTGTTTCAATTTCAGTAAGTATGCATTAAACTGGTGTTGTTGTAGTGTCCAACAGGTCGTATCTCATTCAAGCTCTATGATTGGAACCCTGCAGAATTTCCCAGACGACTTCGGCTGCAAGTATGCTAACAAAATGAGCTGCAGTTTAGTATTTGGAAAATGACATGTAATTTTGCACCTCTTGCTAACCAGTAGTTGATTAATATGACTTCCAATATATACAGATATTCCAGTGGTTGGCTAGCATGCCTGTTGAATTGGAGGGCTACATCCGCCCTGGATGTACAATATTGACTGCATTTATTTCAATGCCACAATCTATGTGGATGAAGGTAATGGATCACATCACATGTCTACGTTGGTAATGCATATCAGAAAATCTCACTGGCTGTTAAGACGTCTCTCTTTTTTTAATTAGCCTATATGTAAACTGCCAAAAAAGCCTTTTTTTCTAGATTCTGAAATAAACTTCTGAACAGTTATTTGAAAGATTTATATTGATGTGGTGCATGATGAAAAATTCTGTACATAGAACGAGTTGTTTTCTATATTGTTATTTGAGTTGTTATTACAGCTCTACCTGGAAATATTAAGGTAAACTTAATCCAAGTCGGCTCTCTTTTGATTCCGCTAGGTGTTGTAATGTTGGACCATCCGGTTTCTTAATGTGCTAGTGATAGTGATGGGTTTGTCCTATCTAGTTCTGATATACTTCCCCTTCCTTCGAGGTTATATCCATTTGTGTATGCTTTCTCTCATCCATGTAACATGTTTCCATTTGAAGACTATCTCAATCACTTTGATTGTTTGATAACAGATGGGCACTTAAACCAAAGACAAGTTTCGTCCTCCAAACCTGTAACCTGTGTTGCAACAAGACAAGGGTAATAATGGCAATCTATGATACCCCATCTAACTGATATTGCTCTCATAAGGAAGTCTTTCCAGAGAATCCATCCAAGTAATAAATAGCCATTTCCTGGGTTGAATACCCTCTAAGATCATATCACTCAAAGGCAGGATTAATTCTTCTCCTAAGGACTTCATACATATTCTCCACACTTGAACCTGGCTTGGTGGCCGTGGGTGCTAACACCATAATGAGCCAGAGGTGCATCTTTTTGTCTGAAAATGAATCTCCATATCTATGAATCTGAGTTCATTTCGTCAATACTCGGAAGTTTCATTTCCTCAATATTCCTCAAGTCTCTCCCTTCTTTAAGAACATTAGTTTGAATCCAGTTAATCCACAAATTTGTTTACCTAAATGGATCTTCATATCCATGCATTCTTGGTTAGTCTAGAAGCTCATTCTGCCGTTTTATATCAAGTTTTGCTAAATATCTTCCTAGTTCTTAGAAAAATTACTTGATCCGTGACAGAGTTTGATAATTTATCCTGTGACTAACTGTTAGCTTTTCTATTTTCCATTATACTTCTGCAAGTAAATTTCTGTTCTTGAATAAGTATTTATGTTTGAATAATTTTACATTTTGATTCTGCATTTCTCTGTGCAGTTGCTTGAAGACCCTGCGTCTTATATGCATAATTTTCTTGCTCCTGGAAGAGTGCTCTTTGGTAAAGGCACTGCTCTTGTCTATGTGAATAACACGATTTTCCATGTTTTAAAAGGTCAGTTGGTTCCTACACCTTTACATGCATGCCTAATTCATCTGTCTTCATATTTTTTTGGTTTAGTCTAGGAAGTTTTTCTGATATGGCTTTCCTCCTATTCTTCAACAATATCTTTTATGAAATATGAAATTATCTTACAAAGAGGTAAGTCTTGCTACTATCACTTAGCATCCAGTTTGTCTTGGTTGTTGGTTTGGAGAGAGTATATGTTCTGATGTACACAAACAATAATTTGTGGTTTCATTTTGTTAAACGCGTAGTCTTGTTGTATGGAGCCTTTTTGTTTCCTTGATCTTTTGATTTCCATACTTGTAGATGGGATGTCTGTGGTGGAAGCCAATGTGACAAAGCAGGCCCCAAGAATTCACTATGCGCAGCCTTCCTGTTTTGAAGCGGGCAAACCCATGGAATTTATTGTTTGTGGAAACAATTTGTTTCAACCCAACTTCCGGTATTGCAAAATACTCCTTGTTTTCTGCCTCTTAATGAAAAACAGTGGGCAAATGACAAATTTATTCCTTACATGCTTGCAGAATATATTGTCTTCTGTACTTATTATCTCTCCTTTTATGTACTGTACCCTCATTTTATGTGTGTATTTATGTTTCTTTTCTAATTGATTTATATCCTGCCAGGTCCGTTCTAATTATATCGGTGGCCCTGGTTGAAAACTAAATGAGGCCTTACAAATTTAAAATAGAAATAAGACAAAATAATATGTAAAAAAATGTTAACATACTAACATTATGTTATGGTCCCAGAATTAGGATCGAATGTCGGATATAGACATGCCAAACCTCTTAGAATATATGGTGGAAGTAAATGAGAGGATATATGACAATGGATTGGTGGATGGATGAAAGTAGACTCGTGGTCCTTCACAAAGCCTCTTCCTAGGTTTAACTTATAAACCCTCTTTGTTTAACCTACACCTTCTTTTTAACAATAACTATGTTTCCCCTTCATTAAATAAAAAAAGCTGTATATATAGGCTGTGGAACACTATAAACTATATCCTAGTACGAAGTAAATATAAATAAACTAAAGGAATATAACTAAAATTATATCAAAATATTGAGCTAGATAATATAAACAATCCTAATTCTTATATATAATATCTTTATTCTTTTGTATTAAACTAGAAAATATAACTTTCTGGAATATTAACTGCCCTTTTAAGTCTCTGTGCCTTCCCGAACCTTAGCTTCGATCAGCGACCATAACATAATAAACCATAATATATAAAAATAATTAATAGACAAATTATTTAGAACAATTAATAATATAGGAACAACTATAACACTAAAAATTAAATATAAACATAGTAAAAGAAGTAATATTATTTGATTTACTCTTAAATTTGATTGTTCAATTCAATTAGAAAAAAAAAATCTAATATGAATAAAAGGTATAAGAAAAATAAAAAGGAAAAGGAAAAAAAGGAAAGAGGAGACTAAAGATGTTGATTTTGGATAGGAAAGGTAAAATGATGCAGAAGGTAGAGGAGAAGGGCCAACACATAAGTTGGAAAAGAAGGAAAAATGAGCTATGCTTGGGTAGCTGGATTTAATACAGGCTTTTGGATTGAAATGTTTAGCTCCCGACCACTTGCTCCAAGTAGTTCTGTTGATGGCTCATTATCTAATATTATATATAAACGAGGACCCATATTTTTGGGTTCCGGTACAAAAATACCTTATGGACTAGTGTAACCCGCACCTTGTTCGGGTAACCTACCAAGCTTTACTCTTTTATTCATAATGTATTCTATCATATTATTGTTTTCCAATGATACATGTTATATATTGAATTTTAACAAATTATAATTGTAGGATGAATGAATTAAGAAGTCAAAATACTTTTAAAACTTTTTATTTATATATATTATAGACAAACAAGTAGAAGTATATAGAAAAAAAACCGATATATTTAGGGGTTTACTCGGGCTGTAGAAAAGAGAGTTCCTCATACTACATTAATGTAGATTTTAATCCTATATGCTAATGGGTTGATTGCAAATCATAGATCAATATCATTCCGCATGAGAATATAAATATTCAATGTCATAGTTAATAAAGCGAGTATACAATTAATGAAAACGTGTATACTTAAAATTAATATTATAAACCTAATCATACATAAACCATATTGGGAGTATTACATGAAACTACATAAACTTCATCCATATATAATTGCTGCTATATGTGTAGATGAAAATATAAAATTGTAAGTTATATGTGCTACTGCCGCTACAAAGATTACCGGGAACCATTCACGTACAACTTAACATACATTAACATGGAAAAGGAGTTGTACACAACTATGCCTACGGGTTTGCAATGTTCTAAAAAGTGGCCTGGACGGCGGTCTAGACACTAGAAGGCCCAACCCAATACCGTTTTTTGTGGTACAGGCTTGTCTGGACGGGTCTAGATGGGATTGGACGGGTGACGAGTCCGGATGGGGCTGGACGATACGGGTTTGTCAGGATGGGTTTGTGTTTGGGATGGCTGTGGATGGGCTAGACAATAGATAAACCCCCAATTCGACCCCAACTCCCTCTCTTGCAGTCTCTTGCTCCCGACTCCTGTCTTGCATGATATTTTCATGATTTTAGGATTGAAGACTTTGGAAATGAATGGTTAATTGCATTATATGAAATTCAGACATAGCCTAGGGGTGAAATACAAGAATATAATAAAATAGCATCTTGTTTGTCTAGAAGCGAGAAGGTGCCCCTTTGTCCCGTATCTGTACAAATTGTTTTAGAACATTGCGGGGTTTGCATAGGGGAAGGACAAAATAAGTTTTTTTCGAAAAAATTTCTATGGATTAAAAAAGTACCATATCCGTACAAATGCTTTTAGAACAACGCGGGTTTTCATAGGGCAAAGAAAAAATAAGCTTTTATTTTTAAAAATATTTCTATGGATTAAAAAATATGTTTTAAATTTTAAACTATAAATTACAGAAAATTGTTTTCTAAGACATTATCAATTGTAGAACCCATTATTGAATTGTTATAAATAAATAGATATTTTTTATAAATAAGCCTATCAAAATACTTCTTATGGATTAAATTATAGGAAATAAAAATAAACGGCCAAATAAGCCTTTTTAAATTATCAATCATAGAAAATTGTATACATGGAATTATCAGTAAGTGGAACCCATGATTAAATGTTTATAAATAAGTATTTTTTTTACCAAAATAATAACAAAACTATTTCTCAATCTAGGAAGGGACGGAACTTATTTACGAGAACAAGAAGTGTGGTCAGATTTGAGATAAACAGCATTGTAAATTACTGATTTGCAGGATAACCCGCATTTTGAAACAACGGTTTACACTGGCGTTTTCGAAACAAGTAAATAAAGAATGTGATTTTAAAATACAGTTCTTTTTCTTTTTTCTGAGATCCACATTTGATTGAAAAAAATTAAAGGCTTGTAAATCGGGTTTAGATTGAACGAGACACCGAGACCACAATTGAATTTTTGAGAGGGAATATATTTAATTAAAAGGCAATGGCAGTTTTCGTAATTTTCTTCTGAGGTGGCTTATTGGTTGACATGTGATCTTATTGTATGTACACTATCTTAGTATGTATAATAGATTGATTTCTACTTCCTGCAAACATTATATACTCATGTAATTCTATTTTTTGTGATTACACTTTAAACATAGAGTATTAAGAACTTTACATCTGGTTTGAGTATATATCAATGCATCAATCCAGTTTTGGGCAACATTTTTTTCTTAAAATGATTGTGAAAAGGATAACCTCTCCATTCACTCCGCTGCCTGTTTTCAATTGTTCCATCTGCTGTCCACTGTTAAAACAAATTGTCTCCTTGTAAGCTGATGCATATTATTAGTAAACATTTTTATAATGCATTTCCATGTGAATGCAAGCCTGTACGGAAATTCATAGCAAAATAAGAATCTCATCCTCGATAGTAGTATATTTAAGAAGTTTTCCTATCGCGGTCCAAGATTTTCTTTGATCTTGCTTATAAGCACTGTGAAAACTGAGGAACCAATCTTTACATTCTCCCCATCAAGGTTTGTAGAGGGACGAAAAATATTGGAAAGGGATGGATGGACTTTATTATAAATCTGGGAGGAGATTTGTCCGGAGAAAACTGCCATTTGTCTCATTTCTTGTTTAGTTTCAAACTACAAATAATTCTATACTCTTGATTGAATTATTGACCTGATACCGCCCCAAAGTACAAGGAGAATTTTAAATAGCTGGTTTCATGAAATATGATCACATTGTCAAGAAAGGTTAGGGTTTGTGGGAACCAGATGCCTATTGTTGATGTTGAAATGTGTTTTCATGCTTGTTTCTATTGCATATCCAAAGTTATCCACTACTAATGACAGTTATTGCACTTGGAAAGTACCAGTCACTAAGAAGTTTAGTTTGGATACTGTTAATCTTTAATAATTGTGGTTGTTGTGTAGGTCTCTTGTGTCATTTGCGGGAAAATATCTGGATCACGAATTCAGTGTTGCATTTTCCAGCGAGAAGATTGATTCTGAAGCTTCTCTGAGCTTTAGTCATCAGTTCTGCAGGATACGTGTCCCTTGTACAGAGACACCATTTAATGGACCAGCATTTATTGAGGTATGGACTAGCAAACGGAAGTATGTATATCTTTTCCTGTATCTGTTAGATGTCTTTGTAAATATCGTAGCATTTGGTGTGGATAAATACTACACCGGAAACTCTTAACTTAAACTAGTTCTTTTTTTTTCTTCCAAGATTTAAGTTATGAAGGGACAATAATTACTTTCAAATTAACACCTAACACTAGTTTGTTTTTTTTTTGAAGAATTGAATTTTCATATTATTGTCCAAATTTTGGTTAGTGGCATTAAGTCTTGGCAAGACCAAATTTTGTTTCCCAATTTTGATGGCTTTAGGCTAATTAATTTCTAAAATGTTACCACACTACCTCTAAACAGTATGATTTTAACCAAAGTAGTGGTATTGAAAGTACCTGTAAAATGTTATAAGCTGTTGAAAAATGATTTTTTAAGGAATATTGTTAATTTAGAATCTCACAAATTATTATAGACATAATAATAATATAAACTGTACATTTAATGGGGAAAACATGACAACAAAATACATGTTACGTCACCGTGTTGACAAATTTTTAAAACTCATAGTTAACCACTTGAATAAAAACCTCAAGCACCAAATAGGAAGGTACAGTTTCCATGTGAAAATTCCCTAGTTCCTTTATTGTTCTATTTTCCCATTTAAGTGTGCTGGATTCCAGTCCTTGCTGTCTTTTTTTATTATGAAGTTACCACAATACCTCTAAACACTATGACTTTAACTAAATTAATAGTATTGAAGTACTATAAAATGTTTAACCTGTTGTAAAATTTATTTTTAAGGGATTTTGATAATTTTACAACTCAAAAAAGGCTATAGACAATTAATAGGTACACTGTACGTTTAATGTGGGGAAATATGACAACTAAAATATTGGATACATCACCTTGTGAACAAATTCTATAGCTCAAAGGTTATCACGTGGATATCTGAAAAACCTTGAACACCGAATGGGAATATCAAAAGAATAAGGTTACTGTGGAATTTCCCTAGTTTCTTTGTAGTTATTTTATCCTGTTTACGTATGCTGGATACGGGGGTCTTTGTTGTCTTCTATTTATTTAATTTTTTTTTTTATCGTTTTCATGTAGGCGCATGTCAGCATAGTACGAAAAATGAGATGAGAGGTCAGGGATATTGGTTTGGTTCAAGTGTAATTTGACTTTGATTATAGATTTGATAAAATCTTCTCCTAATTTCACAAACACGAAAAAAAAAGAAATTTAAGTTGAAATGATTAACAAATGATGAGAAGTATAGTATGCCATTAGGTTATCAGTGCACTTAAAGAGTTTGCAAAAACTCTATACATAGACGTTATAGAATTTTCATCGTTTTTCTTCTTTGCTTTCTTGATCTATTTTTCATATTTATTGTCGTGCTAGCTCTCATCCTAAAATATCTTTGTGGTTGGATATTATTGTGCTGAGTGCCATAGAGTTTCTAGCAGCTAATCCCTGAAAGCGAATTTATTTGATACTGAATGTAGTAGTTTTATGGCTTAAAGTTCATTATGCTATAAAACATTCTGTCTTGTTTTCCAGTAGACAAAGGCTGATACCACCTTCTATAAAATTTATATTCCTGCAAAGTTACTCTTATTGTTTATCGGCTTGAGGGGATGGATCAAGCAGCCAATTCACTCTTTACCACCTTTCTATATCTTATGTAGATTGAGAACGTGTCTGGTTTATCCAACTTCATACCCATTATCATTTGTGATGACCAAGTCTGTTCTGAAATCAAGATGGTGCAAGAGAACCATATCGCATCTTATGAATATAGTGCGTGCATTGAAACTGGTGAAACTTCTCACTTTACTTGTCAAGCTTCTTGCTTGAGGCAACCATTGTTTCATGACTTTATGCTAGACGTAGCTTGGTTACTCAAGCAGCCTGCTGCAGATAAATTGCAACATGAGCTGACATCCTCACAGATAAGAAGACTTGGTTATCTGCTGAGTTTCTTAGTAACACACCAGTCCGTGTACATATTGGATAGGATCTTAGGGTGTGTGGCAGTTGTGATAGATCAGGCAGACAACAATATAGTTAATGGAATTTCTGAAGCTGATACAAGGTTCTTACAAGAACACGTTGATCATGCAAGAAATTATCTTTGGCAGAAACAGGGGAAAAATTTGCATGCATTGCAAAAGGGCAATCAGCTTTCGAATAAGGTCCATGCAGATGGTGCAGTCATTATTGGACCTATTCATCAGGTATCCTTCACCCATCTGAACCTTGAAAATACATAAACAAAAGTGAAGGCCAATCTTTTCTTATTCTAGTAAGCTCCTTTTAACCAGCCCACTGTTGACAGTGCATTTATAAATTGTTTTTCATTGAAAAGCGGTGCTTCCAAGAAGTAAATAGTGAAAGGGGAAATCATCAATGATAAACAGTTAAAAAATGCACTGTCAAACAAAGCCAGTACATAAATATATGAGCTGTATTGAGATTCTGTACGTTACTGAACTAGTTGCAATTTGTTGTTTAATGACATATTTTCCCCTTGTATCAGGATCTGAATATCAGAGCTGAGGGAAATTTGATTACTTCCGAACATTCAGCTTCTACTCTAAAAGATCAAACAGTTCCGCTGCTAATCAATAAAGAAGTTGCAGTGGATATGGTTGAAATGAAACACCAATTGAAGGAGTCGTGCAGTTTAATGTTATCAAGTAGGATGATAAGATCTCGGCCTTCCATTTTTGGTATGGTAGCCATTGCTGTTTGTCTTGGAGTATGCACTGTTCTGTCACACCCATCACATGTGAGCATGATTATGGTATCGATTAAAAAGTGCTTATTTGAATATTCTCTTTGAGGTATCTAATGGTTAAAGGGGTGCCATAGGCGACACAAATAATGTATATTAAATTGCTCTTGTTACCCAAAAGAGCTGATCTTTATGGCCAGAGCTTCTGGTCAGTCTGCTTTGTACATACTTAACAAGCTGTGAGATCACCTCATCCGAATGTGAACCCGGTCAGTATTGACACTTGACAGGGATCTGTTGTGTTTTGTGTTTTGTTTTGTTCTTTCGACAGGATGGCAAGTGCAATCTGCAGCTAATTGTATATGTAGAGCATCTGCATAACATCTTCAGAAATTTCTGATACTTCATTGGCCAGTGGTTTCGGTCCAAGTAAGAATGTAATATGTTAGGCATAAAGGCTAGATTCAAGTGTGGCTGGTAATCAACTGAGATCCTCTTGCTCATGTGCTCATCATGATACGATACCTAATTGTAGGTAACTTGGATGGTACTTGCATCAAGCCTAATTATATGCCCAAATCGATGTGAATTGCCTGACAAGGTTCCTACTTGCAATGCTTCCCTGAAATCGACCATTAGGTAGGGTTGATGGGCATTATGTCAAGCCAAATAAGGTTTCTTTGAAGCGTACTTGTGATCTTGGTAGTTTAACTTTAGTTTGATTACTTGATTGTGGTTGGATCGGTAAGGTGAGGATTTAGATGGATGAATCTTAAAAAAAGAAATTGAAATTAATAAACTAATAGTTAAAATTTGTTAAACTTGTAAGGTGAAATTAATTTAATTTGAACTTTACTTGAATCAAATATACTTGCTTGGATAAGTATTGTTAGATTTGCTACATAAATGTGAAGGTTTATCCATGGTGTGCCATCTTTTCTTACAAGATGAACTATTTTGGCTATGATTAATCAATGGTTGAACATTTCTCAAGTTAAAGAGTTTATTGTTGAACAACAATGAAACCAAAGTATAATATGTCGATTGTTGAAGAATGAAAATAGATGATAGATTGAAAGACTAATTGTATTGTTGCGGTAAGTACCGATGAGATAACCACCTTTATCCTGATGATCAACTTTGAAGCAAGTTCTTTTAACATGTGTCAATTATGTGGTTTTTCCAAAATGAGGCATCTATTTTCTCTATATTGACAGAGACTCCTTTATACGGGAATAATGAGTATGTTATATATGTATATAAGGTCTTACTACCGGAATCCCGAGCATTCACCGAGGTCTATGTATGATGTTGATAAGGGGTGGAGTGTGAGCCTCACATCTCGCAGATAGTTAAAAGACCAAAGTTAGTATAGTGGGTCGAAATTGAACACAAGGAAGACGATGTTTCTCTTTGACAAATTAATTAAGAAACTAAAAAAATACACAAAGTAAAACAAAGTAAATCGAAAGAAGAAACTCAATAAGGCTGATCGGCCAAAGATGAGCTTTGATCTAAATAAATAAATAACAAAATCAAAAACGAGATCAAAGCGAAAAGAGTGAAAGAAAACAGTAAGGCCGATCGGCCTTACGGAGTGATATCTGTTAACCTCCTCATAAAACAACGTAAAATGTTCACTCCAAAAGGTGCACACAAAAGTCTTTAATTTATATCTTGGCATAATTTCCTAAATTTACCTAGCTAACCCACAACGTATGAGTTGTTACGTAGCAAGACAAGAATTTCAAGGTCAAACACAAAAACTAAGGTGAAATTGAATCATGTAATGATCACAAATAGTACAAATCTAGACTAAGAAAAGAGAGGGGAAGAAAAAGGTTAAAATCATATGTTTTTGTTGGGTTTTGATTAGGAAGTGATCAAGGATTAGTTTTGCAATTTACCAAATGAAACAAACGACACAAAGCAATGGATGTGAATAATATCAGAAAAACGGATTCTAGAATTCAAAATCTTCGGTTATGACATTGGATTCAAGATTTCTATATCATAAGGACAAGTTGCGGATTGATAAAGGGAATTGGCGTTTCACCTATGAGAATAATTACGGGGGAGGTCTCATATTCCGTTAACACTGCACCAAACTTTCTATTACCGGGTAAGTCCCAAGGAGCTAAAGCTGGGAGTTCTACACAAACCGGTTCACTACCTAAGGCTCAAACCCATATGAAGAACCGAATAGGTGAATAATAACGATATAAATACTCTAGAAGGGGGGTTGAATAGAGTATGAGAACTTTTCGCAATACCGTATATCAAGGCTTTAAAACTAACCTCAAGGCCTTGAAGTCTTCTTTTAGCCGTTGTCCCATAGCCGTTGTAACATACTTATTTGTCCATAGAATCCACTGCTTGGTTGAGCGAAATCTTCTTACGTTGTTTGAGAAGTAGCCGTTGAAAGATCTTCATCTTCAAAGTACTTGAAAGTTGTTGGAGATCTTCAACCCTAGATCTTCTCTTCTTTCACTTGAAAGCCGTTGTAGATCTTCAAGAATCTTGATCGTGATATTCTTTTCAAGCCTTTGGAGATCTTCTCTTAGGATCTTATCTTCAAACTCCTTCAAACGAGATCTTCTCTCCTAGATCTTTGTGTCGGTTAGATTGTATCTTCGAATGCCTTCAACCAAGATCTTCTTGTTTGGTTAGTTGGCTTTTGAAGATCGTCTCCTAGATTTTCTCTCTTGGTCGTTGTAGATGTTCGTATGTTGTAGTAAACTCTTAACTGAGTTCTTCCCTTTTAATGCTATCCAAGACCTACACACACTTTAACAAACAAGCCAAGACATGCAATCTAGGCATATAAGCGATATTTGTTAGTTTAGAAAACCGCATTTATATGTTAAATCTTCTGTTCGCTCCAAACGGTGTGTGCAAGCTTTAAATTTATAACCGAGGAAATATGCTTAAAACAAGGATGCGAACCCACAGTGTACGGATCAATTATAGTAAAAGCAAGAATTCCAGGGTGTCGATCTCAGGGACTTAGGTGAAACAAAGCAAGTGTAGGTTGTCAATATTGCAACTAACCACAAAATCGATTAAAGCAATCAAAGGATGATACTAAAGTTAATTAAAGGAAATATGCAAATTCTAGGGATTAAAGCATTCAGTTGTGGTTCCAACTCAAGATCTCAAAATAAGCGGACAAAGCTGAGGTTTTGCAAAGGAAAGGTGCTACTAAAGTGGAATAGATCACCGGATAAGTCTCACTACTCACAATCCCAAACCAAAGAACCTATCACCGGGTAAGTCTCATGGTACTAAGGAAAGGAATTATAATCTCAAACCAACACACCAACTAAGGGAATAGAATCAACCTTTACCGGGTAAGTCTAAGGCTAACTCACATAGATGGAATGAAGGCACATTCAAACCCCAATAAAGGATAAACCTTTATTACCTACACTTATGATCTTTGATAAACAAACAAAGAAATTACCGGGTAAGTTTCATCCTAGGCTTGCATTGAACCAGGAAAGGTGTAATAAGAATAGGATTTGGCAAACTCTAACACTTAACTCTCATTTACGAATCCGAAAGGTCACCTCGTTCAGTCAAGTTCCACCCCGGCCGAGATGTTCATCGACTGAACGAGATGTTCTAGGGTTAAGAATAAAGACTCAAGCTTTCAGGGTCCTACTAGGATTTAAGATTATTCTATCATTGTTTTTCCCACAACCTTCAGCCAATCACCCTAGAATCGCACAAGGAAATTAGCCACTCATCATCATGAAAGCAATAATCAAATATATGGGAAGAAAATGAATATTTGAACACAAAAACCTTAAGAACAAGGCTTCAACAACTGAATCAAATAAACAAATCAGCGTTCCTTGGATCACAAATCCAACAAGACAATCAAACAAAAGGGAATCTAAGAAAGTCTTACAAATCCCCTTAAAAAGCTACAAGCTATGAACTTCCTTCCTTCAATCTTCAAACTTCCTTCAAAGCTTCCTTCAAATCTCCAGAAAATCTCTTAATTGATGGATGCTCTCAGCCTCTAAGCATCTAAGCATGCTTCAACTTGTGGAAAATCCAACCCTTTATATAGGAGAATTATCTTCCAAAGATAAAATATCTTAAAAAGATAATTTTCTAATAAAATATATCCATATCTCTAAAATAGATCTCCAAAATATATGATCTTCCTTCCAGAAATCCAGCCCAAAAATATAAGATTTCTCCTTCCAAAAATAAAAGATCTCAGCTAAATAAAATATATCTCGCCGCGTCCAGGGTGTTCGCCTCGGTCGGGGCGCTCCTCTAGATCACCTCGGTCAAGGTGATTCTATGCTCAACCGAGGTGAATCTCAGCTGAAGGTGAAATCTCTCAAATCTGGTCCAAAGTTAATCTTCTTCATTAATTTCATGCTTCCTGAGTTATTCCTTAAGCTCCAGAATGTAGCTTCAATGACTCCTTAGCTCCTTTAGCTCCATTTTAGTCCAAAATGTGCCATTTTACCTACGATTACAACGAAACTTGGTGTAGACCTCGATTCCCGTAAAGGTACATGAAACGACAATATAATTACGTAATATACATTCAAACATGCAGATTATTGAAGATAAAACGTCTAAACAGGTCCCAAAATATAGACTATAATTCATGCTATCAAAATACCCCATACTTAGCCCTTGCTTGTCCCCAAGCAAGTTCCAAATCTTAGATACAAGATAGAATGTATTATAAGTCATAAAGATCAATGAAAAGTCTTTCAAAACATTTTAATTGTGTGTTATCCCTCGCACGTTTCTTGACCTCTTTTGGAAGCCTTTGAGACCTCGAGCTTGTTGATTGACTTGGTGGTTTAAAACGTCTAAACAAGTTCCAAAATACAGACTATAATTCATGCTATCAAAATACCCCATACTTGTCCCTTGCTTATCCTCAAGCAAGTTCCAAATCTTAAGTACAAGATAGAATGAATTATAAGTCATAAAGATCAATGAAAAGTTTTTCAAAACATTTTTAGTGGTGTGCTCCAATCATAGATCACTCTAAGAGAATGCTTCATGGAATTTAAAATTAAAATATGCTCAAAACATTTTATAAATATAAGAAAGTTGTTCATCTTTGCATAAAATCATAGAATGCATAATAAATCATAGTTATCGAAATTAATCATGTATAATCCAGTTTAAACCACCAAGTCAATCAACAAGCTCGAGGTCTCAAGGGCTTCCAAAAGAGGTCACGAAACGTGCGAGGGTGGGATGTATATAGGGAATGTGGTGCTAGAATCCGGAAAAAGGATCTTCACTTCACTTCACTTGCTTTGAACTTCAACATTTTCCACCAATAAGCTTTGCTTATTTTACTTTTTACTTTACTTTTTGGGATGCATGGACAGAGGTGCACAATAACCGAATTAGCCTATGAAATCAGCAATCATCAATTTCTTGAGATGCCTCAAACCCTTGATGCACATACCATGACCCGTTAGGAATATCGCTCAATCCGACTTTGGCAAGACACAAACACCCGGCTATGTGAATGGTGCCGAGTTACTCATCATCATGATTGACTTCCCCAAACCTATTTGTTTCTTTCTAACTTCCAGCCAACATCTCATCTTTTCTTTCACTTGCTTTTCACTTGGTTGCTTCCAAATTCCCGGATAGGTAAAGGGAGGCAAATATGTATATGAGGGGCTAAGCATGATCAAGAAGAAGAAGAGAAGAGAATGAATTGCCTTAATCATCCCAGGAAGAAAGTGAGAGAACTCATCATGTGGTGTCAACCTTCAAATTCAACATAATTTGGATAAAAACAAAGTATTAAACATGCCACAAATTTCAAACAAAGCATTTAGCAACTTAAACATATTATAAAACCTTTCAAACATATAAAGATTTCAAAACCAATCTGCAAACAAAATCTTCACTGAGGTCATATCCAAATAAGAAGCAAAAAATCATTTCGAAAATTGTCTCTGTTAAACCACCTTGGTCGAGATGTTCTAAGTCAACCGAGGTACTGTACCTCGATTGGTCAGAATCACTTCGGTCGAGGTCATAAATTTTTTTTTTCTTTAACCAGTTTTTGACGTTTTTCTCAATCAAATAACCTGTATGCATGCATGTAGTCTCAGATAAGCACATAAAGCATAAGATCATAAATATCTAAGAGTCATCCACATAAAATCACATAAAATACATCCAAATACCCCATACTTGGGACACATTGTCCCAATGGGTCAAAATAAGTTTAGAAATAAAAGTACTCACCAGACATAAGCTGAGCTACATAATAAATAAATAAAAGAAATCCCTGCAAGCTCTAGTTCTGATCTGCTGGTGGTGGTGGTGGGTATGGCATGTACGGATGCTGGGATGGGTCAAAAGGGTAGCCCATCATGTGCTGGAACTGGATCTCCATCATCTGGCGCTGATAGTGCTGGCTCTCCAGCATCTGGTGTGTCCAACTCTCCATCTCTCGGCGCTGGTCATCAAGGCGCTCACCGATATCAACTGTAAAAGCGGCGTAGGAGTCGATCATCTGATCGGTGAGGTCATCGATCCTCTGATGTGCTGCTGTATCTCTAAATCTGCGGACTCTGCGCCTAGCAGGACGTGGTGGTGGTGCAACTGCCTCCTCCTCAGTCTCCTCGTCGTCCAGATCGACGACTGTCACACTGGGACCGGCTGTATTCGTCCCTGTCTCCATGGCAGCACCGCCATCGTCCTCCTCATCCTCATCCTCCTACGCCTGAGCTGCTGCGTTTCTAGCGTCCTCAATGTAAGGTGTCCACGCAGTGGACCAGTATTGAGGGTCGTAGACCGAAAACTGAGACAACCACCTAATACCCTGAGGTGCAGTCTGCTCCCAAGGCCTCGCCACATATGGCGTAGTAAGTCCACGAGGAACTAGAATCCTCCTGGTGATCATCTCCTTCAGCCCTAGCGGCTTGCCAGCCGCCACTAGTGTACATGCACTCAAGTCCAGCCCCATCACTGTAGTTATGTGAGTCACTAAACCGCCACAACAAATATCCCCCTTCGCTTTAGCCTTGATCCGGTGCAGATCCTCAGCTAGCATAGCACCGAAATCAGACACACCCCCAAAAACCATGCAAAACAAACTCAAAAGCTCCCCCTGTCTAACCTTCTGGGGCGTCTCAGTACGCGCCAGAAGTGTCTCGCTGAATATCTTGTGGGCGAGTCTAAAAGCAAGGTGGAAGATGATCCGCTCCCTGGAGTCTCCGGGTCTCCACCTATCAACATGCTCAACTACATGAGCTATCTGTCCCCAGAACTGTCGAGCTACAACTCAAGAAGGAAAATCGGGAACTGTGGGGGTCGGGAAGCCGAAGACATCTCTCCATTGATCCATATGTACTAAATAATTCCGGTTCAACAACCGGTACTTGATGGCCTGCTCTGCAGGCAGGTGAGTCACAAAACTCACAAACTCCAATGTAGGCTCGAGGTAGGCTAGAGCTCTGATCTCCACAAACTGCTCCAGCCCTACCATCGAGACCATCCGTCTCAAATCCTCCGCAACATATAAACAATCAAAGGCGGAAATGTCTAAAAACCACGGCGCAACCACAAGGCGTGTACAGATGCGGTCGTAGTCGGCTCGGTGACGCTCATGTATCACCGGTATAGAAGGTCGAGAAGAAGAAGAAGAAAAAGAAGGGGAAGATCCATCTCTCAAGACAATCTGGCGATCTGACCTGGAACTCATTCTCTCTCTCTCTCTGTCTGACAGGTTACCTCGATTGCTTGTCAGAACTCAAGAATCACCTCGGCCGAGGCGCATGTCGACTGGACCGAGGTGCGAAGCTGTTCGATTTCAACTCTCGGAATTTCAGTTCTTTTCCCCCGATTTCACTACAAATTGTTCCTAAGGGGTACTTAATCCTTTTTCAACAGAGATCTATGGCAACCAAAGCCACTAAATTCCAAAATCCGTAAGAGAAGGAAAAGTTAGTGTTTCGACTATTTTACCCTGGATTCGGTTGATTCGAGGCGTCCTTGTTGCAAATTGTTGCTTGCAATCGGTTCCTCTAGCCTTTCCTCGCATAATGGGAGCAAGAATCGTCGAAAACGATCAAGAAACGAAGAAAACGAGATGGAGTGCGCCGCGGTCGAGGGGTGAGTTAGGAGGGAAGAGAGAGAATTCGTTTCCCTTTTTATACCCCTCGCCGATTCTGTTGTCACCTCGGTCGAGGTGGTCCCGACTAGACCGAGGTGTCTGGACCGAGGTGGAATGTTGTCAGCCCTAGTTGTCTCGGTTGCTCAAGAATCATCTCGGTCGAGGTACTGTGACTGCAACCGAGATGTGTCTCAGTCAAACTCCGTCTTCTTGATTTTTTGGACTTCTGTCCTTCCAGTGTTGCTCCGGGGTTGTATTCCTTCCTTAGAAAGTACCTGTTTTCTGTCTAGGACGCCAAAAACAAAAAAAGCAAAGCAAAAGTAACTATCTAAAGCTAGACTAAAAAAGGGAAAAGAAGGCAATATCTTGGGTTGCCTCCCAAGAAGCGCTTGGTTTAAGGTCGCTAGCTGGACCGTACGGCACCCCTAAACATGCTGGAAGGTGTCCTCATCTCATACTTCTTCTTCATCGTGGGGTGAGATAAAGAAGTCTATCAAACGTTCCAGCAAGTGCAAGTGCTCATCAGGGAATGAATCGTCTATGGGTGGTTCGTCCTTCTCGCATGAAGAGGGAGGTAGCCGGCTGAGGTGATCTGCAACAGAATTTTCAGATCCCTTCTTATCGCGGATCTCTAGGTCAAACTCTTGAAGCAAGAGAATCCATCGAATAAGACGTGGCTTGGCATCCTTCTTAGCAAGCAAGTAACGAATAGCTGCATGGTCAGTGTAAACAATAACTTTTGCTCCTACTAAGTAAGAACGAAATTTCTCAAAAGCATATACAACCGACAATAGCTCCTTTTCGGTGGTAGCGTAGTTCAGCTGGGCTTCATCTAGCGTCTTGCTAGCATAGTAAATGGTGTTGGTCTGGCCATCTTTCTTTTGTCCAAGCACCGTTCCTACCGCCACATCACTAGCATCACACATGATCTCAAAGGGAAAGGTCCAATCTGGAGGCTGGATAATGGGAGCGGAGATCAACGCTTCCTTAATCATATAAAATGCATCAAGACATTCCTGCGAAAACTCAAAAACAACATCCTTATTCAAGAGTCTAGTTAGTGGTTTAGAAATCTTCGAGAAGTCCTTGATGAATCTCCTATAGAAACCTGCATGCCCGAGAAAACTCCGCACACCCTTAACAAAACAAGGGGGAGGAAGTTTCTCAATAGTCTCGATCTTAGCTCGATCGACCTCAATACCTCGACTGGAAACGAGGTGTCCTAGTACGATGCCTTCATTAACCATAAAGTGACACTTCTCCCAATTCAAGACGAGATTAGTGTCTTCACATCTTTGTAGCACTAGAGAAAGGTTAGATAGGCAATCATCAAAAGAGGAACCATATACTGAAAAATCATCCATAAATACCTCCATGATCTCCTCTATGTACTCGGAAAAGATAGCCATCATGCATCGCTGGAAGGTAGCGGGTGCATTACACAATCCAAATGGCATCCTCCTATAAGCGAATATCCCCCATGGACAAGTGAAAGTGGACTTCTCTTGATCATCCGGATGGATAGGAATCTGAAAGAAGCCACTATAACCATCTAAATAGCAAAAATGTGAATGCTGGGCTAACCGTTCAAGCATTTGATCGATGAAGGGAAGTGGAAAATGGTCCTTCCGAGTGACCACGTTCAGCTTCCTATAATCGATGCATACCCTCTAGCCCGTGACGGTCCTAGTTGGAATTAACTCGTTGTTTTTATTTGTTACAACGGTCATCCCTCCTTTCTTCGGAACTACATGTACTGGGCTCACCTAATTGCTGTACGAGATAGGAAATATGATACCTGCATCCAACAACTTAAGAATTTCTTTCTTCACAACCTCTTTTATGATCGGATTTAACCGTCTTTGAGGTTCCCGTGAAGTCTTATGATCATCCTCCATTAAATTCTATGCATGCAGAAAGAAGGCTTAATGCCAATAAGATCATCAATAGTATAACCCAAAGTCTTTCGATGCTTTCTCAGGACATGCATCAGTTTAGATAATTCAGATTCGGAGAGGGAAGCACTAACGATGACGGGATAAGTAAAATCCGGTCCAAGGAAAACATACCTCAAGTGACTAGGAAGCGGTTTATGCTCTACAACTGGGGGTGCTTTCTAAGGGGGATTCTTGCTTCCTTCTTCCAGTGGAGTAGATTTAGATCGGAGAACTGGACTTTCAGAACTCTCAGTTGACATCATCTCGCTTTCGACCTCGGTCAAGGTCCAGATAGGGTGACTGAGATGTTCTTTAGTCAAGAACACCTCGCTTGGTCCAGAAAGTGCCTCGGTCGAGGTACTGCAACTGAGACCTAAACTGGAGATTCTCTTCTCCTGGATTAACCTTTCAATCTTAGCTCCTGGATCTTCTTCCAGTGCCTTCAAGCTCCGTATATCTACATCACAAGAAGCATCTATACCTTCCTCCATTAAACTAAAACTAATAACTCTCTCAAGTGGATCATTAATAAGGATAGAGCTCACCAATTCTCTTGATTCTTCTTCATCATAGATGTTGAAGATATCATCTCCCAGCGGCTCTCCTTTCATTGCCGCAAGCAATGCAAACTCGACTTGATCACCGCCAATGTTGAATTGCAACTTGGCGTTCTTACAATCCATATTACAACCCGAGGTTGCTAGGAATGGTCTCCCGAGAATGATAGGAACGAGATAATCTGCGGGAATATCAAGAACAACAAAGTCTATAGGTAAATAGAAGTTACCTAACTTAACCGGGACATCTTCCAAAATGTCCACAGGATGGGTAATGGAGCGGTCCGCCATGTATAACCTTATCTTCACCGGCTTGGGCTCTCCAAGTCCGATCTTCAAACATAGCTCCAACGGAATAATGCTCACGCTGGCTCCTAGATCACACAATGCCTCACAAGTGACATCCCCAACTTGAATGGGAATGCAAAATGAGCCGGGATCTCTTAACTTGGGTGGCATCTTCTCCTTCATGATTTGAATAAGCTCCGAGGATTTAGATGTCATCCTTACTTCACCAAAGTCTTCCAGCTTCCTCTTCCTTGATAGAATTTCTTTCAAAAATTTCCCATAGGCGGGCATCCCTAGAATAGCACCAAGGAAAGGGATATTAATATGTAGTTTATTCATCAAGTCAAGGAACTTACCAAAGTGCTTGTCTAGATGTGCTCTGGCCCTTGACTGGGGGAATGGAATTGGTGGTTTATAAGCAGGAGGTGGAACATAAACTTCAGATTTCTCCTCTGCTTTCTGTGGCTCCACCTCGGATGGTATCTCGGCCGAAGTGTTCTTCGTCTGTACCTGGACCGAGGTGTTCTTCACTGGCATCGACCGAGGCACTGGATCTGTAGTTTTCATTCCACTCCTCGTCGTTATTGCCATGATCTGTCCCTTAGGGTTGCTCTCTGTCCTTGCTGGGAGCTTCCCTGGGTCTCTTGGCGCTTCATTCGCCTTATTAAAAAATTGTTGTTCTAAGGCTTTTTGTTCCTTCGAAAATGAAGTCATGGACGTCTCCATAGCATTGAGCTTGATCAAGATAGCCTCCAGTACTGCATCTTTCTTTTCTGGCTGGGACGAGCTTGATCCAGGCTCTTGGCTTTTCAATGGAGTAGAAGAAGAAGAAGAAGAGAGGAAAGGATTAGAAGAGTTGTTCGAATTGGAGTTAGAGTAAGAGTTACCCGGGTTTTGATTGTTGGGCCTCCAATTATTGTTGTTGGATCCTCTATTGTTGTTGTAGTTGTTGTTCCGGGAACCGTTGTTGTTGTTGTTGTTGTTGTTGTTGTTGTTGTTGTTGTTGTTGTTGTTCCGTAACCATTATTGTTTCTTGAGCTTTGATATACTTCCTCTTCCTTCTTGGTGTGAGAAACCAAAATTTCCTTCAATTGCTTTACCTCATTCTTGAGGGAGGTGAGTTGATTATTATTTGATGGAGCTTCTTGGAAATTAACTCTCTTAACTCCATTTTCAGCTCATTGGTTTGAGTACTTCTCCATGTGTAAAGCTTGTTTTTCAATGAATTCCCAAGCTTCATCAATCGGCATGTCCATGAATGTG
Source organism: Fagopyrum homotropicum (assembly GCA_033239125.1). NCBI lineage: Eukaryota > Viridiplantae > Streptophyta > Magnoliopsida > Caryophyllales > Polygonaceae > Fagopyrum > Fagopyrum homotropicum. Next base: position 52,718,026 of record BSWB01000005.1, read on the forward strand.
CCGGCGGATAGTAGTTGAAGGCTGAATTGGGTAGCTCCATCCAATCCTTTGAAAGAAATCTTCAACAACTCTATCTTTGGAATCCCATTATGTGAACAATCCAAGAGAACATCTTTAAATCTTTCCCATGACTTGGACAAACTCTCCTTGTCCTTCATGATTAATGTGTTGATCTTCCCTCTCATTTCAGCAGTTTTGGAGGGGGGAAAGAATTTTGTCAAGAACTCCGTCGTCATCTCCTCCCAAGTATTGATCTTTCCGGAGGGAAGAGACTGGTACCAAGTAAGCGCCCTGTCCTTCAAAGAAAAGTAAAAAAGCCTTAACTTGTAGTTATTATTTTCCACTCTTGAAGGTTTCAAAGTCTCCATCAAGATCTCATAGTTTTGTAAATGTTGGTGCGGAGACTCCCTTTCTAGACCTCCAAACTGGCATTGCCGGATCATGGAAAGAACTTGCGGTCGAAGTTCATAATCATGCTCCGCTGGATCTCCTAGGTTGACTCCTGGACGCCTCACTTGCTGGTTTGGGTCCATCGTCTGCCCTAGGGTCTGTGGAATACCTGCAAAAAGAACATCTCGGACTGGCATCCGAGGTGGAAGTATCTCGGCCGCGGAAACTGGAGCGGAGTCCTACCTCGGTCGAGGGTCTGGTCGAGGCAAGATCTGAGCTCGTAACTCATCCATATCTGTTTCAATCTCTGCAGCTCAAGTGCGATTTTCCTCTCTCTCGCGCTGCAGTTCTTCCCTAATGAGGCGCAACTGTTCCATCGCCTCCTTAAATTCGGCCTCAAGATCGCGATCGTCTCGATTGGCCATTTTCACTTCTTTCAAGCGTCTTTTGTATGTCTTCTCTGGTTCGGGATCGTAAGGAACGATTTCCTTCCCAGCACGAGTTCTTCGCATAAACCTAAAAAGAAGAACCTGCAAAAGTCACTCAAGTAGAGTGGTTAGTAGCAACTGGGGCAATGGCCCCGAAAGACACCCGTAACCGGCTCGGTCTAGACCAAGTCCCCGGCAATGGCGCCAAAAACTTGTTCGCTCCGAACGGTGTGTGCAAGATTTAAATTTATAATCGAGGAAATATGCTTAAAACAAGGATGCGAACCTGCAATGTACGGATCAATTATAGTAAAGGCAAGAATTTCAGGGTGTCGATCTCAGGGACTTAGGTGAAACAAAGCAAGTGTAGGTTGTCAATATTAGGCTTGCATTGAACCAGGAAAGGTGTAATAAGAATAGGATTTGGCAAACTCTAACACTTAACTCTCAGTTACGAATCAGAAAGGTCACCTCGGTCAGTCAAGTTCCACCCCGGCCGAGATGTTCATCGACTGAACGAGATGTTCTAGTATTAAGAATAAAGACTCAAGCTTTCAGGATCCTACTGGGATTTAAGATTATTCTATCATTGTTTTTCCCACAACCTTCAGCCAATCACCCTAGAATCGCACAAGGAAATTAACCACTCATCATCATGAAAGCAATAATCAAATATATGGGAAGAAAATGAATATTTGAACACAAAAACCTTAAGAACAAAGCTTCAACAACAGAATCAAATAAACAAATCAGCGTTCATTGGATCACAAATCCAACAAGACAATCAAACAAAAGGGAATCTAAGAAAGTCTTACAAATCCCCTTAAAAAGCTATCACAAGCTATGAACTTCCTTCCTTCAATCTTCAAACTTCCTTCAAAGCTTCCTTCAAAACTCCAGAAAATCCCTTAATTGTTGGATGCTCTCAGCCTCTAAGCATCTAAGCATGCTTCAACTTTTGGAAAATTCAACCCTTTAAATAGGAGAATTATCTTTCAAAGATAAAATATCTTAAAAAGATAATTTCGTAATAAAATATATCCATATCTCTAAAATAGATCTCCAAAATATATGATCTTCCTTCCAGAAATCCAGCCCAAAAATATAAGATTTCTCCTTCCAAAAATAAAAGATCTCATCCAAATAAATTATATCTCGCCGCGTCCAGGGTGTTCGCCTCGGTCGGGGCACTCCTCTAGATCACCTCGGTCGAGGTAATTCTATGGTCAACCGAGGTGAATCTCAGCTGAAGGTGAAATCTCTCAAATCTGGTTCAAAGTTAATCTTCTTTATTAATTCCATGCTTCCTGAGTTATTCCTTAAGCTCCAGAATGTAGCTCCAATGACTCCTTAGCTCCTTTAGCTCCATTTTAGTCCAAAATGTGCCATTTTACCTACGATTACAACGAAACTTGGTGTAGACCTCGATTCCCGTAAAGGTAGATGAAACGACAATATAATTACGTAATATACATTCAAACATGCAGATTATTGAAGATAAAACGTCTAAACAAGTTCCAAAATATAGACTATAATTCATGCTATCATCTTCCATCATTTATATAAAAACAATTCATAACCAAGGTGGAGTTATCAATCTCCCCCTTGATGGAAGACAAAACAAATATCGTACCGTCATTCAATGTTAGATATATGCATGCAAATAAATATTTTGAAAATGCAAATTGCAGTAATGTCGAATCACATCACATATAATTTCTCCCCCATTGTCTTTCCACAAGGGAGAAAAATATTTAAAGCACGAGAGTTAAATATTAAAGACCGAAAAAGTATCAAACAAAGTTTAAAACCAACCCACAAATGCTTTTGAAGGCCTTCAAATTTAGAGCAAAGAAAATTTAAAGCGCATGTCAAGGCCTTGATATCTAGTTTCAAGGCTTGAAAACAATTTCAAGCCTTTGAAATCTATTCCTAATACCATTTTGAATTGTGATGCCCTCGTCCTTGGATATGATCATAGCACTTTTGCCTCCATCTTGTATGGGCTTCGTATAATTTTTCTCATCTTCTTGTATTCATCAACCCTGCGTTCATCCACAACATTCCTATATTTTTGCACCAAACTAAACTCCTCAATAATTAGAACGTCCGGCTCCTCATAAGGTGGTTGACGAATAGGGCGATTCTTGGTTTTTTTTGTAACACTGAAGCAACAAGTCTGAAGCTTTTTTCCTTGTTTGCTTCGCATCATACTCATTAAGAGGCATTGTGCTCCCTATGGTTGTGAATGTAAGAGCATTCAAATGGAACATTTGATTTACCTTTGACTGCATAATCGCCAAGAGATCCTGAGTAGCATCGAGTCTGTCAGTCATCGTAGACCTAAAATCAACCATATCCCGTTGCAAAGTTTCCACATCAAATTCCACAACATCCAACCTTTTAGAAGCAGAAGAAGAGCCAATATCCATGTCCTTCAGAGTCCACTCTCCAGTTAAAGTCTTTTCAATACCTAGACTTTCAAAACAATCTTCATTGATCTTCCTAGAGGTCTCTTGTGTGTCCTCATTCAAAGTGTCGATCGAGAAGTACTTGAAGATTTTTGGAAGGAGATTAGCATAAGGAAGGGGATTTTCGCTGGTGGAGTTAATGGTGTGAAGCATATGGTTGAGAATGAGATTTGGGAGATCAACATCTAAGCCATTCAACACATGATACATCAACTCAAAAGTTTGGGTAGTCAACAACTCTCTACAGTTGGATTTGGGTATAACATATCTCACAAGCACATTAAACACTATTTTTTCTTCAAGGGTGAGAGGTAAATGGGAAAGTTGTGGGGATGAGGAGTTTGGAAGAATAAATTTTTCTTTAGCCCGGACGCTTTCAACTCTAGGAGGGTGATGATAGAAGATAGAAGGGGGAAGCCCTAAAATCTGAGCAATAATTATAGAGGTAAAAAGTTATTGATTTACCTTTCACATTGGGTTCTAGGGTTAGATCCCCCCTTTCCCTTCTGGTTGTGAGATTCACAAAAAATAACCTTGTGAGCCTCGTGAATCCGGCCGCTCTTGGGTTTAGTATCCTCTAAATTGAGCTTCCTTTCAGCAGAATGATGCGTGGTAGATTGAGAGATTGTAGAAACTCTAGATCTACCAATTCACACATGCATAGTTGACGGTTATGAAAACCATCGAGACAATTTCCTGTAATTTTATGATTTTTGAACCAGCTTGTCGGCATTCCATTCTTAGCGCAAATTTCGATGTTGGCCGGTAGAGATGGTGTAGCTGAGTCACAAGATATAAGAACCACTGAATCCTTAGATGGTCTTGGTGAGAGGGTTTTGGACTTCTTTGTTATTGGTGATGAAGCATCACAGTGTGATGAATGTTTTGGGAGCCATGAATTAGCGTTTGAGAGAGATAAAGTTTTGAAATTGAAAGAGTAAAGCACAATAGGTTTATGTAAAGATCTTGAATGAACGAAAGAGATAATATGGATGGGAAAGATTGCTTTTTAAAAGAGGCATGTCAAATTAATTTTAAGGCATATCTATCAAGGTCTTGATAACCGAATTTTGATTTGCATGCTTCCCTAATAAATCACAACCAATTTTCAAACCAAAGATTTGAATTTTGAAAACAAAATCTTGGTGAAAATTTTTGAAATCATTTTAAAAATACTTCTTTAAAATGAATTAATGATCAATCAAATAGAAAGATGAAAATCATAAATCCAATCCGTGGTTATCACTTTTGTCCTTGAAAACCGTTTCAAGACCTTGTATTGCATTTCAAGGCCTTGAAATAGAAAAGTGGACTGCATTATAAGGAGAAAATAAAACGATTTACTCCCCCTAATATAATGCTTCCTTGTTCAACATACCAAGGTTCAATCTAATAAAATTGAATCGATCTTCAGGTAGAGGCTTAGTGAATATATCTGCAAGTTGAAAGTTAGTCAAAATAAAAGATATCGATACGTCACCTTTTTAACATGATTACGTATGAAGTGATGTCTTACGTCAATATGTTTTGTTCTTGAATGTTGCGCAAGATTTTTTGTTATCGAAATAGCACTAGTATTATCACAATTAATAGGTATACCTTTGAGATCAAAACCAAGATCACAAAGTTGTTGAGCTATTCATAGGATTTGTGAACAACAGGCTCCAACAACTCTATGTATTTGGCTTCAGTTTTGGATAGGGCGACAAAATTTTGCTTCCTGGAGTGCCAACTAATTAGGGATGACCCTAAGAATTGGCAATATCCAGGAGTGCTCTTTCTATCAAACTCATAGCCTGCAAAGTCTGAATCTGAATAGCCAACGAGGTGAAACAAGTTTTGACGTGAATACCATAACCCTAAAACCTTATTGCCATTGAGATACCGGAATATCCTTTTCACAGCTATCAAGTGTGACTCTTTGGGATCAGCTTGAAATCTCGCACACATGTACACACTATACATAATGTCAGGTCGACTAACGGTTAAATATAACAAAGAACCGATCATACCTCGATACTCCTTTTGTACGACACTCTTATCATTCTTGTCTTGATCTAATGAAAGAGTAGAACTCATAGGATTTTTTGCTACATTGGATTGATTAACTTTATATTTCTTGAGAAAATTCTTGGTATACGAGCTTTGATTAATAAAGATTCATTTCTCAGCTTGAGTGACTTGAAGACCAAGAAAGAAATTCAACTCACCCATCAAGCTCATCTCGAATTCTCTACACATAATATCTTAAAATTCCTTGCATAGAGAATCATTAGTCGCACCAAATAATATATCATTAACATAGTTTGTACTACTAATAAATCGTTGTTTGTAGTTTTGACAAACAAAGTTTTGTCAATCAAACCTCTTTTGAAATCGTTTTCAAGAATATACTTGGACAATTTTTCATACCAAACTCGAGGAGCTTGCTTAAGACCACAAAGAGCTTTTTCCAATTAAAAACATGATCCGGAAAATCATCATTTTCAAAACCAAGAGGTTGAGCAACATAGACTTCTTCTTCTAAAATGTCATTTAGAAAAGCACATTAAACATCCATTTGAAAAAGTTCTATGTTCATGAAAGATGCAAAAGCAAGTAGCATACATATGGCTTCTAACTTGAAAACCGGAGGAAAAATCTCCTCATAATCAATACCTTCTTGGTTATAGCCTTGAGCTACAAGTCGTGCTTTGTTTCGAATGACTTTACCATTTTCATCCTACTTGTTTCGAAATACCCATTTTGTTCTTATTAGGATTGTTGCTTAGGTCTAGACGTGAGAGTCCAAACTCTGTTTCTCTCAAATTCATTTAGCTCATTTTGCATGGCCATGATCCTATCAGGTTCTTGAAGTGCTTGAACGTAGTTCTAGGGCTCTACAAGAGACACAAACGTAGAAAAAGCCACAAATTGTTTACCCTAGATCGGGTTTGCACACCTGCTTTTGGATCTAAGATCACGTTCTCTTGTGGATGATATGAAGAATGTTGAAACTTTCTTCTCTTGAAGAGTGGAACGGATTCTGATGATTGAGGCTCAGTCACTCGACTTGATTCAAGTACCGCTAGAGTAGTGCCCTTGTTTCCGATGTCAAGACCTTAAAGTTGGGTTTTAAGGCCTTGCAATTGACTTTCAACAGTGTTGTTGTTTGTCGTTTCAAGGTCTTGAGGTTATTCTCCGATATCTTGAATTTGTTCTTGCATGTTCTTATCTTGAGCTTTAGGGTCTTCTTCTCCATCAGAATTTTGATCTCCATGTTGATTTAGATTCAGATTTGTAAAGCTATCACTCAAAGTACCATCATTACTTTCATAAAAAATAACATGAATATTGTCCTCAACAAATTTGGTATGTTTATTGTAAACCCGATAAGCTTTACTATTTGAAGCGTATCCTATAAAGATAGCTTCATCATTACGTGCATCAAACTTTCCAAGGTTGTCTTTGCCATTAGTATGAACACGGCACATACATCCAAAGGGTTTACTATAGGAAATATTAGGTTTTCGTCATTTAAAGAGTTTGTGAAGGGTCTTTTTCAAAATAGGGGGAATTAGCCGTGTTAACAACTTCACCCCAAAAGCTGTTTGGCAAACTATTTTCTAAAAGCATAATCTTAGACATGTCCTCCAAGGTGCGGTTTTTACGTTCCACAACCCCGTTTTGTTGAGGTGTTCTAGGAGCTGAAAAGTTATGTGAAATACCATATTTTGCACAAAACAAATCAAACTTAAGTTGGTCAAACTCTCTACCATGATCACTTCGAATAGAAACGGTAGGTAGGTTTTTCAAAGTTTGCAATTCCTTACAAAGTTTTGAAAACTTGTACAAGGCTTCAAACTTTTCCCGTAAGAATGAGATCCATGTAAAAACGAGAAAAATTATCCACAATGACAAGGATGCACTGTTTTCCCTTGGGAGATTTGACACGCATAGGACCACATAAATCCATATGTAAAAGTTCAATGGGTCGAGAAGAACTTACAACCTTCTTTGGTTTGAATGATCCTCTTGTTTGTATACCTTGTGTACAAGCCTTACATAGTTCATCAACCTTGAAGTTTAGGTTGGTAATACACGTCAAATCCTTTTAGATGAGTTTCTTCATCGTATGCATGCTTACGTGGCCAAGTCGTCTATGCCAAAGCCTTCGATCGTCAGTCAAGGTCTTGAGACACGTTAATCTTGTTCCTGAAATTTGGTTAGTGCTCATTGAATATACATTGTTGCATCTAGGAGTTGTAAACACGACATCACCAGATAATTTATTTTGAACTTCACATTTTTCTTGAATCAAATATCACTTTGTTACCTTTGTCACATATTTGGGAGATGTTGAGTAGATTATATTTTAAGCCGTCAACAAGATAAACATCATCAATAAACTTAGATGAATTATAACCGATTTTACCAATGCTAATGATGTTACACTTCTCTTGATCACCAAGAGTAATGTTCCACATGATTGCTTCTTTAAATCTGAAAAAAGTGAGCTTTTTCCACTCATATGTCTTGAGCAACCACTATCTAATATCCATTTTTGCTTCTTAACCTTGGTGATTCCTGCAAAACAGCAAACTTTAACCTTTCCGGGTAGACCAAATGTCATATTTTAGTGGCTGAATTTGCAATGTAGGCCTTTTAGAATGTAGAGTTTGGATTTAGGGTCTCCTAATTATTCATTTAGAAAATGGGCTCCTATATACTAGATGAAATCAGAAAAAGTACAAAAAAGTGATAGTCATTTATTTGATTGATGACAATTTGATGGACATTTTACAAGGAATTTGTGCCAAATAAATGCAACCCTTTTTCTTCCCTATTTATAAAATCATGTCCCTTCTTCTTCCCTTCAAATGCAGTAACTCAAATTCTTCCAAACGCAGGTCCTTTCTTCTTCCCTTCACCGAAATCTGGAAGCAAGCAGCAACGTTTGTTTTTGGGTAAGCAATATCCAAAACTGCATACCCAAACTGCACACACATATACTCAATAAGCAATACAAAAAATGCATACCCAAAAAATGCATATCCAAACTGCACACACATATACTCAATGATCAATACCCAAAAAATGCATATCAATCACTCAATAAACAATACCAAAAAATGCATAACCAAAAAAATGCATATCAATCACTCAATAAGCAATACTCAAAACTGCACACACATATATTCAAAAATACTTACCCAAACTGCACACACATATACTCAATAAACATTACCCAAAAATACTTACCCAAACTGCACACACATATACTCAATAAACAATACCCAAAAAATGCATATCAATCACTCAATAAGCAATACCCAAAAATGCATACCCAAAAATGCGACCCCTGGCAGCGTCTTGTAGTGAGGGAAGGCTCGTCGACTACTTCTTCTTGTACATCGAAGGCACCGACTGCGGCACTCTAAACCCCTAGCGGCCAATCGGTAGCGATGGAAGGTGACGACTGTGCTTTCTTTGGTCCGGTGGTGCAGAGAAGGGTAGGGGAAGAGGCGGAGAGAGGAAGAAGGGGAAGACTTGTCAGAAGCCTCGACGGGCTGGGAAGAAGATTGAAGGCATGCAGTGCCGGTCCTCGACGGGCTGAAATAGGAGATGACCAAGAGAGCAGGTTCCAGTTTTCATCTGAGACGGAAAGTGGATGGAAGGTAGGGAAGTGAAGGTCCGGCGGCTGAGCAAGAGAAGAAAGAAGAAGGATGCGGCTAGGTTAAAAAAAAGAGGTTGGCATTTAAATTTTCTACAGCCCATCGTTTCAATTCAAAATAACCTCAATAATATCCCTATAAATACAGCTATTAATTTTTTTTGCAGGCCTAAATTTTTTTGACAGCCCATTCATCCATCCATCTTTTCTTGGGAGGCCCACAAATCCAGTTATTAATTTTTTTGCAGGCCTAGATTATACTAGGAGTCCACTTTGCAAAAGTAAAATTTTAGGAGCCCTATTTCCCTCATTTATTCTATTTTAGTCCATATTAAGGTTCAATCATGTTTGGTGGTTTAGCACCTTTAGGAACCCATATTTGCTTAACTTGTTTCCTTATACATAGAGGATAAGTGTTTCTAATGATGTAGAGATCATTTCTTCTATATGGACAAGTTGATTTTGCATGTTCCTTTTTACAACAATAGAAACATGTGGGCATATGTGAACTTCCTTTAGCTTTAACAAAAGTGGTAGTCGTTTTTCTTGGAAAATTCATGTGATAACCAATACCACTCTTGTTAAGAGAGGATTGAAACATAACCCATCATCCTTTTGAGATTCGCTTTCGAACGAGTGAATTGAATAAGTGCAACATTTTGGTCTCTACATGTCACAGTTAGATCAATCTTCTCTTTCTCTAGATTAATATAATCTTGATGTAGAGAAGAGAGATTGTCCTTAAGAATCACATTTTCCGATTTCAAGGCCTTGATACTGTCATCAAGGTCTAACTTTTCAGTGTTGAGATTTTCAACTTCTAGAGACAACTCACTTACCCGTTTCTCTTGTTTAATAAGCCTTTCTCTTAAGGCATTTATCCTAACTTTATGTTCCTTATGACATATGATAATATCTTTAAGGAATTTGGTAAGTTCTAGCTTAGATTGAGACATAAGAGTACTTACCACTCCATCAACATAGAGGTTTGAATCCTCTTCTTGACCGGCTATTAAGCATAAGTTTGCTTGATCATTTTTGTCGTCTGACTAATTTGTTGAATATGAGTCACTCCACGATGCTACCATAGCCTTCTTCTTTCGATCATTCTTCCTAAAGTTGTTCCTCTTCTTTTGTGGACAATCCTTTACAAGATGATCTGCTTCACCATATTCAAAACAGGCCAATATTTTAGTTTTCTTATTAGGGTTAGAAAACTCACCTTTGGGTCTTGATGATTGTGGATATTCTTTGTTTGCGAATTGCTTCTTCATTTGAAGAATTCTTGCAAGACCTCTTGAAATTAAGGGGAATGGGTGATTAGCTTTCTAAGTAGGTCGTCGAGAGGTAGTGTTATGAGATTCTGAGCTTCTTCAACGGCAGTCAATTTTGGTCCCCACTTAGCTTTAGGAAAGCTTCTCAATACTTTCCTTACTTTTTCTTCAATTGTGAAGACCTTTCCAAGTGAATCAAAATTGTTCACAATCTCAGTGAATCGTGTGAACATCTCTTTGACAGTCTCATTTGAAGTCATCTTGAATAATTCATATTGCCTGAGGAAGATGTTATCTTTGTCTCCTTGACTTGACTTGTTCCTTCATACGTAACTATTAGTTTGTCCCATATTTGCTTTGCACTCTTGCATGATGAGACACGATTGAATTCATTTGCATCCAATTCACAATAAAGCAAGTCATGACCTTGTAATTATTTGACACACTATTCAAGTCCGTTTGAGTGAAATCAGATTCCTTCTTTTCGACTTGGACTCCTTCAACCGTGGTGGTTGGGATTTTTGGACCAGTTTGAATAATGATCCAGAGTTCCATGTCTTGATCAATAATAAACATTTGCATTAGTGCTCTCCAATGGGCAAAGTTTTTACCGCAGAAGAGGGGTGGTCGAGATGTGGACTTCCTTGAGCGAATCCTCCATCACCTACAAAGTTCATGATTAGTGTCACTGATGGTTAAATCAATATATGCGAGTCTAGCTCTGATACCAATTGAAGAACTGAATAGGTGAATAATAAGGATATAGATACTCTAGAAGGGGGGTTGAATAGAGTATGAGAACTTTTTGCAATATCATATATCAAGGCTTTGAAACTAATATCAAGGTCTTGAAGTCGATCTATGCGCTTAGTGACAAAACTATTTCTCAAGGCTTTCAAGTGGATTTCAAGGCCTTGACTTCGAAACCTGCAGAAAGTTGTTAGTCACAATAAATCGCCATAATAAGTGCGGAATGTAAAAGATCGACGCAACGATATGTTTACGAAGTTCTGCCCTAGTAGCCTACTCTCCGCCTAGGGTTTCCGACCCTAGAATTCAAACTATCTATTATATGCTTGTTGTGAGTCCTAGATACAACCTAGAAGAGGTTCCCTTCTTCTCTCAATGTAGCCTCAATGCTACGATCTAGTCAACTCTATTCTTACAATAATAGTCTAGTTACTTCGAGAGTAACACACTCGAGTATAACACTATAAAGATATGCCAATGGAGCTCTTGTGTTTACCTCAATCTAAGGGAGTAAACTAATGCAAGGTTAAGAGGAAGATAAACTTTTGGATCGATGAGATGTTCTTGTATGATCGCTTGAAGAATTGGTTTCTTTTTTTTTACTTGTAAGCTTTATTTTCATCTTCAATCGGCATCTTCACTTTTAGTCTTCTATGGAGATCTTCTTTTAGCCGTTGTCCCATAGCCGTTGTAACTTCTTTATTTATACATAGAATCCGCTGCTTGGTTGAGCAAAATCTTTTTACATTGTTTGAGAAGTAGCCATTGTAAGATCTTCATCTTCAAAGTACTTGAAAGTTGTTGAAGATCTTCATCACTAGATCTTCTCTTCTTTCACTTGAAAGCCGTTGTATACCTTCAAGAATCTTGACTGTGATCTTCTTTCAAGCCATTGGAGATCTTCTCTTAGGATCTTATCTTCAAACTCCTTCAATCGAGATCTTGTCTCCTAAATCTTTGCGTCGGTTAGATCGTATCTTCGAATGTCTTCAACCAAGATCTTCCAAGATCTTCTTGTTTGGTAAGTTGGCTTTTGAAGATCGTCGCCTAGATCTCCTCTCTTGGTCGTTGTAGATGTTCGTGTGTTGTAATAAACTCTTAGCCGAGATTTTCCCTTGTAATGCTATCCAAGACCTACAGACACACTTTAACAAACAAACCAAGGCATGCAATCTAGACATATAATCAATATTTGTTAGTTTATAAAATCGCATTTATATGTTAAGTCTTCCATCAATTAAATAAAAACAATTCATAACCAAGATGGAGTTATCACCATCCTTATTGGGTAGGTCTCGGACAAGACTTGACTCATGCAAGGAACCTAGCACACACAATCCAATAGACGTTTTTACACCTCTACTACCTAGAGTTCATCATCATCTATACATAAGAGAGGAAATCACCGGGTAAGTCTCTTTTCGTACTTAGTTTGCTAACATTAGGCAAACCTATGTTAGATTCAACTCAATAAAGAAGGATTTAAAAAATCTAAAACCTTAACATACAAATTCATCAACAACGAAGCAACATAGGATATCTCAGGGTGTTCATACTAATCTCAACCGAGATTCATGAAGAACAAGTCAAGATTCGTAAGAGTTAGGTTTCGTGTAGCAAAATTGTCCTAAACTAACATGCAAGTTCATTCCATCATCATCCAATCCATAACCATTGATCTATCTTCCTAGAATCTCATAAATCTAGCCTATAACCTGTATTTCAAAAAAATATTCATCACACACTTCATCATGCAAACCATAAGAAAATGAGAAGAAAAGAAAGAACACTTAAGCTAGAATTTGTTCAATAGCAATGCATGCTCAAAGTACCACAACACTTTCTTGATTTGGATCCACACTTACAAACTTCAAATTTTTACCAAAAATCACTCTAAAATCTCACAAATGTTCAAAAAGAATCAAGAGAGAGGAGTTCTCAAGGACTGAATGGGAACCAGGAGCCAGCTTGCCATCACTAGTTTTGTATTGCACCTTATAAAAGTAAGGATCGGGTCTAAACTTTTAGGACAAGTGTCGAAAAGCTGCTTAGAAGGGAAATGTGGACCCAAATCTTGGGCGAGATTTCAGCATATTTCGGGGTAAATATTTTTGAACCTTCATGTGGGCCTTCATACCATCGAAATCTCGGGTGGTGCAATATTCATGAATCTCGGCCGAGATCAATAAAGCACCAACCCGAGATCCCCCAATTCTTCTTCTTTGCTCCCACACTTGCTTCTTGGTGGGTTCTTTTGCTTCCTTTGGTTGCCGAGTACAAGCTATTTCGAGGCTTGATCCTCTTATGCGCCAATTATGTCCAAAGAGTGCCGAAATGCCTGAAAATCGACAAAAGCTCGTGTAGACATCTTCTCCAGGATAATATACAAAATCAACCACAAATGTCACGAACTCGAGTCAATGCATGCAAAACAAAGGGAAAATCTACCTAAATGCAAGCTTAAACTAAGGTCATAAATCATGTTATCATAAAATAGTAACAAAAAGACAGAGGGGAAATATTGTCTTTTTATCGGAACCAAAACCAATAACTTAAAGATAGGAGAAGAGAGAATAAACAATGAATCAATAAAGAAACTGTACAATCCAAATCACCACAACATGCATAAAAGATAGATCTCAATTGACATTTCTACAATTGAATCTAAGTCTAGTTATGCAAAAAATAAACAAGTTCGTCCAATTGAAACATGGTTAGGATTTCGCTTGACATACATCAATGGTTGTCACCCAATTGATAGTCGCGTACCCAAGACGGTGTCTATTCTTAGATTAAATCTTAATTTTTGTTTGTATCTTAGATTAAATCCAAAAACCTGATTTTATTTTGACAAAAGATCTTAGGGCAGTTTAACGAGTTTTTGACATGGAACCCAAATTTGGGCAACTACAAAATATACTCCTCAAACAATTTAGTTTCCAAAAATCTTGAGTTTTTTACTTAGAAGACTCCGTAAAGGGAAGCTACAAAGTATAATCCTTAAATAGATCTTGGTATATTACGTTTATCTGATAGGAAAGTAGGAAAGTAGGAAACTAGTAAAGGTTTTAGATTCATACCTTAGTACTAAAGCTCGGTTGGAACTTAGAATCTTCGTAATTATAATGTGTTATGAAATAACTATTTCGGATTTAAAATTACTTAGAAATTCTATAAAGAATGTGTTCAAAAAAAGAAAGAGAGAAACTAGAAGAGAGGAGATAACAAGAAGACTTATGTTTCTTATTGGCTCTTGGTGCTTATTATTACAATGGAAGTGACTTCTATTTATAGGTCAAGATTGAGTGAGTTTTATGACTATAGGGAGAATTTAGCTTGATGTAGTCATTCCTCCAAAAGGAGCTTTATATGGCATTGAACACCTACAATTCATTAAATACAAAAGTAGATAGCCTTAAGCGAAAACCAACGTATTCAACCGTAAGATCATGCAAATCTAAACAATACAAAGACTATGATTAAGAATGAGGTGAAAAAAACGTTAAAATGGATGTTATCAGTGGAAAGTCTTTGTTTATAATCCAAGTGGTAAAAACAAGGGATTTAATGTGAGACTTTGTCAAAAAAAAAGGTAAGTAAATCTTAATTTTTTGTTTGTATATTAACACAAATTCAAAAACTTGATTTTATCTTGACAAAAAAAGTATTTTAAATTTTAGGGGAAAATAAGGAGTTTTTGATATAAAAGTTTTCAAATTTGGCAATCACAAAGCACACTCCTCAAATTAATTTTTATTCCACAAATATTGAGTTTTTTATGTAAAAGATCGCGTTAAGGAAAATACAAAGCATAATCCTAAGTACTAAAGGTCGGTTGAAACTTAGAGTATTCGTATTTAACGTGTCATGAAATAACTATTTGATATTTAAAATTACTTAGAGATTTTATAGAAGACGTGTTTAAAAACACTAGAAAGAAACTAGAAGAGAGGAGATAACAAGAATACTTATGTTTCTTACTTGCTCTTGGTGCATCTTATTACAATGAATATTATCTCTATTTATAGGTCAAGACTGAGTAAAATTTTTAATTTGAAACTATAGAGAGGGAGAATAGTTCACCTTGTACAATTCAAAGTCAATCATCCACATTAACAAATTCACTCTAGAATTGTCCATGTAATGAGTCACACTAGAAGATAAACTGTAAATTCATAAGAAGGATAAATTTTTTTTTTATTTTTTTTACCATATTTCATCCCTAATAATCCCAATTTTAATTTGATCATTAATAATCTCTATCTACCAAACACACCCAATATATGATATGATATGTTAGGAACAAGTGCTTTGTTGTAGATTGGTAAAAGATAATATTAAAAAACATGCGGGTTGAAATTAATCTTATACTCTCATATTGGGTCCGTTCGGCATAAATTGGAGATTATTTTGAGGGATAAAAAAATTTCAATAATCTCCCTAATAATCGCTAGCTAATCTATGTGTTAGAGGATGAAAATGTGAGATTATGAGAAATTCCCCTTAGGGTTTCCATCATCAGATGGATTGTATATATAGATAAACATTATACATAATTACAAAAGGCATACCCTTATTTATAAATATTTACATATTCTATCATACCCACGCATTTGAAACTGGAGGAGGCATTACAGTGAGACTGGATCTAAAATCTAGAAATAAAGAACGCGGTAAGCCTTTTGTAAAAATATCTGCATACTGAAAAGCTGACGGTACGTGAAGAACTCGAACGTGACCGCGGGCAACCTTATCTCGAACAAAGTGAATGTCAATCTCAATGTGCTTGGTTCGTTGATGTTGAACTGGGTTGCTGGCAAGGTAGGTAGAAGATATGTTGTCTGTGTAAACAATGGATGCCTTGGTAAGTGGGCAATGGAGCTCAAGCACTAGGTTGCGTAGCCAAGAACACTCAGAAACAACGTTGGCAACACCTCTATATTCTGCCTCTGCACTAGAACGTGAAACTACAGATTTCCGTTTTGCAGACCACGAGATTAAAGTGTCATTGAAGAAAACACAGTAACCTGATGTAGATCGGCGTGTATCAGGGCAACCTGCCCAGTCGGCATCTGTATATGCAATAAGATCAGACTTTGGAGAAGGGGATATGCTGATACCTAGAGATGATGTGCCAGCGATGTATCGTATGATACGCTTGAGAGTAGCAAAGTGAGGCTCCCGAGGATCATGCATAAATAAACATATCTACTGCACAGCAAAACTGATGTCAGGTCTTGTGAAAGTGAGGTATTACAATGCCCCTGCTAGACTTCGATATAGGCTCGGATCACTGACAGGAGGGCCAGAGGAAGCGCTGAGTTTGATGGTGGGTTCAGCCGGAGTCGCTACTGGCTTGCAATTAGTCATCTTGGCTCGGGCAACAATCTCTCGAGCATATTTATCCTGGGACAAGAAAAGTCCTGAAGGCAGGCGCTGAACTGAAATGCCCAAAAAATATGATAGGGGACCAAGATCGGACATAGCAAATTCTTTACTGAGGGAGGCAGTGAGAGTATTGCGGAGGTCAACAGATGAAGCAGTGAGAATGATATCATCAACATAAAGTAATAGATAAGCCAACTGATTTCCATTCCGATATATAAAAAGAGAGGAATCGCTCTTACTGTTGATAAAGCCAATGCTGAGCAAATATCCTACAAATCGCTGATACCAAGCCCGGGGTGCCTGTTTGAGGTCATAAAGTGATTTCTTCAAAAGGCAGACATGAGACGGGCGAGTAGAATCAACAAAACCTGGAGGTTGAAACATGTGAATTGTCTCATTGAGATGCCCATGGAGGAAAGCATTCTTGACATCAAGTTGGTGGATAGGCCAAGAGCGAGAGACAACAAGACTCAGAACTGTCCGGATAGTGGCCGGTTTCACAACTGGACTAAAAGTTTCATCACAATATATGCCAACTTGCTGGGAACAACTGTTAGCAACAAGACGATCTTTATATAGTTCAAGGGAACCATCCGAACGCAGCTTATGGCGAAAAATCCACATACACCTCACAATGTTAGTCCGGGGAGGACGAGGAACAAGAACCCAAGTATCATTTCGAATAAGGGCTCGATATTCGTCGATCATGGCTGCGGACCATTTCGGATCTTGGAGAGCCGACTTATGGGATGTGGGTATAGAGGATAGGGCGGGTGAAGTAACGGTGTTGAGATCAAAAATGGCACGTGGTTTAAAAATCCCGCTAAGAGACCGGGTAGTAGGCCGGTTTATATTAGGATTTGGTCGAACGTGAGAAGGTGGTATAGCAAGTGTGGGATCAATAGGTGGGGCTGGGCCAGGAGTGTGGCGAGTTGCACTTGGTAAAGTTGGGCCTGAGGAGTGAGCCGGTGATGGGCCAGAGGGAGAGGGAGGGGAGGTTTGGGCCAGAGGAGACGTGGGAGAGCTATTGGGTAACGCATCAGTAGAGGGAGTGGGCTGGTGAGGCTGTTGTGCGCTTGGGCTGGGCTGGGCCAAACATGGAGCTGGCAGGAGAGCATCAGAGGTTGGGCTGGGGTGGACCGATGGGAGTTGGGCCGACTGGAGCTGAGATTGAATTTGACTCAATCGGTAAGCTGAGTTATAGGGGGAAATTCCGGGTTCCGAATCCAGTACCGAAGGGGCTGAAGAAATGGGGACGGATTCTGAGAACGGAAATTTTGACTCATCAAAAGTGACATGTCGGGAGATGAAAATTTTATTTGAACCTATTTCTAAACATTTATACCCTTTATGATGTTTAGGATAACCGAGAAACACACAAGGTGTGGAGCGGGGTTGGAGTTTGTGAGAAATGGTTGTGCTTTGGTTCGGGTAGCGAAGACACCCAAAAACGCGGAGGTGAGCGTAAGAAGGTTGGGAACCAAATAACACTTGGGTGGGTGAACGATTTTGGATTGTGGTGGAGGGAAGAATGTTAAGAAGGTAACTAGACATGTCTAAGGCATGAGCCCAAAAAGAGATAGGTAGCGAGGCGTGAAAAAGTATGGACCGCATCATATTGTTAATGGTACGGATGACACGTTCCGCCTTGCCATTTTGAGGGGATGTGTGAGGACAGGAGAACCGAAAATGTATTCCGTGAAGGGCAAAAAAAGAGTGAAATTGATGATTATTAAACTCGCGGCCCATGTCACATTGGAAGTTTTTTATAGGCATGTTAAATTGAGTTTTGATAAACGTATGAAATTACACAAAAAGATCGAAAATTTGAGATTTGAATTTGATTGGGAAAACCCAAAGGAAATGTGAAAAATCATCAAGAAATAATAGATAATATTTGTAACCCTCCCGACTCGGAACCAGAGAAGCCAAATATCACTATGTATAATATCAAAAGGTGCAATTGTAGTCGTAACAGACCGTTCAAACGGGAGCCTATGATGCTTCCCAAGTTGACAAGCATGACAAAGTGTTGGAGAATGCTCCTTATTTAAATTAAGAAAAGATGACTTCCTAAGACTCTCTAGAACTAGCGTTCCAGGATGACCCAGACGAGCATGCCAGAGACTCGAGGACTGAGCTGAAAGAGCCTGAGCAGACGTAGAAAAAACGGTAACTGGATAAAGGTCCCCGGAGCTATTGCATCTCATACGGGTTGTCCCCGTTTGTAAATCCTTCACAGAAAAACCAAAAGGGTCAAATTCAACATTGGTGTGGTTATCTATGGTGAAACGACGAACGGAAACAAGATTTTTAACAATTTGAGGAGCAAGGAGGATGTTGGATAGCTGAAGGGGATGGGTGGAGGTACGAAGTTGAGCTTCACCAAGACATGTAGATGGTATCCGCATGCCATTTCCAACAATTATCGAATTTAAAGAACCATTATAAGAAATGGACGAGAGATTACCTGAGGAGTTGGTCATGTGAGATGTAGCACCCGTGTTCATGTACCAAAGATTATCCGCGGGATTTAACGTCATCGAAGAAAAAGATTGATCGAGACTCGTGGGTTGTTGGGGAGCTGCAGTAGCGTGGAAATAAGCTTGAGGAAACACAGATTGGGCTGGAAACTGACCCAGAATGCCAGCCTGAGAATGATGTGGGCCAGGCGAGTTGCGGGCTGCTGCTGCTGTGGCGGCCCAAGAGCAATTTGCATCCACCCAAAATTGGGATGAAACGCAAATATGGCTGGTTGCTGTTGTGTTCCGCCGCCAGATTTGCCACATCCATGGTTGCGCGAAGACCCGTCCAGCTGGGCGGCGCTGGAGGTGGGCTGGTGGTCGGCGCGAGGGTGCGACAGCGACCCGCCGGTGGTGCAGTCAAGGCGGCGGAGTCTTTGCCGGGTGTGGTTTATCTTGCCATCCGAGTCTCTTCCAAAATAAGTTGTGAACGAGCTTTTTGGAACGTCGGCAACGGATCCGATTGTTGAATATAACTAGCAGTAGCATTGTACTCAGCAGGCAAACCAGACAGGATCTGCAAGACTAACCTATTGTCGGTAACTGGAGACTCGACACCTTTGAGTTGATCCGAAAGCGCCTTCATGTGTTGATAGTAGGCGGATATGGAAGCAAAAGACATCAATTGGCAGTTGGAAAATTCATGTTCCAGATAGACTGCGCGTGTGTGCTTATTGTCTTGAAAGATGTCCTGAATACGACCCCAAGCTTTGAGAGCGGTGTCGTCAGGATCGAGGATTTGAATAAGAATGTCTTTAGATACCGTACTGTAGATCCATTGAAGAACCGTTGCATCAACTTGGTTCCAAAGAGCGTCATCAATGTCAACTGGGCGAGGAACTTTGGCGTCAATGTGGTCCAAGATGTTATGTGCTTTGGCGGTGACGCGAAAGAGAGTTACCCATGAAGCATATGACGTGTCGTGATCAAGAACAAGAGCAATGTTGTTCTTAATGTTTGAAATCCCAAGAGCGGAATGAAACGTTTGTTTCTTCTCCATAAACATAGTCGGTATGTGATGAAGGGGAGGAAAGAGCGCGGCGACGTTAGGGTTGAGCGCCGGTGTTAATAGAAGGTAGAGGGCGGAAGCGTTTTAGGGTTATGGATCGGAAGAGTCTGATACCATGTGAGATGCTAAAATTAGAGGGCCGAATGCAACCAACGTTGTGATTTTGTAAAGGGAATAGATGCTAAAAAAATCTGACATAGTACAACTAGTTGAATTGAATAAAATAAGTAATGAGAAGATGATGCAAGTGTTGGTAGTGACAGAACAACATGGTAAGCCACTAGGCCAGCTTGCACATCTCCTTAAAAGTATTGATGAATATTGGAATTATATGTATGATGAGAAGCAATAATATATAATTTGGTAGAAATGAAATTAAAAACAATTAATTACTCCTAGATCCGCCTAATTTGACCAATTATTGTATTGGCACCAACTTTTACGTATCATGTTTTAGACGTCACCTTACAGCCTAATTCTGTACTGTATTTTGCACAGTGCCACTGCCAACCATAAACTCTCTTTATCTCCATCATTCACCCCGCTAATCGCACAACTCTTTTCCGCCCGATAATATAATTACAATATCCTTTCTTGCCGCAATTGTTGACTTCTTCTTCAACCACGTACTACATATATGATCTGCTTATAATAATCAATCTAGTGTTTGCGCGGGTTTTGCCTAAATAAAAAGTATTATATTTTTAATTTTATACATTATGCATTGGATATTAATCTATAAAAAAATATTTAAGACTAAGAAAAACTATCTCATCCAAACTTTTTCATTTTTATTAACTAATATGACTAACATCATGTTGTGAGGATTAATTTATAAAATAAAAGAATATAATTAAAAATATTATTGTTAGAGTAATATTATACCTTAATATAATTTTTAAAACTTATCTCTTTATTATACATAAAATTATCTAGAAAAGATTGAATTGATTTTTTTTTAAAAATTAAAAATTGGAAAAATGGTAAAAATTTAACTATTTTGACTCTTGAATCAACTATAACCTATTTTTATTAAGAAAAAAACAAACTAATTGTATAAAAAATTATCAACATAAAAACTTTGATATTGTTATAACTAAATAATTAAGCGAAAGTAATTACTTATTTTGTTATAAATATAAATGTACGCTGAAAAATTCGTAACATGTGGGATGTATCAACAACAATTTTGTTGGATAAAATTTATTAAATTAAATAAAATAAATTATCTCAAGATGGATAATATAATTTTTTGAATAAAATTCAGCCAAATCCTTACTTATATAAAGTTAGAGGTGTAAAATTCTATGTAGTTTTAAATTTAAAAAATGTGTAAAATCTGGTTTGAATATGTGTGAGATTTTCTCACTAAAATTAAATTATAATCGATAAAAAAAATTTATTTTGATTGGATCAATAGAAATTTTATTATCAAATCATTAATGACAAATCTGTAAATACAATGCGGCAAATCCGTAAATAAATTAAAAATGCTAATGTGGAATACTTTGTAAATTGACACGTGGGAAAAATGAGGGTTATTTTAGTTTAATATATATATTTATTGAAAAAAGTTAAAATTAAAAATTAAAAAAAAAAATTAATTTAAAAACTAAATTAAAAAATAAAAAATAAGAAAACAAACTATGATATATAATTCAAAATTCAAAAATAAGCTCAATAATTAACTTAAAATTAAATTTCAAAAATTAAAAATAAGGAGAAGAAAATAAAATAAATTTTAAAATGTGCCTATATTATTAAAAATAATAATAAAAACAAAGTTTCAAAAATGTGAAGAAGATTTTAAAATCTCAATTGTTAAAATCTTTAAGATTTAGTTGTTATCAATATCTTATAATTTTTTTTATTTTAAAGATTAGGTATATTGTAACAAATTGTTAAAATGTGAAGAAGAATTTTTTTTTTTATTTGTAAATAAGTCAAATAATTTTTATGTGACATGTTTAAAACGTGATGTGATATTGCTAATTGTTTATTAATGTTTTTAGAACTTATTTTACAAAAAAAATGGCAAATTTGTAAATTATCTTGTGACATATCTGTAAATATAATGAAAAAAAGTCCTAGGTGATGTACCTCGATTGTTCACAGGTGGCCTACCAATACCTAAAAGATAGAAATTTAAAGATAACGGGAAAAAAAATTCATGTACACTTCATCCTTTGTGAAGATATATCCCATTCCAAAATATACTCTTGTTGATGATTAATATATCAACATGAGTATAAATAGACTAAAAACATATAGATCACTCATCTTGTTGTCAATTAATATTAGAATGAAATTTCATCGAAATTATGTGTGGGATTCTAGTGCATGTCGGGGATTCTAACACAACTTAAGCCCATTTGGTGTGTAACCCCATGTTCCGGCCTTGTAAAATTTGTCCGGTGTCAAAGCGATTTTGGTTCTTGACTTATAATTTTGTAAGCCTTAAAACAGTAATTCGGACTCGGACAATGATTGTCCCATTTGTTTAAGCTGAAGTTTGCTTTAGTATCGGTTTAAATTAAATGATGACATACCTTCATACTTTAAGGTGTGTGTGAAGATTAAAATATTTCATATTGATTAGAATGAAACCTAATATATAAGATTGATAAACTACGTCTCTTACTATCCATTAACGTAATAATAAAATTTCATAAGTTTATGAGTTAAACGAGTAGCATATAACTGATGTAAGCCCTATGGCCTGTGATCCGTATCTGCATATCATGGGCTCATGGATACATCTAGAAGAAAAAAAAACCATTTTCACGTCAAACACCTTGAAAAATAGGACGTGCTATATACACGGCACTCCATTTACTTGCTTGTTTTCAAGAAAAGTCGCAAGGAGGTGGCACCAAACTTTTTTTCCCGGAAAAATAATTAAGAAAACTATATTAAAAATAAATAAAAAATGGACGCCGACAGGTGGCTACCGGAGTTGATTTCAAATTTTTTGAAGGCCTCGAAAAAATACTTAATTAAATTGTTTGATTTATATTTTTTTTTTTTTACAAAATAATACAAGCGACTTAAAATACATTGAGTAATTGAGAATGAAATTTATTAAACTTAAAAAAGCCACCAGTAAAGAGATAGATTTTAACTAACAAAAATTATTTAAAAAAATAATAAAAGATAAAAAAATTGGGCGCCGATTCATCACACTAATGAAATTAGTGTACGAGAGAGAGTATATATATTTTTGGTAAAATATAGAGACGCTCAATATCCGAAACTCATGATTGTAATGAAGCCCAATTCCATTTGATTTTTGTTTTTTCCCGCCGAGGGATGTCAATAATTCGATGAATTTCCTTTTTCTAATCACTTATTGGCTGCTAACAGCTCCCTAACGTCTTCGTTTCTTCATATATGCGTATACCATATCTTTTACTTGGAAAACCAAAGAGACATTTGGGTAAATGTTAATTTATATAGACCTCACCTCACCTCCCTCCCACATGAAACGTCGTTAAACAAATTGAATATGTACCTCTAACACGTTTTATTTTATTTTATTTTATTTTAATAACGAAATTAAGTGCTTGCCTTTTTTATTAATAAAGAATTGCATACGAGTTTTGTGTATAAAATAAATAAATAGTTCGTCCATTTCGAATTCTAGTGATAGTCTCTTCTTCCACTCGAAATGTTGGTAAATTTTAACAACTAAACAAATAAATCTTGTGATTTTTGATGATTTTTAAAATTATAATTATATTGTATTTATGATAATCAATACTTTGTGTCGGGAATAAGAAGATTTGAACACAATGGAACCCTATTCTCTTGGGTGATTTGCTAGCAACATTGGTTACTCTTGGCTTTGTTCCTTTCCACCGGTGATTTTTACTTGTGTGGGTGAGTTTGTCTATTTTATGTGATTTGGTGTGGTGTGGTGTGAATTGTGAAGGTTAATTATGGAACAAAGAGGAAAGCAACTTACTTTGACATAGAATGAGGCGCAACTGGTGCCGATTCCCCGCCAGTCCGTGGATAGTGCGGGAGAAGCATGCATTATCAGTTATCACATTGGTAGGAAGCTTGCTAACACCGTGATGTTATAAATATTGGTTTTTCCTATAGTTAAGGATCTCAAGGTAATGCATAAATGGTGCATAAAGATCCCATGAAATGATATTACTATTATTTGCTCTATAATGTTGACATACAAGATTTTAAAAGACTTATATAACCTTATATTTAACGTTTTCATGTGGGGTAACATATTTTCCTTCCACTTTATTTCTCTTCAAAGTATACCCACCTCTTTTGTTGTACTCTTTTTAGCAGCACTTCTTCCATCTTTTGCTTTAATCTCTTGGTGCTCTTTCTATTCTACCGAACCTTTCTTATGAATTATTGATGGATTTGGATTCATATCAATATAAGTAAGCAATTCTTATGAAAGAAACCTTGCGTCAGAATTATTATAATTGAAGATCAATGACAAAATCTAACAATAATATTAATATTTTCAATGATTTAAATCATGAATATGTACCTCTAACATGCTTTACTCAAAAATTTATTTGGTTAAATTAGCTAAGTAAGCCTTTTTGATATTTCTCTTTAGTAACTAGGCACATGGTATAAATATGTTTACTAAATGTATCCCTAATCAAACATCTTACCTGTGATAAAAGTTGAAGGGGTACACAAACCTAATGAAAATAGAAAAGGGTTTATTTAACCGAATTATTTCAACTTATTTTTTCGTATCATGTACTATGAAACATGACAAAAAAAACATTGTAATCTATATACTTTACTAAAGTACACTACACTAATGTTGACATGGCATCCTCACATTTTTCTTGGATTAAATTTTTTATTAAATCATGAATTAAGCAAATAAATATTTTTTTACTAAAACAAAATATAAAAAAATCTATTTAACTAAATCTAATAAAACTAATATCAAATTAGTTAGTTTAAAAAGAATCTCAAATTACCTTCTGATAAACCAGCCGTAGATTAATAGTTTGTTACAATAGATTTCAAATTGAATCGAAATAATATCTAAACAATATCTAATTAGTTAGTTAAAAAAAATACTAAACGAATCGAAATAATATCTAATTATTTTAAATCTAATAAAACGAATCCAAAAAAAACTAATTATTTGAAATATAGTAAAAAGAATCTAAACAATATCTAATTATTTTAAAACAATATCTAATTAGTTTTTTTTATATACTTTACTAAAACATGCGACATAATGTTGATGTGGTGGCCTCATGTTTTTTCTTAAATTATATCTTTTACTAAATCACAAATTAAGCCATTTTTTTTTTACTTAAATAGTATCTATATTATAAATTTTTAGATTGATTGTTAAACTTCTCTTGTACGTTACGATGTTAACTTACAAGGGAAGTCATATCTTGATTTCAAATATACTTAACGTAAACTTCTCAAGTACACTTCTCACATTATTTCCAATATATGTATAGAACACATCTTCTCATAAGTCAATACACTTTTCTTATTTTCCATGCTAATCTACAAATTTCTACATCTTTCAATTCCAATTCTACTGTTTATTGATCAAGTTTCGTCGTCTTTTTTAGGTTCCAATGATTTGAAGATATTTTCCCGGTTACAACATTATTGTTTCGTCGTATTTTTTTCACGTAAATCTCGCACCATCTAATAAGCAAAAGTTCGTATTTTTTTTTTGAAAATTTCCATGTGTTGTCGTATTTTTAATGTTCCATCTAATAATTTGTATTTTTCATGTTTGACCGTATTTTTATAAAAACTTTGATCAGATTTCGACCGACCTAAACACCATCTCATAAGCAACAAATTGTTTTTCAAAACTTTGATTAGATTAATTATTTTAAAATGTCAAATTTTAAAAAACTTTGATCATATTTCGATCGGCCTAACACCATCTAACAACTAACATACAATTTTTAAAATTTTTGATCAAATTGTTTTTTTAGAATATTGATATTTTGATTTTGATTTTGTTTTTATTTTTACAAACATTTTTCACGAAAATTAAAATCTTTTTTTTTTCCTTCACAAAAATTTCGTTAGAGACAAATTAAAAGATTTGTAAATTATTTTTTATAAAATAGATTCATTTTTATCTTTAATATTTGTTTTTAGCAAATTTTTCAACAAAATTTGATCAAAATTTATAAAATGTCAATTTAAAAAAATTTTGATTAGATTTCGATTGGACTAAACATCGTCTCATAAGTAACAAACTGTTTTAAATTTTTTGATCAAATTCATTTTTAAAATATATATATTTTGTTTTTTTTTTACAAATATTTTTCACAATGCTATAAGATCCAAATGTAAGATTTTTGATAGTTAAAAATTATATTCTCTTTTTTTATTTTTTAGTACAAAATTTTTGTTAGTGATAATAAAAGAAATATTTAATTTAATTTAATTGATTTTTTTTTCATAAATATATCATTAGTTCCCACACACATAAGTTGATGACATGTTATTCAAACAACATCAAATATATAAATATACGCACACAAGGTGCGGGATAAAGAAGAAGAAAAAGTTATTAATTGAACTTTGTTTAAAAATTATGATAGAATTTTCAAATATATTAATTAAGTGAAATTGGGTGTAAAATATTTCTTTTTGTATAAGGAAATAAATATCCTTGTGTCTGTTATCTACTAGTGTTTTATTTATGTATTTTATGCATACAAAAATTAAGTAGTTCATGAATTTCGAATTCTAGTTGATACACTCTTCCTCCCACACGAAAGGTTGGTAAAATTTACCGACCAAACAAATTGAATCTCAAGATTTTGATAATTTTCTAACTCATAATTATATTTTTATTATAATACTTAAAACAATATATCTAAATTATTGAAATTTGATGCTCAAAACCCAACACCTAAAACATACATATGAAATTTTATCTTCGAAATTCAATAATTAAAATTTAATATCCAAATCGTCCAATTTAAATAGAAGTTAATTTTTAGGATTTTTTCGTTTGGTACCCTTGAGTTTTTGGCTTTTCCGGATGGTGCTTGAAGTTTTTCACGTTTCCGCTTGGTACCCCTGAGGTTTTGGTTTTTCCGTTCGGTACCCTTATTTCTTATTTTTTGCCTAAGATAACGTTTTTTATTTTAAATTATTTTCAAAAAAGGAAAAAATATATAATAACAATTTTATATTATAAAAGATAAATATATTTTAATTAAAATAAACTATGATATTTCTTATATTATATAAGATTTTTACCTATTATTTTATGAATCTTAATATACTTATTCCTATTTGAAACTTTATCATATTTTGCATCAAAACATGAGAAATTTATTATGTCTTATATGAAACATAAGAAATTTAATTTATATTTATATGATATTTTAATTAAAATTTTAAAATTAAACATAATCTATAACTATATGATATTTCGTTATTGGTGTACTCTGTGAAACGAAAAAAAATTCATTCTTAGTTTTAGAGGTTCTACATAAAATAAAATTTTACAATACTTGATATTACTGTGTTATATTTTTTTTTACAGTTTTAATCAAAAATTTATTATGTTTTATCATATTATTTTAATTTTAAAACTTTTTGATTAATATATCATATAAATATAAATTAAATTTCTTATATTTTACATAAAACATAATAAATTTCTCATGTTTGATACAAAATATTGTAATATTCGGAATTTTATTTCCGTCTATTTCCGAGTCGAACCGAACTTCGACCCTATGACCCGGGTACATCCTATCTAGTGTGTCTACCTTCACAAATCCTATCATTTTATGTAAGTCTAAACTCACATAAAATGATGAAATATCACCAAACCCTAATTCTTACATCTACTAGTTCATGTCTTTTGAGGAGACCATGACAAAGCCAAGACGAGACCATGACGAGACCAAGACGAAGCAATGACAACATTTGACAAGCCATGGCATGACCTTGACAAGACCATGCAACTTTCAGCCCATTTCTTTCCCTTATTTCAGCCCATCTCCTTCCTTCCTAGTGCTGAAGCCTTTTATTCCTTGCTCCACACCAGCCCAGGAAGCACCCCCAGCCCAACCCATGTATCGTTCAGCCAGAAGAAGCGTTGCTGACTCCTCCTTGCTCCCAACTGTTACGTATATCGCTCCTCATCAAAATCACCGGAATTGCTGCACAAATTACGGCATGAAATTTTAACCGCCCAACGCTCCACATCCAAGACTAGCGGATAACATCTGCACATCTCGCTCCCTCTTTTTCGATCGCCCAGCCAGGTACATCGCAACTCCCTCTTCATCCTTTCGAGCAATGCTGGCATCGATCTGTTGTGCCATAGTTGAAGCAGTCCCGGACGAAGAAAGGCTGTCCATCCATTCCATCACTGAGCAGCCGACAATGACCCTCACCAACTGCGCAACCCCACTTCCCCTTCGTGAACCCAATCTAAAGAAGATCTTATTTCCTAGGCTGACGTTAATGCAGCAACCGAGTCATATATCGTTCAGCACTAGGAAGCAAGCCGACGCTGAGCACCTACCTTTGATGATGGCCGGCGCTCCTTCTCGGGACTCCTCCGTTGGGTAAGCAATCCTTTCTCACGTTCTGTCACTTCGACAATCAATAGATTTAGTGCAGACATGTAATCAATCTACCCTTGGAACCTTGCTTACCTTCACAACTCCCTCCAACTGCCTTCCCCTAATCTGATGTGTCGTGGGCAGTAGCAGGATCCCTCCTAGTAGACGTTGCAACAGACCTGGCCGGCTCCCTCTCTTGTGTCGACAACCCACAACAAGCCTCAACGCTTTGGTGAGTCTCCTTCTTTCTTCACTTTCACTTCCCTTCAGTCGGACACAAAGGCACTTACGGGTGCTACTGTTATCCTCTCTGTAATAGCCGGATATTTTTTTTATAAAAATTTCCACCACATATTTAGTTTGGATTAAATTGAGTGAGTTAAGTTGTCGACAAGGTTATTATAATTGATTGGAGATTTTAAGGAAGAAAGATACGGAATTGATTTACGTTAATTGCGGAATCTTGAAAAGCCCGTTAAGGAGACTCTCCAACACTATTCATCGTCTTCCTCAAACCCTAGTGTTCTCAACCTCTTCGTTTTCTTCAGCCGGAATCCTCCATCCGAGCCCATCAGAATCCACCTCAACTTGCTTCCGTCACCACCACCGAGCCGTCTTCGCTCCAGCACCGACGAGTCAAAGACCCTCCAGCCCGACGCCTCTAGATTCACTCCAGCCCCGACGAGTCCAGGACGCTCCAGTCGACGGCTCCAGCTCCGCTTTAGCATATGCCGCTACCTCCGGAAGAATTCGTTCCATTACGAGCCTAGGGTGAAGATCTCGCAATAAACCCAGTCGCCACCGTCTTTCCTTCGCGCTGGCCGGAGTCGAGAACCAGCACACCACCGGAGTCGAGAAGTAGCACCGCTTGGTCGTCGTCTGCGCAGAGGGTCCCCGTTCAGATCTACACCACCACCTTGTCTCTGTCAGGAAGCGATTGTCGCCATCTCGCGCCCAGATCCGCCGCCCAAGTCCGTCGGTCACCACCTCACCGGCAACGGGCCGTCAAAACCCAGATCCACTCGCCTTGCCGTTGCACCTGGTCGGAAAGAAGGAGCCGCCGCCGTCTTCAACAGATTTAGGGGCCAGATCGTTGCCTCCCTCAGATCTGCGCAAGCTCCAAGCCAGCGGGCCAAATCGACCACCGTTGGAGCCACTAGAGAAGCTCTGTCGTCGGAATCTCGTCTCGCCTTGAAACCGTTGTCGACTGCTCGTGTTCAGCCGGATGCACCAGTGCCGGAGGAGGTGAATCTACTGCCGGCAGTGGTTAAACATTTAGGGTAAATTACAGAATCTACCCTACATTCTTAATTTACGTTTAATGTCCCAATTTTTGGAATTTACAAATGTGCCCCAAACTGGTTAATTACAGAAACTGCCCAAAGGTTGTATTTTCATAAATGACCTAAACTTTTGAAAGTTCTCAAATTGTCCTAATTTGAGTTATTACATTATATGGCCCAAATTTATAATTACAAAAAAATGTCGCAAGCATTCATGTTTATAATTAATGGCCCAAGTTTTAACAAATGGAGTTAGACTTGTGTAGTTGACTTATTTATGTCATTTTTAGGTACTTGGTTGCGTGGATTTGTTTTTGGTGATTGGTTGAGTTCGTCTTTTCGAGGTAAGTCATTTTGGCTTACTTAGTTGCCGTCCTGTTTCAGATTAAAATTGTTGTTGATTGCGAGTAGAACATATTTTCGGAATTATACATATATTATTTATGTTATAAATGATTTCTTTGAATGATGTTAATTATTTTTGTAGCTTGAGTGTGTAGAGTAGGTTTTGAGTGACGATAGTGATTATGGAAGTCTATGGATTATAGAAGTGTAAATAGAAAGTGTTACAATACGGATGAAAAGTGTGAGGTGTGATTATAAGAAGTATTTATGTGTGATGATGTGTATAATATGGATGACACATATTGAGACATATATAGGGATTGACATGAGAGGTCGACGGTTGAGAATGTCGATATATATATTGACGTGTATGTATATTTCGGTTGGGTTGATATTCATGAGTGTTATGTGATAGTTTGGAGAATATTATTCTTGTTAGTCATGAATGGGATAAAGTGTAGATGAGAGAATGTGTTGAAATGCGGCATGGTAGGATGATGATTGTGATCGGTTATGTGAACGAGTAGTGATTTTGTTAGTTGAGGGAGTTGAAGGAATGAGCATATGTATTATAGGTTCTCACTTGTTAGATAGGATTTACAACTATGTCTTTCTAGGTAAGTGTTGGTGTAAATAGTGTTTTAGTGAAGTAAGAGTTGAGTTTGGTTTTAGGATAGTGCTTAGTAAGTTGTCCTTTGAGACCTTGCATAAATAGATGGGTAAGGGGCGCGGATGTTATGAATATTAGGAATTCAAAGATTATTGGTTGAGTAGTTAGATGTGTTGTGTGAGGTGAATGCGACGGTTGACTATAAGGATGATGTGAGTATGTGTTGGAATCAGATATGTTGATGGAAGAGGTTGAGAAAAACATCTCGTAAGTTTGGGCGTGTTGCATTTGAGAATAGTTGGACCAATTGGTTTTTCAAACATCATCTATAAGTTATTACTCACATGTGTATATATCTACTATATAGTTATGAATAAAGTATTTTACAAATGGTAACCACCGGTACGGTCATAGGCACGGTGACCTCGATGAGGGAGTGATGTCCCGGGTATGACCGTGCGACGTGGTGGGAGCCCCTTCCATATATGAAACCTGCATACATGTTTTGGACGGTGCTCTAGTAGAGACCGAGCCGGGGAAAGAAGTTGAATATATAAGATGGGAGACGTGATTATAGATCTTCGTAACCATTGGTACGCCGGAGGGGCACATGTGACTTCAGAGAGTGTTGCGTTACCTTGCGTTGCCGAGAGTGTGAGTTGAGAATTGAGGGTTGAGAGATGACACATTCATTACATTGCATTGCATTACATTATCTGCGCGACATCATAATCATTATCATTTTGGGCATTGTCATGACTTTTGTGCATTAGAGTATTTATTATGAAATGTGATTTCCGCTATTTCTATATAGCTAATGTGTTTACTGGTTCAGTGGATTAGTGTATGTATTCTTGTTTATCGTTTGTTGTGCTTAGATTGTTTATTGATTTTTTTTTAGTTGTTCTGCATAGTATGCTAATGTTAGGAACTTGTGTAGTTGCTTGATGAACCATGACCTTTACTCCCCTCGTTGTTTTGGTTTAATTGTGATAGATTTATGAGTTAAACTTTAGTGTATATTTATATTAAATTGTTTTGACGTTCCTCATATGATGCATACGAGTTTGATCTGATTCTTGAGCTTCGGCTCTGACTTTGGGACGCTAGCTAATGGTTTTGTATGTTGTTAAATTTTAGGATAACTTCAAGTTTATGTATGTTTCGGAGAAACTTCTCGGAGTTGGTGATCAGCCCGACCCACGTGTGCCTTAGGATTTGGGAAGGTGGTTGTACTCTTGGTCTTGTGTTGAAGGTTGTAAGGCTGTACTGGTCTTTCTCTTTTCTTTACATGGTTTAAAAGTGCATGCTATAACTACTATTTGAAAACTTAAGGTTGGTTATGTTTTATTATTTTGTTGTGCTCTTGTTGGAAGGTCCGATAGTGAAGTTGTTGTCAGGCTAAATCTAGTGAACCCACTGTGTGGTTCATATCCTAGTGACACTCCGGGTTTTCCAATCCGGGGCGTTACAACATGGTATCAGAGCTTAGGTTGATAACAAGAGCACTTGTAACCTGAAGACGTGACATGATAATCCGATTTAAACAAAACTCAGATTGAGTTTTGACGTTTTAAGAACAAAAGTTTAAAAAGATTTTCAATTTGATCCCTTAGATTTTGAAAGACATGATGCATTGTCGGGTTGTTGGGTTAGTAAGGCACGTGGGTCATCACCATATTTTGTAGAAGGACTTCGAACATGATATTTTTGGTTATGTGTTATGTGATATGTGATTATATGTAACGTTGGGGGATTGAAGACTTGTCATGCAACTAAGGGAATGACAAAAGAAGTATAACGCAATGGATGTCGATCAACACCGTAGAAAGGATAGACCAACGTCACCTAACTCAGAAATGGTTCTGAGTTGATCGTACAAAATGAAATGGGAAGATTATTCCACTTATAACATATGGAGCCTGAGTAACTAAAATGAAGATTAGTTGTGATTTTGTTGGCGTTGCAAAACACAACAAAGAAGCTTTGTGTTTGTCGTCACATCACTATAAAACTAAGTGTAGTAAAGTCTCAAAATGAAGGTGTTGCCGGTGGATGAGTAGAGAAGTCAAATTTGATGATAAGATAACCGGTGCATGAAATCTTATAAAGGTGGAGGTTACCTCAAGGTACGGACCAATAATTTGACGACCCAAGAAGCATAAGATTTGAAATGGTGACTAGATAGGGATACTACATAATCAGAGTAACTTACAAGAATGAATCGGAAGTGAGGACAAGTTTTAGAGTAACGAGCTCCCTTCAGATGACGAAGTCATATCAAGGACTATGGAGGTCATTTGACCTATCATTATACAATACACAATTACTAGATGAAGAACTGTATATTTGCTTATGTATGATGACAAGGAAGACAAACTAAATGACAACATACTTGAGAACGGAGTAGATAAACGTGGACAAAGTTATCTTGTGACTTGGTTGACGAGGGCTCTATGTTAACAGTTGATAAACTGACATGTCTAATTTGAGTCGAGGTTTTCCTAAGATTGGGAATTAGTGATAATCTCGAGGGAAATCTTTTGTGAATGATTTTTCGAGGAGCTGATTGAATCATCTTGGTGAAAGAACCAGTTTTAGGGTTGACCTAAATCCAATAGAGAGGTCGATGGTGGTTATGAAAGATAGTTGAGAGCATCACAACCCGGAGCTAGATAAGTTATTGAAGGTATTTCATCAAGTGAAGGTGCCATCTTATACTAGAGCACACAAAGTGGAGGTGGAGTTAAAACTTGGACAAGTTCGTACTGCCCTTAGTTCGTTGGGCACACCCGCGAGACGGAGAATGGAGTTAGTACTGGTATGGCTAGGAAGAGTTGCACTTCCTAGTGGTTCTTTGGACATCATAAGGAGATGAAAAACTTCGAGGATATGTCTCGAGATTTATGCGTGCTGAGTTGAATTAATGCCAAGACATTACAATGACTTCCGAGATGATTCACCTAAAGCATGGGAGGTTAAAGAGCTTGTAAGGCCCGAGCAAGAAGTCTAAGCCCGAGTTTGGTGCTAGTGGGCCTAATAGAATGAGATCCACTTCTAAAGGAAGTTTCACTCAAGATAAAACAATTCTATATGATGTTAGGTGTGGTTAAACGAGGATAGCCATGGTGTCTTTTGACGCTTGATCAAGGTCATGTTAAATGAAAGGTAAAAGAACTTAGAAGAGCGGGGATTGGTCAAACTCAAGTGTTGGAGATTAAGAGAACACTGAGCTGATATGTTTACTACGTCAAGCATGAGATGAATCCAACTTATAACGGTATAGTGGTGTTATACATACACACCCGGTCATGTTTGACAAATTTGATTTGGTGATAATGGTGAAGTAAAACCCATTGAAATTGCTTGAATGTGTTAATAGGTTGAAGATCTGTTGATTTCTCGTCTAATTTTAAGTTTCGGGACGAAACTTCTTTTTAGTGGTAGTATATGTAATAGCCGGATATTTTTTTTATAAAAATTTCCACCACATATTTAGTTTGGATTAAATTGAATGAGTTAAGTTGTCGACAAGGTTATTATAATTGATTGGAGATTTTAAGGAAGAAAGATACGGAATTGATTTACGTTAATTGCGGAATCTTGAAAAGCCCGTTAAGGAGACTCTCCAACACTATTCATCGTCTTCCTCAAACCCTAGTGTTCTCAACCTCTTCGTTTTCTTCAGCCGGAATCCTCCATCCGAGCCCATCAGAATCCACCTCAACTTGCTTCCGTCACCACCACCGAGCCGTCTTCGCTCCAGCACCGACGAGTCAAAGACCCTCCAGCCCGACGCCTCTAGATTCACTCCAGCCCCGACGAGTCCAGGACGCTCCAGTCGACGGCTCCAGCTCCGCTTTAGCATATGCCGCTACCTCCGGAAGAATTCGTTCCATTACGAGCCTAGGGTGAAGATCTCGCAATAAACCCAGTCGCCACCGTCTTTCCTTCGCGCTGGCCGGAGTCGAGAACCAGCACACCACCGGAGTCGAGAAGTAGCACCGCTTGGTCGTCGTCTGCGCAGAGGGTCCCCGTTCAGATCTACACCACCACCTTGTCTCTGTCAGGAAGCGATTGTCGCCATCTCGCGCCCAGATCCGCCGCCCAAGTCCGTCGGTCACCACCTCACCGGCAACGAGCCGTCAAAACCCAGATCCACTCGCCTTGCCGTTGCACCTGGTCGGAAAGAAGGAGCCGCCGCCGTCTTCAACAGATTTAGGGGCCAGATCGTTGCCTCCCTCACATCTGCGCAAGCTCCAAGCCAGCGGGCCAAATCGACCACCGTTGGAGCCACTAGAGAAGCTCTGTCGTCGGAATCTCGTCTCGCCTTGAAACCGTTGTCGACTGCTCGTGTTCAGCCGGATGCACCAGTGCCGGAGGAGGTGAATCTACTGCCGGCAGTGGTTAAACATTTAGGGTAAATTACAGAATCTACCCTACATTCTTAATTTACGTTTAATGTCCCAATTTTTGGAATTTACAAATGTGCCCCAAACTGGTTAATTACAGAAACTGCCCAAAGGTTGTATTTTCATAAATGACCTAAACTTTTGAAAGTTCTCAAATTGTCCTAATTTGAGTTATTACATTATATGGCCCAAATTTATAATTACAAAAAAATGTCGCAAGCATTCATGTTTATAATTAATGGCCCAAGTTTTAACAAATGGAGTTAGACTTGTGTAGTTGACTTATTTATGTCATTTTTAGGTACTTGGTTGCGTGGATTTGTTTTTGGTGATTGGTTGAGTTCGTCTTTTCGAGGTAAGTCATTTTGGCTTACTTAGTTGCCGTCCTGTTTCAGATTAAAATTGTTGTTGATTGCGAGTAGAACATATTTTCGGAATTATACATATATTATTTATGTTATAAATGATTTCTTTGAATGATGTTAATTATTTTTGTAGCTTGAGTGTGTAGAGTAGGTTTTGAGTGACGATAGTGATTATGGAAGTCTATGGATTATAGAAGTGTAAATAGAAAGTGTTACAATACGGATGAAAAGTGTGAGGTGTGATTATAAGAAGTATTTATGTGTGATGATGTGTATAGTATGGATGACACATATTGAGACATATATAGGGATTGACATGAGAGGTCGACGGTTGAGAATGTCGATATATATATTGACGTGTATGTATATTTCGGTTGGGTTGATATTCATGAGTGTTATGTGATAGTTTGGAGAATATTATTCTTGTTAGTCATGAATGGGATAAAGTGTAGATGAGAGAATGTGTTGAAATGCGGCATGGTAGGATGATGATTGTGATCGGTTATGTGAACGAGTAGTGATTTTGTTAGTTGAGGGAGTTGAAGGAATGAGCATATGTATTATAGGTTCTCACTTGTTAGATAGGATTTACAACTATGTCTTTCTAGGTAAGTGTTGGTGTAAATAGTGTTTTAGTGAAGTAAGAGTTGAGTTTGGTTTTAGGATAGTGCTTAGTAAGTTGTCCTTTGAGACCTTGCATAAATAGATGGGTAAGGGGCGCGGATGTTATGAATATTAGGAATTCAAAGATTATTGGTTGAGTAGTTAGATGTGTTGTGTGAGGTGAATGCGACGGTTGACTATAAGGATGATGTGAGTATGTGTTGGAATCAGATATGTTGATGGAAGAGGTTGAGAAAAACATCTCGTAAGTTTGGGCGTGTTGCATTTGAGAATAGTTGGACCAATTGGTTTTTCAAACATCATCTATAAGTTATTACTCACATGTGTATATATCTACTATATAGTTATGAATAAAGTATTTTACAAATGGTAACCACCGGTACGGTCATAGGCACGGTGACCTCGATGAGGGAGTGATGTCCCGGGTATGACCGTGCGACGTGGTGGGAGCCCCTTCCATATATGAAACCTGCATACATGTTTTGGACGGTGCTCTAGTAGAGACCGAGCCGGGGAAAGAAGTTGAATATATAAGATGGGAGACGTGATTATAGATCTTCGTAACCATTGGTACGCCGGAGGGGCACATGTGACTTCAGAGAGTGTTGCGTTACCTTGCGTTGCCGAGAGTGTGAGTTGAGAATTGAGGGTTGAGAGATGACACATTCATTACATTGCATTGCATTACATTATCTGCGCGACATCATAATCATTATCATTTTGGGCATTGTCATGACTTTTGTGCATTAGAGTATTTATTATGAAATGTGATTTCCGCTATTTCTATATAGCTAATGTGTTTACTGGTTCAGTGGATTAGTGTATGTATTCTTGTTTATCGTTTGTTGTGCTTAGATTGTTTATTGATTTTTTTTTAGTTGTTCTGCATAGTATGCTAATGTTAGGAACTTGTGTAGTTGCTTGATGAACCATGACCTTTACTCCCCTCGTTGTTTTGGTTTAATTGTGATAGATTTATGAGTTAAACTTTAGTGTATATTTATATTAAATTGTTTTGACGTTCCTCATATGATGCATACGAGTTTGATCTGATTCTTGAGCTTCGGCTCTGACTTTGGGACGCTAGCTAATGGTTTTGTATGTTGTTAAATTTTAGGATAACTTCAAGTTTATGTATGTTTCGGAGAAACTTCTCGGAGTTGGTGATCAGCCCGACCCACGTGTGCCTTAGGATTTGGGAAGGTGGTTGTACTCTTGGTCTTGTGTTGAAGGTTGTAAGGCTGTACTGGTCTTTCTCTTTTCTTTACATGGTTTAAAAGTGCATGCTATAACTACTATTTGAAAACTTAAGGTTGGTTATGTTTTATTATTTTGTTGTGCTCTTGTTGGAAGGTCCGATAGTGAAGTTGTTGTCAGGCTAAATCTAGTGAACCCACTGTGTGGTTCATATCCTAGTGACACTCCGGGTTTTCCAATCCGGGGCGTTACACTCTCATTCCGTACAGCTACCATCGTCAAGCTTCCTCACACTCTTCCTAGGCGTTGTAGCAACCTCTGCAGCTATCGGATATCTAGGTGATCGAGAACTCTAACCTCCTTTTGCTCCTCTTTAGTTACATGGGAAGAAGTAGACTTGACCTTGTGGTTTGCCAACCACAGGACTCGAAACCAAGACCTTGTGCACTGCATTGGAAACGCCACAGAAGCTGCAGTGAGGCTCGAACACAAGATCCCTTGCAGATCCTAGAGGTTAGAATTCCAGAAAAATCTGTGTGTTGCAGTCATGTTTGAGCTACTATTTAGATATGTTAGAAACATAATCCACCGTTCAAATTTTAGCATAATATAGAGGGACATGCATAGGGTAATCTATCGGAATTTGAGACTGATCCAATGGTTAGATCTAGATCTATAGGAGCTCAAAGTAGACTAGTTGATTAGTTTTGAAATCTCTCAGTTTTTGGCTAAGTATGGGAATTCTAGATATTGGAACCAACTTTGGAGATTTATGTAGGAGATGTGGCTGAGTGAATTTGAGAGATCCATGCTCCTATGAATAGCATGCATATCATAGATGACCTAGAGATTTATTCCAGAATTTTTATATTTTTATTCGAGCCTCAAAGCTTAAGCCAAAAGTCGGACCTTACCGACTCTTATGAAAATCTAGAACTTTGATTAACTTATATAAATCTTTAGCAAACTTTTTCCTGAGAGCTAGATTGTGTAAATAGGCTCCAAAGGGGAGTTTGAAACTAGGTTATGGAACATTTTGGAGTTTTCGGAACCGGAAGTAAAATAGTCATTTTACCTTAAGAGGGCATTTTAGTAATTATTTTTGCTTGTTGAGTTTGTGCATCTTAGAAGTAATAGACTTCTTAGATTATGGGATGTATTTTGATCCACGTACCTTGTATGACAGACATTTGAGTTGCTACGGTTGCAGACCGAGTTGAGATTGTGAGAGTTGTGGTATGATTAAGGTAAGTCCTTGCGACTTACTTAGATGGTTTCTGGATATTAGTTGGGTGATAATGGTTGTGTGTGTGCAATGTGTGTTATAATTAAAATAACAACTTGTTAGGACGACCGTGGTTATTACGTTTTAAGGCCCAAGTGTATGTATAACGGGCCGTGACATCACTGTCCAACTCTGCCAGGAGACTGGGAGGTTCTCTATACCCAGACCATACATGTACAAGGTGAGATGCATCGGATCCATTCCTGATGGTTACACGGGGTGGAGGCGAGGTTTGAGAATCCCTCGTGTCACAAAATAAGTGTCATTAGTAATAGTGAATGACTTAAACGAAGATAATAAAAGGATTGTTTGAAAGCATGATGAGTGTTTACTTTTGTTACGTGTGTGTGTGTGTTATTATTATTCTTCTAATTTTTAGACAGCTAGCTAATGGTTGTTTTGTTGTGTTTTTAGATTTACCACAGGTTAGAGCAACAACTGAGTGATTTGGAAGTAGTGGTCAGCCGGGACTCCGTACTCCTTAGAGTGGGGTTGGGTGTTATCTTGTTGTTTCTTTCTTCTTATTAAAGACAAATAGACTCTTATGTTGTTTAAGTACTATAGGTTGTTAGACGTTGTTGCATTCATTCCAATAAAAATACATTTTTATGACTTTCGGTTTTTCTTATTTGTGTCTTGTTGCAAGATCCTAGTAATATTGTTGTCAAACTGAGGTCGGGACCCATTGTGAGGTCCTAACCAATAATGTCCCGAGTTTTGAGAATTCGGGGTGTTACAACATGGTATCAGAGCTCTAGGTTGGCAACAATGGCACTTAAAATCTTCTGAAAGGCCGAATAAGTAAATAAGCAGAACCCGAAAAGGGATCTGAGTTTTTTTCAAAGAGACTTTTGATTTTCAAAATGCATGCATAGTCTGGTTGGGATAGAAAGTACGGCTGACCACCACTACTACCGCGGATCTCAGTATGCTTAGTATGGACTTTAGGTTTTACTCTCTTTTGACTTACTAGCTTGATTATTAAAGATGTGTGAGATAGATAAGTATATGCCGAAGATTAGTAGAAATTATAGTTATATTATGCCGTTAACGGAGATAACAGAATGAGATCCTCACTCCGTTGACACAACTAAGTATATTGGAAGGGTTTCAACGTAAGGATAAGTATGCTCAGCTTATGAGCATTAGGGTAGACGAACGTCCGGACAACTCCGTCGAACTTATTGAGGAACGTCGAGACGGAAAAATAAAGACTAAAAGACAACACCAGCGACGATGACAAGAAGAGAATCCCGAGTCAACTCAGTAGGATCAAATGAAGAATGTACATGAGAGTAGTTCCGGAAAAGCGTTGGATGACCGGCAAGCATACAAATTGGAAGAGACAACCCATAGGTTCTTTCAAGTGTGGTGGAAAGCAACGTTACAAACAAAGAGGACGACGACAAAAACAAGCATAGGTGGAAGTCAAAGAGAGGTGGTAAGGACTCAGACAAGAGATATAAAATTCAAGCTCACTGGCGGACCAGAAGGTGAAAGTTGATGCCAGAAACATAACAAAATATGGTCACCTCGACAATCTACTTGACACCACAATCAAGATGGATAACCGAGACAGTCAAAAGCATAGAAGTCAACACAAAATACATTGTCCATCCAAATATGAAGAATTAAAGAGCTACAAATTGGAAGCTTACGCGTTTTCAACAAGTGAAAGGTAGATTTCACCAACATGGAAGCGGAGTAAATTTCTAGAAGACAAGTGAGTGACAGCAAGGGTCGCGATACAAATATCCAAATCATAGAATCCTGAAAGCAGAGTCAAAGGGATCACTATAAAGGCAGCATTATAATACCAATCAAAGAAGGAGAGTTGGTGAGAAGGATCTTGGCGTACCCGAAGGCCTACAATAACCTCCCTCTCACAAGTGGACTTAAAATTTTCAACACCAACGAATTACCCCGGGGAACCACAAGCAACTGATGGCTGAGGTAAAAGTAATCGCGAAGATGCATATACGAGCTATTTTGGGAGAACTGACGAGTCCATTGACGGTAGAGGAATGATAAATCTAAACTCGGAAAGAGCCCTTATAGTGCGAAAGAGAAGTGTAGATTATAGAAGAGTTAAAGAAGTACTAGCAGAGAAACTGGAGAAGATAGATTTTCACCAGGTTTAATAAATTTCAAAGAGATAGAAGAAAAGTAAGCCTATGATCTTGTAGAAGGTCAACTATAGACTACTTGGTAACAACTAGGACTTTACACGTGCGGGTTAACTAGTGGTGATTGGTTGCCAGATAATAAGAATAACCACAGAGTTACAAAAGAACTTTATCGACGTGTGGAGGAATCCTCAAAACGACTAATTGCGGCAACCGTGAAGTCAATCAATACGAGTGCTAGTAACACTGAATAAGTTCAAGTCAGTAACTCTTAAGAGAATTGACGGTCCGAAATGACCCCTTATATCAGTAATGGTATAAAAAGAATTATTGGGAGCAGTTGCTTGTCTACTGACTAAGGAAAATGTTACAAATCACAGTTAATACAGATGGATTCGTATAAGAAGGACCAGAGGGGTAAGTAGAAGCAGATGATTTTGACCAAATGATACGTCAGTCCGGACAGAGGGTACGTACGTAGTATGCCACATAAATGAGATTGATGGTGTACTTTCGAGAAAAAGATGGGGTCAATTTTCGAGATTTACAAAAGAAGCTCTTATGACTAAAGATGTGACACATAATAACTGGAATTATAGAGGCGGCACAAACATAGAAAATATAATTTAATGTCGCGGTGAAAAGTCTTATCGAGTTTGAGGTGATTGTAAATGGAACCTACATCTTTGTTGGAGCAGACATGAGAAAGAATTTAAAGTGAAATGGTGGTACTCCAATGAAAATTTAAGTTAACCCTGATAACCAATAATATGTAGATGGAGTAGTAGTAGTGAGATTGCATACAAAGGGGGTACTAGAAGTCC
Organism: Fagopyrum homotropicum; assembly: GCA_033239125.1. Taxonomy (NCBI): domain Eukaryota; kingdom Viridiplantae; phylum Streptophyta; class Magnoliopsida; order Caryophyllales; family Polygonaceae; genus Fagopyrum; species Fagopyrum homotropicum. Next base: position 52,759,558 of record BSWB01000005.1, read on the forward strand.
ATTCCCGACTGATCACATAAGATTTGATGAAAGTAATAAGACCAATCAAGTGGTTCGTAAGGCGAATACGAGGAAACCCAAAGAGATTTAACTATCCTATTGGTGGTAAATATTATGAGAAGGTAAAGCGGCATGAGTATAAGGAAACATAATAAATGCGATGAGAGGAATTTGATTTTTGAGAAAATCATATGCATCTGGTATTTTGTATACAAAGGGTACAAGTAGATCTTTAATAAAAAGTCATACTATCGGACCGATACCCCTATGATGGATAAAGTGTAAACCAAGCGTATAGCTTAACTAGTGAGAAGGAAATTCTTGTATCAAAAGGCAGGTCATGCTAGTTTTAAATAAAGTGTTGAGAGGAGGATGCTTTACGGAATCCTTGCAAGAGTATTACGTAACTGAGGTTCCAACACGGAAGAGGTAGTAATGATCAATTGACAGTTAGAGACCGAATCGGAGAAGCAAAATGTTATAAGATGAGCCACCTAGTAGAAGAGTTCACAAGACAAGAATGAGAGACGATAATGTGGTTTTATCATTGTCTCGGTGTAGACCTATTACCACACCTCGAGAATTGGAAGCTAAATAGGAAACTTTATGTCAAGATTGTAAATAAATCAAGGTAAGGACTTGTAGATCAACATGATGTACCCTAAGAGGGAGGTCAAAAGAATATTAGAAAGATAACCACATTGAATAGTCCTCACGAGTAGCAAGTCGAGTTCTAATGAGACATAAGGAATTCTCGGAATGTCTAAAGACGCACGTTTTAATTCTTCAAGGAGACGTGACCGATGAGTTATTTTACAAAGGAGTGATCTATACCGATTGTGAAACTCCATGGGTCGAGGACCATAGTTTCGACATATATGGACGGTTATCCCGAGGTTTTAGACAACCAATACTCACGGCTAGAGTACAGGCTTTCTCTTTACTCTAGTAAATCATCTTTAAACTAACGGGTGGTTTGAGAGGATTTTGCTGTTATTAAAAGGTTACAAGGAGAGACGTAAATCATCCGTATGCACGGAGGACACCATTAGGATTAATGGGGGCAACATATTGATCAGAGTAGCGCAGTGGAAGCGTGGTGAACCCATAACCCACAAAACATGAAACTCACTTTTAGGGTAACTAGGACCCCAAGTTAAGAAACTATAGATCGATATAAAAAAATCTCCACATGGAGTGTGATTGTAGGTTACCGGAAGATGAAGGTTTGACCAAGGATAAGTGATATTTCATTAATAGAGAGACGGTCCGACTGAATTATATAAGGAAACAAGACCAAGTGAATGGTCTTACAAAGAGCATTAAGCCCTTAGTAAAGTGCTAGGATATGTCTAAGATCATGGTTTCAGGATTTATAGTGGGGACCCCTGAAAGGTCAAAAGCAAGTGAGCTCAACGGAAAGATTAAAGTTTTACAAGTTATTCCGGTATAATCACCAAGAGAGTTGAAAGTGAGTTTAGAAAGGCAATCATGGACATCTTAAAGCGGATTGAGGAGTCACTTATCGATTTGCACTTCCTAACCATATTGGAGGGTTTTCACCCAGGATTCTACATGGTTTAGTTGAGAGAGTACACACCGGACTCGAGACACGTCATCGGTTGTGAGGACCTGATGGTCGAGCCAGATCATCATTTTGTAGAGTTCCCAGTAGCCACCCTAGAGTGCATTGCTAGGCGCCTACGGTTTAAGGATAAATCTAGACGGAGGATCCAATGATCTAGATGAGGAGCCGATGAGGCTACATGGAAGACGGAGGAGAGCTTTTGGCGTAACTACCCGGGGTTCTTTGCTAGGTTTGCCACTACGTTTGTATCGACGAGCTAGTACTCGAAAATTATTTTGTGTGACCTACATGGTTATGTATTGGTTTGAGTTTTTGTGATTCCATGGGTTACTTGACTTTGATATTTAGGTGGCTCTTACATGTTAGGAAGTTAAAATTGCCACTCCGGTTCTTTTTATAGAAATTTTCTTTAGTGATTCTCCTTTCTCTAAGTTTCTGGACGAAACTTATTTTAAGGGGGCACTGATGTAGTATACGGAATTTTATATCCGTCTATTTCCGAGTCGAACCGAACTTCGACCCGATGACCCGGGTACATCCTATCTAGTGTGTTTACCTTCACAAATCCTATCATTTTATGTAAGTCTAAACTCACATAAAATGATGAAATATCACCAAACCCTAATTCTTACATCTACTAGTTCATGTCTTTTGACGAGACCATGACAAAGCCAAGACGAGACCATGACGAGACCAAGACGAAGCAATGACAACATTTGACAAGCCATGGCATGACGTTGACAAGACCATGCAACTTTCAGCCCATTTCTTTCCCTTATTTCAGCCCATCTCCTTCCTTCCTAGTGCTGAAGCCTTTTATTCCTTGCTCCACACCAGCCCAGGAAGCACCCCCAGCCCAACCCATGTATTGTTCAGCCAGAAGAAGCGTTGCTGACTCCTCCTTGCTCCCAACTGTTACGTATATCGCTCCTCATCAAAATCACCGGAATTGCTGCACAAATTACGGCATGAAATTTTAACCGCCCAACGCTCCACATCCAAGACTAGCGGATAACATCTGCACATCTCGCTCCCTCTTTTTCGATCGCCCAGCCAGGTACATCGCAACTCCCTCTTCATCCTTTCGAGCAATGCTGGCATCGATCTGTTGTGCCATAGTTGAAGCAGTCCCGGACGAAGAAAGGTTGTCCATTCATTCCGTCACTGAGCAGCCGACAATGACCCTCACCAACTGCGCAACCCCATTTCCCCTTCGTGAACCCAATCTGAAGAAGATCTTATTTCCTAGGCTGACGTTAATGCAGCAACCCTCCTTCCGCGAGTCATGTATCGTTCAGCTGTAGGAAGCAAGCCGACGCTGAGCACCTACCTTTGATGATGGCCGGCGCTCCTTCCCTGGACTCCTCCGTTGGGTAAGCAATCCCTTCTCACCTTCTGTCACTTCGACAATCAATAGATTCAGTGAAGACATGTAATCAATCTACCCTTGGAACCTTGCTTACCTTCACAACTCCCTCCAACTGCCTTCCCCTAATCTGATGTGTCGTGGGCAGCAGCAGGATCCCTCCTAGTAGACGTTGCACCAGACCTGGCCGGCTCCCTCTCTTGTGTCGACAACCCACAGCAAGCCTCAACGCTTTGGTGAGTCTCCTTCTTTCTTCACTTTCACTTCCCTTCAGTCGGACACAAAGGCACTTACGGGTGCTACTGTTATCCTCTCATTCCGTGCAGCTACCATAGTCAAGCCTCCTCACACTCTTCCTAGGCGTTGTAGCAACCTCTGCAGCTATCGGATATCTAGGTGATCGAGAACTCTAACCTCCTCTTGCTCCTCTTTAGTTACATGGGAAGAAGTAGACTTGACCTTGTGTTTTGCCAACCACAAGACTCGAAACCAAGACCTTGTGCACTGCATTGGAAACGCCACAGATGCAGCCAGTGAGGCTCGAACACAAGATCCCTTGCAGATCCTAGAGGTTAGAATTCTTGAAAAATCTGTGTGTTGCAGTCATGTTTGAGCTACTGTTTAGATATGTATAATCCACCGTTCAAATTTTAGTATAATATAGAGGGACATGCATAGGGTAATATATCAGAATTTGAGACTGATCCAATGGCTAGATCTAGATCTATAGGAGCTCAAAGTAGACTAGTTGATCAGTTTTGAAATCTCTCAGATTTTGGCTAAGTATGGGAATTCTAGATGTTGGAACCAACTTTGGAGATTTATGTAGGAGATGTGGCTGAGTGAATTTGAGAGATCCTTGCTCCTATGAATAGCATGCATATCATAGATGACGTAGAGATTTATTCCAGAATTTATATTTTTATTCGAGCCTCAAAACTTAAGCCAAAGTCGGACCTTGCCGACTCTTATGAAAATCTAGAATTTTGATTAACTTATATAAATCTTTCGCAAACTTTTTCCTGAGAGCTAGATTATGTAAATAGGCTCCAAAGGAGAGTTTGGAACTAGGTTATGGAACATTTTTGGAGTTTTCGGAACCGGGAGTAAAATAGTCATTTTACCTTAAGAGGGCATTTTAGTAATTTTTTTTTGATGAGTTTGTGCATCTTAGAAGTTATAGACTTCTTAGATTATGGGATGTATTTTGATCCACGTGCCTTGTATGACAGGCATTTGAGTTGCTACGGTTGCAGACTGAGTTGAGATTGTGGGAGTTGTGGTTTGATTCAAGTAAGTCCTTGCGACTTACTTAGATGGTTTCTGGATATTAGTTGGGTGATAATGGTTGTGTGTGTACAATGTGTGTTATAATAAAAATAACAACTTGTTAGGACGACCGTGGTTATTTTGTTTTAAGGCCCAAGTGTATGTATAACGGGCCGTGACATCATTGTCCAGCTCTGCCAAGAGACTGAGAGGTTCTCTATACCCAAACCATACAGGTACAAGGTGAGATGCATCGGATCCATTCCTGATGGTTACACGGGAGCGGAGGCGAGGTTTGGGAATCCCTCGTGTCACAAAATAAGTGTCATTAGTAATAGTGAATGACTAAACGAAGATAATAAAAGGATTTTTTGAAAGCATGATTAGTGTTTACTTTTGCTATGTGTGTGTGTGCTATTATTATTCTTCTAATGTTTAGACAGCTAGTTAATGGTTGTTTTGTTGTATTTCTATATTTACCACAGGTTAGAGCAGCAACTTAGTGATTTGGAAGTAGTGGTCAGCCGGGTCTCCGTACTCCTTAGAGTGGGGTTGTGTGTTATCTTGTTGTTTCTTTCTTCTTGTTAAAAACAGATAGACTCTTCTGTTGTTTAAGTACTACAGGATGTTAGACGTTGTTGCATTCATTCCTTTAAAAATACATTTTTATGACTTTCGGTTTTTCTTATTTGTGTCTTGTTGCAAGATCCTAGTAATATTGTTGTCAAACTGAGGTCGGGATCCATTGTGAGGTCCTAACCAGTAATGTCCCGAGTTTTGAGAATTCGGGGTGTTACAAATATGATAAAGTATCAAATAGTAATAAATATATTAAAATTCATAAAATAATAGGTAAAAATCTTATATAATTTAAGAAATATCATAGTTTATTTCAATTAAAATATATTTATCTTCGAAATTTATAATATATAATTGTTTTTATATATTTTTTCCTTTTTTAAAAATAATTTTAATATGAAAAAACGTTATTTTAGGCAAAAAAAAAAAGAAATAAGGGTACCGAACGGAAAAACCGAAACCTCAGGGGTACAAAGCGGAAACGTGAAAAACTTTGGACACCATCCGTAAAAGCCAAAAACGCAAGGGTACCAAATGGAAAGATCCTAATTTTTATCTTTTTTTAACAAGACAACTATTCCAACGGTTGAAAGACACCACAGTTGTGCAGTGCACATGGACCTTCCTTGGGGTGCATGCGAGTCATCCTAGTGCACCTCTTGAGGTATATAGATGGCTCATGCTACAAGTGAAATGAGCCTGGTTTCTTCTTGTAAAGATAATACAAGGTTGGCTAGGATGAATGGACAAGAGAGATGCATACTTGATGGTTGTTTGTTGCTTTGGTTCGAGACAAAGAAAGAGGTCTTCAAGTTGTTGTCCCTTCTTGTTGTAATCTAGGCTAGAAGAAGGAGTTTGCTCCACTACAAGATTAGAAGGAGAAGGGAGCCTTGGTCTTCTTGTTCATATCCGAACGAGGAGAAGCAAGAAGTTGCTTGCTTGGAGGAAGAAACCCGCCATTTCTCATTGTTTCGTCCAGATCCGGCGGCGAAGAAGGAATTCCCAGGTTGCTCATGCAGAATCGGCTAAATAATGAGCATTTTTGGTGCTCGTTTGCAGTGGTTTGCTTCGTCTGGAGGAGAAACGGAGGAGGAGAAGTTGATGAAACCTAATATGTTACTCAACTCGAAGCTCATATGGTGAGATGAAGGAGGAGCTCTTGTGTTTCCTGTGTTGCTTGCTTGTTTGTTATGGAGAGTCTTTAATGGACATTTCCTATGACCGTTGCATAAGGTAGAAGGAGGCTCGTGCTGTAAGTGAAGTGAGCCTGCAAGTAAAATACACATGCATGCGACTCATGAAGTGCACACGCCCAATCTAACGCGTGCGCATTGCGCAGGTATTATCGTGGTGTTGAATTTTTCCGGCTGCCATTAAAATCACTCTTTTTTATTAAAAGCAAATTGCTAAATTTTTATTAAAAAATTAAATAATAACAACAACATTATTCTTAAGAATAACAGTTAAAAAAATTAAATTTTAACATCAAGGATAAGTCCTTATTTTGACCGTTTTATCATTATTCTAAAAGTGAGCCGAGAGCAAATCTAGATCAATCATGAATAAGATGATGACAAAAATAATAAATATTGTGATGGAGGCCTCATCGAGATTGACTAATTTTCTATCCTATCCGACGTGGATCCACGCTCCATTCACTGCAAGTCTCAACTATAAATACCAAAACAAAATCTGCACTTTCAAAATCACAAAATCTTCCATAACTGCAGCTTAGAAGCGTAAAATTTTCAGGGTTTTTAATCGGGTGGTGTCGTTAGGTTAATAGAAAAAAGAGGTCGCAGAGAATGGCCATTGATCAGTATCTAGAAGACGCTCACAGCAAAACTGGGGTTGAAGATTTGGAAACTCCTTTTCTTGAACAAGGGAAGGAGGAGAATGGTGAAGGTTCAATTGGGATGGTGCTACTCACCACCGCAGTTGCTGTTTGCGGCTCTTTTGAATTTGGTTCTTGTGTAAGTCTTCTTTTACATTTTCAGAGGCGGCAAAGGCAATCATTCTGTTTAGGGTTTTTTGTTTTTTATGAAAAAATTGTTATTTACAGAAGATGAATCGATTTTGCAGGTGGGTTACTCAGCACCCACTCAAGCAGGGATCAGGAGGGATCTAAATCTTTCTCTAGCTCAGGTTTTTATTGAGATATTTTTTTACTGTCTAGAAAATATTGTTAATTCAGTTATTCTTAACAAGTCCTGCTGCTGTACTCTAAAATCTTGCAGTACTCAACGTTTGGGTCAATACTCACAATTGGTGCAATGGTTGGTGCTGTCACCAGCGGAAGAATCACTGACTTTGCTGGTAGAAAGTGGGTATGTCAAGATTTAAACACAAGTTCTTCAAAATTATATACCAAAAGTGTAATTAATTTATAAGCTTTGATTGTTTCTAACTTGTCTGGGGATTTCATTTTGTATCAGGCAATGAGGATATCATCTGTCTTCTGCATTCTTGGCTGGCTTGCTATCTTCTTCTCCACTGTAAGCTTTCACTTGAGAATTTAACTGAAAATTGTCACTTCTCAGGTTCTTGGTGGTGTTTATATTTGTTCTTTGATGCACAGGATTCTCTAACACTTGATATTGGGAGGCTGTTAACTGGATATGGGATTGGAATTATGTCATATGTCGTAAGTTTCTCATCTATTTTGTTTTTTATGGATCATTTCTAAGTTGTAAACAGAATTTCCTGTCTAAATGTGTAGGTTCCAATATTTATTGCTGAAATAGCACCTAAGAATCTTAGAGGAGGACTTACCACCTTAAATCAGGTAAGGGCTTCTTGTGAACTAAGTTGCATTAGTAATACAGATAGATGAGCTCACACTGAAATTTGACCCTCTTGCAGCTTATGATTGTAACCGGGTCATCCGTCTCGTACCTAATAGGATCGGTTGTCTCTTGGCGTACTCTTGCGCTTATAGGTATGTAAAATGCAATCCTTTCCAACAAAGATATACTTCCTTTGTTTCTTTGTTTTGACAGAATTACTTATTTGTGATTTTTAAGGCCTTGTACCTTCCATTGTCCTGCTTTGGGGTCTGTTCTTCGTACCCGAGTCTCCTAGATGGCTGGTATAATCCTGGATTTTGATAATCACTTCATATGTTCTTGCCTTCTTAGTTGACATAGAAGCTTGAGATTTTTGCTTTCTATGTCTCAAGGCAACTGTTGGCCACCAAAAGGAATTCAGGGTAGCTCTGAAGCAACTCCGCGGCAAGAATGCTTGTATTGATCAGGAAGCCTCTGAAATTGAGGTATTGGTTTTGAAAGACTTCCAGATAAGATACTGTAGCAACAAGAACAAGTAACTTAACATTGTTTTTTTTGACAGTGTTACATTATGAGCATGCAAGCTCTTCCAAAAGCGAATGTGTTGGACTTGTTTCAAAGCAGATACATTCGCGCTGTGATTGTAAGATTCCATTGCCTTAAATTACAATATGATCTAAGAAATATATATAGATATTGTCAGAGATTACAAATTTGTTTACACCAAACAGATTGGTGTTGGACTTATGGTGTTTCAACAAGTTGGAGGCATAAATGGAATCGGTTTCTATGTGAGCGATACCTTTGTAGAAGCAGGTCTTTCTTCAGGTCAACTTGGCACCATAGCTTATGCTCTTATTCAGGTTCCTGTGACATTATTAGGAGCATTTCTAATGGATAAATCTGGTAGAAGACCACTTGTTATGGTATATAACTCAAACCACTGATAGCACTATTTTCGGAAAAAACAGTTTGGTTTCCGCATTCCTTACAGCAACCGGATTCTGGGTTTTGCAGATCTCGGCTGCTGGAACATTCATAGGCTGCTTCCTTACAGCAACCGGATTCTTACTTAAGGTGAAGTTTTGATCAAAACTGGATCTCATTGAAACTGAGCTTAATCTGATGCAATTCTACTTGCAAATTTCAGAGTCAAGGGCTTCTCAGCTTGGTGCCGCTATTTGGTGTTTCTGGAGTACTGGTATGCACCTATATGCAGGATATGATCATGATGACTGAAGCTTCTTACTTACTTTGTATTGTTTTGCTACTTGTGTCAGATTTACATCTCAGCTTTCTCAATTGGAATGGGTGCTGTTCCTTGGGTCATAATGTCCGAGGTAATCTTAGCTCGAAACAAGGTTTCCGCAATTGATCATGTTTTCATCATTCTAAAACTGTTGTATGTCAGATTTTCCCAATAGATGTGAAGGGTGTGGCCGGGAGTTTGGTGGTGCTGGTTAACTGGTCAGGAGCATGGCTCGTTTCGTATACATTCAACTTCATGATGACGTGGAGCCATGCGGGTAAGACACTCGTATTGCAATTGCAATTGGTTTTAGGATGTGTTATATTGAGCCTTGTTTGTATTGGTTTCAGGTACATTCTACGTCTATGCAATGTTCTGCGCATTAACGGTGTTGTTCGTAGCTAAGATTGTGCCCGAGACTAAGGGGAAAACTCTCGAGGAAATTCAGGATTGTCTCAACTACAAGGAACAGATTTTGGCGTAATACGTTATACTCGATACGATTGCATCATTGTTCGGGTGAGGCGATGATCCAATGTGAGCACGCGGGAAAATGAGTGTGTATTTAATAGTCAAATATGGAGAGGCATTACCCATGAGAAAAGCAGGAGGAGGATGAGTGTTGTAGGCATCGATTGTAATTCATCTTATCAATTAAAATCATTTATTTTTCTGTCTAACCCGAAAACTTCAAACTCCAAAGATGAGTTCTTAACCCCAAACTGAAACTCCAAAGAACGCTATTTTTCGGATTTTAAGAAAGCACGAAAACTGAAACTCCAAACAACGTATTATTTTCTCACAATTTTACATTTTACTATTCATTATATTTTTTATTGACTAATAATATATTTTTTTTAATTAGCTAAATTTAGCTATTTTTACCATAAGCCAAAATTAAATAAAATACTACCATTTTTAAAAAAATATCTGAATACTGGATATTTTTCGAAAAAGTTAAATGTACGAGGTTTGGTTTACTAATTTAAAAAATAAACGCATTCTGATGACACGCCGTATATTTTTTAGCTTCTAAATACTTTTCAATTTTGATAATATTCTCACTATTTCTTATCCTAATATAATCGATTGAGTAGATTTTCTCTCAAACTTAACTTCTAAGTAACCGAAAATTACAACATTTTACTTTTGTAATAAACCAAACAATAATATACTTTTTTTTAACTATAATGTTAAAAAATATAATTATAATAATGTATTGAACGCCATTTAAAAAATGTGCAAACACGGAAATTACACTAGTCTATATATTATATTAAAATATAATAGCTTAAAACCATCTTATACATCAGATGACACACCATTTTCTCATGTATTTACATTTTATTATTTTTATATATTAACTATATATCTTTCATTAACCAAATATATATGTTTTTACCACCAAGATAAAATAAAATATTGTTATTCTAATTAAAAAGACAATATCTATTTAATTCATAATTGAAAGAATTTGGTCTACTAGGCTGTTTTTGGTTTTTGTTTAAGAAACTATACCCCGTATTTTTTTACCACTTTCATTCAATGGTAGGTAAAAATAATTAACCCTTCTATTTTAATAAAAAAAAACAAACCAACATGAATTTAGTTACTAAGTTACGTAAAACACTTCTTTCTTTTTTTTGTTTTCTTTTTTGTTTTCTTTTTTCTTTAACATTAATTTTCTGGTATGAAATTCGCATACCAGAAATTCTCATATTAGAGTTTCACATACCAGAATTTTACATACCAGAATTTCACATACCAGAATTTTACATACCAGAGTTTCACATACCAGAATTTCCTTATTTTTTAAAATTTTCTGTCAAAAAATTCATACCATAATTTTTGTTGTCCTTTTTTTTATTTTTTTTAATTTTCTAGTATGAATTTCTGGTATGAAACTCATACCAAAATTTTCTTGTATAAAATTTCATACCAGAAAAATTCATACCAAATTAAAATCTCATACTAGAGCATACAAATTATATTTAGAAGTATCCAGTATGGTACAAACTACATTCTTAAATCTCAAACATATTACATTCTCAATTTTCATACCAGAGCATACAAATCATATTCAGAATTTTCTTGTAGGTTATTATCTTTACTGAAATCAGTAGCCAAGTTTTAACTTGAATCAAATGCAAAGAAGTTCCTATCGCTTCTCCATACTACATTCTCAATTCTCAAACATCATTACTTTTTACAATCACATAGTGATAGAGATATCGATTATTAACCCATCAATTAGGAAAAGAATTATGGAAACATTTATCCCGACAAATTAAATCCAAGATAGATTATATTGGAGAAGCAGTAAGAATGGTTGGTTCTCTACTAAATCTACATCAGAAATGATCAAGAAGGAGTCTTGTTGGATGCCTGACTACTCATGCGACTGGATTTGGAAAATGGATACCCAACCGAAAATTAAAAATTTCATATGGAAAATCTCAAGAAACGGTATCCCTACAAAAGAAAAACTTAATGAAAGAAGAATTGCGGTTACAAAAACACTATGAATTCTGCAACCATCATCTAGAAGACCTAACACATCTTTTTTTGAGTGCCCATACAGTAAATGTGTGATTGCTAAAACTGAAAAAACTATATTAACCAATCTTAATACATTTAATACGGAAAATAAAAAAGCACACGATCTATTGTTGGAAATAAAAAATAAGATTGGGAGAAACAATTTTACACGCCTTGCAACTATTTGGTGGAGTATTTGGTATTTCAGGAATAAAATTGTTTTTAACAATGATAACATTGGTTCAGATCACAACATCTTAAACTTCATCAAAAGCCAATTTCTTAACTGGAATTCTCGCTTTACGGATGAGGATGAATACGAATTTAAACATGTTCAAAAGAACAACATTTCCATAACAAGGAAGAAAAATAACATCAAGTGGGATAAACCAAAACCTGGATTCCACAAACTCAATTTTGATGGATCAAAACTTGATTCGGGTATAACATCTATTGGCTTTGTTATACAAAATCATAACGGTAATGTTATTAGCTTGGACGCTAGGAAAAACAACTTTAACTCGGTAATCAAAGCAGAAGCATTTGCGCTTAAAATTGGTCTTAAAGAAGCAATTAGGTTAAATATTAAAAAAATTGAAATTGAGGGTGATAACTTATGTGTTATCAAGGCACTCCAAGGACTTTGGAGTTGTCCATGGGAGGTCGAGATGATCGTATCCGACTCCAGGCTGGATCTTCGCTTCTTTGAAGAAGTCCAAGTCATACATGTTTTTAGAGAAATCAACTGTGTTGCTGACCGATTGACCCATTTGGAAATTTCGACCCCCAACACATCCTTTTCCTAACCGCTTTCCGATTTCAAAAAAAATAAATAAAAAAATAACTGCACAAAGTATCAACCATCAAATTTGCCAATATGATCATTTTCTGGTGTGTGCAGCAAGATTGTGAGATCATCAAATTTTAAAACTGCAAATTACCATCCAAAAAGTTACTTTTCATTGTTACAGGTTTGATGTATAACAATATAAGGGCCTGTTTGGTATCAGCTGGACGGAGATTCATTTAGATTCTTTTTCAGTGTATTCTTTGGGATAGAAAATTTGTAAGCGTTTGGTTTCGGTTTGAGCTTTTGTATTGTATTCTTTTACGAGATTCTTTTGCTAAAAGAAACCCGAAAAAAGAAGCTTGGCCCCCAAGCTTCTTCGAGATTCTTTAGGTTAGATTGTTATTATTTCCCCTCATACCCTCATTCTCCTCTCCTTTCACAGTCTCGAGCTCTCGTTCTTCTTCCAGTCTCGTTCTTCTTCCAGTTTCCAGTCTCGTTCTTCTTCCAGTCACATCTCTCTCCTCCTTCTCTTCAGATCTTCTCCACCGGGTTCGCATTCTACTAGTACCAGTCTCAATCTCTCGTTCTTCTTCCAGTCTCGTTCTCCTCCTTCTCTTCAGATCTTCTCCATCAGTATAAGCGATCGATTGCAGGCCATGGCCTTCCGTCGACGCCATTGCTCCTTTTGTAGATAACGACCATGTCTTTTGCCTCCTCTATCGCGAAATGTGGTTCGGGCACCTTTATGCTCGCCTCCAGCCCACTCTCAAACAGAGGAGGATTGATAGTTGGGATAACTAATGTGGTTTGTTCCAGGTGGTCTTGCACGGGACTGTGGATATGCAGTTGCCTAATCAATGGTTGTGGGATATGGTTGAGAAATGGAGAGTGGCGAGAAGGGGTGCAGCAACAGCAAGGTGGCGAGAAATGGAGAGTGACGAAGACGAAGGAGAATAGACGGTGGAGTTGTCGATTAGAACTTAGGGCTGGAGAAAGACTAAAATTTGGGGTTAAATTTTGAGGGTATTTTGGTAATCTTATCTAAATGAATCTCTAACAATAATCTGATACCAAACAGAAAAATTTTACGTAAAAAACAATCTCTAACAATATCCATCTCCAACAATCCCCAAGAATCTCAAAAATCTCCATCCCGAAGAATCTAAAAAAAGAATACGCATACGATATCAAACAAGCCCTAAATATAGTTCGAAGAAACCAAACTCAGCTATCACACAGATAGTTTGCCATCAATCGTGAACTACATATTGAAATTCAACAAATCCCTGAACTACGAATCACGACATTAATAAATTCAACTCAAAATAGATCATATGAGGAAACAAACAATCTAAAAAAGCATTTTTACTTGCATTCCACATTATCCGTTGTCATCTCTAGGTTTTCTCCGTTGTAATTTTCCCATTGAATTTGAACTGCATAACGACGCTTTTTAATCTTTTGCTTATGATTTAAGCCTCTAAGCTCTTCATGGAGTTGAGCGAGTTCATCAATCAAATTTGAAGCACGATTCAAATAAGCGGCAAAAGTAGGGGAGACACTATTGTTTGCGGAGGCGAATTTAGGTAGAATCCTAGCAGCTTTGGTAAGAGAAATTGGCTTAGAAGCTACTACAACCCCCGAGATTCTTTTCATGGATCAAGATCTAGACCTAGATCTCTAACTCCGGTGGCTACAAGCTTGTGGGTGTGAAATTATCTCTAACTCCGGTGGTTGTCGATTCTGACGGCTTAACCTTAGCAGAAGCTTTAAGCTCACTGATCGTTCTCTGTACGCCTTGGCTCGTGGATGCACTAATCTTACTAAAGTCAACATCAGTGGTTGCTCGGCTTTCAGTGATGCTGCCTTTGCATGCCTAACTAGCTTTTGCACAAACTTGTGAGAAGAGAGAAGAGAGGAAATGGGATCAAGATCTGGTTTTTGAATCAGAGTGGGAAGGTTGGGAGTTTGAGGGAGAACGAGATCTGAGAGAAGAGAGAAAACGGGTATTATTAGGTTTGTACGGTAAAAATTAAGTTGGGGTATATTTACCTAAATAAAAAACCAAAAAGCCTACTTAATAAACTTAAAATCCAAAAAAGCATATTAAACAAATTAGCCCTTCATAATTTTACATTGTAAAAAATTTTTAATTTTTTAATAAATTTTTATCATGAATCCTTTCCTAGTATAGTCGAATGAGTAGATATTCTTTCACGGGTATTTAAAATATATTTTTTGTTATTTTATTTTTGTATGAGTAATTTTTTGTAGATGTATTTTTATTGTTATATTTTATTGATTTGATTATGAGTATTTTTTTTGTAACTCCATTTCAATACTGCTTCCACAACGCGTCACGTCAACAAAATCCGTACTCTCTTTTAGTATGTATAATAAATTATACTTGAACTTAACAAAAAGGCCAAGAAATATATTATTTGTATACTTTGTGAGATAACAAAATCCCTCAAAAAAATCTCACGTAAATAGATTAGGTTGATAATCCTTTAAAAAAAGAAAAAATCATCCCAAAAATAAAATTTCAGAGGAAAACATTAACACCCTGATAATTGCAGGGTAACAATCCCACCTAATAATTGTACTTGAACTTAACCAAAACGTCAAGAAATATATTGTTATTATACTCTTTAAACTCCCCATTTATAAAAGTTTTAAAACTATCAATGTTAGTAGCTAATCGATGTGAGATAACAAAATCTCTAAAAAAATTTAACGTAAATTGATCAGTCTAATAACAAAAGATTTTCTAGCTTAAAAAATAATTTAAAAATAAAGATTTATTTTTCAAAAAATAGATTGATTGGAACAAACAAATAAGTTACGTGAAATTTTTTCAATAATAGATTGTTAGTGTAATAAATAAAGATTCTCTTACTTAAAAAAATTAGTTTACAAAATAAAGATTTATTGGCCAAAAAATTGTTGGAGCTTCATTTCAATACTACTTCCACGTCAGCAAAAGCCCTGCTCTTTTTTATTATTTATAAATCCCTTGAAAAATTTAACGTAAATAGATTAGGCTGATAATTCTTTAAAAAAAAGAAAAAATCGTCCCGAAAAATAAAAGTTCAGCGAAAAACATTAAGATCCTCATAATTGTAGGTTAACACTCTCACGTAATAATTGTAGTTGAACTTAATTTAAATGTCAAAATATGTATTGTTTGTATACTCTTTAGCCTCCCTACTTATACAAGTTTTAAAACTATCAATCTTATTAGCTAATCGATGTGGGATAACTAAATCTCTCAAAAAATTTAAGGTAAATAGATCAGACGGATAACAAAAGATTTTCTAGCTTAAAAAATAATTTAAAAATAAAAATTTATTGTCCCAAAAAATATATTGGTTGAAAAAAAAAAGTTACGTGAAAATTTTCAATAACATATTGTTAGTATAATAAATAAAGATTCTCTAGCTTAAAAAAATTAGTTTACAAAAATAAAAATTTATTGGCAAAAAAATGTGGGAGCTTCATTTCAATACTGTTCCCACGTCGCGCCACGTCAACAAAATCCGTGCTCTATTCTAATATGTATAATAGATTAGTGAAATTACAATGCCTTTACAATACATAAAAAAAAAATATACTTTTTAATTATAATTATTAATAAACAATATTCGTTCATGTAAAGTACGAGTAATTTTACGCGAGTTTTTTACGGGTGTGACAATATTAAATGACAATAATATTATAAATTACGGTTTCAAATTTCTATATTTTGAGCCTGTTATTTTTACTTATAAATAGGAAATAAATAGCTGTAACATGATTATTGCAACAACATATCCACATCAATTGTTGTCAACATTAGGTCGATTCTGATTTGGTACCGTTGATGTTACACTCATATTGGGACTTGGAAGGTATGGTGTCACAAATGAAAATCCTTTTGGTTTCGGGCAAAATGGAAAATTTCCCATTCAAACTATTTTCTACTTTTTTTGGTTTGTTATTAAGACATTAAGGGAAAGGGACCCTTGCCAAGTTGCCATCAAGGGAATCTAATATCTTTTTTAATATCAATGATTTTAATTAGTTTTGAATTTGGAGGGGATATTCATCATTGTTAGATCACAAACTTGGAGTTACACATTTTTCATAGCTTTGAGATTGTTCTCAAATTCAACTTTCTTGATCTTGAACCAACAAATCGCATAACGTTTTTTTTACCATTGTTCAGTGTACAATAGCTCATGCGTTCGAGAAGACGAAGTACCTAAACTCCCACAAAAATCAATATTTGTAGATTGGTAGATTTGACAAATAGTGATATTGTTAAACAATTGATCATATACTTGAACAATTTTCAAATTTAGCTGAATAACTTTCGAATATAGTTGACCAAATTTTGAATATAGTTGAAGAAATGAACATATAATTAACACTTGAAAATTGGTCATATAATTGAACAATTTCGGATATTGTTGAACAATTGAGATATGTGAACAAGTTCAAATATAGTTGAACAAATACATGTTATAATTGCATAATTGTTACTTTCTATCATAAGAAAACATTCCACTATATGACCCATTCTCACTTGAACGAAGTCCAGAACACTAGTAGGTCTTACTTGCTCTGTGGGAGGGTAGGAGTTCCTCCTACTAGAAACCCGAAAAAGAGCTCCAAACTCATCAACCTGTAATCTCGTGATGCTGGCCCAGAAGTTGATACGTCAGTCTCCTAGTTCCGATATTGTCAATCATCTTTATATCGATGTATCGTGGGAGAGGCTTGAACAAAAGCCAAACCCTCTTATACTTAGGTTGAATGATGCATACCTCTTGGGCGCCGATAGGGGATCCGTACAGAACAAATTTCAATAATCAATATTTGCGTATAGCCATTAACACATTATAAACCAAAGGATTTATGACAAAGTATGTAGAAAATTCTAATGTTTGCAAAAATTTTCCTATAAAACCAATATCGACAAAAGTTGATCAAAACCACAATATCATCAACCAATCATCATGCATAGGAATATTCGAGCATAATTCAACAAAATAACCCCGGAAACACAAAAATTATCAATTCCGATTATAAAAAGGCATTCATAGGGCTAAAACGTTAAAAAAAAGCTTAAATATCAATAATAATGCAAAATAACGATCAAATATCAATGGAATCGATCATACAACATCATTCAACGTCATATATACAAAGAATAATCACATTTAAGTACAATCCTAGCAAAACAAACCAATTTTAGGTCAAGAGCACTCATAGGATGGAAAATCACTCAAAACCGACAAAATAACAACAAAATCCTTAAATATACATAGGATAAGGTTCAATTTCATACATGAAATGTGAAAATCGGTTGAAACATGTGGGATTTAGAGGAAGGTATCACTAGAGGTTTGTTCGCACTATTATCGGGTTGGGAGGAGAAATGAAAAGGTGTGAGAGAGAGAGAGAAATCAACTTTAATACAAAAATCGAATGAGAGACGACCAATCCACGGGTTGGCCTCCCATACGTGCCCGTATCCCGGTCATCTACTTCCCGTTTAGATTTTGAGCTCCTTGCGGCTTTTTTAAATTTTGGAATGAATTCTTGATTTAAACCTAAATGGGCATGATACAGTTTACACCCACGTCTGGCATCCCGTCTCAGGCCGTTTGGCTCCTATCTCCAATATTTGATTGATTGCGGCGTTTTTTTTTAATTCGGGAATTGATTCCTGAAATAATTGTCCACATGAGAAGGACAGTGAACATGTGTGGCCTCCCATCTCTGACCGTCTTCTCCCCATCTGGGTATCGCGTGAAAGTTGTTTTGAGCTACAAAATTTTGTTCCTCAATTCTTTTTGGTGGGTGACTTCAAAGGTACTTATCTGGCATTTTCACATATAGTTTTCAAAGTTAGTATCTAATCTACGACAAAGAGAAAAAGAAAAAGAAATAATAAAAGAAAAAAGAAAAGGAAAAAAAGAAATATCAGGTTGCCTTCCACAAAGCGCTCATTTAAGGTCAATAGCGTGACAAGAGTGGATTTATGGTACAAGATCGGTTAATGACTAAAAAACTGTCACTCCCTGAGGATCTCCAGCAATATGGGGCTTCAGATACTTCCCATTGACTTTAATTATTCCAAGCTTCCCACTTCACACCTCGATAGTACCAAAAGGATTGACTTGATGAACTCAAAAAGTACCGCTCCATCGGAATTTCAACTTTTCCGGAAATAATTTCAACCTTGAGTTGAATAGAAAGACTAGATCTCCTTCCTTGAACTCCTTTAATACTATCTGAGCGTCATGCCATTCTTCGTCTGTTCTTTATTGATCTTTGCGTTTACATACATATCTAACCTCATATTTTCTAATACTTGCATTTGAAAACGACGACATTTTCCAACATCTTTGTGGTTAAAGTTAAGATACTTGAGGTCCTAGATGACCTTATGCTCGAGCTTGACCAAAAGATGGCATGATTTCCTGTAAACTAAGAGGAAATGTGAAGGGCCAATGGGAGTCTTGAATGTGTGATATATATGCCCAAAGGGCATCATGAACCTCCGAGCTTCAATCTTTGTGTGATTTGAGAGTCTGAGACACCATCTTCTCTATAATTCTCTTTATCTCCCTATTAGAAAGCTGAACCCTCTACTTGTTTGGGATGGTAACGGGTTGTGATCTTGTGTTGCACCCCATACCATGGCATGTCGAGATTCGAGGTAAAACTCGGAAGCATGACTCAACGTGAAAACATGCGATCATCAAGGAATGCGTCATTGATTGGGATGTCAACCGAATCTTCGTAAGTTAATGGTGGTAGGCGAGATAGGTGATCGGCAACATGCTTCTCAGTTCCTTTCTTGTCCTGCACCTCAATCTCGTACTCTTGGAGTGGAAGAGCCCATCTTATCAATCTCGGATTTGCATCCTTCTTGGTGAGTTGGTACCTAATAGTAGCATGATTAGTATAGGCGATAACCTTAGAGCCAACTAAATAGAACCTGAATTTGTCACATGCAAAGACGATAGCTAGAAGCTCTTTTTCGGTGATAAAGTATTTCATTTGTGTAGGATCCAACGTTTTGCTGCATTGTAGATGACATGAAGATTCTTATCCTTGTCATAAGATAGTTCCCATAGCGGTAAGGGTGAATATTTCAACTTGATGAAAGCATCATGACATTTATGCGTGAACTCAAAAGCAATATCCTTAAGAAGTAAATTAATCAGTGACTTAATAATCTAAGAAAAATCTCTAATGAAGAGCCTATAGAAGCCACTATAATTGTCAAGCCAACAAAAATGAAATACATTAATAAGGACACATGCAATAGTTAGGAATGGTCTACCATGAATAATATGAACCGGATATCCAACAACAATATCAATAACAAGAAAGTCAATAGGCCCATCAAAATTGTTAAGTTTCACTTGATCATCATTCCCGCAGGTCTAATTATGGTCCTATTTACCATGAAAAGAGTGAAGTTCACCGGCTGAATTTCTTCAATATTCATTTCCTTGCACAAACTCAAAGGAATTAGACTCATACTCACACATAGTTGACCATAAGCAATTATAAATTGAGCAACAATATGAAGAGAAATACAAAAACTCCCTGGATCCTCCCGCTTAGCGAGCATTTTAGTCATTAGAAATGAACTACGTTCCTTGGTCATAGGTATTGCTCCTTGACAATTCAAAAATCTCTTGCTGGATAGGATATCTTTCATGAACTTTGCGTATATCGATATCTGCTTCAAAGCGTTGGTGAATGAAATGTTCACATAGAGCTTCTTCATCAACTCAAGAAATTTTCCAAACTGTTGATCTAACATAGCCGTGTTCTTCTTTTTGGAAAAGGAAGAGGTGGTTTGTAAGATGGAGGAGGAACGTAAGGTGCTTCTTTCTCAAATTTCTTTGCCTTATTTATCAACTCCTCTTTTTTCTTCTGTTCCTCTACCACCTTTTAAACAACAGGTGGTCATCAATAACAACTATTGACTCGTCTACTTCCTTAGTGATCTTTTTATTACTCCTTAAGATGATGACCCCAACTCTTCTTTGATAAATCTGAGTAGCGGACGACACCGCTTGCTCTTTGAACTCCTGAAGGATCTCCAGCTTCAGTTTAGACTCCTTCATATCTTCCAAGGTAGATGTTAATATTTCGGTACACATTATCAACTTTTCCATTATAAGTCCCGTATGAGTATTTGCTGATAGAGGAGGTTCTTCTGTAGGGAAGGCTTCTATGCGTAATGGATCATCTCGTCGATCTTTAAACTCATAAGTTCGGAAAGGGACAAAATTTTCATTAGCATAGGAGAAATTTAAATGCTTCCTCCATCCAAAATTGTATGTTGAAGAGTAGATATCATTTTTAGGCTTGTTAAATTGATTATGATACCATGTGTAGCTGACTTGTTCTACTTCTTCATATCCTGCAGTACGATTGTTAATGGATGGACATTGTAGATCTTCATGTCATGTACCTTACAAAGTTGACATTTAACAATTAGTTCAAAATTTTCATTCACAAAGTTCGTAGACCTACCTCTTTCATCTCCCCAACTTTTCACATTCTAAGTACTTCTTCTTCCATTCCTTCTCTTGGAATATTTTTATATGTGTTCAACAACGTCGACAAGGTAATTCCGAACATCATCTTCATGTATTCTTGTGAATCTATGTGTGTTAGTGGTACCAACTATGTTCGTGTTAGTATCATATAGAGTCTAAACCACTATAAAAGAAATCAAGTAAAACACTTTTGTCAAAATAAGTATAATGTAAATCCATGAATCTTTCCCATGAAAAATGAATGTTCTCACCTTCCTCCATATCAAATGAGAGATATGTTCTCTATGATTAACAATCTTACTAAGATGGAAATATGTACTTAAGAAGTCAATAGCAAATTGGTTGTAAGTAGTCTACAAACATGCTGTATTTCTCTCTAACCATTAAGAAGCTCTACCTTTTAGGAAAAATACGAACGCTCACATATTCAAGGCATCTACAAAAACATTTTGGAATGTTAGTGTATTCATGAGGTTTTGGAAGTTCCTCAAATGTTGATGTGTGCTCTCATCTGGTCCACCACCAAATTTATCTTGTCGAGGCATATTTTTTTGTACCAGGACTTATTATAAAAACTCATTGGCTTCAATAGTTGGAAGCACCCAAGCATGGTGAGGAATATTCTGTTTAGGATCCATCCTTGCTTCCAAAGTACGCGGTCGATCAACACCGTCTATCTTTTATCTTTCATGATCTCAACATGTGAGGCAAAGACAAAAATGAACCGGTAGATCAAAGTAACAAGAAAGCTTAGAATAAATGGCTATCAGAAGCAACCGATACTATATGTAGTCCCCCATCAATGGCGCCAAAAAACTTGATAGGCAAAAACCCTACTCGAAAGTCTAACGAGATCAAATATAGTATATCGAGTGTCGAATTTATGAGGATTATGTCTGAATTTGATGTACAATAGACAATTATGTTAAGCCAAAGAAGGAAAAGAGAGAGTAGGGAGGAAATATACATTTTTGAATAATATTTGGATGAAAATATATAAAATGATAAGTGAACAAAAGATATAAAGAGAACAAGATGAGAAAACGATCTAAGGAAACAATAGCACCACCATAATAAATCAATGTATAACCAGGTATATGAATATCATGAATTTCAATCAACAATTGTGTTGGTAAGTATCAAAAAGTAGCCTTTAGCATAAACAAAAAAAACTATGTTTAACTTAGTCTTAAGACACTCTCACATTTGCAACGAACATAAGAGAAATCCATGAAGAATTTTTTTTTAAAAAAAAAGTAGAAATCCAAAACAAGCCACACTCTTACAAAAAGTTAGAAAGGTATAAAAACAAGAAAATCAATGATATTTAGAAATCCTCAAGGATAAAGGTTGACGTCTTTTCCCAAAACCAAGTTCAATCCCAAACAATCCAATATAATCAGCAATCCTTTGCAAAAAAATAATATATATTTCAATTCCTAAAATAAACACAACTTCTTACGAGGTAAATAAAGTGGTAAAAATAATCACTCTAGAATAAATTTTTTTTATTGTTGGTATTAAGCCTTCTTTATGCATGCATAAGATTCTTATGGAAGATAATCATAAACCTTCACGTGAACCTCAACGATGATTAAATCTGATCATGAAAGAGGTTGTGAAGAAGGAAATTCTTAAGCTACTTGATGTAGGAATTATCTTTCTGATTTTTGATAGCAAGTGGGTGAGTCCCATTCATGTGGTTCCCAAGAAGGGAGGAATGACCATTGTAACCAACGAAAATAACGAGTTGATTCCTACGAGAACATTTATGGAATGGAGGATGTGCACTGATTACAGAAAACTGAACGTTGCGACGAGGAAGGATCATTTCCCTCTTCCTTTCATCGATCAAATGTTTGAGAGATTAGCACAACACTCACACTTTTGCTACTTGGATGGGTATAGTGGATTCTTCCAAATCCCTATCCATCTTGATGATCAAGAGAAGACTACTTTTACGTGCTCTTGGGGTACGTATGCTTATAGGAGGATGCCTTTCGGACTTTGCATGCAACGCACCGGATACTTCCCAAAGGTGCATGATGACCATATTCTCTGAATACATTGAGAACATTATGAGGTTTTTATGGATGATTTTTTTGTGTATGGTTTTTTTTTTGATGATTGCTTAGCTAACCTTTTTCTACTTTTAAAAAGAAGTGAAGACACTAACCTTGTCTTAAATTGGGAAAAGTGTCACTTTATGGTTAACGAAGGCATTGTTTAAGGTCATTTGATTTCCAACCGTGGAATTGAAGTGGATAGAGCGAATATCAAAACTATTAAGAAGTTACATCCACCATCTTCGGTAAAGGGGGTAAGAAGCTTTCTAGGACATTTAGGTTTCTATAGGAGATTTATTAAGGTCTTTTCTAAGATTGCTAAGCCATTGACTAACCTACTAATGAAAGATGTGGTTTTTGAGTTTTCGAAGGATTGTCTAGATGCATTTTACAAGATTAAGGAAGCTTTGATAACAACTCCTATCATTCAGCCTCCGGATTGAAATCTCCCTTTTGAGATCATTTGCGATGCAAGAGATGTGGCCATATGAGCTGTACTTGGACAAAACAAGGATGGACACACTCATGCCATCTATTATGCTGGCAAGACGCTAGATGAAGCTCAAGTGAATTACGCTACAACGGAAAAGGAGTTATTAGTGGTGGTCTACACTTTTGAGAAGTTCCGTTCCTACCTTGTGGGAGCAAAAGTCAGCAATCTGGTATTTTCTCACCAAGAAAGATGCAAAGCTGCGACTCATCAGAAAGATCTTCCTTCTACAAGTGTTCGACTTAGAGATCCGGGATAAGAAAGGACCCGAGAACTCGGTGGGGGACCATCTTAGCCGACTACCTCCTATTGCAAGCGAGAAAGATGATATGCCTATAAAGGACTCTTTTCTGGGCGAGCAGCTGCACGAGATCGAGGATTGCCTTCACCAAATCTCAAAAGGTAATAAACCATGGTTTGCTGATATTGTTAATTATTTGGTTTTTCAGGAAATACCTCCAAGACTGTCATACACACAAAAGAAGAAGTTCTTTAAGGATGTGCGACATTAATATTGGAATGAACCTCTTCTCTTCAAAAGAGGTCCGGATGGGATGATAAGAAGATGCATCCAGGAAGATGAAGTTGAAAGCGTTATAAGACATTGTCATTCATTGTCTTGTGGTGGACATGCTAGTTCCCACAAGAAACGTGCTAAGGTACTTCAATGCGGTTTCTTTTGGCCAAACCTATTTAGAGATGTGCAAAAGTTTGTTGTTTCTTGTGATTCTTGTCAAAGAACATGAAATATATCTAGGAGGAACGAGATGCTTCTCAACAACATCCAAGAAGTAGAAATTATTGATGTATGGGGAGTGGATTTTATGGGACCATTCCCATCATGTTGTGGGAACATGTACATTCTGTTGGCGGTAGATTACATTTCTTGATGGGTGGAAACCATTGCTTCTCCTACTAATGATGGCACGGTGGTAGTGGAATTCTTCAACAAAACGATTTTCCCAAGATTTGGGACGCCCCAATGCATCATTAGTGATGGAGGAACACACTTTACCGCCCGGAAGTTTGAAGCACTTCTATCGAAGTATGGGGTAACTCACAAGATATCCACTCCTTACCATCTTCAAAGAAGCGGCCAAGTGAAAATATCCAATTGAGAGATCAAAGGCATTCTAGAGAAAACTATCTCTAAAACCAGGAAGGATTGGTCAATAAAGCTGGATGACGCAATATGGGCATACATAACAACTTTCAAGACTCCCATAGGCACCACACCTTATAATCTTGTCTATGGGAAGCCTTTTCATCTTCCGGTGGAATTAGAGCATAGAGCATATTGGGTAATCAAATGGATCAACTTCGACATGAAGGAAGCTGGAGAGAAGCGCCTCTTCGACATAAATGAGGCAGAGGAGATCCATTTGAATGCTTATAAGAATGCACGAATTTACAAGGAAAGGACCACAAGGTGGCATTACAAGCACATCATACCCAAGGAGTTGAAAGAAGGAGATCTTGTCCTTCTCTTCGACTCTAGTCTTTGACTCTTTCTAGGTAAGCTTAAATCTCGATGGACATGACCTTATATTATTGTAAAACATGTCATCCCCATGGTGCAGTTGAAGTATGGGGTGAGCATTGCGGAAACTTTAAAGTCAATGACCATAGATTGAAGAAGTATACAACGGAAGTTCCGGTTGAGAGCATTGCTTCTTTTCATCTTACATGATCATCAAGGAGATAGGTCTAGCTAGCGACCTTAAACCAAGTGCTTCTTAGGAGGCAACCCAAGGTATTTCTATGTCTTTTCCCTTTTTCTTTGATAGATTAGTTAGATTTTGCTTTTTTGTTGGTATGTTTTGGTTTTCTTTTGTCTTTGGATGACAAATACTATGTATTTCTCAAGAAGAATGAGTCATGAACCAAGTTGAGATGTTTTAAGATCGAGACTCTGATGGAAAAAGGAGGCAACACAAGCAGCTTTGACTCAAAACTCGTCCAACACAGGAATCTCGGCCGATATTCTTTTGAAATCAGGTTTCAGACAAATTTTCTCGGACCGATGATTATATAGGGTGAAATCTCGGCTGAGATTTTTCAAAATTCACAGAGGATATATAACAGACACTTCAACTTTTCACCAACACAAAACCCTTCTCTCTCACGCACGAAACCACGACCGACATCTCAAAAATTCGCAAATTCTCGTTTCCCAACCGTTTCACTCTATTCTTCTTCCTAAACTCAAGATCTCTGAACCACATTGAAGATTCAACACTTCAACAACACCACAACTCCACCAATTGAGCCTGATTTGGATTCTTGCATCCAAACCCTAGGTTTTTCCTCTCTTCTTCAAATTGAATGATTCTGAGTCGTTTGGTTAATGGAAGGTGCTCAATCAGGTTCGACTTAAGCAAAGGAAGCAAGAGGAGGTAGTGATTCGGAAAAATCTTTACAAGTTTTCCAAGTTCGATTGAAATAAAAAAATCTCGGGTAAACCCAGAAATCTCAACTGAGGTTTAGCCAAGATCCACCCTAGATTTCCTCTGGAATGGAATGAACACGAAGATCATCCCGAGAAATTGTTCCTAGGAGGGGTTCTTCCTCTTTCCAGTAGGCTCCACCGCCTCCTACACTCCCACTCCTCCAAGAACGACACAAAGTGAGGTACGAACGAATTCTAAAGCGTAATATTGTTGTACCTCTATATTTAGTTTTGGATGAACTAGAATGTATGTTTGTGAGGGCTGATTTAGATTGGATGATAGAGAGAGATGGTATTGCTGCGTTTGTGGGCCTTAGTGAGAATGTCTATGAAGAGATAACCCTTGAATTCCTTTGTTCATTCAAGCACGATCCTAGGGATATAAAGGTTATATTCCGGTTAATGAACAAAATTTTTGACATGTCTATTGGCTTGTTCGCTTCCGGAGTCTTTGAATGGGATGTTCCCTAGGAACGTTAATGCTAGAGCTTTTAGGGAGAGTAGTGCCCTATTTGAGGGTGGACTAGACCGTTGGGCTCCTTGGGATTCAAAGGAGAAAAATATATACAATTTGTCCTTCAAGCTAGCCCATAAGATCCTTTTTGAGACCAAGTTTCCTAGAACCGAGAGCCCACAAAAGATGAAAGTTGATGAGTTATATATTTTGTGGTAGACATGGGTCTAAAACCTAAACCACCGATTTAGGTTTCGGAACCTACGACTAAACCGACCATAGCTCAAACCGGCGGTTTGGTCAATGGTTTTTTTTTTTTTAAAAAGGTATATAAAAACCGGCTGGTAACCGCCGGTTTGAGCTAAAAAAATTTAAAAAATATATAAAATAGGTCCAATCCGGCGGTTCAGCCAAACCTAAACCTAAATCGGCAACCCACTTGTTGGCCGAACCGGCAAGCCTAAGCTTCCGGTTTGGGAACCTCCGGTTCAATTTTGTGGTGCATGGTCACCGATGTTACTCCTGATTGTTGATAGCATGAAATATGACTATATTTTAGGCACTTGTTTTGATTAATTTTCCCTTTTGGATGTGTACATGGATATGAGTTTGGAGCATTTATGAGCATATTCACCTATTTTGTCGATATATAGATCTACACAAGCTTTGTTATGTTTATAGGTGAATAAGGGTTTGAATTGGAGCATATATGAGAGGGAAAGGAGTATTTGATCATGCTAGATGTCAAGGAGATGCTTTGGAAAAGTTAAGGAAGGAGCATGATTGGAGAACATTACGAAACAAAGACTTTCTCAAAGGCTTTTGAGTTCCACGACCTAAACCACGACCTTGGTTATGCATTGAGTTCGTAGAAGGTGATTTTGGAGAGCAACAGAAAATTCCACGCTCTAAACCACGACCGTGGTTTATTGCACTAGACCGTGATTTCCATGACATTATGAAGTGTCATATTTTCCACGTCAGCGACGGTTATTGGGCTTTCTCATAACCCTATTTTTCCCTATAAGAAGGATGAAGGAGGTAGAAAACGGCATCTTTGCTTACATTTCGCATACGCTTGTATAGGGTTTTGCATTGACGGCTGTTTGCATCCGAATAGAGAGATTTTGGATCATTGCTTAGGGAAGATTCCGAGAAGGACGCGATTTGAAGATTGTGTACTTCGAAATTATCTTAGGGTTTACATTTGGAGACGGATTGACATCCCGTTCTTCATTGTTTCTTAAGATTGTTGTGAGGATTTCTATTCCCTATTCCGCATTCATTAAACACATACTTTGGTTGTTTTGATTTGAGATTGATTTCGATTGTTATTGAATTTTTGAGGGTTTTACCTTTTTCTCTTTTATATTTGATATATGATTTAATGATGATGGTTATTGGCTAAAACCCTTTAGCAATTCTAAGGTGAAGGGTTGATAGTTGTTGCTTAGATGATGATAGATTGATTGTAAACCGATGGGACCCTGTGAGTGTGAGAAACCTCGTTGACAGCCTTTTCCACGATATGTTCTTGAAAACCACGGTCGTGGTTCTTCAAGATCTAGCCGTGATTTCCTCTATTGTACGACCTTTGCTTTTGCTTTAATCCAAAGTTAAAGATTTGCTTTAACCTAACCTTAGCTTGCCTTTTCTAGGTAGTAGTGAGGCTCAACATCCTTTATTTCTGTTTCGAGTGTCACAACCTTAACCGTTATGGCTTATGTTTGATTTCCTTGGGTTTGGGCATGGGTATTTGAGAGTAATTCTTATCCTTTGATCCTTTCTATATTACAGCCTCAACAACCTTTATAGAGAGTGTCATGGGGTGAGATATATAAGATTTTGGAACTTTGCCGTACATGACCTTGCATTAGATATACCTTTGAAATCCCGACTCTGTCCTTAAATCTATAGAATATCTTGAATCGATTGCCACAATTGGATACTTGGATCTTTAGGATTGTTGTTTTCCCAATATTTGCAAAGCTTCTATACTTTACTTGCTCGATAATTTGTGAACTGAATTTGATCCCCCAAATCCCTGAGTTTGGTACTCTAGAATTCTTGCTTTACTACGTCGATCCGTACATTGCGGGTTCGCTTGCTTTGATTTCATTTTTATGAATTTAAAACTTATTTGGAAGCACACTTTGAGGCGAACAAGTTTTTGGCGCTGTTGCCGGAGATTTGGTTTAGACCAAATTTGGCTCTCGGTTGTCGAGCTTTGGAGCTTTTGCTCTTGTGATTTGATTAGTCTTTTTGAGTGATTTTTGCAGGAATTCTTTTAGGTATATGCGAAAGACTAGATCTACTAAAGATCTAGTTCCTTTTGATCCCGAATTGGAGAAAACTTTGAGAAGAAAGTTGAAAGAGAAAAAGATGGTTGAAAATAATGAGAGAAATATCCAAGAGGAGTGGATGAAGCTCGAACAACTCCTATTTAGTGAGAAGGCTCGCTAGGAAAAGAAGGAACGAAATCATTTTCAAATAGACGAGCTTCGAGCAATGATTCTAGACATGAAACTAGAGAGGAATGATGCTAAGAAAAAGAAGAAAAAAGCTAAGGAATCCATTGCTGAAACATCCGATGATGATGACATGCCGGATCTAGAGGATATTGCACCAATAATCCATCCAGTTCGTGACAATCCTTGACCACATGTTGATCCTCGCGTTCCCGTTGGAGATGTGAGAGTCGCTGATGGAGGGGATGAACCACGAACCCTTGGACAAAGGATGGATCCAATTCAGTAACCACGCCGTTTAGGTGTGAATTTCGGAGGTGAAGACGTCAAGGATTTCGGGTTTAGCCCGCAAGTTATTACCATGGTTCACCAAAGTCAATTTGGTGGAACGAGTGCTGAATCTCCACACCAACACTTACAGAATTCCGTGATTCTTATGGAGACATTGAAGCCGAAGAGGGCTGTCAAGAACAACTACAAGATAAAACCGTTCTTCTTCTCTTTGAAGGACAAGGCTTTGTCTTGGTATCAAGCTCTTCCAGCTGGAAGACTTAACACATGGGAGAATTTATCTTCGGAGTTCCTCACCAAGTTCTTTCTGCCATCCAAGACGGCGGAGTTGAGAGGTAAGATTAATGCTTTTTCTATGAAACCTAACGAAAGTTTGTTTCAATCTTGGGAATCGTTTCAGGATCTTCTATTGGATTGCCCACACCATGGTATTTCAAAGTTGGAATTGTTGGAAATCTACTACAAGGGGTTGGATATAGAGACACAATTCAAGCTCCAATCTCTTTCTTGTGGTACATTCATGGACATGAGAGAAGATGACGCTTGGGACTTCATTGAGAAGCAAGCCCAAGTGATTGAGAAGTATTCCCATCGAAAGGTGGATCCTAATAATCGAAACCAAGGGGATCCGGGAGCAAAGTTGACTCAAGCTGTGCAAACTCAAATATTTTCCCTCAACAATGAGATCAAAGTGTTGAAGGAAGTCATAAAAACTAGCCTTCAAAGGACAAAGGAGCAAGAGACAACCTATCTAGGGAGAGATAACAACCAAGGCAATAGGAACAATTACCAGAACAATAACTGGAACAACAACAATAGGAACTCCAACAACAACAATTGGAGATCCGACCAACAAAACCCCGGTAATGCCTATTCACATGCTGAAAATGCTTTAACACCTCCATCTTCTTCTACTCCTTTGAAAAGTCAGGGTCAAACATCGAATGGCTTGGGCAAGCCGGAGAAGGATAAGCATGATGCCATGATGGAGACAATCTTAAGAAAGCTCCAAGGATTAGAGAATCACATCACTTCGGTTGATAAGGCACAAAAAACCTTAGAAAACCAAGTGTTCAACAAGGCCGGATAAGTTTCTAGAGACCAAGGGAAGCTTCCCGGGAAGACGGAGGACAACCCGAAAGGAAGGGTGATGGCGATTACTACTAGGAGTGGTGTAACAACCAACGATCCGCAACCCAAGTTTGTAGAAGTCCCCGCTGAGAAAGGAAAGGAGAAGAAGAAGGAAGATATCTATGTTCCTCCTCCAGCTTACAAACCTCCTCTACCGTTCCTACAATCTAGAGCAAGAGCGCGTCTAGACAAGCAATTCGGTAAGTTCATTGATCTAATGAGCAAACTACATATTAACATACCTTTTATTGATGCAATTGTAGGTATGCCCGCTTACGGGAAGTTCTTAAAAGAGATCCTCTCTAACAAGAGGAAGCTAGAAGACTTTGGAGAAGTCAAGATGAGTTCAGAATCTTCGGAGCTCATCAAAACAATGACGAAGAAGATGCCCCTAAAGCTGAGAGATCCGGGGTCATTTTTGTATTCCAATATGAGTTGGAGAAGTCACATATGATGCTCTTTGTGACTTAGGAGCAAGCGTAAGCATCATCCCGCTTGCTTTGTGTAGGAAGATCGGTTTAGGTGAACCTAAACCGGTGAACATGACGTTGTACATGGCGAATCAATCCATAACTCGACCCGTATGCATCATTGAAGACGTCCCAGTCAAGCTCGGTAAGTTCAACATTCCTATAGATTTTGTTGTGCTTGACATTCTTACAGATTGTCCGGTCCCGATCATACTAGGGAGACCATTTCTTGCAACCTCCGGTTGTATGGCGGATTGCAAGAACGCTAGACTAGCCTTCGATATAGGAGACGAGAAGGTTGAATTTGTTCTCTCAACCTTAGTGAAAGAGCCTGCACTTGGAGAGGATATGTTCAACATCTATGACGAAAAGCCGTCTAGAGAAGAAGTAAGTTCAATCTTGTTTAAATATCCATTGCAAAAGGTCATAACCATGAGCATCATGGAAAAGGGAGAAGAAGAGGATTGAAATGTTGAGATTGAAGCTTTGGAGGAGCTAAAAGAGGTACATAATGAAGAGATCAAAAAATTCTATGATGGCTCGGAGAACGGAAGAAACCACGGTCAGTCGTGCTATTCCACGGCCATGATTCTTCAAATTCAACCCGTAGAGTGTTATTTCGAGAACATCAGAGACTTCGACGCCCTAAACCACGGCCGTGGAAGTAATAGGTGCGCCGTGTTTTTGGGAAATTCTGAGAAAAATTCCGTCTTTCCTACAACCACTCTTGAGTCTTCTTCCACTACTCCCACATCCTTAGAGACTTCTAAGGAAGCATCGAGCACGCCTCAAGACACATCAAAGACATCACTAGCTTTGGAATTGAAGCCACTTCCCACACATCTTTGGTATGCTTTTCTTGGAACTAATTCTACCTTTCTCGTTATTCTTAGTCCGATTTAAAGGAAGATGAATTGAGAAACTTATGAATGTTTAGAGGAAACATAGGAAAGCTTTAGGCTATACTATAGAGGATCTTGTATAAATTAAACCATCTCTATATATGCACAAGATTCTAATGGAGGAGGATTACAAGCCTTCACGACAACCTCAAAGATGGTTAAACCCGGTCATGAAAGAGGTCGTGAAGAAGGAAATCCTTAAGTTACTTCAAGCATGTATCATCTATCCTATCTCCGATAGCAAGTGGGTGAGCCCCGTTCAAGTCGTTCCCAAGAAGGGAGGAATGACCGTTGTGACCAACAAGAACAACAAGCTCATTCCAACGAGAACCGTGACGGGTTGGAGGATGTGCATTGACTACCGCAAGCTGAACAATGCAACTAGGAAGGATCATTTCCCACTACCATTCATAGATCAAATGCTTGGAAGGTTAGCACAACACTCCTGTTTTTGTTACCTTGACGGTTATAGTGGTTTCTTTCAGATTCCGATTCACACAGACGATCAAGAGAAGACCACATTCACGTGACCATGGGGTACGTTTTCTTATAGGAGGACGCCATTTGAACTTTTCAATGCTCCAACCACCTTTCAAAGGTGTATGATTGCCATCTTCTCGGAGTATATTGATGAAATCATGGAGGTTTTTATTCACGATTTTTCAGTTTATGGTTCCTCATTTGACAATTGTCTTGCTAACCTTTCTCTTGTTTTGCAAAGATGTGAAGAAACTAACCTTGTTCTAAATTGGGAGAAGTGTCCATTCATTGTTAAGGAAGGCATTGTGCTAGGACATTTGAACTCTAATAGAGGGATCAAAGTTGACAACGCTAAGATAGAGACGATAGAGAAGCTTCCTCCTCCATCTTCGGTGAAGGGGATAAGAAGTTTCCTAGGACATGCAGGGTTTTATAGGAGATTCATCAAAGACTTTTCGAAAATTTCGAAACCGCTAACTAATCTATTGATGAAGAATGCTGTTTTTAATTTTTCGCAGGAATGTTTAAATGCCTTCTATAAGATTAGAGAAGCTCTCATCTCAGCCCCGATAATCCAACCTCCGGATTGGAACCTTCCATTCGAGGTTATGTGTGATGCATGTGACGTAGCTGTTGGAGCGGTTCTTGGACAAAAGAAGGAAGGCTGCAGACAAGCCATCTACTATGCTAGCAAGACGCTCGATGAAGCGTAGCTCAACTACGCCACAACTGAAAAAGAATTTTTAGCCGTTGTATATGCTTTTGAAAAGTTTCGTTCTTAACTTGTAGGAGCGAAGGTGATTCTATACGCGGACCATTCAGCAATACGGTATTTGCTCACCAAGAAGGATGCAAAGCCAAGGTTGATTAGATGGATTCTTCTTCTTCTTCTTCAAGAATTCGATCTAGAGACCCAAAACAAAGCACTTCTTGGGAGGCAACCCAAGGTATTGCATTATCGTTTTTGTTTTCTTTCTTTCTTTCTTAGGTTTGTTTAGATTAGATGTCGTTCTTGTTTTTTTTTCCCCTCGATACCTTCCGGTATGTTGTGTTTTTGGATGTCAGGAATAAGGATGAGAAAAGGAAGGAAGGAAAAGTCGGAAAGAATGACGAAAATTGGATTTTTGGCACAGATAAGAGAGTTCCACGGTGTCCGTACAAAACCACGGCCATGGAACACCCCGACTGACCGTGATTTTCCAGATTTTTGGCACAGATTAGAGAGTTCCACGGTGTCCGTACAAAACCACGGCCGTGGAACACCCCGACTGGCCGTGATTTTCCATGTTTTTGGCACAACTCATAGAGTTCCATGGTTGTCCATACAAAACCACGGCCGTGGAACACCCCGACTGGCCGTGGTTTTCCAAAATTTTACGGCCACTATATATTTCCCTCTCCTTCATAAAAACACACTCTTCTTCCCCAAAACCACGCCCCAAATCGCCGGAAATTGCCCCATCTCGTAATTCCTCATCCGGAGACCGATTCGAACGATTCTTCAACCAAAAGTGGAGAAAATTGAATCCTCTACAAGATCCATTCAACAAACTGAGCAAACAATCAACATTTGGGAAGGATTTTTGATTTTTTCAAATCCAAACCCTAGGTTTTCTCTCTTTCTCTTCTTGGTCGATTTGGTTCATTTTTCTTGCAAATTTCTAGGAGAACTGGACGAAATTGGAATTAGAAGTAGTTTAGGAATGTGATTGCTGAGTTTGTTGTGAATTTGCTGAGTTTTTGAGAAATTTCGAGAATTCTACGGGTCCGTACAATTCCACGGCTGTGGTTTTGCCTAGAACAGACCGTGGTTTTTTCTGTTGAGTGAAAATGTTAAGGAGGAAGTCTAATAGAAACAAGAAGCAAAAGGGTGATGGTTCTTCCTCTTCTTCCCAACCCCCTCCTAGTGAACCACCATCACCACCATCCCCTAGAATCCCTACAATCCATGAGGATTATGAAAGGGCCATGAATAAGATTACTAAGAGAGCTGTGATAGGACCTAGATACATTGTTTTAGAGGAGCTTGAAGAGCCGAATGTTGTTAATGACTAGACTTGGCTATTACATAGAGCTGGATTGATCATATTCTCCGCCATTAGGGAAGATGATTATGAAGAGATCACAAGGGAGTTCATAACTTGCTTCAAGCATAGTTCCGTTAGCCGAACGGTATCATTTAGGTTGATGGAGCGTAACTACGAGTTCTCCATAGTGCAGTTTGGAACCTTCTTTGGGTTTTATGAGAGCTTCAATGGAAGGTTTCCTAGTTGAGTGAATGCTAAAGACTTTTGGAGAGAGATAGCCATGATTTATGCTCCGAGGACCGTTGGCAAACGGCCGATACTAAGGCCAAGCTCATATACCATTTAGCCACCAAGAGAGCTCATAGGATCCTATCGGAATGCCTCTTCCCTAGAACCGAAACACCTCAAAAGATCAAAGCGGATGAACTCTTCATCCTCTATTGCATGCTTACCGGTAATCCCGCAGATTGTGCCACTTTGGTTGCCTCTACCTTTAGTAAGGTGAAGAACAAATCCGCCGGGAATATAGGATATGGAGGTATGGTGACTCATATTGCCAACCAGCTGGGCATTGACTATTCCGCTTGCACTAGGATAACTGCGAGACCTTTGGGTCTCAATGGCCTTATGACGAGAGGACTTATCTTCCCTCGCCACCGTGGTCCACCTACAACAGCCATGACTTGGGAGGAAAGAGGTGGTAGAGGCATTCCATGGCTTCCGGAATACTCCCTCATGCTTGGCCGCCATAACTAGAAGGAGACCTTTGAGTCGATGCATGCCAATAGGTTAATAGCTCCTCCATATGTGCCTGATGAGGTTCCACTTGAGGCTGCAGATGATGATGATGAGGAGATGGGAGGAGGAGACCATCTGGATGCAGGAGGGGCTGAGCATGACTTTGGATCATTCCCAGAGCAGCCAACCGACTTCCCGGAGCCACCTAGGAGATCCTCCCACCAGTATAGGCCTTCCAGTTCTTCTTTCTCACGCCGAGCTAGTGTTAACAAGCGCCCGACATGGATGGAAGCTCCACCTGCTTGGTATGGACAACAACCATCTTGGATAGGAGCTCCGCCTCTTTGGTATGATCAACCACCAGTTGCACCGACACCTATTCAGCAGCAGCAGCCGGAGTGGTTACAGCAGCCGCCCCCATGGTATGATCAACAACCGGCATGGGCGACTGACCTTTCCAGGAGGGTGGGAGACTTGGAGATCCACCAACTGGCGCATGATGTGGAGTGACAGGAGAACGCCAGGATCTTACGTGATGTATACCGCCAGCAGTTTGGGCGTCCCTTCAGCTCCGACTTCTTTCCATATCCGCCACCTCCTTCACAGTGATCGTTGATGGATGCTTTGAGCCACACTACCACCATTTGTGAGTTTTCTTTGTTTCTTTTATTTTCTTTATTTTTCTTGAACATTGAGGACAATGTGTATGTTGAGTATGGGGTGGGGTGTGACTCTCGTTTGTAATAACTCAATACACTTGCTTGCTTTTAATTCCATGAACACTTGCATATTTCTTTTATTCGTCACACGTTTCATTATTGAATTGCATTGAAAAACTTTGAAAAACCCCTAAAAATTTTGAAAATTTTGAAAATTATTGTGCTTCTAAGATTAGTGATGATTTCTATGATGAATCTACTTGTGGAATGAGTTTTTGATGACTTTTGTATGCTTGAATTGAATTATGAATTGTGAAGAAATTGAGTATGTTGTTTAATCTTTCTTGCAAGTTTCATAATGTGAAGGTTTTATCTAAATCATTTTGAGGAATGAAGGTTGAAATCACAATATAAGTTCTTATACTTCTTTATGAGATGATGAAGGCACCTCGATTTTCTTGCTTCTTTCTTTGATCATTTACCCCCTAAATGAAAATATTTGCCTCCTTTACCTATTTGGGATTTAGGAAGAGTTGATTTTGGCATGTTTGATGTGGGAGGGCCATGAAATCAATTGTTTAAATTCAAAGTGTAGGAAAATAGGTTTGGGGAAGTCAATCATGATGATGAGTAACTCGGCACCATTCACATAGCCGGGTGTTTGTGTCTTGCTAAAGTCAGATTGAGCAATATTCCTAACGGATAATGGTATATGCATCAAGGGTTTGAGGCATCTTGAAATTGAGAAACGCCAATCTCCTAGGCTTCGGTTTTTGTGCACCGCTGTGCATATTTCCAAAAGTAAAGTCGAAAAATTTTGTGCAAAAAGTAAAGAGCAAAGCTCTAAGTTGGTGGCTAGTTCAAATGGTGAAAAGAAAAGAGTTTGTGTTGTCCCTTCTTCCCGGATTCATACACCACATTCCTTTACAAGTTTCCCACCCTTTCCATATTCTTGACCTTACTTGAAAGTCCTCGAGATCATAAGAATGTTATTTGACTTGGTGATCTAAATTGAAGTTTCACATATTTGATTTTGACAATACTTGAAGGTTATGATGTTTGTCTTGAAGTATATACAATTTATGATGTTTCCTTTGCTTTACATATTTTGGTTTATGCAATACTTGAAGGTTATGATGTTTGTCTTGAAGTTTATGCAATACTTGAAGGTTATGATGTTTGTCTTGAAGTTTAAGCAAGATTTGACGATGATCTATTGATTAGAAGCACATTACCAAAAAGATTGTTTTTGTTTTGTTTTGCATTCATATTTCATTATACCTTATGTTCTAAGCTTTTGAAAACCTTGCTTGGGGACAAGCAAGCGACAAGTATGGAGTATTTTGATAGCATGAAATATGACTATATTTTAGGCACTTGTTTTGATTGTTTTTCCCTTTTAGATGTGTACATGGATATGAATTTGGAGCATTAATGAGCATATTCACCTATTTTGTCGATATAGAGATCTACACAAGCTTTGTTATGTTTATAGGTGAATAAGGATTTGAATTGGAGCATATATGAGAGGGATAGGAGTATTTGATCATTCTAGATGTCAAGGAGATGCTTTGGAGAAGCTAAGGAAGGAGCATGATTAAAGAACATTACGAAACAAAGACTTTCTCAAAGGCTTTTGAGTTCCACGACCTAAACCACGACCTTGGTTATGCATTGAGTTCGTAGAAGGTGATTTTGGAGAGCAACAGAAAATTCCACGCTCTAAACCACGACCGTGGTTTATTGCACTAGACCGTGATTTCCATGACATTATGAAGTGTCATATTTTCCACGTCAGCGACGGTTATTGGGCTTTCTCATAACCCTATTTTTCCCTATAAGAAGGATGAAGGAGGTAGAAAACGGCATCTTTGCTTACATTTCGCATACGATTGTATAGGGTTTTGCATTGACGGCTGTTTGCATCCGAATAGAGAGATTTTGGATCATTGCTTAGGGAAGATTTCGAGAAGGACGCGATTTGAAGATTGTGTACTTCGAAATTATCTTAGGGTTTACATTTGGAGACGGATTGACATCCCGTTCTTCATTGTTTCTTAAGATTGTTGTGAGGATTTCTATTCCCTATTCCGCATTCATTAAACACATACTTTGGTTGTTCGGATTTGAGATTGATTTCGATTGTTATTGAATTTTTGAGGGTTTTACCTTTTTCTCTTTTATATTTGATATATGATTTAATGATGATGGTTATTGGCTAAAACCCTTTAGCAATTCTAAGGTGAAGGGTTGATAGTTGTTGCTTAGATGATGATAGATTGATTGTAAACCGATGGGACCCTGTGAGTGTGAGAAACCTCGTTGACAGCCTTTTCCACGATATGTTCTTGAAAACCACGGTCGTGGTTCTTCAAGATCTAGCCGTGATTTCCTCTATTGTACGACCTTTGCTTTTGCTTTAATCCAAAGTTAAAGATTTGCTTTAACCTAACCTTAGCTTGCCTTTTCTAGGTAGTAGTGAGGCTCAACATCCTTTATTTCTGTTTCGAGTGTCACAACCTTAACCGTTTTGGCTTATGTTTGATTTCCTTGGGTTTGGACATGGGTATTTGAGAGTAATTCTTATCCTTTGATCCTTTCTATATTGCAGCCTCAACAACCTTTATAGAGAGTGTCCTGGGGTTAGATATATAAGGTTTTGGAACTTCGCCGTACATGACATTGCATTAGATATACCTTTGCAATCCCGAATCTGTCCTTACATCTATAAAATATCTTGAATCGATTGCCACAATTGGATACTTGGATCTTTAGGATTGTTGTTTTCCCGATATTTGCAAAGCTTCTATACTTTACTTGCTCGATAATTTGTGAACTGAATTTGATCCCCCAAATCCCTGAGTTCGATACTCTGGAATTCTTGCTTTACTACGCCGATCCGTACACTGCGGGTTCGCTTGCTTTGATTTCAGTTTATAAATTTTAAACTTATTTGCATGCACACTTTGAGGCGAAGACTTGTGCTACCATGTTAGCGAACTGCTTAGGAAAGATAGCCAACAAGGCTAGAGGGGATATTTGTGTAGGAGGCTTGGTGACTCACGTCGCCAAGACTCTAGATCTTGATTTTTCTGCCTGTACGCTAGTTATAGAGGCGATACCTCTAGGATTACAGTAGTTTGTGACCCGAGGTATTCTGATCCCTCGAGGCCATGGCGCTCCTTACGTTGCCATGCCTTGGGAGGGGAAGGGTGCTAGAGGTATTCCTTGGAGTAGAGAGTGCACCGTTAGGGATCAACAGTTCTAAAAGTACGCTTTTATGGAGATGCATGGTGATGATGATCTGGTTGAGTTGGATAGAGATGATGTTGCTAATGATGCTGCTGCTATGGAAACTGGGACTTATGTTGGTCCTAGTGAAGTTGCTGTTGATGACGACGAGGCTACTAAGGAGGAGGATCCTATCACTAGGGATGCGGACATGGAACCTAGGCAACATGAGATGTTGGTAAGGAGGACGAGACAGTCGACCTCTCATCGATCTCAATGCGGGTCCCGACACATATCTGACACATATGAGCTCCCCGAGGTGTATAGGAGATTGGAGACCATAGAGACCTCCGTTTTAGCCTTACAAAGAGATGTTTGACGCCATGGTAGGATGATGGAGGACATGTACCGTCAGCAGTTCGGACGGGCATTTGATCCTGCCTATTTTCCATTCCCACTGCCACCACCACCTCCGGAGATGTGATTCCACCCTGTCGTCCACGATTTCACTCTTATTTTCCTTTTTATGAGACATTGTGAGTTTTTCTCTCTTTTTATTTTATTTCACATTCGGAACAATGTGTATTTCAAGTATGGGGTGGATGGTTTGTAATAAGTGATATACTATGATACATTGCCTATTATGTCTACTGCATTGCATTGTACTTTTATTTTTATGTCACACGTTTCTCTTATGTCTTGCATTCATATGGTTTTTGAAAAATCCAAAAAAATTGAAAAGTTTTTAAAAAAAATTGTGCTTCTAGGATGAATATGATCTCTATGATGATAATTGTTTGTGGAATAGCTATGATGATCTTTATGTGCTTGAAATTGATTTATGAC
The DNA here is from genome assembly GCA_033239125.1 of Fagopyrum homotropicum. Classification (NCBI taxonomy): domain Eukaryota; kingdom Viridiplantae; phylum Streptophyta; class Magnoliopsida; order Caryophyllales; family Polygonaceae; genus Fagopyrum; species Fagopyrum homotropicum. The sequence continues at coordinate 52,798,998 of BSWB01000005.1, forward strand.
ATATGTGTGATTTGAATGCTTTTTTATAATTTCATGCATGAATGATAATTTGCTTTCATTCTAAATTATGTTGAGTTTTGAAGGTTGAAACCGCATAATAAGTTATTGCATATCTTTTTAGAATGGTTAAGACAATTCGATTCTTTTTCTTTCTTCATCTTGATCACGCTTTAGCACCGTTTATATTGTATATTGCCTTCCCTTTACCTATCCGGGAATTAGGAATCATGTTAGTAAAAAAGCGATGTTTGTGGTGAAGTTGAAAAGTGATGTGTGCTATGTAACGAAAAATAGTGAGTGAAGTGCTTATTTTTGGTGATGTGTTGTGAAGTTATTTATGTTGTGGAATTTTTCGTTTTTACCGGATTTGTACCTCATGTCCTACATACATCCCACCCATAACACGTTTCTTGGCCTTTATATTTGTTAAGTCCTTAAGACCTTATTGCACATGTGTTTTGACTTGGTGGTTTAATTTGGATTCCTCATAATTGATTTTGATATATTGCAAGTTATGATGCATATTATGATTTTCTTGCAAAGTGTGATTATCCTTTCCTTGATGTAATTCTTTTTAATCATATACTGATTATCATTAGCTATGAAACAATCCTTTGAGGGTGATCTATCAATAGAAGCACAAGCCAAAAAAATATTGTGGTTTTTCCTTGTTTTTGCATATGCATGATTCATATCATATTGTATCCTAAGTTTGAACCTTGCTTGAGGACAAGCAAGAGGCAAGTGTGGGGTATTTTGATGACATGAATAATGAACTTAGTATTGACACTCATATAGGTAGTTTTTCCCTTTCTTTTGCATGCATAGACATACATTCATAGCAATTGAGCTTATATTTACCTATATTGTTAGAATAGAGATCTACTCAAAGTTTTATTGTAGGTAAATTGGCAAAATTTGGATCGGAAATGGAACATTCATGGACAAGGCATCAAGGTGGACCATATGGGAAGCATTTTGGACCATAAAAGGAAGGGTAAGATATAAAAAAAAACATAGAAGGAAGAGCTAAGTGATGACACGTTGCAGAGTACAAATCTCAGTTCATTTGAGAGAATCTCGGCCGAGATTTTGTACAGACTTGACCGAAAACTTCAAATCCTAACTTCTTCTATAAGATATCATGGCTGCAAATAATCAAAAGACGACGTACGACAGATCAGAACACAATTGACACGGCTTGACACACCGTACGACAACACTTTGAGAGATTGGATCAACAACAACAACTTGAAGATTGAGAGAGATTGTGAAAATTCTTGGAGCAAATACTTAGTTTTTAGATTTCGTTGCTTTGGAACACAAGACTGGATCTTTGTGATTGCTTTCATACATATTTTGATTATTGAAGACCTTTTGCTAAGTATTTCTTACTCCTCTTTTGGTTTCATTGGTTATTTTGGATTCTTGATTCATATATCTTTCTTGATTTAAATATGTGTGTTGTTGGCTAAAACCCTTGGGATTCGAGGGTGATTGGTTGAAGGTTGTGGTTTATATAATGATAGATTGAGCCTTTAAGTTTAGATTTGACCCTGAGAGTTGTTTTTACCTTCGCAGAACCAAATCTCGGTATGTTCTTGAATGTTTTGGCCGAGATTTCATTAAGAACAACCCATGATTTCTTTTTTCATGTCGTTTATGTTATATCCTTAAGTGTAGGTTATAGATTGCCTAAATCCTAGCCTTGTTGAGCCTTTCAAGCTTATATCCAAGCTTCGGAAGAGACTTACCCGGTGATTCCCTTTCTTGGTTGCCAAAGATGATGATTCTAGGTAATAAAGGTTTATCCTTTATTAGGTTTGAGTGTGCCTTCCCCTTGCCTTTGTGAGTTAACGTGAGACTGACCCGGTGATGGTTAGTTCTATACCCTTAGGTTGAGTGGTTGGTTCGAGATTATAGTTCCTTTCCTTAGATCCTTGAGACTTACCCGGTGATAGGACCTTTGGGTTGGGATAGTGGATAGTGAGACCTCCCCCATGATCTATCCCACCTTAGAAACACCTTTCCTTTGCGATATCAACTCTGTCCATAGATCTTTATAATTCTTAAATCAAAAACCACAATTGGATACCTTGATCTCTAGAATCTCCGCTTTCCCGATTATTACATATATTCATATCATTGTCTTTCATCTATTCCGTTATTTGATATATGCAAATTGTTTATATAGATTTACTTTTATTATTTGGTTTAACCACAATACTTGTGTTCACCTTGGAATATTTGCCTTTATTGCGATTGATCCGTACACTACGGGTTCACTTATTTGCTTTTGTTTCCGGTATAAATTTAAGACTTATTTTCATTCATATACACACATCTGAGAGTGAACAGTCAGGTTATCACCAGCTAAGGCTAAGAGAGGGATAAGCCGTAGACGGCATTTCGGACCGGGTATGGCCACTACGAGTTTGTAGTGATGACATTTGGGCTTACGAATGTGCCCGCCGTGTTCACGGAGTTGATGACTGACATCTTCATCGACTTTCTAGATCAGTTTGTGGTGGTGTTCATTGATGACATCCTAGCCGATAGAAGCACATAGGACATTTGAGGACAATATTGCGAGTCCTACAAGAGAAAGAGCTATATGCGAAGGTATCCAAGTGCGAGTTTTGGATGCCTAAGGTGGCCTTTTTGGGTCACGTAGTTACTACCGAAGGATCAAGGTTGATCTAGCGAAGATTGAGTCGGTATCTTCATGGATACCTCCGAGGAATGTTAAGGAGGTATGCAACTTTTTAGGTTTGGTGGGCTATTACCGCCGGTTTATGGAAGGGTTTTTAATGATCGCCCGACCACTTACTTGCCTATTGAGGAAGACTTCCCGATTCGTCTGGTCCGAGCCGTGTCAGCAAAATTTTGAGAAGCTGAAGAGGAGATTGACTTTCACCCAACTCTAGCCCAACCGAAGGGTATTGAGGACTTTGTAGTCTATTGATGTAGCGAGGGAAGGTCATTGCATACGCGACTAAATTGTTGAAGATGTATGATGAGAATTACCCGATCCATGACCTAGAGTTAGCTACGGTAGTACATAACCTTAAGATATGGCGTCACTATCTTTATGGAGCGATGTGCCAGATCTTCACAAACCAAAAGAGTGTGAAGTATAGATTCAATAAGGGGAGTTGAATAAATGCTAAAAGAGATGGTTGAAGCTGATCAAGGAGTTTGATCTAGAGATTTTGTATCACCTAGGGAAAGTGATGCGTTGATAAGCCGCAGTTCCCGATCTAGATTGAAATTCCTTAATTGGGATAAAAATCGGACGGTTCTAGGGAATAAATCGGCCGATTTATTTGATGAATGTAACACCTAAAATTTTCAGAACTCGGGGAGCTACTGGTGAGGACCTCACAATGGGTCCCGATCTTAGTTTGACAACAACTTTACTAGGATCTTGTAAGAAGGCACAAACTTATTTAAAACCTTTTTGAAAACATCAAATAGTATTTACATGAATGATGAACACATAACAGCCTTATAAAACATAAATATATTAATAACATGCATGCTGAACGGATGACTCCCCGTCCCCATCTAATGATTACGTGGACCCGACTGACCATCCGTCTCGGATCTTTCTGCAACTATTTATCTCTACAAAATCTACAACATGGATAAACCGTTATCTAACAATTCAAATATAAGTAGAATAAAAATAGCACTGGGCAGAATGCCACCGTCCGTTACTCTTAGGCCAAATATGTTGGTCTATTGATAATTAATAAAAGTACACTTATAAACACATCATACGAACACCACTATCATTATTCACACTCATATCCGAAAACTAGCTAAGTAAGCCCAAAGGACTTATCTAAATCAAATCTCGACTCTCTTAATCACAACTTGATCTGCAACCGTAGAAACTCAATTGCCTGTCATAGGAGGCAAGTGGATCAAAATACATCCCATATTCTTAGAAGTCTATAACTTTTAAGATGTACAATCTCATTATAAGGGAAATTACTAAAATACCCTCCTAGGGTAGAATGACCATTTTACCCCTGGTTCCGAAACTTCCAAAAAAATCCCCTAAGATATGTCTATCCTCTTCTTTGGAACATAATTTCATATTCTAAGTTTTAAGAACGAGTTTAGGTTGAAACTAGAAGAAACACACATTCTCCTCACTTCTCAAAAAGGTCACTAGGATCCAACTTTAGCCTATGATTCGAGCCCCGAATAAAAATATAATAGTTCTAACAAAATTCTCTAAGTCTTCTATATTATGCACTCTATCCATAGAAGCAAGAATTTCCCCAAAATACCTAATAACCACTTCTACACAAATTTCCAAAGTCGGTTCCAAAACCAAAAATTCAAACTTAGCCAAAAGTGAGTATTTTTTAACTGCTCAACGAGTCAACTTTGGATCTTCATAAATCTACATCTAATTGTTGGATCAACCTCAATGTTTGATACATGACCCTATGCATGGCACTCTAGAACATACTAAAAACGGAACGGTGGATTATATTTCTAAGGTATCTAAACTTAAGTTCAAACATGACTGCACAACACAAAATATTTCCAGCACTTAAAAATTTCAGCAACATCCAGAAAACTACTTACAACCTCGACTTTGAAAAAATCATAACTCCTAAACCCCTTGATGAAATACTCTCAAGTTTTGATATATTATACTATGTAATCCTAAATATAATATAACCGAAATCCAAGTCCAACAGAGATCAAAATTCTATTCAGAACTATCTCACAATACTGCATCACTAGCAGTTTTACTCAACACTCAACACACTTATAAGAACTGCATGAGGATCCAACTTTGGGACACCATAACTCTCAAATAGTAACTCCGATTCTTCTCAAATTTTGATATGTTCTACTATAATATGCCAAATACATCATATAAAAAATTCAGGCAAAAAGAAGGAGTCTTGCATACCTAGATATGGCCCCAAAGTTGAATTATCGCCACTGTTTTAAAACTCAGAAAAAAAATGAAGCATCCCTTGAGATTGTTCCTTGGCTGTTATGTATGGGTTCCAGGCAGTTTGGAGGCAACTATTAACACATATATATGGAGGGAAGGACAACTAAGAGAGGCATGAGTCTTACTCGACTCTAGGGCTTGATCGTTGGAGGTTGCGGCCTGCTTGAATCGTTTTGATGCATGGGGGGCGAATGAATCCGGGTTCCCTACTGAACCACTATTGTTGCGCACCTGGGGAAGAAAGGGGAGTCCGGATCGGTGCTCCTGCATTGTTGTTCGTGATAGAAGCAATGGGAGAGGTTGCCCTTGTTTCTTGGTTGTTGCTTGTGACGGCGGCATAGGAAGAGGCGCTCCTGCTTGCTGGTTCTGAAGGCCGATCGCAACTGCTTATAGAAATCGATGGAGAAGGCGTTGCCCTGTTGCTGGTCTTCGGCATGCAGAGTGCGAGGGTCGTGTATGATGTGTCCCGCCGACGAGGGCCCTTGGTTGCTGCACCACAGTACGTCCGATCAGAAGCGAAGATGGCGATGGAAGGAGAAGGAGATCGGTTGAGATTCTTGTAGCATGAACCTGGACGTGAGGTGGTAGGAAGGAAAGAATTGTAGAGGAGCGGGATTCCAGGAGACGTAAATGGTAAGCATATCTCCTCTCCAACTCACCACACCTACACACATGTTGGAGCTGATCTTTCACAGATGGGCTGGTGCACATCTTTCCTTGCTGGGCTCATGTAGAAGGCGGCATCAAGGAGGGGAGGAAATTCCAAGCGGGCCCAAACAAGGTAAGGAGTGTGGTGTGGCATGGGCTAAAGCAAGGTTGCGGGTATGGGATTGTCCCAAGGCCCGGCTGGCATGGCAAAAGGGGGCTGGAGAAGATCAATTTGCAAGGCAAAGGAAGGAGTGGGCTGGAATATAAGGCCTTGTCAAGGCTTGTCATGAGTTTGTCAAGTAAATGTCATGGACTTGCCAAAAGGGTGTCATGACCTTGTCAAAATACTTAGACATCAACTAGGGTTTGTAAGATTAGGATTTGGTGTAATTTCATCATTTTATGTGAATTAAACTTACATACAATGATAGGATTTTTGATGGGACGTAACACTATAGCATGGAAAGAGGTCAACGTATCGAAATCCGATTTGACTAGAAAATAAACGGAAAAAATTTTCGGATATTACAATGAACATGTCGATTTTCCGATAAACACAGAATACGGATTAGTGAATGATATGGAAAGATAAGAAGATGAATATGGAATGATAAATGAAAGATATATAGGAAGATATGAACTAAGATAGTTCCGTAAAAGAACCTTGACCAATGATGTGTCAAAACCCTTAAACGAGAAGATTACCTTAACCCGCACTTCTTTAACCTTACACAAGTCTTCTAATTAAGACAAGCACAAGGAGAGACTAGTATTGATCAAGAGCACCAACCTTCAATAAGATTAACACACACAAGCGCAATCTAGCAAGGACTTTACAACAATTCAACCAAAAGCTCTCTTTTTGATTGAATGATTAATGAATAAAATACAAACTTCGTAAATGAAGCTGCAAGTCTCACAAAGTTGTGGAAAATATTGAATCTAATCTACTAAACAATCTCCCCCACTAAGGCTATTTATAAGGGAGATTAATCCTACGGAAACTAGGAAAATATACTTAAAGATAATCTTGCAAAGATATCTCTAAGATATATAAAAATATAAAATCTACAAAGATAAAATCTAACTAATAATCCCTTAAGATAGTGTGAGAGCTTTAAGGAATCATAACAAGATATAATTTCCAAAAGATAGAAGATCATAGTCGGATCTTTGTAAAGCTCGTCACAGAGAAGGAAAATCGGACACGAAAATTGGTCGAGAAATCCTATAGGAAAATCGGTCGATATTTATGGAAAATCCGTCGATTTTTCCTCTTTGAGACTCGTCCTTACTTTTATCCTTCTTCTTTTCTTGGTGGATCTTCTTGGTTGTGGCTTGAATCTTCTATAACAGTCAGTAACGTCACCAAGGAACTCTTGAGAGTGAGGAGAGTTTCCTTGAGCGTACATGTCATGAGTATGTCTGTAACTTCATCTTGAATCGTCTTTGCTCTTGACCTTGTTATTGCTCCATCCATGAATGAATCTGAAGAAGGTGAAAGGGTAGTTGGTTTGTCCTTCAATGTTTTAGCCTTTGAGCGTTTAACTGGTCCTTGTGCTGGATATGGTCCCACATCAGACTCCCCTTGTTGAGAAGGATTCGTCCTCGAATAATCGGCATGTTCATATCTAAACTCGTAAGGACTTAAGTCACCAACGTTGAAGATGGGAAGTACACCATAATCAGATGGAAGCTCCAAGACGTAAGCATTATCACCAACTTTCCTTTTCACTCTAAAAGGTCCGTCTCCTCTTGGAGATAACATAGACTTCCACTTGTCCAGAAATCGCTCTTTCCTTAGATGCAACCACACTAGATCTCCGGGTTTGAATAACATCTCCTTGCGATTCCAATTTGCTTTGGAAGCAACGATTATTCCCTTTTGTTCCAGCCGTAAGCGCGTTTTCTTATGTAATTTCACTCCATAAACACACTCAAACGGCGTTAGGTTAGTAGATGAATGCAAGGTTCGATTAAAAGCAAATTCAACATGTGGTAACACATCTTCCCATGCATTCAAATTATCCTTCAAAACAGCTTGTAATATAATAGTTAAAGTTCGATTAGTTACCTCCGTTTGAGTATGACTAGAAGTTGAAAACAACAACTTTGTGCCTAGCTTTTCCCAAAGTGTCTTCCAAAAGAAACTAAGGAACATGACATCTCTATCGCTCACAATAGTTCTTGGAACTCCATGCAATCTAACAACATCCTTGCAAAATAAGTTAACTACTTTATATGCATCATCAGTTTTATGGCAATCAATAAAGTGAGCCATTTTTAGAAAAGCGATGAACAACCACAAAGATAGAGTCTCTCCCCTTTTTAGTCCTTGGAAATCCTACAACAAAATCCATACTAATGTCAAGCGAAGGTAATGTAGGAATAGGTAGAGGAGTGTAAAAACCGTGTGGCTTTAGTCTTGAATTCGCTTTTTGACAAATAAGACACCTCTTGATCATATGTTCAACATCCTTAAGCATGTGAGGCCAAAAGAAATGAGAGTGAAGCATATGATAAGTCTTATCTCTTCCAAAGTATCCCATTAATCCTCCCATATGAGCCTCCTCAACTAGTAACAATCTCAGATAACATCTAGGAATACAAACTTTATCTTCATGAAACAGAAATCCTTCGAAAAGATAGTACTTACATTTCGACTAAGAGAAATCTTGGGTTTAAAATCGGTCAAATTTCCTGACTCGGGGTCGATTTTTCGCTCCAGTGTAGATTTCACCAAAGTATGCATCATCTTCGTATAGGTCTTTGATATAATGGAATCCTAAGACCTTAGAATCTATTGTTGTGATCAAATTATACCTCCTAGAAAGGGCATCTGATACGACATTATCCTTTCCTTTCTTATATTTTCTAATATAAGGAAATGTATCAATGAGTTCCATCCATTGTCAGTGTCTCCTGTCCAACTTATCTTGACTTTGAAAATGCTTCAAAGACTCATGATCAGTTCTAAGGATGAATTCATTAGGCCAAAGATAGTGCTGCCATGTTTTGAAAACTCGAAATAAAGCATATAGTTCTTATCGTACGTAGAGTAATTCAAACATGAGCCTTTTAATTTCTCACTAAAGCAGGCTAAAGGTTTACCTTCTTGCATGAGTACTCCTCAAATACCAATACCTGAAGCGTCGCACTCTACTTCGAATTTCTTGGTGAATTCCGGAAGGGCAAGAAGAGGTGCATTCGATAGTTGCCTCTTTAGTTCCGAAAATGCTTTCTCTTGCGCTTCTCCCCACTCGAACGGTACTTGCTTCTTCATGAGATGCGTGAGAGGGGCTGCGATGGTGTTGAAGTCCTTCTTAAAGCGCCTATAGAAAGTTTCCAATCCATGGAAAGAACGTACATGTCCGACGGTGGTAGGTATAGGCCATTCTTGAATGGCTTTGATCATCTCTTTATCCACCTCAAGGCCTCTTGTGCTGACCACAAATCAAAGAAAAACCACTTTATTAGTACTAAACTCGCATTTCTTAATATTGGCATATAGAGATTCAGATCTAAGAGTTGCAAGTACTTCCCTTAAGTGTTCTTCATGTTCCTTGATGGATTTGCTATAAATGAGGATGTCATCAAAATAAACAATCACAAACTTTCCAATAAAATGGCGTAAGTGATAGCATCAAATATGACATTAGTTTAGGCAAGTTTTAGGTAGTTTTCCCCCTTCTTTTGTGTACATGGATATGAGTTTGAAGCATATATGAGCACATTCACCTATTATGTTGGTATAGAGATCTACAAAAGCTTTGTTGTGATTATAGCTGAATTAAGGCTTGGATTGGAGCATAAATGGAGCATGTGAGTGTGATTAATCATGCTAGGCATCAAGGGGATGCATTGGAGTAGCTAAGGAAGGAGCATGATTGGAAAGCTTCGAAGAACAAAGGATTGTAATTAATTTAATTAAAGCCGTGGAGAACCATGTCGTAAGCACCCACGGTCAATTCCACGGCCGTGGAAATCTGACATGACCGTGGTTTTCATAGATTTGCCACGTGACATTTTTTTGCCACGTCAACATCCGTTACGGGCCTTTCGTAGCCCTAGTTTTTCCTATAAGAAGGCAGAAGAAAGAGAGAAAAAAGGACATTTGCTACAGATTGGCTAAACGCTGGGATCATTTGCAAGATTATGCATTGAGATCTTCATCTACACATTGGAGGAGGAGATTTTGGAGAAAGATCTTGAAAAAGACGCACTTTTCTATTCGGAGTTGGAAGATCTTAGGGTTGCATTTTGAAGGCGGATTGACATCCCGTTCTTCTTGTTCTTTAAGATTTGTGAGAGATTTTTGACTCTATTCTGTATTCATTGAACACAAATTTGAGTTATTTGAGATTGGTTTTACACTCATTATTGAGTTTTCAAGGTTCTATCTTTTCTTTCTTTTAATCTTGATTATTGATTTGATGACAATGATTGTTGGCTAAAACCCTTAAGCGATTCTAAGGTGAAGGGTTGATAGTTGAGGCATAGATGATGATAGATTGAACAAAACAGATTGGACCCTGAGAGTTGCGAGAAACTTAGACGTCGTGCCTTTCCACGGCCTGTTCTTGAGTTCCAGGGCCGTGGTTCCTCAAGATCTGACCGTATTTTCCCCTGTTTGATGTGTTTTGCTTTTGCTTTGATCCAAAGTTAAAGATTGGCCCCAACCTAGCCCTGGCTTACCTTTTCTAGGTAGTAGTGAGACTCAACACCCTCTACTTAGGTTACGAGTGTCACAACCTTAACCTGTTTGGCCTATCTTTGATTCTCTTAGATTTGGGCATGGGTATTTGAGAGTTTAATCTTGTCATTAGATCCTCTTTATAATGAGACTCAACATCCTTTATTGAGAGAGTGCCTTTGGGGAAGATATATGGGTTTGGAACTTCACCGTACAACACCCTATCTTAGATCTACACCTTTGTAATCCTAACTCTGTCCTTATATCCTTAGAACGTCTTGAATCGATTGCCACAATTGGATATCTGAATCTTTAGAATTGTTGTTTTCCCATTTTATCTTTACAAACGCTTATTTACTTGTCAGACGATTTTACGAACTGAATTTTATCCCCCAAATCCCTGAGTTCGACTCTAAAATGCTTGCTTTACTATCCCAATCCGTATACTTCGGGTTCGCTTTGCTTGATTTTAGATTTTATAAATTTTAGACTTTGCACGCACACTTTCGAGCGAACAAGTTTTTGGCGCTGTTGCCGGGGATTTTGTTTAGGCCAAATTCGGTTTTTGGTTGTGTGGCTTGGGAGCTTTTGCTCTTGTTATTTGATCTATCTACCTTAGTGATTTTGCATATTTCTCTTTAGGTATATGCGAAGGTCTCGATCTGAGAAAGACCTCGTTCCTTTTGACCCTGAACGGGAGAAGACTCTCAATAGACGGTTAAGGGAAGAAAAAAATGGCTGAACACAATGAAAAGAACCTTCAAGCTGTGTTGGATGAAACTCGAGCTCTCCTTAATGTAAGTGAAAGAAGACTTTTTGAGGAGAAAGCTACAACTCCTGATGATAGAGAGCGATTTCAAGCTGAGATGGATGAAATCCGGGCAATGGTACGACAAGCAAACTTGGAGAAAGCCGCCAATGCTAAGAAAGACGAATCATCCGATGATGATATGCCTGAGCTGGAAGATATACCACCTAATCCACCAATTAATCCTCGTGTTCCTGTTAGAGATGCGAGAGTTGCTCCTATCGTGGCTGAACCGTGAACTCTTGGGCAACGTATGGATCCGAATCAGCAGCCGCGCTGTTTGGGCGTGAATCTTGGAGATCCAGATGAGCATGACTATGGGTTTCGCCCTCAAGTCATTACTATGATCCGCCAAAGTCAGTTTGGTGGAATGGAAATGGAATCTCCGCATCAACATTTGCAGAATTATGAGATTCTCATGGAGACTTTGAAGCCTCCAAGAGCACCAACAACAATTATAAGTTGAGACCTTTCTTTTTCTCTTTGAAGGACAAGGCCTTAGCTTGGTATCAATCTCTTCCAACGGGAAGAGTTAACAAATGGGAGGAGATGACATCTGAATTCCTAACCAAGTTCTTTCCACCATCCAAGACGGCAGAATTGAGAGGTAAATTTAATGTCTTTTCTATGAAACCTAATGAAAGTTTGTTTAAATCTTGGGAAAGGTTCAAGGACCTTCTATTGGATTGCCCTCACCATGGCATTTCAAAACTTGAGTGGTTGGAGATTTACTACAAAGGATTGGATGTGGAGACTCAATTCAAACTTCAATCTCTTTCTTGCGGAACTTTTATGGAAATGAGAGATGATGATGCTTGGAACTTTATTGAAAAGCAAGCTCTAGTGATTGAGAAGTATTCCCATAGGAAGATTGAAGGTGGGAATCGAGATTCCGGAGATTTGGGAGCAAGGTTGAATCAAGCAGCCCAAGCTCAAATCTTCTCTCTCAACAATGAGATTAAGGAGCTCAAAGAACTCTTGAAGCCCATCATTCAGTCGAAAAAGGAGCAAGACGTTGGCTATCTAGGAAGAGAGAACAATCAAAGGAATAGGAATAACAACCGGAACAACCATTGGAACAACAACAACAACAATAGGAACTTTAACAACAATTAGAGATCCAACCAACATAATCCCGGTAATCCTTATTCCCATGCTGAAAATGCATTAACACCTCCTTCTTCTTCTTCTACACCTTTGAAAAGTCAGGGACAAGCTTCATCAAGTTCAAACCAGCCGGAGAAGGACAAGCTTGAAGCGATGATGGAAATAATCTTGGGGAAAATGAAAGGAATGGAGAATTCCATTACTTCGATTTCTAAAGCACAAAAAGCTTTGGAGAATCAAATATTTAGCAAAGCCGGAGAAGTTCCTAGATATCAAGGGAAGCTTCCCGGCAAAAGGGAGGAAAATCCGAAAGGGAGGGTGATGGCAATTACTACAAGAAGTGGTTTAACAACCACCGATCCACAACCCATATTCTTTGAGAAGGAGAAAGAGGATGTCTGCGTACCTCCTCCAGCTTATAAACCTCCTTTGCCATTCCCGCAATCTAGAGCGAGAGCGCGTCTAGACAAACATTTTTGTAAGTTTGTTGATCTTATGAGAAAACTGCACATTAACATACCTTTTCTTGATGCAATTTTAGGTATGCCCGCTTATGGGAAGTTCTTGAAGGAGATCCTCTCTAAGAAGAGGAAGCTTGAAGATTTTGGTGAAGTTAAGATGAGTTCGGAGTCATCGGAACTGATTAAAACGATGATGGAAAAGATGCCCCCAAAGCTGCGAGATCCGGGGTCATTTTGTATACCAATAGGAGTGAGAGAAGTCACATAATGATGCACTTTGTGACTTGGGAGCAAGTGTGAGCATCATTCCACTTGCTTTGTGTGAGAAAGTTGGTTTAGGTGAATCTAAACCAGTGAAGATGACGTTTTACATGGCGGATCGATCCATTACTAGACCCATTGGCATCATTGAAGACGTCCCAATTAAACTTGGTAACTTCTATATTCCTATAGACTTTGTTGTGCTTGACATTCCTGCAGATTGTCCGGTCCCAATTATACTTGGGAGACCTTTTCTAGCAACTTTCGGCTGTATGGTTGATTGCAAGAACACTAAATTTTCCTTTGACATTGGAGAAGAGAAAGTTGAATTTGTACTCTCAGCTTTGACAAAAGAACCATCACTTGGAGAGGATATGTTCAACATTATAGGATGAAGAGGATTCTAGAGAAGAAGTAAGTTCGATCTTGTTCAAAGATCCCTTACAAAAGGCTATAAGCATGAGCATCATGGAAAAGGGAGCGGAGGAGGACTGCAACATTGAAGTTGAGGCTTTGGAAGAGTTAAAAGAGGTGCAAATTGAAAAATTCGAAGAATTGCACGATAGTTCGGAAAATACCCGAAACCACGGGTCATCGGTGTTTTCCACGAGCGTAGTTTCATTAATTCAACCCGTGGAAACATATGTTGAGAGCATCCACGGCCAAAAATTAAAATTTCACGGCCGTGGAAGTATCAGATGTGCCGTGATTCCTGAAATTTCTGAGGAAGGTTCCGTTCTTTCTACAAACGTTCTTGCTACTTCTCCTACCACTTCCACACTCTCGGAGACACCCAAGGAGACTCCGGATAACTCTCACAACACACCAAAGGCATCTACAACTTTGGAATTGAAGCCTCTTCCCGCACATATGAGATACGCTTTTCTTGGATCTAACTCTACGTTTCCTGTTATTGTTAGCTCTAGTTTAAGTGAAGATGAACATGATAGGCTTATGCTTGTATTGAAGAAATATAAGAAAGCATTAGGTTACACTGTATAAGATCTTGTAGGGATTAAACCATCACTATGTATGCACAAGATACTAATGGAAGAGGATTCTAAGCCTTCAAGCCAACCTCAACGACAGTTAAATCCGATCATGAAAGAGGTCGTGAAGAAGGAAATCCTTAAATTGTTTGATGCAAGTATCATATTTCCAATTTCCGATAGCAAGTGGGTGAGGCCAGTCCAAGTAGTCCCAATGAAGGGAGGAATGACCGTTGTAGCTAACAAGAACAACAAACTCATTCCAGTACGAACAGTGACGGGATGGAGAATGTGTATACACTATCGCAAGCTGAATAATGTGACGAGGAAGGATCACTTCCCGCTGCCCTTCATTGATCAAATGCTTGAGAGGTTAGCACAAAGTTCTTATTTTTGCTATCTTGATGGTTATAGTGGTTTCTTTCAGATTCCGATCCATCCGGACGATCAAGAGACGACCAGATTTACGTGCCGATGGGGTACGCTCGCTTATAGGAGGATGCCATTTGGATTGAGCAATGCTCCAACCACCTTTCAAAGGTGTATGATGACCATCTTCTCGGAGTACATTGAAGAAATCATGGAGGTTTTTATGGATGATTTTTCTGTTTATGGTTCCTTATTCGATAATTGTCTTGCTAACCTATCTCTAGTTCTACAAAGATGTGAAGACACTAACCTAGTTTTAAATTAGGAGAAGTGTCATTTTATGGTTAGTGAAGGCATTGTTTTAGGACACTTGATCTCTAATAGAGGAATTGAAGTTGATAAAGCTAAGATTGAAATGATAGAAAAGCTTCCTCCTCCATCTTCGGTGAAGGGGATTAGAAGTTTTCTAGGACATGTTGGATTCTATAGGAGATTCATTAAGGATTTTTCGAAAATCTCTAAACCGTTGACTAATCTATTGATGAAGGATGCGGTTTTTGAATTTTCAAAAGGGTGTTTAGATGCTTTTTACAGGATTCGAGAAGCCTTAATCTCAGCCCAATAATTCAACCTCCAGATTGGAGTCTTCCATTTGAGATCATGTGCGATGCAAGAGATGTAGCGGTGGGAGCGGTGCCTGGAAAAAAGAAATATGGACGCACTCATGCCATCTATTATGCTAGTAAAACACTAGATGAAGATCAGCTCAACTACGCCACAACGGAGAAGGAATTTCTTGCTATTGTATATGCATTTGAGAAGTTTCGTTCTTATCTTGTAGGAGCGAAGGTGATTGTATACACGGATCATTCAGCCATTCAGTATTTGCTTGCCAAGAAAGTTGCAAAACCAAGGCTGATTAGATGGATTCTTCTCCTTCAAGAGTTCGATCATGAGATTCGTGACAAGAAAGGATCCGAAAATTCTATTGCGTATCACTTAAGCTGTCTACCACATGTCAGCAATGATGAACTTCCTATTGATGACTCTTTCCCGGACGAACAATTGCATCTAATGGAAGAGTACATTGATCATATTTCTAGAGGTAACGAACCTTGGTTTGCTAATTTTGTAAATTATTTGGTTTGTCAGGAAATACCTCCAGGACTATCCTACGCTCAAAGGAAGAAGTTCTTTAAGGATGTCCGCCAATACTATTGGAATGAACCTCTACTCTTCAAGAGAGGTCCAGATTGCATCATTAGAAGATGTGTACCTGAAGACGAAATGCGAAGTGTCATTCGTCATTGTCATTCTCTTCCTTATGGAGGACATGCTAGTTCTCACAAGACTTGTGCTAAGGTATTGCAATCCGGATTCTTTTGGCCTACATTATTTAAAGATGTGCAAACCTTTGTTGCTTGTTATGATGCTTGTCAAAGAACATGGATCTAGGAGGAATGAAATGCCTCTAAACAACATCCAAGAAGTGGAGATCTTTGACGTTTGGGAGTTCACTTCATGGGACCATTCCCATCATCTTGTGGTAATCAATACATACTTCTAGTTGTAGATTACGTTTCAAGATGGATTGAAGCTATTGCCTCCACAACTAATGATGCAATGGTGGTTGTAAAGTTCTTTAGTTGAACTATTTTCTCAAGGTTTGGGACACCCCGAACCATCGTTAGTGACGGAGGATCACACTTCATAGCCCGTCGATTTGGGCTCTACTAGCTAAGTATGGGGTAACTCACAAGATCGCCACCCCTTACCATCCGCAAACAAGTGGGCAAGTGGAGATTTCCAATAGAGAAATCAAGGGAATTCTAGAGAAAATTGTGTCTGGAACAAGGAAGGATTGGTCGGTAAAGCTAGATGACACACTATGGGCGAATAGAACGGCATACAAGACTCCCATTGGCACAACACCACACAATCTTGTGTATGAGAAGTATTGTCATCTTCCGGTGGAGTTGGAACACAAGGCGTATTGGGTTGTCAAGTGGTTGAACTTTGGCATGAAGGAAGCGGGAGAGAAACGTCTCTTGGACCTCAATGAATTAGAAGAACTATGCTTGAACGCCTATGAAAACGCCAAGATTTACAAGGAGAGAGCGAAGCGTTGGCATGATAAGCACATCATTCCGAAGGACTTCAAAGAAGGAGACATTGTTCTTCTCTTCAATTCGAGACTTCGACTCTTTCTAGGTAAGCTTAAGTCTCGTTGGACAGGACCTTATGTTATTAAACACGTTTTTTCCCATGGTGCAGTTGAAGTATGGGGTGAGAAGTGCGGAAGCTTCAAGGTGAATGGCCAACAACTCAAGAAATATTCGCTGGCTTAAAACTGAGGACATAGCACCGATTCTCCTCACTTAAGCACAAAGGAATGGTCTAGCTACGGACCTAAAATAAAGCGGCTTGGGAGGCAACCCAAGGTAATTTGTTTCTTTCTTTTCTTTTTCTTAGAATAGTTTAGCGTAGATTGTTTTTGTTTGTTTTTTCGTTGGTATCTTTCCGGTATGTCTTGTGTCTTTGGATGTCAGGCTTGAAGAACAAACAAGAGAAGTGAAGAAAGCCAAAGGAACAACAAATTTGGATTTTTGGCAGAAATTCAAGATTCCACGGGTTAAAACAGGAAACCACGGCCGTGGTTTCTTTATTTTTGGCCTTGGAGGAACAGGTCGTGAGTTGCCACGACCAAAACCATGGCCGCGGAAGTAAGAGGTGGCCGTGGTTTTCGAAGCTTGACGTGGGCTATATAAACCCTTCTTCTTCACAAACCACACAACTAACCCCCTTCTTCACGCCTCTCTTCCACGCCTATCACCCCTCAACTCAAAATCTCCATCCGGTAACCATTTCGCACGATTCTTCATTCCAAATTGAAGCAAACTTCATCCTATTGCAGATTGTGACCACAATTAGCGCAAACAATCAACAATCAAGCGAGATTTTGGATTTCTTTAAATCCAAACCCTAGGTTTTTCTCTATCTCTGTCTTTGGTTGATTTCTTTCGATTTCTTCAAAGATTTATAGGAGAACTGAACGGAATTGAACATAGAAATAGTCTAGGGCTGTTGTTTCTGAGATTATTGTGAAATTTCTGGTGATTTGCGAAATATCGCAAGATTCCACGGGCTGTCGTACTTTTCCACGGGCGTGGTTTGCCAAGAACTGGCCGTGGTTTTTGTGAAAATGTTTGGAACTCGTAAATACAACCGAAAGAAAACCACCAAATGCGGTAGCTCCTCCTCCCAACCCCCTCCCGCTCCTCAACCGGTCCCTAGGATCCCTACAATCTATGAGGACCACAAGAAAGACTACCTAAGAATCCAAAAACGCAATGTCATAGCTCCTACGTACATTGTGCTTGAAGAATTTGAGGATCTTCATGTTGTCGATGATCTTAGGATGATGATTGCTAGGGCTGGCCTTACCACCTTCGTCGACATTAGAGAGGATGCTTATGAGGATACTATGGAGTTCTTGAGCTGGTTTGATCATAGGCCGTGAACCGAACGGTTTCTTTCTGTTTGATGAACTGCACCATCACTTGTCTATAGTGTAGTTTTGATCTTTGTTTGGCTTTGGGGAGACTTATAATGGGACATTTCCTAGGAGCTCTCACTCTCGAGAGTTTTGGGAAGATATAGCTATGGTAGTGGGTTCCGAAGACCGTTGGCAACCTGTGGATTCAAAGGCTAAGTTGATTTACAACCTATCATTTAAGATAACCCATAGGATAATATCCCAATGCTTGTTTCTTAGATTTGAAACCCCACAAAAGCTCAAGGCTGATGAGCTTTATATTCTCTACTGTATGGCGGCCGGTATCACTCCAGATGGCGCCACCCTACTCGCTGCTACCCTTAGTAAGAACAAGAACAAAGCCAAAGGGAATATTGGATATGGAGTGATGGTTACTGATAGCATGTGTTATAGTCTATATTTTGGGACTTGTTTAGACGTTTTATCTTCAATAATCTGCATGTTTGAATGCATATTATGTGATTATATTGTCGTTTCATCTACCTTTGCGGGAATCGAGGTCTATACCAAGTTTCGTTGTAATCGTAGGTAAAATGGCACGTTTTGCATCAAAATGGAGCTAAGGAGCAAAGGAGTCATTGGAGCAACATTCAGGAGCTTAAAGAAGAACCCAGGAAGCAAGGAATTAACAAAGAAGATTTACTTTGGACCAGATTTGAGAGATTTCACATTCAGCTGAGATTCACCTCGGTCAACTACAGTGTCACCTCGACTGAGGTGATCTTGAGGAGCGCCCCGACCGAGGCGAATACCCTGACGCGGCGAGATATATTTGATTTGGCTGAGATCTTTTATTTTTGGAAGGAGAGATCTTATATTTTTGGGCTGGAATTCTAGAAGGAAGATCATATATTTAGAAGATCTATTTTAGAGATAGAGATATTTTTTATTAGGATATTATCTTGTTAAGATATTATTATCTTTGGAAGATAATTCTCCTATATAAAGGGTTGGATTTTCTACAGACTCGCAAAAACTCGCAACATCCGATATACCATAAAATATTCTCCCACCTACAGTAAGGAAGGATTTCTGGAAGATTGAAGGAAGATTGAAGGAAGGAAGTTCATAGCTTGTGATAGCTTTTGTGAGGGGATTTGTAAGACTTTCTTAGATTCCCTTTTGTTTGATTGTCTTGTTGGATTTGTGATCCAAGGAACGCTGATTTGTTTGATATTTGATTCAGTTATTGAAGCATTGTTCTTAAGGTTTTTGTGTTCAAATATTCATTCTCTTCCCTTATATTCGATTATTGCTTTCATGATGATGAGTGGCTAATTTCCTTGTGCGATTCTAGGGTGATTGGCTGAAAGTTGTGGGAAAAACAATGATAGAATAATCTTAATCCCAGTAGGACCCTGAAAGCTCGAGACTTTATCCTTAACATAGAACATCTCGTTCAGTCGATGAACATCTCAGCGGGGTGGAACTTGACTGACTGAGGTGACCTTTTTGATCCATAACTGAGAGTTAAGTGTTAGAGTTTGCCAAATCCTATTCTTATTAAACCGTTTCTGGTTCAATGCAAAAATAGGATGAGACTTACCCGGTGATTCCTTCGTTTTTTTACCCATGATCGTAAGTATAGGTGATAAAGGTTTATCCTTTATTGGGGTTTGAGTGTGCCTTCATCCGATCTTTGTGAGTTAGCCTGAGACTTACCCGGTAAAGGTTGATTCTATTCCCTTAGTTGGTGTGTTGGTTTGAGATTATAATTCCTTTCCTTAGTACCTTGAGACTTACCCGGTAATAGGTGCTTTTGGTTTGGAGTTAGTGAGTAGCGAGACTTACCCGGTGATCTATTCCACTTTAGAAACACCTTCCCTTTGCAAAATCTCAGCTTTGTCCGCTTATCTTGAGATCTTGAGTTGGAACCACAACTAGATGCTTTAATCCCTAGAATTTGTATATTCCCCTTAGTTGACCTTATTATCATCTCTTTTATTGCTTTAATCGCTTTTGTGGTTATTAGTTGAATTGACTACCTATACTTGCTTAGTTTACCTAAGTCCCTAAGATCGATACCCCTAAATTCTTGCTTTTACTATAATTGATCCGTACGCTGTGGGTTTGCATCCTTGTTTAAGCATATTTCCTCGGTTATAAATTTAAATCTTGCACACACCATTTGGAGCGAACAAGTTTTTGGCGCCGTTGCCGGGTATTTGGTCTAGACCGAGCCGGTTGCGGTTGTCTTTCGGGGCAATTGCCCCTGTTGTTACTAACCACTCTACTTGAGTGACTTTCGTAGGTTTTTCTTTTTAGGTTTGCGCGAGAGGGAGCAAAATCGCACCAGAGATGCAGAGATTGAAGCAGATATGGCTGAGTTACGAGCTCAGATTCTGCATCGACCAGACCCTCGACCGAGGTAGGATCCCGCTCCAGTTGCCGCGGCCGAGATACTTCCACCTCGGATGCCAGTCCGAGATGTTCTTTTTGCAGGTATTCCACATACCCTAGGGTAGAGGATGGACCCAAACCAGCAAGTGAGGCGTCCAGGAGTCAACGTAGGTGATCCAGTGGAGAATGATTATGAACTTCGACCGCAAGTTCTTTCCATGATCCGCCAATGCCAGTTTGGAGGTTTAGAGAGGGAGTCTCCACATTAACATTTGCAAAACTATGAGATTTTGATGGAGACCTTGAGACCTTCAAGCCTGGAGAATAATAATTACAAGCTAAGGCCTTTTTACTTTTCTTTGAAAGACAGGGCACTTACTTGGTATCAGTCTCTTCCTCCCGGAAAGATCAACACTTGAGAGGAGATGACGACGGAGTTCTTAACTAAATTCTTTCCCCCCTCCAAAACCGCTGAAATGAGGGGGAAGATCAATGCATTCATCATGAAGGACAAGGAGAGTTTGTCCAAGTCATGGGAGAGATTTAAAGATGTTCTTTTGGATTGTCCACACCATGGGATTCCAAAGATAGAGTTGATGGAGATTTACTTCAAGGGATTGGATGGAGCTACCCAATTCAACCTTCAACTACTATCCGCCGGCACATTTATGGACATGCTGATTGATGAAGCTTGGGAGTTCATTGAGACACAAGCTTTGCACATGGAGAAATACTCCCACCAAGGAGCTGAAAATGGAGTTAAGAGAGTTAACTTCCAGGAAGCTCCATCAAATGACAATCAACTCATCTCCCTCAAGAATGATGTGAAGCAATTGATGGACCTTTTGGTTGCTCACACCAAAAAGAAGGAGGGAGGATATCAAGGGTCAAGAAACAACAATCAAGGTTCCCGGAACAAAAACTACAACAACAATAGAGGCTCCAACAACAACAATTGGAGATCCAACAATCAAAATTCGAGTAACTCTTACTCTAACTCCAATTCGAATAATTCTTCTAATCCTTTCTCTTTTCCTTCTTCTACTCCATTGAAGAGCCAGGAGCCTAGATCAAGTTCGTCCCAGCCAGAAAAGAAAGATGCAGTGCTGGAGGCCATCTTGATCAAGATCAATGCTATGGAGACATCCATGACTTCATTTTCGAAGGCACAAAAAGCTTTAGAGCAACAATTCTTTAACAAGGCGAATGAAGCGCCAAGAGATGAAGGGAAGCTCCCATCAAGGACAGAGAGAAACCCTAAATGACAGATCATGGCAATAACGACGAGAAGTGGATTGAAAACTGCAGATCCAGTACCTCGGTCGATGCCAGTGCAGATGAAGAACACCTCGGTCCAGGTACAGACGAAGAACACTTCGGTCAAAATGCCATCCGAGGTGGAGCCTCAGAAAGCATCGGACAAAACTAAAGTTTATGTCCCACCTTCTGCATATAAACCACCACTTCCATTCCCCCAGTCAAGGGCCAGAGCACATCTAGACAAGCACTTTGGTAAGTTCCTTGACTTGATGAATAAATTACATATTAACATCCCTTTCCTTGATGCTATTCTAGGGATGCCCGCCTATGAGAAGTTCTTAAAAGAGATTTTATCAAGGAAGAGGAAGCTGGAAGACTTTGGTGAAGTAAGGATGACATCTAAATCCTCGGAACTCATGTAAATCATGAAGGAGAAGATGCCACCCAAGTTGAGATCCCGGCTCATTTTGCATTCCCATTAAAGTTGGGGATGTTACTTGTGAGGCGTTGTGTGATCTAGGAGCCAGCATGAGCATCATCCCGCAGGAGCTATGTGTGAAGATCGGACTTGGAAAGCCCAAGCCGGTGAAGATAAGGTTATACATGGCGGACCGCTCCATTACCCATCCCGTGGGCATTTTGGAAGACGTTCCGGTTAAGTTAGGTAACTTCTATTTACCTATAGACTTTGTTGTGCTTGATATTCCCGCAGAATATCCCGTCCCTATCATTCTCGGGAGACCATTTCTAGCAACCTCGGGTTGCAATGTGGATTGTAAGAACGCCAAGTTGCAATTCAACATTGGCGGAGATCAAGTGGAGTTTGCATTGCTTGCTGCAATGAAAGGAGAGCTGCTGGAGGATGATATCTTCAACATCTATGATGAAGAAGAATCAAGAGAATTGGTGAGCTCTATCCTTATTAATGATCCACTTGAAAGAGTAATTAGTTTTAGCTTAATGGAGGAAGGTATAGATGCTTCTTGTGATGCAAATATACGGAGCTTAAAGGCAATGGAAGAAGATCCAGGAGCTAAGATTGAGAAGCTAATCCAGGAGAAGAAAATCTCAAATTTCGGTCCTAGTTGCAGTACCTCGACCGAGGTACTCTCTGGACCAAGCGAGGTGTTCTTGACTGAAGAACATCTCGGTCACCCACTCTGGACCTCGACCGAGGTCGTGTTAGCATGAAATATTGTGATATTTTAGGCACGTTTTCTAAGTGTATTTCATCCATATTGGTAGTCATTGATAAAGCATTGAAGCATTTGTGAGTTAGTTTATCTATTTTGCCGATATAGAGGTTTACATAAGCTTTGTGTTGATTGTAGGCGATTAAGAGCTAATTCCGAATGGATTGAGAGAGGATGGAGTTTGATTGAGCATGTCCAAGGATTGAGGACATCTCTAGGAGCTAAGGATGTGCTAACTTGAAGAATAGCACGAGGCTAAGGAAAATTACGAACTACCTCTAAACCACGCTCTAAAATACGGCCGTACTAGATTCCACGTTCTAGTCAGCGGCCGTGGAACCTTGGCAAGAGAAGCGTGGTGCATTCCAGCAACTTACACGGCCGTGGAGAGTTGTGACAAACCGTGGCCCAATTCCACACTCTAAATTACGGGCGTGGAACCCTTCCACGACCGTGATCTTGGCGATCTTTTACACAATATTTTAAGCCATGATCTTCTACGCAATGGGCCGGGCCAATATTTTATCTTACCCTATAAAAGGACGGAAGAAGAGAGATTCCGTCACCTTCGCTTAGACTTTGCCTACGCTTATTGCACGTGCTTAGGGTTTCAAGTTGGACGTGTAGAGATTGCTATTTCGCAAACGGAGACTTGCGAAGAGTTGAAGATTTCGAAGATTGTTCGTAAGGAGATTTCATACTTTATTTCTAGGTTTGATTAGAAGATGGATTGACATCCCTTTCTTCATTCTTATCTAAGATTGTGATTGTTTGTGTTATTCTGAATCTACTTGCATCATTGTTCTTGATTTGTGGATTTGAGATTGGTTTGAAGGTTATTAAAGGTTTTCGGAAGTTTTCATCTTTCATTCTTTTAACCCTTGAAATTGATATCAATATGACTGTTATTGGCTAAAACCCATTAGCAATTCTAAGGTGAAGGGTTGATAGTTGTGGCTTAGATGATGATAGATCGATCGTAAACAGATTGGACCCTGAGAGTTAGAGAGAATCGCCGACGAACCTAATCCACGGTCTGTTCTTGAGCTTCCACGGCCGTGGAACTCAAGAACTACCCGTAATTTTGTGTCAGTTTACGAAATTGCTTTTACTTTAATCCAAAGTTAAAGATTTGCTTTAACTTTGTCTTGGTTTACCTTTTCTAGGTGGTAGTGAAGCCTCAACAACCTCTACCTCGATTTCGAGTGTCACAACCTTAATCGATTAAGTTAGTCTTGATCCTTGGATTACAAATTTGGGTATTTGACGTTAATGTTTATCTTTAGAATCTTTCTATACTGAAGCCTCAACAACCTTTATAGGGAGTGCCTTTAGGTGAATCATATAAGGACTTGGAACTTCACCGTACATTGCCTTACATTCGTATACCTTTGCATACCTCAACTCTGTCCTTATGTCTTTAGTATATCTTGAATCGATTGCCACAACTGGATTCCTGGATCTTTAGGATTGTTGTTTTCCCAATAATTTGAAAAGCTTCATACATTTACTTGCTTGATAATCTATAATTGAATTTGTTCCCCCCAAATCTCTGTGTTCGATACTCTGGAATTCTTGCTTAACTATATCGATCCGTACACTGCGGGCTCGCTTGCTTGATTTCTAGTTTTATAATTAAAGCTTATTTGCACGCACGCTAAGTGGCAAACAAGTTTTTGGCGCCGTTGCCGGGGATTTGGTCTAGGCCGAATTCGGTTATCGGTTGTCAATCTTGGGCGCTTCTCCCTTGTTATTTGATATCTTTTCGAGTGTATGCGCAGGTCTAGGAATAACGAAGACCTCTTACCTCTTGATCAAGAGCTTGAGAGGACTTTGAGGAGAAAGCGTAAGGAAAGACAAATGGCTGAAGAAAGAGAACGTGATCTCCAATCGGAGTTAGCAGAAAAGGAAGCTCAACTCCAATGGAGTGAGAAGACTCGTAGGGAAGAAACGGATCGTCACCAAATGAAGGTTGATGATCTAACGGACATGATGTTCCAAATGAGGTTGGAAATAAACAACCTCAAGGAGAAAAAGAAAAGGAGGAGACCGGGAAGATCGGTTAGAGCCAACTCATCCAATGAGGATAGCGACTCCTCCATGCCACCGCTAGAGGAAATTGATCCCACGATCAATGTGAATCCATTCTATCCACGGCCAAGTGCAAATCGCCGTGTTCCACATAGGAATGCGAGGATCGAACGTGTGGATATGGATCCAAGAACTCTTGGCCAAAGGATGGATCCAACGTAGCAACCACGCCGTTTAGGTGTGAACTTTGATGCTGACAATGTACAAGGGTTTATCTTCAACCCTCAAGTTATTACCATTGTTCGCCAAAACCAATTTGGTGGAACAAGTGCTGAATCTCCACACCAACATCTACAAAACTTTGAGATTATGATGGAGACAATGAAACCTAAGAACACAACTACCAACAGCTACAAACCCAAACCTTTCTTCTTCTCCTTGAAGGGGAAAACATTGTCTTGGTATCAAGCTCTTCCAAGTGGAAATCTTGAGACATGGGAGGATCTTTCCGCGGAGTTCCTCACTAAGTTCTTTCCGCCATCCAAAACGGCGGAGCTAAGAGGTAAGATTAATGCATTTTCTATGAGATCTAACGAAAGTTTGTTTTAATCTTTGGAAAGATTTCAGGATTTGCTATTGGATTGCCCTCATCATGGCATATCCAAGCTTGCACTATTGGAGATATATTATAAGGGGCTGGATGTGGAGACACAATTCAAGCTCCAATCCCTCTCATGTGGTACATTCATGGACATGAGGGAAGATGACGCTTGGGACTTCATTGAGAAGCAAGCGCGAGTCATAGAGAAGTATTCTCACCGGAAAGTGGAGGGGAATCGTGTGGATCAAGGAGCAAAACTAACACACAAAGCTCAATCTCAAATCTTTTCTCTCAACAACGAGATTAAAGAGTTGAAGGAAGCTATCAAGACCAACTTTCCAAAGCAACAAGGAAAAGATGTGCGTTATTTAGGCAACAATAATAACCACAACGGTGGTGAGAATACAAACCGCAACAACAACAACAACCGGAACAACAACCGGAATAATTGGAACAACAACAACAACAACCGGAACAACAATTGGATCAACAATAGGGGTTCAAACAACAACAATTGGCGCTCAAATCAACAAAATTCCGGTAATTCTTATCCTTCCAATTCAGGAAATTCACTAACTCCACCTTCCTCTTCTTCCACTCCTTTGAAAAGCCAGGGGCAAACATCTAATGGTGGAAGCACTTCGGGGAAGGAGAAGCCCGATCCCATGTTGGAAACGATTTTGGGGAAGCTTCAAGGGTTGGAGTCTCACATCATCAAGGTTGATGATCACATTACTAAGGTCGATAAAGCCCAAAAGGTTTTAGAAAACCAAATGTTCAGCCATGCGGATGAAGTTCCTAGGAATCAAGGGAAACTTCAAGGAAAAACGGAGGACAACCCAAAAGGAAGGGTGATGACAATCACAACTAGGAGTGGAGTCACAACTACCGACCCGCAGCCCAAGTTTGTAGAAGTCTTCGTTGAGAAAGAGAAAGAAAAGGGGAAGGAGAAGGAAGATGTCTATGTTCCTCCTCCAGCTTACAAACCCCCCCTACCATTCCCTCAATCTAGAGCAAGAGCGCGCCTAGATAAACAATTCGGTAAGTTTATAGAACTCATGAGCAAATTGCATATTAACATACCTTTCATTGATGCTATTGTAGGTATGCCGGCTTATGGCAAGTTCTTGAAGGAAATCCTCTCTAACAAGCGAAAGCTAGAGGATTTTGGAGAGGTTAAGATGAGTTCGGATTTTTCGGATCTCATCAAGACCATGAAAGAGAAGATGCCCCCAAAGCTAAAGGATCCGGGGTCATTTTGTATTCCCATAGGAGTGGGAGATGTCACATATGATGCATTATGTGACTTGGGAGCAAGTGTGAGCATCTTACCACTTGCATTATGTAGGAAGATCGGTTTAAGCGACCCTAAACCGGTGAAGATGACGTTGTACACGGCGGATCGATCCATAACTCGTCCCGTCGGTATTGTTGAAGACGTCCCGGTCAAGCTAGGTAAATTCTATGTTCCTATAGATTTTGTTGTGCTTGACATTCCTGCAGATAGTCCGGTCCCGATCATTCTCGGAAGACCGTTTCTTGCAACATCCGGCTGCATAGCCGATTGCAAGAATCCTAGACTCGCCTTTGACATAGGAGAAGAGAAGGTAGAGTTCGTCCTTTCCACTTTAGTAAAGGAACCAATCTTTGATGAGGATATATTCAATATCCAAGATGAAGAAGGGTTGTCTAGAGAGGAGGTAAGTGCTATTCTCTTCAAAGATCCTTTGCAAAAGGTTATTACTATGAGTCTAATTAATGTAGGGGAAGAAAAGGAGTGAAATGAGGCAATTGAAGCCTTAGAAGCACAAGAAGAAGTGTGTGAAGAGGAGTTTGAGAAACTCCACGACGAGGCAGAGAACGTACTAATCCACGGCATACACTATATTCCACGGCCGTGGATTTCACCAACAAAAGCGTGGAGCACTCCAGAGGGTTACACGGTCGTGGAGAGAACAGAGCAACCGTATTTACTTTCCACGCCCAAAAACCACGGCCGTGGAGAAGTCAGAGAGGCCGTAATTTTGGGTGATCCCGAAGGTAATTGTGTCTCTTTCCTCAACTTCTTTTGATTCTTCTCCCATACCTTCTACACTCTTAGACACTTCTAAGGAAGCATCGGATACTCCTCAAGAACCATTGGAAACTCCGATAGTCATGGAACTAAAGTCACTTCCTACTCATCTAAGGTACGCATTTCTTGGACCTAATTCTACCTTTCCGGTAATTGTTAGTTCTGATTTAAGCATAGATGAACATAGTAAGCTCATGGTTGTCCTTAGGAAACATAGAAAAGCTTTAGGATATACTATATAGGACTTAGTAGGAATAAAACCTTCCCTATGCATGCACAAGATATTAATGGAAGAGGACTTTAGGACTTCAAGACAATCTCAAAGGCGGTTATATCCGACCATGAAGGAGGTTGTCAAGAAGGAAATTCTTAAACTTCTTGATGCAGGTATCATCTACCCTATCTCCGATAGCAAGTGGGTAAGCCCGGTTCAAGTAGTTCCGAAGAAGGGAGGAATGACGGTCATCACCAATAAGAATAACAAACTCATTCCTACCCGAACCGTAACAGGATGGCGGATGTGCATAGACTACCGCAAGCTAAACAACGCGACGAGGAAGGATCACTTCCCACTACCCTTCATCGATCAAATACTTGAAAGGTTAGCACAACATTCACACTTTTGCTATCTTGACAGTTATAGTGGTTTCTTTAAGATTCCGATACACCCGGATGATCAAGAGAAGACCACATTTACGTGCCCGTGGGGTACGTTTGCTTATAGGAGGATGCCGTTCGGGCTTTGCAACGCCCCAGCCACCTTTCAAAGGTGCATGATGGCCATCTTCTCCGAATACATAGAGGAAATCATGGAGGTTTTTATGGATGACTTCTCCGTTTATGGTTCCTCTTTTGACAATTGTCTTTCTAACCTTGCTCTTGTGCTAAAAAGGTGTGAAGACACTAACCTAGTTCTTAATTGGGAGAAGTGTCAATTCATGGTGAAGGAAGGCATTGTATTAGGACACTTAATCTCTAGTAGAGGGATTGAGGTGGATAAGGCTAAAATAGAGACTATAGAAAAGCTTCCTTCCCCAACTTCGGTGAAAGGGATAAGAAGTTTTCTAGGACATGCTGGATTCTATAGGCGTTTCATAAAGGATTTCTCTAAAATATCAAAGCCGCTAACTAATCTATTGATGAAGGATGTAGTTTTTGAGTTTTCGCAGGAATGCTTGGATGCGTTTAACATGATTCGGGAAGCTCTAATTTCAGCCTCAATTATCCAACCTCCGGATTGGAATCTTCCCTTTGAGGTTATGTGTGATGCAAGTGACGTAGCTATAGGAGCTGTTCTTGGACAAAGAAAGGAAGGGCGAACCCACTCTATCTACTACGCTAGCAAGACGCTAGATGAAGCGCAGCTCAACTACGCCACTACGGAAAAAGAATTTTTAGCCATTGTTTATGCAATTGACAAATTTCGCTCTTATCTTGTAGGTGCAAAGGTGATTGTGTACACGGATCATGCTGCGATCCGGTATCTCCTTGCAAAGAAGGATGCGAAGCCAAGGCTAATTAGATGGATTCTCCTCCTACAAGAATTCGATCTAGAAATCCGCGATAAGAAGGGTTCGGAAAATTCTATTGCGGATCATTTGAGTCGCCTAACACATCTAGAGGACGACCATCTACCTATAGATGACTCCTTCCCGGACGAGCATTTACATATTATAGAGGAGTGCATCGATGTAATCTCCAAAGGTAACGAACCATGGTTTGCTGATTTTGTTAACTATTTGTTTTGTCAGGAAATACCGCCCGGATTGTCCTACGCACAAAGAAAGAAGTTCTTTAAGGATGTTCGGGAGTACTTTTGGAATGAACCTCTCCTCTTTAAGAGTGGCCCGGATGACATTATTCGGCGATGTGTGTCGGAAGATGAGATGCAAAGTGTCATCCGCCATTGTCATTCACTACCATGTGGAGGACACGCTAGTTCGAACAAGACTAGCGCTAAGGTATTACAATCTGGATTCTTTTGGCCTACATTATTTAAAGATGTGCAAACCTTTGTTTCTTGCTGCGATGCTTGTCAAAGAACAGGAAATATCTCTAGGAGGAATGAGACGCCTCTCAACAACATCCAAGAGGTGGAGATCTTTGACGTTTGGGGAGTAGACTTCATGGGACCATTGCCATCATCTTGTGGTAACCAATACATACTTTTAGCGGTTGATTACGTTTCAAGATGGGTTGAAGCGATTGCCTCTCCCACCAATGATGCCATGGTAGTGGTCAAGTTCTTTAACAAGACCATCTTCCCACGATTTGGGACACCACGGACCATCATTAGTGATGGAGGCTCTCACTTCATTGCCCGGCGTTTTGAAGCTCTTCTAGCTAAGTATGGGGTGACTCACAAGATCGCCACCCCTTATCATCCACAAACTAGTGGACAAGTTGAGATCTCAAACCGGGAGATCAAAGGAATCCTAGAGAAGACGGTTTCAAGGACTAGGAAGGATTGGTCTTTGAAGCTAGATGACGCATTGTGGGCATACCGGACTGCGTATAAGACTCCCATCGGAACCACACCATACAACCTTGTGTATGGGAAGTCTTGCCATTTACCGGTAGAGTTGGAGCACAAGGCGTTTTGGGCAATCAAGTGGCTAAATTTCAGCATAAAGGAAGCGGGAGAGAAGCGTCTCTTGGACCTAAATGAGCTTGAAGAACTCCGCTTGAACGCTTACGAAAACGCCAAAATCTACAAAGAAAGAGCAAAGCGTTGGCATGATAAGCATATCATTCCAAAGGACTTCAAAGAAGGAGATCAAGTTCTCCTCTTCAATTCAAGGCTTCGTCTCTTTCCAGGTAAGCTTAAATCTCGTTGGACCGGACCTTTTCTAATCAAACGTATTTTCCCCCATGGTGCAGTTGAAGTATGGGGTGAAACGGGAGGAAGCTTCAAGGTGAACGGTCAACGACTCAAGAAGTATACTCCGGAACTCTAAGCTGAAGAGTTCACGCCCACCACACTCGAATAAGTGTGAATATGGTCTAGCTACGGACCTTAAACAAAGCGCTTCTTGGGAGGCAACCCAAGGTATTGCATTCACATTTTCGTTTTTGATTCATAGATTAGCATAGTTTAGACGTTTTTGCTTTGTTTTGCCTTCGATACCTTCCGGTATGTTCGTGTTTTTGGATGTAGGAATAGTCGAAAAGAAAAGAGGAAGGAAAAACTTGAAGAAAATTAACGAAAATTGGACTTTGGAGCATTACAGAGAGTTCCACGGCTGTGGTTTAGACCGTGGCAGCTACAGTGACCGTAATTTCCAAAAGCCTGAGAAAAATCACCAAAACCACGGTTCCGTACACTTCCACGGCCGTGGAACCCCCCGATAGACCGTGGTTTTCAAAAATTTTGATGGCCACTATATAAACCACGTTCTTCACAAAAACACAACACAAACCCAAAATTCACGCCCAAAAACGCCGATTCCACGCCTCTTACCTCAAATCTTCGTTCGTTAATCGTTTTTAACGATTCTTTGACCCAAACTGAAGCAAATCCGATCACCAACAAGATCCAAGCAACGATTCGAGCGGCCCCGTTTTGTGAGTTCTTTTTCTTTCTTTCTTTTCTTCTTTTTCTTTTCTTTGAACATTAAGGACAATGTTTGTTCCAAGTATGGGGTGGGGTGTGACTAATAGTTTGTAATAACTCTTACTCACTTTGTATGCTTCTATTGAGACTATCTTGCATGTTTCATTCTATTGTTACACGTTTCATTATTGCATTGCATGAAAAAAAAAAGAAAATTTTTTTTTGTGCTTCTAAGGATAGAGATGATTTCTATGATAATCACCACTTGTGAATTGAGTTTTGATGACAATCGCATGCTTAAACAAATAGTGAATTGAAAAGAAATTGAATGAGTTGATTATCCCTCTTTTGCAAATTTCATAATGTGATGAATGTTACTTAAATCATGTTGAGAAATCAAGGTTGAAATCACATAATAAGTTCTTATGCTTCTTTTTGAGATGATTAAGGCAATTCGATTTTCTTTCTTCTTTCTTTGACCATTTAGCCCCTCATTGAAATAATGACCTCCTTTACCTATCCGGGAATTTGGAGGAGTTGAATGAAAAAGGCATGTTTGATGTGGGAGGGCCATGAAAGCAATATTTTGCATTCAAAGGAATAGAAAGAAATTATAGGTTTGGGGAAGTCAATCGTGATGATGAGTTACTCGGCACCATTCACATAGCCGGGTGTTTGTGTCTTGCCAAATTCGGATTGAGCGATATTCCTAGCGGATTATGGTATGTGCGCTAAGGGTTTGAGGCATCTCGAAATTGAGAAATGCCAATCTCCTAGGCTTCGGTTTTTGTGCACCTCTATCCATAACTCCAAAAGTAAAGTCGAAAATGAAAAGAAAGAGCGAAGCTCTAAGTTGAAAGTGCTGCGGAAACCGCAAGAGAAGAAGAAAAGAGTAGTTATCCACTTTCCCGGATTCATGCACCACATTCCTTAAAGTTTTCCTTCCCTTTCCACATTCTAGACCTTGTTTGAAAGTCCTTAAGATCAAAAGAATGTTATATGGTTTGATGATCTAAATTGAAGTTTCTTATGATTGATTTTGATAATGTTTGAAGGTTATGATGTTTACATGGAGTTTAATTAATTCATGAGCTTTCTTTACTCTTTACTCTTTGATTATGTATATGAAAGTCTTATAAACGAATGAAGCAAGGTTTGAGAATGATCTATTGATTAGAAGGCACATTCATCCAAAAGAAGTTTTGCTATGAGAAGGTACACATATTTCATCCTAACTTGAGTTTTAAAGCTTTGAAAGACCTTGCTTAGGGACAAGCAAGTGGCAAGTATGGGGTTATTTGTTAGCATGAAATATTGTGATATTTTAGGCACGTTTTCTAAGTGTATTTCATCCATATTGGTAGTCATTGATAAAGCATTGAAGCATTTGTGAGTTATTTTATCTATTTTGCCGATATAGAGGTCTACATAAGCTTTGTGTTGATTGTAGGCGATTATGAGCTAATTTCGAATGGATTGAGAGAGAATGGAGTTTGATTGAGCATGTCCAAGGATTGAGGACATCTCTAGGAGCTAAGGATGGTGTTAACTTGAAGAATAGCACGAGGCTAAGGAAAATTACGAACTACCTCTAAACCACGCTCTAAAATACGGTCGTACTAGATTCCACGTTCTAGTCCACGGCCGTGGAACCTTGGCAAGAGAAGCGTGGTGCATTCCAGCAACTTACACGGCCGTGGAGAGTTGTGACAAACCGTGACCCAATTCCACGCTCTAAATTACGAGCGTGGAACCCTTCCACGACCGTGATCTTGACGATCTTTTACGCAATATTTTAAGCCACGATCTTCTACGCAATGGGCCGGGCCAATATTTTATCTTACCCTATAAAAGGACGGAAGAAGAGAGATTCCGTCACCTTCACTTAGACTTTGCCTACGCTTATTGCACGTGCTTAGGGTTTCAAGTTGGATGTGTAGAGATTGCTATTTCGCAAACGGAGACTTGCGAAGAGTTGAAGATTTGGAAGATTGTTCGTAAGGAGATTTCATACTTTATTTCTAGGTTTGATTAGAAGACGGATTGACATCCCGTTCTTCGTTCTTATCTAAGATTGTGATTGTTTGTGTTATTCTGAATCTACTTGCATCATTGTTCTTGATTTGTGGATTTGAGATTGGTTTGAAGGTTATTAAAGGTTTTCGGAAGTTTTCATCTTTCATTCTTTTAACCCTTGAAATTGATATCAATATGACTGTTGTTGGCTAAAACCCTTTAGCAATTCTAAGGTGAAGGGTTGATAGTTGTGGCTTAGATGATGATAGATCGATCGTAAACAGATTGGACCCTTAGAGTTAGAGAGAATCGCCGACGAACCTAATCCACGGTCTGTTCTTGAGCTTCCACGGCCGTGGAACTCAAGAACTACCCGTAATTTTGTGTCAGTTTACGAAATTCCTTTTACTTTAATCCAAAGTTAAAGATTTGCTTTAACTTTGTCTTGGTTTACCTTTTCTAGGTGGTAGTGAAGCCTCAACAACCTCTACCTCGATTTCGAGTGTCACAACCTTAATCGGTTAAGTTAGTCTTGATCCTTGGATTACAAATTTGGGTATTTGACGTTAATGTTTATCTTTAGAATCTTTCTATACTGAAGCCTCAACAACCTTTATAGGGAGTGCCTTTAGGTGAATCATATAAGGACTTGGAACTTCACCGTACATTGCCTTACATTCGTATACCTTTGCATACCTCAACTCTGTCCTTATGTCTTTAGTATATCTTGAATCGATTGCCACAGCTGGATTCTTGGATCTTTAGGATTGTTGTTTTCCCAATAATTTGAAAATCTTCATACATTTACTTGCTTGATAATCTATAATTGAATTTGTTCCCCCCAAATCCCTGTGTTCGATACTCTGGAATTCTTGCTTAACTATATCGATCCGTACACTATGGGTTTGCTTGCTTGATTTCTAGTTTTATAATTAAAGCTTATTTGCACGCACGCTAAGTGGCAAACATGTCGCAAGAGAGATACCGTCAACTGAGAATAACAAACTTTCTACCCCCTTTTCTGAATCTCATTCACAGTTGGTGGAGCATTTTCTCCACCAAAATTCTGATAAGAAAGAACCTTGATATGCTGACATTGTTAATTATCTTGTTTGCTATGAAATACCGCCCGGATTGACGTACGCTCAAAGGAAGAAATTCTTTAAAGATGTACGCCACTACTATTGGGATGAACCTCTACTGTTTAAGAGAGGTCCTGATGGGATACTTCGAAGATGCATTCCGGAAGACGAAGTTACTAGTGTCATATGGCATTGCCACTCGCTTCCTTGTGGAGGACATGCTAGCGCTCACAAAACATGCGCTAAGGTATTACGTTCCGGTTTGTTTTGGCCTACATTATTTAAGGATGTGCAAACGTTTGTTGTTTCTTGTGATCCATGCCAAAGAACGGGGAACTTATCTAGGAGGAACGAGATGCCACTCAATAACATCCAGGAAGTTGAGATTTTTGATGTATGGGGAGTTGATTTCATGGGACCTTTCCCATCATCCGCCGGGAACCTCTACATTCTTCTAGTTGTCGATTACGTCTCTAGATGGGTGGAAGCCATTGCCTCTCCCACTAATGATGCCATGGTAGTTGTGAAGTTCTTTAATAGGACTATCTTTCCACGTTTTGGGACTCCACGCATCATCATCAGCGATGGAGGGACACATTTCATCAACCGGAAGTTTAAAGCACTTCTATCGAAGTATGAGGTAACCCACAAGGTAGCAACCCCTTATCACCCTCAAACTAGTGGACAGGTCGAGATCTCAAATAGAGAAATCAAATCAATCTTGGAGAAGACCGTCTCTAGGACGAGGAAGGATTGGTCCATGAAGTTGGACGACGCTCTTTGGGCTTACAGGACCGCATTCAAGACTCCCATTGGTACCACCCCTTTTAATTTGGTATATGGGAAGTCTTGCCATTTGCCCGTTGAGCTAGAACACAAGGCGTACTGGGCAATCAAATGGTTGAACTTCGACATCAAGGAAGCCGGTGAGAAACGGCTATTGGACATCAATGAGCTGGAGGAGCTGCGTTTGAACGCTTATGAGAATGCCAAGATCTACAAGGAAAGGACAAAGAAATGGCATGACAAGCGTATCATTCCTAAGGAGTTCAAAGAAGGAGATTTAGTTCTACTCTTCAACTCCCACCTTCACCTCTTTCCAGGTAAGTTGAAATCTAGATGGACTGGACCTTACGTTCTGAAACATGTTTTCCCTTATGGTGCAGTTGAGATTTGGGGAGAAACAAGTGGAAGCTTCAAGGTCAATGGTCATAGACTTAAGAAATACCAACCGGAAGTCCAAGTTGAGGAGATTGCACCACTATATCTTGCTTAGGGATGCCGTAAGGTCCAGATAGTGACCTTAAATCAAGCGCTTCTTGGGAGGCAACCCAAGGTATTGCTTTCTTTCCCTTTTCTAGTTTAGTTTAGATAGTTTGCTTTTGCTTTGCTTTGCTTTATTTTTGGCGTCCTCTAGACAGAAACCAGGTACTCTCTAAGGAAGGATTACAGCTCAAGAGCTACACTAGAAGGACAGAAGTTCAAAAAATTGAGAGGACAGAGCTTGACTAAGACACATCTCGGGTGCAGTCACAGGACCTCGACCGAGATGTTCTTCGCCAACCGAGATGATCTTATCTGGGAGCTGTTTCTTATTTCTCTATGCAGCTCAGCATGTCCGGTGAGTTCTCTTGTTTTTAGACTTATTTTGACCTATTGGGAAAATGTGTCCCAAGTATGGGGTATGCGGATGTATTTACTTGACATTGTGTATGCTTGTATGACTCGAGTCGGATATTTATGATCTTATTTATGCTCTATAAGTTTATCTGAGATTACATGCATGCATACAGGTTATTTGATTGAGAAAGGCGTCAAAAACTGGTTAAAAAAAAATTTTATGACCTCGACCGGGATGATTCTGACCAAACGAGGTCAAGTACCTCGGATGACTTAGAACACCTCGACCGAGGTGGTTTTACTGAGAGATTTTTCGAAACGTTTTGTGCTTCTTTTCTGGATATGACCTCAGTGACGATTTTATTTGCAGATTGGTTTTGAAATCTTTATATGTTTGAAAGGTTTTATGATATGTTTAAGTTGCTAAATGCTTTGTTTGAAATTTTGGCATGTTTAATACCTTATTTTTATCCAAATTATGTTGAATTTGAAGGTTGACACCACATGATGAGTTCTATCACTTTCTTCCTGGGATGTTTAAGGCAATTCATTCTCTTCTCTTCTTCTTCTTGATCATGCTTTAGCCCCTCATATACATATTTGCCTCCCTTTACCAATCCGGGAATTTGGAAGCAAGCAAGTGAAAAGCAAGTGAAAGAAAGGTTGAGATGTCGGGTGGAAGTTTAGAAAGAAACAATTAGGTTTGGGGAAGTCAATCATGATGATGAGTAACTCGGCACCATTCACATAGCCGGGTGTTTTTGTCTTGCCAAAGTCGGATTGAGCGATATTCCTAACGGGTCATGGTATGTGCATCAAGGGTTTGAAGCATCTTGAGAAATTGATGATTGTTGATCTCCTAGGCTTCGGTTATTGTGCACCTCTGTCCATGTATCCTAAAAAGTAAAAAGTAAATAAGCAAGGCTTATTGGTGGAAGATCAAGTGAAGATCCTTTTCCCGGATTCTAGCACCACATTCCCTATATACATCCCACCCTCACACGTTTCTTGACCTTCTCTTGAAAAGCCCTTAAGACCTCGAGCTTGTTGATTGACTTGGTGGTTTAAACTAGATTATACATGATTAATTTCGATAATTATGATTTATAATGCATTCCATGATTTTATGCAAAGATGACCAACTTTCTTATATTTATAAAATGTTTTCATCATATTTTGATTTTAAACACCATGAAGCATTCTCTTAGAGTGATCTATGAGCGGAGCACACCACCAATAATGTTTTGAAATACTTTTCATTGATCTTTATGACTTATAATCCATTCTATCTTGTGCTTAAGATTTGGAACTTGCTTGGGGACAAGCAAGGGACAAGTATGGGGTATTTTGATAGCATGTATTATAGTCTATATTTTGGGACTTGTTTAGACATTTTATCTTCAATAATCTGCATGTTTGAATGTATATTATATGATTATATTGTTGTTTTATCTACCTTTACGGGAATCAAGGTCTACACCAAGTTTCGCTGTAATCGTAGGTAAAATGGCACGTTTTGCATCAAAATGGAGCTAAGGAGCAAATGAGTCATTGGAGCTACATTCAGGAGCTTAAAGAAGAACCCAGGAAGCAAGGAATTAACAAAGAAGATTTACTTTGGACCAAATTTGAGAGATTTCACATTCAGCTGAGATTCACCTTGGTCAGCTACAGTGTCACCTCGACCGAGGTGATCTTGAGGAGCGCCCCGATCGAGGCGAATACCTTGACGCGGCGAGATATATTTTATTTGGCTGAGATCTTTTATTTTTAAAAGGAGAGATCATATATTTTTGGGCTGGATTTCTGGAAGGAAGATCATACATTTAGAAGATCTATTTTAGAGATAGAGATATATTTTATTAGGATATTATCTTTTTAAGATATTATTATCTTTGGAAGATCATGCTCCTATATAAAGGGTTGGATTTTCCACAAACTCGCAAAAACTCGCAAAAACTCGCAGCATCCGATATACCATACAATATTCTCCCAGCTGCAGTAAGGAAGGATTTTTGGAAGATTGAAGGAAGATTGAAGGAAGGAAGTTCATAGCTTGTGATAGCTTTTGTGAGGAGATTTGTAAGACTTTCTTAGATTCCCTTTTGTTTGATTGTCTTGTTGGATTTGTGATCCAAGGAACGCTAATTTGTTTGATATTTGATTTAGTTATTGAAGCCTTGTTCTTAAGGTTTTTGTGTTCATATATTCATTCTCTTCCCTTATATTCGATTATTGCTTTCATAAAGATGAGTGTTCCTTGTGCGATTCTAGGGTAATTGGCTGAAAGTTGTGGGAAAAACAATGATAGAATAATCTTAATCCCAGTAGGACCCTGAAAGCTCAAGTCTTTATCCTTAACCATAGAACATCTCGTTCAGTCGATGAACATCTCGGCCGGGGTGGAACTTGACTGACCGAGGTGACCTTTCTGATCCGTAACTGAGAGTTAAGTGTTAGAGTTTGCCAAATCCTATTCTTATTACACCTTTCCTGGTTCAATGCAAACGTAGGATGAGACTTACCCGGTGATTCCTTTGTTTGTTTACCCATGATCGTAAGTATAGGTAATAA
Organism: Fagopyrum homotropicum; assembly: GCA_033239125.1. Classification (NCBI taxonomy): domain Eukaryota; kingdom Viridiplantae; phylum Streptophyta; class Magnoliopsida; order Caryophyllales; family Polygonaceae; genus Fagopyrum; species Fagopyrum homotropicum. Next base: position 52,837,221 of record BSWB01000005.1, read on the forward strand.
AGGTTTATCCTTTATTGGGGTTTGAGTGTGCATTCATCCCATCTTTGTGAGTTAGCCTGAGACTTACCCGGTAAAGGTTGATTCTATTTCCTTAGTTGGTATGTTGGTTTGAGATTATAATTCCTTTCCTTAGTACCTTGAGACTTACCCGGTAATAAGAGCTTTTGGTTTGGAGTTAGTGAGTAGTGAGACTTACCCGGTGATCTATTCCACTTTAGAAACACCTTCCCTTTGCAAAATCTCACCTTTGTCCGCTTATCTTGAGATCTTGAGTTGGAATCACAACTAGATGCTTTAATCCCTAGAATTTGCATATTCCTCTCAATTGACCTTATTATCATCTCTTTGATTGCTTTAATCGCTTTTGTGGTTATTAGTTGCATTGACTACCTATACTTGGTTAGTTTCACCTAAGTCCCTGAGATCGACACCCCGGAATTCTTGCTTTTACTATAATTAATCCGTACACTGCGGGTTCGCATCATTGTTTAAGCATATTTCCTCGGTTGTAAATTTAAAGCTTGCACACACCGTTTGGAGCGAACAGTTACACATGTGGAAAAGAAGTTGGTGATTGATTTTTTAGCTTGAGAGTTAGCGGCATCACGAGGCCTCTAGGGCTTCAAGGTTTTATGACTAGGGGGCTCTTGATTCCCCGCCACCGAGGTCCTCCATACGTCTCCATGCCTTGGGAAGGCAAGGGAGGATGGGGCATTCCTTTGAGCGCTGATTACGCCATCCGGGACCGGCAGAATTGGAAAGCAACTATTATCCCAATGCATGCTAATCTCCTTGGTGCTCCTGACTATTATCCCGAGGATGAGTCTGTAGCAACTGATGAGGAGAATGATGAGGAGATGGGTGGAGATGAGTCCCAGGATGTTGCAGCTATTGAGTAGTCTTTTAGAGGTTTTCCGGATCAGTCAGTGGACTTCCAAGAGCCACCTAGGAGGTCTACCTATCAGCAGTGACCTTCTGCTACCTCTTATTCCCAACGTGCGAGCGTTAGTGAGAGACCGACATGGATGGACACACCGCCAACTTGGATAGATGCACCACCATCTTGGATGGGAGCTCCGCCGGAGTGGATAGCACAGAGGCCGGCATGGATGGATCAGCAGCCTAGATGGGTCACCGGACTTACGGATCGGATGAAGGAACTTGAGACCCGTTTTGATGCAGCTGAGGAGGAGCGCCGCAACAATGCAAGGATCATTAGAGATGTCTACAGGCAGCAGTTTAGGCGTCCATACGACCCGAACTTCTTCCCATTTCCACCACCACCGCCCATGTGATGAGTTGGTTTGTTTGAGTGCTTCATAGACTATGTGAGTTTCTTTATTCTTTTCCTTTTTTTTTATCGCACATTAGGGACAATGTGTAATTCAAGTATGGGGTGGATTATGATTCTCATGTGTTGTAATAACTTGACATTATGCTTCGTTTCTTATCTATGAACATTTGCATCTTTTTTCTCTTGTCACATGTTTCATATTTGTCTTTCATTTTAAGCTTTAAAAAACCAATAAAAACTTGAAAATTTGGAAAAATATTGTGCTTCTAGGATTGAAAAAGACCTCAATGATAATTCTTCTTGTGGATTGAATTTTTGATGACATCTATTTGCTAGAGATGAGTTGTGAATTGTGGAGAAGTTGAGTATATTGTTTGACCTTCTTGCAAGTTTCATAATATAAAAATTCTTGTCTAAATCATGTTGAGGAATGAAAGTTGAAATCACATTACAAGTTCTTGCACTTATTTTTGAAATGATTAAGGCGCTTCGATTTTTCTTGCTTCTTCTTTATCCATTTAGCTCCTCAATAAAATTTTTGCCTCCTTTACCTATCCGGGAATTAGGAAGTGTGTAATGTATGGCATAACTGATGTGGGAGGGCCTTGAAAAATGTTCATTCAAAATATAGAAAAATAGGTTTGGGGACGTTGAACATGAGGATGAGTAACTCGGCACCATTCACATAGCCGGGTGTTTTTGTTTTGCCAAAGTCCGAATGAACAACAGTCCTAACGGAATATGGTATGTGTACCAAAGGTTTGAGGCATCTCGAAAAACTCGAGAATAGCTGGTTTCCCAGGCTTCGGTTTATGTACACCGCTGTCCATACTTCCAAAAAGTAAAGTAAAAGAAAAGTTGCATACAAAGCATGTTTGGGAAGCAATGTTCTTCTTGCTTGTGTTGTTTTGTTCCTTTTTCCCGGATATCGCACCGCGTTACCTTATAAAAGTCCTACCCATTCACGTTTCTTGACCTTTGCTTATAAGTCCTTAAGATGTTTGGGTTGTTGTTTGACTTAGTGATCTAAATTGGATTTCCACATGATTGATTTTGAGATTACTTTTGGTTATGATGTTTGTCTTGGAGATTTTGTGATGTATGATGTTTCTTTTCCATAACATGATTCATTTTGTGTAGATAGAGGTTTTGAAGGAAACATGAAGCAAGATTTGAGAATGATCTATTGAATAGAAGCACAATACCAAAAAGTTTTGTTTTTCTCTTGTTTTGCATTCATATTTCATCCTACCTTGTGTTCTAGATTTTGAAAACCTTGCTTGGGGACAAGCAAGAGACAAGTATGGGGTATTTTGATAGCATGAATATGACATTAGTTTAGGCACATTTTAAGGTAGTTTTCCCCCTTCTTTTGTGTACATGGATATGAGTTTGGAGCACATATGAGCACATTCACCTATTATGTTGGTATAGAGATCTACACAAGGTTTGTTGTGATTATAGGTGAATAAAGGATAGGATTGGAGTATAAATGGAGCATGTGAGTATGATTAATCAAGCTAGACATCAAGGGAATGCATTGGAGTAGCTAACAAAGGAGCATGATTGGAAATCTTCGAAGAACAAAGGATTGTACGCAGATTTTAGGGTTTCCACGGCCAAGTACATGAAACCACGGCCGTGGTTTTGGTAATTAATTTAATTAAGGCCGTGGAGGACCATGTCGTAAGCATCCACGGTCAATTCCATGGCCGTGGAAATCTGACATGACCGTAGTTTTCAAAGACTCGTCACGTGGCATTTTTGCCACGTCAACATCCGTTACGGGCCTTTCGTAGCCCTAGTTTTTCCTATAAGAAGGCGGAAGAAAGAGATAAAAAAGGACGTTCGCTACACATTGGTTATATGATGGGATCATTTGCAAGATTACGCATTGAGATCTTCATCTACACATTGGAGGTGGAGATTTTGGAGAAAGATCTTGAGAAAGATGCACTTTGCTATTCAGAGTTGGAAGATCTCAGGGTTGCATTTTGAAGGCGGATTGACATCCCGTTCTTCTTGTTCTTTAAGATTTGTGAGAGATTTCTGACTCTATTCTGTATACATTGAACACAAGCATGGATTTGAGTTATTTGAGATTGGTTTTACATTCATTATTGAGTTTTCAAGGTTCTATCTTTTCTTTCTTTTAATATTGATTATTGATTTGATGGCAATGATTGTTGGCTAAAAGCTTTAAGCGATTCTAAGGTGAAGGGTTGATAGTTGTGGCATAGATGATGATAGATTAAACCAAAATAAACTGGACCTTGAGAGTTGCGAGAAACTTCGCCTTCGTGCCTTTCCACGACTTGTTCTTGAGTTCCATAGTCGTGGTTCCTCAAGATCTGATCGTGGTTTTCCCCTGTTTGACGTGTTTTGATTTTGCTTTGATCCAAAGTTAAAGATTGGCCCTAACCTAGCCTTGTCTTATCTTTTCTAGGTAGTAGTGACACTCAACACCCTCTACTTAGGTTACGAGTGTTACAACCTTAACCTGTTTGACCTATCTTTGATTCCCTTGGATTTGGGCATGGGTATTTTAGAGTTTAATATTGTCCTTAGATCCTCTTTATAACGAGACTCAACATCCTTTATTGAGAGAGCCTTTGGGGAAGATATATGGGTTTGGAACTTCACCGTACAACACCCTATCTTCGATCTATACCTTTGCAATCCGAACTCTGTCCTTATATCTTTAGAACGTCTTAAATCGATTGCCACAATTGGATATTTGAATCTTTAGAATCATTATTTTTCCAATAATCTTTACAAAATCTTATTTACTTGCTAGACGATTTTACGAACTGAAATTGATCCCCCAAATCCCTGAGTTCGACTCTTGATTTCTTGCTTTACTATACCGATCCGTACACTGCGGGTTGGCTTTTCTTGATTTTAGATTTTCTAAACTTAAGACTTTGCACACACACTTTCGAGCGAACAGTAAGACATGATTCTTTTACCTCATTAAAAGTACTAGGAGCATATGTCAAACCGAAAGGCATAACCAACCACTCGTATAGTCCAAACATGGTCTTGAATGTTGTCTTCCGTTTTTCTTCCTCCCTCATTCGGATTTGATGATATCCACTCTTAAGACCGATTTTTAAAAACAAAGTGGAATCGCTCAACTCATCCAGTATATCATCCAATCAAGGGATGGGATGTCTATACTTGATAGTGATGTTGTTGATTGCTCGACAATCCACATACATCCTCCAAGTGTTGTCCTTCTTGGACACCAACAAAACCGGAACCGCATAAGGACTCAATCTCTTGTATACATAGCCTTGGTTTAACAAATCTTGTACTTGATCCTGTATTTCTTGGCTTTCATGCGGACTCATTTTATAAGCAGGATGGTTAGGAAGTGATGAACCTGTAATATAGTCAATCCGATGCTCAATGCCTCGGAATGATGGAAGTCCGGCAAGAATCTCTTCTGGAAATACGTCTTTGTATTCATCCAAAGCCTGTAAAATGTTTGAAGGCAAAGCGGCCGTCACATCATCACTTAAAGTCAGTAGGCTTTTATATGAACTCGGTAAAGAAAGGTCTAAAGGGATATAATTATTGGCAAACTCCCTTTTACATGAAATAAGGGCTCGTTGTTGTCCCAAAGAGGAAAATTTGGATGAGTTACAGGAAAATCGGTCGATTTTCCTTAAACAGCCTGATTTTCTTCAATAATCGGTCGAGTTTTGGACGAGCTGCCTGTTTTTTCTTCTTTGAGAGTTCATTCTTTATCCTTCTACTTGCGTTTCTCCTTCTTATTGTCGTAATGGTCAACAATCTGAAAAGGAGTCACGGGGTTGAGAGTAATGGTTTTCCCTTTAAACTCAAACGAATGTTTATTAGAAAATCCGTCATGCATAACCTTTCTATCAAATTGCCAAGGACGGCCTAACAGAATATGACATCCTAGCATAGGCACAACATCATAAACAACAATATCCTCAAATTTTCCCGAAGCAAACACAATGCGAGCCTGTTTATTAACTTTAATTCCCCACAATCATTCATCTAATGTTATTTATAGGGTCTAGGATTATAGAAGATTGTGATTTGCAACTTAGTGATCAATTCCTCACTAGCGATGTTGCAACAGTTGCATCCATCAATAATCATGTTACAAATCTTTCCTTTAACAAGACATCAAGTATGAAAAAGGTTTTCACGTTGATTATCTTTATTTAAATCGATTTTAGCATGCAAAGTACGTCTAACAATCAAAGAATCACCATGCTCATATTCACAATCTCTATCACCTTGATTATCATGCTCATGTTCATGTAATGCATTGATGTGGGTATGATCATGCTTATTTTCTTCCTCACTTTCATATTTCCCTTGTTGATTTAGAAATAAAACTCATTTATTAGGCCAATTGCGCATGTAATGACCTCTACCTTGACATTTAAAGCAAACAATATCTCAAGATCTTAAGGTAGAGTTAGAAGTACTCCCTTTATGGTCTTTTGAAGGCTCATTCAAAGGAATAGACTGAGTAGAAGGTTTGGAAGTTGCTGGATCTGGCAAAGAAGGTTTTCCTTCGTCGTTCTGAAAGAAAATCGGTCATAAAGTCGGTCGATTTTTCTGTCAATGGGTCGTTTTTTCTTCTCTGGGGTCCAATAAGTTGTGCCTTGGTTCCGTCCTTTAAGCTTTTTCTCCACCCTGATAACCAATTTGCAATAAGTTAGTCATAGAAGCATAGGAATAAAGATCAATTTCATTAGCTAAAGAAGGATATAAAATTCGTAAAAATTGAGCCATAATAGACTCCTCATCCTCTTGTATGTTGGCTTTCACCATTGTCCTTCACTGGCGGTGTAGACTTATTCAATGGACATGGAAACTTTTTTCAGGTCCTCTAAGCGTTGTCTCAACTCCCGTCCATAGTGCGGTGGCACAAACCTAGCCTTCATCAAGGCCTTCATGCGTTCCTAAGTGTTAATGTCCGGTTGTCTCGATCTTCGCCGTTCTTTGATGAGATGGTCCCACCAATTGAGAGCGTAGCCTTGAAATTCCAACACAACAAGTTGGATCTTCCGTTGCTCACTAAAGTTATGGAAAGACCAAAGTTGTTCAATCTTGGTCTCGCACTCCATGTATGCATCCGGATCGCATCTACCTTTGAAACTCTGAATTTTGACCTTGACTTTCCTAAGTCCATCATTATCCTATTGAGGCCTATGGTGTTCATTATAGTGTCCTCTTTGTTGATGACGTCATGGGTTTTCTCTCCACGTGCACTCATCCTCTTCATCACTCATGTCTTGAAATTCGTCACCAAAAAGTGGATTGTGATTAGCATTAAAGAATTGATTATGGTGAGTATTACCGAGCATCGGTTGATGGTTTATAGCTGATGCTAGAGGTGGTGGTGGATTAGCGGAACTCCCGCCAACTTCATAAATATCCTTCGGATTGAATCTTATGCGAGATTCAGATCGGTAGTCCGTATTGGGTATTGCTTCCACTTGTTGAAGCCGTCTATCCATGTTTGACATCTTGGTCAGTATTTGCTTGAACATGTCCGCTATATCCGGTGTATTGTCCTTTTGAGATCCGCGTGGACTATTTCTTCCTGATATCTACACAAACACACATAGTAACAACAAACTTGTAAAGTTAGAGAAAACATAAAAAGGTGTTACTTGTTTTCTCTCGCTCTCACGCACGTGTTGTCGCAAGCTGGTTTGATGGAATTGACTTGTGTGGATTAATGCTTCTTTACAAATCAGAGTCTTGGCCTCACTAGAACTCCTTGACTAACTCAAGTAGTCAACTTGGCTCGGTTAAAGGTTCTTCTGGGGTGCGATTGTTAAGGAATCATATTAGAAGTTTGCTCCACACACGCACACAAGAGATTAATAAGAGAGAAGAACATACCTTGTGTTGCTAAATTAAGAAAGAGAGTTAGCGGGGTTTGGATTTAGGTATGGCTAGAACTCTTTAACCTGGATCAAGGTATATACTACAACTATTCTTTTGTAATGCTCTTACACAATGTGCACTTGGATTCTATAAAGTGTGCCTCAAAAATTTCTCGAAAATTGGCAACAATAGCAAAAAACGGATGAAAAATCGGACGATTTTCTGAAGAACAAACTAAATTTTTGGTCAAATCGACTCCTTGGATCCGACGTTCTAGAGTCTCTCTTGGACTGCTACTCCTTGGTTGCCTTATGATCTTTATAGCTCGGAGAAGTTTCTGTAACGTTGCTTTGACAGAAGATATGTAAGAACTTAACTATTAGAAAAGATCTTGGATTGAAGCACAAATTTTGTTTTTGTTCTTTTTTTTTGTTGGCGAGGTTTCAAGGTCAACGGTTGGCTTGTGTTTGCTTGATGACGTTTCTATGTTCCAGAACTTACACAAATCAACGCACGTTACACTCAAATAATCACACAAAGGTGACAAGCAAGAAAAGACTCGAATTTATATGACTCAAAGAAGACTCAAATAAAAATCCAACCTTGTGTGAATGTTCGGACTTCAATCGCTTAGCTCCGATACCACTTTCATGTGGGGATAAGCCACAGTTCCCGATCTAGATTGAAATTCCTTAACTGGGATAAAAATCAGGAGGTTCTTGGGAATAAATCGGCCGATTTATTTGATGAACATGTTGATTTTCCGATAAACTCAGAATACGGATTAGTGAATGATATGGAAAGATAATGAATATGGAATGATAAATGAAAGATATATAGGAAGATATGAACTAAGATAGTTCTGCAAAAGAACCTTGACCAATGATGTGTCAAAACCCTTAAACGAGAAGATTGCCTTAACCCGCACTTCTTTAACCTTACACAAGTCTTCTAATTAAGACAAGCAAAAGGAGGGACTTGTATTGACCAAGAGCACCAACCTTCAATAAGATTAACACACACAAGCACAATCTAGCAAGGACTTTACAACAATTCAACAAAAAGCTCTCTTTTTGATTGAATGATTAACGAATAAATACAAACTTCGTAAATGAAGCTGCAAGTCTCACAAAGCTGGGGAAAATATCGAGTCTAATCTACTAAACAATCTCCCCCACTAAGGCTATTTATAAGGGAGATTAATACTACAGAAACTAGGAAAATATACTTAAAGATAATATTGCAAAGATATCTTTAAGATACATAAAAATATAAAATCTACAAAGATAAAATCTAACTAATAATCCCTTAAGATAGTCTGAGAGCTTTAAGGAATCATAACAAGATATAATTTCCAAAAGATAGAAGATCATGGCCGGATCTTTGCAAAGCTCGTCTCATAGAAGGAAAATTGGACACGAAAATCAGTCAAGAAATCCTACAGGAAAATCGGTCGATTTTTATGGAAAATCGGTCAATATTTTCCTCTTTGAGGCTCTTCCTTGCTCTTATCCTTCTTCTTTGCTTGGTGGATCTTCTTGGTCGTGGCTTGGCTCTTCAATAACAGTCAGTAACGTCAAGAAAGAACTCTTGAGAGTGAGGAGAGTTTCCTTTAACGCACATGTCATGAGTATGTCCGTAACTTTATCTTGAATAATCTTTGCTCTTGACCTTGTGATCACTCCATCCATGATTTAATATGAGGAAGGTGAAGGGGCTGTTGGTTTGTCCTTCAATGCTTTAGCCTTTGAGCATGTAACTGGTCCTTGTCTTGGAGACGGTCCCACATCAAAAAGTGAATGTGGTCGCCAATACCCTTAGTCAGAAGACGCCTCGAGAGAAGGTGATAGCTCGTCTCACGCCACAACCTCAGTTACAGAGGGATTTGGCTGGCTAGAGGTCAATATTCAATTTCCAAACACGGACAAACACTTGTCCACTTTGGAGCTACTACTTGATCGGTTGGGAGAGATCCGATATAAGCAAGAAAGCTGCCCGGCATTTCTAGGATCCGAGACAGGATGTCTCGAGGTAAGGTACCGCAGTTTACTATGGGTGCAGAAGGAGGGATGAGACGCCAGGAGTATATATGTGTGTTGCAACACCCCAAATCCATAGGACTCGAGATGCTACGGGCTAGGACTTCACAATGGGTCTTGACCCTAGCCTGAGAATAAGTTCATTGGATCTTACAACAACGCACATGTTAGCAAACAACTGAGTATCAAAACCAAAATACATACATAACACACAACTGAGTATCAAAACTGTACAACATGTATCCATACATCCCCAAAAGCCCACTACGTCCTAACTTGTACGGGAACCCTCGACTGATCACTCCCGCAAGATCACTCTACAGTCATCCTAACCTGCAAGACATCTATAACACGATATAAACGTTAGCTAACAATCCATATATTAGAATAGTGTAATAGCACACCTAACACATAAGCAAGATATCACACAAGCATGCTCACAAACAAACCGTTTATTATCTTTCATCAACTGATTCACATTACTAATTCAACTTAGATTGTGACACAAGGATCCTCCAACCCTCGCCTTTATCTCCGTGTACCTGCGAGGAATGGGATGATATATATATCCCTGTCTACCTACCAGGGCTAGTCGTAGAGAACCTCCCAGCTCCAGGCAGAGCTAGGAAGTGATGTCACCACCCGGTTCTAATACATTTGGTCTAATAAACACATATGGTCATCCTATTCCGGTTTATAGTTATAAACATATAAACACACACCACCATTACATCCTAAACACAGGCAAGGTACCTAAGTAAGCTCGATGGACTTACCTTTAACAAGGTAATCCCTTGATCCATCAACTCTCAGATTCCCGCAGAAATATACACCACGCTTGATAAATCAAGGCACACATATAATCGATTATCGGAACACAATGCTAAAAAACTCTACTTCTAGTCTCTAAGATTCTCATAAGATCATACACAACATCCGTTAACATAATCTTCACATTCATAACAAAACCTCAAAACCTCACAAGACATTCATCCAATATATCATCATCCTCAAACTTCACACATTCTAACCTAGAATGCTTTTAAACCCAAAGCCAAGGACAAGAGGAGGAATGAACTTACCAAAGAACTTGGTAAGTTTTGGAGAAGGTGCGGGCAAGAAGAGGCAGGGGAGCGGTTACAACCTCCAAAGCCGCGACTAGGGCTGAGTGCCAGCACGAGGGCGGCGTCACACCAGGAGGCACGGGTGAGGCTATGGCAAAGTGCGGGTGCGGTTTCCTCAACATAACATAGCTCTAATGTACTCTTCGATAGATCTTCTATCAACCACAACACTCCATCACTGAGAGCAACCAAGGCACAACAACCTCTAACCATATACATATATACAACGCAACCATCATCACAAAACAACAACAAGATCAACTTGTTGAATCTTGAACAAGGAAGAAAAGGAAGAAGAAAGGAAAATAAGAGAGGAAGACTAGCTCACCAATCTCTTCAACCACCAAGAGGGAACAATCTGCACACTTTGCCAGCCTCTCCCAACAATAAACCATACATCTTCATCATCATCAACATTCTTCAAAGCAAGAAGATCCAAAGAAGAACCCAAGGAAGAGAAGGAAGAGAAAGAAAGGAAAGATGAACGTGAGTGAGAGAAGAAGAAGGTCTAGAGAGAGATTAGAAAACCCTAGAATAAAGGGAAAGAGAAACTTAAAGAAGAAGAAAGCGGATAGGAAGTCAGTAAAAAAGACGGCCAACTCTCCTACTACGCCGCGACCGCGGCCAGAAGAGTCGCGACCGTAACCCAGAAGAACCGCACCCGTGGTGGCGCGTTTTCGGGCGAAGGATGATGCGGTCACAGGATCCTCTAAAACGCATGGGTGTTACATCAAATCCCCTAAAAACAAGTTTCGTCCCAAAACTTGGATAACCTCAAACCCTCTCGGCCTAAAACGCCGAGGTATAAACACTCAATATCGCGGAGGCATAACATCTCCATCAACCATAATCTAAAATCGATAGCAAAGAGGTAAAACCATCTCCAGCAAAACTATAATCACCACTCGTGCTAGAACAATAAGATCTAATAAGATCACACATAACAATCTTGCATGAAAAACAAACAACACATAATATCACATAATCACATAATCACATAACTCACCAAACTATAACTCTCTCATCAACCTCCAGATGTAGCTATCTTTGCAAAAAGCTTGGGATAATTCCTCCGAATACTATCCTCCGCTCTCATGTGGCCTTACCGGCTCCCCGTCTAGACCATTGTATCCTCAACATCAGTATGTCCTTCAAGCGCAAGCGTTTCATACCCAACTCTAGGACCGCTACTGGATGCTCAATAAATGTGTGGTCCGACTCAACCACTAAGTCCTCATAACTGATAATGTGCCTCGGATCTGGTACATACTCTCTCAATTGAGATGCGTGAAAAACTTGGTGAACACCCTCTAATTTGGGTGGCAACGGAAGTTGGTATGCCCCTCTTCAACTCGCTCTAAAATCTCAAAAGGTCTGACATATCGGGGACTCAACTTCCTCTTTATGCTGAAACATCTGACGCCTTGCGTCGGTGATACTCTCAACTAGACATGAGCTCCAACACAGAACTCTAGAGGCCGACGCCTCTTGTTTGCATACGACTTCTGGTGGCTTTGCGTGGCTAGCATCCACTCTCTAATCAATGCCAGTTAGGCTATATCATCCCATATCTCCTCGGGAGCTATACTACCGATACTGCTTGGCTCATCCCATCATAATGGCATACCACATCTCCATCCATACAACGCGTCACAAGGGGTCATCCTGATCGACGCATGCTAGCTGTTGTTTACGGAAACTCGACCAACGGGAGGTGATCTGACCACATCTTTCCCTAGTCTAGCACGCAAGCCTTCAACATATCCTCTAAGGTATGTATAGTCCATTATGACTGACCATCAAATTGAGGATGAAAAGCCATTGTAAAATGAAGGCTCGTACCCAAGGCAGTGTGTACCTACTGCCAAAACCGTAAGGTAAAACGTCCATCTCTATCCGAGATAATGGTCCTCGGTAGTCCATGGAGTCTCAATATCTTTCTAGTAAACTCCTCAACTAACCCACTCACCGACCACGTTTCCGTAATTTGGATGAAATGTTCCGTCTTTATTAGTCTATCAACTATAACCCAAATGGGATTAAAGCTCCTAATCGACCTCAAGCCGGTAACAAAGTCCTTGGAGATGTCCTCCCACTTCTACTGCGGTATTGGCAGTGGATGGAGTTCTCCTCCGGTTCTACAATGCTCTATCTTGACTTGCTAACAAGTTGCACACTGGGCCAAAAACCTGGCCACGTCGGGCTTAAGCCCACCCCACCAGAAAGATCGTCTCACATCCTGATACATCTTACTCGTACCTAGGTGAACTGAGTAAGATGTGATGTGAGCCTCTTGTAAAATCCTCTGCCTCATCTATTAGAAGGTACACAAACGTGCTCACGGCGTCGCATCACTCCGTCGGCACCTATGGTGAACTGTGGCCTCACCTCGAGACATCATGTCTCGGATCCGTCTCAATGGAACGTAGGTCTCTTGCTTCCATTGGATCTCTTCCAACAGATCAGGTAGAACCTCTAAGGTAGATAGGTGATTGCATGTATCCGGAAACTGAATGTCTAACTCTACTCACGCTAGATCCCTATGTAAATGAGGTTGAGCTGTCAATCTTGCGATCGCCTTCTCTCGAGGCGTTTTCCTACTAAGTGCATCGGCGACTACATTTGCCTTCCCCGGATGATACAAAATCTCAAGGTCAATGTCCTTGATCAACTCGATCCATCTCCTCTAGCGGTTATTCGATTCCCGTTGAGTGAAAATATACTTCAGAATCTTATGGTTTGTGAAGATCTGGCATGACACTCCATACAAGTAATGCCGCCAGGTCTTCAAGGCATGAACCATTGCAACTAACTCGAGATTATGATTTTGGTAATTCTCCTCATACGTCTTCAGCTATCGAGATGCATAAGCAATTACCCTACCTCGTTGTATCAACACACATCCTAATCCTAGCTTGGATGCATCGCTATAGACTACAATATCATCAGTGCCTAGTGGTTGTGATATAATGGGAGCGGAATTCAATCTCATCTTCAGCTCCTCAAAACTCTTAGTGCACGCTTCGGACCATACAAACTGGGTAGTCTTCCTCAACATACTTGTAAGTGGTCGGGCGATCACAAAAAACCCTTCCACAAACCTACGGTAATATCCGACTAAGCCTAGAAAACTGCGTGCTTCCTTGACATTCTTCGGAGTCTTCCAAGATGCTATTGACTCGATCTTTGCTGGATTAACCTTGATCCCCTCAGCGGAAACTATGTGACACAGGAAAATGACTCAGACAGCGAGAAATCGCACTTAGATAGCTTGACGTACAACTCTCTATCCTGCAAAACTCGTAACACCGTCCTTAAATGTCTTGCGTGTTCCTCTCTACTCCGACAGTACACTAGTATGTCATCAATGAAGACCACCACAAACTGATCCAGGAAGTCAATGAAGATGTCATTCATCAACTCTATAAAGACGGCGGGTAATTGTTCTTGATGGTCACCTTGTTCAGCTCTCGGCAATCGATGCACAGCCTCATCGATCCGTCCTTCTATGCTAACTTCTCGAGTAGCCTCTTCAACTCCAACAGATCGATACACCATACGGTATGGTGCCTTCGAGATCGGTCGCGTCCCCGACTCTAACTCGATGCCGAAATCCACGCTCATCTGTGGCGGTAAGCCGGATGGCTCATCGAAAACGTTGATGAACTCATATACGACGGGAATATCCTATAACGTTGGAATCTCACCCTCCTTCATGGCGTAACACTAGAAGGCTTCACAACCCTGTCCAATCAGCCTCGCCGCTAGGTAGTGAACGACACAGTCTGCATACCAATATCTAAAACCGCACCATGACGGTCCATCCAATCCATCCCTAAAATAACTTCTTCATGTACTAAGTACATGACAAAGAAGTCAACATGCAAATCATGATTTTCCAAACGTATGGGACAATCGTGTATCTCGCGGTTACCTCTAACCCTACCTCTATCGGGTAACCCTATAATAAAGGGATCCCCCCTACCATATCTAAGGCTAAAAGCTCAACACATGCATCTGAAATAAATGAGTGTGTAGCACTCGTATTAAAAAGTACTCTAACAGGTAAACCATTAATCTCGATGATACCTATAGTGGTTGGCGCTGTGAGTTCCTCAACGCTCCTCAACTCAAAAGTTCGAGCATGTGCTCCTCTCGTATTAGCGGTATTCCCACCACGGTATCGACCTCTACTCGGTCCTAGTGCCGAATCCTGAGTAGGAGGATAATATGGGACCCGCCGTTGTCCCGGTGTCTGGTACTGAGACGATATTTGCCCTCCTCCAACTGCACTAGTAGGGGAAGAACCCTGTTGTGAAGGGGATTTTCCTTGATAACAAAAGGTATCTCGGTGGCCTAGGTTGCCACAGGTGTAACAAGTCAATAATGGCTTCTTACACTTAGGTTGTATATGTCTATACCCTCCGAAGTTGAAACATTGTGGTCCCTTATCAAAAGTCCGTGCAGTCAATGGACCACTCGAGCGTCCTTGTACCTAAATCCGCCATGATCCTCCAACATTAGCATTTGTCTGACACGTCCTTTATCTTTTCTCAGACCATCCAGTCTGAGAAACTATTCGCTCCAAATGGTGTGTGCAAGCTTTAAATGTATAACCCAAGAAGTATGCTTAAAACAAGGATGTGAACCCACAGTGTACGGATCAATTATAGTAAAAGCAAGAATTTCGGGGTGTCGATCCAGGGACTTAGGTGAAACAAAGCAAGTATAGGTTGTCAATGCAACTAATAACCACAAAAGCGATTAAAACAATCAAAGATGATAATAAGGTCAATTAATGGAAATATGCAAATTCTAGGGATTAAAGCATCCAATTGTGGTTCCAACTCAAGATCTCAAGATAAGCGGACAATGCTGAGGTTTTGCTTAGGGAAGGTGTTCTAAAGTGGAATAGATCACCGGGTAAGTCTCACTACTCACAATCCCAAACCAAAGAACCTATCACCGGGTAAGTCTCAAGGTACTAAGGAAAGGAACTATAATCTCAAACCAACAAACCAACTAAGGGAATAGAATCAACCTTTACCGGGTAAGTCTTAGGCCAACTCACAAAGATGGAATGAAGGCACACTCAAACCCCAATAAAGGATAAACCTTTATTACCTACACTATGATCATGGGTAAACAAACAAAGAAATTACCGGATAAGTCTCATCCTAAGTTTGCATTGAACCAAGAAAGGTGTAATAAAAATAGGATTTGGCAAACTGTAACACTTAACTTTCAGTTATGGATCAGATAAGGGTCACCTCGGTCAGTCAAGTTCCACCCCGGCCGAGATGTTCATCGACTGAACGAGATGTTCTAAGGTTAAGGATAAAGACGCGAGCTTTCAGGGTCTTACTGGAATTTAAGATTATTTTATCATTGTTTTTCCCACAACTTTCAGCCAATCACCCTAGAATCGCACAAAGAAATTAGCCACTCATCATCATGAAAGCAATAATCAAATATATGGGAAGAGAATGAATATTTGAACACAAAAACCTTAAGAACAAGGCTTCAATAACTGAATCAAAATAAATAAATCGGCGTTCCTTCGATCACAAATCCAACAAGACAATCAAACAAAGGGAATCTAAGAAAGTCTTACAAATCCCTTCACAAAAGCTATAACAAGCTATGAACTTCATTCCTTCAATCTTCCTTCAACCTAACAAAAATCCTTCCTAACTGCAGTTTCTTCAATCTGCAAGTGTTGTGATGGTAGCGGGTTGCCCAATTTGTGGAAAATCCGGCCCTTTATATTGGAGAATTATCTTCCAAAGATAATGTAACGACCAGTTTTTTTTTCCGTTACGCGTTGATAGGGTTAGAGAAGTTTAGGAAACGAATAAAAATTTAGTTAGACTAGGACATACCAGTTTATTTGTGGAAGTCATTTAATTAAGTACCTTGTTCATAGTTTCGGGACGGAACTTATTTTAAGGGGGTACTGATGTAATATCCGAAATTTTTATTCCGTTTAATTCAGAATCAATTCGGACTTTGAGTCGTTGACGGTTTCCCATTCTATCTAGTATTTCTTTCGTCACAAATTTTATCATTTTATGAAGAATTTAATTCGCATAAAATGATAGAATTATATCAAACCCTAAGTCTTATAATTATTTATCATTTTATGTAGAATTTAATTCACATAAAATGATAGAATTATATAAAACCTAATTCTTATAATTAATTCTTAACGACGACTTTAGACGAGATCATGACAAGGCTGAGACGAGACCATGACAAAGTTGTGACGAGGCCCAGACAAGCAGTTGACGAGGCCCAGACAAACAGTAGACAAGGCCCAAACAAGCAGTTGACGAGGCCCAGACAAGCAGTTGACAAGGCCCAAACAAGCAGTTGACAAGGCCGAGACAAGCCTTGACGAGGCCCAAACAAGGCCTGATCTCGAGTATGGCCGGCCCGCCCAAAACACACCAGCTGCTTCAGCATCTCCCTTGACCTAGATTCTATTCACGTGTCCTGAAACTCACGTACACCGGCACCATCTTCTACTCCACGCCAGCTGGCAACATCCAACGGCGCTTGATAACGTGATTTATGACATTAGTATAGGCATACAATTAGATAGTTTTTCCCGTTATTCATGCACGGTTTGACATTAGTTTAAGACGTTTGCGCTCATTTCGTGCATATTTCTAGAAAAGACGTCTACACGAGCTTTTGTCGGTTTTGTAGGTATTTCGGGGATCTTTTGGACATTAATCGATACATTCGAGGATCAAGCCTCATGGTGGTACATATCCGAGACCTTGAAGGAACATAATTGGAGCAATGAAGGACAAAAGGACCCTTGTTGGTGCAAGCAATGGAGCAACTCATGGCTAGATGATCATAACAAGTCTCTGTTGAAGAAAATCGACCTACACCCAAGAAAATCGGCCGATTTTTCCTACTGGGTCGATTTTTGGGCCTTTGACAGCTTTAGCCACGTGTCCCACGATCTCTTGTCCGGCCTTGCTCTTGGTGGAGAATATAAGTGGTCTTGCAGGCTGATTTATGGATCCTTCTCCTTCCTTTGGACCCTTCTACCATCTTCTCAAAGAATCTTCCAATTGGGAGCTCTCTTCAAGACACCCTTGTGGGTGTTCTTGAAGGAGATTAGTGTAGATTTCAATTTCATAGTGAGATTTGAGTGATTTTTGTGAAGAAGATTGTTGAAGGTTGTAAGATCCGACTTGGAGCTACATTTGGTGTGTTGAAAGACTTGTTTTGAGCTCAAATCTAGCTAAGTTTCATTGCTTTCATTTCCTTACTTCATCTTCTTGCTATGGATTCCATGTATGCTTGTATGATGATTCTAGATCTTGAAATGCATGTTATTGGCTAGTTTGTTGTGATTCTGGAGTGATGGATTGATGGTTATTGCTTGGGTGATGATAGAATGGACTTATATGTTAGTTTAGGATGATTTGTATGCACGAAACCTAACTCAGACAGAAAAATCGGCCTGTTCTTCAGGTAAATCGGCCGATTTTTGCTATGATCCACCCGATTTTTCCTTTCGTTGCTCTTTAATTGATGAATCTGTATGTTAGGATGTTAGATTGTTGAAATCCTAGTGTTTGTTGAGCATAATATAGCTTAGGGTGACCTAATGCTAGCAAACTAAGTGAAGAAAGAGACCTACCCGGTGATTTCCGATCTTAGGCACCAAAGATGATGAACTCTAGGTAGTAGTGAGCCTCATAAGCCGCTATTGGACTGAGTGTGCTAGGATTGTTGCTTGAGACTTACCTTTTCCGAGACTTACCCGGTAAGGAGAGGTTTGCCCCTTAAGTAGCATCCGGTTTGTGTAGAATTCCCAACTTTACCTCCTTGAGACTTACCCGGTAATAGGAGTTTGGTGCGGGATTAGTGAAGCATGAGACTTACCCGGTAATTGCTTCCATTAGAGAAACACCCTTTCCCAACACCGCAGCTTTGTCCTTAGAATCTTTAGAACCTTGAGTCCAATGCCATAACCGGAAATCTTGACCTCTAGAATCCACTTTTCTCTCTTGATCATATACTTTGTGCTTTGTGTTACTTGTTCGTTTTGCTAGCTTGAGTTATTAGTTGTTTTATTACCTTGCTTGATTTGTGATCTTTGTTTGATCACCACAAAAACCAACCACAAACATTGTGTTTTCCATTTTCTTTGTTCCTCACCTTATCTTAGTCTAGATTTACACTATCTATGACCATTGCTTGACTCGATTTCACCTTAGTCTTTGTGTTCGACCTTGGAATACTATCCCTACTACAAACGTCCCGTACACTGCGGGTTCGCTAGGAGTTAGGATAATTATAACGAGTATAAATTTAAAGCTTATTGCGTACACATCACACGATCTTAGCGTGACAGCGCTCCTCTCCTCTTCTGCACACCCCAGCCGGCGCTCCTCTCCTCTTCCGTACACCCTAGCCGGCGCTCCTCTCCCCTTCTGTACACAACCATGGATGGCGCTAGCAAGTCACTCCAGCCCCGTCCTCAGCCATGGACACCGCCATCAATGCAAAACGCCCTTCTTCACGTGGATCTCGCAAGCAGCAAGCCATCCAAGATCTGTCTCCTTCTGCACGTGGATCTTGCAAGCAGCAATCCATCGGAGATCTGTCTCCTTTGCACCACAGCAGCCCGGCCATATACTCCCCTCTGCGACAGGAGGCAAGCGAAGCCGGAGGCACTCCCTCCTTGCTGCACGTGAAGCAGTACATTCCCAAGCAGCCCTTCCCTGTCGTGCAACCGCCACCAACAGCATAGGGACAGATCTCGCCTCTTCACACCAATAGATCTCTTGCAAGCGGCCTCTCCGCTTCTGTGCAACAGCTGGCTCGACAACAACCTTTTGCAACCTTGTTGCTCCTTTTCGAGTCTTAGAATCGGGTAAGGTTAATGCCCTTTCCTTCCACACTTTTCATGTATAATGAATGTCCTTTATGCCTCCTAATCATGCCAGAACAGCCATACATAGAAGAAACAGTAAACATAGATGCAGTTTATGAGTTTTCGGAAGGGACGAATAGTCAACTTTGGGTCCAGATTTGGGTAAGTTAGACTTCTTGTTTTTGGCTGAATTTTGGATATGTTGTAGTCAGTAGTACATACTAGATCATACTAAAATTTGAGATCAATCGGAGCTACGGTTTGAGAGTTATGGTGTTACAAAGTTGAAGCCTCATGCAGTTTTTATATAGGTGCTGAGTGTTGGGAAAAACAACAAGTGATGCTGTTTTGTGAGATGGTTTTGAATAAGCTCTTGATCTCCGCTGGGCTTGAATTTTGGATATGATATAGTTGACATATTGTTGTGGAACATATTAAAGTGTGAGAGGCATCCAGCGAGTGGTTTGGGATTTATGATTTTTCAAAGATTGAGTCGTAAGCAGTTTTTCTGTTGTGTTGAAATTCGGTTTTGTGAGATAGTTTTAAATAGGATTTTGATCTCCTTTGCGGCTGAATTTTGGATATATTATAGATAAGATTTTATAGTAGAACGTATCAAAATTTGGGATAAATCCAGCGAGTAGTTTAAGAGTTATGATTTTTCAAAGTTAAGACAATGTGCTGTTTGTTAAGTGTTGTAACCAACTTTGGAAATTTTTGTAGAAGTGATGGTTGAACAGTAAGAAATTCTTGCTCCTAGGAGTAGATGAGATATGATAGATGATCTAGGGAATTATTTAGGAATTTTTATAAGATTATTCGAATTTTATATTTGAAGGCGAAGTTGGACCTTAACGATCTTTCCGAAAATAAGGAAATGGGTAAATTGTCAGTTTGTAACCAAACTCATCTTTAGGAGTTAGAATATGACTCTTTAGTCTCAAATAAGAGTTTAGACATAAATTATGGATTTTTTAGAAGTTTCAGGACCAAGGGTAAAAGAGTGATTTTACCATAAACTAATACTGTACTCAATTCCATTCTATTAAGACCTACTATCTTAGAAGTCTTAGACTTCTAATCACCTAGAAAGTGTGCGGACACACTTGCCATCTTTGACAGGCCACTGAATCCCTACTGTACAGATCGATTTGCGAATTAGAAATTCGAGATCTGATTCAGTAAGTCCACGGACTTACTTAGCTGGCTTCTTGTATGAGTGTAATGTGTATGAGTGGTGTTTGTTAGTTATGATAAACAACGAAACCGGATTAGGCCGACTTTATTATTTACGTAATTGACCCAAGTGTATGATAATGGGTCGTGACATCATCTACCTAGCTCTTGCGAGAGTCTAGGAGGTTCCCTGCGACCAGCCCAGTCCGGTAGACGGTCAGATGCATTAGTACCATTCCGCGTTGGTAAACGGGGAGAGGGGCGAGGTTTGGGAATCCCTCGTGTCACAAAATAAGTATCATTAGTAATAACCTATCACCTAATTAAAGATAATAAAAGGATTGAGTGTTGCATGTTGATTGTGTATGTTGTGTGTTTGTGCTTTTACCTTTTATACTTATGCATAGAATGTTAGCTAACGGTTTTATACCGCTTGTAGATGCCTTGCAGGTGAAGACAGTTGTAGAGAGATCCAGATGAAATGGTCAGCCGGGTCCACGTACTCATTTAGTTGGGGACGGGGATGTCTTCTGTTCTTTATATGCATCATTTTAGTAGCTTTTTTTGTAAGGCTGATACATATTCTCCATGTATATATTGTTTACAGTTTTCAAACGTTTTAAATACTTTTGTGCCTTGTTGTAAGATCCAAGTAAAAATTGTTGTCAAACTATGGTCGGGACCGATTGTGAGGTCCTAACCAGTAGCTCCCCGAGTTCTCAGAATTTGGGGTGTTACACTTAATAATAATATCTTAAAAAGATAATTTCCTAATAAAAATATATCCATATTTCTAAAATAGATCTCCAAAATATATGATCTTCCTTCCAGAAATCCAGCCCAAAAATATAAGATCTCCCTTTCCAAAAATAAAAGATCTCAGCCAAATAAAATATATTTCGCCGCGTCCAGGGTCTTCGCCTCGGTCGGGGCGCTTCTCTAGATCACCTCGGTCGAGGTGACTCTGTGGTCAACCGAGGTGACTCTCAGCTGAATGTGAAATCTCTCAAATCTGGTCCAAAGTAAATCTTCTTTGTGAATTCCTTGCTTCTTGAGCTCCTCTTTAAGCTCCTGAATGTAGCTCCAATGACTCCTTTGCTCATTAGCTCCATTTTGATGCAAAACGTGCCATTTTACCTATGATTACAACGAAACTTGGTGTAGACCTCGATTCCCGCAAAGGTACATGAAATGACAATATAATCACATATTATACATTCAAACATGCAGATTATTGAAGATAAAACGTCTAAATTGGTCCCAAAATATAGACTATAATACATGCTATCAAAATACCCCATACTTGTCCCTTGCTTGTCCCCAAGCAAGTTCCAAATCTTAAGTACAAGATAGAATGGATTATAAGTCATAAAGATCAATGAAAAGTATTTCAAAACATTTTTGTGGTGTGCTCCACTCATAGATCACTCTAAGAGAATGCTTCATGGAATTTAAAATCAAAACATGCTCAAAACATTTTATAAATATAAGAAAGTTGTTCATCTTTGCATAAAATCATAGAATGCATAATAAATCATCATTATCGAAATTAATCATGTATAATCCAGTTTAAACTACCAAGTCAATCAACAAGCTCGAGGTCTCAAGGTCTTTTCAAAAGAAGGTTAAGAAACGTGTGAGGGTGGGATGTATATAGGGAATGTGGTGCTAGAGTCCGGGAAAAGGACCTTCACTTTACTTGCTTTGAACTTCAACATCTTCCACCAATAAGCTTTGCTTATTTACATTTTTTACTTTTTGGGATGCATGGACAGAGGTGCACAATAACCGAATCCTAGGAGATCAACAATCATCAATTTCTCGAGATGCCTCAAACCCTTGATGCACATACCATGACCCGTTAGGAATATCGCTTAATCCGATTTTGGAAAGACACAAACACCCGGCTATGTGAATGGTGCCGAGTTACTCATCATCATGATTGACTTCCCCAAACCTAATTGTTTCTTTCTAAACTTCCATCCGACATCTCAACCTTTCTTTCACTTGCTTTTCACTTGCTTGCTTCCAAATTTCCGGATTGGTAAAGGGAGGAAAATATGTATATGAGGGGCTAAAGCATGATCAAGAAGAAGAAGAGAAGAGAATGAATTGCCTTAAACATCCCAGGAAGAAAGTAATAGAACTCATCATGCGGTGTCAACCTTCAAATTCAACATAATTTGGATAAAAACAAGGTATTAAACATGCCAAAATTTCAAACAAAGCATTTAGCAACTTAAACATATCATAAAATCTTTCAAACATATAAAGATTTCAAAACCAATCTACAAACAAAATCGTCACTGAGGTCATATCCAGAAAAGAAGTACAAAACGTTTCGAAAAATCTCTCAGTTAAACCACCTCGGTCGAGTTGTTCTAAGTCATCCGAGGTACTTGACCTCGTTTGGTCAGAATCATCCCGGTCGAGGTCATAAAATTTTTTTCTTAACCAGTTTTTGACGTCTTTCTCAATCAAATAACCTATATGCATGCATGTAATCTCAGATAAACTTATAGAGCATAAATAAGATCATAAATATCCGACTCGAGTCATACAAGCATACACAATGTCAAGTAAATACATCCACATACCCCATACTTGGGACACATTGTCCCAATAGGTCAAAATAAGTCTAAAAGAAAGTACTCACCAGACATAAGCTGAGCTACAAAATAAATAAATAAAAGAAATCCCTGCAAGCTCTAGTCCTGATCTGCTAGTGGTGGTGGTGGATATGGCACGTACGGATGCTGGGAAGGATCAAAGGGGTAGCCCATAGTGTGTTGGAATTGTATCTCCAACATACGGCGCTGGTAGTGCTGGCTCTCCCTCATCTCTAACATGTCCAAGGATAGGGCGGCGTAAGAGTCGATCATCTGATCCGTCATCTCGTCTATCCGTCTGTGTGCTACGGGATCCCGCTGTCTACGGACTCTGCGACTGGCAGGACGTGATGGTGGTGCAGCTGCCTCTTTCTCAGTCTCCTCGTCGTCCAGATCGACGACTGGTATAATGGGACCGGCCGTGTCCGTCCCTGTCTCCATGGCAACACCACCATCGTCCTCCTCATCCTCCTCTTGTTCCTGAGCCGCTGCATCTCTAGTGTCCTCAATGTACGGGATCCATGCAGTGGACTAGTACTGAGGATCATAGACAGAAAAATGGGACGACCACCTAATACCCTGAGGGGCAGTCTGCTCCCAAGGCATCGCCACATATGGCGTAGTAAGTCTAAGAGGAACTAGAATCCTCTTGGTGATCATCTCCTGCAGCCCTAGCGGCTTAGCAGCCGCCACTAGTGTACATGCACTCAAATCCAGCCCCATCTCAGTAGCAAAGTGAGTCACTAAACCGCCACAGCAAATGTCCCCCTTCGCCTTGGCCTTGATCCGGTGCAGATCCTCAGCTAGCATCGCACCGAAATTAGGCACACCCCCAGTCACCATGCAAAATAAACTCAAAAGCTCCCCCTGTCTAACCTTTTGGAGCGTCTCAGTATGCGCCAGAAGTGTCTCGCTGTATATACAGTGCACGAGTCTGAAAGCGAGGTGGAAAATAATCCTCTCCCTGGAGTCTCCTGGTCTCCACCTGTCAGCATGCTCAACTACAAGAGCTATCTGTCCCCAGAACTGTTGAGCTACAACTCGAGAAGGGAAATCGGAAACCGTGCGGGTCAGGAAGCCGAAGATGTCTCTACACTGATCCATTGGTACTAAATAATTCCAGTTCAACAACCGGTACTTGATGGCCCTCCTCTCGGGCAGGTGAGTCACAGAGCTCACAAACTCCAGTGTAGGCTCGAGGTAGGCTGGAGCTCTGATCTCCATGAACTGCTCCAGCCCAACCATCGAGACCATCCGTCTCAAATCATCAACAACGTCCAAACAGTCAAAAGCAGAAATGTCTAAAAACCGCGGCGCAATCACATGGCGCGTACAGATGCGGTCGTAATCAGCCTGGTGACGCTCATGTATCACCGGTATGGAAGGTCGAGCGGAAGAAGAAGAAGGGGATGATCTATCTCTCAGGACAATCTGGCGATCTGACTTGGAACTCATTTTCTCTTTCCTATCTGACAGTTCACCTCGGTCGCTTGTCAGATCTCAAGAATCACCTCGGCCGAGGCACAGTTGACTGGACCGAGGTGCGAAGCTGTGCGATTCCAACTCTCAGAATTTTAGTTCTTTTCCCCCGATTTCACTACAGATTGTTGCGAAGGGGTACTTAATCCTTTTCCAACAAAAATCTATGACAACCAAAGCCACTAAATCCCGAAATCAACGAGAATAGAGAAGTTAGGGTTTTCGAACCTTTACCCCGGATTTGGTCGATTTGAGGCGTTTTTGTTGCAGATTCTCGCTCGAAAACTGTTCCTCTAGCCTTTCCTTGCAAAATGGAAGCGAGAATCGTCGAAAACGGTCGAGAAACGAAGAAAACGAGATTAGGAATCACCGCGGTCGAGGGGGAAGATGGGAGAGAAAGAGGAAAAACTGTTCCCCTTTTATACCCCTGGCCGATTCTGCTGTCCCCTCGGTCGAGGTGGTCCCGACTGGACCGAGGTGTCTGGACCGAGGTGCTTTGTTGTCAGCCCTAGTCGCCTCAGTTGCTCAAGAATCATCTCGGTTGAGGTGCTGTGACTGCAACCGAGATGTGTCTCAGTCAAACTCCGTTTTCCCAATTTCTCGAACTTCTGTCCTTCTAGTGTTGCTCCTGAGTTGTGTCCTTCCTTAGAAAGTACCTGGTTTCTGTCTAGGATGCCAAAAAAAAAAGCAAAGCAAAGCAAAAGCAAACTATCTAAAGTTAGACCAGAAAAAGGGAAAAGAAAGCAATACCTTGGGTTGCCTCCCAAGAAGCGCTTGGTTTAAGGTCGCTAGCTGGACCGTACGGTATCCCTAAGGGAAAACATATTTCACAATGTAAGGTCCTGCCCATCTAGATTTCAACTTACGTGGAAAGAGGCGGAGGCGGGAGTTGAAGAGTAGAACTAAATCTCCTTCTTTGAATTCCTTAGGAATGATACGCTTGTCATGCCATTTCTTTGTCCTTTCCTTGTAGATCTTGGCATTCTGATAAGCGTTCAAACGCAGCTCCTCCAGCTCATTGATGTCCAATATTCGCTTCTCACCGGCTTCTTGATATCGAAATTCAACCATTTGATTGCCCAATATCCTTTGTGTTCTAGCTCAACGAGCAAATGGCAAGACTTCCCATATACCAAATTGTAAGGGGTGATACCAATGGGAGTCTTGAAGGTAGTCTTATAGGCCCATAGAGCGTCGTCCAACTTCATGGCCCAATCCTTCCTCGTCCTAGAGACGGTCTTCTCCAAGATTGCTTTGATTTCTCTATTCGAGATCTCGACCTGTCCACTAGTTTGAGGGTTATAAGGGGTTGCTACCTTGTTGGTCACCCCATACTTCGATAGAAGTGCTTTAAACTTCCGGTTGATGAAATGTGTTCTCCCATCGCTGATGATGATGCGTGGAGTCCTGAAATATGGAAAGATATTCCTATTGAAGAACTTCACAACCACCATGGCGTCATTAGTGGGAGAGGCAATGGCTTCCACCCATCTAGAGACGTAATCGACAGCTAGGAGGATGTAGAGGTTTTCTCCGGATGATGGTAAAGGTCCCTTGAAATCAATTCCCCATACATCAAAAATCTCAACCTCTTGGATGTTATTGAGTGGCATCTCGTTCCTTCTAGATAAATTCCCTGTTCTTTGGCATGCATCACAAGAAACAACAAACGTTTGCACATCCTTAAACAATGTAGGCCAAAAGAAACCGGAACGTAATACCTTAGCGCACGTTTTGTGAGCGCTAGCATGCCGTCCACAAGGAAGCGAGTGGCAATGTCGTATGACACTAGTAACTTCATCTTCCAGAATGCATCTTCGAAGCATCCCGTCTGGACCTCTCTTAAATAGTAGAGGTTCATCCCAATAGTAATGGCGTACATCTTTAAAGAATTTCTTCGTTTGAGCGTACGTCAATCCGGGTGGTATTTCCTGGCAAACAAGATAATTAACAATGTCAGCATACCAGGGTCCTTTATTATTAGAAGTTTGGTGGAGAAAGTGCTCCACCAACTGTGGCTGAGTTTCAGAAAAGGGAGTAAGAAGTTTGTTATTCTCAGTTGACATCATCTCGCTTTCGACCTCGGTCGAGGTCCAGAGAGGGTGACCGAGATGTTCTTTAGTCAAGAACACCTCGCTTGGTCCTGAAAGTGCTTCGGTCGAGGTACTAAAACTGGGACCGAAGCTGGAGATTCTCTTCTCCGTGATTAGCTTCTCAATCTTAGCTCCTGGATCTTCTTCCAATGCCTTTAAGCTCCGTATATCTGCATCACAAGAAGCATCTATACCTTCCTCCATTAAGCTAAAACTAATAACTCTCTCAAGTGGATCATTAATAAGGATAGAGCTCACCAATTCTCTTGATTCTTCCTCATCATAGATGTTGAAGATATCATCCTCCAGCGGCTCTCCTTTCATCGTAGCAAGCAATGCAAACTCTACTTGATCACCGCCAATGTTGAATTGCAACTTGGCATTCTTACAATCCACATTGCAACCCGAAGTTGCTAGAAATGGTCTCCCAAGAATGATAGGAACGGGATAATCTATGGGAATATCAAGAACAAGAAAGTCTATAGGTAAATAGAAGTTACCTAACTTAACCGGAACGTCTTCCAAAATGCCCACAGGATGGGTAATGGAGCGGTCCGCTATGTATAACCTTATCTTTACCGGCTTAGGCTCTCCATGTCCGATCTTCGCACATAGCTCCAATGGGATGATGCTCACGCTGGCCCCTAGATCACACAATGCCTCACAAGTGACGTCCCCAACTTGAATGGGAATGCAAAATGAGCCGCGGTCTCTCAACTTGGGTGGCATCTTTTCCTTCATGATTTGAATGAGCTCCGAGGATTTAGATGTCATCCTTACTTCAACAAAGTCTTCCAGCTTTCTCTTCCTTGATAGAATTTCTTTCAAGAACTTCCCATAGGCGGGCATCCCTAGAATAACATCAAGGAAAGGGATATTAATATGTAGTTTATTCATCAAGTAAAGGAACTTACCAAAATGCTTGTCTAGATGTGCTCTGGCCCTTGACTGGGGGATTGGAAGTGGTGGTTTATAAGCAGGAGGTGGAACATAAACTTTAGATTTCTCCTCCACTTTCTAAGGCTCCACCTCGGTTGGTACCTCGGCCGAAGTGTTCTTCGTCTGTACCTGGATCGAGGTGTTCTTCACTGACATCGACCGAGGCACTGGATCTGCAATTTTCAGTCCACTTCTCGTCGTTATTGCCATGATCTGTCCCTTGGGGTTGCTCTCTGTCCTTGCTGGGAGCTTCCTTGGATCTCTTGGCGCTTCATTCGCCTTATTAAAGAATTGTTGTTTTAAGGCTTTTTGTGCCTTCGAAAATGAAGTAATGGACGTCTCCATAGCACTGAGCTTGATCAAGATAGCCTCCAGCACTGCATCTTTCTTCTTTGGCTGGGACGAGCTTGATCCAGGCTCCTGGCTCTTCAATGGAGTAGAAGAAGAAGAAGAAGAGAGGAAAGGATTAGAAGAATTATTTGAATTGGAGTTAGAGTAAGGGTTACCCGGATTTTGATTGTTGGGCCTCCAATTATTGTTGTTGGATCCTCTATTGTTGTTGTAGTTGTTGTTCCGGTAACCATTGTTGTTGTTGTTATTCCGGTAACTATTGTTGTTGTTGTTGTTCCGGTAACCATTGTTGTTCTTTGAGCTTTGATATCCTTCCTCTTCCTTCTTGGTGTGAGCAACCAAAAGATCCTTTAATTGCTTTACCTCATTCTTGAGGGCGGTGAGTTGATTATCATTTGATGAAGCTTCTTGGAAATTAACTCTCTTAACTCCATTCTTAGCTTCTTGGTGTGAGTACTTCACCATGTGCAAAGCTTGTTTTTCAATAAATTCCCAAGCTTCATCAATCGGCATGTCCATGAATGTGCCAGCGGATAGCAATTGAAGGCTGAATTGGGTAGCTCCATCCAATCCCTTGAAGTATATCTCCAACAACTCTATCTTTGGAATCCCATGATGTGGGCAATCCAAAAGAACATCTTTAAATCTTTCCCATGACTTGGACAAACTCTCTTTGTCCTTCATGATGAATGCATTGATCTTCCCTCTTATTTCAGCAGTTTTGGAGTGGGGTAAGAATTTTGTCAAGAACTCCGTCGTCATCTCCTCCCAAGTGTTGATCTTTCCGGGAGGAAAGATCAACACTCTCTTTGTCCTTCATGATGAATGTCCTGTCTTTCAAAGAAAAGTAAAAAGGCCTTAACTTGTAATTATTATTTTCCACTCTTGAAGGTTTCAAGGTCTCCATCAAAATCTCATAGTTTTGTAAATGTTGATGCAGAGACTCCCTTTCTAGACCTCCAAACTGGCATTGGCGGATCATAGAAAGAACTTGCAGTCAAAGTTCATAATCATGCTCCGCTGGATCTCCTAGGTTGACTCCTGGACGCCTCACTTGCTGGTTTGGAAGTATCTCAGCTGCGGCAACTGGAGCGGCATCCTGCCTCGGTCGAGGCTTTGGTCGAGGCAAGATCTGAGCTCGTAACTCAGCCAAATCTGCTTCAATCTCTGTAGCTCTGGTGCGATTTTCCTCCCTTTCACGCTGCAATTCCTCCCTATTGAGGCGCAGCTGTTCCATCGCCTCCTTCAGTTCGGCCTCAAGATCGCGATCGTCTCGATTGGCCATTTTTGCTTCCTTCAAGCGTCTCTTATATGCCTTTTCTGGTTCGGGATCTTAAGGAACGATTTCCTTCCCAGCACGGGTTCTTCGCATAAACCTAAAAAGAAAAACCTGCAAAAGTCACTCATGTAGAGTGGTTAGTAGCAAAGGGGACAAGAGCCCCGAAAAACACCCATAACCGGCTCGGTCTAGACCAAGTCCCCGGAAACGGCACCAAAAACTTGTTCGCTCCAAATGGTGTGTCCAAGCTTTAAATTTATAACCCAAAAAGTATGCTTAAAACAAGGATGCGAACCCGCAGTGTACGGATCAATTATAGTAAAAGCAAGAATTCTGGGGTGTCGATCTCAGGGACTTAGGTGAAACAAAGCAAGTATAGGTTGTCAATGCAACTAATAACCACAAAAGCGATTAAAACAATCAAAGATGATAATAAGGTCAATTAATGGAAATATGCAAATTCTAGGGATTAAAGCATCTAGTTGTGGTTCCTACTCAAGATCTCAAGATAAGCGGACAAAGCTGAGGTTTTGCAAAGGGAAGGTGTTACTAAAGTGGAATAGATCACCGGGTAAGTCTCACTACTCACAATCCCAAACCAAAGAACCTATCACCGGGTAAGTCTCAAGGTACTAAGCAAAGGAACTATAATCTCAAACCAACAAACCAACTAAGGGAATAGAATCAACCTTTACCGGGTAAGTCTCAGGCCAACTCACAAAAATTGAATGAAGGCACACTCAAACCCCAATAAAGGATAAACCTTTATTACCTACACTTATGATCATGGGTAAACAAACAAAGGAATTACCGGGTAAGTCTCATCCTAAGCTTGCATTGAACCAGGAAAGGTGTAATAAGAATAGGATTTGGCAAACTCTAACACTTAACTCTCAGTTATGGATCAGATAAGGGTCACCTCGGTCAGTCAAGTTCCACCCCGGCCGAGATGTTCATCGACTGAACGAGATGTTCTAAGGTTAAGGATAAAGACTCGAGCTTTTAGGGTCCTACTGGAATTTAAGATTATTCTATCATTGTTTTTCCCACAACCTTCAGCCAATCACCCTAGAATCGCACAAAGAAATTAGCCACTCATCATCATGAAAGCAATAATCAAATATATGGGAAGAGAATGAATATTTGAACACAAAAACTCTAAGAACAAGGCTTCAATAACTGAATCAAAATAAATAAATCGGCGTTCCTTCGATCACAAATCCAACAAGACTATCAAACAAAGGGAATCTAAGAAAGTCTTAAAAATCCCTTCACAAAAGCTATAACAAGCTATGAACTTCTTTCCTTCAATCTTCCTTCAACCTTCCAAAAATCCTTCATAACTGCAGTTTCTTCAATCTCCAAGTGCTGTGATGGTAGCGGGTTGCCCAATTTGTGGAAAATACGGCCCTTTATATAGGAGATTTATCTTTCAAAGATAATAATATCTTAAAAAGATACTTTCCTAATAAAAATATATTCATATCTCTAAAATAGATCTCCAAAATATATAATATTCCTTCCAGAAATCCAGCCCAAAAATATAAGATCTCCCTTTCCAAAAATAAAAGATCTCAGCCAAATAAAATATATCTCACCGCGTCCAGGGTGTTCGCCTTGGTCGGGGCGCTCCTCTAGATCACCTCGGTCGAGGTGACTTTGTGGTCAACCGAGGTGACTCTCAGCTGAATGTGAAATCTCATAAATCTGGTACAAAGTAAATGTTCTTTGTGAATTCCTTGCTTCCTGAGGTCCTCTTTAAGCTCCTGAATGTAGCTCCAATGACTCCTTTGCTCCTTAGCTCCATTTTGATGCAAAATGTGCCATTTTACCTATGATTACAACGAAACTTGGTGTAGACCTCGATTCCCGTAAAGGTAGATGAAATGACAATATAATCACATAATATACATTCAAACATGCAGATTATTGAAGATAAAACGTCTAAACAGGTCCCAAAATATAGACTATAATACATGCTATCAGAAACCCTCCTATTTCCAGCTCGCTCTCACTCATACGGCGATGCTCGATCTTGATAATCTATTAGGGATTCACAATGAAAACCCGCCATATAGGTGCAGGTACCCTCCCTCAATCTACAAGAAAACAAGTAAAAATGCTGGTCCTTGGGAGGTGCAGCTGGACCCAACAATGTTAGCTCATCTTGGAACTTCCTGATCGCCTCGTATATAAAAATATCCTCAAAGCCAGCCTCCACAAAATCGTGCAGTTTTTCCCTCCTCAATGAGGCAGAGCAGAAAATCTCTTTGATGAGACTCCTCATCTGATCTTATCCAAGGACCCGACTCTACATGGTCCTCCACCAATGTTGTGCTAAGTCCCGAAATAGAGTTTGCACCAACTATACTCGTCTATCATCTAGGCATCTGATCGACTCTAGTGTTGAGTCCACATGCCCAATCCAGAGCTCGACCTCCACGCCAACCTTTCCAGCGAAAGGGGGTATTCCCATCTGGTGAAAAGTCTTCAGCTAGGAATCCGGTCGCGGTGCTCTCTACTTCTCTTGAGCCGTGGAAACCTCAGCTGCTTGTGCTAGTATAATTGGCACTTGTATCGCTCTCTACGAGTCCTCATTTGATCCCACAAGCACTGGTGGATTTGGGGCAAGTCTGCCCTGCCTGCCTCCTCCACCTCACGGAATGTACTCCAAAACTCAAGTCCTCCCATTGAGACATGATCCATCGTATCTGACCGTACCGCCTGAGCTCTTAGTCTCCCTGCCATCCCGTCTCCAACCTTGGGAACTACGCTCTTAACGACCTCCTTCTCTCTAACTACCGCCTCTAGCGGATCAATAATGAGGTTCCATTCTGACCCCTAGCTACTGAGGTCTACCGGCTTGTTCACGACTTAAAACTACCGGAGGAAGAGATGGTCTACCTCTACCCCGTCCTACTACAGGTTGTTGTAGTACGAGCCATCAGCGGTATAAACATAACTAATGTACAAGGCAACACTGCTACTATATATATAATCTAATCCAAAACAACAACAACAATCCAACAAACAAATTACACTGCCGAGATCCACGGAAGGAGTGATGGTTTCCCGTACATTCTATCCCAGAACGACTGTGTACAAAGTTTAAAACTAAGTTCTTTTTTAAAACTCACACCCCTTTTCGGGTTTTGTTTATTTATCTAAGGCTCTAATACCATTTTTGTAACACCCCAAACTCATAGGACTCGGGATGCTACGGGCTAGAACCTCACAATGGGTCCTGACCTTAGCCCGACAACAAGTTCACTAGATCTTACAACAAGGACAAATAAATATAAAACCAATATTGATAAAGCGGAAATATCATAAACTAAAATACATACATAATCCATAGTCGAGTATCAAAACTGTACAACATGTATCCATACATCCCAAAACCCACAACATCCTAACATGTACAAGAACCCTTGGTTGATCACTCCCGCTAGATCACTCTATAGTCGTCCTAACCTACAAGACATTCACAACACGGTATGAACCGTTAGCTAACCATCCATATATTAGAATAGCACAATATCATACCCAACACATAAGCAAGATATCAAATAAGTGTGCGTGTGGTTTCCTCAACAGAGCATAATTCTAATGTGCTCTTCGACAGATCTTCTATCAACCACAACACTCCACCATTGGGAGTAACCAAGGAACAACAACATGTGACCATATACATATACACAACACAACCAACATCACAAACACAACAACAACAACAACAACAACAACAACAACAACAACAAGATCAACTTGTTGAATTTAAAAGAGGAAGAAGAAAGGAAAAGAAGAGAGGAAGACTGGCTCATTAATCTCCTCAACCACTAGGAGGGAACAATCTGCACACCTTGCCAGCCTCTCACAACAACAAACAACACATCTTCATCATCATCATCAACAATCTTCACAGCAAGAAGATCCAAAGAAGAACCCAAGGAAGAGAAATGAAGATAAAGGAAGAGAAAGAGAGGAAAGGTGAACATGAGTGAGAGAAAAAGAAGGTTTGGAAAGAGATTAGGAAACCTTAGAATAAAGGGAAAGAGAAACTTAAAGAAGAAGAAAGAGGAAAGGAAGTCAGCCAAAAAGATGACCGACTCTCCTACTATGCCGCGACTGCGGCCTAGCAGAGCCGCACCCACGGTGGCGCGCTTGCGGGCAAAGGATGACACGATCGCGGGATCCTCTAAAAGGAAAGGCTGTTACATGTGCCATTTGACAAAGAGTTGAGACAAAGGATCTTGGGTGAGGCTCACGCTAGACCCTACTTAGTACACCCCAGTGCGAGTAAGATGTATAAGAATGTGAGACGTTCTTTTTGGTGGGGTGGTCTGAAGCCTGATGTGGCTAGATATGTAGCTCGGAGTGTGACCTGCTAGCAAGTCAAGATTGAGCATTGTAGGATCCGAGGAGATCTCCATCCACTACTAGTACTACATTGGAAGTGGGAGGACATCTCCATAGATTTTGTCACAAGTTTGAGACCTAGCAAGAGTTTTGATGTTATATGGGTGGTCGTAGACCGACTGATAAAGACCGCACATTTCATTCCTATTAAAGAGACGTGGCCGGTGAGTCGGCTAACTTATGAGTTCACTAGACAGATTGGAGACTCCATGGGGGTACCGAGGATCATCACTTCCGAGAGAGATGGACGGTTTACCTCAAGATTCTGGCAGTAGGTGCATGTACCTTTGGGGAAGAGTCTCCACTTTACCACAACGTATCACCCTCAGATGGAGAGTAAGTCTTAGAGGACCACTCAAACCCTAGAGGACATGCTAAGAGCTTTTGTATTTGATTGGGGACATGTATGGCCAGATCACCTCCCCCTAGTAGATTTTTCATATAATAACAGATGGCATGCATTGATTAGAATGGCTCCTTAGGAGGCATTGTATGGACGGAGGTTCCGCACACCTCTATGTTGGTATGAGGTGAGCAGTGTAGGTGGAATAGCCCTTGTGTAGATACAGGACGACATTGCCTGAGTAGCTCTAATTTTGGACTGTATGTTGGCATCACAGAGTTGTCAGAAATCCTACGCCGAAAAGAGGCACGGACCTCTAGAGTTTAGAGTAGGTGCTTGGGTATATAGCTGAGAGTATCACCGACGCAAGGCGTCCGGTGTTTTGGCATTAAGGGGAAGTTGAGTCCCCAATATGTTGAACCTTTGGAGATCTTAGAGTGATTCGGAGAGGTTGCATATTGACTAGCGCTACCATCGGCACTAGAGGGTGTTCACCTAGTCTTTTACGTGTTCCAGCTATGAGAGTATACACCAGACCTGAGACACGTGATCGGTTACGAGGATCTGATAGTCGAGCATGATCATACCTTTGTGGAGCATCCGATAGTTGTCCTAGAGTGGTGTACTAGGCCCTTACGGTTTAAGGTCATACCGATGATGGATATTTAGTGGTCTAGGCAAGGAGCCGATGAGGCTACATGGGAGATGGAGTATAGTATTAGGAGAAACTATCTTGAGTGCTATGCAGAGTTAGCCACAATTGTAGGACCGACAAGTTAGTTCTCGGATTTGTGTTAATGTGATTGTTTGTGACTAGTTACATGTCTTCATGCTTGAGTGTTTTATGATTGATTGAATCTTAATGTGTTGGATTGCGTAGAGTGTGTGTGTAACATTAGAAGGGTTAACACCTTCATGAGAAACAATCGAAATATCTCGGTTTTTAAAACCAAGACTACATGCACTTATTTAAGTTTCGGGACGAAACTTGTTTTTAGGGGGAACTGATGTAACAACCGAGATTTTTATTTCGGTTTGTGACATGAGTCACCGCAGTTACGCCCCGTGGTTACGTCAATTTTCCTACCAACGGTCGTGCCCCATAGTCATGCCACCGAGGTCGCAGTGAAACAACAAATCATGGATTTTCTATTTCGTAACCATCGGGTTTCTTTCCTATCCGAGATCCCAAAATCTCTTCATTCCTTATTTTTCGTTTTCTTATTCTGGATAAACCTATCAACCTTCTTCTTTCTCTCTTTCACGTATCATTACTCTATTTCCCCTCTCCTTTCATTCTTGTTAAAACCACACCTTCTCCCCCTTCCTCAACGACAATATTCGCACAACAACTGGATCAACGTCCTTACCTACTCTCTTTCTAAAACTAATTTTTGCATAACAAAGAAGAGGACGAGCCAGATCTTGGCCTCCATCTACAGTATCCACTAGACAAGGTAACGTCTTCTATAGTTTGATCATTCAATCTAGATGTCCTCACATAATTGACGCAAGAAAGGGGATTCAAGTCTTCACATTTGGCCCGCACATAGTGTTAGATTATTGCACTGACCGACAAGAGTGACCTTGTGTCCTCTGCACAAAAAGGGAAACCTAAAGCAGTAGCCCAGTTCGCACCCAGCGATTGCGGACATCCATTGTCGCGGTCACGCCGGTTTTTCCTTCCCGCAGTCACGCCTTGTACCACGGTCGCGCCTATTACTCCTTGCCGCAGTTGCACCAACACCTCTCTTCCGCGATCGCACCTCCTTGATGCGCGGTCGCGTGATCTCTCTAGAAAGTACCACACATCGTTACATTGATCTTTTCTTACCGTCTAAGTTTGATAGGTTGTTAGTATCATGTTAGGGTAGAATCTAGTAGAACTAGAGTGAATCCCAAGTAGTGGGTTGGAGTTAGAATCATGAGAGGTTAAGGCTTTTGGATGACGAAGATACATTAAGAGTAGGAAAACTGTTATGATGTAGTTTTCGGACCTTGATATGGATGATTGATTGTTGGTAGTTGTGGATTATTGATAAGTTGTTGAGTTAGACGTATTATAGTCATGGTGGACCTAGAAGATGGAAACTTCTAGATGATGGATAGGATATTCATCCACGTGTCCTTGTATTAGGTAGTTGAGTTATTCCCGCGGGATCGAGAATGGTTGAATAACTAGACTTTTCTTGATACAAGTAAGTCCTTTGGGCATACTTAGCTTGCAATTTGTGTATTGGGTGGATTACATTAGTGGTGTGGGTATTGCATGTTTCATAACTATAACCTTAATAGGACGACCCGATGAGATTTCATTGATACAGAGCCAATTCCAATAGACTTATACTTATTGGAGGGTCCCATTGGCGTGCATCCAATAGGAATTGAACCTACGAATTCGCCAATTATGAGTTGGGTGCTTTAACCATTCAGCCATGGATGCTTAGCGTGGATCCTCGTACATGGTGAATAACCAAATTCCAATTGAAATGAAATCTTTAGGATAAATCAACACAAATACAATTTTCATTTTATACAAATATCATTGATTTTTCATTGGTGACATTTTCATTGAAATAGAATATAGAAATGTTCGACATATTTTCATTTTTAGTGATTCAATTTTCAGTGAAATATCATAACATAATTGGAGTATCATAATCATATTATATTATAGATATACATACAATTACGTTTTCGTATTGTATTATACTTATTGTATTATACTATAGTAGTATAAGTATCAAATTGAATTTTTTTTAACTTTAACAATTGCATATTAAAGTAAATTTATAGTATTTAAAAATTGAATTTTTTTTTAACAAATGACAAAAAAACATTCCAAAAATTTAGATTTCTGGGTTTTCGAGTTGAAAGAGATATTGAGAGTTAATAATGATTGGCCCAAGTGTATATAACAGGCCTGACATCACTGCCCTGCTCCGACGTGAGTCTGGGAGGTTCTACGCGACTAGCCCAAACATGGTATACGACGAGATGCATCAAACCATTCCTGTTGGTATACGGGGATGGAGGTGAGGGGTTCATCATTTTCCAATTTGATGAAGAATAGTGAAGTTCACCATTCATAACCTCTCTAAATGTTCCCTCTTTGATGATGATATTTGTGTTATAACTAACATTATTGATGATAATGAGTATGATCATTGAGGACAATCCCTCTTTTGAAATTTATGTCTTATAGGAAAAAAGGTTGTCACACCCCCGCACCTTGGCAAAAGACCCTCTAGTCACTAGAGTTTATGATGAAGGAAGTGATAAATAATGAAGGACTCATGAAAACTATAATCCATGAATGACAAGAAATTGTGAATGATTTGGTG
This sequence comes from Fagopyrum homotropicum, assembly GCA_033239125.1. Taxonomy (NCBI): domain Eukaryota; kingdom Viridiplantae; phylum Streptophyta; class Magnoliopsida; order Caryophyllales; family Polygonaceae; genus Fagopyrum; species Fagopyrum homotropicum. Next base: position 52,874,495 of record BSWB01000005.1, read on the forward strand.
GGGGGTGATACCACCTTGGACAAACAACTCAAAAAGATTAATCATAGCCATGAATTTTTAAAATATCAAGTTACGGCCTTTGAAGATGCCCGACTAGAGCTCATTGACCATGTGAAACTTGTAGAAGTTGCCCAAAATTATGTCATTGAGAAGATGGATGCTCTAGAGTTCGTCCTTGAAAAAGTGGAATTTGGGCTGAATTTAAATAACTCAGCTGAATCAAGTGCAAAAAGACTTAGCCAAAGATGACCTCAAGATGGAAACGAGACGGCCAAAGACGGCATTTGAGACGGAATATCATGCCATCTCAACACCATCTCACAAGCCGTTAGGGATGTGCCCGAACAATTTCCTATAATTAATTCAAAAGGTTGTAGTCAAAAATTTAGTTGAGAGGGCATTGAGACATCATCAAAACGGCCTGAGACGACATCCAACAAGGCATCTCAACCCTCTCACAAGCCGTTGATGGCGCTGTTTCCAAAAAATTCTTACAAGATGGCATCGAGACGGCTTTGCAAGCCGTCTAAACACATCTCGCAACTAGTTTCACCTCTACAGATGCCAAAAACTGAAAAAATCTTGATCTCTCACTCGATTCCAAAAGTTCAGCACGTCTTTCTCACCTCCCTCCTACACCACTCATTGCAGCCATGGAATCTTATCTTCCTCCTCCACTCAATCCGTCAATAACAACAGACCTCTTTATCCACCTCCTAAAGTTGTTCCTTCTACCCACCCCTAGAGATACAAAAGACTCCTTTGTCCTAGCTCACATCCCTCCCTTCGCATACATCCATCTCTCCTACACTTCCATTCCTGGTAAAAAAGGCTTTCCACCGAAATAAGCCACATGAACGAGCTAATGACCAAAAGCAAGCTCTAAATGGGAGGCGATCCATGAGTTTGAACATTCTTTTGCTTTTTCCCAATTTTGTTATTTGCTTATGTTATTTCCCTTTTCCTAGGATGACAACTACTTTTTATATTTTATGTAAGGATATTGGAAGATAATAAGCATACACGCAATGGACTTCAACAAGCCTCCATAACATTTGACCTTATTACCACCTTCCCTCCCTTACCACCGTCTATATTGCAATACTTTGTTAGTTTCTTCTTTTCGTTACTTTTTTTTTCACATCGAGGATGATGTGTTTAAGTATGAGGTGTTTTACACAATCGCATATCATGTTTCGCTTTCTTATCACACGTTTATTTTAATGCTTTTTTTTTCCCTTTTCTTGACTATTTTTCCTTTCCGCATGCATTCATAAACACGGAAATATTTCATTTAGCGTAGATTGAGTCGATTCTCACCATTCTTACTTCCCTAAAATGGAATCTATTATGCTAATACACTTGACTTCCCAATGATGTTTTGGATTACTATTTCTTGCTACTGTTTATGCCCATGAGTTTTTGGATGATTATTGATGATTAGTTTGCCCAAACAAAATCCTATAAGAGCTCTAGCCTATGGACATGTATTTTCATGTGTCCTTTCTTTATTGTTTGTGAGATCTCTAGCATGTTTTGTTTATTCCAAAACTTGTGATTGACTTTCTTTCAAAACTACATGCCCATTTAATTCTATATATTTGATATTTAAATGATTGAGGCCCTCTTTGATAAGCCTATGCGATATTTTCCACCTTTAACTTTCATATGTTTCCTTTCTATTAGTCATTTCTTGCCTTTTATGTTCCCTTTTTTGGTGCTCCTCAAAAATGCCGCACAACCATGAATAGCCTCATTTCACCATATCCGGGTTTGTGATGGAAGAGCATAATGAAGAAATCAAGTATGGGGTGCTCCCATGAAGTGAAAGTAAATTCAAGAAATAAATGCGCGAGTTCGGATGCATATTACCATTATTGAAGATATTTTCATGTTCGGTGGAGAGGACAAAAAATTTTCGCAAAATATGAAGCAACAAATAAATAGTGGGTAGTTCAAAAGTGAATAAATTTTGGATGAATTGGCATTTAGGGTCTTTTACATTATAGAGTTGAAATTTAGGCCCTACCAATTACAAATTGAGAAATAGGGTTCCTACTTTACTAGACTAATTCATAAATAGGACAAAAAGTTGACACAAGTGATGATGGCTGATGTGAGTGATGATTGTGACACTTTTGATTGACATTTGGAGGGAATTTGGGCCAAAAAAACGCAGCCCTCCGCTTACCCAAAAATCCACTTACCCAAAAATTCGCTTACCCAAATAATGTCACAATCATACCCAAAAATAAATTTGTCAAAGTACATAAACATACTCGAAAACAACATACCCAATAAATCAAATATCAAAATAAAACAATATCCATAAATTGGATAATATTTTATATTTATACTCAATTTAAACATCACTTAATACAAAATTCATACCCAATTTAAATTTGTCATACCCAAAATTTTCAAAACTCGATATTGTATATAAACACAATATCAAATGACATTTGGTCATTACCCAAAAATTCGCTTGACATTTTATTATTATAACACATTTTGGGTAACCATAAAACATGCCCACGATATCACTTTAAATATACTTAATAATAAGAAATATACTACAAAGCCAATACACGTATAAAAACATACCAAATTTGAATTTGTCATAACCAAAATTTACACAAATCGATATTGTACACAAACATCAATACCAAATGACATTTGGTTCTTGTAACACGGTTTGGATAACCATAAAACATACCCAAAAATATCACTTTAAGCATACTCAACAATAAGAAACATCCCACAAAAACAATAAACATATACCCAATAATGAGAAAAATACTACAATTCATATTTGGGTAACGAAAACAATGTCACCCAAAAAAATTAAACATTCATGGACTTGAAAATTTCATCAAACTAACTACATTAACCAAAAATAAAAGGTAAAAGGTAAACATGTAAAAAATATACTTAAACTAAAAGTAAACATCTAATCACCATCATTCAATTAAAGCAATTATTGCCCCTATTTTCTAGTTTCCATATCTACTTTTTCTTTCTTTTATGTAGAAGCCTACTTTACAAAAGATAATTTTAAGAGGTCCTATTTTCCTAATTAATTCATAAATTTTTGGTGTTCCTCAAAAATGCCGCACAACCTTTTATGTTCCCTTTTTACAATGCCTTGAATGTGTTTCAATTTATGATGATTCAATATCCCGGATATTATTTGTCATTTTGACCTACTCTTTTGGCCTACAAACATCACTTTTTTATGTCCGATATCCCTGTTACACCTTTATAAATGACTTCATGATATTTATCTATCATTTCAGTTTCACTTGACAGGGGTAGAGTTCGAGAACGTGTTGACAAGCCTATGGTAAGATCCATTCATGTTTGTTGAGTTTGAGAGTTTATTGATATATCCCTAAACACATCTTGTGAGATTGAGAGCAAACACATTACCCTTGAGCGGATTGGATGGCTATTATTCTTTATTTATTCTCTTACAATGATATATGCTATGATGACATGGTTTGAGTCGTTTGTATTTCCTCCTAGTTGAGGCAACCATTTGTTCTTACACATACTATGCATACGACATGATTTTAGTGAAGAACGAGCAAGGTTTAATTATGTGGTATTTTGATGAGTGTTAAATGTAACACTTTCTACATCTTCTAATCATGCATTTCATACCACTTTTATTCTCCCATACATCTCTATTTATATGAAAAGTGTTCGCTTTCTATATTTCGGTTTCTAATTTGGTTTGTTTCGTGTTTCCGGCATTCAAGGCCGTTTATGGAGAATATTGGTATGAATAAACCAAATCACGAGGATCCAATCTTTCCTAAGTCGGAGAATACATAAAAACATCTTTATGACAATTTGAACTAAATATTAAGTTTTAAAATGACAAGTATTCTAATATTAAGTAAACTAGTTAAAATAAATTTATGACATTTTATTTATCTCTTTTAATAATAGTTTAATAAAATCTCATAAATATAAGCTTAATCAATTTGAACGAACCACTATTGTCCACTACATATTTATATTTAGAATTTTCCCCTTCCAATATGTTAGATATATTTGTATTTTTTTTTGAATAACTGAAGAAACAGAAGCAATGTATATCCACTCAAATAATATATGTAGCGTTGATTATTGATTTGACTGTTGGATAAGCATATACAAAGTTGTGTTGAGATAAAATGACACATGCATCATACTTCTTTGAAAACTGAATAAAGAAAGATTCGCAAAATGAATCACCTTTTGAAAAGGTAATGCTTAAAGCACCTATACAACTAGGTCAAATTACCACTTTATATTAATTTTAAAAATAAAATACCACATAAAGACTAGGTGGACAACGGATCGATCCAATCCGAATATTCGATATTTTGTCGAATTGGATCGGATAATTATCTGTGGATATTCGGTTGATCCGTCCGATCCAAAATATAAGTATATTCATAAAAAAAAAAGAGCATGATCTGTTATATTTAAAATTACCTACCCGGATCTGACTAACCTGACTAATCTGACTGACACGAGTGATCCGACTGATCCTATTGATCGATATGATTCAAAAATAAGATGATTCAAATTTGCATAACCCAATTTTTTTAAAAAAAAAATTAACAAAAAAGTACACTATCTAAACTCCAAAATGATTAAGACATTACAAATCAAATCTTCCAAACAAACATAATTTTTCAAAATGAATTCCTCTAGTTCAATACAAAAAGCATATATGAAATGGTTTTATTCGTAAACTCTATGAAAATATGTAAATAACAAAAAATTTAAAATAGAAGATTACTATTTTTATTAGTCACAAGTCGTAGTGGTAGAATCTTTAAATTCATCAATTATAATATTTGATTGCTTCAAAACCAAGTTCTTTATATTTATGTTTAATTTACCTTTATAGTTTTCTATGGTACATTCACTATTTATCCATTAAAATACTAAACTTGTTTTAAACTATGTTACCTTCACACAACAATTTATAATTTGGAGAATATACTATTTTTATTTAATAGATTATTATTAAAAAAATTGTGTTTATTAGAAGTATATAATTATCATTACTATTTTTAATGAGAAATTTTGTAGGAGTTTTTTTTTATAAAAAGAAATTTCATTATGAACTTATTGATACGAGCGCATTTCAAGACTTCACTTCCTCTTCAAGCAAATGAAGGAAACTAAAACTAATGAGAAGGAAGAAGAGATGGAGAATGCAAATGCTCGAATGGATTGCTAAGAGAAGAAGTAGAGACTTGCATGGAAGGAGGAACTGAATCAAGAAAGATAGATGCACAATAGGAACCAAACGCGTGCAATAGAGGCTTGTTTTCTCATGTAGAATCACGTGTGGAAGAGAGAGAAGTATGAACGAATTAGTGGATCTATAAGATCTAATTAGATCTAATTTTTAAGCATATAATTAACACCTTTAATTATAGGTCATGTTTTAAGTATTAAACCTTTTTATGTTAGTTTTTAGGCAAAGTTTTATTTTAAGTTTTAAGTTATTTTACTTTGACGAGAGAAGACTTATAGATAGATTTTTTTTTTTATTTTAGATCGTATCTTATCTTAAGATAGATTTTATCTTATCTAAAGATAGATAATATTATATTAAGATAGATTTCATAACTTAAATATATTTTTTTTCAATTTGTCCAGAATTTTGGGCCTTTTGTTTTTTCAATCAGATTTTGAATAAACACATTGATTGTTTCTTTTGCACGATTTTCGTGTTGTCTTCCGACCTAGAGAGAAAGCGAATGACGTATCGTTTTACCTTATAGCTTGGACTATTTTGTGTCATTTCACTTGTATCTGCAAGTTGGTGTCGTTCCACCATTCACAAGCCCCTTTTGTGCTCTAAGGACATCGTTTCCTTTTTGTGTAAGATTGTAATAGAAGGGTTATTAGTTCATTCTTAGTTGTGTGTTAGGGCTTTAGTTTCACTTGTGTTCCAAGTTGTTTGATACAACCCAACCTTGATCTCATCTACCGATAAATATCATTCATCAGATCATTCCCCTCATCGTCCCTTCATAACCGTCGCCCCTATCATCATCATATCCCTAACCTTATCATTTACTATCATTGATTGTTACCTTACATTTGACCGATTCCTTTAACAAGAATCGATATAAGAGTCATCCTTGTTGGTTTCGAAATATTTGGACTCCTTAACGGCTTATCAACGTATCACTTATAGTATATTAGTCAATATTTATAGTAAACATGAAGTTAAAATATGATTTTGTAGAATTAAATAAAATATTTTTCAACACATATCATATCTTTATCGCGGGTACAAAAGAGTCGCAACTAAAAAACATCTTTATAGTCTATAGTATAATCTATTGTATAATGTATATAAATAAAGAATATCTTAAATAGATCAAAAGTTAAAATTAAAAGTTATTTTGATATATTTTAAAATTAATTTTGTATAATTGAAATAAGAAAGTAAAATCTGATTTGGAGTGATAGTTATTAAAATAGATTTTTCAAAATCTTATTTTTGTGAAAGTTATGAGCATCATATTTTAAAAGGACTTCGTTCTAAATTAACTTGTGGATAATATATTTGTTTAATTAAATGAGACCGACTTGTACATGTATAACATGTAAATATCATTTTATATAAATTTATATTTTAAAATAAGATCAATTATAATAAATTATTATAATAAACATTTGTTTTAATAAATGAGACCAACTTACACTAAAATACTATTCTTGGAATCAATAAGAACGTGATCATATTTATAAAAACAATATTTAATATTAGAATCATATTTATAAGTATGATCATATTTATAAAAAAACACGTGTGTATGTATGTTGTAAGCAAAAATGAACAATTGAATATTGTTAATTGCTCTACCTAAATATGAGATTTTTACCTTGTAATATTTGTGTCAAATATAAATATAGTGCAAGACTGTAGTTTTTTTTCCCAAAGTAAAAAGGTTTCCGCTGCCTATGCTAGTAAGGTTCCTTCGTCTCCAATGATTTCTCATCCTTGTTAGGTGTGTTTGTTTCTTCTACTCCTTTGTTTCTAGTCACGTTAATGGTTCAATAGATAATCGAAATAGGGTTTGAAAGAATTTGTCCCTCACTTCACTAGAGGATACAATTTGGCAATGCCCATTGACGATTGCCCCACCTCGGCGGCCTCTTTTGCCCTTTGCTTAGCGCACAAGTTGTTTACGACGTCTAAGTTTGATGTCAATGCATGCACTCAAGAATGTTTCCGTACAATTTTGGAAGCCTAAGCATGGAATGACAGTTCAAGAACTTGGCCATGGAGTTTTGGTTTCTTAAAGATCATGATCGGAGGTTTGCGTTTACTAAGGACCATGGTACTTTGATGATGTGTTGTTGGTCTTAAATCCATTGATGCAACCTCCTGCCCTTATGAGTTAGTCTTCTCCAAGGTCATGTTCTAGATAGTTGCCAAAGACCTCCCTATCGGTTATAGGAATACTATAACCGATGCGATGATGACCAACCACATTGGCACCTTCATATCGAATGATGATTCAAACATCTTGGATCTTTCGTCTACTATTCGTATAAGGGTGGAAATTAATGTATTAGATCTGTTAGTTCCTTGTGTAACTATAATCTTTGCAGGATCGTCTATCATTGTTCCCATCTAGTATGAGCGTCTTCATGTGTTATGCTTCTCATATGGGATTATTGGGCATCTAGTGAAAGCATTCCCTACCATGAATTTTGGGCCTACCTTAGGCTATGGTTCATGGCTTCGTGTATGACCATGGAAGTTTTAACCAAATAGTTAACAACAACCTCCCCAAAAGGATAAAAGGTCAGATGTAGCATTATTTGGTTTCAAATTCACAAGGAGCACGTCTGATTTGATAGGTAACAATATTTAATTATTTTAAGTAAAACAAAAGAAGAAACCAATAATGATGGTAGGCAAAAGCAATATCAATTTATAGGCAAAAATGGATTACGGCGATGTAAGGATACACGAACTCCCACTATAATGAATTAAAGTATTATTGCATATACAAAACTCATGAACATTAATATATGAATATTGTAGGTAACCATCTAAGATAGCCATTGATATATACATATAAAGATTGTGCCTTCCAATTTGTGTATCCCTCAATTCGGTGGTTCGGCAAGCATAGGAAAACCATTTAAGAACTTAGAAATCTGGAAAAGACCAAGAGAAACGTTCGTTTGTGGCCCTTTAGTTAAAAAAGGTACATACACCGGAACATTTTGTGATATTTCGAAATCCTCAAGGTATTGATAAACTAGTAACCTCAAAACCAAGTGCTTTACAATAAAACTAACAAAATGTCCTTTTTTGGACCTTTGGTTATTTTGTCTAAAATAATTATAAACACCACTTCTTTTAAAGGTAAATAAAAGTTAGGAATGAAGTACTTTGAAAAGAAGCAATATCAAATCTCAATTCACAAAATATTGACGATGATAAATCTAACCATTATAGGGATCATTCAATACTTAGATCAGGAAGGAGATTAGCCAAACATGATCGAAATAAAGAAAAGACATTATATAAAATCAGAAAGGGCATAAACTCACAAGTGTTGGGTTCTATAAAGGTGAACCTTATTCAAACAACTACTTGACGGCTATGAAATCAGGGTAACAGATACTCCGAGGATGGATCCATGATATCTAACCCTACGGTTGATACATGTTTATATAATGAAAAATCTCAGAGTCTAGGAATACACAAAATATATCACTTCCGAAGATAAAATTGAAAGATTTGATTTTCCTTCTTTGTGTAGTTGAGACGGAATAGAAACGACCATCTAACGGCCACTAGAACATAATAGAAGTTGTCTCGACCCCGTTTGGCTAGGTTGTCTCGTTGAGTCTGGGTTGAGCTCTTATTTGGGCATCACCAAAATCTTTTTCAATGATGGTATGCTCCAAACGGCCACCAGCCGGAATAAAGGTTGTTTTGCATGTCGTTTGGCATTCGATGTTGCTCATATCGTGGATCTTGTCCTCGTGATATCTTCAAGGGACTCTGTGTTGCAGTTCCTCAGTCATGTAAGGACTTCTCTTCAACTCTTGACTTTAGGGATGATGTATTTTGGGGGCAATTGATGTTGGAAATGACTAAAGCACAAAAAGGGCAAGGTAGATACCAAAGTATAGAAAGTGGATGCTTTCTATACAAATAGTGATGTATGAGAGAGAAATGGATGTATGAAATGCATGATTCTAAGGCCTATATGATGTTACGTTTGACACACATCAAATACCTCATACTTACACCTTGATCGTCGTCGAGTAAGATCATGACATATGCATACTTTGTGTAAGAACAAATGAGTGCCTCGGCTAAGAGGAAAAGTAGATGACTAAAACCATGTCATTGTATCATCAGTCATTGTAAAATACTTAATAGAGAATCATAGCCATCCAAACCGTTTGAGGGTAATGTGCTTGCCTCAATCACACAAGATGTGTTTAAGCATATATTAATAATCTCTCAAACTCAACAAACATGAAAATATCTTACCATAGTCTTGTCAAGGGGTTGTTGAACTCCACCACTAGTCAAATGAAACTAACATGCAAGATAAATATCATAAGGTCTTTTATTAAGGTGTAACGGAGATATGGGGAACGGAAAAGTGATGTTGGTAGGCCAAAAACTAAGTATAAAATAACAAATAGTATCCTGGGTACCGAATAGAGAATCATAGCCATCCAAACCATTCGAGGGTAGTGTGTCTACTCTCAATCACACAAGATGTGTTTAAGCATATATAAATAATCACTCAAACTCAACAAACATGAAAATATCTTACCATAGTCTTGTCAAGGGGTTGTTGAACTCCACCACTAGTCAAATGAAACTAACATGCAAGATAAATATCATAAGGTCTTTTATAAAGGTGTAACAGACATATGGGGAATGGAAAAGTGATGTGGGTACCGAATAGAGAATCATAGCCATCCAAACCATTCGAGGGTAGTGTGTCTACTCTCAATCACACAAGATGTGTTTAAGCATATATAAATAATCACTCAAACTCAACAAACATGAAAATATCTTACCATAGTCTTGTCAAGGGGTTGTTGAACTCCACCACTAGTCAAATGAAACTAACATGCAAGATAAATATCATAAGGTCTTTTATAAAGGTGTAACGGACATATGGGGAATAGAAAAGTGATGTTGGTAGGCCAAAAACTAAGTATAAAATAACAAATAGTATCCGGGGTACCGAATCTTTATAACTCGAAACACCTTCAACACATTACCACTTCACACTTTTCTTCATAATTTGTACTTCTTCAAGAAGTATAACACTTTGATCTTTCAGTACTTGATATCTCTTTTAGGGACAAGCTTTTCTTTACTTTTAAACCAATCATTATTTATTTGTTGTTTCATACTTGGTGGAAAATTTTCCTCCTCTTCACCAAATATGAAAATATCATCAATGAGGATAATATGTATCCAAACTCGGAACATCCCATACTTGATTTCTTCATTATCTTCTTCCATCACAACCCCGTATAGGGTCAAATGAGGATATATATGGCTGTGAGGCATTTTTTATGGGCACGAAAGAAGGGAGAAATAATGGCAAGAAGTGACTAATAAAAGGTAAACATATATAAGGGTGAAAACATAGACTTATCAAAGAAGACCTCAATCATTTAAACATAATAACATATAGAATCAAATGAACATGTACTTTTGAAAGAGAGTCAATCACAAGTTCTAGAAGAAACTAAACATGTTGGAGATCTCACAAATATAAGGAATAGAGGACACATGAAAATGCATGTGTGTAGGCTAGAGCGCTTACAATGGTTATTCTTGGACAAGCAAATCCTCAATGGATTCACCTTGTTCTTCCCTCTTCTTGTGTTGAATGTGAGTGGATCGAGTTTTAAATGGCTGTGTGAGTGTGGATCCAAGTGGGGGATGTTCTGGAGCCAAGAAAGGAAGCTAGGAGGCCATTGCACATCAAGGAACCATCGAAGAAGTTGTTCGGGATTGTTCACTGGAGTTCGACCGCACCAGCGGGGGCGGCCTCTGCATCACAACCCAGAGGCGGCGACCCCTAGCCACAGGGGTGGCATCCAGCACACCTGGCCGCAGGGGCGGCAATCCAACGCCGCTGGGGGCGGCCACCTGGGCCGAAGTTGCACCTCTGGGCAGCTCCGAGATGACTTCTTTGCTCTTCTCTGCAGTTGCACCTCCTTGCTCCACGACCGCGTCCGTACACCAGTGAGTGCCAAGCAGTGGCTTGAACCTTAGGAGAGGGTTTGAGGATGAGTTGATGATCTTAGGCTTGACTAGCGTTTGGACCTTGAGTATGTATTGTGAGTGTAGCGCTGTTCTTGTGAGGCTTGTGAGGGTTAAGTTGTAGGTATGATTATGAGATTGTGGGATACGATGTGCATATCCTATCATAGTGTTGTTACCTTGGTGATTGTTGAGACTAGGCTTGTTTATCCTAGTAGAGGTTATGGTTTATGATCTTGCGAGATCATCAGGTCTAGAAGTCTAAGGGCTTCTAGCTTATGAGAGTGGTATTGATTTGTGCCTTATTATGATCAGGCGATGAGTACCTTTCTACGGGAAGCGAGAGATGTTTGGTCAGATTAGCTTTGGGACGAGGTAAGTCTCCGGACTTACTTAGCTAGCTTCTTTGTATTAGCATCGATGTGTGATTGGCTGTGTGTGTAATTATTTAATTTTGTTTATAATAGCGAACAAAACTGGAACTAGGACGACCTTGTGTTATTTGTATATTGGCCCAAGTGTATGATAACGGGCGGCGACCACTTGTCCAATCCAAAATGGGGTGACTGGGAGGTGCCTTGCGACCAGTCCAACGGATGATGCTGATTTGCATCAAGTACAAACCCGTCTGGTGAAAGGGGATAAGGGAGAGATCGTTATGATTCTCGTATCACATCATAAATGGAATTAGTAATGGAATGACGTAATTAGAAAGATAATAAACCGGCTTGTGTTTTGGAGCATGTTCTGTGTTTATGATGCCTTATGTGTGTGTGTGTGTGCCAATACCATGATTCTAACGCTTTGAATGCTAGCTAATGGTTTTATACCCATATTGTTGTAGTTGCACTACAAATTAGGGATGCGGCCGAGAGATCTAGAAGAGTAGGCAGCCGGGGTCCGTACATCCTAGGTTGTTTTTGGGGGATTTGAGTCCATGTATTGTTGTTGTATATTGTGTTTTGTTGGTGTTGTTGTATAGACGGCTGATGTATTTTCTTTCTTTATGTATTTGGGAATTATATCATTGCATAAAATGTATTTCGCTTTTTGGCCTTTATTTGTGCCTTGTTACAAGATCCAGTGGAATTGTTGTCAGGGTAAGGGTCCGAACCCATTGTGAGGTCTCCGCTCGTAATATCCCGAGTCCCGCGGATTCAGGGTGTTACACAAAAACCTTCGCTTGTCTTCCTTTGGTTCAAAAAGGTACAAATACCGGAACTTTCTACGACAATTAGAAATCCTCGAAGCATAAAGAAGATGTCATTCGTTAAACCAAGTTCTTTTCAATAAATCCAATAAAACAAACTTCATTTTTGCCCTTCACTTGCTTTATCAAAACCAATTAAAAGCACAACTTCTTTTGAAGGTAATTAAAAAGTAGGAATGAAAAACTTTGAACAAAAGCAATATCACAATCTTAATTCATAAAGATATAAACAAACGATAAATCAAATCATTAAAGGTATCATCCAATCCTTAGATTCAAAGGTAGTTTATCCAAAAATGATAGACTACAACAAAAAACCAATATATTAAATCAATAGAGACAAACTTACAATCATTCGGTTGCACTAGAATGAACCTTCAAAGATAACTAACAACTATCTTTAAGGCTAGAAGAAGGAGCCATTAGCGTCTTCGGAATGAATCAGCATATCTAACCCTTCGATTGAGGTATGCTTATATAGGGCGAGAAAATCGGAGTCTAGGGTTACACCAAAATATCTCTTCCTAAGTTTAGGGGTTTGGAAACCCTTGCCACGGAGGCGAAACGCTCAGCCAAACGGCAGTCAGACGGCCGTTTGTTGGCCATTTGGCAACATTGTTTGATAGCTTTTGACAATCTCGTAAAATTGACGATCTTTAGAAGATTTATAACTTTTCAGTTGCAAGTATTGTCCAAATCCAAAGGAAATATGGTCAAAATTGAGAATTTCTCAAACGTCGTCATAAAATGTCTTCCATCTCCAATGGTTTCCACTTAACTTCTTCAATTAATAGTCGATCTTGATGTTTCCATGTATTCTCTGTCTTAAGGGAAGATTGAGTCCTCATGCTTAGGTGTTTTCATACCATTATGCTCCATAAATAGCCTTAAATGCATGAAGCAGGAAATAAACCGAAGTAAAAAAACCAAAATATAGAAAGGGGAGCTTTCTACACTAAAATGAAACATATACGAGCTATATGACCATGAATATGCATGATTATAGATCCTAAAAAGTGTTTAAATTGGGACTCATCACACCCCATACTTAACTACTCCTTGATGTGAAAAACAAGTAATGAGAAGAAAATACTCACAAAGCGATACATTGCATGTGGTGGTAGGGAAGGAAATGTGACAAATGGTGGAATGTTGTGGAGGCATTTGAGTTTCCTTCCATCTAGCGCTTGTTTTTAGCCATTATCTCGATCCATGTGAATTACTCCGGTGGAAAACCTTCACCACCGCGGATGGAGGTGTAGGCAAGGTGTGCGTCACTAGAACGTGGGAAGTAAGCCGGGATGAAGAGAAGTCTTTTGTAACGTCGGGGTTGTGTGGAACGTATTTCTTCAAGAGACGGTGAAAGTGATCATTTGTTGTTGATGGATGAGGTGGAAGATAAGGGGCTAATATGATTGTAGTGGGTGGTGTAACAGGAAGATGATGACGATGAAAAGTTGTTGGATTGTAGTGTGACATAAGGAATTTCATGTTTCAGCTTCTGTGATGGCAAAACTAGTAGCGATACGGGGTCAAATGGCATGGCCGGCCATTTGGTTACCGTCTGGATGCCGTATGACACATAGTTTTCAAAATACCGTGTTTGATAGTTTGCGAAACGTTTTGGGTAGCCATTTGGGAAGTCGTTTGTGCCCCTGGGAAGGCCGTTTGGTAGCTATCTCGATTTACAATTTGGCTATGACTTTCTGAATTAGTTTTGATAAATTCTTCGGGAGAGTTCAAAACGGCCTCGAAACGGCTTGAAAAGTCGTCTGGCTGATTGTCGCTTGGACGTCTAGTAGCTGATCTAGCTATGAATTTTTTGTAATCAATTCATGTGAATAATTTAAATTCATCCCGTTTCCAATCTTGCCAAGGGCGAATACTGGAGCGTTCAACTGCTCAATGACATCTTCCAAGGCAATTTCTAGATGTTCTAGGTGGTCATTAAGTTCTAGGCAGGTTTCTTCTAACTTTACAACTTGAAATTATAAAAAGTCGTGGCTATCATGAAGTTCTCCGAGTTCTCATTCCAAGGTGGTGTTATTATCCACAAGCTTTTCACAGTTCTTGCTTAGGAGGTATAGAATCAGTTACCTCCTCTAAATAAGCTTATTTCTCAATGCTTTTCTTAGTAGTTATCGCAGTGGCTACAGGATCTGTAGTCTTATTTCCTCTTCTCAATATGATGGCACAAACTCCGTTAGGATTTGTTTCTATGGTTGCACGGAGTTTTCATTGACCTTTCTCCATCTGTTGGTTGAGTTGGATGACTTGATTTTCCAGCATCTTATGGCTCTGACCAATTTTATCAGCAATGGTTTTCATCCTGCTAAATATTTCCTTAAAACTCATGATCGAGTTCCTAATGTCCCCTATCGATTCTGACAACACTTGTTATCCGTTTGTGATTTCTCTAGAATTTTATCCTATGTGGATTGTGCAGGAGCTTGTGAAGGACCTTGTGCTTAATCCGGGATGAGATCTCTAGAAAATATTTCTTCATTGGAACTGTGGGAAGTTCTTTTGTGGGAAGGGGGTCTTGTGTATGTGTTCTCCCTTAGACAGTCTCTTTGATTTCCTAGATAGTTGACATGTTTCTTGACCTCATAATATATCATATGTTCGTTGAAAGCAAAACAATCCTCTATCTCATGACCTGTGCCCTTGCAAAATTGACAGGATATTAGTATCTAAACTAGCGGCCGAGGAAGAGTGATTACTGTCAACGAGTTTCATTAGGGCCTTAGCATTTTCAGCTCAGTTGTCAATCATGTCACCGTCCTTGATGTTGTAGACACCTCGTGTGTTATTGCGTTTCTTGTGTACATCCCCGTGTGTTCGACAGTAGTCACAAGGTATTCCCAAGCTTCGTACTCATTCATTCTTGTAAATCCATGAGAATTAGCGGTTCAACCAATTTTCTGGTAGTATCGTTTGAATCCACTACAAAAATATTCAAGATGCTCCGTTCTTGATGTGATCCTCACCGGAATAGAAATCATCGTCAATATGCCGGAACCAATCGTTTTGCCACCAAACGTCCAAGTCAAAACTCAGTCGGAACCTATCAAAATCAATACTTATATGTTGGAGGGCATGCCTAAAACTGATCCAAAACCTATTGAAACCGAACCGAAAATGCTTGCTCCGAGCATGCCCAATACAAGCCAATTTTCACTGTCTCCGGCTAAGTTGTCAGATTTGCGCACTCTCAGTAAAACGCCTATAACTAAGGCAATTCTTGGAATTAAAATACCCATAAGTACTACTTTGAAAGGTATTTTCAATATCTACAACTTTATAGTTTACACAAAGTCGAGATTCCAAGAGGAAGAGGGTGAAAATGACCCTACATTGCAGAAACTACGGTACTTGTATGGATTATTGGGCAAGATCATGCATGGAGGCATGAAAAATTGTTATACAAAACATATGCACGTCCAACCAATACATACTTCATGAAACATACCATCCTCATATTATTCATATATTATACATGAATTTATGTTTTAATCATGTGAAAGTAGGTGGTGAAAGTCCCTTTGTTTTTCCTTTGTTTAATTTCAAAACTCTTGAGCTTGTAATCTAATTGTTGGGAGTTAGGTGCTGAATTTTCAGCCTATATAAGGCCTCTCCCACACCATTTAATAGGAAGACTAATTTGAGTGATTTTTAATCAAAAGTTGTGTTTTTACTTTGAAAAAACAAACCTAAAGACTAAGGTGAGAGGCCAAAGTTTCGAAACCCACAAGGTGCGAGGCCGAGTGGTGTCCTTACGGTGAAAGGCTAGGAGGATAAAAGAGATCCAATCCAGACGTGAGATTCCAAGGGAAAAGATCTCGAGCCAAGAAGATCCAAGGTGCGAGGCTGGACGATCCTTGCTTGGGATATCCCAATCCAAAAAAATAATCAAAAAAAGAAGTGTACGGAAGGAACTACACCGGTGGATCCTCGCGTTCAACCGACGAAGAGCGCATCACTTCTCGAGTTCATGGTGAGGGTATGTGTGTACCAACTCATTAAATCTTTCCCATGCGGAATGGATATTTTCTCGTCTTCCATGTCAAAGTGAGAAATCTTCTCCCTAATCTCAATAGTCTTGTGGAGGGGAAAATACTTGCTCAGGAAAGTTGTTGTTAACACCTCGCAAGTAACAACGGTACTTGGAGGATAATTTTGCTGGCAGTTTGTGGTCTTTCATGTCAAATAAAAAAAATACCGGGGGCAATTTTCTCATAATTTAAAGTATTCATGATATTTTTAAAATTCAGCAAATGTTGATGCGGGTTCTCGTTTAGTATTCTTGAGAATTGTTCACTCTGAATGAACCTAATGGTGTTCGTCCAGAGGTTGAAGTCCTAACCTCCAACTATAGGAAGTACACAAGTAGGGTTCAGAACTCTTTGTCTAGGATTCATCCTAGCACCCAACGTTTTAGGGTGACGAGCCTTTTCAGTAGCAATTACATCATTGAGCCTAGAGATTTTAACTTGTGGGTCAACAAAGGGAAGTTTGTTGTTGGGGCCGTCTATTGCTTGATTTGTAGCGGCCTTCTTAGCTATTTTTTGTCGACGAAAGGTGCACTCAATTTAGTTTTCTAGAGGGACAAATTTTCTTGAGCCTCGAACTCTCCGCATTCACCAATCTAGCATGTGAATTAATCAAAAACAATATTAAAACTTTTTGCAATATAATAAACTTAGAATAACTATGAATTAGCTATCAACCAATTCTATTAGTGGTCCCCGACGACGGCATAAAAAAGTTGATCATGGAAGTTTAAACCAAATTGTTAACGAAAACCTCCTCGCAAGGAAGCGAGATCCGATATAGCATACTCAGGTATCTAATTCTCAAGGACCACGTTTTATTTGATAGCTACCAATAATTAATTATTTTACGTACAAGAAAGGAAGAAAACAATAATGATAGCATGCGAAAGAAATAGCGATATATAGGCAACAATGGATTAAGACGATCTAAGGAAACATGATTTCCCACTAATGAATTAAATTAATATTGTATATATGAGACTCGTGAACATTGATACATGAATATTGCACGTAACCAGCTAAAATAGCATTTGGCATAGACAAACAAAACCGTTCCTTCCAACTGGTGTAGCCTTTAATTTGGTTGTTCGCCAAGTATAGTATAACCCATTAAGAACTTAAAAATCCGGAAAAACCAAGATAAACCTTCGTTTATGGCCCTTCAGTTAGAAAAGGTACAAAATACGGAAAATTTTATGGCATTTAGAGATCCTCGAGATATTGATAAACTAATACTCTCTAAACAAAGTGCTTTTCAATATATCTAATAAAACGTCCTTCGCTTTTGGACCTTTGGTTGTTTTATCTAAACCATTTATAACCGCCACTTCTTTCAAAGGTAAATAAAAGGTAGGAATGAATTACTTTGCAAAAAATCAATATAAAATGTCAATTCAAAAATATATATGCGATGATAAATCAAATTATTATAGGGATCATCCAATACTTAGATCAGGAGGGAGATTAGCCAAACATGATCGAAAGAAAGCAAAGATAATATATAAAACTAGAAAGAACATAAACTCACAAGTTTGGTTCTACCAAGGCGAACCTTATTCAAACTATTACTTGACGGCTATGAAATCATGGTAAGAGGGACTCCGAGGGTGGATCCAGGATATCTAACCCTACGACTGATACATATTTATATAAGGGGAAACTCAGAGTCTAGGGTTAAATAAAATATATCAACTCCAAAGATAAAATCGGAAGATTTGATTTTCCTTCTCTACATAGTTGAGACGGCATTGAAACGGCCACCAAACCGCATAAAAGCCTTATGGACCCCGTCTCGCCAGACCATATCACTGTCTAGGGTAAGATCTAACTTGAGCATCAATAGATTCTTCTACAATGATGATACGGTCCAAACGGCCAGCAGATGGCATAGATGCCGTTTTACATGCCGTTTGTCATTCTTTGTTTCTCAGATCTTGAATCTTGTTTTCATGATATTTTCAAGGGAGTTCATGTTGTAATTCCTCAGTCATGTAAGGTTTGCTCTTCAACTTTTGACTTTGTGGAGGATTTATTTTTCGTACAATTGATGTTACAAATGACTAAAACACAAAACAGCTAAGGTAGATACCGAAATACAAAAAGTGGATGCTTTCTATAAACTATTGATGTATGAAAGAGGAATAGACATATGAAATGCATGATTCTAAGGTTTATATGATGTTATATTTGGAACTCATCAGTGTCTCACCCTTGAGGGGATGGTTTTATCCATCTAGTTAACAACTTGGTACGGAACGTCAATGGTATAAATATAATGTTTTTCAATGGG
This sequence comes from Fagopyrum homotropicum, assembly GCA_033239125.1. Taxonomy (NCBI): domain Eukaryota; kingdom Viridiplantae; phylum Streptophyta; class Magnoliopsida; order Caryophyllales; family Polygonaceae; genus Fagopyrum; species Fagopyrum homotropicum. The sequence goes on from BSWB01000005.1 coordinate 52,893,343, forward strand.
CACTCCATCGTCTGTCAAGGCTTCAAATAATCCAAATCCTTCTACAAGACCTAAAATGACTCATGTGAACCCATCTCCACATGGGTATTCCTATTGAAGGCGGCATGAAAGCATAAAGAAAGGTTTATAGTGTTGGATGACGATATAGGGCCAAATAAGAATGCTTGTATAACTCCTCAACAATTGGGTGATTATTATATTGGCGGTGATACCATGATAGTAATGACTATGAGAGATAATCATGCTCAAGAAGATCAATGGAGCTTTACAATTGGAATTATTGTGAGTTAGACAGCTGCAACAAAAATGATGTTGAGGTTAGATCAAGAAAAACTGCCCTTCCATCATTTTTTGATAGAAAAGAAGATCTCTAAATGAGATTAGGTCCAAGTTGAAAGATGCTAGTCTGACTCTTGTTTCCTTATCCTCCAACCATATTAAGACTCGGGTTTATGATAGTGTTGTTGGTGACTGGTACTTTGTTGGAATCTATGGGTTTCCAAAACGTCATAATAAGAGGAAATGTTGGGATGTCATGTCTCGCCTAGGCAGAAACCAATACTGTCCGATACTTTTTATCGGTGATTTTAATCAGATTACAAGTTCTTTGGAAAAAAAACAAGGGGGTATCGATCCCAAGGATGGTAATAAGCAACCTTTCGATATTTTGTGAAGTCAAGTCTATTAGAGCATCATACATGACTTAAGATTGACGAACCAAGTATCACATCATCGGAATGGAAACTTAGCAAATATTTAGAGTTAAGAATCAAAGAATTGCACACAACATATACACCCAGATGGGTAGTTTGTCCGTGTGGAGACTGTGCGAAATCCTTCTCCATTTTCCTTCACCACAAATTTGACAAAAGTTGACCCGAGACGGTCATGAGACAACATCGACAAGGCCGTTTGTCCGTGTCATACCCGTGCCATCACCATGTCACATGCACAACATTTTTACAATAATTAGCCCAATAATCCATTAGGTGTTGGGCTTATTCTTATCTTTTTTAAGGCCGGTATTGGACTGTATATATAGATAGTTTGCAGATCTTAGAGGGATCACCTCATTTTGCTTGAAACCTAGTCAAAGATTGTTTTTTTGTACAAGACAATTACTCTCTTTGTTAATTTTTTCAGCGTGCAAGTTTGATTCTTTTCTTATTGATTTTCTCTCCTCTTTATGTCTGGTTGATTTCCTATTGATCTAAGGGGTTAGTTGAGCCCTATGATGGGTTAATTATAATTGTGTAGATGAATTATTGAATGGATATCAACAAGGTTTTGTTTTGATCTTGAAGTGCTTATTTTTATCCCTATATATGCAATGAAGTGACATTTATTTTGTATATTGAGATAGATATTAGTTTCTGACAAGAGTGTGCTGATTCTATCGGACTTTTGGGGATTAAACCTGAGTTTTTGGAAAATTATCAAACTTTATCCTCGAGAATGTCTAACTATCATATATTTACTTGTTTTATACCTTTCTAAGTTTTTCTGCAAGAATTGTTTTGATTTTATAATTATTTTCAAAAAGCTGAATGAGTTTCTCTTATGTCCATTGCAACTACGAGAGCAAGTTCAGACTAAGCTAATCACGGTCTTTATTTGTTTATGGTAAATGCTACTTTTAATAGTTACCTACACATTCACGGATAGAAGTTCATGATATGCACATATGTAGTTATACATTGATTCATTATAGTGAAAATGATTGTTTCCTTCGATCGTTTTCCTCATCTTTCCCTTTACATCTTTGTTACTTTGTCTTTTGACAACCAAAAACCATTCAAAAACATACATTTCTTCCCTACTCTCTCATTTCCCTCTTTGGCTTAGCATAATTGTCTTTTTTTAAATCCAATTCACACAGTCCTTGTGAATTGAACAATCGATGTAGTACAATTGATCTCGTTATACTTGCAAGTAGGGTTTTAGTGTCATCAACATGTGACAATCGAGTGGAGTTGTCTCCTACGTAACATGTTTTACATCTGGTTTTAAATATATCAGTTAAGATCTATATGTATGCATGTTGTGGTGATCTTGATGTTGGACTTCTTTATTAATTGTTGCTTACATGTTCTTCTCGATTTATTCTCGAAGTTCTTGTTTCTGAATCCAGCAATAGACTATCTTTGTCACTACCTTAATTCTTTTGCTTAACGAGATTTTATACGTAGGCCAATCGACCATCCCCTTAGAGGCTGATGAACCGCCTCTCTTTTTTGCTTTTCAATGGTATTTAATTAATTGGTTGAGTTTTATGTTTAAAACTGATCGAGAATGACATCAATTGACTGAATCATACTTGTTTTTGTCTAATGGTATTTCCATCTCTTTTTTTTGTAAAAACTTTAGTTATGTGTTTGTTATTTCATTATTAATCTAGCAACTCAAAACACCGTCTTCCTTGTGTTCGATCTTGACCTTTTGTTCACTCCAAAAGGTGTGTGCAGATAAAGCTTTAAATTTATAATCCGAATAATAAACCTAACGATAAGCAAACCCTCTGTGTACGGATGAATCGTAGTAAGGGCTTATAATCTGGAGTCGGTCTCAGAGAATCGGTGAGAATAATCACAACAAAGCAATCTAACTTTAGAAGCATGCAATGGTACTAATCAAAAGCAAAAGACAAGATGTATAACAAGAGAGGAAATGCAGATTCTAAAGATCAATCGAGTTGTGGTTTTCACTCAAGATTTCAAAAGGTAACGTGGACAAAGCTGAGGTTTGTTGAGGGAAGGTGTTTCAACGATGGGATAGATCACCGGGTAAGTCTCACTACTCACTTTCCCAAACCAAAGATCCTATCACCGGGTAAGTCTCAAGGAACTAAGGGAAGGTAAGTGGCTCTGGGCCGTGGTTTTGCATAGACAGCTCTCTTTTGATCGTTAAGCCATGAGTTGGTGCAAGGCATGCACCAACAAGGTCCTATGTGTTCTCCTTTGCTCCTAGCTTGCTTCTTAATGAGTCCAGAAGTGTGTCATCACGAGGAATGATCCTCGAATGTAACGATTAAGGTCCAAAATTTCCCCAAAATACCTACAAAACCGACAATAGTTCGTGTAGACATCTATCTCAACAATATGCATGAATTAAGCATAAACGTCATGAACTAATGCCAAACCATACATGAATAACGGGAAAAACTATCTAAATGAATGTCTAAACTAACGTCATAAACTGTGTTATCAAAATACCCCATACTTAAGATTTGCTCGTCCCCGAGCAAGGTCCAACTATAGGCTAGGAGATGACATGATTTATGAATGCAGAAAAAAAAAACTAAAATCTTTTTGGGATTGTGCTTCATAAGATGGATCACCTTCATACTCATGTTTCATAGCAATGGACAAGCAATCATGTATCAAATAAATGAAGGCATGGAAAGACAATTATACTTAACTCGAAAGCATGCATGAAAGGTGAAAATGAAGAAGTCAAGATGATCATGAGTATATCCAATCTAGATCACTAAGTCTTGCACATATGCAGATAGGTCACAAGGGCTTAGGAAAGAAGAGGCTAAGAAACGTTGTGATAAGGTGGGAATTTTTCTAGGTTATGTGATGCTAATCCGGGAAAGGAACTAACTCCACAATTTCATTTTTGATCAACTTCCCACAAGTGTATATTTTTCTCCATATTTTCTTTCTTTTCAATTTCATTTTCTTTTTCTTTCACTTATTTTTGAGACAATGGAATTGGTGTACAAAAGCAGAAACCTTGGTGATTAGCGGACCTCGGGATTTTTCCGAGGTGCCTCACATCGGGCACACATACCAAGACTCGTTAGGACATTCGGTTTATCCGACTTTGGCAAGGCACAAATACCCGATTATGTGAATGGTGCCAAGTTACTCGTCATCAAAACCAAAGTCCCCAAACCTATATTTTTTTTCTACACTTTTCACAACAAATTCAGCACTTCATTCACACATTCATTCATCAACAACTTCACCCCACACTTGCTTTTCACACACTCAACACACTAGCATGCTCCTATTTCCGGATGGGTTAAAAGAGGTCAAAATTTTTATGTCTATTGAGGTGCTCAAACAACATGATCAAGATGAGAAGTACAGAAAAAGGAGTTACCTCAATCATTCCTAGATGATGTGCAAGAACTAGCATGTAATTTCGACCATCAATCCTCAATCAAATCAAGGCAAACATCATAATCACAATTCATACATGGGATTCAAGAGAAGTATTTTAAGTCCACATATGCATAGATCCATTCAATACATAAGGCCATCCATAGCAAATTCACAAAACAATCTCATCATAAGGGTCATATCCAAACTTAGAAGCACTAAAATTTTTTTAAATTTTCTGATTTTTTTTGGATTTTTCGAAATATATATGTACAATGCAAAAGCTAATGAAACATGTGACAAAAAGAAACTAACCTAGATGTAATCATGCAAATGATCATGAAAACCCCACCCCATACTTAGAAACGCATTGTCCCCAAAGTGCAAATCAAGTAAAGAAGAGTGAAAGAGAGTCCTCACAATGTAAAAATGGTGTTGCTTTGGTATTTGGTTCACTCATGTGGAGTGATGGTGGATGATCAATCAAAGGTGGTAGAGAGCTCTTGATGTTCATTATGGCGTCGGGACCCGCGCTAAGCACCGCTAGCCGTCCAAGTCCCACGTCCGCTCCAACCACGTTTGATGCAGGATCATCATCATCATCCTCATGCCTTGCAAGGCTTCCATGCTACTTAGACTCTAGCACACAAACAGCAAACACACAAATACACCAAAACAAAGACAAACGCACCAAAGCAAAAACAAAAACAAAAAAACGAAAACGAAAACAAAAACGAGAAGGGAAAGACATGTACCAATGGGTTTCCTCCCTTCAAGCACTTCTTTAAGGTCATTAGCTTGACCAAATTCGGGGGCGTTTCACTCAAGGTGAAGTGGGGCAATCATATCCACCGGAGCTTCCGGGATGTACCTCTTCAAACGGTGCCCATTCACCTTAAAATCTCCACAATGCTCCCCACCTATCTCAACCGCTCCATGGGGAAAGACCTTCTTCACCACATAAGGACCCGTCCATCTTGACTTGAGCTTTCCGGGGAAGAGCCGCAACCTTGAGTTAAAGAGAAGGACTAAGTCACCTTCACTCAACTCCTTTGGGATGAGACGTTTGTCATGCCAACGCTTGGTCCTTTCCTTGTAAGTCCGGGCGTTTTCATAGGCATCCAGCCGGATCTTCTCAAGAGCATTAATGTCTAGCAACCTCTTCTCACCGGCTTCCTTGAGGTCAAAATTCAGCCACCTTATGGCCCAATATGCCCTATGCTCCATTTCCACCGGAAGGTGGCAAGACTTTCCATAAACTAGCTTGTAGGGAGTGGTGGAAATCGGTGTCTTGAAAGCGGTTTTATAAGCCCACAAAGCATCATCAAGCTTCATAGTCCAATCTTTTCTTGTCCTAGAAACCGTCTTCTCAAGTATTCCTTTTATCTCCCGATTGGAGATCTCCACTTGGCCACTAGTTTGGGGATGGTAAGGTGTGGCCACCTTATGATTCACCCCATACTTAGCCAAAAGTGTCCCAAAGTTCCTATTGGTGAAATGCTTCCCTCCATCACTTATGATCACTCTTGGTGTTCCAAACCTAGGGAAGATGACTCGGTTGAAGAACCGTACCACAGCTTTGGCATCATTTGTGGGAGAGGCGATTGCCTCCACCCTTCTCGACACATAATCCACCGCCAATAGAATGTAGAGGTTGCCACATGAAGAGGGGAATGGCCCAGGAAGTCCACACCCCAAACATCAAATATCTCAACCTCTTGTATGTTGTTCAAGGGCATCTCATTCCTCCTTGAGATGTTCCCGTCCTTTGGCAAGCGTCACAAGCTACCACAAAATTCTGCACATCCTTAAACAAATTAGGCCAATAAAAACCGGATTGCAATACCTTTGCACACGTCTTGTGTGAGCTAGCATGGCCTCCACATGGCAAGGAGTGACAATGGCGGATCACACTCTCCACCTCATCCTCCGGGATGTACCTCCTAAAGACTCCATCCAGTCCTGTCTTGAACAAGAGAGGCTCGCTCCAATAGTAATGCCTCACATCCTTGAAGAACTTTTTCCTTTGGGCATATGACAAACCGGGTGGTACCTCTTCACACACAAGGTAGTTCACTATGTCCGCACACCATGGCTCACTCCCTCTAGACACTTGAAGTAAGCACTCCTCTATCATTTGTAATTGCTCATCCCGGAATGAGTCATCAATCAGGATGTCATATCTGTCAATCTCCAATGGTGGTAGCCTACTAAGATGGTCCACCACTGAATTTTCGGAACCCTTCTTGTCCCGAATTTCCAAGTCACACTCTTGGAGGAGAAGGATCCACCGAATCAAGCGAGGCTTGGCATCCTTCTTTGTGAGGAGATAACAGATCGCAGCATGATCCGTGTACACAATGATCCTTGCTCCAACAAGGTATAACCGGAACTTCTCAAAGGCATATACCACTACAAGCAACTCCTTCTCGGTTTTGACATAGTTGAGATGGGCATCATCTAGTGTCTTGCTAATGTAGTAGATGACATGTGTAAGCCCATCTTTCTTTTGTCCTAAAACAGCCCCAACGGCCACATCACTTGCATCACACATTATTTCAAACGGTAAGCTCCAATCCGGTGGTTGCATGATAGGGGCGGAGATCAAAGCATCCTTCAACCTACAAATTGCTTCAACGAAATCCTTGGAGAAAACAAACTCAACATCTTTTATTAGTAGGTTAGTGAGAGGCTTAGAAATTTTAGAGAAATCTTTTATAAACCTCCGGTAAAAACCGGCATGCCCTAAGAAACTCCTTACCCCTTTCACCGAGGTAGGTGGTGGCAACTTCTCTATTGTCTCTATCTTTGCTCTATCAACCTCAATGCCCCGTTGGGAAACCAAATGTCCCAATACTATGCCTTCATTCACCATGAAGTGGCATTTCTCCCAGTTCAAAACAAGGTTAGTTTCCTCACATCTCTTCAACACCAAAGACAAGTTAGCCAAGCAATCATGAAATGAAGATTCATACACCGAGGAATCATCCATAAACACTTCCATAATGTTCTCAATATATTCAGAAAAAATAGCCATCATACACCTTTGAAAGGTGGCGGGTGCATTACACAACCCAAATGGCATTCTCCTATATGCAAATGTTCCCCAAGGACATGTAAATGTTGTTTTCTCTTGGTCATCCGGGTGAATAGGGATTTGGAAAAATCCACTATAACCATCTAAGTAACAAAAATGTGAATGTTGAGCTACTCTCTCTAGCATTTGATCAATAAAGGGAAGAGGGAAGTGATCTTTTCTAGAGGCAACATTTAGCTTCCATCAAGACACATTCTCCACCCCGTAACCGTCCTAGTTGGGATTAGTTCATTGTTCTCATTAGTTACTACGGTCATACCACCCTTCTTAGGAACAACATGAATGGGACTAAGCCATTTACTATCCGAAATCGGGAAAATGATTCCCACATCTAGCAATTTTAGGATCTCTTTCTTGACTACCTCTTTCATGATAGGGTTCAATCTTCTTTGAGGTTCAATTGAAGGTTTATGGTTGTTTTCCATCAAGACTTTATGCATGAACAAAAAAGATTTAATGCCAACTAAGTCATCAATGGTGTAACCTATAGCTCTGCTATGCAATTTCAACTCATTCAACAATCTATCAAGCTCATCATCATTCAAAGATGCATTCACAATCACGGGATAAGTAGAATTTGAGCCAAGGAAAGCATACTTTAAATGAGAAGGAGAGGCTTAAGATCAAGTTTAGGAGGACCTTTATTGGTTGGAGATGATCCATACAATGTAGGTTGAGATGATTCCAAAGCCATGGAAGACTCTCCAAAACTCCTTGAAGCTTGATCAACAACTAAGGCACTTTCTAGGGAAACCACGGGCAAAACCACGAACTCTGGCATAACCACGGGCATGGAATCTGAGAAACTGGCACTTCTTGACATTACATAGAATTCCACGGGTAGAATTACGGCCGTGGTTTCTGGTGCCAGGCCGTGGTTCCTACAGTGATTCAGCACACATTTGTGCACTTCAAATTCAGCACTTGTCTCCTTCTCTAATGCATTCAAAGCCTTGATTTCTTTATTGCAATCATCCTCAACTCCTTCCTCCATCAAACTCAAGCTAAGAACCTTCTCAAGTGGGTCCTTGATCAAGATCGAGCTCACAACTTCTCTAGACTCCTCTTGCTCAACAATGTTGAAGACATCTTCACCAAGGGCTGGCCCCTTCATATTTGTGGACAAATTGAACTTGATATTCTCTTCTCCTATGTTGAAGGAGAGGATTCCATTTTTGCAATCCACTAAGCATCCGGATGTGGCTAAGAATGGCCTTCCCAAAATGATAGGAACCGGGTAGTCCGCCGGGATGTCCAAAACAATAAAATCGATTGGCACATAGAACTTCCCAAGCTGAACCGGTATGTCTTCTAGGATTCCTACGGGGTGAGTGATTAAACGGTCTGCCATGTAGAGGGTCATCTTGACCGGCTTTGGCTCTCCTAGCCCAACCTTGTTGCAAAGTGCAAGCGGGATAATGCTTACACTAGCTCCAAGATCACATAGGGCTTCATATTGCACTTTTCCAACCCCAATTGGCACACAAAAAGATCCCGGATCTCGCAGCTTAGGGGGCATCTCCTCCCTCATAGTTTGAATCAACTCGGAAGATCTCTTTGTCATTCTTTCTTCTCCATACTCTTCCAACTTCCTCTTGTTGGAGAGTATCTCCTTCAAAAACTTTCCATAGGCCGGCATACCTAGAATAGCATCCATGAACGGAATGTTAATATGCAATTTAGACATGAGTTCAAGGAATTTATCGAAATGTTTATCCAAACGAGCTCTTGGTCGTGATTGTGGAAAGGGTAGTGGTGGCTTGTATGGAGGTGGTGCCACATATGTTGGCTCATCGTCCTTGCTCTTGCCTCCTTCTTCTTGCAATGGTTCTTCCTTCTCTCTTAAGGATAAAGCCTTGGTTTGGTACCAATCCATTCCACTAGGACGTGTGAGTACTTGGGTGGAGATGACAACCGAGTTCTTGATTGTGCCGGATCATTTGTACCACTTGAGGGTGGAGCTCGTAGTCATGGGTTGCGGGATCTCCTAAGTTTACACCCGGACGGTGCACTCTTTGGGCCGGATCCATACGTTGCCCTAGCATTTGTGGCTCCTCAAAAATGATCGGCTCAAACCGAACATTAACCGCCGGCTGCAGTGGTGGTGGTGGTGGAGGTTGTTGACGATTAAGCTCCCTTTGCACAAGAGCTTGCCTAATCTCTTCAATTTCCCTCCTAGTTGCTTCTTGCCTCTCATTGGCAAGTCTCCTCTCATTCTCCAAGGCTTCATCCCTTAGCCTAAGTTGTTCTAAGGCCTCATTCAACTCAGCTTGAAGATCTCTTCTGGCCATCTCCTTCTTCTTCTTCTTCTTAATGCTCTTGGATCTAGTCTTAAGTTTTCTCCGGTTCTGGATCGATTGGAGCTAAATCCTTGCCACGAGATCTTCGCATGCACCTAAAGAATGGGAGATGTCCTGAAAATTGAAAGACACAATGTCACGCTAGGAAATAGCACAAAAAGCTTTACATTTATAAACTCGAACTAAAATCCTAAACTACCTAGCGAAACCCGCAGTGTACGGGTCGTTTTGTAGAAAGGAGAGTATTCCGAGGTCGAACACAAGGACTGAGGTGAAATCAAGTCATTCAATGATCAAAGATAGTGCAAATCTAAGCTAAGATGAGATGAGGATTAAAGAAAGTGCAAAACACAATATTTTGGATGGTTTTGGGTGATCAAACAAGGATCACAAGTATATCAATGCAAACAAGAAACACAAAAAACACAAACACAAAGATGAAAGATAAGAGGTAAGAAAGCGGACTCTAGAGATTAGGAATTCCGATTATGACATTGGACTCATGTTTTTAAAGGTCAAAGGAAGGTTGTGGTTGTTCGGAGTTGGGTGTTTCTCAAATGGGAGCAATTACCGGGTAAGTCTCATGCTCCACTAGTCTCGCACCTAAGGTCCTATCACCGGGTAAGTCTCAAGGAACCTAAGGACGAGAATTCTACACAAACCGGTCACTACCTAAGGGTCAAACCCCTCCTTACCGGGTAAGTCTCGAAAAAGGCAAGTCTTAGGCAACGATCCTAGCACACTCAATCCAATAGCGGCTTGTGAGGCTCACTACTACCTAGAGTTCATCATCTTAGGTATCTAAGAGGGGAAATCACCGGGTAGGTCTCATTCCTCAATTAGGTTGCTAACAATAGGTTACCCTAAGCTAGGTTAAGCTCAACAAATACTAGGATTTCAACACATCTACATCCAAACATCCAGATTCATTCAATTCAAGAACAACAGAGCAAAATACGGGTGGATCATGCAAGACCACGGCCGTGGAAGCATGAAGAACAGGCCGTGGTTTGGTTCTGAGTTTGGATTTCGAACACAAATCGATCCTAAGCTAACATGGAAGTCATACAATCATAGTCCAAAGCATAAACATCATTCCTTCACCCTAGAATCACATCTATTCAGCCAACAATATACATTTCAAGATCAAACTTCACAAATAAAGCATGCTTGCAAGTCATGGTTAGATAATGAAGAACAATCCCAAGAAAAGACATTAAAAGCATAGAATAGAAGTTACCAAATTCTTACAAGGCTCCAAGAGCTATTCCAAGTTGTCAACAATGGACTCCTCACTCAAAACCACTCTAATCTCACTCTAAAACAAGAATCTACACTAATCTCTTCCAAGAACACCCACAATGGGTGCTTGGAAGAGAGGCAACAATGGAGAAGTGTTTTGGGGAAGAAGATAGGTCAAAAAGGAGGAAGAGAGATCCCGATTACAGCCTGCAAGATCCTTTAAATACCCACTAAGAGTAAGAGTCATGAAAGAGATCGTGGGACACGTGTCAGCGTGGTCCTGGCAGATTCCACGGGCATATTCCACGGCCGTGGAATGGTCTCTGGCCGTGGTTTTGCTCCAGAGGCTTTCCTTGAACCATTGGACCATGAGTTGGTGCAAGGCATGCACCAACTAGGTCCTATGTGGTCTCCTTTGCTCCTAGCTTGCTCCTTAACGAGTCCGGAAGTGTGTCATCCCGAGGAATGATCCTCGAATGTATCGATTAAGCTCGTAAATCTCCCAAAATACCTACAAAGCATGCAAAAGTCCGTGTAGACGTCTATCTCGACAAAATACATGAATTGAGCGCAAACGTCCTGAACTAATGTCAAACCATGCATGAAAAACGGGAAAAACTATCTAAATGAATACCTAAACCTAAGTCATAAATCGTGTTATCAAAAATACCGCATACTTAAGGTTTGCTCGTCCCCGAGCAAGTTCTCAACTATAGACTAAGAGATGACATGATTTATGCATGCAGAAAAAGTGAAAATATTTTTGGAATTGTGCTTCTAAAGATGGATCACCTTCATAGTGATGTTTCATGGCAATGGACAAGCAATCATGTATTAAATGAATGAAGGCACGGAAAGAAAATCATACTTAACTCGAAAGCATGCATGAATGGTAAGAATGATGAAGTCAAGATGATCATGAGAATGTCCAATCTAGATCACTAAGTCATACACATAAGCAAATAGGTCTTAAGGACTTAGGAAAGAAGAGGCCAAGAAACGTGATGATAAGGTGGGAATTTTCTAAGGCCATGTGGTGCAAATCCGGGAAAGGAACTAAACAACCATAACTTTTAAATTTATACTTCATCCACAAAGTGTATTTTTCTCCTTCTTTTCTTTTGTTTTTCACTTATTTTTGAGACAATGGCATTGGTGTACAAAAGCCGAAACCTTGGTGATTAGCCGTCCTCGGGCTTTTTCTATTTTTTCGAGGTGCATCCACACCGGGCACACATACCAAAGCTCGTTAGAACTATTGGTTTATTTGACTTTGGCAAGGCACAAAAACCCGATTATGTGAATGGTGCCGAGTTACTCGTCATTTAAACCAACGTCCCCAAACCTATATTTTGTCTACACTTTTACAACACATTTTCAACAACTTCATTCACAACATTCATAATACCAACTTCACCACTCCACACTTGCTTTTCACACACATCAACACACTAGCATGCTCCTATTCCCGGAAGGGTCAAAAGAGGTCAAATTTTTAATCAAATGAGGTGCTCAAGCAACATGATCAAGATGAGAAGAAGATGAGATGAATTGCCTTAATCATTCCTAGATGATGTGCAAGAACTAGCATGTAATTTTGACTTTCAATCCTCAATCTAATCAAGGCAAACATCATAATCACAATTCATACATAGAATTCAAGAGAAGTACATCAAGTCCACATATGCATCAATCCATTCGACACACAAGGCCATCCATAGCCAATTCACAAGACAAGATTCATCATTAGGGTCATATCCAAACCTAGAAAGCACAAAAATTTTGAAAATTTTTCGATTTTTTGAAATGTATATGTACAATGCAAAACATGAAAAGAGACGTGTGACAACTAAAACGAAACTATCCTAGATGCTAATCATGCAAAGGATCATGCAAAACCCACCCCATACTTAGAAACACATTGTCCCCAATGTGTAAATGAAGTAAAGAAGAGTGAAAGAGGGTTCTCACAATGTAAAAATGTGGCGTTTTTGGTATTTGGGTTAACTCGTGTGGAGTGGTAGTGTGGATGATCGATCAAGCATGGTAGAGAGCTCTTCATAGTCATTCCGGCGTCGAGACCCGCGCCAAGGTGTATGTGAGATGGGAGCTCTTCCATCCAACAAAGACACCTCAAGCCGTCCAAGTCTCACGTCCGCTCCACCCATGGTTGAAAACAGAATCATCATCATCAACTCGCCTTGCAAGGCTTCCTTATTACCTAAGATCTTCCACACAAACACAAAACACAAAAACACACAAAAGCAAAAGGAAAAGCAAAAACGAAAGAGAAAAGGGAAAGAGTTGTACCAATGGGTTGACTCCCATTAAGCGCTTCTTTTAGGTCATTAGCTTGACCAAACTCCGTGGATATGTCAATCCACCTCGAATACCATGGTTTGCTTGAGGAGTCCAAGCAACCATCGCTTTCCGATATCCATGATGACAAGCAAGGGCCACTTGATGCCCAAATAAGCTTTAGGTTCTCTCTTCACCGGTGAGCAGTAGACTCCTTCATCATCGCTTCCTTGATGATAGTATGGAGTTGCAACCATCGACGCCACCCCATACTTAGGCAATTTATACTCCGCGGTCACTCCGGTGAAACGCTTGTCATCCTCATCCTCTATGATCCGAAGAAAGCCGATTCTTGGAAAGAATCCCTCATTGAAGTGCTTCATGAACATCATGGATCCATCATGCTTGCTTTCTTCATTCAACATGGGAGGTTCCTTAGGAAAGGGGCTCCAATCTTCGTGTGTACTCCGGGCAAGCAAGAAAGGATTGGAAGGGGTTGAAATTAGCTTAGGATTGTCTATGACAGAATCTTCCACGGGCGTGGTTTGTCCTCCACGGCCGTGGTTCTCTCTGTTGTCTTCGTTCCAAGTGAGCTCTTCAAGTGTGGTTCCGGGGTTGATGGCAAGGATATCCGGGGGTGAGAGTACTTCATTGCACTCCTCCAAAGGTGAAGGAGGTGGAGGTAGATCCTGAAGGATGGTAGGATCTCCTAGCATAAGAGCATTCCTAATCTCTTCAATCTCCCTCCTCATTTGTTCTTCCCTCACGAAATTCAATCTTCTTTCATCCTTCAGGGCCAAATCCCTTAGCCTCACTTGCTCCCAAGCTTCATCCAACTCTCCTTGAAGTTCCTTAATGATCATGGTTGATTTGGGCAATCCTTGGATCTCCTCATGGTGAACCTCCTCTTGTTGAGATACATCCGCTTCGAGCTCCATGTTGGAACTCGAAATGGAAGCAAGGTTGCTTTCTAGATCATCCATCTTCCTCAACATTTCTTCTAGCATTGATTCTACCCTATCATTGTGAGGTTGTTGGTGAGGTTCCTCATGAGGCAATATAGTCATGTGAGCTTGATTATGGGACTCATGATAGGCATTAAACTCCTCCCAATACTCAAACTCATCATGGAGAGGTCCTAGATCTTGGCTTTCCATCCATCCCTCACACTCCATGTCGTCAAGGTCGTCTTGGAAGTACAATCCGTCCATGGAAAACATGAAAAGGCAAAGACAAAACAACACAAGATCAAAAGTAACAAGAAAGATAAACACTAAAAACAATCAAAAGTAAATGACTTGATCTTAACCTAGTCCCCGGCAACGGCGCCAAAAACTTGTCACGCTAGGAAATAGCACAAAAAGCTTTACATTTATAAACTCGAACTAAAATCCTAAACTACCTAGCGAAACCCGCAGTGTACGGGTCGTTTTGTAGAAAGGAGAGTATTCCGAGGTCGAACACAAGGACTGAGGTGAAATCAAGTCATTTAATGATCAAAGATAGTGCAAATCTAAGCTAAGATGAGATGAGGATTAAAGAAAGTGCAAAACACAATATTTTGGATGGTTTTGGGTGATCAAACAAGGATCACAAGTATATCAACGCAAACAAGAAACACAAAAAACACAAACACAAAGATGAGAGATAAGAGGTAAGAAAGCGGACTCTAGAGATTAGGAATTCCGATTATGACATTGGACTCATGTTTCTAAAGGTCAAAGGAAGGTTGTGGTTGTTCGGAGTTGGGTGTTTCTCAAATGGGAGAAATTACCGGGTAAGTCTCATGCTCCACTAGTCTCGCACCTAAGGTCCTATCACCGGGTAAGTCTCAAGGAACCTAAGGACGAGAATTCTACACAAACCGGTCACTACCTAAGGGTCAAACCCCTCCTTACCGGGTAAGTCTCGAAAAAGGCAAGTTTTAGGCAACGATCCTAGCACACTCAATCCAATAGCGGCTTGTGAGGCTCACTACTACCTACAGTTCATCATCTTAGGTATCTAAGAGGGGAAATCACCGGGTAGGTCTCATTCCTCAATTACGTTGCTAACAATAGGTTACCCTAAGCTAGGTTAAGCTCAACAAATACTAGGATTTCAACACATCTACATCCAAACATCCAGATTCATTCAATTCAAGAACAACAGAGCAAAATACGGGTGGATCATGCAAGACCACGGCCGTGGAAGCATGAAGAACAGGCCGTGGTTTGGTTCTGAGTTTGGATTTTGAACACAAATCGATCCTAAGCTAACATGGAAGTCATACAATCATAGTCCAAAGCATAAACATCATTCCTTCACCCTAGAATCACATCTATTCAGCCAATAATATACATTTCAAGATCAAACTTCACAAATAAAGCATGCTTGCAAGTCATGGTTAGATAATGAAGAACAATCCCAAGAAAAGACATTAAAAGCATAGAATAGAAGTTACCAAATTCTTACAAGGCTCCAAGAGCTATTCCAAGTTGTCAACAATGGACTCCTCACTCAAAACCACTCTAATCTCACTCTAAAACAAGAATCTACACTAATCTCTTCCAAGAACACCCACAATGGGTGCTTGGAAGAGAGGCAACAATGGAGAAGTGTTTTGGGGAAGAAGATAGGTCAAAAAGGAGGAAGAGAGATCCCAATTACAGCCTGCAAGATCCTTTAAATACCCACTAAGAGTAAGAGTCATCAAAGAGATCGTGGGACATGTGTCAGCGTGGTCCTGGCAGATTCCACGGGCTTATTCCACGGCCGTGGAATGGTCTCTGGCCGTGGTTTTGCTCCAGAGGCTTTCCTTGAACCATTGGACCATGAGTTGGTGCAAGGCATGCACCAACTAGGTCCTATGTGGTCTCCTTTGCTCCTAGCTTGCTCCTTAACGAGTCCGGAAGTGTGTCATCCCGAGGAATGATCCTCGAATGTATCGATTAAGCTCGTAAATCTCCCAAAATACCTACAAAGCATGCAAAAGTCCGTGTAGACGTCTATCTCGACAAAATACATGAATTGAGCGCAAACGTCCTGAACTAATGCCAAACCATGCATGAAAAATGGGAAAAACTATCTAAATGAATACCTAAACCTAAGTCATAAATCGTGTTATCACACAAACCAAACAAGATCAAAAGCAACAAGAAAGATCTACACTATAAACAATCACAAACACTATTTCAATCTAGACCTAGTCCCCGGCAACGGCGCCAAAAACTTGTTACGCTAAAAATGTGTAGCACAAAATTCTTAAATTTATAACTCGATATATTTTCCTAACTCCTAGCGAACCCACAATGTATGGGTCATTTTGTAGCAAGGATAGTATTCTGAGGTCGAACAAAAAGACTAAGGTGAAATCGAATCAAATAAGTGATTATGGATAGTGCAAACCTAGACTAAGAAAAGAGAAAGCAATAAAGAAATGAAAATCATGATATTTTTGGGTTTGGTTTTGTGGTGATCAAGCAAGGATCACAAATGATACAAGATTATAAAACAAACTAGCAACTCAAGCTAGCAACACAAATAAACAACACAAACACAAGATATGTGATCAAAGAGAGAAAAGCGGATTCTAGGGGTTAGGAATTCCGGTTATGGTTTTGGACTCAAGCTTCTAATCAACCTTGGACTAGCTATGGTAAGTTGGGAAGGAATATTTATCAAATGGGATCAATCACCTTGTAGGTCTCATGGTCCACTAATCCCGCACCTAAGGTCCTATCACCGGGTAAGTCTCTAGGAGCCTAAGGATGGGAATTCTACACAAACTGGAATTGTTATGTAGGGATCCAACCTCTCCTTACCGGGTAAGTCTCGGGAAGGCAAGTCCTAAACATCAATCCTAGCACACTCGGTCCAATAGCGGCTTGTGAGGCTCACTACTACCTAGAGTTCATCATCTTTGGTTTCTAAGATCGAGAATTACCGGGTAGGTCTCTTCCCTTACTTAGTTTGCTAGCATTAGGTCACCCTAGGCTAGATTATACTCAACAAACACTAGGATTTTAACAATCTAACATCCTAACATTCAGATTTATCAATACAAGCACAACTGAGAAAACCACGGGCTGATAATCTAGAACCACGGCCGTGGTTAGGCAAGAACAGACCGTGATTTGTAACAGAGGTTAGGTTCGAGCAAGCAAATCATCCAAGTACACATTTAAGTCTATTCTATCATAGTCCAAGCCATAACCATCATTCCGTTACCCTAGAATCACTACTATTTAGCGAACAACAAGCATTTTAACATTTAAAGTCAACAAGCAAACATTCATGGCTTCCATAGCAAGAAAATGAAATGAAAGAGAAGAGAAACAAGTAAACACAAGTAAACCAAGCTGAATATATGTTTAAGAAAGACTTACAACCCTTCAAAAGAAGGTCCAAATCGTTCCTTTCAAATGTCTTCAACAAGCTCACTCAAAAACCACTCAAAAGCTATGAAAACTCTAAAACTAGTGTTGTTCTTCTT
Organism: Fagopyrum homotropicum; assembly: GCA_033239125.1. Taxonomy (NCBI): domain Eukaryota; kingdom Viridiplantae; phylum Streptophyta; class Magnoliopsida; order Caryophyllales; family Polygonaceae; genus Fagopyrum; species Fagopyrum homotropicum. The sequence continues at coordinate 52,910,863 of BSWB01000005.1, forward strand.
CTTCTCCAAATGAGAGTGTTCTCTTCCTCTCCAAGAGTATCCTCCAATGGAGTGATGTGTAATGAGAGAGTGTGGGAGAGAAATCCCTAGCAACAGCCTGTATGACCACTTATATTCTCCACCAAGAGCAAGAGTCGGTTATGGAGATCGTGGGACAGCTGTCACAGCTTTCCAAAGAGAAACACGGCCAAAGTTACGGGCGTGGTTCAGGCTCTGGGCCGTGGTTTTGCATAGATAGCTCTCTTTTGATCGTTAAGCCATGATTTGGTGCAAGGCATGCACCAACAAGGTCCTATGTGTTCTCCTTTGCTCCTAGCTTGTTTCTTAATGAGTCCGAAAGTGTGTCATCACGAGGAATCATCCTCGAATGTATCGATTAAGCTCCAAAAGTTCCCCAAAATACCTACAAAACCGACAATAGTTGGTGTAGACGTCTATCTCGACAATATGCATGAATTAAGCGTAAACGTCATGAACTAATGTCAAACCATGCATGAATAACGGGAAAAACTATCTAAATGAATGTCTAAACTAACGTCATAAATCGTGTTATCAGTAAGAATACTCAACCAACATCACTCACCTAAGGGTACAAAACTAACCATCACCGGGTAAGTCTCAGGTTAACTCTCAAAGGTAGGATGAAGGCACACTCAAACCCTAATAAAGGATAAACCTTTATTACCTAACACTCATCATCATTGGTATACAAGCAAAGGAATTACCGGGTAAGTCTCATCCTAGGCTTGCGTATATACCAGGAAAGGTGCAACAAGGGTAGGATTTGGCAAACTATAACCTAAACTCAGAATCTGCAAAGCAGTGGGTGATCTCGTGTTGTTCTATATCGATCTCGGTCGAGATGCTCAACGAATAGCCCGCGACGGGTTTCGGATTAGGGTTAACTCAAGCTTTCAGGGTCCACTCAAATAAAGGTTCATTCTTTCATTGTCTACACCACAACCTTTAACTAATCACCCTAGAATCGCAAGGGTGTTTAGCCAACAATCATCATTATCAAAGCAATATCAATTATATCAAGACTATCAAGAAAAGGGCATGAAGCAACAACAAAGACGTTCCAATAATCAAACAAACAACCGAATCAATAGTATCAATAATGTGTTCCAAAAGAGAATGATAACAAACTCACAAATACTCCCCAAGAAAATCCTCACAATCCAAGGTTCCTTGAACCCTAACCAATCTTCCTTCAAATCTTCTTCCCTTCAATAATTGTCTTCCTATCCGTCTAAAGAATTCCTTGACGTCTCAGCGTGTCTATCTCAATGTTCACCTTCCATTCTTATAGAAGAATTTTAGGTCAAATTATATCTTATTTCCTTGGGCTGTGAGCCGTCGACCTCGATCCAGGCCCAGTGGGCCATCTCGGTCGATATGCATCACTGTGGTTGTCCGAGATCAGTAGTGATCTACGTGCATGCCATCGTATCTTCATCTGGATCTTTCTTTCTTTCTTCTAGCATAGTTCTTGCCTTTCTCCTTGTCCTTCCGAGTGCTCCTAAATGTAGCTTCATAGCTTCCTTAGCTCCTTATGCTCCATTTCCACCTAAAACGTGTCATATTCCCTACAATTACAATAAAACATAGTGTAGACCTCGATTCTTGCAAAGTAACCGAATAATGACATAAACACTATAAATACATATACATGCATGCATAATTATGATGAGAAAACGACAAAACCATATCCGAAATATATAGACAATAATCATGTTATCAAAATACCCTATACTTACCTCTTGCTTGACCCCAAGCAAGGTTCAAATCTTAGATACAAGATTGAATGAATTAAAATCAGTTAAAAACTCAGGGAAAAACTTTCAAAACTTTTGGTTGTGTGTTTCTTCCCATAGATCACCCTTAGAGAATGATTCATAGCTAATAAGAACCATATATGATCAAAACAAATCATAGATATAGAAAATCTAGTCATACTTCACTTGAGATCATGGAACGCATAACAAATCATACTCATCAAAACCAGTCATGAATAATCTATTTTAAACCGCTAAGTCAAACACATCCTCATGGTCTCAAGGATTTCCAATCAAAGGTCAAGAAATGAGTTAGGGATGGAGTGTATAAAGGATATTGTGGTGCTAAATCCGGAAAAAGGATAAGAACTTCACAACTTTGAACTTCACTTCACTTCATCAACAAGATTTTCTTGTTTCTTTTCAGCATTTTGCTTACTTTTCACTTTTTGAGAACATGGACAAAGGTGCACAATAATTAAAGCCTTGGAGATGAGCAAATCTCAATTTCTCAAGATGCCTTAAACCTTGATGCACTTACCATGACCTGTTAGGACTGTCGATCAATCAGACTTTTACAAGACACAAACACCCGGCTATGTAAATGGTGCCGAGTTACTCATTGTCAAGATCAACATCCCCCAAACATATTTTTCTAACACTTCTTCTCCTTTCAACACCGTCTTTCACTTTATTTTCACTTTCTTGCTTCCAAGTTCCCGGATAGGTAAATGAAAGCAAATATATTTCGATGAGGGGTTAAAAGCATGATCAAGAAGAGGAAGAAAGAATAACGAATTACCTTAATCATTCCAATAAGGATGTGATAGAACTCATAATGCAGTGTCAACTTTCAAATTCACTATGATTAGGACAAAACAACTTACTAAACATGCTTCAAATTTCGAACAAAGTAATCATACCTTAGATACATCATAAATCATTTTAAGCACATAAAGATCATAGAAACTAATCAGCAAACAATATTCATCATTGGGGTCTTATCCAGATAAGAAGCACAAAATTTTTCAGAAATTCAAATTTTCAAAACCTTTTTCGGTCGAGATGACTTATGGGCGAACGTGGTATTGGACCAAGGTAAGCTCCTGTTATGGTCACCTCGTTCAGCCAAAGGTCATTTCGGTCAAGAAATTTTCTTTTCAAACCAGATTTGTACGTTTTTTCGATCAAAAATCCTGCTGCGATGCATGTAAATGTAGAAAATAGTTTCTGAGCACATAAAGAAAGTAGTGGAAATTATGATAAGCAGATAAGTCAATTATTCAAGACCATAATATCTCAAAGCACCCCGATACTTAGGACACATCGTCCCGATGGGTCAAAAGAAGTCTAGAAAACACTTACAATGTTTAGTGCAGAACCACATAAGAAAAGATAAAGCAACAACAGCTCCGTGGAAGGTCCGATCAAGCATTTAGAGGAGGAGGCGGCTAGAACGGGTACATGGAAGGATCGAATGGGTGACCCATAAGGTGCTAGAACTACAGCTCCGTGGAAGGTCCGATCTCATCATCTTCCATGATGAGATCTTTGTTATCTTCATCTTCACCATCGTCAAATGATGGGTTGACAAACATCACCCGCTTGGTGTTCGGGCAATCACGTTGGACATGCCTCAACCCGCTATATTTGTAACACAGGGTTCTCTTAGGCGGGCCACCGTTTGAGATCCTTGTTGGGTTCGACCCGGAGGTGTTTGTGTTGGAGCAACGGGCCACGATAGCCGCCTGCCGGGTGGGTTGCCCTATCCGTTGTGATCCTTTAGCAGCGCGGGAATCTTGAGAAGTAGAAACATCTCGAGAACGGGAATTAGTGGTATAAGAATATTGACTAGAGGAAGAATTATACCTTGAATATCAAGGTGTTTCGAGTTGTTGCTTGTGAAGTTTCATGGTTGTATGACATAAGGCTCTCAAGTCCTTGTATAAGACAATCTCGAGGGGGTGCCGGATTTACGGATTAAGGCCGCTCATGAATTTGGTTCGAAGGGCGGAGGTGGAGGCCGAGATTTCGGCCTTCATATGCATGCCCTCAAGCTTGGCTAAGTAAGCCACCGGGGTAAGACTTCCTTGTTTGAATTCGGAAATTTGCAACCGCATGTCGTTTTTGAAGTCGTCAGGCACGTACTTCTTAGTCATGACATAGATCAATTGTTCAAATGTCGCAACTGGTGCCCATCCTCGGTTCTCACGGTTGGTCTCGTACCGGTTCCACCAAGATTTGACATCACCTTCAAACTAAAGGGTTGCCGCTTCGATTTTCTCATACTCCTCATAATGGCAATGCTTTAAAGCTCTTTTCATTTCCTGTGCCCAGTCAACAAAAGCACAAGGGTCATATTCACCATAAAATATAGGAAATTTAACCTTACCTTCCCTACGAGCTTTGTAGGGATCCGGTTAGGGTGGTGCCATGTAGGCCTCTTCATGATGGGCTCACCGGTGGCCATCGTTATGCCGTTGGCGCTCATGATTGGGTTGTGCATGCCTTGGTGGGTTAGGAGGAGGCAACCATTCTTCTCCTTAATCATGGTTCTCAAAAGGCTCTCGGATGGGTGGGTGCCATGGACGGACATGTGTTACCCGGTCCAAGCCCGAATCATTGTCGGAGAACTTGTTAAAGTCATCTCTCTCGTCATACTCTTCATAATCATGGTATATCGGTTGCCGGCTATGCTGTTAGAGGCGTTGTCCGGACCGATCATTCTCGAGACGTTGAGAGCGATCATTTGTTTGATGATGGTACCGGTCCTCAACTCGGGAGGGGAGGTTGGTACGTTGGGCACTAGATGGAGGAGAGGAAGTGCCATACCTACGTCGGTTGTGCTCATAACGCTTGTGCCGATTCTCCATTTCAACATATAGCAAATCATTCATAGAAGGGTCAAGGTTCATGTCACCTTCATTGTGGGACTCATGACCGTCATCTTGTAAGGGCCGTTTATTTTCAATGACGGAGGCAAGTCGTCGACGTTAGACGGTTCGGCTCCCAAAACATTTTTGCCTTTGCGGCGGCTATCGGATGTGGAAGCATCGACCAAGGTTCCATTTGTATTCGGTGGGACGGGACATGGGGCGGTCGTAAGGTCAAGCACTTGTGCCCTCAAAGCTTCAAGTTCTTTCTTAAGAGAGGTATTTTCTTCGGTTAAGGTATTGAGCTCTTGCCTTTCCCGAGATTCCTGAGAATTTTCCATTTTGACGTTAGTCATAACTCCAATTGAACACACACATATGCAAGCAATCAAATGAGCAAGGTGACAAGTTAAGTCAACGTTACCGAAGTTCAAGTGTGTTAGGGTTCTACCTTTTGGAAGGTCATGTGGCGGTTAGGCAAGGAAGGAAAATCCAACAAATTTGAACCAAAATGCACACAAAATCAACAAATAATTTACAATGCGTAAGAAAATGGAGAGATAGGAAATGGACGGATTGTTTAACGGCAAGTTTTACTTGCTTTGATCTTTGACTTTTTTTGAAAAATCCGATTTTTCGGATGGACCGGTTTGCCGGACATCTTTTAAACTTTGTTTTTGTGGAATTGTTTTCTTTTGAAACTTTTGAATGCAACTTTTGAATTTCAATTCGTTCTGGTGGAAATGGGAACGCAACAGTGAGGCGAAGAAGTCGAGCGCAGTGCAAGCAGATGAGGGAAGTAAAGGTTCAGTCCGGTTCTAGGTCTTGCTCTTGAAGAGCCTAGCATACGGGATTTCAAGGAAGGCGGCTGTCACGATTTCTTCTGTGAAGTTTCCATTGAAATACTTGAAATCAGTGTCAATTGCAACAATGCTTTCGTTGTTGAACTTGAGCACACTCGTCAGAAATGTTGATCTACGCCCGCCCGCCAAGTGTTTGATGAAATGTTTTTGAGGAATTGCCGGTTCTGATATGACAACGGATGGTAGAGGTTTCCTTCATTGTCCTCTTAGGGCATTTCAAGGTTGTCGGGATGGAGTAGAGGGAAGCAAACGTTTCTCTTGTTTGGTTTCTCATCTTAAAAGGCAACATTTTTGTTCCGAAGATAACAAAAATGTGATTCGCGACACTATTGAGAATAACCTTGATGTATTTGTGGCTTTTGAGGAGTCCTTGGCTTATCTTGGGTTGTGGTTATGCGGGCGTTGTATGAGTATGCATGCTTTGAGTCGTGCATGTCATCACTCTGATGGTTCTGTTCGTGTTGCTTATGAGGACGGAATGGTAAGAAGCTATATTTTGGGTATCTCGAAGCCGGTCGTGGGAGAGTTGTCTGTTGCGGTTATTGATGAAGGGATGGTTTTTGATGCGGGTTTGCTTGATAAAGTTTTTCGCATTCCTATCACTACTGTGAAGAGTATCCCGCATAGCTGTCGTCTTGCTTTCTCTCAAGCTCTAAAGGGTGCTCTTCAGAGAGTGGTCGCTGAGCCATGTTCTGTGGATGCTTGGGTTGCGTTGCTTCTTCTTCCTCGGTGCACTTTGCAAGTGTTCAGGCCTTCGAATAGGAGAGATAGTAGATCAGGGAGTAGAAAGTCTATTCAACAACAGCGGATCATGCAGTCTCTGGCTTTGTGGGGTGAGGACGGCGGTATTGACAAGCTAGTGCGGGGTTTGTTAGACCATTCCGAGCATGGGTTTTTGGCAACTACTAGGGGTGCCTCAACGGATGGTGATAGACAGAGAGTGAGACCTAATATCAAGCAGTGTCTTCGCAAGGTCTCTGATGGACATTTCACGGCGGCTGTTAAGGTTTTGTCCTCTTCTGGTGTGGCTTCGTTTGATGATGAGACTGTGAAGGTTTTGGAGGCTAAGCACCCCTTCAAGTCTCCACCTTCTCGGGTATGTGAGGTTCTGGAATCTCCCTTTGTTGCTGATGTTGATTTGATTCTTAGGTGTATTAAGTCCTTTCCCAAAGGTACTTCTTGTGGCAGGGATGGTCTGAGGGCACAACACGTATTAGATGCTATGTGTGGGGATGGTTCCGCTATTGCTGTTGATCTTCTACGAGTGATCTCATCTGTTGTTAATCTGTGGTTGGGAGGCAGATGTCCGGGGAGTTTGGCGGAGTTTGTGGCTTCTGCTCCTCTTACGCCATTATTGAAGCCTGACAATGGGATTCGACCCATTGTAGTGGGCACCATTTGGAGACGGTTGGTTTCTAAGGTTGCCATGAAAGGGGTGAGTAAAGATATGACAACCTATCTAGCGGATTTTCAGTTTGGAGTAGGCGTCTCTGGTGGCGCAGAAGCTATTTTACATAGTGTCAACAGGGTTTTGAGCGAGCGGCATGATGATGGTTCGCTGGCTATGCTTGCAGTAGATTTCTCGAATGCTTTTAATCTTGTTGATAGGACAGTATTGCTTCGTGAGGTGAGGAGAAGATGTCCATCTATTTCTTTATGGGTTGAGTTTTTGTATGGTCAGCCTGCTCGACTGTATCTGGGAGATAGATTTATTTGGTCATCCACAGGAGTTCAGCAAGGTGACCCCTTAGGGCCACTTCTTTTTGCGCTTGTCTTGCATCCACTTGTGCACACTATCCGTGACAACTATAAGCCTCTTCTTCATGCTTGGTATTTAGATGATGGGACAATCATTGGTCGATCGGAGGATGTGGCTAAAGCACTTGGTATTATTTTGGAGGTTGGTCCGAATTTTGGACTTGAGTTGAATGTTAAAAAAACTGAGTTATTTTGGCCTTCATGTGATGGTTCGAAGCTTCGGGACGGGTTATTCCCTAGAGACATTGCGAGACCATCTTTGGGGTTGAAGTTGTTGGGAGGGGCTGTGAGTAGAGATAGTGGTTTTATTAAAGAATTGGTTATGAAGAGAGCTGATAAGGCATTGGAGTTGATGCGTCTTCTCCCTCAGCTTAGGAACCCGCAGAGTGAGCTTCTCTTACTTCGTTCGTGTTTGGGTGTAGCGAAGATGTTTTTTGGCCTGAGGACTTGTCAGCCAGAGCATGTGAAGGATGCAGCATCTTGTTTTGACGTGGGACTTCGTGGGTCGATTGAGGATATTGTGGTTTGTGGGGGTCCTTTTTTCGGGGATCTTCAATGGCGGTTGGCTTCCTTGCCTATTCGTCGTGGAGGGCTCGGTTTGTACTCTGCTATGGAGGCGTCTTCTTACGCTTTTGTTGCCTCCAGAGCTCAGTCTTGGGTGCTCCAAGACCATATCTTGCGTGACAGTGGGCTATCCGGTATGGATTCAGATTTTTACAAAGCTTTAGATGACCTGCATGTTGCTATTCCGGAGTTCGACCTTTCCAACTTTACCAGTAAGGACACTGTCCCCCCTAAGCCCCAACATATTTTGGCGGATGCTCTTTTTGGTAAAATTGTTCAGGAGATGGTTGAGAGGTTTGATATGACTAATAGGCAACAAGCAGTTTTCGGATGTCTGCAAGCGCCGCATAGCCAAGATTTTCTTCTTGTGATTCCCATCGATGGACTTGGTCAATGCATGTCCCCTGTGGAGTACCGCTCCATTCTCAAGTACCGACTTATGATTCCGCTTTTTTCAGCTGGTGAGGTTTGCCCCATCCCTAATTGTCGGAGGGTGTTGGATGCTTTTGGGGAGCATGTTGTACATTGTAAGGAACTTCCTGGCTTCAAGTATAGGCATGATCTGGTTCGTGATGTTCTTTGTGATACCTTTAGACGGGCCGGAATTTCTGTAAAGAAAGAAGCACCTGTGAACTTCTTGACTGATCCGCGGGATGGAAGGTCGACATTGCGGCCGGCGGATGTTTTGGTGTTTGGTTGGAGTGGAGGGAAGCATGCATGTATTGATTTGACGGGGGTCTCACCACTTGTGGGATTAGGGAACGGACCTTTTGTTGTGGGTCAGGCAGCTTGTAGAGCGGCATCAGCTAAGGTGGCCAAGCATGGAAGGGCGTGTGTTGAAAACCAACACGTTTTTCTTCCATTTGCTTTTGACACGTTTGGATTTTTTGCACCCGATGCTGTTGATATTCTCAAGAGGGTGCAAAGAGTTATGCATAGTAATATTATGTCCTCTAGATTGGTAGATGTTGTTTTTAAAAGGTTAGGTTTTGCCATTCAAAAAGGGGTAGCGGCGCAACTTGTTGCTCGCTTACCTTCTTCTTCTTCTATGTAAATAGGAATTCCGTATAAATAAGATTAAGGATAAAATAAAATTTCAATCATTCAATTGGTAAAAAAAAAAACTTTTGAATGCAAGAGATGAATCCACTTTTTTCTTTTTGAAACAAATCCGTTTTTTGAAAAGTTTTTGCTTGTTTTTGGTTTTTGGAATAGCAAAGATGCGATATCCGATTTTATCAACAAAAAATCTCAAGAGATTGGTGAAATCGATTAACAAAGTTTTCGGATTGGGTGAGGAAAAACGTTTTTTGATTAATGGTTTGATGGCAAACCAAAAATCTCCTAAATTTGCTTTGTAAAATAGATCGAGAGAAAAAAAATTCAAGAACGTGGATGAAGATGCGAAGAACGAGATAAAGATGATGATGATGAACAAAAGCCAAAAAGGATGAATGTGATAACGCACAAATACAAGAGTAAAGATAACTTATCTTTGATCCTTTGCTCTGATGCCAATTTGTTGCGTCCTTGGACACGTCAATGAAAGATTCCGGATCTAGATTAAGCTGAAGCGTCAACTACTCCTTAGTTGAAGTGCGGATGCGTTTGAAGGTTTGAACGTGGGTTGTGGAAGCTTAGAGATGGAGGCGGAAGTTGAATGGTTGAGTCGATCTATATTGATCAAACAAGCCTTGAAGTGGATCGGTTGAGTTGATTCTTGAAGAATCGTCAAAGATGGATGAGTTTGGATCGAAGATCCAAAAGAAGAACTTTGGGAGGATAGAAGAGAGATTGATGCTCAAGTAAGTAAGAGGAAAATACTTTATCAAATTGAACATATTTTAAAAATGAGTCAAGCATCTCCTTATATAGTGGATGTGGTCATACAAAGAGTCGGGAAAGTAAATGACGAAAATAAAGTCGAAATTAATGTTTTGAAAATGAAAAGTCTAATGTGAAAGGTTGAGAATTTAAGTTCGGAATTAAGTTTCCGAATTAAATTCCGAAACCAAAAGTCGACTCTTAAATTCGGAAAATTAAGTTACGGAAATAAAGTCCCGGAAATTAATATTTCTAAAAGAAAAAGACTTATTATTACAAAATGCTAAATACGGAAAATGCGCCGGAACGGTGCCAGCTTGGCAAGCTTCATGTCATGGTGGCGTAGAGGCACGATACGCTACTAACGGGCCTGCAACAAGCAACGGTGCGGACAATGATGCAGCCGGTAGCTTGGCGGGCGATGGCCTTTACACGGAAACGAGTGAGCGGTCCATCAAAACGAACCCGGAATTCCTTGTCTTCCTCATCTTGAGACATAAGGGTCAAGGGCGCATCAACTTCCTTTGGCGATTGTTGGCGAAGTGAGTTTGATTGAAGGGGTAAGGGCACGTCAACTTCCATTGGTACATGTGACGAACATCCATGCTTTGCTTGCGATGAATGAATGAATGAATGACGACAAGGAATAAATGACGATAAGGAATGATATAATCCAACACAAAACAATATAAACAAAGTATGATTAATAAATCATCAATAATACCATTGCACGAGTATATGAACATACTTGGGTATTTAATTATACATAAACGAGGATAACATAATGATCCAGAAACATTTATGCCATATGAACGTATTCAACGAAACTTCTTCTTTTGAATTATATCATAACCACGTGACATAATGAAGGTAATTATGATGGTATATATTACGAAAATTGTGCAAATTACAAAGGCTTATCACAATTGTTAATTTATGTTAATCTTATGGATCATATTAGTTCTCACTCCTTATCTATTATCACTTGAACCAACTTGCATGGAGAATATATGATTATTATAATTAATTGATATATCAATTTGATTATTAATTGTTTAGAAATTGTCATAGTTCTTATTATAATTTAGTAAAGATATGAGAGTTGTGTAAAATAAACCTTAATTATCTACAATATGTAGGAGTCGTATAGAATGTGTTATATAATATAATTAATTTGATAATTGATAAAATTAGATTATGTTATGAGATTTATTATTTGTAGAGATGTCAAAAGTTGATCCGACCCGTGAATCCGACCCGATGAACCTGAATTCGAACTCGACCTGGTCCCGAAACTTTTGGAAAAAAAATGCCCGAAACCGACCCGCTTGAAACCGATTTAACCCGAAGTAATAAATGACCCGAATTAACCCGGCCCGATTGCCCGAAGTAACCCGATAGCCTGAAGTGGTCTCACCCGAGTGACCCGATAGCCCGAAATAACTCGACCTGAAGTAACCAAGCCCAAAGTAACCCGACCCGAAGTGATCCGATAGCCTAAAGTAACTCGATAGCCCAAAGTAACCCGGTCCGAAGTAAACTGGCCCGAAGTAACCCGACCCGAAGTGACCCGATAAGTATATAATGACATAATCCATAAAGTTTATATTATAAGTCTATTATTAAATACATATTACATAATCCATTCTATAAGTCGGATATCCAAATCTGGTTAAAGATCATTTCGATCAACAAATCACCCAAATATTTGCGGATAATTATTTAAACGGACTAAAATCTGTTTTCACATAATTACATAATCCATACTATAATTTTTAAGAATCAGATTTTTAAAGATATTATTTTAATCATTATATTGTCTATATATACATAAATACATATTACATATTCCATACTATAACTATAAGTCTATAAATGACATTCTACAAATCCGACATGATAAATGTAAGGTAACAATGTTTTTAACTCATTAAAATAAATTTTGATTTTGGTTTACTAGCTAATTACTTATTAGAATTATTTTCCAACTTTAATTTTCGATTTCCTATACAAGTATTAAAATATATATATTATATAATACATAGTATAATTGTATAAGTATATATGATGACATTTTTGAAGTATTAACTTTTTTACCTTGTTCGAGAAAATATGTCTTAAAGTGTTAAAAATAAGTTTCATTACAAAAAATTGTATCAATTATACGGTTTTCACTTTCATTTGAGGTAAGTTATGTGACTAATTGACTATGATATATTTTATTGTACACTTTATAACAAACAAAATAGGAAAAAAAAAAAAAAAAAAAAAAGCATATATGGATCAGATGGATATGCCACATTAGGTATATGGATCAAATGGATCAGTCAGATTAGATGTATGTATCAAATGGATCAGCCGGATATCGAGATTCGGTTAAAGTCATTTTCAATCAAATGAATCACGCTAAAATCATTCCGATCAAACAAATCACTCAAGTATTCGCGTTTAATTATCCGATCTGACTAGAATCGTTTTCAAATACAATATTTTATAATTTGGATCAAACAGATCAACCAAATATTCTTATCCGATTCGGTGAAAAGTGATAAATAGTTACATTCGAATAAATGTTACTTTCAAATAAAATATCAAATAATATATATATATATATATATATATATATATATATATTGTGTTTCCCACTAGTTTAAGAAAGTAAAAGGTGATTAATATAAAATTATATCAACGATATGCCGGTTATTGATCATAATCAAATTAATTGATACATGGTCCAAACCGGTATTAACCTAAACTGATACCCGATCTAAACCGACTTAACCCAAAACAAAACTTTAAAAAGAGAGATTGTTTTGACCCGACCCATTTGAACCCGAACAATTGATACCCGATCCAAACCGACCCGAAACAAACCGCTAAAAAGATAGAGATTGTTTTGACCCGGCCCGTTTGAGCCCGAGCTTGTTGTGACCGACTCGAACTGACCCGTTGGCCCCGTTTGACACCTCTATCAAGAACCGAGCTAAACCAACCCGTTATGACCCGAGAACCGAGGCTACCCAATAACCCGTTATAACCCGAATAATCGATACCCGACCCAATCCGACCTCACCGAACTAATCCGGTTATTAACCAAGCCTTTTTTTTTTTTACCCGACCCGTTGGCCCCGAACACCTCTAATTATATGAATGTTGTTGTGATCCTTAATTTGAAAATTTTTCTCCATTATATTTTATAAAGTTGAATGCGTTGATTACTTGAAATCATAAAACACCTATTTTCTCTCTTAGTTCATTTTTTTTCCCACTTGACTATTTAATTGATTATACATTTAATATTTTATTCTCTTCGATCGTAATTTTTCACTATAACTAAAAGTATAGGCACCTGCTATGTACGAGTACTCCTAAATTTGAAAATTTATTTATTATTGAATATTCAATAAAATTTTATTTCCTTAAAATAGTTAAATGAATATTTGAGGTTATAATAAATTTTATTGTATATATTATGAACTAGGTTGGGTTAATTTGATATGTAAGAACGGTAAATTCTAAATTTATATTAAAATCTTATAAAAAAAATTTACTTATAAATATAGATTTAAAATACATATTTGCTAAGAAAGGATGTGTCTTGCTAGATTACATAAAGTGCAACAACATTTTTTACAAAAATTATAATCTTACATATAAATTAAAATTTAATAATAATTATTAGTTTAAAATACATATTTGAGATGGAAGGATGACATTATATTACATTAATTGAGATAAAATTTATTACAAGAATTTAGTTTTGCATATAGGTTAAAACTTAAAATATATATTTGATAGGTAGAGATTTGTTTGATTAATACAAATTATAATCTTATATATAGATTAATTTTTAATTATAAATATTGTCATGGTTTAAACTACGATTTGATATGATTTGATATGAAAGGGTGTGATTATATATATATTAATTGAGTTAAAGTTAATAGCAATATTGGATAGGAAGAGATTTGTTTGTATATTAATTGAAGGCGAATCATATGAATGTAGAAACTCTTATACAACCGTAGCGATAAGAACAATTGATGAGATATAACTGATGTGAACTGAGGAGACACCTCAATTATCACATATTTTTGCAAGTATACGTTCGTTTTCAGTGTAAGTATATGATGTTTTTATCAAGGTCATTTTCCAAGAGAACTTTATATAGTTTAAAGTGTTTCAAGTTCAAGAGTAAGGTCTAAGTGTGTAAAAGAAAGTAAAAGGGTTGATCAAAAAGATCAAATCTTTATAGGTTTGAGTAACAAGTAGGCAAATAACACAATCAAGTATCATGTATGAGAAAAACCTTAGGTATGGGGATATTCCACCTAAACGTTATTCAGTAGCATGCTCAAGCAAGTTATGTTCAATCAATGAATGAAAATATGAAGGTAACATTTGTAATTAGGTGAGCTTTGTCACAACATATGTCTTTATGTCAACAATATGCAACACATGGTGTCTGCTATTCGCATACTAGTTGATTAAGTTTGGTTCAGAATTATGATGATACTAGACAACATAAGCATCACATGGTGTTTGATTTTTGTTTACAATCTACAATATTACCATAGATTGGGCAATGAAAACACAATTAGAATGATAATCACTTCGGTCATAACCTTCCTACTCCAACATGATAAGTATCTCATTGTTCAAGAATCATTCTCATATTACTTATACGTCTCAACTTGGATGATTAATCTAAACTTTTTCATTTATGCTTGGAAATATGCAATGTGCTATGAGAACAATTAAAACTATCACTAGTTTATCATCAGACATTCATAATAAATCAATCATGAATGAATAACAAGTAAATTTGGAATCCTTCTACATGTTCCTAACACGCTTAGTTTCTCTTCAAATAATAAACACAACACAAGAACAATACTAGTCCAGCTTGTTTTTGTAACGCCCCAAATTCTGAGAACTCGGGGAGCTACTGGTTAGGACCTCACAATGGGTCCCGACCATAGTTTAACAACAATTTTACTTGGATCTTACAACAAGGCACAAAAGTATTTAAAACATTTGAAAACTGTAAACAATATATACATGAAGAATATGTATCAGCCTTACAAGAAAAGATACTAAAACGACGCATATGAAGAACAGAAGACATCCCCGTCCCCAACTAAATGAGTACGTGGACCCAACTGACCATTTCCTCCGGATCTCTCTACAACTGTCTTAACCTGCAAGGCATCTACAAGCGGTATAAAACCGTTAGCTAACATTCTATGCATAAGTATAAAGGTAAAAGTACAAACACACAACATACACAATCAACATGCAACAATCAATCCTTTTATTATCTTTAATTAGGTGATATGTCATTACTAATGATACTTATTTTGTGACACGAGGGATTCCCAAACCTCGCCCCTGTCCCCGTTTACCAACGCGGAATGATACTAATGCATCTGACCGTCTACTTGACTGGGCTGGTCGCAGGGAACCTCCTAGACTCTCGCAAGAGCTAGGCAGATGATGTCACGACCCGTTATCATACACTTGGGTCAATTACGTAAATAATAAAGACGGCCTAATCCGGTTTCGTTATTTATTATAACTAACAAACACCACTCATACACATTAAACTCATACAAGAAGCAAGCTAAGTAAGTCCGTGGACTTACCTGAATCAGATCTCGACTCTCTTAAACACAACTCAATCTGTAACTGTATAACTCGGTTGCCTGTCAAAGGAGGCAAGTGTGTCACCACACTTTCTAGGTAATTAGAAGTCTAAGACTTCAAAGGTAGTAGATCCTATTAGAACAAAATTTAATACAATACCAACTTATGGTAAAATGACTATTTTATCCTTGGTCCCAAAACTTCCAAAAATTCCCTAATTTATGCTTAAACTCTTATTTGGGACTAAAATGTCATATTCTAACTCCTAAAGATGAGTTTGGTTACAACTTGGCAAAATATCCATTTTCCTATTTTCCGAAAGATCATTAAGGTCCAACTTCGGCTTCAAATATAAAATTTGAATAAACTTATAAAAATTTCGAAATAATTCCTTAGGTCATCTATGATATCCAATCTACTCATAGACACAAGAATTTCTTAAAACTGTTCAACCATCACCTCTACAAAAATTTCCAAATTTGGTTACAACACTTGAAATTTTCTATACTTAGCCAAAATCTGAGTATGTTTTCTAACTGTACCACAAGTCCACTTGAGCCTCTATAACTCTAAATCCCACCGTTGGATTCATCCCAACTTTTGACATATTAACCTATGCATGACACTAAACAACATCTCAAAAAATGAACGGTGGATCTTATCTCTAAGACATAAAACAGTATGCTCAAACTTGACTGATCAACACAGTTTCTGGAATTCTGCAAACACCTAACAAAACATCACACTATCTCCACTTTGAAAAATCATAACTCCTGAACTACTCGCTGGATTTATACCAAACTTTGATATGCTCTACTATAAAATCTTATCTATAATATATCCAAAAATCAGCAGCAAAGGAGATCGAAAGCCTATTAAAAATCATCTTACATGCTGTTTTTCCCAACACTTGGAACTTTCAGCAAAAAATAAAAAAATTGTTCAAGGTCCCAACTTCGAAAAATCATAACTCCTAAACCACTTGCTGGATTCCTCTCAAATTCTAACATGTTCTACAACAATATGCCAACTATATTATATTAAAATTTCAGTCAAAAAGGAGGAGTATTTCATACCTAAATCTGATTCTGAAGTTGGGTACTGGACACAGTTTTGAAAATTCAGAAAAGTAAATCCTGTTACAGTGCTTCTCTTGCTCGACCTGAGTGAGTTTAGGACAGATTTTGTATCATCTAATAGCTCATATGTATGGAGGGAAAGGTAACCAAAAGAGTTATGGGTTTTACTCGATTCTAGGGTTGATTGTATGCAGAATCAAGTCCTGGAGACGAACAACCTGTGCAGAAGCGATTCTTGGAGTCGAAGTGGACAAAAGAGGGTTGCTGCTGTGCGAGGTTGGTGCTTCGATGGGCTGCTGAGATCTGAATGTCGACACAGAAGAAGGGGAGGAGAGGTTTACGTGCATCTGGACAGCCGATAAATGAAATTGAATGAAGGAAGGCATGCAGCAGTAACCTCTGGTTGTTACAAGCAGATGGGGAAGCTGACGGTTCTGGGCTGAGTTCAGGCTGCTTCTGGCTGGGCCTCTTGGGCTGTTTTGATCCGCCAACAAGGGTTTAAGGTAAGGGCTGTGAAAAATAAATCCAATTAAGAACAATGGGCTGAAACAAGGCAAGAAATAAGTGGGATGAAAGTTTGTCAAAACTTGTCAAAAACTCGTCATGGCTTTGTCAGGCCCATGCATGACTTCGTCACAGAGTTGTCGGGCTTCGTCATGACCTCGTCTCAGCTCTGTCATGGTCTCGTCACAACTTTTTCACATTCTCGTCTCAGCCTTGTCATGATCTCATCTAAAGTCGTCGTTAAGGATTAATTATAAGAATTAGGGTTTGATATAATTCTATATTTTATGTGAATTAAATTCTACATAAAATGATAAATAATTATAAGAATTAGGGTTGGATATAATTCTATCATTTTATGTGAATTAAATTCTACATAAAATGATAAATAATTATAAGAATTAGGGTTTGATATAATTCTATCATTTTATGTGAATTAAATTCTACATAAAATGATAAAATTTGTGAAGAAAGAAATAATAGGAACCGTCGACGACTCGAAGTCCGAATTGATTCGGAATTAAACGGAATAAAAATTCCGGATATTACATCAGTACCCCCTTAAAATAAGTTTCGTCCCGAAACTTAGAACAAGGTACTTAATTAAATGACTTCCATAAATAACCTGTTATGTCCTAGTCTCACTAAATTTTTATTCGTTTCCTAAACTTCTCTAACCCTATCAACGCGTAACGAAAAAAACTGGTCGTTACATCAGATCCCCCTCAAAATAAGTTTCGTCCCGAAACTTAGGGTAAGACAATCCTGATCGGCCTTTAAGGCACCAAATGGGTGTGTTTGATCACTACACAAAAGTCTCGTCGTTTCCACATCTAAGTTTCTCACACATCAAGATTACAAAAAACACACATCACTAACTAAATACTCAATCATGAAATAAACACGCAGTCAAAAAAAATCACACATCCAAGGTCAAGCCCTAACTCGTCACTCTCGAGGTTACAACTATCACTACATAGGTCTTTGAAAGGTTACGTCTCTTACTATCCCCAATATCTTAGGTAGCCTTTTTAGGTATTTAGATCACAAGCGCTTGCTACGACGTTCTAGAGTGGTTACTGGATATCTCACCGGTATCATCTGGCTTAACTGTCTGACCCTCTAATATGATAACCTAACCCGTGACTGGTAGGTATCTCTCCACTGAAATTCACAAACTCAGTTCCCAAACTTAGTCTCCTTGGAAAACTGAAGCTACCCTCTCCAATAGGATGAGAAATACTAGTCCATCAGTCACTTTTAAACCGCTTTAAAACTTCCAATAGTCATCCTTTGTGTTCACTTGGCGTTATAATACTATTTATAGATCTATAATATATCGTTAGCTCAACCTTAGGCTTCTCACGCATTTTCCAAGATCTTAAGTGACCCAGAACATGTCCCGAATGACGGTATTAGACACAAAGTGATCTCCTATCACCGTATTTGATCATAACTACTCAATAATTGTTAGCATACCATCAGTAGTGCACTCTTTTATCCACCATGGTTATCCGACCGATAATATCCCTCGGCCTCAAAAGCAACTCGGATCCGTTCCGATATAACATGACACGTAAACTCTACCCGAGATTACGCTTCCTCTATGCGCGATTACTGGGTTGTAAGTATACGCCTGCCGCTTATTTCCTTATATGTCTTTCGACTCATTAGGGTAGTTACTCACTTTAAGTTTCCTAGTGAAGACCATGCACAATACTTTTATTACGTCGTCAATTCTTTTCTCAATCCATCGGGAAGACGACTCTATAGTCCTCCATTCGGTATTAAATTCCCACACTACTTATCTGTCGACATGTGACGAAGTTGTCGTGTTTCACTTGGATCCATAAAGGGTACCACTCTTTTTCTATAACCTCTATATGCACATACTTCCACGTCTACTTTGTGGTGATATTGTCCTTCCACAAAATTTTTAGTCATTCAGCGTAGCCTAGCTCGTGTTCATTCCAAACGGATTGCATTTCACCAACTATCACCATCTTAAACTCGACACGACATCCATCAGCACCCTTGAGCTTCTTGCTTTGTGGGTTAGGACCCACCATGCTTCCGCTACGCTACACTACATATCCTGTTGTCACTCATTAATCCTAAGGACCTTTTCTGTAAGTATCAAATGATTGACCCCAAAACTCTTTCTTCCAATCACACCATGAGTCTTATACGGATGAAGTACCAGGTACCTTCTTTACTTGCCTTAAGAAAATAAAACAACGATTGAAAAACAACTTCTTCCGGTTACTTTCTTAATTCTTCTACCACGGATCCAAACTCCCTGACTTGACCGAAGTTTGATCTTAACTAGCCAAGAAGTAACCCTTAAAACGTTTCTCTTTATACCTCTAATTCATCCAAGAAGGTTGTCGTTGCCTACTTGAGGAAATCCTTTAAGGCGTCGGTAAAGCTACTCCACAGATCTACAGTTACAAATATCTCTTCTTAACGGCACATAACTCGTCAATACCAAACAATACTTGGACGTCCTTGGTTGACATCGGTCAATCTATAATTGACTTATCTCAATTTCATACCTCTACTGGTATTAAACTTTTGGAGCACATCACCTACTATGTAACACCCCGGATTCTCGGAACCCGGGATATTACTGGTTAGGACCTCACAATGGGTCCCGACCTCAGTTTGACAACAACATTACTAGGATCTTGCAACAAGACACAAATAAAGAAAACCGAAATTCATAAAAATAGTATTTTTAAGGTAATGAATGCAACACTGTCTAGCAGCCTAAAGTACTTAAACCAAAGAAACGAACAACTGTCTTAACCAAAAGAAAGGAAAGACAACACAACCCCCAACCCCCACTCTAAGGAGTACGGAGACCCGGCTGACCACTACTTCCGGATCACTCAGCTGCTGTTCTAACCTGCTGTAAAACTAAAACCACAACAAAACAACCATTAGCTAGTTATCTAAACATTAGAAGAATAATAATAGCACACACACACATAAAATAATAAACACTCATCATGCTTTCAAACAATCCATTTATTATCTTCATTTAACTCATTCACTCTAATGATACTTATTTTGTGACACGAGGGATTCCCAAACCTCGCCTCCGCCCCCGTGTACCCATCAGGAGTGGATCCGATGCATCTCACCGTGTACCTGTATGGTCTGGGTATAGAGAACCTCCAAGTCTCCTGGCAGAGCTGGGCAGTGATGTCACGGCCCGTTATACATGCACTTGGGCCTTACACAGAATAATCACGGTCGTCCTAACAAGTTGTTATTTATATAATAACACACATTGCACACACACATCCATTATCACCCAACTAATATCCAGATACCAGCTAAGTAAGTCGCAAGGACTTACCTGAATCAAATCCCACTCTAAAAATCTCAACTCGGTCCGTACTCGTGGTAACTCAAACGCCTGTCAAATAAGGCATGTGGATCAAAAACACATCCAGATGTCCAACCTCATGTGAAGGGATTACGGAAAAAGCTCTCTTACGGTAAAAGACCATTTTACCCTTAGTGCCGAAAATTCTCAAAGTTTATTTTTGAATTCTACTAATTTCTTTCAGAACTTGTTTCCAAAATTTTGGTTCTCACGGATAGCTTACTTAGAGGTTATAAGGTCAATTTCAAACACTCGTCAAAGAGAACTACATTATCCTTTCTCCGGTTATTCTACTTTAATACCTATGTGTGTGTACGTACATTCTGTTACTCTTACCCGTCTATGTATATATACTTATGTATATTTATACGCTCTACTTATTAATATACATACATTTATATATAACTTACACTCATACCTATACATATACATATTTACATATATATTTATATATACCATACTTATACTTGGAGATATGTGTCTATATATATATACTTATATAAACATACTATTATTATTTTTATATGAACTTACACTTATCCAAACTTATGTATATATGTGTATATATATATATATATATCCACTGCTTATTCATATATATAACAATATTCAGCATTCTCCACTCACAACTATGAACACGTAAAGGTACACTGAGGTATCTATAAGTTTATAAACTTCTCCCATTCAAACCCCACTTCAAAGTACACATATGTGTATACACGACACTACTGCAAAAAGCCCATAACTCTACCCCCATTCACTCTTGGCTGCTGAAGTCTTAGAACAAAATAACAGGTAAAAAGGAGATGGTAGTGTACGCTCACCCAACCGGCCTTCTCCTCGTGACAGTTCCTTACAGGCGGCTAGAGGAAGGCGGTGTGCAGAGGTTCGCTCGCCTACTGCAGCAGCGGTTCGTTCTGGTCCTGCGGCGAGACGAGGTGGTTAGATACTTGCAGTGACAATAGAGGAGGAGGAGAGGGCTGTGCAAGACGTCACCTGTTACCACCTCTATAGCGGCGGCAGTAAGGTCCGGACCGTTCGACTCCAGCGGCGACAGAGGCGACTTCGGTGGTGGTCTTGCGATCGGTGGCGGAAGGATTCCGGCGGTGCTCTTCTTCACCCAGCAGGACCCATTCTGGATGTGGCGAATGGCTGCAATCACTCGGCTGAAATGGGTTGTCATCGGTGAGCGTAGGAGACGTCCGGCGCGACTGGTGGAGGCTACGGTTCGGATTCGTTATGTTACTGCTGTTGGTAGAAGACGGCGGTAGGGTGGCGGTAGGCGGACTGGAGATGCTGCCGCCTTCGTTCGGCTGTCATCATCACCCTTCCCTGCGTGTAGACCCGGTGGAGGTGGCGGCTAAGCAGAACCAGATGGGATGGAGTCGACTGCGTAGGAGTTGCGGCGATAGAGAGGGAGGAGAAACACGGCTGGTCGGCTGCTGCTCCCTTAGGTTAGATTTAATTAAAAAAATTAGGTTAATTAAGTGGTTAGGTTAATTAGGAGATTAGCTTAGGGTTTGGGCCGGCTGAAGGCTTTTGGGCCAGAAAAATATTGGGCCTACTCACTCCTTAACCGAAGGCTGAAACAAATTATAAAAATTTGTACGGAAATATTTACGGTTTACAAGATTTATCATTTTATGTGAATCAAGGTCACATAAAATGCTAGAAATCAATTATCGTTTTATTTTATTTATAAGAATGAAAGTTAGCGGTTCGGAAACCAGTTGAATTCGGTATTAAACAGAGTTTAAAATCTTCGGGTATTACATACTAGATTAATTATTTTATCCTTCTTTAGTTCGTCTTATCTTTCACTCTTCTGCTTCCTTTGGGACAACTCTCTTTCTCAAGTCTCACTGTGCCATTCGCCTGACGTCAAAAGTCATTCCTAACACTCCACGATAGATGGTAAGTGTCTTGTAGTTCCGATGACTTTTAATTACCCCCCAATTGTAGTCCCCTTACAGGGACCGTCTGTGTTGATGACCTATGTCCTGTTATAAATGGGGGTTACCCTGGACTCTTGAGTCCACCACACGATTCTCACAAGCACATGTTCCTTAATCGGCGTTGTTTATAATATTTCCTTCCAAATCTCTGTTGACTATGTTACAGGGCTTCGATCCTTTCGATATTGGCGTTGTTATTCCTCTTAGAATTCTTATCTTTAAAGCAGACAAAACGTCTCCAGGCTTGTGAAGTCTACCTTTCGCTCTTACATTAAGTTGTAAGTCTCCATTCCATGTTAATTGTGATCTGTCAAAATTTCCTTAGCTAGTTGGTTAACAGTTGCTCACAACAATCCTTTTATACTTCTTTAGTTCGTTCTACCTTCCACTCTTCCGCTTCTTATGGCTAACTCCATTTCTCTAGTCCGATTGTGTCATTCATCTGACATAAATAGTCGTTTCAAGTTTTCCACGATAGCTTGCAAGCGTCTTTGAAATTCTTATGGCCGTAATGATCATCCACTTGCAGTTCCTTTTGCATGGACCATCTGTGTTGATGGCTTAGGTCCCGTGATAATTCGGGTTACCCTGGACTCTCGAGTCTAGCAAGGCCGTTCTCCCATATAGATTTCTTCACTGGTGTTGGCGGTAATATCGCCTTCATGAAACTCCGTTGACCCTGTACAGGCTTCCATTCTTTGGATATTGGCATCGCGGTTTATTTCAAACTTCTTTTATCTTTGAGGAGGTCAAACCTCCCCACGCTTGTGGGGTCTTCCTTTTCGCTTTTACACTCAATTGTAGGTCTTCATTCCATGCACATTAGTTATCTCACACCCGGATTGACACTCTGTCTCTTCTAGTTTCTCATGCATGCCCATAATGGTCTATCGAGCGTCCGCCTCGATTGTAATGTCCTCGATTCCGCAGTTTTGGTTGTACTCAATTCTACTTGTCTTGTTCCAATATTGTTATTTCTACTCCGCACTCTTGTAGTCCCTTGCATGATTCTTCTAATTCCATCTCTCGGCATCGTATGCCCGAGTTCCTTGTACGATCTTTTATTCCTTCTAACTGAACTAACTCAGGAATTCCTTCCTCGTCTGATTGTGCTTGTGGAAAAAAAATTATCTTCACAACTTTACTTCCTTGCTCACTTGTTCTTTGGATGATTTGTAAGGATCAACAAACAGCCTACCCGAGTATAATACTCAATTCAAGTTCCGATTCCATTGCCTCATGTTGGAGATTCTTCAAGTCCGCTGTTGGTTTATCATGAGGCGATAATCGCTTCGTGATATCACGACTAAAGGATATAAAATATCCTTTAGGATACCAACAAGCTAAGCATCCACATGTATATAACATATTATAATAAACATCATAAAAAGTCTATAAGCTAACTCCTATCTATCCAAGTTGCAGAGATCCACGGAGAGCGATGGTGGTCCGACGTACTACTAACCCAACAACCCGACTATGCGCGCGTGTAAAAACATAACTCCGTTTTAAAAATTTTAGACCCCTTTCGGGTTCTACGTATTTTATACATTCGGTCTTTCAGAAGATTTCAAGTTCCATTGTTGCCAACCTAGAGCTCTGATACCATATTGTAACGCCCCAAATTCTGAGAACTCGGGGAGCTACTAGTTAGGACCTCACAATGGGTCCCGACCATAGTTTGACAACAATTTTATTTGGATCTTACAACAAGACACAAAAGTATTTAAAACATTTGAAAACTGTAAACAATATATACATGGAGAATATGTGTCAGCCTTACAAGAAAAGATACTAAAACGACGCATATGAAGAACAGAAGACATCCCCGTCCCCAACTAAATGAGTATGTGGACCCGGCTGACCATTTCCTCCGGATCTCTCTACAACTATCTTAACCTACAAGGCATCTACAAGCGGTATAAAACCGTTAGCTAACATTCTATGCATAAGTATAAAAGTAAAAGCACAAACACACAACATACACAATCAACATGCAACAATCAATCCTTTTATTATCTTTAATTAGGTGATATGTCATTACTAATGATACTTATTTTGTGACACGAGGGATTCCCAAACCTTGCCCCTGTCCCCGTTTACCAACGCGGAATGGTACTAATGCATCTGACCGTCTACCTAACTGGGCTGGTCGCAGGGAACCTCCTAGACTCTCGCAAGAGCTAGGCAGATGATGTCACGACCCGTTATCATACACTTGGGTCAATTACGTAAATAATAAAGTTGGCCTAATCCGGTTTCGTTTTTTAATTATAACTAACAAACACCACTCATACACATTACACTCATACAAGAAGCCAACTAAGTAAGTCCGTGGACTTACCTGAATCAGATCTCGACTCTCTTAAACACAACTCAATATGTAAATGTATAACTCGGTTGCCTGTCAAAGGAGGCAAGTGTGTCAGCACACTTTCTAGGTAATTAGAAGTCTAAGACTTCTAAGGTAGTAGATCCTATTAGAACAAAATTAATACAGTACCAATTTATGGTAAAATGACTATTTTACCCTTGGTCCCAAAACTTCCAAAAATTCCCTAATTTATGCTTAAACTCTTATTTGGGACTAAAATGTCATATTCTAACTCCTAAAGATGAGTTTGGTTACAACTTGGCAAAATATCCATTTTCCTATTTTCCGAAAGATCATTAAGATCCAACTTCGGCTTCAAATATAAAATTCGAATAAACTTATAAAAATTCCGAAATAATTCCTTAGGTCATCATGATATCCAATCTACTCATAGACACGAGAATTTCTTCAAACTGTTCAACCATCACCTCTACAAAAATTTTCAAAGTTGGTTACAACACTTGAAATTTTCTATACTTAGCCAAAATCTTAGTATGTTTTCTAACTGTACCACAAGTCCACTTTGAGCCTCTATAACTCTAAATCCCACCGTTGGATTCAACCCAACTTTTGACATATTAACCTATGCATGACACTAAACAACATCTCAAAAACATTATCCCACCGGTGGATCTTACCTCCAAGGCATAAAACAGTATGCTCAAACTTGACTGATCAACACAGTTTCTAGAATTCAGCAAACACTTAACAAAACAGCACACTATCTCCACTTTAAAAAATCATAACTCCTGAACTACTTGCTGGATTTATACTAAACTTTGATATGTTCTACTATAAAATCTTATCTATAATGTATCCAAAAATCAGCAGCAAAGGAAATCAAAAGCCTACTAAAATCATCTCACATGCTGTGTTTCCCAACACTTAGAACTTTCAGCAAAAAAATAGAAAAACTGTTCAAGGTCCCAACTTCGAAAAATCATAACTCCTAAACCACTTGCTGGATTCCTCTCAAATTTTAACATGTTCTACAACAATATGCCAACTATATCATATTAAAATTTCAGTCAAAAAGGAGGAGTATTACATACCTAAATCTGATTCTGAAGTTGGGTACTGGACACAATTTTGAAAATTCAGAAAAGTAAATCCTGTTACAATGCTTCTCCTGCTCGACCTGAGTGAGTTTAGGACATATTTTGTAGCATCTAATAGCTCATATGTATGGAGGGAAAGGTAACCAAAAGAGGTATGGGTCTTACTCGATTCTAGGGTTGATTATATGCAGAACCAAGTCCTGGAGACGAACAGCCTGTGCAGAAGCGATTCCTGGAGTCGAAGTGCACAGAAGAGGGCTGCTGCTGTGCGAGGTTGGTGCTTCGATGGACTGTTGAGATCTGAATGTCGACACAGAAGAAGGGGAGGAGAGGTTTACGTGCATCTGGACAGCCGATAAATGAAATTGAATGAAGGAAGGCATGCAGCAGTAACCTCCGACTGTTACAAGAAGATGTGGAAGTTGACGGTTCTGGGTTGAGTTCAGGCTGGGCCTCTTGGGTTGTTTCGATCCACCAGCAAGGGTTTAAGGTAAGGGCTGAGAAAAATAAATCCAATTAAGAACAATGGGCTGAAACAAGGCAAGAAATAAGTGGGCTGAAAGTTTGTCAAAACTTGTCAAAAACTCGTCATGGCTTTGTCAGGCCCGTGCATGACTTCGTCACAGAGTTGTCGGGCTTCGTCATGACCTCGTCTCAGCTCTGTCATGGTCTCGTCACAGCTTTGTCACATTCTCGTCTCAACCTTGTCATGATCTCATCTAAAGTCGTCGTTAAGGATTAATTATAAGAATTATGGTTTGATATAATTCTATCATTTTATGTGAATTAAATTCTACATAAAATGATAAATAATTATAAGAATTAGGGTTGGATATAATTCTATCATTTTATGTGAATTAAATTCTACATAAAATGATAAATAATTATAAGAATTAGGGTTTGATATAATTCTATCATTTTATGTGAATTAAATTCTACATAAAATAATAAAATTTGTGAAGAAAGAAATACTAGATAGAATGGGAACCGTCGACGGCTCGAAGTTCGAATTGATTTGGAATTAAAAGGAATAAAAATTTCGGATATTACAGTTTTGGGGATTTTCACCCCAAAACCTAACGTAAGAAACTACTTAATCATCATCATAAAAGTAGACAGGGTAACAGTAGAAACAAGTAGCATGCGTGCAAAGTAGACTTGAATGAGGAATGTAGGAAAAAGAATGGACGGATTCGGATTTACCAATCCAAAGTTATCAGCAAAAAAAAAGTCCGGAATAAGATTAGCAAGAACAAGAATGAAGAACGGCAATCCTCCTTCCTTTGATTCAATCCAAAATTTGCCAATTCAAACTCCAAATTGTTGTTTCTACATCCAACTACTAACTAAGATAGTATATAAGAGATATATATGTTAATTGATATGTTTAAAATCAGCCAAATACCCCTTGATAGGCATAGAACTCGTGGTCCTCCTTAGAATTAAGTGGATCAAGTTGCAAGTGTTAGTTAGGCAAGTTGCACTTCACTCAACCCTTAGCTACCTTGAGTGACATGCCCTCCTTGGTCGATTGGTTTCCTGTGAGCTTCAAGTGGTTCCACCGATTTAGTCTTGTCTTCCTTGCTCGAGTGTCATGTCTTCTTCTCTTGAATTTTTGTGGCTTCCTTGCTCAAGTGATGTTGTAAACTCAAGAGAAGTTGACATCTTGGATTTCTGGCTTCTTTGGTCGAGTCAACATGTATTATATTCTCAAGAGAAAGGTCACTCGAGGGTCCACACTAGCAACATTGAACTTCTTTGCAACTTTGTCTTCTTTTGTCAAGTGAGGTGTTTTCTTTGCTTGAGTGATGAGGTAAACTCGAGCTTAGTTGATGAGAAAGATATTTTCCACGGTCGTTAATCCTTTATCCAAGTAGTTTTCGAACTCAAATACTAAAACAAGTATAGCAATCAAGTAAGAGTTGAACCCAAGAGAGAAGAGAGGAATAAAGAACAATTATTATTAAAACTATCAGATATATGTAACCGCGGGGAGGGGGGTGTTAATGTGACAAAACAAAAGCTTGCGAAATATAAAGATGATGAATCAATTTAGAAAATGCACTACACTATTTTGGTTATCCACTTTCAATACAAGTTGGTTGCTCCTAGTTCTCTTTGAAGCATTCAAGCATTTGTTCTCATCCCGATCATACATATATATTAGTTCAACCAGCCCTAATATAACTTAACACAATATCCAATCCATAAACATACAAGTACAAATAGAATGTAAGCATTCAAACAAGGATAAAGAGGCATATAACTCCCGAGTCTTATAATATGGTTATATTCCTTTCACAAAGACACTTGCAACCCGCTTATGTCTATTACGCTTGCTACTGAATTAGTGACCCAAACCCGGAACCAACAAATCTTAGCACTTTGTATAGAAACTGAACTACTTAGATGATCAAGCTAGGTAGAAATTAAGCTACAAACAACGTTAGAAACAAGGAATTTATAATAAATTGACTTGAATATAAACTTCAATTAAAAAAAACTTACAACCAGCTTTGTAGAAAGCTTCGAGCAACCAAATGTAGTTAGAGGACCTTAACACTTCATACAAGACTTTGAAAGCAAATAACAAAAGAGAGGATTTTGGATATAAAAGAGATGCTTCTAACACAATCCTATCACCTCTATTTATATTACTCTATGTACTAAATTGCAGTAAAGAGACCGCCTAAACCGTCACTTTAAATGCCATAAAGCGAAGGTCTAAACCGTCGAGTTTATTACGACTTTTTCACATTTGCAAGTGTAACCCCTGGATGTCGCGGACGCGGGTAAGTGCAATTCAGCACAAATGATCCATCTTCAAATGGGGCCGCATGCGCGGCTTGGATGGCCGTGGTCGCAGGATCTTCTTCAGCACTTGAACCTTATGCGACACTTCATTTTTTGTCATTGAAATGCGGGTGCGACTCTAGAATACCGGTGGTGCGGGAAGGTGAAGAGTTGATCTCTTCAGAAACGAGGCCGCGGGGCGGGAATCCAAAGGGCGCCAAGAAAAATATATAAAGGCGCGGGGTGTCATCGTAGGTGCGGCTAAATGCCGCTGCGGTCGCGGTGACATAGAACATTGGGCGCTGGCTCAAGGTTTGAGGGTGCTAATCAAGGGATTGGGCATTAAATCACCGCGGGCGTGGCCCAATGCCGTTGCGGCCGTGGTGACAAGAGCTTGAAGATGCTTGACAAGTCGCGAGAAAGGGCGTAGGGGGCGTTGTTCACCGTGAGGGCGGTAAGTCTTGGCCGCGGGTTCAGTTCTTTAACAAAGACTTCGTCTTGGACTATTGTTTGCTTCTCTTCTTCTTCCAACTGTTGCTAGATCCTTGTGTTACTTCAATGTTCACTTCTTTATCTGGAATTACACAGTTGACACCAAAATACAACCAATTTACTCTAAAAACATGGTTAAACTACCTAAATAAGATAGTGCTTTCATCAGATATCAAATTCCTCCCGCTTAGACTCTTACTCGTCCTGAGTAAACTAAATCTATCCATTATTCAACAAAAGTCTCAAGAAAACATAAGGCAATAAAAAGCATGCAAAGAGAAAAATCAAAATCCTACCAAGTGATGTTGGAAGAGAAAACTAGCATCTAACTCCTTATTTCTCCAAGAGTGACCTACCCGGATTCCTCATAGATCCTTTTCTTATGTTGCCAACGCCTAAAGAATGAACCTAATCACTCAGATATGTCACTCTTTTTGCCAAGGCGCTCTTTCAAGTTTTCAAATTGTCACTCTTTTTTTCCTTTATGGTAGTCACACCATTTCTCACATCACCCAAATCCACTTTTGCACCAACTTAATGTTGGTCAAACTACTTGCTTTTTACCTAAGCCTCCTTTTCGAGTTTTTGACTTATCCTAGGATTTTTCTTTGCCTTTTTTTTTCAATTTTGGCTTTTTTATTGACTTGATTTTCAACTTTACAAACAGATCTCTCAAACATGATTTACAAATTGTACAAGCATGATCAATGATAAAAAAAATGCAAGATAAGATCCCTTCCCCATGCTTAAAGAACACTTTGCCCTCAAAGTGTGAAAATGAAGGAAAAAAAAAAGAAAGGGAATATGAGGAAGAACAAGCTCACTGATGAAATGGCCCATGTGGACCAACGGGGTGCTACGGTGGATACGGAAAGTGTGAGAAGAATCGCTCTTGCCTCAAGTGGAGCTCGGTTATCTGACGACTCTACTCATCTATCCTAGAAAAAATCCTCGCCTCATAGTATGTCTGCCAGGGTTGCTGATGCTGATCCATTTGCTCACACAACCTCTATTGATAACTGGACTTCCACTTTTCCTTATGGTAAGCGAGCAAAGAGGACACTCTCTCCTAGAAACCTCTTTTCCATGTGTCTTACTGAGTGGTCAAATATATCATCTAAGTTATCATATACTCCTAGAATGGGTCTAAAATCACAGGTATCTCCTCAGCATCATTAGGAATAAGCTCATAAGTTTGAGTGGGAGCTCCACTCGAGCTCGCAACATACCTCTCAATGACGGATGCACGCCTCGGCCTCGGAATGACCGGGTCGGCGCACATGTAGAAGTCTGTCAAATCTGGTCCATATGGCAATGGACGGGGAAAATAAGTAACATGACTTTGGTCATCAAAGGACATCCAAAAATGGTGCTCTCCCTCGGTCTTCAGCATCTTGCAATGTCGGAGTGGAATAGTGAAGAAAGGAACCGATAAAGGGTCCTCCAGGACTGAGATGTCCATGACCTGAGTTGCAATGAGGGTAATGAACCCTCATTATCATCATTTTCTACTGGATTAGTGACCCAAACCTGAAACCAACAAACCTTAGCACTTTATATAGAACAAAACTACTTAGATGATCAAGCTAGGTAGAAAGTAAGATAAAAACAACGTTAAAAAACAAGGAATATAACACAAGTTGACTTGAATATAAACTTCTATAAAAGAAAACTTACAACCAACTTTTTATGAAAGCTTCAATCAACCAAATGTAGCTAGAGTACCTTAGCACTCCATACAAGACTTTGAAAGCAGATATCAAAAGAGAGGTTTTTTGAAATGAAAGAGATGCTTCTAACACAACCCTAACACCATTATTTATGCTACTCTAGTTAATAAATTGAAGTAATAAGACAACCTAAACTGTCACTTTAAATGTTATAAAGTGAAGGTCTAAACCGTTGAGTTTATTATGATTGTTGCACATCCGCGGGCGCAGCCTCTGATCCATCTTCAACTGGGGCAACGGGGCTTGGTTAGCCGTTGTTGCGGGATCTTCTTCAACACTTGAACTG
Organism: Fagopyrum homotropicum; assembly: GCA_033239125.1. Taxonomy (NCBI): domain Eukaryota; kingdom Viridiplantae; phylum Streptophyta; class Magnoliopsida; order Caryophyllales; family Polygonaceae; genus Fagopyrum; species Fagopyrum homotropicum. The sequence goes on from BSWB01000005.1 coordinate 52,941,834, forward strand.
TTTGAGACTCTTCACATTATGTCATTGAAGCGCGGGCGTGACAATGGAATGTCACTGGTGCGGGAAGGTGAAGAGTTCACCTCTTTAGAAATGAGATCGCGGGGGCGGGAATCTAAAGGGTCGTCAAGGCAAAGTTGGGAACGCGCGTATGCGGCCAAATGCCGCCACGGTCACGGCGACACAAAACGTTGGGCGTTGGCACAAGGCGCGGGGGCGTTGATTAAGGGAATGGGCATGATATCACTACGGGCACGGCCAATTCCGCCGTGACCGCGGTGGTCACCTCTTTAGAAATAAGGTTGCGGTGGCGGGAATCCAAAGTGTTGTCAAGGCAATGTTGGGAAGGCGCGGATAAATGCCGCCGCGGTCACGGTGACACAAAACGTTGGGCATTGGCACAAGGCGCGGGGGCGTTGATCAAGGGACTGAGCATGATATCACTACGAGCACGGCCCAATGCTGCCGCAACTGCGGTGACAAGGGTGTGAGGACTCTTGACAAGTCACGGGCAAGGGCGTTGGGGGCGCTATTCACCGCAGGGGCAGGGATTCTTGGCCGCGGGTGCGGTTCTTCAACAAAGATTTCGTCTTGGACTCTTCTTTGCTTTCCTCCTTCTTCCAACTGTTGCTAAATCCTTGTGTTTCTTCATAGTGCACTTCTTCATCTGGATTCACATAGTTGGAACCAAAATACAACCACTTGATTCTAAAAACATGCTTAAACTACCTATGTAAGATAGTGACTTCATCACCTATCAGTTGACACTTCACTCCAAATGGTTCCTTGTTTGAGTGAAAGCCTTTCTCTTTGCTCGAGTGAGGCTTCACTCGAGGCTCCATCCTTGGGATTTCTTTGGTTCTTTGGCTTCATGTGCATGACCAAGCTTGATTTTCTTCCTTTCTTTGCTCCATGATGTTAATGGTATTACTACTTAGAATGGTTGGGGGATTTAATATCTTCATTTAATTTTCATTTGAGGCCAAAATGCCTATAAAGACACAAGACAAGGGGTATAGACATTCTTGTGACATATAAGATTTAGCTAATATATGAATGCCCAAACCATGCAAACTAAGGGAAAATTACACAAAACATATCTAAAAACATAGTATGAAAACATGCTATCAAAATAACTCATACTTAGCTCTTACTTGTCCCCATGTAAGAACAAATACAAAGCCCAAAGAAAGAAAAATAAATTAAGAAGTTCTTTTTGGAGTATGCTTCACATAATTGATAACTTTTCAAAATATGAGTTTCATAGCAATGCATAAGACATAGTTGAGATAATGAGTATGCAAATAAGCATGAAAGAATATATGCTAAATGCTCACTCATAAAACCTATAGTCAAGAATCATAATTTAAGACAACTCATGCATGCTACTTAGAGGCCTTTAATGATTCTTGCATATGACTTGTATTTTATAACCTTACGAATAAAAAGTAGATGTATTCATCATACTTAGGTGCAATCAAACATGATCAGGTCATTTATAAAGCTTTTCTTCTTGAACTCGGCCTAACAAATAAAATCTTCATGCTATTTTTTGACATTGTTTACATTCACTAGGCATTCATCTTTTTATGTGCATACATGGCTTCATTGTCATAAATGAAATTTTTTTTTTAAAATAAGCATTTATCACATAGCCAATTGCCATTCGAACTTTGATGAGCTATTAATATGACTTTTTCTTTACTTTTTTCATTCATAAGCCTTTTGCCTTACATGTTAGTATTTTTCACTCAAGTGAGTGTCAACTAATTTAAGCTTCCCTAGGCGAGAAATTAAAAGTTCATAACCAATACACACTATCATGAACTTAAGCATGTGACTTGCGCTCATGTTTGAGAGCATAGGAAGCACTAAGCAAAACATCAACCAATAAGAAGGTTTAAAAGCATAATTAGATTCAACTTTCATATACATTTCATGGATGACTATTTAACATGCTTGTAGTACACTTAATTCAAAATATTTATAACTAACAAGTCTCAAATTATTGTCATGACTTTAACATAGGTTTCATCATCTAAATCCTTGTAAATTTCCTCATTCCCCTATGGAAAGGATTCTAGCCAACCTTTAAAAACAGGGCCTTTATGTCATTCTCCATACCTATACCTTTGATCAATTTATAATCAAGGTATCTTGTGGGTCGGATCTTGAACAAACTTAACCTTTCATGATCTAGTTTATAGGCTTTGACGATCACGATCATTAGTTGTTTGGACATAGAAACCCGTGGGCTAACCATGGGTTCTTGCTCACTCTCACTCTCACTTTCTTGAATGGGCCTCATGCCCTTGGATTTCTTGAGAGGTAAAGGTACAAAGATCTTAGTTCTTTCTATGCTTTACAAGGAATTAGCAAGGTAAGATATCGTCTTTTCAGAAATCGGTACCTATACCATGAACAAAATCGAAAGTGGTGCCAACTTCTTTAAATGCAAGATATAATCAATGTTTTATAATGGAATATGAGGCGATAATCAACTAATTTATTATAAGAATGTTTGAAAAGTAGATAGCATGATCAAGTACTACATAATCTCAAATATGATAGGTATTTTAATTCATGAACGAAACTATCTCATGCTTTCTATTATCAACATACTTTCAGTGGTAGAACTTAAAATCATCAAATCCAAGCCAAAAATCATCATATGAAGGATATATATAAGATACGATAAGATTTATCAAATAAGCTCAAATACAACAATATTATTCAATGATAACTCATATTAAACATTCATTCATGTCTCAATCATCAATTGAAATTTATATAAACTCCAACAACAAATAATCGCCAATGTTTACATAAACTATGAAAATTCATGATAATTATCATGGTTTTATTCAATCAAGCACTACGAAAGATGTAAACCAAGTAATAATTATATGAAATCCTCGTGATCATGCATAAATCAAGCTGATAAATATCAAAAAGAATCATCAAAAGCATATCACTATAACACATAACTCAAGAAATTAACCCATACCTCAATATTCCTCAATCCATAGCTATTGAGCAAAATAAGAGAAGTGACAAGAAATTATACCTTGGAGGATGCAATTTAGATGTCCCAAAAAAAATTTTGAAAAACCTTCAAAACTTTAACAACGGTGGAAATTGAGGAGAGAGAAAAATGGTGTTGAGGTAGAATTGGGTCTTTGTGAAAGAAGATGGTAGAAAATGGTTGAGGAAAAATTAGAGATGAAGTTTTGTAGAAAAGAATGGATGTTTTAATTATGAAGGTTATGGAGATAGAGAAATTTCAAATATGGAAATATTTGAAATTCTGGGAGAGAAATGGATAAAGTGTTGGAGATTGGAAAAGAAGAAGGTTAGAAATGAAGTTTAAAATAAAAATAAGCTTGGATTTTGATTGTTCTTAGTTGATATTGGAGTTTAGGATCATCAATGGAGTATGGAAGGTAAGGGGGATGCTCGTTCGAGTGGGAAGAAGAATGGAAATAGGGTTAGGGTCGAGCTTATGACCTTTAGAGAAGATAAATGCATTTATAGAAGATTCCACTCTAGGTAAGGCCATTTTCATCATTGCTCGAGTTTTCTGGCCACTCGATCGAGTGAGACCAACAAAGAAAAACTTGAGGTAGACTCGCCGTTTTCTTTGCTCGAGTTTCTTGGTCACTCGATTGAGTGAGACCATTAGAGGAAACCTCGATGCTCCACTTGATTTTAGCCGCTTCGAACCTTTCTTCTTCTTTCTTTAAGCGAATTTATTCAACGCTCCTCAACTACTTTTCATGACCTATCTAAGGCATCAAGACATACACAAAACACACATTATTTCACAAGAAAAAATCAAAATCAAAAGGAAAAGAAACCATACCAATGGGTTACCTCCCATCAAGAGCCCTTGTTTAAGGTCATAGGCTTGACCTAGCTTTTTTCTTTTCATCCCGAATCTAAGCTTGATGAGACAAGATTATCTTGATCTTTTGAAACTTTCATCCTGTTCACCCATCTCTTGAAATCCTTGAAGATCATGATTTGTTTCTTAGCTTTGAATTTTCTTTCTCCTTAGCCTTGTTGGATGTAGGTTCATATCCTTCTTAGAGAACCTCAACCTTCATAAATTTCAACTCTATATTGTTGAATGGTTCTTCGTTACTAGAATCTCCAAACTCTCTTTTGAACTCCTCTTGATCTTTGGAAACTTTTTTCCTATTCTCCCATCTCCTCAAATCCGTGAACATCATGATTTGTCTTCTTAGATTTGAATGTTCTTTTCCCCTTAGCCTTCTTGGGTGTAGGATCATGTCCTTCTTATAGAACCTCAACCTTCACATCTTTCAACTCTTAATGGTTGGATGGCTCTTTATCACTAGAATCTTCAAGCTCTCTCCTCAACTCATCATCATCTTCTAAGAGCTTTATATTATTACCTTCACTAGGAGGCTTGGGAATCTTTGTGTACTTGTATAGGATGCACTCATCATCAATTTTGAATGAAAATATCCCGTTATTCACATCAATGAAAGTTCTGGAAGTGGCTTGAAATTTTCTTCCTAAGATAACCAGCATTATCTTATCCTCAACGATATCAAGCATTACAAAGTCAACCGGCAATATGAATCTTTCTATTTTGATTGGCCTATCTTCTAATATTTACACTAGAAGTTTGGAAAACTTATCCGTCATAAAGAGAACCATCTTGACCGGTTTTAGAGTTCCTAGGTTTAACCTCTCACAAAGAGATAGAGGAATCACACTCACACTTGCTCCAAAGTCACATAATGCCTCAAATGTATCTTCTCCAACGTCAACTGAAATCCTAAATCTTCTCAGATCTTCCTTCTTTTTGACCGTCAGCCTTTGGTGGTTGATATATATGTTGACTCTCTAGTGATCTTTACTTCCTCAAGTTCATCTATGCTTCTCTTGTTAGATAAAATGTTTTTAAAGAACTTGTCATAAGAAGGCATACCTTTCAAAGCTTCGACGAAGAGAATGTTTAGGTAGAACTTGCTTATCATCTCCATGAATCTTCTGAATTGCTTGTCAAGCAAAGCTCTATCTTTCTTTTGAAGGAATGAAAGAGGGGGTTGTGAAGAGTTATAGCTAGTCGCTTTTGTTGGAATTTTTCCTTACTAGTCTCTTAACTTGCTTCTTCTTCCACTTCTATGATCTTTTCATTCCCTAGCTTTATCTTTTTGGGCAGACCTTGGATCCTTAGAAGAATATGCTTTCTTTGGAATGTTAAAAAGTAACTTTAACCTTCTTTGCACTCCTTAGGGTGACTCCACTGCAACTTTCACCTTGGACCATGTTGACTATCTCCCTAAGATTCACCACATTATCTCCCGGTAGAGTTTCTTGTGTTCTACTTGAAGAAGCTTGAGAATCCAATTGCTTCTTTAACATCTTTTGACCTTTTTTAGAGCATTTGCCTCTCCTGTCAACTTCGATCTCCATCATTTTCTTGATCTCCACCGCAAAAATGGCTTTTGGTTGTTGTTTTGTCTTTGAGGTATAACATACGTTTGCTCTCTTTGTTGAAAAGGAGGAATTTATTGCTGTTAGTTTTGTTGTGGTGGTCTCTTTTGATCGCTTTGGTTATCAAAACCTCTTCCGGCATATAATAACTCTTCACATGTTGAGATGGTGTGGTCAACACTTGAGCAAACTTTGGCATGGGATAGACTTAGCACTTGCCACATCTCTTTTGGTCTTCACTTCAAGTAATCTCTTGAGGATATTGACTTGGTTAGTCAATGCATCATACTTTGCATCTCTAGACACTCCTTCTTTCACCTTGAACATTTTCTTTTGAGAAGAATATCTCTCACAATGTTACGGTTTCTTCTCTATGAAGGTCCATGCTTCATCTACATCCATCTCCAAACAAATTCCTTTAGATAAGGAATCTATCTTGCCTCGGTTGGCATCATCCAACCTTTTATAGAACATCTCTAGCAACACAGACTCTGGTTCCCCCCATGATGTGTCCAATCTAACAACAATTTTTTGAACTTCCAACTTTGATATAGATTATCTTTACATTCCATCTTGAATGAGAATATCTTCCTACTCATCTCTGCGGTTCAATTAGGTGGGAAGAATTTCTTCAAGAAATCATGTATAAGCTCCTCCAAAGAAGTCACACTCCTAGATGGAATGCTTTGATACCATTTCTTGGCCTTTCCTCATAAGAAAAACAAGAATGTTCTAAGCTTGAGCTCAGATGACTCAACTCCTCTCATTTTGATAGTTTCAAGAAGCTAATTGTAAGAAGCAAGATGTAGATGAGGGTTCTCATATGGGCCTCCACCAAATTGATTTTGCATCATCATTTGTATGATGGCACTCTTTCGATCGAAAATTTATGGGATATTGTGCCAAAGTCAACTCCGGGAGGTGGAATATGTTTGGGTATGTTCGTTCTCTCTCCAAGTGTCCTCGGATCATAGGCTATTCCATTGTTTCCTTTGATAGGCATTCCTCTATGCATTTTCTCAAGGTGCATAACATCTCTTGCAAGATCCTCTTGAGCTAACAACCTAGCCTCAGGATGAGGTATGTTTTGCCTTTAAAAATCTTCTCTCTCTAGCTTGAGCCATGTTGCTCTCAATTTTGACTTCTTGGTCCACAGTAGCTAGCCTTTCATTTCTTAGCTTCTTTAACCATTGCAAGGTCTTTTCCGGTTTGGGATCAAATGGTTCTAACTCCTTCTTATCACTTCTTGGCCTACAAAAGAAAACATACAAGTCACAAACGCACACAAAAGTGCATCAAAAGTAACAAAACATTTAAACTTATGTTGAACTATCTAAACAATCAAACAATAAAAAGTTCCCCGGAAACAACGCCTAAAACTTGATGTGAAGTGAGGAGACACCTCAATTATCACACATTCCTACATGTGTAAGGTCATTTTCATTTTAGTATGTTTTCATCAAGGTTGTTTCCCAATAAAACGTTATTTAGTTTGAAGTGTTTCGATTTTAAAAGCAAGGTCTAAGTGTGTAAAAAAAGGAAAAAGGGGTGATCAAAAAGAACAAAGCTTTGGGGTTTTGAGTAACAAGTAGGCATGTAGCACAAATCAAGTATCATGTATAAGAAATACACTTGGTTTGGGGCTATTTCTCCCAAACCATACCTAGTAGAATGCTCAAGCAAGTTATGTTCAATCACTGAACGGAAATATGAAGGTAGCTTATGTAATTAAACTATTATGCATGTAGCACAACATATGGCTTTATGTCAACTATTATGCATCACATGGTGTTTGCTATTTGCATACTAGTTAATTAAACTTGGTTCACAATAATGACAATACTAGACAATATAAGTATCACATGGTGTTTTCTATTTACTTACATTATCCAATATCACCATAATTTTGGCAATAACATCACAAGTAGGATGTTAATCCTTTCGGCCATAAGATAACGTAGCATGATAAGCATCTTAACATTGTACAATCATCCTCATATTACTTATAAGTATCAACTTGGATGATTAATATAAACATCATTCATTCATACTTGAAATTATACAATGTGCTAAGGGAACAATTAAACTATCACTAGTTTAACATCCGATTTTCTACATAAATCCATCATGAATGAATTATAAGTAGATTTTGATCCCTCCTGTATGCTACTAACATGTTTATTTTCCCTGCAAATTATAAACACAACACAAAAACAGTATTAGTCTAGCTTAATTTGGGGATTTCACCCGAAACCTGGCAAAAGAAACTACTTACTCATTATCGGAAATGTGGACATGTAATATTAGAAACAAGTGATGTGGTTGCAAAGCAGACAAGAAGTGAGGAATGTAGGAAAAAAATGGACGAATTTCGACTTACTAATCCAAAGTTATGATCAAAACAAGTTGAGAATAAGATCTAGCAAGAACAAGAATGAAGAACACCAATGCTCCTTCCTTCAATCCAAATTCGGGCAATTTAAACTCCAATATGTTGTTTATACAACCAACTACTAACTAAGAGAGTATACGAGAGATATCTATGTGAACTGGTAAATTTAAAATTAGCCAAATACCCTTGTATAGGCCTAGAAATCGTGGTCCTCCTTGGAATCAAGTGGATCAAGTTGCAAGAGTTAGTTAGGCTAGTTGCACTTCACTCAAACCTGGGTTACCTTGAGTGACATGTCTTCCTTGGTCGGGTGGGTTCCTCTGAGCATCGAGTGGTTCCACCGACTTAGTCTTGTCTTCCTTGCTCGATTGCCGTATCTTCTTCTCAAGTTTATTTCTTCCTTGCTCAAGTGATGTTGTAAACTCGAGAGTCATTGACGTTTTGGATTTTTGGCTTCTTTGGTCGAGTGAACATGTACTCTTTGCTTGAGTGAAAGGTCACTCGAGGGTCCACACTAGCAACATTGAAGTTCTTTGCAACTTTGTCTTCTTTGGTCGAGTGAGGTGTCTTCTTTGCTCAGGTTTTTTGTCTTCTTTGATCGAGTGATTGGTTATTAAACTCCTTTATTATGAAGATTATAAATAGAAAAATACTCGATTTGTAAAGGAATGTCTTTGAAAATTGGATATCGTGAATACAAAAGAAAGACTTTTATTTTTTTTAAAAAACTAAATCTTAATTTCTTAATGGGGGAGAAAATAGTACTTCATCCCCAATGAAATGTTTATTATATAATCACTAATGAAGTTTTTTTCAACATTCGAAACGACGTCATTTAGCTTTATGGAGAAACATTATCTATTTTGGATGGCGTGATGTCGATAATCAAGTAGGTAGTAGACCATCAATTATTCTTCCTTTAAATATTTAAGTAAATTCCCAAATAGTAAGTATTAAATTAATTAAATAATGTATGGAAGAAGTGATAGTCAACTTTATACCATGATGTAAAATATATTGATCCTTGCATCCACGCCTGCCAAATTAAACTTTATTTAAAGTCTTAAAGTTTTCGCACTATTATATTTACTCTAATCATATCACTATTTTATCAAATTTCCACTAAAAGCATTATATAATTCTCATGATGAGTTTAAACAATATTTCGATATTAATTAAAATTATATATTTATATAAAAAAACACAGTCGTTAGTATATTACTATAATCTAATTTGTAGAGATTTATAGTAAAAGCCTGCATTGTTAATTGTCGCAATCAAGATAAGATTTCCCACCGAAGCTTTATCAAATCAAATGAGGTCAAATTGCCAAAGTTTTCCACCTATTATACTACATCACTTCCAAACCATCATTATTTCATCTTATTAATATGATAAAAAAAAATATTCATAATAACTACACGATGATCTTATATGAAATACATAATTTTAAATACATTTATCTAGATAATAATAATAATAGTAATAATAATAATAATAATAATAATAATAATAATAATAATAATAATAATAATAATAATAATAATGGTCTTGGGCTAGTTATGAACCCGGCCACCTTTAGGATTGTCGTTAAATATCGCTTTCATATTGAGGTGTTTAGAGGGATCCAAATGCCCCGCATGTGAGAAATGTATTTTGGACACTTGGGGTGACCACGCTCTGACTTGTGCTACACAAATTGGTGTTAAACAACGACACAATATAGTTCGCGATGCATTAATTGATGAGTGCTTAAAGATAGGAGTTTTTGTTCGGAAGGAGGCTCCTACTAGCATGGTTGATGGGGATGGTGGGGAGCTCCGCCCGGCTGACATTATTTTCTATAATTGGTTTCAAGGCAAGAACACATGTGTCGATATCACCGGTTCGTCCCCTTTATCTTCATCTGGCCTTACATGTTTCATCCCACATAAAGCTGTGAAAGTTCCTACTGAAAACAAAAGGAAGAAATATGCTGAAGTTTGTAGTTCCAAGGGGTATCACTTTCTTCCCTTTTCCTTTTTCACGTTTGGTGACTTCGGAGATGATGATTGTGGATCTCCTTAAAAGATTGGACACGTTTGCTAAAGGGCTCCCCGGGTATAATAGAAGCTCTTGTTATATTTCGACTAGGATTGCTTTTGCCATTCAAAAAGGGTGTGGGGCTCAAATTGTTAGTCGGCTCCCATCCACCTTCGTGTAATCTGGGTTTTGCTAGGGTTCTCAAAGATGTCCTTGATCGAGTTCTCCTTGATCCCTCTTGCTTGTCCGCATGGGTTTGTCTCCTTATCTTACCTCGCTGTATCATTCATCAGTATAAGCCCAAATCTTGTTCTGAAAACCGGCCGGGTTTGAAGCGGAGTTCGCAAACTGAAAGTATTGTTAGAGCTACTCAATTGTGGAAGGAGCCGGGAGGTATTAGGTATCTTGTTGAGATCTTCTATCTTATGGGTTTGATTCCTGCCCTAGGGATGCTGACATTAGTCAAGAAGAGGTCAATATGATGCAGTGTAAAAGAAAAGTCAGTGATGGACATTTTACGGCTGCTATTCGTATTCTCATGTCCTCGGATATTGTGCCCCCCCCCCCCCGTTTGAGGACATTCTTCTTGGGCTTAGGATACGCACCCGGTTTTCCCACTGCCGTCCTTACCTTCACCGCCTAGTTCAAGAGTTGCTTTGCAGGGTAACAAGAGTTTGGCTCTTGATAAAAGTTAAGAGTTTTCCTAAGGGTTCTTCCTGTGGTAGGGACGGCTTGCGTGCCCAACACTTGTTGGGTTCCCTTGGTGGTGATGGTGTTAATATTGCTGACGAGCTGATTGAGTCGGTTTCTAATGTTAGTAACATTTTCCTTAGTAGGCGTTGCCCGACCTCCCTTAGCGAATACATTGCGAGTGATCCACTCACACCTCTTCTTAAACCGGGAGGTGGTATTCGCCCCATCGTTGTTGGCTCTATATGGAGGTGTTTGGTTTCTAAATTTGTTGCCTCTACTATCGGTAGGTCACTTGGACCTTATTTTAAGGATGCGCAATTTGGGGTTGGTGTTTCCGGTGGTGGGAAGCGGTTTTTCATGCGGTCAATTGGTTAGTGGAATCTCAGGGAGAGGATGATAGTCTTTCCATGCTTTTGGTTGATTTCAATAATGCTTTTAATTTAGTTGATCGCAATGCTATGATTTCTCAAGTCCGATAGTTGTGCACTGCTATCACTTCTTGTGTTGAGTTTTGTTATGCCCATTCAATCCGTCTCTATTATGGGGAGCATGTCCTCTATTCTTGTCAGGAGGTTCATCAGGAGGGGCCTCTCGGCCCGTTTCTTTTCTCGCTTGTTCTGCACCAGAAAAGTTTGGACAACTGCGGGTTGAATTTCAATGCTTGGTATCTTGATGATGGGACGTTGATTGGTGATGCATTGATGGTCAGTAAAGCGCTTGGCGTCATCATGGAGGATGGCCCCACTTTAGGCCTTCACGTTTATATCGGTAAAACTAAGATCTTTTGGCCGAAGGTTGATCCGTGTAGTAGAGAGATTGGTGTTTTCCTTGAGCATATCTTTAGGCCCTTGGATAGTATCAAACTTCTGGGTGGTGTTGTTAGTCTTGACCCGGCTTTTGTTCTTAGGTGGCTTTGAAGAGGGTTGTGAAAACCAACTTCTTGATGAAGGCCATTATGAGATTGTGGGACCCCCAATACGAGTTATTACTTCTTCGTGCCTATTCTAGGGTGTCCCCTCTTTACTTTGCGATGCGGACTGCTCCACCATCTCATTTTTCTTAGGCTATGAGTGTCTTTGATCACTCCTTGCGTTGTGCGGTTGAGCACATTGTTACCTCTGGAGGGGCTGGGTTTTGCCTTCTTCAGTGCCGTCTTTCCACTATGCCGATTAGAGATGGAGGGCACGGTATCTTCACTTGTGTTGATACATTGCATTTTGTCTTCTAAGCATCGAGAACTTGATGACATGAATTATGACCTTAGTATAGACATGCATATAGATAGATTTTCCCATTGTTTTGCATGCATAGACGTATATTCATAGCAATTGAGCTTATATTTGCCTACTATGTTAGAAACTACACAATATTGTTTTAATTGTAGAACTTATGATGAATTTTTGGATAAAAAAAGAGAGCGTGGAAGGACAAGGTATCAAAAGCAGATCACATGGAGCACATTGGAGCTTAAAAGGAGAATATATGATCATCAAAAGGAAGATACAAATGGAATACAAGCAAGGAGCTAAAGGAAACACATAACAGAGAATAATATCGGTCAATGCATACAAATCTCGGCCGAGATTACTATTGGGCTCACCCGAGATTTGGTGAAAAACGGCCCATTGCCCGGAGTTTTAAAACCCTAGTTTTTATTATAGCATGAGATGGATGCAACAAAGAGGGGGAGACGATACATGCAATAGAAAAACGTCCAGCAAGTTCGAGAGAGGATTACAATATCAAGTGATACAAGATTGCATTGTTAGTTACAACACATTGAGAATTGAGAAAATTTGTGAAGGATTCTTGGAGGGAAATACTTAGTTTTTAGATTTCAATTGCTTTCGAACACAAGGTTGGAACTTTGTTGTTGCTTTGCTACAATTATGATTATTGAAGACCTTTTGCTAAGTATGTCTTGCCCTTCTCTTGGTTATTTTGGTTTTACGAGTTGTTTGATATCATATATCTTCGTTGATTTGAATATGCGTGTTGTTGGATAAAACCCATGCGATTATAGGGTGATTAATTGATGGTTGTGGTATAGATGATGATAGAATGAACATTGAAGTTAGGGGACGGGGATGTCTTGTGTTCTTCATATGCATCGATTTAGTACCTTTGCTTTGTAAGGATGATACATATTCTTCATGTATATACTATTTAAAGTTTTCAAATGTTTTAAATACTTTTGTGCCTTGTTGTAAGATCCTAGTGAAATTGTTGTCAAACTAAGGTCGGGACCCATTGTGAGGTCCTAACCGGTAGCTCCTTCAGTTCTCAAAATTTGTGGTGTTACAATATGGTATCAGAGCTCTAGGTTGGCAACAATGGCACTTGAAATCTTTTAAAAGACCGAATGTATAAAATAACTAGAACCCGAAAGGGGTCTAAGATTTTCAAAACGGATTTCTATTTTTACACACGATCATAGTCGGGTTGTTGGGTTAGTAGTACGTCAGACCACAATCGCTCTCCGTGGATCTCTGCAACTTGGATCGATAGGAGTTATTATATAGACTTTTTTATAATATTTACTATTATATGTTATATACATGTGTATGCATAGCTTGCTAGTATCCTAAAGGATAATTTATATCCTTTAGTCGTGATATCACGAAGCGATTATCGCCTCATGATAAATCAACAGCGGACTTGAAGAATCTCCAACACGAGGCGATGGAATCGGACCTTAAATTGAGTATTATACTCGGGTTGGCTTCGTGGTGATCCTTACAAATCATCCAAAGAACAAGTGAGTAAGGAAGTAAAGTTGTGAAGATAATTTTCACCACAAGCACAATTACATGAGGAAGAAATTCCTGAGTCAGTTCAGTTAGAAGGAATAGAAGGCAAGGAACTTGGGCATACGAGGCTGAGAGATAGAATTAGAAGAACCATGCAAGAGACTACAAGAGTACGGAGTAGAGATAACAATATTGGAACGAGAATCAAGTAGAATTGAGTACAACCAAGATTGCAGAATCAAGGACGTTACAATCGAGGCGGATGCCCCATAGACCATTATGGGCATGATAAACAAGAAGAGACAGAGTGTCAATCCGGATATGAGAATCTATGGTGCACGGAATGAAGACCTAATATTAAGTGTAAAAGCGAAAAGGCAGACCCCACAAGTGTGGAGAGGTTTTGATCTCCTCAGAGATATAGGAAGTACGTTGGAAAGAAGTCGCGATGCTAGTATCAAAAGAGTGGAATCCTGTAGCAGGGTCAACAGAGTTTCATGGAGGCGATATTACCACCAACACCAGTGAAGGAATGTGTATGGGAGAACGTCCTTGTTGGATTCGAGAGTCCAGGGTAACCCCAATTATCACGGAACCTAAGCCATCAACACAGACGGTCAATGCAAGAGATACTGCAAGTGGATGATCATTGCGGCCATAAGAATTGCAAAGAGGCTTGCAAGCTATCGTAGAAGACTTGAAACGAATATTTATGTCAGATGAATAACACAATCGGACTAGAGAAATGGAGTTATCCCAAAGGAAGCGGAAGGCTGGAAGATAGAACGAACTAAAGAAGTATAAAAGGATTAATCGAGTAGGTGATGCTCACCAAGGAATTTTTGGAAATAGAGGTATAAGAAGAGTAAGTCTGGGATATTGAGATAATTCAACTATAGATTGGCCAACTTTAGCTGAGGACGTGCAAGTGTTGTTTGATATTGACAAGTTATGTATAGATAAGAAGAGATAATTGTGACTGGGGATTTATGAAGTAGCTTTACCGATGCCTTTGGAGGATTTCCTCAAGTAGGCAACGTCAACCTTTTGGGATGAACAAAAGGTATCGATAGGATCGCGTTAAAGGTTGTTTCTTGTCTGGTTAAGATCAAACTCTGATCGAGTCAGGGAGTTTGGATCTATCTTATAAGAATTAAAGGAGTAAACAGAAGAGGTTGTATCGTTATTTTATATCAGGAAGGCAAGTAAGGAAAGTACATGTACTTCATCCGGTTAGGGCTTATGGTGTAATTGGAAGAAAGAGTTTTGGGGTCAATCATTTTAGACTTACAGAAATGTCCTTATGATTAATGAGTGACATCAGAATAATCAAAGTAGAGCAGTAGAAGCGTGGTGAGTCCTAAACCATAGAGCAGGAAGCTCAATGGTACAGAGAAATAACGTGTCAAGTTTCAAACAATGATAGTTGGTGAAATGCATTCCGTTTGGAAGGAACACGAGCTAGGCTACGCTGAGTGACTAGAAATTTTGCGGAAGAACAGTATCACCACAAGGTAGAAGTGGACGTATGTGAATATAGAGGTTATGAAAAATGAGTGGTACCCTTTATGGATCCAAGTGAAACATGACGACTTCGTCACATGTCGACATATAAGTAGTGTGGGAATTTAATACCAAATGGAGGACTATAGAGTCGTCTTCCCGATTGATTAAGAAAAGAATTGACGACGAAATAAAAGTATTATGCATGGTCTACACTAGGAAACTCAAAGTTAGTAACTACCCTACCGAGTCGAAAGACATATAAGGAAATAAGCGGCAGGGGTATACTTACAACCCAGTAATCGCGCATAAAGGAAGCATAATCTCTGGTAGAGTTTACGTGTAATGTTATATCGGAACGGATCCGAGTTGCGTTTTGAGTCAGAGGTATATTATCGGTCTGATAACCATGGTGGATAAAAGAGTGCACTGTTGATGGTTTGTTAACAATTATTGAGTAGTTATGATCAAATAACGGTGATATGAGATCACTTTGTGTTTAATACCGTCATTCCGGACATATTCTACGTCACTTAAGATCTTGGAAAATGCGTGAGAAGACTAAGTTTGAGCAAACGATATATTAGAGATCTATAAATAATATAATAATGCCAAGTGAACAAAGAGGATGACCACTAGATTTGATTTTTAGTTGTCTCGAGTGTTAGACCTGAAAAGGGTAAAGGTGATGATTCCTTGCCTGAGGAATAAGATGACTGAGTAATATTAAAAGACAAGACCAAGTGGGTTGTGATATGAAGAGCATTGGGCACTTGGTAAGTATTGGTAGACGTCCAAGACCTTTGGCCTGAGCGTGTAGTCAGAACCATTTTAGAAGGCCGGAAGCAAGTGGTCATAACGAAGGGAAGAAATTTGAATAGATTATTTGCCGTAAGGTCATCAAAGGATCTCGAAGTGAGTTGTATAAGGCAACCATTTACAGTTTTAAAGCGGTTTAGAAGTGACTGATGGACTAGTATTCCTCACCCTATTGGAGAGTGTAGCTTCAGTTTTCCACGGAGACTAAGTTTGGGAACTGAGTTTGAGAATTTCAGTTGGAGAGATACCTAGCAGACACGAGTTAGGTCATCAGATTAGAGGATCAGACAGTTGAGTCGAATGATACCGGTGAGATATCCGGTAACCACTCTAGAACGTGGTAGCAGGCGCTTGTTATCTAAGTACCTGAAAAGATTTAAGATTCAATTGTTTTATGAAAAGCCGATAAGGCTACCTAAGATATTGAGGATAGTAAGAGACGTAACCTTTCAAAGACCTATGTAGTGATAGTTGTAACCTCGGGAGTGACGAGTTAGCGCTTCACCTTGTATGTGTGATATTGTTTGACTACTTGTTTTTTCATGATTGAGTGTTTAGTCAGCGATGTGTGCTTTTGGTAACCTTGTTGTGCGGGATACTTAGATGTGAAAACGACGAGACTTTTGTGTAGTGATCAGAAACACCCATTTGGTGCCTTACAGGCCGATCAGGATTGTCTTACCCTAAGTTTCGGGACAAAACTTATTGTTAAGGGGGATTGATGTAATACCCTAAAAATTTTCTTCCGACTATTTCCGAAATAAATCAGAACTTGACCGATTATGACTTATTCCGGCGCTTTATTTCTTTTTGTATAGACTTCCTCTTTATGTTGCCTTCTTTTATGTTTTGGGCCGAAACTTATTTTGAGGGGGGTCTGATGTAACGACCAGAATTTTTGTTACGTTTTGATAGTTTTAGAGGAGTATTGGGAGCCGTGCGCAAGGGCTCACGCCCTTGTGGTTTAGGTTGCGAAGTCGAGTAGGCTGCAAGTGTGGCTAGGAGTCCCGTAGGGGAGGTGACACGCGAGGGCGGGGTATTAGCGATTTCGATCAACCTTTCGCCTTCCTATCCTTATAACCCACCTTATTAATGTTGGGGGAGTTCATGACTGAGGGTCCCTTGACATTCCCCTCCTTTATGCAGCCACTCCTCTCCCTCTCATTTCATTTACATTACTTAGTTTTCCCTCTTCTAAAACATCACTCTCTTGCTCTCTTCTTCTCCATTCTTCTCCTTGCTTGCTCCAACATCGATCCATCTTCCTTGATGCCGGAACTTCAGTGACGTTACAAGGCTAGACCTTGGAGGGAGGCTAAGACCTAGTGTGGAGGTGGGAAGACGTCCATAGCAACCATGGAAGATGACTAGAACAGCTATTACGTTTCTGAGTTTCCGGAAGTGACGAACAGTCAACTTCGAGTCCAGATTTGAGTAAGTTATACTCCTCCTTTTCTGCTGAATTTTGGATATCTTATAGATAAGTTTATAGTAGAACATATCAAAATTTGAGATAAATCCAGCTAGTGGTTTAGGAGTTACGATTTTTCAAAGTTGAGATAGTGTGTTGTTTTGTTGAATGTTTGCTGAATATTCTAAGTGTTAGAAAAACTACTAGTTTTGTGATCCAGATTTGAGTAAGTTAGACTCCTCCTTTATTGCTGATTTTCGGATATGTTATATTTGATATTTCATAGTAGAACATACTGAAATTCGAGAGGAATCCGAGTTACGGTTTAAGAGTTATGGCGTCCTAAAGTAGAGACCTTGAGCATTTTATAGGTTGTGCTGAATTTTGTCTAAAACTACTTGTGATCCAGTTTTGTGATATAGATTTGATTGGGTTATATTTCTCGGTTAGACTTGAATTTAGAATATGTCATAGTTAAGATTTCATAGTAGAATATATAAAAATTTGAGAGGATTCCATCGAGAGGTTTAGGAGTTATGATTTTTAAAAGTCGAGGTTGTAAGCAGTTTTCTGGATGGTTGCTGAAATATTCTAAGTGTTAGAAAAACTGCTTGTGATGCAGTCTTGTGAGGTACATTTGGAGAGGTTATTGACCTTTGTTTGACTTGATTTTTGGATATGTTGTTGATGGATATAAAAAGGAGCATGTGGTAAAATTTTAGAATGATCCGTTGGTTTAATCTAGATTTAGGATGTTCCGAAGTTGGTTATAAGTATAGTTTGGTTTAGAAGAGTTGTGTTAGGTTTTAAGTGTCATTCTATCTTATGCATTTATGTTCTTGTGAGGATAGTGAGCCTAGAATTCTACGGACTTCTAGTTGGCTAGAATGTTGTTGTTCTTGAGAGGATGTTGAGCCTAGAAGTCTAAGGACTTCTAGTTGACTAGAGCGTTGTTTGATCCGTGTGCCTTGTGTTGAACTGGCGTTGCGTGTTTTCCGGAGGGAACTTGACAGTGTGGTGATCTGTTGCGCTTGGAGACTGGTAAGTGCACGGACTTACTTAGGTGACTTCTTGTATTAGTGTAATGTGTATGAGTGGTGCTTGTTAGTTATGATAAACAGTGAACCGGATTAGGCCGACTTTATTATATTATGTAATTGACCCAAGTGTATGATAACGGGTCGTCACATCACTGCCTAGCTCTTGCGAGAGCTAGGAGGTTTCCTACGACCAACCCAAGTAGGTAGATGGTCAAATGCATTAGTATCATTCCTCGTTGGTAAACGGGGACAGGGGTGAGGTTTGGGAATCCCTCGTGTCACAAAATAAGTATCATTAGTAATGGCTTATCACCTAACTGAAGATAATAAACGGACTTGAGTGTTGCATGTTGATTGTATATGTTGTGTGTGTATGTCCTTTCACCTTTATGCTTATGCGTAGAATGTTAGCTAACGGTATTATACCGCCTTGTAGATGCCTTGCAGGTTAAGACAGTTGTAGAGAGATCCGGAGGGAATGGTCAGCCGGGTCCACGTACTCATTTAGTTGGGGACAGGGATGTCTTCTGTTCTTCATATGCGTCGATTTAGTACCTTTGCTTTGTATGGCTGATACATATTCTTTATTTATATATTGTTTAAAGTTTTCAAACGTTTTAAATACTTTTGTGCCTTGTTGTAAGATCCTCGTAAAATTGTTGTCAAACTAAGGTCGGGACCCATTGTGAGGTCCTAACCAGTAGCTCCCTTAGTTCTCAGAATTTGGGGTGTTACAATGGGTTAGGTGCAGGAGGCGGCACAAGAGGCGCTAGTGGCGGCACAACTAGAGGTGCCGGTGGGTTAGCTACAACTCTAGCATTTCCTTCTTCATTTATCCATCGAATAGCTTCTCTTAATTCGGCCATTTCGGCTAGATGTTGTTCTTCTCTAGCAAGTCCTTCATTTCTCAACCTAACGAGAGCTTCATCTCGTTCTCTTACTCGATCAAGAACTTCATTCAATTCAACTCGAAGATCTCTTTCTCCTTCATTGTTGGCAGCAGCCATCTTAGCTTCCTTTAACCTTCTCTCGTAAGTCTTTTTTGGTTCAAGATCGTAAGGAATGATGTCTGTACCAGCTCTAGTTCTTCGCATAAACCTAAGGAAACAATCTGCAAGGACACTTAGATAGAATGATCAGTATCAAAGCAAGAAGCTTCCAAGTTAAACAATTGTACACTAGATTGGTCTTGACCAAATCCCCAGCAACGGCGCCAAAAACTTGTTAACTCCAAAAGGTGTGTACGTAAAAAGATTTAAATTTATATCCTGAAATATGCCTAATGATAAGTGAACCCGCTGTAAGAGCCTTAGTCTTTGGAGTCTTGAAGCCCTTGCTGAGTCCTTAGCTGACCCAGACAGCCGCCCCTACGGACCTAGAGGGCCCCACATGCGGCTAGCCGCCATTGCGCCTCACAGGGTCCGCCCCTGCGGCTCTGTGTGGCTGCAGCCGCTTTTGTTGGCCTTTGAACCGTGCTTTGCGGTTGGCTTCCTTTATAAGCCTCCCATTGCTTCTGTATGAGGGTTTCCTCATCCTCTTCAGCTTCATCACCTGTTGTACGCTCTTCTTCTCCTCTCCTCTTCCTTGATCTCTTTTGATCTTGCATTATGTGTGAGATTTGAGAGAGTTTTGTTGTGGCTTTGATCATGAGCTTGATGTTGAGTGTTGTTGCTGATGTGTTGAGGTTGTGAGGTGGTGTTTGTTGCTTATCCTTGTTGCTTAGGGTTCTGTTGTGGTAAGATCTTCATCTCCATCTTCATTCCTTCTTCTTTCCTTGCTTCTTTCTCTGTTCTTTAGTTTAGGATCATAAGTTGAGCTTGTGTGGATTTTTCCTGGACATTCTGATGTTCATACATGTGTGTATATGTATGTGGTATGTTGTTGTGTGGTGAAGAAGTGAAGAGAGTCGAGAAAAGGACGAAGAGAAGTTGGGATCAGCTCACTGTTGTTCACCCGCACTTGCGCCCGAGTCAGGCCGCCCCTGCGCCTCACTGTGAGCCACCCCTGCGCCCTGAGCCATCCGCCTCTACGCCTCACTAGTTCAGCCCCTGCGTCTCTTGTTTCCGCTTGTGCGTCCAGGGCATACCTAGTTGATATGATTCCTTCTTTCCTTTCCTTTGGCCTTGGCTTTAGTTGATGGCTAGGCTAGTATGGTTAGGATGTGTATGATGAGTTGTATGATGGATATGTGTCTTAGGCACTTGTGGTTATGTTGAGGATATGCCTTAGGCTTTTGTGAGCATGTTATGATCTCGAGTTTTAGATTGGGGTCATTGGTTGGTCGTGTTATGGAGACGAGTCTCCTAACCGTTGCAGTATATGATGATGTGTGCCTTGCTATTGCAGGCGTTGATTACTTCCCCAAGGGGAAGCCGTGATGTGGTATAGGTTACGAGTATTATATGTAAGTCCATAGGACTTACTTAGCGTTCAATTGTGGATTTGTGTGATTGTAATGGTTGTGTGTGAACAAGGAAGCATTAACGTAGGGGGAGTAAACGAGTTTTAATCATCCTATGCATGCAGCCCAATTGATGTTTTCAAGGGTCTTGAAATAAAATTCAAGGGGCCTTGAAACATATTTCAAAGGGTACATAAATAAAACGGATCATTAGAAATTCATATCTTTTAGATATTGAATTATCTAATTTTTATTCTTTAAAAGAGATTTCAAAAGGTTTTGTTTTCAGAGTCAAAGGATTTTGAAAAGTGGTTATCAAAATTTATGGAAGGAATTTTTATCACTCAAGATCTTTAAAATCTTTTGATCTTACGTTGATTAGACTTATTTCCACAAATACATCTTCTCTTCCCTCTTTATTTCTTCCGCTTCCCTTTTATTTCGAAAGAACGGTGCTTTACTCTTCTGATTTTCCAAAACCCTCTTCATCGTTTTCTCAAAATTTCTCAATGGCTCCCAAGAGATCTTCAGTCAACGAAGCAACATCCTTAGTTCCAAAACGATAGAGGGTCGTTCAAGTGTCGTCCGAATCTGATTCAAGTTCTGACTCGGGGTCGAGTTCGAGTTCATCTGGGTTCTCTAGTGATGCGGATATTTTTGCTAGAACAGGGTTACCATCAAGTTGGTTCATCAACCCAACAGCAGCTAAAAAGTGGGTCAAGGAGTCTGATGACCGCTTTCAGTGCATGTGTGAGGGAGTACACAGCGAACTGATTACTTGTTCGTCTATGCCAGGGCTTGAAGGCTCCAAGCAAGTTCTATATGGATTATGCTGAATCCAGGAGAATCATCATATCCTCGACTGACAAGACTGTTCTATGCCAACTTAACGGCAAGGCGTGAGAGAGGGGAGTGGATTCTAAACACGTTTATCAAAGGTAAGAAAATCACCCTCACTTTTGAAATTATAACAGATATTTTTGGATCCCTCTATATGATGCTTCAGAAGTCTCAAACCCTGCTAGAACTCTAAGACTAGCTAAAGAACAACTTCTCCTTCCTAATGCCTTATCACCACCAACCATCACCTATTTAACTTTGGAGGCTAGAATAGTTTATTCTATCATAGACAAATGCATTGTTCCTAGAGTTGCCAACAAAGAGATTATAAACAACTTTGTGCTGATTTTGACTTACAACGCTTTGAATGCGTTGAAGATAAATCTGCCTGAAATTCTTTTGTCTCATATGGTGAATGTAATTAATTCTCCAAGTACCAGTCACCTACCTTATGGGAATTTGCTTCCCATAATATTCACACATTTTTCAGTAGATTATTCTGGTGAGGTGTTGAATCTTTACAATGATGGATTAGATGAAGCATTCTTTGAGACTATAGGAATTAGGAAGACTCAGGAGGGGTTTCGTACTGTGTGGGTATTGATGGAGCAACTTGAATGGAATTTTACTACTCAGCAGCGGCTAGAATTTGTGGAAGAGTCATTGACCTCACTAAGATCTGATTTTGCACATTTTAGAGTATCAATGAATGATAAGATGGACCAAGCTCAAGACTTACTGGGCATTCTTAATCAGAAAATAAATCAGTTATTCCATGTAAGTGTTATGTCTTTAACTGCTGCCAGTAGTATCAAACCAATATCAGAACAAGATGGACAGGAAACTCATAAGGATGCTGAGAAGGTTATGGATCAGTGTCATAAGGTTGTCAAAGATAAACCCATCCGTCAGCCAATGCCATAAGATCCAGATATCTTGACAATCGAAGAATTTGGAGTCGTCAAGAAGTATGCAAAGGAGTCTACACAAAGAGGAACTGACCTATCTCTCAAAGAACGTGATCTTGTTGATGCAAAGGATCGATGGAGAGATATGTGTCTACGAGACTATTATGGAAAAGGAAGTTCCTCCAAATGGTACAAGGAAGACTGAAGATTCTCGGCATGTCATGAGTTTTTGAAAAATATTTTTTGGTTTGGAAATACATTTGGTTTTTGGGTCTATAATCGTATTTTAAGACTTCCTAGTTTGACTGTTTGTCTCCCTTGTTGAAAGACAAAGGGGGAGAAATATGATCCGACATTTCTATATACTGTATTCTACATTTTTAGTTTTGAGATTTTCATATGCATTGTTAAACTAACAAATGCAGGTACGAGAATTTGTGTTGTCTTCCATTAAGGGGGAGATTGAAAACTCCACCTTGATTGAAATGGTTTACAGGTGTTGATGATGGAAGACTTCACACAAATATAGCAGTTGGATATACTAACAATGTACTTGATTATATTTCTAGATATATGGTTGGTTTGAATTCAGTGCAGATTGTATATCTACATGTCAAGGGCCTTGAAGTTGGATTCAAGAACAAGTTCAAAAGGACAAGATCAAGGGCCTTGGACTCTAAAGTGCACGCAACAAGGATTAAAATAAATTGAAGATCTTCGTTGAATATTCTGTAACAAGAAGATCTCATCAACCAAGGATTTTATCAACCGAAGGAAGATCTCAACCGAAGAATAGAGAATCTTTTTTGGAAGATTTTCTAAACAACAAAACGGCAAAAATATCTTCTCTCTTATCCAACAGAAGACGAGAAGATCAAGGAGTAAAAGACTCAACGTGTTCGTAGGGACTGAAGACTTGCAACGTCTACCTTACGATCTTCATGGAAAAGAAGATTGATCTTCAAACGGTCATCTCTACAACGGCTAGAAGATCTTTCCATAGAAGATATAAATGAAGATGATGGTCGAAGAAGGAAAGACACGAGCTTACGCAGGAAAGCATCTTTGCATCCTCAAGCAACCTAATCATCTTCATTCGTAGTTTTTCTTTCTCTCATTTCACGCAAAAGCTTTATCCCCTTAGAGAGAGAAAACACTAGAGCTCCATTGGAAGATCTAAATAGTGTTATACTAGAGTGTGTTACTCTGTGAAGTAACTAGGCTATTATAGCTAGGTTAAGAGTTAGAGCTAGATCGTAGCATTGACTACAGTGAGAGAAGAAGGAGATTTCTTCTAGTTTGTATCTAGGACTCTTTGAAGCTGATAATAGATAGTTAGATCCTATGGATACCCTGGGACGGAGAGTAGGCTATTTAGAGACGAACTTCGTAAGCATATCCTCGTGTTAATCTTTTCAATTCCGCACCATATATACTTTATTGTGACTAACTTTTTTTTGCAGGAGCAAGAAGTCAAGGCCCTTGAAGTAGAGTTTCAAAGCCCTTGAAATCAAAGTTTCACTAGAAGCACAGATTTACATCAAGGCCCTTGAAAGTAGTTTCAAGGCCTTGAGATTCGGTTTGCGAAAAGTTCTCATACTCTATTCAAACCCCCCTTCTAGAGTATTATTTATCTTATTTATATCACCTAACGGTTCTTCAATATTGATATTATTGGTTGCTCTACGATCAACACACATCCTCCTTGTATTATCCTTTTTGGGAACCAAAAGGGCGGGAACAACACATGGACTCAAACTTTCTCTCACATAGCCTGTATCTAAGAGCTCTTGAATTTCCTGAGGATTCATCTTATAAGTTGGGCGATTAGAAAGTCTAGCATATAGAATTAAGTCAATTTGATGCTCAATGCCTCGATAAGTTGGAATTTTTGCTGGAATCTCATCCGGAAATACATCGTAAAACTCATCTTGATACTTTAAGATGGTTTGGGGTAAGGTAGTTTTTACTTCATCACTTAAAGTCACTAGCTTCTTACATAAGCTCATAAGAATGGAATCCAAAAGGGTAAAATCATGGATGTATTCTTTCTTGGAAGCTAGAAGGACTCTAGTAGACTAGGGAGAAGTGCACTTGCATTGTGGTGAGATTTTGCACTAGGGTGAGAAATCCCTTCACTAAGGCGAGATTTTGGCACTAGGGTGAAATTCTCCTTCACTAGGGCGAGATAAACCTTCCCTGGGGCGAGATTATTTACTAGGGTGAGATAAACCTTTCTTAGGGTGAGATTCTTTACTGGGGCAAGATGTCTCTACACTGGGGTGAGATGTCTCTTCTTTGGGGTGAAATTCTTCTCTGTTGGGAAGAGATTCTTCGCTAGATTGCTTTTATCCTTCCTTTCTCTTGCCAAATTCTTGCTTCTTTCTCTTGTCCTTCTTTTTCTCATACCTTTCAGCAATCTACAAAGGCGTCACGGGTGTAAGGGTTAATGTTTGACCATTAAACTCAAATGAATGTCTATTAGTATACCCTTCATGCTTAGTTCTTTTATCAATTTACCGTGGGCATCCTAAAAGAATATGATATGCATGCATGGACACAACATCACAAGTAATAGTATCCTCATAACTAACTAATGTGATGGTAACTCTAGCTTGCCTTTTCAGTTTCAATTCACCGCAATCATTCATTCAATGCAACTCATATGGTCTAGGATGATAAAACATAGTAATTTGCAATTTATTGATCAAATTGATACTATCAATATTTCAACAACTACCTCCATTAATAATCATGTTACACACCTTCCCTTTAACAAGACATCTAGTATGAAAAGATTCTCCCTTTGATTATCCTCACATGGAGCAATCTTAGCATGCAATGTTCTCCTAACGATCAATGGCTCTCCATGCTCAAACTCAATGCCTTCATCACTATCACTACCATTTTCATGCAATGCATTATGGTGGGTGTTATCATGATCATGCTCTTCCTCACTCTCATATTATCCATGTTGATTAATGAATAAAACCTTCTTATTAGGACAATCTCTCATATAATGACCTCTACCTTGACATTTAAAGCATACAATATCTCTAGAACGTAAAATAGAGTTATAATTTCTCCCTTTAGGATCACATGAAGGCTCATTCAAGGATCGAGATTGTTGGTGTGGTGGCCCAAACTTTTCCTAGATCCTTGATCCACGTTTTGACCCTTTTTCTTCTCCTTGGGGGTTGCATGGTCTTGGCCTCGTGGATTTTGGAACCGATTATTTTCTTGTTTCCATGAGCTTGTAAGTTCCAAAATTAGACTTAGTTTCTTGGCTTTCTCCCTTAGGCTTTCTCTCTACCTTGATGGCATAGAATCATAAGGATATAAGTCATATTTATTTGCTAAAGATGGATGCAAAATGCATAAATAACGGGCCATAGTAGACTCCTCATCCTCTATAACATTGCCTTTCACCATTTCCATTTGCATCGATGTGTAAACTTCTTCATCACTCATAGGCCCTTGCTTAAGGTTCTCCAACCTTTGCCTTAATACTCTAGCATGAGTTGAGGCACAAATCTAGCTCTCATCAAAGCCTTCATTTGCTCCCATGTGGTAATATCCGGATCCAACGTCCTTCTTCTTTCTTTGACAAGATGATCCCACCACATAAGGCATAACCTTGAAATTCTAATGCAGCTAGCTAGATCTTCCTTTGCTCACTAAAGATATGACAAGACCAAATTTGTTATTTTGGTCTCCCATTCCTTGAAAGCATCTGGATCGCACTTTCCTTCATAGTGGGGATTTTAACCTTTACATGTCCTATTTTTTCATGCTCTTGATGGCACCGATATGGTTCCATGTTTCGACCTCTCCTTGGATGGGGGTGACGTCTAGAAAATTCTCTCCATGTGATCTACTCGTCATCATCCTCCTCTTGAAAATTATCAATAAAACCGTGCATGTTAGGTGCATTAAAAAGAGGATTTGAATGTCTCATACCTTGCCCTTGGGGGGCTTTTTGAGGTGACTCTAGGGATGGAGGTCTAGGTAGACTACGTGAACTACCACCAACGTCATATATTGATCTTGGCTGAGAGGGGGCGAGATTCCAATTGTCCTATTCTTTTGGTCAAGATTGCAACCGAGGTCATGAGTTTTTTTAACATGTCCATGGCTTTTGTACTTGTTGATCCACTCTGTTGTGACCTTCTAGGGCTATTAGACCTTGACATCTACACAGACACACAAAGTAACAACAAACTTGGGAACTTAGTGAAATCACAAGCTAATGTGATGTAATTGTCTTGGATGGATTAATACTCCTTTAAGTTTGACGACTTGCTTCAACTAGAATACTCCTTGGATGAATCAAGATGAATTCTTAACTTGGATGAAGGTTACTGTGTTAAAATTTGGTTAAGGAACCTTTGCTGGAGTTTTCTTCACACTATTGACACCAAAGCGAAAGGAATATAGCAAGTAGACTCAACTAGTATGATTGCAAGCAAAGATAATCAAGCAAACACACCCAAAGAATAGACTCAATGTGTATAGAGTAGAAAGAGGCAAGAATTAGAAACACAAAAGACTAAGAAGAGAGCTTTACTTACCTCGCACTTGAGTAGTTAAAGAGTGATAGCCGGTTGGGTATTGATATCGACAGGGGCAAATCTCGGTCTAAATCTTGCCCCGAGATATTCATTGGGGTCGAGATTGAAGAAAATGCAGGGTTTTGGTTATAGAAATTGGTTGGGGTTTGGGTAGGCTTCTTTCTTGTTGCCTTCTTGCTACTTTCACACATGGATTGCAAAAACTCTTGCTTGAAAAGCTTCACCAAAATTTTGGTTATAATTTATGATATGATGTGTAGGCTAGAACAAAAGAGGGGATATTTTTGTTTTGGCTTTCTTGTGTTGCGTGAATAATCATATAGGTAACAACATATAGTTTGTTGGATTAAAATATAACGAGATCTGTAGGGTGATATGGATAAGATATGGATCAAATATCTCGCCGGATTCGATTAGATTTAAGAAAAATAGAAAACTTGGCGGCCAAGTAAAATCTCGGCACAATCCCTGAGTATCTCGCCGGGAGATTTTGCATTGTTCTAGATCTTGGCGTTAGGGTTTGTGGAAACGACGGCGTGGTTGGCTTGTGTTTGGCTATGGTTGTTCTCTCTTCTCCAATGGACACAAGAACAAAGTAAATTATACTCAAATAGACTCTTAACAAAAGAATGAAAAAAAAAAAGACTCAACTTTTAACTCAAAGAAGACTCGAAATATAAAAAAATTACTCAAGCCGTGATGTATGGTTGAGTTGAACTTCAATCAATTAGCTCTGATACCACTTCGACGCAGGGTTGAAGCCGTAGTTGACGGATCTAGATTTAAAGTTCACAAAAGGTTCGACCTTTAGTAATCTCAACATTGATCTGGGGCGAGATCAATATTGAGGGTGGCAAGATTAATACGAAAACAAAGAACAAAGAATGGATAGATATGGATGACATATGGCGAGATTTAAGAAGATGAATATGGAATGAATTTGATGGAAATACAGGAAGATAAGTACCAAGATATACTTGCAAGAACCTTGATCAATTGGATCAAAACGCGAACAATGAGTTACCTTAACCTTCTTTCTTTAACCTTACACAAAAATCGAGATAAACACAAGGAGGGACTAGAATCCACTAGGATCACCAATCTTTAGGAAGATTAACACACACAAGCACAACGTAGCAAGGACCCACAACGATTCAATCAAAGGCTCTCTTTTTTATTGAATAGAGATTAATAAAACGAACACTTCATAAGCGAATGAACAAGTCTCAAAATAATGTGACTGAAAATAATCTATCAAATTTCTCGAATATTTGGACCTAAAGGAGGTACTTGTAGCAGAAAATCCTCCAATAAAAAGAATAAAATAATCCTACAAAATATAAAAGATAAGATACATTTAGAATGTCTAGAGCCTTAAAAGGTATTAAAAATAAAATAACTATAAGTCTTCTAATCTTTGATTTGTGACTCCTCTCTATGTCTTCATACGTGTATGGCTCCTTCACACTAGTCTCCATGGATGGAATTGTCATCAATATGACTAAGGACGACTTAGACACAAATAGATTACCGATGGTCTCCTTAGAAGCTAAGGATGCCAACAAGCTAGAAACCTTCTCTTGAATTGTTCTTGCTTTAGATCTAGTAATAATGGTTGAGACTCCTTCTCCTCCAATGTTCTTTCTCTTGACCTAGTGATAGATCCGTGAGTAATAGGAAGTGTTGGGGATGACCTCTCATCATGTTAGTTAGCTCATACCTTCTTGGAGATCTTAGCGTATGTCCTAAGTTGTATTGATCAATGTAAAAAGTAAGTGTGTTTACGATCTTATACCACCCCACATATCCATTACCCTATGAATTACTCAACTTGTATTCATAGAGGCGAGCCAGGTAATTAGATGGATAATCTAAATTATTGTGCTCTCGTTTTTTACACTTGTGTTTCAACTAGACATCATTTGAAATAAATACAAATCATAATTAATAAAATCCTAAATTATCAAACAATCTAAATAAGATACTATTGAAATTCCAACGCTCGTATAATAGAAACATGTCACACAAGAGATCCCAAGAAACACATAAACCTTTATTTAAAATATAACCAAGTTAAACCAAAACAAGTAAAATCAGTTGGGTTTTTAGAAGTGAGGATGAACCAATATTAAATAATAAATAAATAGTATAAATGCAATAATGTTATAAGGGTGAGATGGATCGGGTAGCGGATCAAAAATGTAACACCCTAAATCCTAAAGGACTCGGAATGCTACGAGCTGGGACCTCACAATGGGTCCCGGCCCTTAGCCTGGCAACAACTTCATCCGACCTTACAACACGGCACAAATAAAAAGGCAAAACAACATAGTTTTATATCATGAGCGGAAGCAAACGTACAAATTCAAAATGATCCAGCCGAGTGTCAAAACAAAAATAACAACATAAGTCTCAAAAGACATGAAATAAAATAAACAGTCCCGTCCTATAATTCATGGAACCCCGGCTGCCCACTACCGTCTGATCACTCGATTGCCTCTCTAACCTGCAATGCATCTACAAGCGGTATAAAACCGTTAGCTAACATTATATGCATAAATATAAAGGTAAAAGCACAAAAACACAACATACACAATCAGCATGCAACACTCAATCCTTTTATTATCTTTAATTAGGTGATAGGTCATTACTAATGATACTTATTTTGTGACACGAGGGATTCCCAAACCTCGCCCCTGATCCCGTTTACCAACGAGGAATGGTGCTAATGCATTTGACAGTCTACCTTCCTGGGCTGGTAGCAGGGAACCTCCTAGCTCTCGCAAGAGCTAGGTAGTGATGTCACGACCTGTTATCATACACTTGGGTCAATTACGTAATATAATTAAGTCAGCCTAATCCGATTTCGTTGTTTATCATAACTAACAAACACCACGCATACAAATTACACTCATACAAGAAGCCAGCTAAGTAAGTCCGTGGACTTACCGGTCTCCGAAGCGCACACGATCACCTAACTCTCAAGTTTCCTCGGGAAAACGTACAACGCCTGTTCAAGACAAGGCACACAATCAAACCACACTCTAGTCCACTAGAAATCTTTGTACTTCTAGGCTCAACCTCCTCAACCACCTAGTCCAAGAAGACTACACTCTCAGTCCAAGACCTTTCCAACTCTCAACATAACGATATACACAAAGGTTGCTTCCACAAAGCTCGAAACAAACCCTCCACAACATACCAACAACGAGACTTACGTAACTCACACTAGACCTCTAAGGTTCAACCACTCTATAGCATTCCAGTTCAACTACTCTAAGCCAGCCTAGCATGCTTCTAAGATATATCGAATCTAAGGAATGAAAGAAGGAAAGGAAAGAACAAGATTCGGGACTCACTGGAGAAAAACCGCCCCCGCACCTGACTGAACCGCCCTTGAGCCTATATGGGTCCGCCCCTGCGCCAATCTGGGTCGCCCCTGCACCTGACTGAAACCGCCCCTGCGCCTCTTTGAACCCGCCCTTGCACCTGATAGTGCAGAACGTCCGTCTGTTGAGTTCTTCGATTGTGCAGCCGGTCCTTTAGGGTCTCCTTTGGTGCTATGAACGTCTTCCACTTCTCCCACTTGGTCTTAACCTCCCTCCAAGATCTAGTTTTGTCATCAAACCAACAAGACAACGATGGATCGTTGAGTAAATATTCTTAAAGATCTTCCATTCAAGCCATGGAAGGGGAAGGAAGAAAGAAGAAGAAGAAGAAGAAGAAGAAGAAGAAGAAGAAGAAGAAGAAGAAGAAGAGAGGAAGGAGCCTTACCCTCGTCCCGTCACTACAGTCCCGGCCTCAAGGAAGGTGGATTCATGCTGGAGCAAGCTAAGAGAAGAAAGGAGGAGAAGGATGTAAGAGGAAGATGCAAGAGGGTGAGGTTGGAGGAGAGAAACAAGTAACGTGAAAAGAAAATGAGAGGAGGAGGAGAGTGGGCTTCTTAAAGGAGGGAGGATACCAAAGGTCCTCAGCCACCAACTCCCCAATGAATTAAAGAGAGGAGTTAAAAGAATCGGAAGGTGAACAGTTGCCCCAAAACGCTACTACCCCGCCCTCGCGTGTCACCGCCCCTGCGGGTACTCGACTACGTCGTCTAAGCCGCAAGGACGTGAGCCCTTGTGCACGGCTTCTACCCTCCTCTGACCCTATCAAAGCGTAACGAAAAATTTGGTCATTGCAAAAAAATGGATCGAGTTACAAACCAAATAATAGATTGCATGAACCTTCACCCACATCCTAGCTAGTTGAGTCACCATGTGCAAGTTTCAGTTATTCCTTACGGGATAATGTAAAGAAAATTTGTCTTAAAGTTCTTTTGAGTCAAAGCAAAAACTATACTATATGAAACATCCAAAAAAGGTAGATTTTTTGTGTGCAAAAAAAAAGATTGTATGCGTTTGAAATACACTTCATTAGTTAAAAAAACCAACACGTTTTGACAAAAAAAGTTTTTTTTCCATCAACTAATTTATATGATTAATTATCTTTTTTGATGTTTGGTATCCTATTCTTTAGTGAATAACCTAACATTTTGCTATCCCATTTTTACCACAGAACAACTTGGGCAATTTTGGTAACTAGGCTTTTTTTTTAAAACTAATATTGTAATAAATATATAATTTCTACTTTCAATTAGATTTTGTAATAAATATATATATCAGATTTTGTAATAAATATATATTTTCTACTTTCAATTAGTAAAATATAGTATTCTAAGGGTTTACTAATATTGTAGAAGGATCTCAACCTTGTCATTCACTAAATGGTTAATAATAAATTAATACACATGAATACAAAATTTATTATCTCGTGATATAACAGGATATGTACATAAAGGTAAAAATAATGACTATTATTTATAAAGATTTCTTTTAATTAGTTTTTATAAATAAATAAGAGGGGTCTAGTTTGTCACTTAATAAACAAATGAGTCTACACGAGGCTACATTAGGCAAAAAAATCTACTTACCCAACTCCCCTTGGATTTTTATAAGTGAGGATGAATAAATATTAAATAATATATAAATCGTATAGATTTAATAATGTTATAAGGGTGAGATGGATCGCGTAGCGGATCAAAAAATTGATCGAGTTACAAACCAAATAATAGATTGCATGAACCTTCACCCACATCCTAGCTAGTTGAGTCACCATGTGCATATACTATTATTCCTTACCATTTAACGGGATAATGTAACAAAAATTTGTCTTAAAGTTCTTTTGAGTCAAAGCAAAAACTATATTATATGAAACATCCAAAAAAGTTGTTTTTTTGTCTGCAAAAAATAAGAAGATTGTATGCGTATAAAATCCATTCAATAGTAAAAAATAAGTAAAAAAATTTTTTTTTTTCCCATCAACTAATTTATATAATTAAATATCTTTTTTGATGTTTGGTATCCTATTCTTTAGTGAATAACCTAACATTTTACTACCCCATTTTTACCACAGAACAACTTTGATATAATTTTCGAATATATATTTAAATTAGATTTTGTAATAAATATATATTTTCTACTTTCAATCAGTAAAATATAGTATTCTAACGGTTTCTAATATTGTAGAAGGATCTCAACCTTGTCATTCACTAAATGGTTAATAATAAATTAATACACATGAATACAAAATTTATTATCTAGAGATATAACAGGATATGTACATAAAGGTAAAAATGATGACTATTATTTATAATAATTTCTTTCACTTAGTTTTTTATAAATAAGTAAGAGGGACTAGTTTGTCACTTAATAAAGGGAGAATTTGACATACTAGACTTTTTTGAGTTTTTGTTTAAGAAAGTGTACCCCAAATTTTTACCACTTTCATTTAATAATAGGTAAAAATTATTAACCCTTCTATTTAGAAAGAAAGGAATAAGTGATGTTTGTTATTTGTTATATAAGTATAAGTTTTAATTTTTAATTACTAAATTTATTTTTTTATTTATTATTTTTCTTGTCTTTTTTTTTATTTATTATTTTTCTTGCCTTTTTTTATTATTATTTTCTTTTTTATTTTCTGGACTAAATTTCTCATACCGGAATTTCTCATACTAGAATTTCTCATACCAGAATATCTCATACCAGAATTTTTATACCAAAATTTCATACCAGAAATTATCATACAAAAAGTTCATACCAGAAATTTCATACCCGAAATTTCATACCAGAAATTATCATACAAAAATTTCATACCAGAAATTATCATACGAAAAGTTCATACCAGAAATTTCTTACCAGAAATTTCATACCATAATTTTTCATACCATAATTTTTCATACCAGAATTTTACATACCAGAATTTGAATACCAGAATTTTACATACTAGAATTTTACATACTAGAATTTTACATACTAGAATTTCTCATACCAGAATATCTCATACCAGAATTTTTGTACCAGAAATTTCATACCAGAAATTATCATACAGAAATTTCATACCAGAAATTTCATACCAGAAATTAATCATACAAAAAGTTCATACCACAAATTTCATACCAGAAATTTCATACCATAATTTTTCATACCATAATTTTTCATACCAGAATTTTACATACCAGAATTTAAATACCAGAATTTTATATACCAGAATTACATACTAGAATTTTACATACTAGAATTTCTCTTACCAGAATTTTATAATACCAGAATTTTATATACCAGAATTTTATAATACCATAATTTTATTAATCGAACTCCAGTGCTCAACAATGGCGAACGAAGGAGAGGCTACTTAGTGTACACTTTCTTTCTCAAAAAAAGTAAGACCCAAATTTGGAGTGCAGAATGTACGTAGACATGGCCCAAGTGAAGGTAATCGCCGATATGGGTGCATGCTTATGTCACCCTATTGGAGTACAACAACATCAAAGGCATGATTCTCTTCTCCGAGCTCTCTCGTCGTCGGATTCGTAGCGTTAACAGTCTCATCAAGATAGGCCGGAACGAACCAGTCATGGTTCTTCGAGTCGACAAGGAGAAAGGTTACATCGATCTCAGCAAGCGTAGGGTGAGGGTTAGAGCAAGAGAAGTGGAAGAACGAAGGAGAGGGGCTTGGACGGTAAAAAAATATGGGAGGAGTATATTTACTAATTGGAAAACTAAAAAAGCCTACTTAGTGTACAATTAAAAAAAAAAGCCTACTTACCTAATTAGCCCTAAAACGGGCAATTTTGGTAACTAGGCCTTTTTGAAAAACTATAGTAATAACTAGGCTTTTTAATGTTTCAATTAAGTAAATATACCCCAACCTTTTGTATTTATTCTCAAACTCTACACACTCTTCTTTCAAGGGGTACATTTACTAAACACAAAACTAGAAAAAACCTAGTAAACAAATTGTTTCATAAAACAAATGAGTCTACATGAGGCTATATTAGGCAAAAAAAAAAAGAGGGCAATTTTGGTAACTAGGCCTTTTTGAGAAACTAGAGTAGTAACTAGGCTTTTTAATGTTTCAATTAAGTAAATATACCCCAACCTTTTGTATTTATTCTCAAACTCTACTCACTCTTCTTTCAAGGGGTACATTTACTAAACACAAAATTAGAAAAAGCCTAGTAAACCAAATTGTTTCAAAAAAAAGGGGCAATTTTGGTAAATATGCCTTTTTGATAAACTATAGTAGTAACTAGACTTTTTAATGTTTCAATTAAGTAAATATACCTCAACCTTTTGTATTTATTCTCAAACTCTACACACTCTTCACTCAATGGGTACATTTACTAAACACAAAACTAGAAAAAGCCTTGTAAACAAAATTGTTTCAAAAAAAATCTACTTAACCAACTCCCCCTTGGGTTTTTAGAAGTGAGGATGAATAAATATTAAATAATAAATAAATAGTATAAATGTAATAATGTTATAAGGGTGAGATGGAATAGATAACGGATCAGAAAATGGATCTAGTTACAAACCAAATAATAGATTGCATAAACCTTCACCTACATCCTTGCTATTTGAGTCACCATGTGTATATCGTGTCATTCCTTACCATTTACGGGATAATGTAACGAAAAATTCGTCTTAAAGTCCTATTGAGTCAACGCATAATTATATTATATGTAACATCCCAAAAAAAGGTAGTTTTTTTTGTCGGCAAAAACAAGATTTTATGTGTCTTCATTGACAAAAGTCACAATTCGAAACAAAGATAGACTTATCCCAAAACATTTTGGCAAAAAGACTTTTTTTTTTTCCTCAACTAGTTTATATACTTAATTACTTTTCGATGTTTGGTTTTCTATTCTTTAGTAAATAACCCAACATTTTGCTACCTGTTTTTAATACGTAACAAATGGTTGATAATAAATTAACACATCTATACAAAATCTATTATCTCCTTGATATAATAGGATAGTATTTTAAAGGTTTTCTAATATTGTAGAAGGTCTCAACCTTGTCATACAATAAATGGTTAATAATAGATTAATACATCTGAATACAAAATCTAATATCTCCTGATATAACAGGATATCTACATAAATGTATAGATAATAAAAACGAAAGAATTCACACACACAGCACTACCTGGGAGAATAAAAGCCACCATACATCAATCTTCAAATTCCCCTCCTCATCTCAATCCTTTGAAAGGTAATTTACTCTCCCTTTTACCTCGTTTTTGTGCTTTCATGTCTGCAGCTTTTTCTTCAGCTCTTTTTATCCCTATTCTTCCCCCTTACCCAACAGTATCTTGTATTGTCTACCAACCAAGTTGCCTTCGGTTGACCCTTTTCCTGTGTAATTCTTGTCCGTTTGTATGTGTTTTTTTATTGCAGTATTACATTCTTGTTCTTGCCTACTGATCTTCGAAGCCCAGACAAAAACTCTTATCTTCTGCTTCCTTTTTTTTGTCATATTTTGATCGCTCACAGACCCAAAAGGGGAAGAGGATAAGAAACTCGAATTCGATATATATTAATATCTTTTCTGTTTCATCAATACCCAGATTTCAGAGCGAGGGTTGATGAATAACAAAATGGCGTTGAAGAATCCAACATGGGTTTTAGTTGTTGTGATGATAGTGATCATGGGAGTGGCGAGGAGTTTGCCTCCTGTTATGGGTGGGGCTTATCGGATACTTTTCGACACTGATGTTGACACAGATGATTTTTTTGCTCTATTGTACCTCTTGAAGCTTAACAGATCAGAATTTGATTTGAAGGTGGGTGAATTTCGCTTTCTTCTTCACGCTTCTTTTTTCTTACCCTTTTGATTCATATGCCAAAGCATTTGCTTTTCAACTTTAGTGGTCTTCAATTGTAACCCCACCTCAATATGTGTGGTTCTGCTGCGTTTTCTTATTCCAATATGCTCTCATGATTACTTTGTTTATTTGCTAAATTTCATGTGTACTGGTAATCTCATGAAACCCAGCTTGGAAATATGGCCTAATGGATGACTGAAGTTTCCGAACTTAATTTGTAAAATGCAGGGTGTGACTATTAACAGCAATGGGTGGACGAATGCAGGACACGCTGTGAACCATGTTTACGACATGCTTTTCATGATGGGTCGGGATGACATTCCTGTTGGTGTCGGAGGTGAAGGTGGGATCACTCAAGATGGAACTATCCTCCCTGATGTTGGTGGATTTCTACCTCTTATTGAACAGGTATATTTACAGTTTTGCTGTTATGAATTAAAAAATGCACTGCTAAACCTTGTTCTTGATTATATGAGTTGCTTGATCCTGCAGGGGATGACAACAGCTGGATACTGTCGTTATCAACAAGCTGTTCCGCTAGGTACGAGAGGAAAACTTGATATTGACACCAATTTTGGCATCCGAAAAGCATTTCTGCCTCAGGTGAGTATAATATCCTACTGTTTTGTTGTGGTTGAGAGTTGTTGATACATTTCTTGGTAAAATAAATAATCATATAGAAGCTGTCTACTGTGGAAAATTCAAATTCAGGGAAGCAGGAAATATGTTCCTCTTAAGCAGCCGACTGCTCAGCAGGTGATGATGGATGTGATCTCACAAGGTCCAACCACAGTTTTCTTGATGGGAGCACATACAAATTTGGCGCTTTTCCTAATGAGCAATCCTCAACTCAAGAAGAATGTTGAGCATCTTTATGTTATGGGTGGGAGTGTACGAGCAAACAATCCGGATTGCTGTCGTGGCAAACCAAGCTTGACTTGCCAACCTAAGGTGTGTGGTGAACTTGGCAATATATTCACAGCTTATGCCACAAACTCGTATGCAGAATATAACATTTTCGGAGATCCATTTGCTGCATACAAGGTAACTTGGTAACTCCAAGTATTGCTTATAACCTTTTTATCTTTCCCTTGAAATATATATAGCAATTTTACAAGGATGAGTTGTAGGTAATCCATTCAGGGATTCCGGTCACCCTTGTTCCTTTAGACGCGACAAACACTATCCCTATAACTAAGAAGTTTCTTCATGCTTTAGAGCATAGCCAAAGGACATATGAAGCACAGTATTGCTACAAGTCTCTAAAGATGGCACGTGATACTTGGTTTAATGACCAGTTTTATCAGGTTAACTGTAACTGAACTTTTAAGTTTTACTGTGATTTTGTGATGATTTGATTGTTCTGATGCATTTTGCAAATTGTTACAGAGCTACTTCATGTGGGATTCATTCACAGCTGGAGTAGCAATCTCAATTATGCGCAATCCTAATAACCCAAATGGTGAAAATGAGTTCTCCGAAATGGAGTACATGAACATTACTGTTGTTACTTCAAATAAGCCATATGACATATCAGATGGCTCAAATCCATTTTTTGATGGCCGTGAAACACCAAGGTTTCATTTAAAAGCCGGTGGGGTTCATAGTGGTCATGTTCAGACAGGTCTTAGAGATCCATTTTGCCTAGCTGAACATGGGACAGGGAGATGTGAGGTACTTGGTTCTTGCTCTAATTTCTTGCTCTGTTCATAAACAGTTTAGACTACAAAACTGTATTTATAAACTGGAAATTATAAGTTTGCAAAGCAAAGCCTTTAAAACATGAATTTTCAGTACATTCCATTGTAAATCACAAGCTCACCCTTACTCGATGATCTTAGGATGGTTACACAAAGGAGGTTGTCGGATCAGAAGCAGTTCGCGTTCTTGTCGCGACAAGGTCTAAGCCAAACAAGGATTCTAGCAGTCCATTGAACAAGGAATTCTTCAAAAGTTTCTTGGAGGTAAGTTTCTAGCAATAAAACATATATTAGTAACCAAGCAGAAAGAAAAAAAAAAAACTATTCTGCTTCTTATAGAAGATCAGATTCTATATGCAGGATTATGTGGTTTGTGGGTGTGCACCATATGCAGGTCATAAACCAGCCCCAGCAGTCTGGGAGGTTCAACATCACCACACAGTTTCCTTACCATAAGCATCTTCTATACAAACCGAATTTTGGATCAAGAAAATTGGGGAAGCCAGTGATCTTTGACATGGATATGGATGCTGGTGATTTCCTGGCTCTTTTCTATCTTCTAAAAGTGCCTGTGGAGGAACTCAACCTTAAGGTAGTCTCACCTGCTTCTTTTTTTGCTTTTTCTTAAAATATAAGTTTAGGACTAAAATATGTAACAATGTTTCTAACTATCATGTGTTAAGATCTGCCTTCAAAAATTGTGTTTTTTGGAAGGCAATACTGGTGACTCCAACTGGCTGGGCTAGTGCAGCAACAATTGATGTAGTCTATGATCTACTTCATATGATGGGTCGAGATGACATTCCGGTTGGATTGGGAGACTTATTTGCTATGAACCAATCCTATCCCGGTACTGCTGCTGGTGACTGCAAGTATGCCAAGGCCATCCCACTTGGTAGTGGTGGATTGCTCGACTCAGACACCTTGTTTGGCCTTGCTCGTAGCTTGCCTAAAAGCCCAAGAAGGTATGCAGCAGAGAACTCTTTAAAATATGGTGCTCCGCGTAATACTGAGCACCCTGAGCTCAGGCAGCCTCAAGCCTTAGACATATGGGAGAAGATAAAGCGAACAAAAGATCCGAAAAACAAGTTGACTATACTGACTAGCGGTCCATTGACAACCCTAGCTAAGATCATCCTTTCAGACAAAGATGCCAGCTCTTTCATCCAGGTTTGATCATCCCTGTCCTGAAATGATTCAAATTATACATCTTACCTAGAACAGTTGAAAATATTTTTCTGTTTAACATGTTGCAGGATGTGTTTGTTGTAGGGGGAAATGTAGATTATGCTACTGAAGAGCGCGGTAACACTTTCACCATCCATTCAAATAGCTATGCAGAGCTCAACATGTTTCTTGATCCTGTGGCTGCAAAAACTGTGTTCGAGTCAGAACTCAATATCACTCTCATCCCACTAGGCGTCCAACGTAAGGTTAACTCATTCTCTGGGATCAAAGAAATGCTTTATGCAACGAATAATACACCGGAAGTCCTCTTTGCCAGGAACCTTCTGTCCCGCTTGCAACGTCTACAAAAGCAAAGTCCCAAATATAAGCATATGGTAAAATCAAGATCTTCTCTCTACTTCTGTAACAAACTTTAACTTTGATCATGTTTCATATGGTACAGGACATTTTCTTGGGGGAGATCCTTGGGCCACTGATATTGGCTGAGGATAATACACTTCTAAACTCAGAATTCAAAGTGAAGCCTATTAGATTAATTGCAGTTGGCAATGAATCAGTCGACGGGCAAATGGAAATCGATGAAATGCATGGGAAAAATGTCAAGGTAATTGAAGAAGTGGATCATACTGCTTATTATGGCTCGTTTGCTGGTCGGCTTGGTGACATTAAACAGTCTGCAGTATTGGGAAGCTTTTCCTTGCAAAAGAAGCTATGGAGCACACCGCGTCGACACCCTATAAAAGTGTGACGAATAATACATTCAAGCATGGTGATTGTCTAAATATACTTCTAAATCAGGAGTTTCAGTTGTTCTGGGTTCTGCACAGGGAAAGGGTATACTTAGTTCTTGGAGTTTTTATACCGATATGATAGTCATTGTGATTTGGGGTTTCAGATGAATAGGTGATTAGAGTATCATCAATAGTTGAAAGGAAATATTACAACAATATGGAAAGGAGGGAGAAGAAGTGAAAATATATATATATATACATATTTTTCTTGTTGTATGTTTTTCTCTCTTATTTTCAGAGAAAAGCATTTTGAATGTATTGTGTTTGGTAAAAACTATAAGCATTCCTCAACTTCAATTCTAAAAGAGCACAACATTGGCATTAAGGGTGTGTTTGTTTGGGGGCTCGTCTGCATACGAGCGCACATGCGCGTTAGGCCCAAGCCCAACACAACCGCTCTTTGCAAAACAAACTGGCCCTAAATTTTCATTCTCAAATTTGAAAAATCTTCTTGTCATTTTGAAATTTTCGCTTTATTTCTTCTTTATCACACTGCCTTAATCAATATCAAAATCTAAACCTGCAGCTACAATTTTAATCATGTTGAATTGCTCATATACTTGTAGATGCTTTAATCATGTTGAATTGCTCATATACTTGTAGATGCTTCAAACTAATATGCTGGTGAGGATCAAGATAGAGGATCAATCTAATCAAAATTGTCTACTGCAGACTTATTACCCTATGAAGTTCGAAGAACATGAAAATCATCATCATAAGCTTAAAAGTTAAATAGCATTGAAACAGATGAGTAAACAAGGAGAAACGTAATAATTGTTATAAGTTTTACATAAAGGATTTGTGTTTCCGTGTGTCTGTATTCCGGATTCGATAAGAAACGGAAACCGGAAAGGTTTCCCTTTCAGAGTTTCCCTGCTACATGGCCTAGAATTATTGCACAAGCTAGATACATACATTAAACCGGATTATCTAGTAACACAACTTTCCATCCTAATATTTTGAGTAAATACACACAATGGATCAAGTTCATAAAAACTACTAGCCTGTCTCACAAATGTGGCCAGGATGGTAGATTAGCTGGCTTTCGAAGATAACTCTACGGTTGGGATAGACCCGCCAGCAGCAACAATCTGTTGCTGTATCTGCATCAAATCAAGATCTGGCTTTAGCATGGGAGCTCTTAAACTGTCAATCCAAGTTTATCCAAAGTGAAGATGATCTCAAGGGCTCTTACCATAAGCAATTTCTGAAGGTTCTCCTTTATGAGAAAGTACTCTTGCTTCACTTGTTGCAGACAAGCTCTACACCTGCAAGTATTAACCCACTCTTTTTACTTTTTAGTGGCACTGATGCAACATGATTTAGAAGCAAATAGTTTTTGTTTTATGTCTCTTTGATCATGCTACTAAAATCAAATTCCATCTATTGTCTAAATCTACTTCAGTCTGTAAAATGTAGTTTGAAAGTCACAAGGAGCTTATAGAGACTCACGACTGGGCATCTCGGATCTCACAGAATCCGCGGAAGGTGATGCAGGCATTCTTTACCCTCTGTGCTCCTATGCTGCAAACATTCAATCAGTACATTTAAGTCAGGTAACTCAAAGTCATCTATGAACTTCAAAGCCAATTCCTCCCAAACTCCCGGACTGTTTGATATCAACATAAGTATGGGGTATCCGTATCCGTACGTTTCATACTATTATGTTATAATAAGACAATAAATCTAGTATATTGATACGATAGGGCAAGGACCGAGCGAGCGAGGTCCTGGCCGGGTAAGCAAGGAAACATAGGTTCATGGGTTAATGGGCCCGGAACAATAGGGGTGCGGAGGGGGAACCCCGCGATACGAATTCTATCTTTTGGGTATAAATAGATAGGTTTAGGGTCGTATTCTTTTCCCCCTAAATTTCTCTTCCAATAGTGTAGCCAATTTTTAAACAACAACAGCCTAAATGGAAAATTCCCAAATCCAGTGGCAACCCTTTTCACAGAGATCATTTTCTACAAATGAATCCATATCATTATCAATACATACAGATGGGACAAGCTATTGAAGTTATAGTAGAAACCCAAACACAATTACAAAAAGACTGAAATGTTTGTTTGTAATACCTAGAACTGCTCCCCTTAAGCTGATGAACATGTGCATCGACCTTCTTAAAATCCACATTCTGTTCATTACTACGAACAAAGAGGCAAAAGAGGAATCAGGGAAGACAGGTAAAGACACAAAGATAACAGTTGGTTCATCTTGCTTACAGTGTTAGAGAGAGATCATTGATTATCCTCTCAGAATCATCAAAGAAAACAGACACAACTTCCACCACAAAATCTGGGTTGTTTTCATCTTCCAATTCCTCAAGCTGAGTGAACTGACTGTCCAGAAACCCCTTCAAATCCCCAAACCCCCATAAAATTGGAGGTAAGAAAAAAGTCAACACCACACAAATTAAGAGCAAAAGATGAATCCACTATGAAGTTTGAAGTATAATGATCAAGAGTTTGATATTGTTAATTTACCTGATCAAACAGGAGTTTCTTGTGTTGAAGACATTGCCCAACCATCTCCTTGAGTCCCATCTTTCTCCGTCTGCCTGTCTCTCAGCTGCAATGAAACACAACCCTACAGCTAGCAAATGGAAGTGTATTTGTTTAAGATACCCTAAAGAGAAGAAGACAAGAAGAAAATGAAGAGCATATATGATTAAAAAATGGGGTGGGAAATAATGAGGACCTTAAGAAAGATTCCTTTATTAGTCTGAAATCAAATCAAAAAGAGCTTTCCTCCGTAAGAAGATGAGGTTGCTGTCTGTAGCAGCAACTATCATGATAAGATGGTTTCTTGCTCCATAAATAAATATAATAATGTTATACAGATTTGACTATTATTTTTTTTTTTCGTTTATTGTTTAAGGCCTTTTTTTTATTCTAACTAATAAATTACATGTCATCCACCACCTTTGAAATCTTACTATACTAATTTTTATTACACTAACGAGTAAAACTACACATCTTATATTTTCAGGTAAAAATTTCACCAAAAAAAAAAAATATTTTTAGGTAAAATAGAAATTAAAAATCACTTGAAAGATATTCAAGAAAACTAATTTAGACGGGTTTGACCTTAACAGACAATCTCCGAGTCTATATATCTATATACAGAAAGTGATAAAATTAAGTGACTGGTAATATTTATATCGAGGTAGAAGTTAAGTGTCGCAAACTCAATCCTTCTAAAAACTGCATCAGAAGACCTAGGTGACACAACATTATCATGCAAGACCCGTTGCACCCTCTTGAGGATCCCAACGGCATCTGACGCAAGAAAACCGGACGTTCAAAGGCAAACGGAAGAAAATACATGTTGGTTTTCGATGCACGATCTTTCAAGCTTAGCCACCTGCATGGTTGAGTCTACCCAATCTTATGATGTGGGTTGAAATATAATTAAAGCCCATTAAAACAACTCATACTTAAACAAGTCTTTTATGGGATGAGAATAAAATACAATGGATCTAGAATGACCCGTTCCACATGCATGCATGGATTCCTTTACTCGCATAGCTGGTCTTCCTCTCTTGCATGGATACGTACGTCTCTCCTGCATGGTTGAGTTTACGTACGGCCTAGACCTAGAATGTTAGGATGGTCTTTGTATGTGGGTCCGGGTCTTCTAATGTTGAGGAGTTAAGGTTCTTCTGATAAGATCTTCTTTCCTTGCTATTTGTTAGAGTATGGGCCTAGTATATTGGACCATATGTTGGGCTTATCCTTTGTTTGTTAGTTTATCTTTTGATCTTATCTTTTAGTATTAGTTTATTATTTTATCTCTTTATATTTTCCTATATAAACATTGGTTCATCAATGGAATGAAAAAAGCCTTTACGATTCACAAATCTCTTAATGGTATCAGAGCACTTTCCTTAACCTACGCTTCCGCACAAAACAAAACCCTAG
Source organism: Fagopyrum homotropicum (assembly GCA_033239125.1). Taxonomy (NCBI): domain Eukaryota; kingdom Viridiplantae; phylum Streptophyta; class Magnoliopsida; order Caryophyllales; family Polygonaceae; genus Fagopyrum; species Fagopyrum homotropicum. The sequence continues at coordinate 52,985,462 of BSWB01000005.1, forward strand.
TTGCACCGTCATCGCCGCCGCCCGGCGGCGGCGATGGCGGCGGTATCACGGAAGACTTTGTCCGCGGTATCAGACTACACTTTGTCCGCGGTATCAAAAAATACTTTGCCCTCTATTTTCATCCTAAACACAAAACTTACCTTAGGGCGCTAATCTACGTGCGTCCTAGGACCCTAGGACGCTAATCTACGTGCGTCCTAGGACCCTAGGACGCTAATCAACCTGCGTCCTAGGATCCAAAACTTACCTTAGGACGCTAATTTACCTGCGTCCTAGGACCCTAGGACGCTAATCAACCTGCGTCCTAGGATCCAAAACTTACCGTAGGGCGCTAATTTACCTGCGTCCTAGGACCCTAGGACGCTAATCAACCTGCGTCCTGGAATCCAAAACTTACCTTAGGGCGCTAATTTACCTGCGTCCTGAGATCCAAAACTTACTGTAGGGCGCTAATTTACCTGCGTCCTAGGACCCTAGGACGCTAATCAACCTGCGTCCTGGGATCCAAAACTTACCGTAGGGCGCTAATTTACCTGCGTCCTAGTACCCTAGGACGCTAATCAACCTGCCTCCTAGGGCCCAAAACTTACCGTAGGGCGCTAATCTAGCTGCGTCCTAGGATCCTAGGACGCTAATCAACTTGCGTCCTAGGGCCCAAAACTTAATCAACTTGCGTCAGGATCCAACCCACCGACGTCAATACAAAGACCGATGATGAAGGAAGGGAGTTACATCAAGCTGCTCTTCTTCAAGTTTCTACTGTTCAAGCTTGGAGTGTTGGATAACACCTCCAGCTTGAGGGGGAGTGTTAGAGTATGGGCCTAGTATATTGGACCATATGTTGAGATGTGTGGATATATTGTCCCACATCGACAATGTGATAATAACCGAGCCTAGTATATAAGAGATAGGGCTACTCCTCCTATTGCCAATTGGTTTTAGGATGGAACCCCGAAAGCTTATATGTAAGGTTCACTTACGTGCATCCCCTCCACGTATTAGACCCGCCGGATTATAAAAGATAAAGATAAATTTAACACTATTAACTAGTGTATTCTCATGCATTGATACACTCGAAACCTCCTTGTTGGATGAGCTCCCTAATATGAGATCATTCTCTTCTCTTGGATGACAAGTAGACCCTTCTTCCTTCTCCTTGAATTCTATATGAACATGTCATATCTTTTTTTGGTCGACAATCAAATTATTGTATTTGAAAACTAAATTACAGGAAATACACATGTGGAATAATCATATACTATTATTTATATTATTTTGTGCTAAATTATTATTTTTGAATACTATGAGATTATATTAATTATAATCATTTTTTTAAAATAATATCTTACAAGTTAATAGTTAACATTACATAGTATTCATTATATTTGAAAATATTTTGACATGAGGTTGTAATTTCACTTCGAAAAATATTATATTATTGTTTGATAAACTTGCAATTAGATATGATTTATTAACTCTGAATATTTTATTTGTAATCAATCTTAATAAAAAAAACCAATTTAATATTAGTATTGAAAATTATAATATATCTCAGAGTTATAATAGTATTAAAAATATCAAAATAATCAAAATAATTTCCGTTCTATATTATAATAACTAGATATAAACATAAGTTGATAATTAACCCGACGTTAAAAATATGTGTGATTATTACCAAGTTTTCGAAAGTTTTATCGAAAACATTCACATGTTATTCATATTTTAATATATCAAATATTTTTTTTTAGTATGCCGACACTCAAATTTTATACACCATATTTATAAAATTTTAAATGTGTTTCACATACTATATATATCAAATTATTATTGCTTATGTGTGTATATATTACAAACTACTCCTCCTCCTAAACAAGATGGTACATCAAATTTATAAATCTAAATTACATACTTAGTATTTGTAATCAACTTAATATTGTTAAATTATAATTATCTCCTTTTGATGGATTAAGGGTCAAAGAAAGCACACCAGCTGCCCAGCACCACCACCACCACAACGGGCCTCATTTTATTTTTGACACATGTCTTTAGAATATGATTACTTATATATACTTTATGTTATCAAATATGCCCCCAATAATTGCTCTCTTTTCATTGCTCTTCAAAAGGCCAAATTATTGCTCGGACATCAATATAGGGCTCTAAGGGTGTATTTGTCATTTACACATTTACTTCACTGTATTATACCATACACTTTTTAGTAACTAGTTGCAATAACACAAGCATGTTTATAGTTGGAGATGAATCAAATAAAACGACTCATACATAAAGTACACATGGTGAAAGATGACGTTTAATTTCGGGTTTAGTCCGATCCGATCGAGCCGAAATAAGATTTTTAGACTTGTTGAATATTTTTTTTTAAAACGGAAAGTGGTTAAGTCGAACTACCTTCTAGAGGTAGTCTAATTTAAAACATCATTATGGATGAGAATGCAAAGTTCGGGATTATCAGAAAAATTGGTCTTGGGTGTCGAAATTTCCAAATGGGTCAACCAGCCTGCAACACAATTGATTTCTCTCAAAACATATCAGATATGGACATTGTTAAAGAAACGAAGATTCAGCTTGGAGTCGGATAAAATTTAGCTCGACTTCCCACGAATAACTCCATAAACTTTAGAGTGTCTAATTAACACACAAATTATCACCCTCGATTTCTATTTTTTTGATTTGCAATCTAATATCATGTTACCAACCGGATTTAAGAGCAAAAAGACTTGTTGAATATTTTTGAACTCGCGGGTATGTTGAGATGATCTTGGATGCATATTATATTATAATATTCAAAAGCATTCCATAATCCGGATTAGATTTTCGAAGTCAAAATTCCTTTTTAACACATTCCGGATTCAATTCGAAATTATACGAATATCCAATCCGAGAACTTCGGATTGGACCGAATTTCCACGTCAAATATCCGAATAAATGTAAGATATCCGAATAAATGTAAATTATAAGGCATGACGCTTGGGCCGGCCCAAAAAGTATGTTCATTTCCTGCAAGCCCCCAAATTTCAAAATTTGTAATGAAAAAGGGACTTCTAAGAATTGAACCTGAGACCAGGCCACTTGGGCCGACCCAAATAGTATTTGCATTTCTGCAAGCCCACCAAGCCAACAAATTTCATTTAATTTGTAATACGGTATTACTATTTACATAGAAGTAGAAGGTAAGCGAGCAACAAGTTGCGCCGCTACCCCTTTTTGAATGGCAAAACCTAACCTTTTAAAAACAACATCTACAAATCTAGAGGACATAATATTACTATGCATAACTCTTTGCACCCTCTTGAGAATATCATCAACATCGGGTACAAATGTGAAGACATAAAACCAACTCAACTGTTGGATTTTGTTGAATCATATGATACTTTATAATTTATATACATATACGTATACCTCGAATATCCAAAGGAAAAATTAACTCATTCCATATTCGATCCGAAGATTCGGTAATTTTTCTCGGATCGTATCAAATACGAAAAATTAATTATCGGACTCGAATCTTCATGGATCGTCAGACCAGATCTAACGGACCGAAATTTTATGAGCACCGTAGCATCTTCAATTTTAAGGTGCTTGAACTAAATTTTAAAACGAAATGAAAAGGAGTATTACAAGACATAATATGATTGCAAACCTAATTATTAAAAAACAATTAAAAATACTATTTTAATTTAATAAATAAAAATAATATTATAAAAAAAGTATACCACCATTTATATTTTATTTTCATCTATATATATACACCCATATTATATATTTTTAAACTATTTATAATAAAAATAATTATATGTGTAATGGGTTGTGTATTATATTTCTTATTATTTTTAAGTAGTATGTTTGTATTAATTTCTTTCAAAGTATGGTATTTTAAAAAAAATTATGTATATATTTTTTAATTATATATATTTGGGTTATGTATTGTTTTATTTTTTTTTATATTTTTGTTTAATGTTTTATCTATTCATAGATATTAAATTTGTATATATTATCCTTTTAAACAATACTTTTAGTAAAGCAGAAATTTTGTATATATACACCCATTTGTAACAACTTGAACAACACAAGACCCTAGATCTTCTAAATGGATCCACACAAAAAATCCGATTTCAAATTTCTTTTTTAACATCAGAGGTTTGTCCATCGATCCACCTCTCCAATATTATCGAAAAATCCTTTGAGAAAAATCAACAAACCCCTCTCATGTTTACTCTCCATGTTTTACTCAATGATCACCCAATACTCCTGGCACAAGTGAAAGTGCAGCTCCACAAAGCTCTCAATCTTCTAATATCCCAATATATAACCCCCAACTCGAGAGTGTTGACGATGAAACTGAAACTCAACCTCAACTAGTGGGTGTGGGCATGGTGAGACTGGTGTTCGTGGTCCTCGTGAAGCAAAAGTCTAATGGAGTCATGAAGATGATATACTCCTCATCAATGGATTTATAAACATATCTACTTATCTGGTTGCAAACACCGATCAAACTTCACAAACATTTTAGGATAGGATTCAAAACTACTACACGAGATTCAAGGAACTACACCATGTCATGCGAGACCAAGGAAAATGTAAGTGCAAGTGGAAAAAACTTAACAAAAATGTTACTAAGTTTGTTGCTTCTTATGAACAAGCTAATTGACAAAAAAGTTAGTGGTTAGATGGAAAAAGATACTATCAAGAGGGCACATGAAATTTATTTTGCTAGTGAGAAGAAGAGGTTTCAAGATGATCATGAATGGAGAATTCTTCGTGATGGTCCTAAATGGAGTGCTAGTTATTTAGAAAAAGCTCGGGAAGTGGAAGTTCAAAAAGATCAAGACTTAATGAAGGTGAGTCAAAGTCCAACTAGTATGTTTAATGAGCATCCTATTGAGCGTCCGATCGGTATCCAAGCTGCTAAGAGAAAGGGGAAAGGGTTAGCGCCAACAAGTTATGATGTTGATATAGACCTTGTTCTTAAAAAAGAGGCAAATATCCAATTCATGGAAAATTATAAGATGAGAGAACAAGCTTAAAGAGGAAAAGGAGCGAGATAATTAATGAAGAAAAAAGATTATCAAAATGTGAAGAAATTGAGTTGCTAATGGAATTAATGTCGCGTGGAAACCTTCTTCCAGGAGGGGAAACTTTGAAGATCTTGTTGATGAAGGAACTTCATGTAGATTGAATCTACATGCAACTAGTTGTCGATATAGTGTTTTCAATTTAAGTGTGTGTTTCTTGATCTAGTATTTTCAATTTAAGTGTTTATATATGCCGATCTAGTGTTTGTGTATGTTGATCTCATACTTTCAGTCAAAGTGTTTGTATGTGTCAATCTAGTATTTTCAATGTAAGTGTAAGTGTTTGTATGTGTTGATAAAATCAAATTATCTCTTGTCAAAATCAAAATAAAAGCTAACAATATTAATGCATGAGAAGGAATCTTTGCAAAAGATGATCAAAATCAAACTATCTCTTGTCAAAATCAAAATAAAATCTAACAATTTTAATGCATGTGAAAGAATCTTTGCAAAAGTTGATAAAGTCTAGCTATCTCTTGCCAAAATTAAAATAAAAGATAGCATAATAATGCATGTGAAAGAATATATGTACTAACAATATCAATGCATGTGAAAGAATCTTTACAAAAGCTGATTAAAATCAAACTATCTCTTGTCAAAATTAAAACTAGCAACAATAATGCATGTGAAAGAATCACTGAAAAACTTTATAAAAACACCCTATCTCTTGTCAAAGTCAAAACTAGCAATAATAATGCATGTGAAAGAAACTCTACAAAAGTTGATAAAAACAACTTATCTCTTGCAAAATCAAAATAAATCTAGCAATAATAGTGCATGTGAAAGAATCTATGCAAATATTGATAAAAATAACATATCTCTTGTCAAAATTAAAATAAAAACTAGCAATAATAATACATGTGAAAGAATCTCTACAAAAGTTGATAAAAATAATTTATCTCTTGTCAATCAAAATAAAAACTAGCAATAATATTGCATGTAAAAAATATCTCTACAAAAGTTGATGCAAGCAATAATAATGCATGTGAAAGAATCTCTACAAAAGTTGATAAAAACAAATTATCTCTTGGCAAAATTAAAATAAAAGCTACCAATTATAATACACGTGAAAGAATCTCTACAAAAGTTGATAAAACAAACCATATCTTATCATAATCAAACACAAAACCAAGCAATATATATGTGAAGTTGGCTATGCAATTATTAGCTTAACTCACAAATTTCTAGTTCCGGATCAAATTTCTCACATACAACCCCATTCCTATCTAGCACTAACTCTAAAATGGATGGCGAGTTAGAAGTTGTTTTCAATGAGTGGCATGCAAACAATTTGAAGGACGGAGCATACAACCCGAAAAGTCAAGTAGGCGACTTGGCGAACCCACATTGAAAGAGGATGGGAGAAGGACATGCACGACTTTACAAGACTATTTCTCTGATGATGCAACCTACCCTGCAGATCTTTTTCGACGTCGGCTCTGAATGAGCAAGAATGTTTTCTTGTGCATTGTTAAACGACTTGAGAGTGAAATGAATTACTTTCAACAAAGGCCAGATGCAACTGGTAGGTTTGGATTATTTGCATTGCAAAAATGCACAAGCATCATACGCATGTTGGCTTATGGAGTTGTTGTCGATTCTTGTGGTGAATATCTTCATCTTAGTGTCGCCACTGCAAGCCAATGTTTGTTACATTTTGTTGATGGAGTCATAACCTTCTTTGGTGATGAATATTTTAGACGTCCAACCCCCGAAGACATACATCAACTACTATATGTGGGAGCGTCTCTCGGATTTCTCGGGATGTTGGTTAGCGTCCATTGTATGCATTGGAGTTGGATATTGTCCAACTGCATGGAAAGGTCAATTTGAACGAGGAGATTATGGCTATCCAAAAATTATGTTGGAGGTCATTGCATCATATGATCTTTGGTTTTAGCATGCATTTTTTGGTATACCAAGTACGTGTAATGATATAAACATTCTTGATCGGTCTCCGGTTTTTGATGATATTTTAGAAGTAGAGCTCCAAACGTAAATTTTATGGTTAATGAACATCAATACAATCTTGGATACTATCTCACTGATGGTATCTACCCACCTTGGGCGACATTTGTTCAATCAATTCGGCTCCCTCAAGGTGCTAAAGCAATATTATTTGCTCAACACCAAGAAGCAATTCGTAAAGATGTTGAGAGGGCGTTTGGAGTGTTACAACCTCCTTTTACAATAGTTTATAATCTTGTACTTCCATGGGATCCCATGAAGAATGGTTAGATTATGAAAGCTTGCATAATTCTATAAAATATGATTGTTGAAGATGAATGGATAAATTACGCTCATCATGAATATGATATTCCTCAGTTTGTTCAAGAAGAAAGTGAAGAAACTAGACCAGTCAATAGATCGGAATGAACATACTCAACATACTCGACAAACAGACCGGTGGATATGAGCAACTTCATTGCAAATAAGATTCGACTCCGTTATCGGAAGACACACCATCAACTAAACGACCAACATACCGGTGAATACGAGCATATTTATTGCTAATAAGATTCGACTCCGTAATAGGGAGGCAGACCATCAACTAAAAACAAACTTAAAGGAGAACATTTTGCAAAAATTTGGGTCTACTTAAGATTTTTATTTGTTTTATTTCTAATGATTGTGTATTGGGTTGTAATGTCTTTTATATTTCGATTTAAGTATTTTTTACGTGTTATTTTTATAATTATGTGTAATGGGTTGTGTATTGTATTTTATATATTTCAATTTAAGTAATAAAGAATGTTTGTATTAAATATTAAATTAGGATTTCTAAATTAATCAAGTATGCTTGTAATGTATTTCTTATATATTTCAAATGTATACATATTTTTTAAATATAATTATTTAAATAATAAATTAGGGTTTCTAATATTTTTTTAGGTAAATGAATATAATAACATGAATTATCATGTATCATGTATATTTTATATTATATAAAAATATAAATTGGTGAGAGTATATATGTAATTCATAGTAAAAATAATGTAATAAAATGCATGAAAGACCTTTTTATTGAAAATTTTTGATAAAATGGGTAGAATTATATGAGATGCTTGAGTGAGTTGGCGAAGAAAGAAAATGAAAAAGATGTCCAAAAATCTGGATGTAACGACCAAAATTTTATTTCCGGAACCCGATCCGAAGTCGCGAACTTCGGATCTCTATCCGGGTCCAAGAACCCATTTCACCTCCTGACTCCCCTTGGAGTCCAAGAGGGTTCGGTCAGAAGCAGTCACCGCCCCCGCGGCTCGCAGTCGCGACCACTTGGTGTTGCCGCGGTCGCGGTGAAGTTTAGCCGTGGGTGCAATATTCTTGGAGATTGTGGCTTATCTTTGATAACCGTCGAAGATCTTATTTCCTTTTTGGATGCCCGACCTTCTTCACCTCTTATGACCTTGCAACCCTATTTTGCTACCCTTTTTGAAACCCTAGATGTTCTACCCCTTCTGCTTTCACATAAGTCCCTCCCTTACTGCTGTCTTTTCTTCTCCTCTTTCCTTACTTCATTCTTCCATGCTTTGAACAGATCTAATTTCGTCAAGTGAACAGGAGGACCGAAAGAAACAATAGAGTCGTCCTTATTCTGGCGCGAAGGAGAAGTAACAAGTTTTCAATGAAGTTGTGGTAGGGTAAGAGCCGATTCTTCCCCTTTCCTTTCTAGTCGTTTGTCAATATTGTTAGTGCCTCCTGGTGTTGAAACCTTTCCACAACAATAAAACAACAAGAAGGGAGCAAGAGAACATCTTGCTTAGTTTAATTGAGGAGCAAAGGCGGCGATCGAAGAAGATCGCGTCTGCACTTGTTACCGCGGTCGCACCCAATTCTACCGCAGTCGTGAATGTTTAGTGCCACCGCGGTCTCGCCTCCTATTACTTGTGGCCGCGCCGTCCTTGTCACTTAGGTCCGCCGCATTCCCTCCGCGGTTGCACCGACCTTGTCTCCGCGGTCGCGTCTTCTTTCTTATGCGGTCGCGCCATCTCACCAGTGTGTGCCAATTGTTGGTATGTTGATCCTTCATCTTTGTCTTAGTTAGTTTAAGATAGTATCCTGCTAGGATAGAACCTAGTAGAACTAGTGTGAATGCAAATTAGTGGTGATGAAGGGTTATCTTGTGGAATGAACACTTTAGACGGTTTTGAGGGTGTTGCGGTGATACGTTAAGCGTAGAAAAACTGTTTGATACAATTTTTGGAACTATTCTTAGTTTTGGATTGCTGATGTTATGAAGAATAATTGGTAAATTGGGATAGACTTGAGATGATTATGATTGACCTAGGAGTTAGAAACTTCTAGTGTTGGACAATTGATTGATCCACGTGTCCTTGTGATCAGGCGGTGGAGTGTATTCCTGTGGGAACTGAGAGTTGTGGATAACTGGGATTACCTTGGTTCAGGTAAGTTTGTTGGGCTTACTTAGCTGACCTTCTGTGTGTTAGCATCATTTTAATGGTGGTGTGTGCTTGAGTATTTAATAACAATAACTTGAGTATGACGACCTTTATTATTGTATGGCCCAAGTAGTATCGGGCGGTGACATCACTGCCCAAATTTAACATGAGTCGGGGAGGTTCTCTGCGAGTAGCCCAGACAAGTACACGGTGAGGTGCATCGGATCTAGCCCTGTTGGTACACGGGACAGAGGCGAGGTTCGAGAGATCCTCGTGTCACAAACTAAGTTGAATTATAAAGTGAATCACGTATATAAGATATTAACCGGATTATTGTGTATGTATTCATGTGTTTATTTCTGTCTTATGTGTGTATGTGCTATTATAGTTATTCTAATATGTATCATGTTAGGTAACGGTTTTATCCGGCTTCCCGTACATTATAGGACGGGATGTTTGGGTTTCTTATTTCTTGCATTTCAGTTTGACTTTATAGATTGTAGTACTCAGATGAGAGTCTTGTCCTTGGAGTTGGTTTGACATTTTTGCATTATTTATCTATTTCGGTTTTATATTTATTTGTGCCTTGTTGCAAGATCCGGTGAACTTATTGTCAGGCTAGGGTTGAGACCCATTGTGAGGTCCTAACCCATAGCATCCTGAGCTTTGAGAATTTGGAGTGTTACAACATGGTATCAAAGTGAGGTTGACAACAATGACACTCGCAATATTCTAAAAGGCCGAATAGATAACTAAGCAGAACCCAAAAAAGGTATGAGTATTGAAATGAAGTTTGTTTCAAATCATGTGCATAGCCGGTCTGGGATAGAATGTATGGGGGACCACCACTACTTCCGCGGATCTCGGCAACTTAGCTTGTTTTGTGGACTTTTAGTTGTAATATATTGGGCGTTGATTTATCGCAGTAGTAGTACCTTGGACTTATACGTTAGTCACGTCTTTATCACGGATGACACGTACTAGAGAGACATCTGTTGTAGGACGAGTTATAGTTCGTCCACCTCTTCCTCCTACGTTCCAGGGATGTATAAGAGCAGGTAGACCTCCAGTAGCGAGAGGTTGGGGTCGAGTAACTATTGTTGAACAACATGTGGCTGATGGTAGGACAGAGGAGGTTGCAAAAAGTGTAATTCCTGAGGCCAAGAATGGGACAACGGCTAAACCAGGAGCTCAGATAGCGAAGTTATCTAAGATAGGTCGTGTATCGGTTGAAGTGACCGAGTTCCGAGAGTATGTACGCCGGGTGGAAGAGGCAGTTAGATCAGGGAGACATGCCCCAGATCTACCAGTGCATGAGAGATCAATTGAGGTGTCGTATAGGGTAACACAAGTGCCAACTACACGGGAGAGAGGAGCTGAGATTGATAGCGCTCGGAATGAGCCAAGGGAACCGAGACCGGATTCATGGTTAAAGACTTTCAACTAGATGTGAGTACCCTGTTTGAAGGGAAGCTGGGTTTAGAGGTGGAGCATTGGCTAGGGCACGTTAAGAGCGCATTGGAGTTAAGCCGATGCCCAGAGGATCGGCGAGTGGAGTTAGTACATACCCTATTCAGAGACTAGGCATAGTACTGGTGGAGGATAAAGAACCGTTAGGTGACTATAAAGGATAAAAATACTCTAGAAGAGGGGTTGAATAGAGTATGAGAACTTTTTGCAAAAACCTGTCTCAAGGCTTTAAAACTAATTTCAAAGGCCTTGATGTCGATCTTAGCTCTTTGTGACACACTTTGATTTAAACTGATTTCAAGGGCCTTGACTTTGCTAACCTGCAAAACAAAGTTAGTCACAATAAAGAAGATATCGTGCGGAATTGAAAAGATCGACACGAGGATATGTTTATGAAGTTCGGCTCTAAATAGCCTACTCTCCGTCCCAGGATATAGCCGTAGGATCTAACTATCTATTATCAGCTTCAATCCTAGATACAACCTAGAAGAAATCCCCTTCTTCTCTCACTATATTCAATGCTACGATCTAACTCCAACTCTTAACCTAACTATAATAGCCTAGTTACTTTGCAGAGTAACACACACTCGAGTATAACACTCTTTAGATATGCCAATGGAGCTCTCGAGTTTATCTCTCTCGAAGGGATAAAACTTTTGTAGAAAGAGAGAAAGAAAAACTTAGAATCGAATGAAGATGCTTTGGTACGCTTGAAGACTTCTAGATATTTCCGTGTAAGCTTGTGTTTCTTCTTCTTCAATAGACATCTTCATTTATAATCTTCGATGGAGAAATCTTCTAGCCGTTGGAAAGATGTCCGTTGTAGATGTTTCTTCTTCTCCAGGGAATTCGCTTCTTGGTTGAGATGAGATAGCCGATGTAGATCTTCTTTATCTTCTTCATCTCCTAAAAGCATGTTGATTCTTCTTCTCCGTAATCATCTTCACGTTGTGGAAGATCTTTGTCTGTTGAGCATGGAGATCTTCAGATTTTGTCGAGATTTGTTGGATGAAGATCTTCAACTTCCGTTGAGAAGGAATCTTGCGCTTTTTGTTGAACCGAATCCTGTAGGTTGAGATCTTCTTGTTGATTGTATCTTGTTATCCAAATCTTCCTTGAAGATCTTCTCTGAATTCTTGATTGATTTGTCTGGTAGAGATTTGAATTCCTTGCCGTTCTGTCCTTTGGAACTTGTATCAAGGCTTTTGGCTCTTGATCCCTTGAAATGGCTTTCATGGCCTCTGTGTTAATCTTCTTCAAACTCTGCGCTTGTCCCTTGTATCTGATTTCAAGGCCTCTATTGATCCCTTGAAATGCATTCCAAGGCCTACATACATATTAGACAAACACCAAACAAGCCAAGCAACTAGAAATACAATCGATATTTTGTTAGTATTAAAACCGGTTTATTTGTTTTAAGTCTTCCATCATCACATATCAAATATATACTCAAGGTGGAGTTTTCAATCTCCCCCTTGATGGAAGACAACACAAATATCGTACTTGTGTTGTAGAGTTAGCAATGAATATATGAATATCAAAATAAACTTAAATATAGAATGCAAAAATATCGAAATGTCAGATCATTAATTTCTCCCCCATTGTCTTTCAACAAGGGAGAAAAACAGTTAAAGCGCGAGAGTTTTAAATCAATTACAACCCATAAAAAGTATTTCAAAAACCACAAAAACAAGTTTAAGACACCAAGCCCACAACCATCATATGCTCAGTCAGAATCTTACTCATAAAACCGTCGTGCCTTGGAAGAAGTAGGCCTGTGACTGTCATACATTTCTGCTGCTAAGCGTCGTCTTTTTTCTTCAGCTCTTCGTTCCTTGACAACCTCATATCCTTCCACCATCAGAATGGTTGGATCAACATGAGTAGGATAAAGGATAAATTTGTTCTGTACTCGTCGTTTGTAGTTCATCCGAACATTTTCAACATTTTCCTGGGTGTATTGAACTGCATCTTCAGTCATAGGTAATATCCTTCCCATGGTGGTAAGAGTAAGAGCATTGATAAGATACATTTCATTTACCTTGACGTGCATAATGGACAACAGTTCATGATTTTCATCCATTCTCCGTTTAGTGTCAAATTGAAAATCTGAGAGTTCTTGATTCAAGGAAACCAGTTCCTTCTCACATCCATCTAATATACTTTTTGGAGCAGAAGGAGAAGCTGGTGGAGCTATTTGGGAGGGAGGTGGAATAGCCCCTTTTCCCTTCAATGTCCATGCCCCTTCCAGAGTTTTCTCAATACCTAGTCTTTCCAAGCAAGATTCATCAATTTTGCTAGAAGTCATCTGTCGATCTTCAGAAGATGTATCAATTGAAAAGTTTTCAAAGATCTTGGGAAGAAAGTTTCCATAAGGTAGCGGGATAGCTCGCTTAGAGTTAACAGAATGGACCATATGGTTGAGGATGAGGTCTGGTACATCAATATTTAATCTAGACATGATCAGATGAATCAATTCCAAGGATTGATCTATCAACAATTCTCTTGAATTTGCACGAGGGATAATACATCTAATAGAATGGTAAAAACTACTTTAGCATCTAGGGTTTGGGATGTCTGAGTAAGTTGCTGTGATGTAGAGTTTGGAACCAGAAATTTCTCTTTGGCAAGTCGAACACTGTTTGATCGGGAGGGATGTGTGAATGAACGATTTGTAAGGATTCCTAAAATCTCACATAGAACAGTAGAAGTGAGAAGAATTTGAGTACCTTTAACAGATGTTTCAAGGATGAGAATTCCTTTTTCTTGTTTTGTGACGAGATTGACATAGAACAGTCTTGTGAGCCTAGGAAAGGCAAAATCTCCTGGGTTTAAGATCTTCCAGACCATGGAACGCTTAAGCATTGCAATGCAGGGGATCTGAAGTGTTTCCAGAAACACAATATCCACCACATCACACATACAAAGAGCGCGATTGTGAAATCCATCAAGCCAAGATCCCATTGCTTGAAAATTGACGAACTAGGAAGTTGGAAGGCCAGTTGTTTGTAAAATCTCCAAATCTTCATAAAATAGTTCAACATCTGTGGCTGAGGAAATATGAGCTGATTCCTTTTTAGAAGATGTAAACTGAACGAGGAGTAAATTTCTTGCTTCTTGGAGCCATAGATGGTTTTGGGAGAGAAATCAAGAGTTTTGAAAAGGGTTTCTGTAAAAACGTTGAATAGGGAAGAAGAAGTTTTAAGCCTTTAAAGAGAAAAGAAAACAATTTAAGGTTTTAAACAAAATATTGAGAGAATCAAGGCCTTGAAAAACGAAAATTGTTTCCAATTAAATCTCAACAACTCTTATCAAAACTTTGAACCCGAAAATAAAGGCTTTTGAAATCATTTTAAAAATCCTTCTTTAAAATAATTTAAGAATCAAAATATCTAAAAGATATTAACCCCTAAATAGATCTGTGATATTCAATTTTTCCCTTGAATTTCATTTCAAGGCCCTTGAAATTGAAAAGTGGGCTGCATACGAAGGAGGAAATAAAACGATTTACTCCCCTACGTTAATGCTTTCTTGTTCAACATACCAAGCTATAATCGAATAAAATTGAATTGATCTTCAGGTAGAGGCTTGGTAAAGATATCTGCAAGATGCAAGTCAATTGATATAAAAGAAATCAAAACATCACCTTTCTTAACATGATCACGTATGAAGTGATACCTTACATCGATATGCTTTGTCCTTGAATGTTGCACAGGATTTTTAGTAATCGAAATAGCATTAGTATTATTACATTTTATCGGAATACCTTTCAAATCAAAGCCAAGATCACGAAGTTGTTGAGCTATCCATAGAATTTGTGCACAACAGGCTCCCGCAACTATGTATTCGGCTTTAGTTGTAACGACCGTTTTTTTTGTTACGCTTTGATAAAGTTAGAGGAGTTTAGAAAACGAAATTAAAATTTAGTAAGACTAGGATATACAAGTTTAATTATGGAAGTCGCTTAATTAAGTACCTTGTTCTAAGTTTCGGGACGAAACTTATTTTAAGGGGGTACTGATGTAATATCCGAAATTTCTATTCCATTTAATATCTGAATCATATCGGACTTCGAGCCGTTGACGGTTTCCTATTCTATCTAGTAGTTATTTCTCCACAAATTCTATCATTTTATGTAGAAATTTATTCACATAAAATGATAGAATTTTATCAAAATCTAATTCTTATAATTAATTCTTAACGACGACTTTTGACGAGACCATGACAAGGCTGAGACGAGACCATGACAAGGCCATGACACGTTTTGACAATGCTGTGACAAAGCCATGACAACCTCATTCACTCTTTCAGCCCACTATTTCTACTTAGTTTCAGCCCAGTTTCTAGCCACTGCTCCAGCCTAGCTCTTGCTTCAACCCAGCCAGGAGCAACCCAAGGAATTCACGCCAAAATCTTCAGCTGCCCTCTCTCCCCATCTGCTTGTAACAGCTGAATAAATGAAACATTAAAGAGCTGTAACAACCTATATTGACGCCAGAAGAGAAGGAAACTGCAACGTTCTCCCTTGCTCCCATTCAGCAACGTTCAACAACATTCTGCACACATTCTGGAGCTGCTCGTGACTGGATTTTGCACACATTGAACAACGTTCCCTTCTACCTCTCTACGTACAGAAGATCTATGTGAGAAGCATCCGTTCAAGCAATCTTCACACAGCAACCAGCGCCGAGGACTGCTGAAGTGCTCGCTCTTCCTCTGTCCCTCCGGTAAGGCCATCCTTCCTATCCCTTCTTCTCTCTCTACTGTCTTGATTCAGTCTCTCACGTGCTCCTTCTCTGTTCCGGAAGGGTCCCTAACTTGACTACATCGGATGTCCACAACAAGGCCAAGCAGAGTCGTCCCAAAGCTACAATCGTGAAGTCTAACCCTCGAGTCCAGTAGCACGTTCTTCCTTTGAGAACTGTAGTCCGGTAAGTGAATGATTCCCGGATGTTAACTTCTGTACAACTCTTAGATGGAGTCTATAAATGTATAGGTTGATGTTTGTGACCATAGGTTGAACATAGGATGGGTGAGAGTAGTTGTGTTGATGCGGAATAGTTGACACTTAATATAGAACTCAGGATCTCATGAACTCTTTGTGTACAAATTTTTGTTTCTTCAATTTTTGAAGTTGAAAATTACCCACTGTTGTGAATCAATGTTTAAAAGATTGGCTGAAGACCCACCGTTGAAATCATACATTAACCACTTAATGTGTGATTTAATTCCCAGGCGAGACCTAACTGGGAATGCGCCGCCGAGAAAAGCCAAGTCCACCATCACCCCCTTCCATCATTCGACTAATTCCCAGGCGTAATTGGGAGGTTTGTTTCTGAAGTGCAATGCAAGTGTTAATGGTAGTTGATCTACGCCCGCCAAGTGTTCGATGAAATGTTTTTGAGGTTTTTTTGATCTAGTTTGGCATGAAGATAGATTTCTTACCCTATGGATTGTCGTCCGTCACGTGTTTGATGAAATGTCTCTAGGAATTGCCGGTTCTGATATGACAACGGATGGTAGAGGTTTCCTTCATTGTCCTCTTAGGGCATTTCAAGGTTGTCGGGATGGAGTAGAGGGAAGCAAAGGTTTCTCTTGTTTGGTTTCTCATCTTAAAAGACAACATTTTTGTTCCGAAGATAACAAAAATGTGATACGCAACACTATTGAGAATAACCTTGATGTATTTGTGGCTTTTGAGGAGTCCTTGGCATATCTTGGGTTGTGGTTATGTGGGCGTTGTATGAGTATGCATGCTTTGAGTCGTGCATGTCATCACTCTGATGGTTCCGTTCGTGTTGCTTATGAGGACGGAATGATTAGAAGCTACATTTTGGGTATCTCGAATCCGGTCGTAGGAGAGTTGTCTGTTGCGGTTATTGAGGAAGGGTTGGTTTTTGATGCGGGTTTGCTCGATAGAGTTTTTCGCATTCCTATCACTACTGTGAAGAGTATCCCGCATAACTGTCGTCTTGCTTTCTCTCAAGCTCTAAAGGGTGCTCTTCAAAGAGTGGTCGCTGAGCCATGTTCTGTGGATGCTTGGGTTGCGTTGCTTCTTCTTCCTCGGTGCACTTTGCAAGTGTTCAGGCCTTCGAATAGGAGAGATAGTAGATCAGGGAGTAGAAAGTCTATTCAACAGCAGCGGATCATGCAGTCTCTGGCTTTGTGGGGTGAGGACGGCGGTATCGACAAGCTAGTGCGGGGTTTGTTAGACCATTCTGAGCATGGGTTTTCGGCAACTACTAGGGTCGCCTCAACGGATGGTGATAGACAGAGAGTGAGACCTAATATCAAGCAGTGTCTTCGCAAGGTCTCTGATGGACATTTCACGGCGGCTGTTAAGGTTTTGTCCTCTTCTGGTGTGGCTTCGTTTGATGATGAGACTGTGAAGGTTTTGGAGGCTAAGCACCCCTTCAAGTCTCCACCTTCTCGGGTATGTGAGGTTTTGGAATCTCCCTTTGTTGCTGATGTTGATTTGGTTCTTAGGTGTATTAAGTCCTTTCCCAAAGGTACTTCTTGCGGCAGGGATGGTCTGAGGGCACAACACGTGTTAGATGCTATGTGTGGGGATGGTTCCGCTATTGCTGTTGATCTTCTACGAGTGATCTCATCTGTTGTTAATCTGTGGTTGGGAGGTAGATGTCCGGGGAGTTTGGCGGAGTTTGTGGCTTCTGCTCCTCTTACGCCATTATTGAAGCCTGACAATGGGATTCGACCCATTGCAGTTGGCACTATTTGGAGGCGGTTGGTTTCTAAGGTTGCCATGAAAGGGGTGAGTAAAGATATGTCAACCTATCTAGCGGATTTTCAGTTTGGAGTAGGCGTGTCTGGTGGCGCAGAAGCTATTTTGCATAGTGTCAACAGAGTTTTGAGCGAGCTGCATGATGATGGTTCGCTTGCTATGCTTGCCGTGGATTTCTCGAATGCTTTTAATCTTGTTGATAGGACAGTATTGCTTCGTGAGGTGAGGAGAAGATGTCCATCTATTTCTTTATGGGTTGAGTTTTTGTATGGTCAGCCTGCTCGATTGTATCTGGGAGATAGATTTATCTGGTCATCCACAGGAGTTCAGCAAGGTGACCCCTTAGGGCCACTTCTTTTTGCGCTTGTCTTGCATCCACTTGTGCACACTATCCGTGACAACTGTAAGCCTCTTCTTCATGCTTGGTATTTAGATGATGGGACAATCATTGGTCGATCGGAGGATGTGGCTAAGGCACTTGGTATTATTTTGGAGGTTGGTCCGAATTTTGGACTTGAGTTGAATGTTAAAAAAACTGAGTTATTTTGGCCTTCATGTGATGGTTCGAAGCTTCAAGACGGGTTATTCCCTAGAGACATTGCGAGACCATCTTTGGGGTTGAAGTTGTTGGGAGGGGCTGTGAGTAGAGATAGTGGGTTCATTAAAGAATTGGTTATGAAGAGAGCTGATAAGGCATTGGAGTTGATGCGTCTTCTCCCTCAGCTTAGGAACCCGCAGAGTGAGCTTCTTTTACTTCGTTCATGTTTGGGTGTAGCGAAGATGTTTTTTGGCCTGAGGACTTGTCAGCCAGAGCATGTGAAGGATGCGGCATCTTGTTTTGACGCGGGACTTCGTGAGTCGATTGAGGATATGGTGGTTTGTGGGGGTCCTTTTTTCGGGGATCTTCAATGGCGGTTGGCTTCCTTGCCTATTCGTCGTGGAGGGCTCGGTTTGTACTCTGCTATGGAGGCGTCTTCTTACGCTTTTGTTGCCTCCAGAGCTCAGTCTTGGGTGCTCCAAGACCATATCTTGCGTGACAGTGGGCTATCCGGTATGGATTCAGATTTTTACAAAGCTTTAGATGACCTGCATGTGGCTATCCCAGAGTTCGACCTTTCCAACTTTACTAGTAAGGACACCGTCCCCCCTAAGCCCCAACATATTTTGGCGGATGCTCTTTTTGGTAAAATTGTTCAGGAGATGGTTGAGAGGTTTGATATGACTAATAGACAACAAGCAGTTTTTGGATGTCTGCAAGCGCCGCATAGCCAAGATTTTCTTCTTGTCATTCCCATCGATGGACTTGGTCAATGCATGTCCCCTGTAGAGTACCGCTCCATTCTCAAGTATCGACTTATGATTCCGCTTTTCTCAGCTGGTGAGGTTTGCCCCATTCCTAATTGTCGGAGGGTGTTGGATGCTTTTGGGGAGCATGCTGTACATTGTAAGGAACTTCCTGGCTTCAAGTATAGGCATGATCTGGTTCGTGATGTTCTTTGTGATACCTTTAGACGGGCCGGAATTTCTGTAAAGAAAGAAGCACCTGTGAACTTCTTGACTGATCCGCGGGATGGAAGGTCGACATTGCGGCCGGCGGATGTTTTGGTGTTTGGTTGGAGTGGAGGAAAGCATGCATGTATTGATTTGACGGGGGTCTCACCGCTTGTGGGATTAGGGAACGGACCTTTTGTTGTGGGTCAGGCAGCTTGTAGAGCGGCATCAGCTAAGGTGGCCAAGCATGGAAGGGCATGTGTTGAAAACCAACACGTTTTTCTTCCATTTGCTTTTGACACGTTTGGATTTTTTGCACCCGATGCTGTTGATATTCTCAAGAGGGTGCAAAGAGTTATGCATAGTAATATTATGTCCTCTAGATTTGTAGATGTTGTTTTTAAAAGGTTAGGTTTTGCCATCCAAAAAGGGGTAGCGGCGCAACTTGTTGCCTGCTTACCTTCTACTTCTATGTAAATAGTAATACCGGATAAATAAAAGTTGAAGTAGGAACAAAAAAAAAAAAAATGACAAAAAAAAAAAAAAAAAAAAAAGTAGAGTTGTTGAGCTGTTTTTCCAGCATTGATTTTTGACTAAGTATAGGAACATTTTTAGAGTAGTAGCCAACTTTAAGGATTTTTGTAGAAGTGATAATTGAACAGTTTTAGGAAATTCTTTCTCCTATGAGTAGATTAGATGTCATAGATAATTTAGAGATTTATTTCTGAATTTTTATAAGTTTATTTTAATTTCATATTTGAAGTTGTAGTTGGACCTTAGTGACTTTTTGAGAAATAGAAAGTGGGTATTTTCAATAGTTTTTACCTAAAATCACCCTAGGGAGTAGAATATGGTTAATTAGCCTCAAGTAAGAATTTTAAGTACGTATTACGAGTTTTTGGAAGTCTCGGGACCAAGGGTAAAATAGTCATGTTACCTTAAATAAGTACTATGATAAATTATGTCCAAATAGGATCTTACAGCTTATGAGTTTCAGACTTCTAAGTACCTAGGGAAATTGTATTGACCCACGTGCCTCCTTTGATAGGCAACTGAGTTTCTGCAATTACTGATTGAGCGGTGTTGAGAGAGGCGAGATTTGATTTTGGTAAGTCCACGGACTTACTTAGCTGGCTTCTTGCATGTGTGTGATGTGTATGAGTGGTGTTTGTTAGTTAAGATAAATAACGAAACCGGAATAGGCCGACTTTAGTATATTGCGTAATTGACACAAGTGTATGATAACGGGTCGTGACATCATCTGCCTAGCTCTTGCGAGAGTCTAGGAGGTTCCCTACGACCAACCCAGTCAGGCAGACGGTGAAATGCATTAGTACCATTCCGCGTTGGTAAACGGGGACAGGGGCGAGGTTTGGGAATCCTTCGTGTCACGAAATAAGCATCATTATTAATGACGTATCACATAATTAAAGATAATAAAAGGAATGAGTGTTGCATGCTGATTGTGTATGTTTTGTGTTTGTGCTTTTACCTTTATACTTATGCATAGATTGTTAGCTAACGGTTTTATACCGCTTGCAGATGCCTTGCAGGTTAGGGAGGCGATCGAGTGATCCGGCGGTAGTGGGCAGCCGGGGTTCCATGCATTATAGGACGGGACTATTATATTTTATTTCATGACTGTTGAGACGGATGTTGGTATTTTGGTTTTGAGACTTGGTTGTAGTGTTTTCAGATTTGTACTTTTCCTTTCGCTCATGATATAAAACTCTATGCTTTGCCTTTTTATTTTTGTGTCGTGTTGTAAGGTCTGATGAAGTTGTTGCCAGGCTAAGGGCCGGGACCATTGTGAGGTCCCAACTCGTAGCATTTCGAGTCCTCTAGGATTCCGGGTGTTACAATATGGTATCAGAGCCCTAGGTTGGCAACAACGGCACTCGCTATCTTCAAAAAGGCCGAATAAACAAATAAACGGAAACCGCAAGGGTTCCGAACTTTTAAAATGAATTTTGTTTTCAAAACAATGAGCATAAACGGGTTGGGATAGAATGCACGGACCGCCACTACCTCCGCTGAACTCGATAGCATAGTTTATTGGACTTTTGTTATAACTTGTAATTTTTGTTACGTTGTGACCTTTAGAAGTGACCTAGAGTAATAAGATAGTTATGTCCTTACTAGGAACTAAAATAGTCTTATATTGATCACGTCTCTATCAGATGGCACGTACGAGAGCGACAACTTACGTTGGACGAGGAGAGGGCCGACCTCCCCTTCCTCCAGGAGCTCAAAGACAGGGACGTGTGGGTAGGCCTCAGAGGGGCCGAGGTCGGGGACGTGTTCTTGTTGTAGATCCGCCACCTGCGGATGTACCTGCCGAGGAGGTGGGTGAGAGTATTATTCTAGAGGTTAGGGATGGGACCACCGCTAGGTCCGGAGTACGGAGTGAGGGCCTGCTGATTCTGGTCGTGTATCGATTGGAGCATCGGAGTATCGAGCTTATGTCCAGCAGGTGCAAGAGGCATACAAGGCCGGAGCACCACCTCTAACACCGCTAGTGCAAGCTAGGTCAGCAGAGGTCTCTCAGAGGGTGACTCAGGTGGTAGTTCCACCGGTGGTAGCTGCACCAGTGAGGGCTGTCGAGGATGATCGCGTGAGAGACGAGCTGAGGGTACCGAGGGTAGATGAATGGTTGAAGACTTTCAACCATCAACGAGTTCTCACATTTTACGGGAACGTTGGACTTGAGGTGGAGCATTAGATTAGTCATGTGGATTCCGCGCTAGAGGTGATTCGCTGCCCTGAGAATCGTAAAGTTGAGCTGGTTTAGACCTTGTTTAGGGACCAGGCACAGTACTGGTGGAGGACAGTGCGGGGCGGAGTGTCCCGATTTGAGCAGTTGTTGAGTCTCGTGAGGGAGACTTTTTATCCTACCTCGCTGAGAAGGGACCGAGTACAGGACTTCTTGGAGGCACGTTTTGAGGATGTTCCGATAGTTGAGGCCATTAGGAGGTTCCGGGAGGAGTTGTCACTGTTGGGTCCTGCTGCACCGCCTGTGCACCAGCACATGTATCTGTTCTCCTGGAGACTGAGGGAGACTACCCCCTCCTATCTAGCGGGGTTCCGCTGTGATTCCTTAGCCGATTACCAGGACCGGGCTTTAACGTATGAGAGGGACCGACTGGGTCACAGGAGAGCTATGTAGTCTGGAGGGTCATAAAAGAGACAGAGGACCGGACCAGTCAGCACTGGAGTAGGAGGTTCAAGTCATAGGCATGGTCAGTCCTAGGGCCGTTCTAGTTACCAGGTGGTACCGCCGACGGGGTCTAGAGTACGTTAGTGCTACAACTATAGGGAGCATGGACACATTAAGCTGGAGTGTAGGAGGTTACATGTTTTACTTGCGGCCAGCTGGGCCATATAGCTAACTTCTGCCAACAGGGCAAGGTAACATCACAGCAAGGGTCCTCACCTGCTGGTACCTCAGGAGGAGGACAAAGGCAGTGTCAATATCTGGCTCGGGGTCAACTGCAGCGAGCTCCTGGTCAGACATATTCATAGGATTCTGCTCAGATTCTAGGTAGAGGTAGAGGGCATGGTGAAGGCACTTCAGAGACTAGGGGTACTCAGGCTCGAGTCTTTGAGTTGAGGAGCGTCGTAGAGCCAGTAGCGCTCGCAGCCACATGTACTATCACGATTCATGGCTTTCCAGTCCGAGTACTTTTTGATACGGGTGCGACACACTCTTTCATATCTGATGATTGCATAGATAGGTTGACCTTAGATACAGTAGAGGGGGAACCTTTCCTTATAAGGTTACCCGATGGGAGTAGGGTTCGCGGTACTCGGGAGATTCACGATTGTCCCATCCGCTTGGGAGGTCGGGACTGGTTAGCCGACTTCCACGTCATGCACTTAGTGCATGAAGAGGTCATACTTGGGATGGACTGGATGGACCGTCATAGAGCTGTTCTGGACGCTAGTAAGAGGACAATGATGGTCACTACAGAGTCTGGGCTGGAGGAGGTCTTTCGAGAGTGGGACCTCGGAAAGATCAGGACAGTCATTAGTGCAGTCCGAGCTGCAAAGCTCATAGGTCAGGGATGCGAGGCCTTCTGGTGTTACGCCATGGAGGAGAAGACGAGTTCATCTTTAGCAGAGACCCCGGTAGCTTGTGAGTTCGAGGATGTCTTTGGCGAGCCACCTGACTTACCACCGGAGAGGAGCGTATATTTTGGGATTGAGTTGGAGCCCGGCACGAGGCCGATCTCCAAGGCTCCATACCGCATGGCACCAGTCGAGATGCTTGAGCTTAAGAAGCAACTCGAGGATTTGGCAGAGAGGGGATTCATCCGATCCAGTGTGTCTCCCTGGGGTGCACCATTCCTCTTCATCAAAAAGAAGAACGGATCCATGAGGCTTTGTATCGACTATCGAGAGTTGAACAAAGTCACCGTCAAGAACAAGTACCCGTTGCTGCGCATTGATGATTTGCTGGATCAGTTACAGGGAGCTACGGTGTTTTTATGTATTGACTTGAGGTCATGATATCATCAGCTGAGAGTACGGGAGGAGGACATCCCGAAGACGGCATTTCGGACCAAATACGGTCATTATGAGTTTGTGATGATGCCTTTCGGGCTCACCAATGCTCCTGCTGTCTTCATGGAGTTGATGAAAGGCATTCATTGACTTCTTAGATCAGTTTGTGGTAGTTCTCATCGACGACATCTTGGTATACTCCCGGAGTAGGGAGGAGCACGCCGGACACCTGAGGACGGTGTTGCGGGTTTTACAAGATAGAGAGAATTATGCTAAGCTCTCTAAGTGTGAGTTCTGGATGCCAGAGGTTGCCTTCCTTGGCCACATTGTCTCCGCCGAGGGAGTCAAGGTGGACCCGGCAAAGGTAGAGTCAGTTGCATCATGGCCGCCCCCCTAAGACGGTCAAAGAGGTACGCAGTTTTCTAGGTCTGGCCGGATACTACCGTAGGTTCGTGAAGGGTTTTTTTGTGATTGTCAGGCCACTCACTTCCTTGTTAAGGAAGTCCATCAGATTTGCATGGACCGAGCCCTGTCAGCCGAGTTTTGAGGAGCTGAAGGAGAGATTGACTTCCGCTTTTGTGTTAGCACAACCAGAGGGCGTTGAGGACTTCGTCGTTTACAGTGATGCATCCAAGCTAGGCTTGGGATGCGTCCTGGTGTAGAGGGGTAGGGTCATTGCGTATGCGTCTCGATAGCTGAAGACGTATGAGGAGAATTACCCTACTCATGACCTTGAGCTAGCTGTAGTCATTCATGCCTTGAAGATCTGGCGTCATTACCTCTACGGGGCCACCTGTCAGATCTTCACATACCACAAGAGTCTAAAGTACATATTCACTCAGCGGGAGTTGAATAACCGCCAGAGGAGATGGCTAGAGCTGATTGAGGATTTTGACTTAGAGATCCTTTATCATCCGGGGAAGGCAAATGTGGTCGTCGATGCCCTTAGTAGGAGGACACCTCGTGAGGCTGCGATAGCTAGATTGACTGTTCAGACCCAGTTGCAGAGAGATTTGATTTGGTTGGAGGTAGACATCGGGTTTCCGGATACTGACGGTCATTTGTCAGCGTTAGAGGTTTCACCGGATCTGACGGAAGAG
This sequence comes from Fagopyrum homotropicum, assembly GCA_033239125.1. Classification (NCBI taxonomy): domain Eukaryota; kingdom Viridiplantae; phylum Streptophyta; class Magnoliopsida; order Caryophyllales; family Polygonaceae; genus Fagopyrum; species Fagopyrum homotropicum. The sequence continues at coordinate 53,010,261 of BSWB01000005.1, forward strand.
ATCCGGCATAAACAAGAGGGTTGTCCAGCACTGGCGAGGATCAGAGATAGGATGTCCAGAGGAGAGGCACCACAATTTATGGTGGGTGCAGATGGGATTTTGAGGCGCCAGGAGCGCATATGTGTACCCTCTGACAGAGAGTTGAGGCAGCGTATACTGCAGGAGGCCCATTCTACACCTTACTCCGTCCACCCCGGCGCGAGTAAGATGTATCAGGATATATGACGATCTTATTGGTGGGGCGGGCTCAAGCCCAACGTGGCTAGATATGTAGCCTAGTGTGCGACCTATCAGCAGGTCAAGATCGAGCCCCACATGCCCGGAGGAGAGCTCCAACCACTTCCGGTTCCACAGTGGAAGTGGGAGGACATTTCCATGGACTTCGTTACCGGCTTGAGGTTGAGTAGAGGCTTTGATACGATATGGGTTATAGTGGATCGGTTGACGAAGACAACACGATTTATTCCTATTAAGGAAATTAATGTGACCGGTGTCTCGTTTAGCGGAGGAGATTACCCGACGGCTTGTGAGGTTCCATGGAGTGCCGAGGACGATCATTTCAGATAGGGATGGGCGTTTTACCTCGAGGTTCTGGCAGCAGGTACACGCCGCCTTATGCACGAGCTTACAGTTCACCACGACAGACCATCCTAAGATGGACGGCCAGTCTGAGAGGACTATTCAGACTCTTGAGGACATGTTGAGGGCATGTGTGCTTGATTGGGTCAGGTATGGCCCGACCATCTCCCTTTGGTGGAGTTTTCTTATAACAATAGTTGGCACGCGACTATTGGGATGACTCCTTATGAGACACTATATGGATGGAGGTGTCGTACACCTTTGTGTTGGAATGAGCCTGGGAGGATGAGTGGTGTGGCGCCCGAGCAGCTGCAGGATGAGATGGCTCGGGTAGCATTGATCCTAGAGCGGATGTTGACCGCACAGAGCCGTCAAAGATCTTATGCTGATAAGAGGCGCATGCCTTTGGAGTTCAGGGTTGGCGCCCAGGTATGGTTGAGGGTGTCACCGACGAGGGGTGTTCGACGTTTCAGCATTAGGGGAAGTTGAGTCCCCGATATGTCGGGCCCTTTGAGATCTTGGAGCGGATAGGAGAGGTGGCCTATAGATTGGCATTGCCATCCCGATTGGAGGGAGTTCATCCAGTTTTCCATGTGTCTCAGTTGAGAGAGTATGTGCATGACCCGAGACGCATAGTGAGCCATGACGACCTAGTGGTCGAGCTGGATCATACATTTCCAGAGCCCGCGATAGCAGTTTTGGAGAGGGGTATGAGACGCCTTCGATCGAAGGTAATACCGATGATGAAGGTGCAGTGGTCGAGACGAGGGATCGATGAGGCCACTTGGGAGACGGAGGATAGTATCCGGCAGAACTATCCCGAGTTTTATGCGGATCTAGAGACGTCTATAGGACCGTCAGGTAGTTCTACATCCTTGTTTGGTTGCTTTCAGTGATTGTATGTGTGATATGTTTGATGTGCTTGTGTGTGAACTATAGGTGGTCTTGATGTAGTAACTTGTTAGTCATAGGGCTTACTTACGTGTTATGATCTCGGGAACTACCCTAAGTTTCGGGACGAAACTTATTTTGAGGGGGATTTGATGTAACGACCGTTTTTTTGTTACGCTTTAATAAAGTTAGAGGAGTTTAGAAAACGAAATTAAAATTTAGTAAGACTAGGATATAGAAGTTTAATTATGGAAGTCGCTTAATTAAGTACCTTATTCTAAGTTTCGGGACGAAACTTATTTCAAGGGGGTACTGATGTAATATCCGGAATTTCTATTCCATTTAATATCTTAATCATATCGGACTTCGAGCCGTTGACGGTTTGCCATTCTATCTAGTAGTTCTTTCTCCACAAATTCTATCATTTTATGTAGAAATTTATTCACATAAAATGATAGAATTTTATCAGAACCTAATTCTTATAATTAATTCTTAACGACAACTTTTGACGAGACCATGACATGGCTGAGACGAGATCACAAAAAGGCTGAGACGAGACCATGACAAGGCCATGCCACGTTTTGACAAGGCTGTGACAAAGCCATGACAACCTCATTCACTCTTTCAACCCACTATTTCTACTTAGTTTCAGCCTAGTTTCTAGCCACTGCTCTAGCCCAGCTCTTGCTTCAGCCCAGCCAGGAGCAACCCAAGGAATTCACGCCAAAACCTTCAGCTGCCCTCTCTCCCCATCTTCTTGTAACAGCTGAATAAATCAAACATTAAAGAGCTGTAACAGCCTATATTCACGCCAGAAGAGAAGGAAACTGCAACGTTCTCCCTTGCTATCATTCAGCAACGTTCAACAACATTCTGTACATATTCTGAAGCTGCTCGTGACTGGATTCTGCACACATTCAACAACGTTTCCTTCTTCCTCTCTGCATACAGAAGATCCATCTGAGAAGCAGCCGTTCAAGCAATCTTCATACAGCAACCAGTACAGAGGACTGCTGAAGTGCTCGCTCTTCCTCTGTCCCTCCGGTAAGGCCAGCCTTCCTATCCCTTCTCCTCTCTCTACTGTCTTGGTTCAATCTCTCACGTGCTCCTTCTCTGTGCCGGACGGGTCCCTAACTTGACTACATCGGATGTCCACAACAAGGTCAAGCAGAGCCATCCCAAAGCTACAATAGTGAAGTCTAACCCTCGAGTCCAGTAGCATATTCTTCCTTTGAGACGCTGTAGTCCGGTAAGTGAATGATTCCCGGATGTTAACTTCTGTACAACTCTTAGATGGAGTCTATCAATGTATAGGTTGACGTTTGTCACCATATGTTGAACATAGGATGGGTGAGAGTAGTTGTGTTGATGCGGAATAGTTGACAGTGAATATAGAACTCAGGATCTCATGAACTCTTTGTGTACAGATTTTTGTTTCTTCAATTTTTGAAGTTGAAAATTACCCACTCTTGTGAATCAATGTTAAAAAGATTGGTTGAAGACCCACCGTTGAATTTTTGATAGATCATAGATAGATATACGTAGTTTACCGTGTTAAAATTTGGAAATAAATGAACGGTTGGATTGAAAGCTATAGGGTCTCAAAGTAGAGTAGTTGAGCTGTTTTTTCAGCATTGATTTTTGTCTAAGTATAGGAATATTTTTAGTGTAGTAGCCAACTTTAAGGATTTTTGTAGAAGTGATAATTGAACAGTTTTAGGAAATTCTTTCTCCTATGAGTAGATTAGATATCATAGATAATTTAGAGATTTATTTCTGAATTTTTATAAGTTTATTTTAATTTCATATTTGAATTTGTAGTTGGACCTTAGTGACTTTTTGAGAAATAGAAAGTGGGTATTTTCTCTAGTTTTTACCTAAAATCACTCTAGGGAGTAGAATATGGTTAATTAGCCTCAAGTAAGAATTTTAAGTACGTATTACGAGTTTTTGGAAGTCTCGAGACCAAGGGTAAAATAGTCATGTTACCTTAAATAAGTATTGTAATAAATTATGTCCAAAGGATCGTAAAGCTTAGGAGTTTCAGACTTCTAAGTACCTAGGGAAATTGTATTGACCCACGTGCCTCCTTTGACAGACAACTAAGTTTCTGCAATTATTGATTGAGTGGTGTTAAGATAGGCCAGATTTGATTCTGGTAAGTCCACGGACTTACATAGCTGGCTTCTTGCATGTGTGTGATGTGTATGAGTGGTGTTTGTTAGTTAAGATAAATACGAAACCGGAATAGGACGACTTTAGTATTTTGCGTAATTGACCCAAGTGTATGATAACGGGTCGTGACATCATCTGCCTAGCTCTTGCGAGATTCTAGGAGGTTCCCTGCGACTAGCCCAGTCAGGTAGACGGTCAAATGCATTAGTATTGTTCCGCGTTGGTAAACGGGGACAGGGGCGAGGTTTGAGAATCGCTCGTTTCACAAAATAAGTATCATTAGTATTAACGTAACACATAATTAAAGATAATAAAAGGAATGAGTGTTGCATGCTGATTGTGTATGTTGTGTGTTTGTGCTTTTACCTTTATACTTATGCATAGATTGTTAGCTAACGGTTTTATACCGCTTGTAGATGCCTTGCAGGTTAGGGAGGCGATCGAGTGATCCGGCGGTAGTGGGCAGCCGGGGTACCGTGCATTATAGGACGGGATTATTATATTTTATTTCATGACTATTGAGACTAATGTTGGTTTTTGGTTTTGAGACTTGGCTGTAGTATTTTTAGATTTGTACTTTTCCTTTCGCTCATGATATAAAACTCTATGTTTTTCCTTTTTATTTGTGCTGTGTTGTAAGGTCCGATGAAGTTGTTGTCAGGCTAAGGGCCGGGACCCATTGTGAGGTCCCAGCTCGTAGCATTTCGAGTCCTCTAGGATTCGGGGTGTTACATCAGTTGTGGATAGGGCGACAAAGCTTTGCTTCTTGGATTGCCAACTGATTAGAGATGCCCCTAAGAATTGGCAACATCCAGAAGTGCTTTTTCTACCGACCTTATAACCTGCAAAGTCTGCATCTGAATAGCCAATGAGGCGAAATGAGATTTGACGTGGGTACCATAACCCTAAATCCTTAGTGTCGATGAGATACCGAAATATCCTTTTCACACTTATCAAGTGTGACTCTTTAGGATCAGCTTGAAATCTTGCATACATGCACACGCTAAACATAATGTCAGGTCGACTAGCGGTTAGATATAACAAAGAAGTGATCATACCTCGATACTCATTTTGTACAACACTTTTGCCATCTTTGTCATGGTCAAGCGAAAGGGTAGAACTCATAGGATTTTTTGCGAATTTGGATTGATCCATCTTATACTTCTTAAGCAAGTCTTTTGTATACAATCTTTGATTGAGAAAAATTCCTTTCTATGCTTGTGTAACTTGAAGTCCAAGAAAGAAATTTAACTCACCCATTAAGTTCATTTCAAATTCCTTGCACATAATATCTGAAAATTCCTTGTATAGGGAATCGTTAGTAGCACCGAATAATATATCATCAACATAAATTTGTACTACTAAAATATTGTTGCCTATGGTTTTGATAAATGAAGTTTTGTCAATCAATCCTTTTTTGAAATTGTTTTCAAGGAGATACTTAGACAATCTTTCATACCAAGCACGAGGAGCTTGCTTAAGACCATAAAGAGCTTTGTCCAATTTAAAAACATGATCCGGAAATTCATCATTTTCAAAACCAAGCGGTTGAGCAACGTAGACTTCTTTTTCTAAGAAGCTGTTTAGAAAAGCACATTTTACATCCATTTGAAATAACTTTATGCTCATGAAGGATGCAAAAGCGAGTAGCATACATATGGCTTCTAACCTGGCAACCGGAGCAAAGGTCTCCTCATAATCAATACCTTTTTCTTGGTTATAGTCTTGAGCTACAAGTCGTTCTTTATTTTAAATGACTTTTCCATTTTCATCCAACTTGTTTCGAAAAACCCATTTCGTGCCAATGATAGATTGATGCTTCGGTCTTGAAGTGAGAGTCCAAACCTTGTTTCTCTCAAACTCATTTAGCTTATTTTGCATGGCAATGACCCAGTCGGGTTCTTGAAGAGCTTGAATATAATTCTTGGGCTCAATAAGAGACACGAACACCGAAAATGCACAAAGATTGTTAGCTTTGGATCGAGTTTGAACTCCTGCGTTTGGATTTGAGATCACATTCTCTTGTGGATGGTATAAGAAATGTTGAAATTTCCTTCTTTTGTAGGATGGAACAAATCCTGAAGATTGGGGCTCATATGCTTGACTAGATTCAGGTGCCACTGGAGTGTTGCCCTTGGATCCTATATCGAGGCATTGAAGTTGAGTTTCAAGGCCTTGAAACGGAGTTCTGACTTCGCAGTTTTCTGTTTCAAGGTCTTGAAGATACGTTTCAAGGTCTTTAGATTGTTCTCCGGTATCTTAAATCTTTTTTTGCATATTCTTTTCTTGAGCCTTAGGATCTTCTTCTCCATCAGAATTGTGATCTTCATGTTGATTCAAATTAAGATTTGTAAAACTTTCACTCAAAGTACCATCATTGTTTTCATCAAATATGACATGAATACTTTCCTCCACGATTTTGGTACGTTTATTATAAACACGATAAGTTTTTCTATTTGAAGCATATCCAATGAATATTGCTTCGTCACTACGCGCATCAAATTTACCAAGGTTATCTTTGCCATTGTTATGGACAAAGCATGTACATCCAAAGGGTTTGAAATAGGAAATATTAGGTTCTCTACCCTTAAAGAGTTTGTAAGGAGTCTTTTTCAAAATAAGGCGGATTAAACATCTATTTATGATGTAGTTAGTAGTGTTTATTGCTTCAGCCCAAAAAAATTTTTGCAAACTGTTTTCTAAAAGAATAGTTGATGACATGAATTATGACCTATAATTAGGCTTGCATTTATGTAGAATTTTCATTTATTTTGCATGCATAGACATACATTCATAGCAATTATGGTTATATTTACCTATATTGTTAGAATAGAGATCTACACAAAGTTTTATTGTATTTGTAGGTAAATTGGCGAATTATGGAGCAAAATGGCACATTTAAGGATTAAGCCTTGAAGCGGGACAAAAAGGAGCATAAAAGGGAGCTAGGAAAGAGCTGGAGTGAACTCTCATACTGCGCCAAAGTATTCCTATATATTTTTGAGAACCTTCAACATTGAGGGGACGTCCCACGGAAGTTGGCTTTCAATCCCAACAACGTGGATCTTTGGATCATAGGATTTTTGGAAGGAAGGATTACTTGGAGTTCAAGGAAGGAGAAAGGACGCACTTTCCAAATACGGATTTACAACCCGTTCTTTGGTTGCATTTAGAGATTTTGTGAGGTTTTTTGTTCCTTTGATTTACATTTATTGAACACAAGCACGTTTTGATATTTGGAGATTGATTGTTTGGATATCATTGAGGTTTCTAAGTTCTATTCTTTTCTCTCTTAATTTGATAATTGTTTTCATTATGATGATTGTTATTGGCCAAAACCCTTAAGCGATTCTAAGGTGAAGGGTTAATAGTTGTGGCATAGATGATGATAGATTGAACCAAACAGATTGAACCCTGAGAATTGCGAGAATCCTCGCCGTCGCACCTTTCCACGGCTTGTTCTTGAGTTCCACGGCAGTGGTTTCCTCAAGATCTGACCGTAGTTTTTCCTATTTGATGTGCTTTGCTTTTGCTTTGATTCAAAGTTAAAGATTGGTCCTAACCTAGCCTTGGCTTACCTTTTCTAGGTAGTAGTGAGACTCAACACCCTCTACTTAGGTTACGAGTGTCACAACCTTAACCTTTTTGGCTTATCTTTGATTCATTTGGGTTTGGGCATGGGTATTTGAGAGTTTAATCTTGTCCTTAGATCCTCTTTATAACGTGACTCAACATCCTTTATTTAGAGAGCCTTTGGGTGCGACTTATGGGTTTGGAACTTCACCGTACAACACCCTACCTTAGATATATACCTTTGCAATCCTAAATTTGTCCTTATACCTTTAGAACATCTTGAATCGATTGCTACAATTGGATACATGAATCTTTAGAATCGTTGTTTTCCCATTAATCTTTACAAAAGCTTATTTACTTGCCAGGCGATTTTAAGAACTGAATTTGATCCCCCAAATCCCTGAGTTCGACTTTGGAATTCTTATTTTATTATACCGATCCGTACACTGCGGGTTCGCTTTGCTTGATTTCAGATTTTATAAATTTAAGACTTTGAACGCACACTTTTGAGCGAACAATGGTCCTAGACATATCCTCTAGGGTGCGGTTCTTACGTTTCACCACCCCATTTTGTTGAGGAGTTTTAGGAGATGAAAAGTTGTGTGAAATACCATACTTTGCACAAAACAAATCAAACTTTAGTTGATCAAGTTCTCTACCATGACCACTTCTTATCGAAACGATATGTAGATTTTTCAAAGTTTTGCAACTCCTTACACAATTTTGAAAACTCAAACAATGCTTCAGATTTTTCCCGTAAGAATGATATCCATGTAAAACGAGAAAAATCATCCACAATGACAAGGATGTATTGTTTACCTTTGGAAGATTTAACACGCATAGGACCACAAAGATCCATGTAATAGTCCAATAGGTTGAGAAGAACTTACAACCTTCTTTGGTTTGAATGAACCTCTTGGTTGTTTACCTTATGTACAAGCCTTACATAGTTCATCTACTTTGAAGTTTAGATTTGGTAATCTACGTACCAAGTCCTTTGAAAGTAACTTCTGCATTGTATGCATGCTTACGTAACCAAGTCTTCTATGCCAAAGCCTTGGATCATCAGTCAAGGCCTTGAGACACTTTAGCTTAGTTCTTGACACTTGGTTAGTACACATAGAATAAACATTGTTACATCTAGGAGTTGTAAGCACAATATCACCCGATGTCTTGTCTTGAACTTCACATTTTTCTGAATCAAACATAACCTTGTTGCCTTTATCACGTATTTGAGATATGCTAAGCAAGTTATACTTTAAACCGTCAACAAGATATACATCATCAATAAAGTTAGATGAATTATAAATTTTTTTACCAATGCCAATAATGTTACACTTTCCTTTATCACCAAGCGTAATGGTTCCACATGATTGCATCTTTAGATCTGAGAACAATGAGCTTTTTCCACTCATATATCGTGAGCAACCACTATCTAATATCCATTTATGCCCCTTTTCCTTGGTGATATCCTGTAAAACAGCAAACATCAACCTTTTCGGGTTGACCAAATGGCATACTTTGGTCCGTATTCAGGCTCAATCATGTTTGGTGGTCTAGTACCTTTAGGAACCCATATTTTCTTAACTTGTTTCCTTAGACATAGAGGATAAGTGTTTCTAATGATGGAAGGATCATTTCTTCTATATGGACATGTTGATTTTACATTACCCTTTTTACAACAATAGAAACATGTGGGGATATGAATACTTCCTTTAGCCTTGACAAAAGTGGTAGTTGTTTTTCTAGGAAAACTGACATGATAGCCTATTCCATTTTTGTTAAGGGAAGATTGTTGCTCACCCATTATCCTTTCGAGGTTGGTTTTTGAACGAGTGAATTGAATAAGTGCAGTCATCTAGTCTTGACACGTCACAGTTAGATCAACCTTTTCTTTTTCTAGATCGATATGTTCTCGATGAAGAGAAGAGAGATTGCCCTTGAGAATCGCATTTTCTGATTCCAAGGTCTTTGTATTGATATCAAGGTCTAACTTTTCAGTGTTAAGATTTTCAATCTCCGGAGACATATCACTTAAACTTTGATCTTGTCTGAGAAGCTTTTCTTTCAAGGAACTTATCCTTGCCCTATGTTTGTTATCACATATGATAATGTCTTTAAGGAATTGTGTGAGGTCATATTCAGGTTGGGACATGATGGTACTTACAACATTATGAACATAGTGATATGGATGTTCTTTATGATTGGCCATAAGACAAAGGTTTGCTTGTTCTTTTTCGTCTTTTGTAACATTTGAGGAATCTGAATCACTCCATGAAGCTACCATAGCTTTCTTCTTTCGATCATTCTTCCTAAAGTTGTTCCTTTTTTTTTGTGGACAATCCTTAATAAGATGATCTGTTTCACCACATTCAAAACAAGTCAGTACTTTAGTTTTCTTGTTAGAGTTAGAAAAGTTACCTCGAGGTTTTGATGTTCGCGGATATTCTTTGTTGTTTGCAAACTATTTCTTCATTTGAAGAATCTTGGCGAGACCCCTAGAAACCAAGGCAAATGGATCTTCTTCGTCTTCATCATCACTATCTTCCTCTTCTGATGGTAACTCATCTTTCTTAGATCTTAATGTCAGGTTCTTTGTGTTGGATGGGAGCTCTCCATCTTCTTCACCAAGAACCATCTCATGTGTGATGAGTTTTCCAAGGAGGTCATCTAGAGGAAGAGTTGAGAGATTCCGAGCTTCTTCGATGGCAGTCATTTTTGGTCCCCACTTAGCTTTAGGTAAGCTCCTTAGAACCTTCCTAACTTTCTCTTCGTTTGTGAAGACCTTTCCAAGTGAGTCCAGGTTGTTCACAATCTCAGTAAATCTTGTAAAGATTTCTTTGACTGGTTCATTTGGATTCATCTTGAATAGCTCATATTGTTTGAGGAAGATGCTGATCTTTGTTTCCTTGAGTTGACTTGTTCCTTCGTATGTGACAACGAGTTTGTCTCATATTTCTTTTGCACTCTTGCATGATGAGATGCGGTTGAATTCATTTGCATCTAATCAACAATAGAGCAGATTCATGGCCTTGTAGTTCTTTGACACACTATCCAAGTCGGCTTGTGTGAAGTCAGCTTCCTTCTTTGCGACTTGGACTCCTTCAATTGTGGTAGTTGGGACTTTGGAGTCATTTCTAATAATGCTCCTTAGTTCCATATCCTATCAATAATGAACATGCGCATTAGTGCTCTCTATTGAGCAAAGTTGTTTCCACAGAAGAGTGGTGGTCGAGATGAGGATCTTCCTTGAGCAAATCCTCCATCACCTACATGATTCATGATTAGTCTCACTGATGGTTAAATCAAAATACGTGAGTCTAGCTCTGATACCAATTGAAGAACCGTTAGGTGAATATAAAGGATAAAAATACTCTAGAAGGGGGGTTGAATAGAGTATGAAAACTTTTTGCAAAAACCTATCTCAAGGCTTTGAAACTGATTTCAAAGGCCTTGATCTCGATCTGAGCTCTTTGTGACACACTTTGATTTCAAGGGCTTTGAAACTGATTTCTAGGGCCTTGACTTTGTAGAACTGTAAAACAAAGTTAGTCACAATAAAGCAGATATGGTGCGGAATTGAAAAGATCAACACGAGGATATGTTTATGAAGTTCGGCTCTAAATAGCCTATTCTCCGTCCTAGGGTATAACCGTAGGATCTAAATATCTAGTATCATCTTCAAAGAGTCCTAGATACAACCTAGAAAGAAATCACCTTCTTCTCTCACTGTAGCCAATGCTACGATCTAGCTTCAACTCTTAACCTAGCTATAATAGCCTAGTTACTTCGCAGAGTAACACACACTCGAGTATAACACTCTTTAGATATGCCAATGGAGCTCTCGAGTTTATCTCTCTCTAAGGGATAAAGCTTTTGTAGAAAGAGAGAAAGAAAAACTAGAATCGAATGAAGATGCTTTGGATCGCTTGAAGACTTTCAGATATTTCCGTGTAAGCTTATGTTTCTTCTTCTTCTTCAATAGACATCTTCATTTATAGTCTTCGATGGAGAAGTCTTCTAGCCGTTGAAAAGATGACCGTTGTAGATGTTTCTTCTTCTCCATGGAAAACGCTTCTTGGTTGAGATGAGATATCCGTTGTAGATCTTCTTTATCTTCTTCATCTCCTAAAAGCATGTTGATTCTTCTTCTCCGGAATCTTCGTCACGCTGTGGAAGATCTTTGTCTGTTGGGCATCGAGATCTTCAGATTTTGTTGAGATCTGTTGGATGAAGATCTTCGAATTCTATTGAGAAGGAATCTTGCGCTTTTGTTGAACCAAATCCTTTAGGTTGAGATCTTTTTGTTGAGCGAATCTTGTTAGTTAAATATTCTTGGAAGATCTTCCTGGATTCTTGATTTATTTGGCTGGTATGGATTTGAATTCCTTGTCATTCTGTCCTTTGGAACTTGTATCAAGGCTTTGGCTCTTGATCTCTTAAAATGGCTTTCAAGGCCTCTGTGTTCATCTTCTTTAAACTCTGCGCTTGTCCCTTGTATATGATGTCAAGGCCTCTATTGATCCATTAAAATGCGTTCCAAGACCTGGATACATATTAGACAAATATCAAACAAACTAAGAAACTAGAAATACAATCGATATTTTGTTAGTATAAAAACCGCTTTATTTTGTTTTAAGTCTTCCATCATCACATATTCAAATATATACTCAAGGTGGAGTTTTCAGAGAACCTTCCATAGTAGGGTCACGGGGTTTGAGCAGATGAGAAGTCTCATCTGGGAGTGTTTTTTCCCTGCCGCACTAAGAAGAGAGAGACTACAAGACTTCCTTGAGGCAGGATTTGAGAACATTTCTATTTCCGAGATAATTAGAAAGTTCTAGGAGGAGTTAACACTAATCGGTCCGGCTTCACCCCCGGAGAACCAGCATGTGTATTTGTTTTCCCGGAGGCTGAGGGAGAGTACCCATGCATATCTTAAGGGTTTTCGTTGTGAGTCACTATTGCACTATCAAGACCAAGATTTAGCATATGAGAGGGACCGACCGGGTCCGAGGTGGGATGCTTAGTCAAGAGGGCTAGAGAAGAGATAGAGGATTGGGCAGGCCAATACTAGTGCCGGAGCTTCATGTATTAGGCGAGTTCATACACATGGACGCCCTAGCTATCAGCCGACATCGCAAACTTCTTATAGGGGACCGTCGTGTCATAACTGCGGTGGGTATGAACACTTGCGAGCCGACTGTATGAAGTCACCAGTGACTTGCTTCACGTGTAGCAAGCCCGATCATAGAGCTTTATTCTGCCGACAAGGCAACGCACCATCACAACAGGGTTCTTCCCCTACCAGTGCTACAAGAGGTGGACAAAGACCGCCGTAGACCCAGGGTCAGCAACATCTGACCCTAAGACACCCTCCTCCTCAAGGTTCCACACAGGGACATGGTAGAGGTAGAGGACGTGGCGGCGGTACAATTGACACGAGAGGTGCACAAGCTAGAGTGTTTGAGCTGAGGAGCACTAATGAGCCGACAACACCAACGACTACAAATACCATTCAGATTAATGGCTTACCAGTTAGAGTGCTATTTGATACGGGTGTTACACACTCTTTTATTTCCGATGCTTGTGTAGAGAGGTTAGCTTTAGATACAGCTGAGGGGACACCCTTCATTATAGGGTTACCTGATGGGGGTAAGTTAGAGGTACTCAGGAGATTCACGAATGTTCCATTTGTTTAAGAGATCGTGATTGGATAGTGGACTTCTTCGTCATGTACTTGGTACATGAGGAAGTCATTTTTGGAATAGACTGGATGGATCGACACGGTGCAGTCTTAGATATTGGTAGGAGGACCGTGACGGTCACTACCGAGGTAGGTGACGGGGAGATATTCCGAGGTTGGGACCTCGGAGAGACCGATACAGTAATTAGTGCAATTCGAGCCGAGAAGGCTGATTGGGCAGGGTTGTGAGGCCTTTTGGTGTTACGCCATGAAGGGAAGTAAGAGTCTGATGTTAGAGGAGATTCTAGTAGTGAGTGAGTTCACGTATGTACTCAGTGAGCCACCCAGTTTTCCACCGTAGAGAAGCGTAGATTTCAGTACCAAGTTAGATCCCGGTACGAGACCGATCTCGAAGGCACCTTACCGCATGGAGTCTATCGAGATGCTGGAGTTGAAAAACCAGTTAGAGGACTTAGTTGAAAAGGGCTACATACGCCCTAGTGTTTCTCCATAGGGTGCAACGACACTGTTTGTGAGGAAGAAGGACGGGTCCGTGAGGTTGTGCATCGACTATAGAGAGTTGAATAAGGCGACAATCAAGAACAAGTATCCGTTGTCCCGCATTGATGACTTGTTATTTCCTTAAATCTCTCAAACCATCTTAAGGAAATTGTTATTATTGGATCCTATCTTTTAGGATTATTTTTAGATTATCTTTCAAAGATATCTTTCCTCGATTATCTTTTAAAGATATCTTTTTTAGTTTACATAGGAGATCTCCCTTATAAATAGCCTTATAGGGAGGATTGTTAGGAGATTAGATGTGATATATTTCCACAAACTGTGTGAACTTACAACTTTTTTTATAAAGTTTGTATTTTATTCATTCCTATTCAATCAAATGAGAGTTTGGTTGAATCATTGTGAAGTCCTCACTAGATTGTGCTTGTGTGTGTTAATCTTTTTGAAGGTTGGTGCTCCTGGTCAGTTATAGTCCCTCCTTGTGCTTATTTGACTTAGAAGACTTGTGTAAGGTTAAAGAAGTGAGGGTTAAGGTAAGCTCTTCGTTAAGGTGTTTTGACACATCATTGGTCAAGGTTCTTTACGGAAATATCTTGGTTCATACCTTCATATACTTATCATTTTGTCATTCCATATTCATAATCTTCTCCTTCCATATCATTCACTAATCCGTATTTTGAGTTCAGAAAATTTGGTATGTTCTTACGAAATCTCGCCCGAGATTTCTATTATCTATTCGAGATTTAGCTTCTGTCGTGGACTTTCAATCTAGATCAGAAACTGCGGCTTAACCCCGCATCAAAGTGGTATCAGTGATAAGCAATTGAATTCCTTATCAGGTTTAAGTCAATTTTTATTTGAGTCTTCTTTGAGTCATATAAAATTTAAGTCTTTTCTTGTTCTCCATCTTTGCGAGATTATTTGAGATTAACATGTGTTGACTTGTGCAAGTTCTTGAAGAGAGAAACGCCATAGTCAAACACAAGTCAACCATTGACCTTGAAAACCTCGCCCAACCCTATTGAAGTGCGATCAAAGTTTGCGCTTAAAGTTGAGATCTTATCTAGTAGGTAAGATCTTATCCATTCTTATCAAAGGAACATTATAAACACTTCTCCAACAGTTAAAGATCACGAGACAACCAAGGAGTAGCAACCCCAAAGGTGATTGTTGAACGTCGACAAAAAGAGTCAATTTTTCAACAATCTCGGCTAAACCTCAGGAATCTCGGCCGAGATTTCACCCAAGTTTTGCTACTGTTGTCCAAGTTTTGAGAAATTTTGGAGGCCTAATTTGAAGAATCAAAGTGCTCCCTGTGCAACAGTACAACGGAAGAAGAGTTTCTGTAATAACCGTGAATCAAATTAAGAGTCCTATCCATACCCAAAAACCAATCCCGGATATCTCTCTTTCTAACTTAACAAATTCAAGGTACGTTCTTTCTCTCTTCTTAATCTCTTGTGTGCCTTTCCTTAGCCTCTTTTCTACTCTAAACACTTGAGTCTTATTTCTTTGGGTGTGTTAGTTAGTATCTATACTTTCAAACATACTAGTGTGTCTATCCGCAATATTCTTTCTACCTTGTCGTGTGTGGAATAAACTTCCTACAAGGATTCCTTAACCATCTCACAACACAAGAACCTTTATCCAAACCAAGTTGACTACTTGAGTCAGTCAAGGAGTTCTAGTGAGACCAAGGCACTAATTAGTAAAAAAGCTGTAATAGTTAGGATTTCCGAATTCTAATTAATGTTTATTTATTTAATCATTGATAGTAATTGACCCATAACTCGCGAAGATTGCGTAAGTGATGAGTATGAGTCACACCGTTATGTTCCTCGCGTAATTTAGGGCTTATGGGGAATTTTACTTTTTTCCCCGGGTAATTATTTTTACCCTCCGGTGTTATTTGAAGCATTTGGGAGCTCCAATTAATAAAAATGCAGTTGAGAGAAATGATTAGGATATCGGACATGTCCTAGATATGAAATAACATGGAAAGGAAAAACGGCCAAAAGAGTCCCTATTTTGTTTCTTAACGGCTAAGAAAGACGGCTTAAGAATACACGTTGTCCGAGACAGTTGTGGAATAATTATCCCTACAATATTCCAAATTTATTATTCCAATTTCGAGAAGTTTGGAGAAGGGGGTTCAACCCATCTTTGGATCGGTTAAAGGATAATTATCGACTTCGCTAAAGAATAATTATCGTCTTCACTATAAATAGCGGAAAATCGTTTATTAAATCATTTCCTTTCACATTTCCTCATAAAACTTTGATTTTTCTCAACCTTCATACTCATATCTACTCTCCGTTTCTAATCCAATTTCAATTTCCGTTTGAGTTTCTGGATTCCTCTCTTCATTCTCTTCATATCGGTACCGAGTTTTTGCATTTCCGAGCAGATGAAGACCTGGTCAAGCATATATGTCACCAGGATAGTTCCGTCTCTCAGATTCTGGTGAATTTGATGTTGTCCATGTGTAGCCTGTGTCGTTGTGATTCCGAATCTTCTTGCAGATCGTCAATCGGGTTAGTAACGAATAAGTTATTAATTTATTCGTTTTTCGTACTACGATTTGACCTAAATTGACCTTAGGCTTGGAAAAATGGATAATTAGAAATTTCATTATGGTCGTTATATTATTCTGGTGTTAATGGGTTGTTTGTTTGATGAAATCTGATGACAGGTGGATTTAGAATTTGCTTGCGGGCAAAACGTTATCTTGGGAAAATTTAATTAAAATATTTAAAGATAATTAATTAAATTAGGATTAGAATTGAGATTGAGGAAGGTTGATTAGTTGCTACCTTGAGATTTGAGGAATTGTGAGTTATGATGTGATGTTGAGGTTTAGTTTCGATCTATGAGTTAAAGATGGGTATAGGGTTTAGGAGGTGCAATCTCCTAACCTTGGGACGATGTTGATATTTTTGTGCCTTGCTAATGCAGGCGCTGATCGTTCCTCGAGGGGTAGCTGTGACGTGGTATAGATCGACGTTGTGACATGTAAGTACGTAGGACTTACTTATCGAGCGGTTATGGGTTTGAGTGTGTGTTGTGGTTGTGTGTGTGCATATGTATGTTGCATTTATAACCTAACTGGACTAGGATGCCCCTACATGCATATTATTGGCCCAAGTGTATGATAACTGGTTGTGATGACTTGTCTGGCCCAGAATTGGGAGGCTAGGGAGGTTCTCTACGACCAGACCTCCAGGTGGTAATGATTGACACCATTCCAAACCTAAGGGGAAAGGGGACAGAGGCGTTGGGAGAATTACTCCGTGTGTCACAAGGAAATGAATTAGTAATGGTATGACTTAAATAAAGATATTAAAGGGTTGTGTGTGTGACATTGCATGATATGATATGATGATGTGATATATGTGTTACTGCTTCATTCTTATCTATGATCTATTTGCTAACGGTTTATACCGTGTTGTAGGTCTTCTGCAAGATAGGAAGACTGTAGAGTGAGCCAGATGGGTGATCAGCCGAGGGCTTCCGTACACTAGGTTGTGTGAGGTTTATGGGAACTTTTTTATACATTTGTGTATGGTGTTGCCATTTTATACTCGGTTGTGTATTGCAAACCTTTTGATGTATATATTTAATACAGTTTTATGTATTTGGTTTTAATCTAACTGTGCCTTTTTGTAAGATCCAGTGAACTTGTTGTCAGGCTAGGGTCAGGATCCGCTGTGAGATCCAAGCCCAATAGCGCCCCGAGTCTCGCGGATTTGGGGTGTTAAAAAGTTTGACCCAGATAGCATTAGCATGCAGAAGAAAATAAAAAGAGGGTTTGTGATATTCAGATTTCTGGTATATACTGTGTATGATGAAGAATCGGTAGGTGAATAAAAAGGATAAAAAATACTCTTGAAGGGGGGGGGGGTGAATAGAGTATGAGAACTTTTCAGAAAAAACCAATCTCAAGGCTTTGAAACCAATGGAGCTCTCGAGTTTTATCTCATTGTAGCCAATGCTACGATTTAGCTTAAACTCTTCACCTTGCTATAATAGCCTAGTTACTTCGCAGAGTAACACACTCGAGTATAACACTTTTTAGATATACCAATGGAGCTCTCGAGTTTTATCTCTCTCTTAGGAGATAACGCTTTTTGTGAAAGAGAGAAAGAAAAACTAATTGATAGAATGAAGATAATTTGAAACGCTTGAAGACTATTGATATTTCCGTGTAAGCTTCGATCCTTGTTCTTCAATCGCCATCTTCATTTATAGCCTTCTATGGAGAGGTCTTCTAACTGTTGGAAAGATGACCGTTTGAAGATGATTCTTCTTCTCCATGAAGATCACTTCTTGGTTGACATGAGATAGACGTTGTGGATCTTCATCTCCTGAGAACACGTTGATCTCTCTGTTCCTTAATCTTCTCGTATCTGTTAATTCCTTAAGAGAGAATCTCCGTGGTTTTTGGTTGTGGATCGTTGTAAGATCTTTCATTGGTCGGTTGAGATCTTCATTCAATCATATCTTCTTGTTGAGTCAATCCTTCCTAGAAGATCTTCTTTGGCGCTTTGTTGAATTAATGATTTGAATTCCTTTAGCATGCAGCCTTGACATCTTTTGTTCCATTGAAATGAATTTTAAGGCCTTCCAAGGTCCTTTGAAGTGTCTTTCAAAACCTACACTCATTCAATACAAACTATTAAACCAAATAACTCGATATATAATCAATAAATTGTTAGTGTATAAAACTACTTCATTTGTGTTTAAGTCTTCCATCATCATCACCTGTACAATTATATAATCAAGGTGGAGTTTCAATCTCCTCCTTGATGGAAGACAACACAAATGTTTCGTACCTGCATTGTAAAGTTAGCGATGGTTAAGTCTTCCATCATCATCACCTGTACAATTATATAATCAAGGTGGAGTTTCAATCTCCCCCTTGATGGAAGACAACACAAATGTTTCGTACCTGCATTCTAAAGTTAGCGATGCATATATGAATATCAAACTAAGTTAAAATGCAGAATGTAGAAAATATCGAAAATATCAAAAATGTCGGATCATTTTTATTTCTCCCCCTTTGTCTTTCAACAAGGGAGAAAAATAGTCAAAGCAAGGAAGTTTTAAAGGTTTACATCCCACAAAAGTATTTCACAAAACCCACAAAAATAAATTAATTTTTTTTTCAAAAACAAGTGTTTGATATCCGAATCAAGGGCCTTGACGGTCATAGTCATCCAGAGAACTTCATTCTTGATACCACCTGGAAGAGCTCCCTTTCCCTGAATGCTCCTTCATGCACATCTTCCTCCACCGATGTTGAGCGTTCAGGAGGTCATGTTCTTTGTGGAAAATATCAGTTCGTCTTTGATCAGAATTCTTGTCATATTTCTTGACAACTCCAAATTCTTCAATATGTAAAACGTCTTGATCCTCAAATGATGGTTTTCTTATAGGATGATCCTTAACGATCTTATAGCACTGAGACATGAATTGTTCAGCATCCTTAGTGGTGGTTTAACCATCTTCTTCTGTTAAGGGCTTGATGTTGTTTCTAGCTGTCAAAGAAAGAGCATTTACATGAAACATCTGGTTAATTTTCTGATTTAAAATGCCCAGTAGGTCCTGTGTTTAGTCCAGACGGTCAGTAATTGTTGATTGGAAGAAAATAAGATCACTTCTCAGAGAGTCCGATCCTCTTTCGACAGCTTCCAGTTGTTGTATAGTGGTATAATTCCATGTTGGTTGCTCCTTTAGAACCCATTCACTAGTGGCAGTTCTCTTAATCCCCATACTATCAAAGAATTCCTCATCTAGTTCTCCACAAACAAAATGTTGCTCCTCCTCAGAATAATCAATCGAAAAATGTTGAAAGATTTTTGGGAGCAAATTTCCATATGGTAAGTGATAATCACTGGGAGAATTGATAACATGAACCATATAAGATAGGATGATTTCTGAGAGATTAACATCTAGCCCATTCAGCACATGAAACACAAAATCAAGTAATTGATTTGTCAACACATCTCTGTTGTTAATCCTTGGTACCACACACCTAACCAAAAGAGTACAAACATTTCTGGCTTCAAGAGTTAAACAAGTGGTGGTAGGTTGTGGTAGTGCATTGGGTAGAAGAAACTATTCTTCGGCCATCTTAACAGTTCTAGCAGGGGTTGGGTGGTCAAAAGCATCATAGTGAGGAAGACCAAAATATCAATAATAATCTCAGTGGTAATACTGATTTTCTTACCTTTGACCACATATTCCAGAATTAGTTCTCCCCTTTCTCGTTGGGCGGATAAGTTGATGTAGAATAGCTTGGTCAGTCTAGGGAAGCATGTCTCCCCTGGGTTGAGAAGAATCCAAATAGAACTTGCTTGAAGCACTTCAAGCCTTGGTAGAGAGAGGCATGTGAATAGTTCTCGATCGACTAATTCGCACATGCATTCGTGTCGTTCGTTGAACTCAATCTGCCATTTCTAGACAACTATTTGACTTCCAAACCAGTGTGAGGGGAGGCCCGTCTTGGCAAAAATTTCAGTATCATCCATATGAAATGGGGCACTAGAGCTTGAATCTGAGCCCGAGTTTGAGTCAGAATCTGATTCGGAGGAGATCTGAACAACTCTTTGTCGTTTGGGGGCCGATGATGCGGCATCATCAACTGAAGATCTTTTGGAAGCCATGAAAATATTTGAGAGAGAGAGGAAGCGGGTTTGAGAAAAATTGAAAGAGTAAAGCACAGAGTTTGTAAAGAGAAGATGAAGAGGAAGAGATGAAAAGAAGAGAAGTAGTATTTAAGGGAAGAAGTCACATCAACATAAGATCATTAAGATATTGAGAAACTCAAAATCTTGGGAGAATTATTGTTGATTAATTTCCATGAATTTTGTAACCACTTTTCAAAATTCTTTGACTCTGAAAATAAAGCCTTTTGAAATCGCTTTTAAAGAAAACTCTTTAAAAAAATTAGGAATTTGAATATATTAAAACATATTAATTCCTAAATGATCCGTGTAAATCAATTTACCCTTGAATCTTTTTCAAGGCCCTATAATTGCCTTTCAAGGACCTTGAAAAAGATAACTGGGCTGCATACGAAGAAGAAAATAAAATGATTTACTCCCCCTACGTTAATGCTTCCTTGTTCAACATACCAAGCTCCAATCTAATAAAATTAAATTGCTCTTTAGGAAGAGGCTTGGTAAAGATATCTACAAGCTGCAAGTTAGTAGATATAAAAGAGATCAAAACATCACATTTTTCAACATGATCACGTATGAAGTGATGCCTTACATCGATATACTTAGTCCTTGAATGCTGCACAAGATTTTTGGTTATAGAAATATGACTAGTATTATCACATTTTATAGGAATACCTTTCAAATCAAAGCCAAGATCACGAAGTTGTTGAGCAATCCATAGAATTTGTGCACAACAGGCTCCCGCAGCTATATATTCAGCTTCGGCTGTGGATAGGGCGACAAAATTTTGCTTCTTGGAGTGCCAACTGATTAGGGATGATCCAAAAAATCGACAACATCCAGAAGTGCTTTTCCTATCAACCTTATAACCAGCAAAGTCTGCATGTGAATAGCCAACAAGGTTAAACGAGCTTTGACGTGGATACCATAACCCTAGATCCTTAGTGCCATTGAGATACTAAAAAATTCTTTTCACATCTATCAAGTGTGACTCTTTAGGGTTAGCTTGAAATCTTGCACAAATGCACACGCTAAACATAATGTCAGGTCGAATAACAGTTAAATACAACAATGAACCGATCATACCTCGATACTCCTTTTGTACTACACTTTTGCCATCTTTGTCATGGTCAAGCGAAAGTGTCAAACTCATAGGAGTCTTTGCGACCTTAGATTGATCCATCTTATACTTCTTAAGCAAGTCTTTAGTATACTTGCTTTGATTGAGAAAAATTCCTCTCTTTGCTTGTCTAACTTGAAGTCCAAGAAAGAAATTTAACTCACCCATTAAGCTCATTTCAAATTCCCTGCACATAATATCTGAAAATTCCTTGCAAAGGGAATCATTAGTAGCACCGAATAATATGTCATCAACATAGATTTGTACTACTAATATATCGTTGTCTCTAGTTTTATTAAATAAAGTTTTATCAGTCAAACCTCTTTTGAATTTGTGTACAAGAAGATACTTGGACAATCTTTCATACGAAGCTCGAGGAGGTTGCTTAAGACCATAAAGAGCTTTGTCCAGTTTAAAAACATGATCAGGAAATTCATCACTTTCAAAACCAAGGGGTTGAGCAACATAGATTTCTTCTTCTAAGAAGCCGTTTAGGAAAGCACATTTTACATCCATTTGAAATAATTTTATACTCATAAAAGATGCAAATGCGAGTAGCATACGTATGGCTTCTAACTTGGCAACTGGAGTAAAAGTCTCCTCATAATTAATACCTTCTCTTGGTTATAGCCTTGTGCTACAAGTCGTGCTTTATTTTGTATGACTTTGCCACTTTCATCCAACTTATTTCGAAAGACCCATTTTGTGCCGATGACGGATTGATGCTTTGGTCTTGTAGTAAGAGTTCAAACCTTATTTCTCTCAAACTCATTTAGTTCGTTTTGCATGGCAATGTCCAATCGGGTTCTTGAAGAGCTTGAACATAATTCTTTGGCTCAACAAGAGACACGAACGTAGAGAATGCACATAGATTGTTTACTTTAGATCGAGTTTGAACTCCTGCGTTTGGATATGGGATCACATTCTCTTGTGGATGGTATGAAGAGTGTTGAAATTTTCTTCGTTTGTAAGATGGAGCAGATCCTTAAGGTTGAGCCTCATATGCTTGACTAGATTCAGGTACCGTTGATGTATTGCCCTTGGATCCTATTCAAGGCCTTGAAGTTGGGTTTCAATCCCTTGAAACGGAGTTCTGACATCACAATTTTCTGTTCAAGGTTTTGAAGATGTGTTTCAAGGTCTTGAGGGTTTTCTTCGGTATCTTGAATCTTTTCTTGCATATTCTTTTCTTGATCTTTAGGATCTTCATCTTCATCTGAATTGTGATCTTCTCGTTGATTCAGATTTAGATCTGCAAAACTTTCACTCAAAGTACCATCATTGCTTTCATAAAAAATAACATGGATACTTTCCTCAACAATTTTGGTACATTTGTTATAAACACGATAAGCTTTACTATTTGAAGCATATCCAATGAATATAGCTTCATCACTACGTGCATCAAATTTCCCCAAGGTTATCTTTGCCTTTGTTATGAACAAAACAAGTACATCCAAAGGGTTTGAAATATGAAATATTTGATTTCCTTCCTATAAAGAGTTCATAAGGAGTCTTTTTCAAAATAGGGCGAAGTAAACATCTATTCAAAATGTAATTAGCAGTGTTTACTGCTCTAGCCCAAAAACTTTTCGGCAAACTGTTTTCTAAAAGCATAGTACTAGACATATCCTCAAGAGTGCGGTTCTTTCGTTCCATAACTCCATTATGTTGAGGAGTTCTAGGAGCTGAAAAGTTATGTGAAATACCATATTTTGCACAAAACAAATCAAACTTTAGTTGATCAAATTCTCTACCATGATCACTTCTTATAGAAACGATTGGTAGGTTTTTCAAAGTTTGCAACTCCTTACATAATTTTAAAAACTCAAACAATGCTTCAGATTTTTCTCGTAGGAAAGAAATCCATGTGAAATGAGAGAAATCATCCACAATAACAAGAATGTACTGCTTGCCTTTGGGAGATTTGACACGCATAGGTCCACAAAGATCCATATGTAAGAGTGAAGAACCGGTAGGTGAATAAAAAAGATAAAAGATACTCTAGAAAGGGGGGGGGGGGGTTGAATAGAGTATGGGAAGTTTTCGCAAAACCAATCTCAAGTCCTTGAAACCAATTTCAAGGGCATTGATGTCGATCTGAGCTTTTTGTGATACTTTGATTTCAAGGGCTTTGAAACAACTTTCAAGGGCTATGACTTTGTACTCCTGCAAAACAAAGTTAGTCACAATAAAGCAAGATAAAATGCGGAATGTAAAAGATCGACATGAGGATATGTTTACGAAGTTCGGCTCATATAGCCTACTCTCCGTCCAAGGGTATGACCTTAAGATCTAACTATCTATTATAAGCTTCAAAGAGTTCTAGATACAAACTAGAAGATCTAACTATCTATTATAAGCTTCAAAGAGTCCAAGGGTATGACCTTAAGATCCAACTCTTCACCTTGTTATAATAGTTTAGTTACTTCGTAGAGTAACACACTCGAGTATAACATTTTTTAGATATATCAATGAAGCTCTCGAGTTTTATCTCTTTCTAGGGGATAAATCTTTTTAGAGAAAGAGATAAAGAAAAAAATATTTGATCGAATGAAGATGTTTTGAATCGCTTGAAGACTATTGATGTTTCCGTGTAAGCTTATGTCCTTGTTCTTCAACCGCCATCTTCATTTATAGCCTTCTATGGAGAGGTATTATAGCCGTTGGAAAGATGACCGTTCGAAGATCACTCTTCTTCTCCATGAAGATCGCTTCTTGGTTGAGATGAGATAGACGTTGTGGATCTTCATCTCCTGAGAACACGTTGATCTCTCGCTCCTTAATCTTCTCGTATTTGTTGTTACAATATCAAAATACAGAGGAGAGAATCTTCGTGCTTTTCGGTTGAGGATCTTTGTAAGATCTTTATTGGCTGGTTTGAGATCTTCACTTGATCATATCTTCTTATTTGAGCAAATCTCTCGTAGAAGATCTTGTTAGTGATTTGAAATCTTTTTAGCGTGCGACCTTGACTTCTTTATTCCCTTGGAATTCATTTCAAGACCTTCGTCGTTTGAAAACTCTAAACTCCTTGTCTTTTAAGGTCTTTTAAGGTCTTTTAAGGTTCTTTGAAGTATCTTGTAAAACCTGCAATTTATTTAACCCAAACCACAAAACCAAACCAAGCAACTCGATATATAATCAATAATTGTTAGTGTATCAAACTACTTCATTTGTTTAAGTCTTTCATCATAAACACCTGTATAATTTTATAATTAGGGTGGAGTTTTCAAAGAGTTCAATGGGTCAAGAAGAACTTGCAACTTTCTTAGGTTTGAATGAACCTCTTGTTTGTTTACCTTGTGTACAAGCTTTACATAGTTCATCTACCTTGAAATTTAGGTTTGACAATCCACGTACCAAATCTTTTGAAAGTAGCTTCTGCATTGTGTGCATACTTACATGGCCAACTCTTCTATGCCAAAGCGTTGGATCATCAATCATGGCCTTGAGGCATTTTAGCTTAGTTCCTGAACTTGGTTAGTACTCATAGAATAAACATTGTTACATCTAGGAGTAATAAGCACAATGTCACCCGTCGTTTTGTCTTGAACTTCACATTTCTCTGAATCAAACAATACTTTGTTGCCCTTATCACATATTTGAGAGATACTAAGCAGATTATACTTTAAGCCGTCAACTAGATATACATCATCAATGAAGTTAGATGAATGTCAATAATGTCACACTTTCCTTTATCACCAAGCGTAATGGTTCCAGATGATTGCTTCTTTAAATCTAAGAATAGTGAGCTCTTTTCACTCATGTGTCTTGAGCAACCACTATCTAATATCCATTTATGCTCCTTTACCTTGGTGATATCCTGCAAAACAACAAACATCAACCTTTCTGGGTCGACAAAATGACATATTTTGGTCCATATTCAGGTTCGATCATGTTTGGTGGTCTAATACCTTTAGGAACCCAGATTTGTTTGACCTGTTTCCTTAAACATAGAGGACATGTGTTTCTAATAATATAAGGGTCATTTCTTCTATATGGACATGTAGATTTAACATGACCTTTTTTACAACAGTAAAAGCAAGTAGGCATATGAATACTTCCTTTTGCTTTGACAAAAGTGATATTTGGTTTTCTAGGAAAGTTCCTATGATAACCTATACCATTTTTATTAAGTGATGACTGTTGTTCACCCATCATTCTTTCAAGATTAGCTTTTGAACGAGTAAATTTAACAAGCACAACCTTCTGGTCTTGACACGTCAAAGTTAGATCAACTTTCTCTTTCTCTATATCGATATAGTTTCGATGAAGAGAGGAGAGGTTGTCCTTGAGAATCGCATTTTTCGATTTCAAGGCCTTGATATTGTCATCAAGGTCTAACTTTTCTGTGTTAAGATTTTCAATATCCGGAGATATCTCGCTTAGTTGTTTTTCTTGTTCAAGAAGCTTTTCTTTTAGAGAATTTGTCCTTATTCTATGCTCCTTGTCACATATAATAATGTCTTTAAAGAATTTTTTTAGGTCACATTCAGGTTAAGACATAACAGTACTTACCACATTGTCAACATAGAGATTCGAATCTTCTTCATGATCGGCCATGAGACACAGGTTTGCTTGTTCTTTTTCGTCTTTTGATTCATTTGAGGATTCTGAATCACTCCATGAAGCTACCATAGCTTTCTTCTTTCGATCATTTTATTGAAGTTAGTCCTCTTCTTTTGTGGAAATCCTTCACAAGATGATCTGTTTCACCACATTCAAAACAAGTCAGCACTCTAGTTTTCTTGTTAGAGTTTGAAAACTTACCTCGGGGTTTTGATGTTCGTGGAAATTCTCTATTGTTAGCAGATTGTTTCTTTATCTTGAGAATTCTCGCGAGACCCTTAGAGATCATGACAATTGCATCTTCTTCATCATCATCATCACTATCTTCCTCTTCTGATGGTAATTCATCCTTTATTGATTTTAATGTCAGATTCTTAGTGATGGATGGGAGCTCTCCATCTTCTTCACCAAGAACCATTTCATGTGTGATGAGTTTTCCAAGGAGGTCATCAAGAGGAAGAGTTGAGAGATTCTGAACTTCTTCGATGGTAGTCATCTTTGGTCCCCACTTGGCTTTAGGTAAGCTCCTTAGAACCTTCCTAACTTTTTCTTCATTTGTGAAGACCTTTCCTAGTGAGTCCAAGTTGTTCACGATCTTAGTGAATCTTGTGAACATTTCTTTGACTAGTTCATTTGGATTCATCTTGAAGAGCTCGTATTGTCTGAGGAAGATGCTAATCTTTGTTTCCTTGACTTGACTTGTTCCTTCGTATGTGACAACGAGTTTGTCCCATATTTCCTTTGCACTCTTGCATGATGAGATGCGGTTGAATTCGTTGGCATCTAATCCACAGTAAAGTAGGTTCATAGCTGTGTAGTTCTTTGACACACTATCCATGTCAGCTTGTGTGAAGTCAACTTCTTTCTTTGGAACTTGGACACCTACAACTGTCGTAGTTGGGACTTTGGGGACACTTTGAATGATGCTCCATAGTTCCATGTCCTGATCAATAATGAACATACGCATGAGTGCTCTCCAATGGGCAAACTTGTTGCCACAGAAGAGTGGTGGTCGAGATGAGGATCTTCCTTGAGCAAATTCTCCATCACCTACAAGATTCATGATTAGTCTCACTGATGGTTAAATCAATATAGGTGAGGCTAGCTTTGATATCAATTGAAGAACCGGTAGGTGAATAAAAAGGATAAAAGATACTCTAGAAGGGAGGGTTGAATAGAGTATGGAAACTTTCCGCAAAACCAATCTCAAGGCTTTGAAACCAATTTCAAGGGCCTTGATGTCGATCTGAGCCCTTTGTGATACACTTTGATTTCAAGGGCTTTGAACCAACTTTCAAGGGTCTTGACCTTGTAATCCTGCAAAACAAAGTTAGTCACAATAAAGCAAGATAAAATGCAGAATGTAAAAGATCGACACGAGGATATGTTTACGAAATTCGGCTCCAATAGCCTACTCTCCGTCCAAGGGCATTCTTTACGAGTCTACTTTCTGTAAACTTTTGATCTTCTCTCACTGTAGTCAATGCTACAATCTAGCTCCAACTCTTCACCTTGCTATAATAGTCTAGTTACTTCGTAGAGTAACACACTCAAGTATAATATTTTTTAGATATATCAATGAAGCTCTCGAGTTTTATCTCTCTCTTAGGGGATAACGTTTTATGTGAAAGAGAGAAAGAAAAATTAATTGATATAATGAAGGTGATTTAAATCGCTTGAAGACTATTGATATTTCCGTGTAAGCTTCGATCCTCGTTCTTCAATCGCCATCTTCATTTATAGCCTTCTATGGAGAGGTTTTCCAGCCGTTGGAAAGATGACTATTGGAAGATGATTTTTCTTCTCCATAAAAATCGCTTCTTGGTTGAGATGAGATAGACATTGTGGATCTTCATCTCTTGAGAACACGTTGATTTCTCTGTTCCTTAATCTTCTCGTATCTGTTAATTCTTTGAGAGAGGATCTCCGTGCTTTTTGGTTGTGGATCGTTGTAAGATCTTTCATTGGTCGGTTGAGATCTTCATTCAATCATATCTTCTTGTTGAGCAAGTCCTTCCTGGAAGATCTTCTTTGGCGCTTTGTTGAATTAATGATTTGAATTCCTTTAGCGTGCAACCTTGACATCTTCCCTTGAAGTGTCTTTCAAAACCTGCACTCATTCAATACAAACTACCAAACCAAACAACTCGATATAAAAACCAATAAAATGTCAATGTATAAAACTACTTCATTTGTGTTTAAGTCTTCCATCATCATCACCTTTACAATTATATAATCAAGGTGGAGTTTCATATGAGATTGATGATTTTTACGGTTTGTGATATTCAGATTTCTGGCATGTATTGTGTAAGAAATATTTTATGATAAGAAATATTTTTTGGTATGAAATATTTTCTCGTATGAAATAGTTTCTGGTATGAAATTCATACTAGAAAATAAATAAATAAATAATTTTATTTGTACGTACACAATAACAATTTCAGATTGATTTGTAATTGTAATGTCTGTTTCTCTTTTTTTTTAATAAAAATAGAGGGGTTAATTACTTTTATCTACCATTTAATGAAAGCGGTAAAACAATAATGGGTTACACAAACTTAATGAAAATAGAAAATAACCTATTTGGCCAAATTCTTTCAAAATAAAACTCAACCTTATAATTACCCTATTTGTGGTGGAGCAAAGTATGGTGTACCAACTAAGATGGAAGTCGTTCCTTGTGAATTAAAACATGATTCGGATTTCCTATTGATGGTGATTAGCATTTACCGGTGAAGGTGAGAGCGACAAAGCAATATTTTTAACAAATAGAAGTGAACGTGTTTTTACATAAATATTCGATTGAATATATTGGAGTTTGGAATTCATTAATTCGAAATAAAAATATTTAACTTGGATAAATATATTTAATTTTAATAAAAGATTTAAGTGCTAAATTTGTAAAACCATAGAGTTTTAACAAACTCAAAATAAAAGTAAAATTTAAAATTTATAAGGGAGAATTTGACATACTAGGCCTTTTTGAGTTTTTGTTTAAGAAAGTGTACCCCAAATTTTTTACCACTTTCATTTAATAGTAGGTAAAAATTATTAACCCTTTTATTTAGAAAAAAAAGAATTAATGATGTTTGTTATTTGTTATATAAGTATAAGTTTTAATTTTTAATGGGCTAATTAGCTAACTAGGCTATTTTGGGTTTCTTAAATAGTAAATAGGCTTTTCTTATTTTCTTTTAGGTAAATGTACCCTAATTATTTTTTTTACTGTTGAATAATAAAAAAAATTGTCTGCCGTTCCTAATTTCTCATTCCAGCGTTCTTAATTTCTCATTCCACTACAACCGGCCTCTAGACTCGGTCTTCTTCTCCCCTCTCCGTCTTTTCCAAGTTCGCTTCCATGGAACCTAGAGACTTCTCGAGAGCCATGTCCGGACAGGATCCTTGAAGATCTCGGCGGTGCTTTCTCCATGGAAACTGTTGATTGGCAAGATCTTTCGTTGATTGGCAAGATCTGTTGTAGAAGCACGCAAATGCTCTTATTTCGCCATGGGAGCTGTTGATTGGCATACAATATTTTCGTTTGAAGGGGGTGTTGGATCGTGCGGGATTTCCGCCCATTTTGTTCCTGTGGATGGTCAATTGCGACCAAGGACAACCATTTTGGATTAAATTTGCTGAAGAGGTATGACACATCATCTAGGTTTTAGTTGTATTCATATGCACCACTATAGTTCTTCTAAGTTCTTTCTTTATTGCTTTCACAATAAACAAATGTTGATTTACACCAAAAAAAAGTAGCCATATATATGAGCCTGCAATTCTTTATAGATGAGCCATTCTACCACTGCTGATTTACAAGTGAAACTCTCATGTTATAGCTTGAAAATTGACAACGTTCTCTACTTCAATCAACTAGAAGTTGCTGAATTATATGAATAATGTGTTTCGGGCTATCCTCCACTGCTTCATATTAGGCATAATTTTTGTTTGATTTTAGATCACTATTGTGATCTAATTGACTTAGGTTGCAAAATTGCAGCCATAACTTATCCAATCTATTATAATTATAATAGTAGAGTAAGATATTCACCCTCTTTGGACTTAGTCTATGATGATACAAAATTGTGAGTGCAGGTATGATCCATCCACTGGTATTTACTAATGGTATTTTTTGGTTCAACAAAAAGCCAATCAACGACCATGAGAATTCAAATGATTCTGAAACTAAATGCCCTGCTGCTAAAATGGAGTAAAAGTCTCCATTTCATTTTCAGGATAAGGGCGTCGCTTATTCCTAGAAAAGGCCAAAAGAGTATTTGCCTTGGCAACCCTTCCACTAAGTTGCATGTTAATTCATAGAAATGGGAACCCTTCCACTCTTCTGCAAGTATGTAGATATCAAGGATGATAAAGAAGCTACCAACTTATATGTGTAGATATTTGTTTACAGGAATTGCAGTTGGATTGAAGAATTAGGTAAGAATAATGTTTGCAGCGAAACCTTAGAAGAAGGGCTAAGACATTGAAATCTTGCTTCTTGAGGCATACTTCTGATATAAAGTAGCTAGTAGTTGAATCATCTGTTTTTATTACTAATACTAATTAAGTATATATTTACTGAACTATTATTGTTTGGTCAATGCAGTGTTTTGTTGTTAGTGCATATATATAGGCTTTATAGCAATTAGTTAGTAGTTTGCACTTGCAGTGACAATATTCTGGTATGCTAGTTATCTTGACAATATTCTAGTATTCTAGTTATCGTGACAATATTCTGATATGCTGAATATTCTGGTATGTAAATTCCGGTATGAAAATTATAAAAAATAAAAAAGGACAAAGAGAAAACAAAAAAAAATTCTGGTATGAATTTCATACCAGAAACTCATACCAGAAAATAATAAAAAATAAAAAAATGACCAAAAAAAAAAAAAAAAAAAAAAAAAAACGTCTGGTATGAACTTATGGTATGAGAAAATTCTAGTATGACCTTTTGGTATGAAAACTTTCTGGTATTAAAAAATTCTGGTATGAAAAAAACTATGGTATGAATTTCTGGTATGTAAATTTTTGGTATGTAAAATTCTGGTATGTAAATTTCTGGTATGTAATTTTGGTATGTGAATTTCTAGTATGTGAATTTCTGGTATGTAAATTCTGGTATGAAAAATTCTGGTATGAAAACATACGATAAAATAAAAAAGTAAAAAAGAAATAAAAAAAGGAAAAATAAAAGCAAATAAAATATTAAGTTTACAATAACTTACGTATTTCAGTAATTGAAAATGAAAAGTCCTCTTATTTTATTTTATTTTAAATAGAGGAGTTTCTTCTTTTTTTAAAATTAAGGGGGTTAATTATTTTTTACCTACCATTAAATGAAAGTGGTAAAAAATATGGGGTATAGTTTCTTTAACAAAAATCAAAAAGAGCCTAGTAGGTCAAATTCTCCCATTTTTAATTACTGAATTTGTTTTCTTTTATTATTTTTCTTGCCTTTATTTTTTTATTTTTTATTTTCTTTTTTATTTTCTGGACAGAATTTCTCATACCGGAATTTCTCATACTGGAATTTCTCATACCGGAATTTTTCATACCAGAAATTTCATACCAGAAATTTCATACCAGAAATTATCATACCAGAAATTATCATACCAAAATTAGATACCAGAAATTAGATACCAGAAATTAGATACCAGAAATTAGATACCAGAAAATTAAATAGCATAAATTATATACCAAAAATTTGATACCAGAATTTAGATACCATAAATTATATACCAGAAATTTAATACCATAAATTAGATACCAGAAAGTTAAATACCATATCGATAATTTACTAGTCCACATATGAATCACTGCAACTTAGCTCCCACCATCAGAAAACGTAAGCACTTCACCAATCGGATGGACTGAATTGGCGTTTATGTTGAAAAACACATAACAGAACCGAAGATTCACATACCAGAAAAGAGCAATCATTGATTTACATATGAATTCTACATTCTAAAGATCATGTCCACAAACTACCAATTTTTGCTGCTATAGCTTACCCAATGGTCCAGCCCCTGTATCAATGGTTATAGCCATCAGATCTTTCATACTATTGACCACGTCGGCTAACTGCAAGAGAATTTGATGAACAAATGTGCAAAAACCATGTAAGATGACAAAATACGCAAAATAACACGTTGATTCATCAAACTTAACATTGGTGTTGTACCTGAAGGCATTTGACAAAACTCTTGGTATAACCGAACTCATTCAGAACGGGACCTTCCATTTCTTTGGCTATTGCTTTAGTTGATTCCACTAACCTGATAGATCATGACATTATTATCAGCAAATCACTAATTTTATGGAAAATCCCCAATAAGTAGGTAATGAAATGAAACAACTCAAACAAGTAAGAATTATTACTGTGCAGATTTGCTCTGGAGTTCTGAAATAGACAAATTTGTGTTTTGAGTTAAAGCTCGGCACTCTTGAGCAATACTTGCAACCTGTTTCGCCACCATAAATAAGGAAGATTGTGGGATCAACATATTTTTAACTAAAAGCTTGTAAAATCTCAACAATTTCAGTTGATATCACTATGGCTGATTATACTAGAGAGAAAAAAAGTGAAGCAGCATATTACCGGTCGTTCCAATAGACTTCGAGGAACAACTTCTTCATGACTTGCAGAACAAGACGACGAAAGTATACATGTCAATCATCTTACCTCCATCAATAAGCGCAGCGGAACTGCACTTTTTGGAGAAATTGGCGGAAATCTGACAGTACTGACGCTCATATCCATCGAATACCTCACTCATCGTGCCCTAAATTTCTTCCAAATTCTCGATCTGTTCAAAACCAAGGATTTCAACACAGTAAGCGAACGATTCCGTTGGATTCGATGATGGCCAAGCGAAAAACAACAGGGAAATGGAAGAGTGAACAGGGAATCTCACCAGTCAATTGGTTGTTAGAGAGATCAATTTGAACAAGGAAGGAAAGATTGGTGAAAGAATCAAGGACTGGCCTTGCAATCGATTATGAGAAGCATCGAACAACCCTAGGTTTTTGAGTTGGAGGGTGAGAAGGGAGATGGCGGAAGAGGGAAATGGGTTCACGGTAAAAAAAAGTTTTGGGGTACATTTAGCTAACGAAAAAATATAAAAGCCTACTTACTATAATCATTTCTTAAAAAGGTCTAGTTACCAAAAAAGCCCAATTTATAAAGTGAAATAGTACTTAAAAAGTCATTTTGTGGGATTTTCTTTAGTTGATTAAAAAGGTTTTGACAAATCCTTCACAAAAATTGCGTTAACAACCTCTCAATATATCAAAATAAAATTGTTAAAACTAAAATAAGATGGTTGAAGATATATTCCTTAGGTAAAAATAACAAATACAAAATTAAATTGGTTTTAAATAAAAAGATTACTATGCAACAAAATGAGGATAAAAGGTCACATTTTTAGAAAAAAAATATATTAAAATACGATTATAAAATCTAGATTTAAATTACGTATTTAAAAAATGTTAGGTTGACGTTAATCTGCGAGGACACGGGGTAAAAAAACGTCTCTCCCTTAATATATATATATATATATATATATATATATATATATATATATATATATATATATATATATATATATATATATATATATATATATATATATATATAAAAGATGATAGGTTGACGTTAACTTAGATTATAAAATCTAGGTTTTGATGTTAATATGTTATTTTACCAACAATCATATCATAACAAATCTTTTTAGTTTTATGTTTACGGTGTAATTAATTTTATTTTTTATTTTTGTCAAATGAATTTTACGTTTGTTATATATATATATATATATATATATATATATATATATATATATATATATATATATATATATATATATATATATATAACAAACGTAAAATTCTTTTGACAAAAAATAAAAAACAAAATAAACTACACCGTAAACATATAACTAAAAGCATTTGTTACGATATGATTATTGGTAAAATCGATGGAAAAATCCGTAAAAGTTTAAAAAATAATTTTTTAAAAATATTTAAATAAATATTTTTACAAAAAATTTAGATATGACTTTCCAATTTATATTAAAATTTAGAAATGACTTTTAAAATAAATTTTTGGGGTTGTGGTGTTGCCACGTGACAAAAAGACTCCTACTTTAATAGATATAACATACATAAATCATGAACCGAGGAGATTAATACTATATAATGAGGTTAATATTATAAAATAGAAATAAAGTGGGTCGGTTGATAGATGAGTGTACCATTTTCACCCGGGACCGTCCAGTGAATAATTGAGGCCCTGTGCTATAAGCCTATAGTTAAATATAGTCTTATTTACTTAGGAAAAAAACAAATAATAACAAAATATTTTTTAAAATAAAAAATTGAAATTGATGTGTAGATAAAATGAAATTTGAGTTATTTCAAAAAGATGTTAAACTTAATCCTTAATACTTGACTAAAATATGATCTATTTGCATAAAACTGAATAATAATTTATACAATTAAGTATAACTAATTAAATACAATTAGAAAATAGTAAAAAACAAAAAACAAAAAAAAGAAAAGAAGAGAAGACGTTATTAATGATCTACAATTAATCAATCAAGTAAAAGAGCACAAACTTTAATTTTAAATTTTGTTTATTGTCAATGTCAAAGAATTGAAAGTATTAGATTGAAATTACATGCCTACAAGAAAAAAAAAAAAAGTTAAATTTAATAGATAATGTAACAAGAAAGAGGAAAATAACTAAAAAAAAAAGGAAAACTAGTCCCATAAAAATAGCTTTGAGTGCATTCCAACCTACCAATTATATCAACATGTACATACGCATAAACATACGAGTGAATTTGGTATATAACTCTAGATCACTAATTTTGATTAGTAAATGTGCAGCTCAATAATTTTCTTAGTAAATGACCTTTTTTTTTAATTTTTATAGACAATCTTACCCTTAAACAAGAATCTAAAATATTCTTAATTGATTATTGACTTTAATTTATTCACAATGATTATTGCCTTATAATTATCCCATATTCCCTAATTGAAGAAATATTGAACCAATTTTAATCAGCTTAATCAATTAGCAATTATAAAATTAAATGTTGATTTTATAGACTGAAATCTACTAGTTTCTTCTACAAGGCTGAATAGTCGATGTTCATTTCTCGATCAAAAGGTCTATTGCATACTCATTGAAATCTACAAATGAATTTGAATGAAGCTAATTCTTGTACTATGTCTATACTAAATGATAATTGTTGTATTTGTTTCTTCCAAATTTGATAGATCTATACTGCATTCTTTACGAGTCTACTTTCTGTGAACTTTTGATCTTCCTATAAATGCTTGTAATTTTCATGCAACTATGTTCGTTCTATGTAAGTCTTGTAAGTTTTGTAATTTGTCTGCAACTAAATAGGAATTATTGTAATTCTTTCGGCCAAATTTGAAAGATCAACACTACATAGTCCACCGAGTATAGTTTCTGTAAACCTAAGAATCTTGTAAATGGAGTTTAATAATCTGATGTCCATGTAAATCTTGTATCAAAAATCATGTATCTTGCTTTTGTATATTAAAGTTTATTGTATGATCTAATATCCATAGGACCGAATTAATTGGCTTATGTTCTTGTAACATGTTTGATTTATCAATTCTTGTAAAAAGTTATTGTACGATCTGATATTCATATTACTGGATTGATGATTGTAAGTGTTCATGTAAAGCATGTATCATTATACTACTTGTAGGTAACGTCTAACATTCTTATATATGATGCTTGTACTCATCATGTAGATCATGTATCATTAATTTCTTCCAAGTTTTACAAGAACGGTGATATCTTCAACACTCTTCTCTAGAAAGAAATCCGAAGGAACAATTCAACTACTCAAGCAAAGAAGGAAAAAGAAGGAAGACAAGTTGACGCTTCAACTTCTTCTTTGCTGTAATGACGTTCAACGCTGTTTTAAATAAGATATTAAAATGATTCTATTCATTATTTACTTTCTTAAATTAGAATTAGTGTATAATCAATTAGCAGATTCTCTTATAACTAATTTGGGTAAAATTGAGATATATTAGTAGGGGCAAATCAGGTATTAGAGATTAAAAGATGCTATTTTGTTAATATATTATCAACCTATGTTCTTTAGTTAATGAATTTTATGATGGGGCGAATTTCATCCAATTTTCTCTAAACATATTGGCCTTTAAATTTGTGAGGGCCTGTTCGATTGGCTGAAAGAACACCCTATTGGATGGGCCTCCATCATCTATCCAATCTTACCTAAACTCACACCTATTCCATACACTACCCGCCTAATATTTTATCCGTCATCTACCTACCTACCCATCACCCACCGAGTGTTCGGGTAAAATAGTCGGGTATATATTATTTCTTTTATTTTCAAAAATTTGTAAGTATAATATAAAATTTATATTTAGACTAGCACGGATCTAAATCTACTAATTCACCGAATAATTCCAATGAATACAAAACGATGAAAACAAGCGTAATATATTTTGAATATAACAAACGTAAATCAACATAATTAGAAGTGAGTGAGCAAAGAAGGGAGCGAGAGACGAAATGAGTGAAGTGTTTGCGTGGACAAAAGTGGTCGGTGGCGAACCGGATTGAGGTGTCAAAGACTTGAAGGTTCGACGAAGATATATTAGAAAATTGGGGAAGGGATACAAGGTGATGCGACGACCACCCGTATCCGTCCACCCATTTTCCATGTGGAACTAGACGAGTAGGATGGGTGGGTGACGGGTGGTAGACCTGTACAAATCCGAGCTCGGGCCGGCCCATACCTAAAAACTCTACCCATAAGGTGCGGGCCGGGACATCCCGGCCCGGCTTGTCCGGGCCACAAATGCTACCCATGTCTACCCATATAAAAAACGGAGGGCTACCGGATCGGCCCGGATTTACTTTCTTGTTTGTTTTTTCCCGGAATTTATCGTTCAAAACAAGTAATATAATGAATTTAATACACACTTTCAATTCAATTATACTTGCATAGTGCACTAACAACAAGTTGAATAACAATCAATACAAAAAATAAAAAGTCCAAATACCTAAAAAACAATAAATATCATTACAGACAAGTTAGTCATACAATCTTGTATTACAAACGAATATAACTCGTCAAAATACTCCAAACAACTAAATAAACAATCAGAATATGTAGCACTCAAAACAATATAAATTATATACACATAATATAAAAAATATTACGTATAAAGCTGTATACGGGCCGACCGGGTTAACCCGCAGGTCAAAAAATTTACTAGTACCCGCCCATTAAAATACAGGTCGGGCCAAACTCACTTTCCATACCCATATTTTTTCCCGAACAAGTGGGCAGGTTGGACAGGCCGACCCGAATTTATAGAGTTCTAACTGATTGTTATACCTTCGTCCATACCCACCCCACCTTCCATCAATTTCATCCATCGAATACTTAAGAACTGAAATTCTTCGAATTTTTGTCTATATATTCGGTTTGGTTGCCCTGTTGGGTAGTACCGTTGCCCACCACCATTTCCGTCCCTACTCTAGAACTAAGATTTTTTTCCCCCCCTACTTTACTGCTATGGTAAGTCTGTTTTCGTCTCCTCGAGCTATACGATTATTGTTGATCTTCTTCTCTATTTGAAGATCTGAGTTCTTCAATAACTCTATCATGGACGGAAGTCATAGCATTATACAGTTACCCTAGAACCTGAAAATCATTCATTGCAGCTGCTCACGATCATTACTGGTTCTGATTGTTGCTGTCTCTAACCTTATTGGAATTATTTATACCTCTTTTTATGTAAAATTCTTAGCATGTCATGCGGTCAAATTTGCGACAAGCCACTTCCAAGATTGTGCAACATACAAGGTCGGGTAGAATCACAAGCGCCCGTAAGGTGTTCGATGAAATGCCCAACAGGGATTTGATTGCTTATAATGCCATGCTTACCTGCTATGCTCATTTGGGTTCAAACCAAGAAGCTGTATCATTGTTCCGAAATATGAGAATCATAGATATTAAGCCAGACCAATTCACATTCACCTCTTTACTGAGCTCCTGCTCGGGGGCGGGGGATTTGAGGGAGGGTTTGGTAGTTCATGGATTGGTTGTTGCTCTTGGGTGCCATAGTTCTCTCGCTGTTAACAATTCTCTTGTTGATATGTATGGCAAGTGTATGAAACCTTGTTGTGCCAAGCGAGTGTTTGAGGATATGAGTGTACGGAATGAGATTTCGTGGTGCTCACTGTTATTTGCATACATTAATTCTGTCCAATTAGATGTTGCTAATGAAGTGTTTTGTAGTATGCCGAAAAGGGTTGTGATCTCATGGAATATGATGATTGTGGGTCATGCTAAAGCTGGAGATATTATAACGTGTGTGAGCTTGTTTAGGCAAATGAAGGAAAATGGTTATTTCCCTGATGAGTGGACACTGAGCTCTCTGATGAATGTCTGTGCCAAAGTTGAGGAATTTTTTTATGGGCGTTTGTTACATGCTTTTGCAGTAAAAAATGGATTGAATTCTTTTGCTGAGGTGCAAAATTCAGTCCTGAGTTTCTACACTGACTTGGGTAACCATAATGATATCCATACAGCACTGGAGACAACAGAGACATTGAATTTGGTTTCTTGGAATGCAAAGATTGATGCTCATTTGAAAACGGGTGAGATGCATGAAGCGTTA
The DNA here is from genome assembly GCA_033239125.1 of Fagopyrum homotropicum. NCBI lineage: Eukaryota > Viridiplantae > Streptophyta > Magnoliopsida > Caryophyllales > Polygonaceae > Fagopyrum > Fagopyrum homotropicum. The sequence continues at coordinate 53,048,767 of BSWB01000005.1, forward strand.
AATCTGTTTCAGGAAGCACCAGAGAAGAACGTTATTTCGTGGACATCAATGATTGTAGGGCATGCAAGAAATGGACATGAAAAGGAAGCTCTCGACTTCTTTGCTGATATGGTCAGACAATGTGTCAAACCTGATGAACTAACATTTGGTTCGGTTCTTCTTGCGTGTTCTGAGTTGACATTACTTCAACAGGGTACAATGGTTCACGGCTGCTTGATTCAGTACGGCTTCACTGCACATAGCTATGTTGGCAATGGGTTGGTCAATATGTATGCCAAGTGTGGTGACTTGGAAGCATCAAGAAAAGTGTTTAATGACATTATAGACAAAGATTTGGTGTCTTGGAATACTATGTTGTTTGCATATGGGCTTCATGGACGGGCTACTGAAGCTCTTAAACTATACGAAGAAATGATGACACGCAAGATCACACCAGATGAAGTCACTTACATTGGCATGTTGATGACTTGTAGCCATGCTGGAATGATAGAGAGTGGTAGATTACTTTTCGAATCTATGCAATCGGTTCACGGGGTCTCTCCTGCAGCAGATCACGTGGCGTGTTTCATTGATATGCTTGGTCGAGGTGGGTATTTAGTTGAGGCAAGATCAATAGCAGAAGATTATAAAGGCCTGTTTTCTGTGAAGAACCAATCATCTGAGACTCTGCTAGGAGCCTGTTCCATGGAATTTGACGTGGCCAATGTCGGGATTGGAAGAGATATAGGACACAAATTGATTGCTTCAGAGCCTGAAAATGAGATGAGCTATGTTTTGTTGTCGAACATGTACTGCTCTAGTGGGAAATGGAAGGAAGCTGAAATGATCCGCAAGGAAATGGCTGATCATGGGATTAAGAAAGTACCTGGTTGCAGTTGGATTGAAGTGAGGAACGAATTGATTACTTTTGCCTCTGGGGATCGTTCACACCCATGCACAGATAATATACTTGAGATTTTACATTTTCTTCATTTTGAAATGCGAAATAATTGCTGCTTATTTGGTTTAGAGAATGGATGATTCATATTTTCAATCAAATCTGATTCTAGCAGCTGTGGTTCCCTCTGGATAGATTTGAGTGTGGTGAGGCAATGAGGCATACCTGTTAGGAATAGAGCAACGAAAACAAACGGGTCTTATAAGCATATTGACCCAAATACTGCTTTCTTGTTGCTGCGCCTTAATTTCCTGTTCAGCAAAACGACTTTTCCAAGAGTTTCTCTGTAAAATACTAAAATATGTTATATCACTATTCGGTGAAAGGAGATTTTGGAATTTATAAGCATAAGTATTCTGACGTCCGGATATTTGAGAACAACCCGGCTACTGCAAGCTTGTAATCACAATAGTAAGGACAAAATCCAAGAAGATTGCATTGGGTTTAGTCTTAGATTTAGGTTATGTTTGGTAAGAAATGGAAATTTTTTTATATTTAAATATTGAGTTTATTTGGGATTATAGATTAAAAAAATTATTTGAGATTATAGTTTATTAAATCAATGCTGGAGTATTTGGTATGAGATTTATTAATAGGGTTATTTTAGGGAGTAGGTTCGAATTAAATGTTAGACTATGAGCAACACAGAGCCGATACTTCTTTTTTTATTTTTTTCTTGTCACATGCACAACTCAAAGCTTCGGGCTCCTACCTTCACTTTCCTATTTATTCTCAAGAAATTTATGAATTGTATATTTGTATATTATTTTGTTATGAATAATATTAAAAAAGCTAAATTTTATAGCTTAAAACCCTATATACATTACAAGAAGTTAAATCCTATTAAAAATAATTTTAAACTAAATTTATACAAATATGGTAATTTTATATTTAATTAAAACTTAGTCACATGGTACACTTATTCCAAAGCCAGAGTCAAACGACACGGTTTCATCAATTTAAAAAATGCAATATAGATAAGGATAGGAATCGACACCAATATTGACGTCGATCACGGAGCTCACATGTCACTGTCTCCACCATGCCGACTCCCCCCTTGTGGAGGGTCTTAAGAGCTTCAAAATCAAGAACCTCACAAGTCACAAAAGTACCTCTAAATCATGCGTGCATCTCCTCTGCTTGTTTCTCAAATTTTCGACAACGAAGAGTTGGTGTATATTGCTCGGGTGCCGCCATCAGCAGGATGGTGTAAACTAAATTCGGATGGTGCAGTTAGGTTGGAGGTGAAGCATGCTGTTGCTGGAGATTCACTCAGAGATGAGGATGGCCAGTGGTCGGGAGACTAACTTTTTAATATTGGTATGTCTACGGTTACGATGGCCGAGTTATGGGGTTTATGCATGGGTTTACATTCTGCATGGATTCCATGGAAAAAGGGTTGTCGTCGGGTGATCATGGAGATCGATTCGGCGTTGGTCGTCAAGTTGGTGGGTCAAGACATCCCTAAGACACATCCTCTTTATAGTCTTCTATCGAGGTGTCAAGGCTTCAAATTAAATTACCTTATTTTTACGATCTTTCACACAATAATGCACGGATAACCTGTCACCATTACCCAAAACACATAACATATATAGTTGAGACTAAAACTTAACGAGTCGATGAAATAAGTAGTTTTGATTTTTTGTATAAGCTTATGAACGACAGAATGTATGATGGGTTCATTTATTTATGTTAGATTAGAATTAAATTTGCGAGAAAAGGGATAGTTGTAGGAATAAGCTCTCAAAAGTCATATAGGCAACTAGCTTATAAAAAATGAAAAATTTGAGCTTCAATAAGATAGGGTAAGCTTGAGTTTCCAAAAACACACTTTGCACTAACCACGTTTATTGTTTAAAACATCCCCTTCACAACTTTGATTACGACAAACAAGAGCATGAAACAATGAAATTGCAAACAATAGATTTCCAGGTGTTTTTAAAGGTAATCAAGAATCCTGGGCTTGCAGCTGGGAAGGGTAACCGATCCCATTCCTACTAGGTATGGACACAGCAAGCCCCGCACTCGACACAAACCCAACAACCACCGGCAGCACGGTGATCAACTTCTTCTGCGACTCCTCGAGTCCCGGGTAAAAGCAGCGGACAGTGTTGGCATCGAGCACCACCACCACCGCAAAAACAACAACCGCGAGGAAAGCATGAAATATATCGCCAAGTCTCAGCTGGTACTTGGGCGCTCTGGCAATATTCTCGTCTGTTCTAGGAACCGGACAGAGACCCCGAGGGGTGACGACGGCATACCGGGTTCGTCCCTCTGAGTCGGTGTAGCTGTCGGTGAAGGTTAAGATGAAGGATAAGAAGCCGCAGACAGCAACGAAGATGGCGCTGAGGATCTTGTTGACGGGGCGGTCGCGGCAGTTGCCGTAGTTGGTGGCCATCGGGTTAACGAATTGGTAGAAGAAGACAGTGCCCGTTGGGAGGAGCTTCATCAGGTTTCCTAAGCCTTGGAGAGTAGTAGCTTTGAGACTACCTCTAATCTCCCTTTGGCTCTCCATTGCTCTTTGTTGTTTTTTTTTTGTATGAAGGTATATGCATGTAATATGCATCATGCATATGGCATGCGTATATATATAGTACGTACGTACATAGTTGTTAATGGATGTTGCTTCTACGTGCTCATGCTAATCATTAGGTAACCAGTAAGGAGTGAGAGGTGACCGTGACTTTTGTAGGGTCAATTTTAAAAAAGTCAAGTGGTTCAATCATCAATTAGAATATAACGGACTCGTATTATTATGTAGATATATACCAATTAGATGAAGTTTACATGCAGGTTATTTTTAGGGCATATTCAATCACTCCATCTGGACATCATAATTTTATAGCATTATCTTTTAACGTACTAATATTTGATTAAGGTGACTCAAAACATGACACAATTGATGTACTTTTTTTTTTGAGAGAAAATAACGTTACACTTGACAAGGTTTGAAAATTGACTTTAACACTTAACTAACAATTAAAGTTTTTGTATGTACTGTAGAAGAACAAAACACGCAAACCTTGTCGAAGAAGTCCAGGAACCCAATGCTCATCCAAGTCCGATGTATAGGAAAACCGGGTTTAGTGAAGAGAAAGAGATCTGAGCCGATTTATGTTGGTTTAGTTGAAACCGAGCTCATTAATCGGAGCACATCGTTTTGGTAAAAGATATCACTAGTACAGAAATACATATTTAACACGGTTCCGTGTGCATTTTTTAATACAATTATGAACCGTGCTAAAACTGCCTGTTGTAAATGTGTTTAACATGGTTGAGCCATAACCGTGGTAAACGTGTTTACCACGGTTCATGTTTCAACCGTGGTAAACGTGTTTACCACGGTTTGACTCGCACCATGGTAAACGTATTTACCACAGACAGTTTTACCACGATTAGGCGTGAACCGTGTTAAACGTATTTACAACGGTTCGCGCCGAACTGTGTTAAACATGTTTAACACGGTTAAGATGGACCGTGGTAAACATGTTTAACACATGCAGTTTTACCACGGTTTCATCCCAACTGTGTTAAAAGTGTCGTGTTAATCGTGTTTACCACGGTTCTTAAATGGATTTACATCACACAACATCCAGTGTCCCCTAGGCGATATTCATATAATTAAAATCCTCAAATAAACCAAATTTAACAAAATAATTGTAATATGATTAGCATATCAATATTATAATCAACACTTACTTGGTTAAATATGGAGCAAAAAACAATTGCTTTGTTTGAGCTTTTTCCATAGCTTTCGCAATATATACTAATCGCCCAGTGTTGATGTCTTTAGATTGATATCCATCCAATTCTGTGGTCTCTTCGGCAATGTTTGGACATAGAAAACCAAATGAAATAATTAGTGAAAGAGGACCCCATAATTTTCCCTTTTGTGAAATGGGCCTCTACTAAATTAGCTACATAAAATAGATCTGAAAATGGTCTCCTAGGCTACTGTGGACATTAAATTGAAAAGAAAGGGGAGCAGCCTTTTTTGTTGAATTGATTTGATGTTAATTTTTTGGAAAAAAAACAAACAAATTATTCAGCCAAAACAGAGAGGCTTTCTCTTTCCTTCATTCCCACTTTCCGAACAGTTACAGACCGGCGTACTCTCCTTCTTCCTTTGCACTCTCCTTCTTCCTCCGCTGAAGCCGGCGCACTGCTTTATCTTCCCCTGAAGTTGCGCCCTATTCTTCAATCTTACTCAAAGCCGGCGCCCACTTCTCCTTTCTTTGCCCTCTCCCTCCGGTGGAGCCGGCACACTCCTTCTTCGTCCGCTGAAGTCGGCGCCCACTTCCCCTTCATTTGTGCTCTATTCTTCAACCTTACCCAAAGCCGGCGCCCACTTCTCCTTTCTTTTCCCTCTTCTTCCTCCCCTGAAACCGCTTGAGAACGTTGCTTTAATGGAGGATCTCCCTTCCACTTCGGCTCAGATTCCGACGCCCTCTTACAGTCTAGGGTTTACGCAGGTAGGATGGCTGGCGAGACTTCGATTGCGGATGAAGCTAGGGTTTCCGCTGATACTAGGGCCACCGAGTCCGGCGAGGCTACAGTTCGTGAGGAGCATGGAGTGTTCGAGTCTCCTATTGATGAAGAATTGGTAAGTATGAGCACTTTGGGTATGTATTGATTTCAATGGTTGAGTAAAATTAGTGTATGTATTGTTTTGGGTATGTATTGGTTTGAATTGGTAAGTTGTACTTTGGGTATGTATTGCCTTGAATTGAGGAATGTGTGAGCACTGTAGGTATGTATTGGTTTGAATTGTTGAGTAAATTGAGTATATGTATTGCTTTGGGTATGTATTGCTTTGAATTGACTCTGGGTATGTATTGCTTTGAATTGTTGAGTAAATTGACCTTACCCAAGAAGATGAGAAGTTTCACATTACCCCGAAATACATTACCCAAGAATTTTGAGATTACCCAGAAATAGATTACCCAAGAAGTTTGACATTACCCAGGAAGATGAGAAGTTTCAGCTTACCCCGAAATACATTACCCAGGAAGATGACAAGTTGGAGATTATCCATGGATACAAACAAACACTACTTACCCACAAATAGAAAATGTAAACAAACACTACTTACCCACAAATAGAACAGGAAGTTTCAGTGTTTTAGATTCAAAAAACAAGAGATGAGAAGTTTCAGATTACCCACAAATACATTACACAAGAAGTTTGAGATTACCCAGAAATAGGAACAAACACTGCTTACCCAGAAATAGAACATGGATATGTAAGCAGTCCAGATGACGGTGAAGAAGAAGCTCAACAAGCAGTCGAGATTCCTGCATTTCAATGGGAGGAAGAAAAGAGCTGCATATCGATACCCAGATATAAATTTACGTTTGAAAGGAGGGAAGAAGAAGGGACAATGGAGGGAAGAAGATGGGCTGGCTGAATTGATCGGGCTATTTTCTGATTTTTTCTACATGTCACCCATCAAATCAGTCTACATACCAATGTCCTTACTTTTCTGATTTTGGCTACAAATAGGAGCCCATTTTCCAAATGAAATTATGAGAGGCCCAAAATCCAAACTCTACATTATAAAAGGCCTATATTGCAAATTCAGCCAAACCAAATTGATCTAGTATCTTTTGCTTTTCACAAGCCTTTAGCAAATACCTATCTCATAAATTTCAAAATTTTATCACTAATAATAAAACGTTAACAATAACATATCGTGACATATACATACATATAAAATTAAATGAGCAAAAATCACTTACCCGATATAGACAGACACATGTACTAGTCCAATCTCATCCTGCTTCAATAATTTGAAGATATCCTCCTTAGTAACTTGCAATTCGCCCTCACTCTTAAATGCTTTAGAAATTGGAATCACAATTGTAGATCTCATGATTTTGGCAATGGTATACATCATCCCCAAAGTTGAGGTGGTAAGTTTCACAAATTTATCCATTGTCAACGACTCCTCCCCTTGTACCTTCATTGGTGGACTTTTATTGCTCGTATTTGATGCTTCCAAAAATCTATCAAAGTTATCACTCATCTCCATTCCATTCTTCTCATTTTATAATGGAAGTACCTTTCACACAAATCATCATTAGATCTTACAAAAAATAAGTAATCAAGAAATAAACTTATCAAATAGTTACCTTTTCCAAATAAATGAGTTCAACTGGCCATTCCACAAAATCGCCCAAAGCATCAAATATAACAGAAGCTTCTTCAGTAGGTACAACTAAAGGTGCATCATACACCTTAGGATCAGTGACGGTAACCTTCATGTGTCCATGTTTTAATGGCTTATTATGAACCATTATCAATTCTGAATCAGGGCCCTTAAATACTTTTCCTATGGCAACTATCGGATGACCCGGATCTAGTGAAGCCAATTGGCAATCAGTCCAACCCTATTGAGCATTGATATTGTCAACACCAACAATGTCTAAATACAAGTGAAACAAAAGTTCAAAATATTAGAGCTTACCACGGGGAAATCTGTATCATGACAACTTTTCTTTTCACTTGTAATTTGGCCTTCTCGCTTACGCTTCCGTAGATTTTCACTTTGCAATTTTGCCACCTGCTTCTTCAGTACTCTTATTTCAACTTCCATCTTACTTATCTTTTCTTTATATTCGGAAGAAGATGGAGTAACATTTTTACCAAAAACTTTGATATATTCACCCCTGACCCAACTGCTAAAACACGACCGGGATGATCTTTCTTTCTCAATACTGTAGCTAACAAATCTTGTCCTCCAGAAAGAACAACTTCTTCTTTTTCAGCTTGTTGTGCTACAAACTCCTAGTAATTATATTAGTAGTCCAGCAAAATGAAGAGTTTTAACATCGATACGTTGAAGATATGAGTTAAAATATAATTAAAAGTATAATACATTTATCATTTGATCAACTACATGCTTAACAGATTCATCCATGTTACCATCTTTACCGACCCTTGCCCTTTTCCACAACACATCTCGTGGTATGCTAATTTGGCTAGTCGATAGTAGGCCCTCAGAATTTCCTAGCTCGTTTTGAGCCTCTAAAATCTACACAACAAATTTTAAATTATTGAATAATAATAATAATAACAATAATAATAATAATAATAATAATAATAATAATAATAATAATAATAAAATAATAATAATAGAATTGTAACAAAAATACTTACTTACCATTTCTTCTTCCAAAGCAGCATATCCTTTACGAGATCCTTTGTATTTATAAACATGCTTCTTCACAATCTCTCGATGTTTTTCACTTTCCTCCTATTCAATTAAAAAACGATACAATTTGAATTGCATTTGTAGACATGATTGTTAGGTGGCAACTAATATCAAATTCATACCTAAAACTTGGGACTTTCCCTAGTTGCAATAAAATGTTTCCACATCTCTTCATCAATGAATGAATAATAGGCAGGAGGATTAGGAATACTATTTTCTTTTTTTATCTTTCAAGCATCTACCGCTTTGGTTTTTTGTGAGATATATAAGGTTAGTTGCCCTTTACCTCAAAACCCTAATCTCACTTTGACCACTACTCACTTCGTCTCTTCTCTCCTCTTCCTTCACTGAATAAATTCCACATCCGAAAGTGAGATCGAGAGCATCGATACGTAGCATGAAATGGTTCTAACCACATATTGTGGGAATGCAAAAAGTCTTGGGAGTTTCAGACTCGTGTGGTTTGTATCTCTTAGCTTGTTCTACTTTCTTTTTGTTTGTTTGGGTTTTTGACATCAAACTCTTTACTCTTGTAAGTTTGGTTTTTGGTTTTTGGTTTTTGAAACGGGTAGTCAATCGGACCTTCTTGAGATCCCGGGGACATAAGATTTTGATCCGTACCTTGTAAACAAAACGTTGTGTATTTTGTGTTCTTGAACATATCGCTCTAGATCTTATTCTTTACAAACTTTTACTCGGTTAAAGATTACAATTTTCAATTTTAAAGTGGCATCAAAGCTTGTTTTGTCAAAGATCTCTCTAATATTTCGTAGATCTTCTCTTCTTGAACATGAATCGGAACTCCTTCACAGTCCAAAGACGAAGTACAACTCTCCCTCTAGCCCCTTCAGTCATTTTGAAGTCATCCCCGAAGACCTTATCTGTTCGAATAACAACCGTCTATCCAAAACCGACGCTAACCCCCTCTACCCATCTCATCTCCTTTATCCTTCCCACAACTCCCACCATCCTCCTCATCGCCCACCCAACCTAACCCACAAGTGCAGACTACCCCATTCCCCCCCTTGAGGCTCCGGTTCCCCCTCCCCTCCAGCACGATACCGATACCAATGGTTTCATTGCTCCTCTATCCTCCACCCCCGCAAAGCTCTCTGACGCTTCCCTTCCCACTATCCCTTCCTTACAAAACGACATTCCCTCCTCGTCTTCTGGAAACCTTTGCTCTCCTGTGGTTCAGGCCTCCTCTGACCCTTCATCTGACCCCTCAGTTATTGTCACGCCCAACCCTGACACACCAAAAAACTATCAAATAGTCTCTTTTAGACACATGCTCTTAAATGGCCACTCCTGGAATCACGTGCCTCTCTCATTATCCCCGGGTTCCGAAGATGGCATTATTCACTTCACTAACGAAGACGTGTCAGACATGCTTTTGAAATGGAATCTCACTCTTGTTGGCTTCCCTTTGGGGATCCCTTTAGCCTTCCACCGCATGTTAAAGTTTGCCTCTTCCTCTTGGAACTCGATTACCCAGTCCAAGATCCTACGTAATGATAAGGGAATCTTCGTTTTCCACTTTGCCTCGGAAGATGACCTTAACTCCATCCTCCAAGAAAGCCCTTGGTTCATCAATGGAACTACCTCCTTTCTACTCAAAAGATGGAGCCATGGTTTGGCTCTCGACTACTCGAGTCTTTCTTCCGTTCCGGTTTGGGCCTCCCTCCTTGACCTTGACTATAGGTTATGGTCTCCCCATATGCTCGCAAAAATCAGCTCTTCCATTGGTATCCCAATTCTCACTGACTCTTGTTCTACCCACCAGGATCGGCTCGTGTACACTAAGATTTTGGTCGAGATCTTTGCCTCCAAACCTCTTCTCCGAGAGCTGACCTTCCTTGGCCCTGATGGAGAATCCATCTCACAAACGATGGAGTACGCCTGGCTACCGGAACACTGTCCCTCCTGCCATCTCTTCGGGCACCGATGTAGGCCGGCCAAGTCTCATAACAAACCTCTCCTTGTCAAGGCTTAAACTCACCCTCTTCCGCCTTCAAACCTGGGTCCCCTTCTTCCTACCCCCCATATCTCCTTACGCATTCACCCCGCCCAGAACACTGCGCTGAATAATTGTCCTTTCCCCGTGACCTCAAAAAGTGAATAAAAGAGCCACCCCTAAGGTGGGCCCCCCTCCGGCTCTAAACCAAGATAAAACCACTGATAACCCTAGCATAAAATCAGTTACACACCCACCCCCGCCTTGACCCATGACCTTCCAGACCAAACTCCCCCTTCTCCTCCCCAACTTCTCACCCTAAACCTCGATCTCCATGCCCCATCTACCTCAACCTTCCCCCTGGTAGCGTCAAGGACGCTTCCCCGAACGAAGAAGATTCTAATGAATCATAACATGTGTGCATGGAATGTTAGGGGCTTGAACCACCCTAACAAACAAAAAGAGGTTTGTGAAATGGTCAATCGTCACCACATCGATGTCATAGCAATCATCGAAATAAAACTCAAACCTGAGAAACTTAACAAACTATCCTCCCTTATCCCCTCCTAGAGTCACGTCTCAAACATCACTCCAACCATTCCCTGCCGGATCTGGGTCTGGTGGAACCCTGCCACTCTTCATCTCTCCCCTACCATGATCAACGATCAAATCATCCACTGCAATATATCTCACCCCTCAAATACTTTCCCCAACTTCGAGTGTACCTTCATATATGCTCACAACCTCCATGACGATGCATTCCCCTATGGGATAATCTTGCTACCCTAAACCTCCTCTCTTCTAACACCCATTGGACCCTAATGGGGACTTCAACTCCATTCTCAATCCTGATGAAAAGATCTCCAACAGACCCACAAACCTGCCCCTTAACACCGATGAGCTTGCCCACTGCCTCTCCTCCCTTTCTCTTTTTGACCATGACTACTCAAGATGTAAATTTACGTGGAGCAACAAACAAACCACTGATTAGATCTGGTGTAAACTTGACCGCATCTTGTCCAATTCCCTCTGGCCATGTTCCCTCCCCAACTCCACTGCCTTTTTCGACAATCCATACATATCCGATCACTCTCCGGGTCTCCTCTTCCTTGACTCCAAACCAAAGGCCTCTAAACGTCAGTTCCGCTTCAATAACTCCTAGGCATCCCATGAAAGATTCATCCCTACAATTACCCAGGCTTGGTCGTCTCATACCTCTTCCCCCCCAATGATAACCACATGTTGGACCTCATCAACAAACTCAAGACCCTTAAACCTAACCTAAAGAAGTTCTCGAGTCTCAAGCTGGAACTTTTTTACGCCACCATTGACAACCATAAGACGACTCTTAACAACACTCCATCAAGCCTCCAAGCCATGCCCCTCGATCCAAACCTGCTTATCCTTGAGCGTGACACCTCCCTCGAGCTCTCCTTAAGCCTCAACACCTTATAAACTACCCTTCCGCAACTATCCAAACTTTCCTAGGCCAAATTTGGGGATCTTTGTAACTCCTACTTCTTCAAGAGTATCACGACTAGAAGATCTTTGAACACCATAAAAATCCTCCAAGATCCCAGTAATCTCAAACAAGGGCCCATTATTGATCCGGACAAGATCTTGTCGATCCTCATTAACCACTTCATTGAGATCCTTCGTCCATCAGCCACACATAACCCCCTTAACCTCTTCCCGGACTTCCCTTTCCCTACCGTTCCTAGTGATGCTGCCTCTTCCCTCTGCAGTAAAGTAACCTCCGACGATATTAAGAAGGCCCTATTTGATATTGGTGAATGTTCGCTCAAAACTGTGTGTGCGAAGTCTTAACTTTATAAAATATGAAATCAAGCAAAGCGAACCCGCAGTGTACGGATCTGTAGAGTAAAGAAAGAATTCCAGAGTATCGAACTTAGGGATTTGGGGGATAAAATTCAGTTCGTAAATCGTCAGGCAAGATAAAAAGCTTTTGTAAAGATAATTGGAAAACAAAGATTCTAAAGATTCAGGTATCCAATTGTGGAAATCGATTCAAGATGTTCTAAAGATATTAGGACAGAGTTAGGATTGCAAAGGTATAGATCTAAGGTAGGGTGTTGTACAGTGTAGTTCCAAAACCCATAAGTCTCACCCAAAGGCTCTCTAAATAAAAGATATTGAGTTTTGTTATTAAAGAGATCTAAGGACAAGTTAAACTCTCAAATACCCATGCCCAAACCCAATGGAATCAAAGATAAGTCAAAAAGGTTAAGGTTGTGACACTCGAAATCAAAGTAGAGGGTGTTGAGTCTCACTACTACCTAGAAAATGTAAGCCAAGGCTAGGTTAAGGCAAATCTTTAACTTTGGATCAAAGAAAAAGCAAAGCACGTATGACAGGAAAACCACGGTCAGATCTTGAAGAACCATGGCCGTGGAACTCAAGAACAGACCGTGGAAAACCTCGACGACGAGATTTCTTGCAACTCTCAGGGTCCAATCTGTTTTGGTTCAATCTATCATCATGTATGCCACAACTATCAACCTTCACCTTAGAATCGCTTAAGGGTTTTAGCCAACAATCATTGTCATCAAATCAATAATCAAGATAAAAAGAAAGAAAAGATAAAACGTTGAAAACTCAATAGCAACACAAAACCAATCTCAATCAAACTCAAATCCGTACTTGTGTTCAATGAATATAGAATAGTGTCAGAAATCTCTCACAAATCTTAAAGAACAAAGAAGAACAGGATGTCAATCCGCCTTCAAAGTGAAACCCTATGATCATCCAATTACGCAATCTCAAAGTGCGTACTTCTCCAAATCTTCCTTCCAAAATCCTCTCGCAATAAGATCTTCCAAAGGTATGCAGCCAATGTGTAGCGCGGGATAGCGGGGCGTTAGTAGCGGGCCCATTTTCTCTCATCCTTCAACCTTCTTATAGGAGAAATTAGGGTTGCAAAAAGCCCATACTGCTGTTGACATGACAAATATGACACGTGGCAACCATTAGAAGAATCACGGCAAAAAGTAATTTTCCACGCCCGTGGAAGCCACCGTGGAATGGCATAATTGCTGTCGACATACATTCACACGGTCATAGTTAAATTAAATGTCACAACCACAGCCGTGGTTGCTTGTACTTGACCGTGGAATGCCTAAAACGTGCATAAAATCTCTCGTTTCCCAAAGCTTTCTACTCATACTCCTTCCTTAGCTATTCCAATGCATCCTCTTGATGTCTACCATGATCAATCACTCCTACATACTCCATTTATGCTCAAATTGAAGCCTTTGTTCACCTAAAAACACAACAAAGCTTGTGTAGATCTCTATACCAACATAATAGGTGAATGTGCTCATAAATGCTTCAAACTCATATCCATATACACAAAAGAAGGGGAAAAACAACAAAAACATGTGCCTAAAACATCGTCATATTTCATGCTATTAAAATACCCCATACTTGTCTCTTGCTTGTCCCCAAGCAAGGTTTTAAAAAGCTAGAACATAAGGTAGGATGAAATATGAATACAAAACAAGGAAAAACAAATCATTTTGGTATTGTGTTTCTAATCAATAGATCACTCTCAAATCTTGCTTCATGTTTCCTTGAAAACTTCTATGTACACAAAACGAATCATGTCAAGTAAGAGAAACGTCATACATTGCAAAAGCTCCAAGACAAACATCATAACCCAAAGTAATGTCAAAATCGATCATGCAGAAATCCAATTTAGATCACTAGGCCAAACAACAACTAAAGATCTTAAGGACTTTCAAGTAAAAGTCAAGAAACGTGAATGGGTGGGACTTTTCATAAGGTAATGTGGTGCGATATCCGGGAAAAAGGAACTACACAACACAAACTTCTTTAAGCAAACTTGAATCAACCACCATTGAGAGCGTTGCTCTTCTTTTTCAGCACAAATTTCTTTTTCGACTTTACTTTTTGAGATCAAAGACAGAGGTGCACAATAATGAAGCCTAGAAAATCAGCATTAACTCAATTTTTCGAGTTGCCTCAAACCGTGATGCACATACAATGACTCGTTAGGAATATCGCTCAATCCGACTTTGGCAAGACACAAACACCCGGCTATGTGAATGGTGCCGAGTTACTCATCATCATGATTGACTTCCCCAAACCTATTTTCTATACTTTGAATGCACAATTTCTTTCATAGCCCTCCCACATCAATCATGCTACAAATTACACTCTTCCTAATTCCCGGATAGGTAAAGGAGGCAAAAATTTCATTGAGGAGCTAAATGAATAAAGAAGAAGCAAGAAAAACGAGGTGCCTTAATCATTTCAAAAAGAAGCGCAAGAACTTGTAATGTGATTTCAACTTTCATTCCTCAACATGATTTAGACAAGAATTTTTACATTATGAAACTTGCAAGAAGATAAAACAATATATTCAATTTCTCCACAATTCACAATTGAAATCAAGCACATAAATGTCATCAAAAATTCAATCCACAAGTAAATTCTTCATTGAGGTCATTTCCAATCCTAGAAGCATAATATTTTTCAAAATTTTTCAAATTTTTATGGGTTTTTCAAGGCTTAAAAATGCACGAAAATAAGAAACGTGTGACAATGAAAATGAAGATGCAAGTGTTCATGGATAAAACGAAGCAAATATGTCAAGTTATTACATCACATGAGAATCAAACTCCACCCCATACTTAAGATACACATTGTCCTTAATGTGCAAAATAAGGAAAAAGAAAAAGAAAAAGAAACTCACAAAGGCGGTGAAGCAACTCAAACCGATCAAGCTATCACATAGGAGGTGGTGGTGGTGGGAACGGGAAGAAGTTTTGGTCGTATGGACGCCCAAACTGCTGCCAGTAAAAGTCTTGGAGGATCCTTGAGTTGTCATGACGCTCTTCCTCATGTTTATCGAAGCGGGTCTCAAGAGCTTCCATCCTCTATGTAAGTACGGTGACCCATGCCGGCTGCTCATCCATCCAAGTAGGCCGCTACACCATCCACTCCGGCGGCACTCCCATCCAAGCTGGTGGAGCATCCATCCATGACGGCGGTGCATCCATCCAAGTAGTTCGCTCACTCACGCTGGCACGCCGGGTAGAAGAAGAAGCGGAAGGCCGCTATTGGTAGGTAGATCTCCTAGGCGGCTCTTGAAAATCCGCCGGCTGATCCGGAAAATCTCCAAAGCCTCCTCAACACCTCCAATATCCGGGAACTCATCACCACCCATCTCCTCATCAACATCTTCATCAACAACAACTCGGGATAATAAGATGTGGCTCCTAGGAGGTTGGCATGCATCGGAGCAAATGTTGCTTTCCAGTTTTGCCTATTCAGGATGGAGTAATCTGCGCTCCATGATATGCCTCGTCTTCCCTTGTCTTACCAAGGCATGGAGACAAACGGTGGACCTCGGTGGCGGAGAATCGAGAGTCCCCTAGTCATGAAGCCTTGAAGCCCTAGAGGCCTCGCGGATTCTACCAACTCACAAGCCGAATAATCAATCCATAAGTGCTTTGCAATGTATGTAACCATCCCTCCATAACCGATATTCCCCTTAGCTTTGTTCTTGATCTTGCTAAGAGTGGAAGCAAGCATAGTGGCACAATCCGGAGTGACACCGGCCGCCATGCAATAAAGGATAAAAAGCTCATCAGCCTTGAGCTTCTGTGAAGTCTCAGTCCTAGGAAAAAGGCACTTGAAGAGGATCTTATAGGCTATCTTAAAGGAGAGGTTATAGATAAGCTTGGCTTTCGAGTCGGCCGGTTGCCAACGATCCTTGTGACCCACTACCGTAGCAATCTCCTCCCAAAACTCTCTAGCTCGAGAACTCCTAGAAAATGTCCCATTGTATGTGTCTACAAAGCCAAACAATGCTCCAAACTGAGCTACAGACATATGGTGAGTGTGGTCCATCAAATGGAAGGAGACCGTTCGGTTTACGACACTATGGTCAAACGAGCTTATGAACCCATTGTGATCTCCTCATAAGCATCCTCTATAATGCTAGCAAATGTAGTCAGCCCAGCCCTATCAAGCATCCATCTAAGATCATTCACCACATGCAAATCCTTAAACTCTTCAAGCACAATGTACCTAGGAGCAATAACGTTGCGTTTTTGGATCTTATGAAAAACTCTCTTATGGTTCTCATGGATTGTAAGGATCCTAGGGATAGGTTGAGGAATGGGAGGGGGTTGGGAAGATGAGCCTTTGCCTCTTTGCTTTTTGTTTCGGTTGGATTTAGTAGTCCAAAACATTTTCTTAGAAACCCCAGGTTGTTCTTGGTGAAACCACACCCGTGGTTTTGTACGGCTACCCGTGGAATTGCACGATTTTGCTCAAAAATCAAGAAATTCTACAACAATCTCAACAACAGTAGTCCTAAACTATTTCAAAATTCAATTCCGTTCAGTTCTCCTAAAAATCTTCAAAAGAAACGAAGGAAATCAACCAAGGAAAAATTTGAGAGAAAACCTAGGTTTTGGATTTGAAGAAATCCAAAATCTTGCCCGATCGCTGAATGTTTGTGCTGTTTGTTGTCCCAATCCGCAATATAATCAAGTTTTCTTCAGTTCGGAGCGAAAAATTGTGCAAAACGATCACCGAAAGAAGAATTGCGATTTGAGGAGGTGAGGCGTGGAATAGGGCGTGGAAGGGAAGGTTGGAGTTTGTGGTTTGTGAAGAAGAACTTATATAGCCCCGTTAAATTTTCAAAAATCACGGCCTCACTGTTACTTCCATGGCCGTGGAATTGCACGATTGACCGTGGTTTTGCGTCTTTTTCTTTGGCTGCTCTCGACATACTTTTCAACGATCTAATTATCGAAACCACGACCGTGGAATCTCAATTAAACCCGTGATTTTCCCTTTTCTGCCAAACACCCAAATTTTGTTGTTCCTTTGGCTTTCTTCACTTCTTTTGGTCGTTTTTCAGCCTTGACACCCAAAGACACAAGACATACCGGAAGATATCGACGAAAAACAAACAAAAACAATCTACACTAATCTAATCTAAGAAAAAAACGAAAACGAAAAACAAGAATGCATTACCTTGGGTTGCCTCCCAAGTAGCGCTTTGTTTTAGGTCCGTAGCTAGACCAATCCTTTGTGCTTAAGTGAGGAGAATAGCTGCGACTTCCTCGGTTTGGAGTTCCGGTGAGTACTTCTTGAGTGGTTGGCCATTCACTTTGAAACTTCCGCACTTCTCACCCCACAGTTCAACTGCACCATGGGGAAAAACGTGTTTAATGACATAGGGTCATGTCCAACGAGATTTAAGCTTACCGGGAAAGAGTCGAAGTCTAAAATTGAAGAGAAGAACAAGGTCTCCTTCTTTGAAGTCTTTCAGAATGATGTTCTTATCATGCCAACTCTTCGCTCTCTCCTTGTAGATCTTAGCGTTCTCATAGGAGTTCAAGCTGAGCTCTTCTAACTCATTAAGATCCAAGAGACGTTTCTCTCCCACTTCCTTCATGCCAAAGTTCAACCACTTAACAACCCAATATGCCTTGTGTTCCAGCTCCACCGGAAGATGACAAGACGTCCCATACACAAGATTGTATGGTGTTGTGCCAATGGGAGTCTTGTATGCCGTTCTATATGCCCATAATGCGTCATCAAGCTTTAACGCCCCATCCTTCCTTGTCCTAGACACCGTTTTCTCCAGAATTCCTTTGATCTCTCTATTAGAAATCTCCACTGGTCCACTGGTTTGCGGATGGTAAGGTGTAGCGATCTTGTGAGTTACCCCATACTTAGCTAATAGAGCTTCAAATCGATGGGCTATTAAGTGTGATCCTCCGTCACTAATGATGGTTCAGGGTGTCCCAAACCTTGGGAAAATAGTTCGATTAAAGAACTTAACAACCACCATCGCATCATTAGTTGGAGAAATAATAGCTTTGACCCATCTTGAAACATAATCTACAGCTAGAAGTATGTATTGGTTACCACAAGATGATGGGAATGGTCCCATGAAGTCAACTCCCCAAACATCAAAGATTTCCACTTCTTGGATGTTGTTGAGAGGCATATCATTCCTCCTAGATATGTTCTCTGTTCTTTGACAAGCATCGCAACAAGCAACAAAGGTTTGCACATCCTTAAATAATGTAGGCCAAAAGAATCCGGATTGTAATACCTTAGCGCTAGTCTTGTGAGAGCTAGCGTGTCCTCCACGAGGAAGAGAATGGAAATGATGAATGACACTTTGCATTTCGTCTTTAGTCACACATCTTCTAATGCCATCTGGACCTCTCTTGAAGAGTAGAGGTTCATTCCAATAGTATTGGCGGACATCCTTAAAGCGTAGGATAGTCCGGGAGGTATTTCATAACAAACCAAATAATTCACAAAATTAACAAACCAAGGTTCGTTACCTCTAGAAATATGATCAATGCACTCTTCCATTAGATGAAATTGTTCGTCCGGGAAAGAGTCATCAATAGGTAAGTCGTCTTTTGTGATATGTGGTAGACAACTCAATTGATCCGCAACAGAATTTTCGGATCCTTTCTTGTCACGAATCTCAAGATCAAACTCTTGAAGGAGGAGAATCCATCTAATCAGCCTTGACTTTGCATCTTTCTTGGCAAGCAAATACCGAATGACTGAATGATCCGTGTATACAATCACCTTCGCTCCTACAACATAAGAGCGAAACTTTTCAAATGCATATACAACGGCAAGAAATTCCTTCTCCGTTGTGGTGTAGTTGAGATGAGTTTCATCTAGCGTTTTACTAGCATAATAGATGGCGTGAGTGCGTCCATCTTTCTTTTGTCCAAGTACCGCTCCCACCGCTACATTACTTGCATCGCACATGACATCAAATGGAAGACTCCAATTCGGCGGCTGAATTATTGGGGCTGAGATTAGAGCTTTTCGAATCTTGTAAAAAGCATCTAAACACTCTTTCGAAAATTCAAAAACAACATCCTTCATCAATAGATTAGTTAGCGGTTTAGATATTTTCGAAAAGTCCTTAATGAATCTCCTATAGAAACCAACATGTCCTAGAAAACTTCTAATCCCCTTCACCAAAGATGGAGGAGGAAGCTTTTCTATTGTCTCAATCTTAGCCTTGTCAACCTCAATCCCTCTATTAGAGATCAAGTGTCCTAAAACAATAGAACTAGATTAGTGTCTTCACATCTTTGTAGAACAAGAGATAGGTTAACAAAAAAATTATCAAATGAGGAACCGTAAACAAAAAAGTCATCCATAAAAACCTCCATGATTTCCTCAATGTACTCTGAGAAGATGGCCATCATACACATTTGAAAGGTGGCTGGAGCGTTGCACAATCCGAATGGAATCCTCTTATAAGAAAACGTACTCCACGGGCATGTGAATTTGGTCTTTTCTTGGTTGTCCGGATGATACGGAATCTGAAAGAAACCACTATAACCATCAAGATAGCAAAAATAAGAATGTTGCGCTAACCTCTCAAGCATTTGATCAATGAAGGGCAGCGGGAAATGATCCTTCCTCGTCGCATTATTCAGCTTGCGATAGTCTATATACATCCTCCATCCCATCACCGTTCTCGTTGGAATGAGTTCGTTGTTCTTGTTAGCCACAATGGTTATTCCTCCCTTCTTTGGGACAACTTGAACTGGACTCACCCACTTGTTATCGGAAATCGGGAATATGATGCCTGTATCAAGTAATTTAAGGATCTCCTTCTTCACGACCTCTTTCATGATCGGGTTTAACCGTCGTTGTGGTTGACGTGAAGGCTTATAATCCTCTTCCATTTGTATCTTGTGCATACATAAAGATGGTTTAATTCCTACAAGATCCTCTATGGTGTAGCCTAAAGCTTTCCTATGTTTCTTCAAAATAATCATAAGCCTATCATGTTCATCTTCACTTAAACTAGAACTAACTATAATGGGAAACGTAGAGGTAGATCCAAGAAAAACATACCTTAGATGTGCGGGAAGTGGCTTTAATTCCAAAGTTGTAGATACCTTTGGTGTGTTGTGAGGGCTGTCCGAGGTCTCCTTGGATGTCTCCAAGGGTGTGGAAGTGGTAGAAGAAGAAGCAAGAACGTTTGTAGAAAGAACGGAGCATTCCTCAGAATTTTCAAATTCCACGGTGTCACTGTTACTTCCACGGCCGTGGAAAGTGTAATTTTGGCCGTTATTTTGTGTGTCAATCAAGTGGTTGCTCTCGACATACTTTTCCACGGGTGGAATTGGTGAAACCACGCCCGTGGAAAACACTGACAGACCTGGTTTTTGGTGTTTTCCGAACCATCGTACAATTTTTTGAATTCTTCAATTTGCACTTCTTCTAACTCTTCCAAAGCATCAATCTCAACGTTACAGTCATCTTCCGCTCCCTTTTCCATGATGGTCATAGTTATAACATTTTGTAACGGATCATTGAGTAAGATCGATCTCACTTCCTCTCTAGAATCCTCTTCATCATATATGTTGAACATATCCTCTCCAAATATCTGTTCTTTTGTCAAAGCTGAGGGAACAAATTCAACTTTCTCCCCTCCAATGTCAAAGGCTAATCTAGCATTCTTGCAATCAACTATACAACCGGAAGTTGCAAGAAAAGGCCTTCCCAGTATGATTGGGACCGGACAATCTTCAGGAATGTCAAGCTCAACAAAGTCTATAGGAATATAGAATTTACCTCGCTTAACCGGGACGTCTTTAATGATGCCAACGAGTCGAGTAATGGATCGATCCGCCATATACAACGTCATCTTCACCGGTTTAGGTTCACCTAAACCGACTTTCTCACCAAAGCAAGTGGAATGATGCTCACACTTGATCCCAAGTCACAAAGTGCATCATATGTGACTCCTCCTACTCCTATTGGTATGCAAAATGACCCCGGATCTCGCAGCTTTTGGGGCATCTTTTCCGTTATCGTTTTAATGAGTTCCGAAGACTCCGAACTCATCTTAACTTTACCAAAGTCTTCAAGCTTCCTCTTTTTAGAGAGGGTCTCTTTCAAGAATTTCCTATAAGCGGGCATACCGAAAATCGCATCAAGAAAAGGTAGGTTAATGTGCAGTTTACTCATGAGATCAACAGACTTACCGAAATGCTTGTCTAGACGCGCTTTCACTCTAGATTGCGGGAATGGCAAAGGAGGTTTATAAGCTGGAGGAGGGACATAAGCATCTTCCTTCTCCTTTTCCCTCTCCTTCTCAACGGGAACCTCAACGAATATGGGCTGCGGGTCGGTGGCTGTTACACTACTTCTCATTGTAATTGCCATCACCCTCCCTTTCGGATTGTCCTCGGTTTTCCAGGAAGCTTCCCTTGATCTCTAGGAACTTCTACGGATGTGCTAAACACTTGATTTTCCAAAGCTTTTTGTGCTTTAGAAATCGAAGTAATGTGATTCTCCATTCCTTGTATCTTTCCCAACATCGTTTCTATCATCGCATCAAATTTGTCCTTCTCCGACTGGTTCGAATTATTTGAAGTTTGTCCCTGACTTTTTAAAGGTGTAGAAGAAGATGGAGATGTTAGTGCATTTTCAGCATGGGAATAAGGATTACCGGGATTTTGTTGGTTGGATTTCCAATTGTTGTTGAAGTTGTTGTTGTTGTTGTTGTTGTTGTTGTTGTTGTTGTTGTTGTTCCCTTTCCCTTGATTATTCTCCCTTCCTAGACAACCAACATCCTGCTCCTTTTTCGATTGAGCGTTGGACTTCAAAAATTCTTTCAGCTCCTTAATCTTATTATTGAGGGAGAAAATTTGAGCTTGGGCTGCTGGATTCAATCTTGCTCCCGGCTCTCCGGAATCTCGATTCCATTCTCAAACTTCCTATGGGAATACTTCTCAATAACTAGAGCTTGCTTTTCAATAAAATCTCAAGCATCATCTTCTCTCATATCCATAAAAGTTCCACAAGAAAGGGATTAAAGTTTTGAATTGTGTTTCCACACCCAATCCCTTGTAGTAAATCTCCAATAATTCCAGCTTTGAAATGCCATGGTGCGAGAAATCCAGTAGAAGATCTTGAAAGCTTTCCCAAGATTTAAACAAACTTTCATTAGGTTTCATAGAAAAAGCATTTATTTTACCTCTCAACTCCGCTGTTTTGGATGGCGGAAAAAACTTGTTGAGGAATTCCGAAGTCATCTCCTCCCATGTGTTAACTCTTCTAGCCGGAAAAGCTTGATACCAAGCTAAGGATTTGTCCTTCATAGAGAAGAAGAACGGTCTCAACTTATAGTTGTTGTTGGTTGTTCTTGGAGGCTTCAAAGTCTCCATAAGAATCTCATAATTTTGCAAATGTTGATGCGGAGATTCAGCTTCCATTCCACCAAACTGACTTTGGCGGATCATAGTAATGACTTGAGGGCGAAACCCATAGTCATGCTCATCCGGAACTCCAAGATTCACACCCAAACGGCGCGACTGCTGAGTTGGGTCCATTCGTTGCCCAAGAGTTTGCGGTTCAGCTACGACATGAGCAGCTCTCGCATCTCTAACATGAACTCGAGGATCAACATAGACACGAGGATTAAATGGTGGTATATCCTCCAGCTCGGGCATATCATCATCATCGGATGATTCATCTTTTTTATCCTTGGCGCCTTTATCCAATTTTAATTGTAATACCATCACCTTGATTTCATCCATTTGAATTTGCATTCGCTCCCTATCAGCAAGAGCTACAGCTTGTTCCTCAATACGTCTTCTTTCACTTGTATTAAGAAGAGCTCGAGTTTCATCCAACTCCTCCTGAAGACTCTTTTCATTGTGTTCAGACATCTTTTTCTCCCTAACCGTTCCTTGAGAGTCTTCTCCGGTTCAGGATCAAAAGGAACGAGGTCTTTCGCAGTTCGAGACCTTTGCATATACCTAAAATAAATCTGCAAAATCACTAAGGTAGATAGATCAAATAACAAGAGCAAAAGCTCCCAAGCCCAACAACTGAAAACCGAATTTGGCCTAAACCAAATCCCCGGCAACGGCGCCAAAAACTTGTTCGCTCAAAAGTGTGCGTGCAAAGTCTTATAATTATTAAATCTGAAATCAAGCAAAGCCAACGAGCGGTGTAATTTGGGGGATCAAATTCAGTTCGTAAATCGTCAGGCAAGATAAAAATCTTTTGAAAAGATAATTGGGAAAACAACGATTCTAAAGATTTAGGTATCCAATTGTGGCAATCGATTCATGATGGTCTAAAGATATAAGGACAGAGTTAGGATTACAAAGGTATAGATCTAAGGTAGGGTGTTGTACGGTGAAGTTCCAAAACCCATAAGTCTCACCGAAAGACTCTCTAAATAAAGGATGTTGAGTCTCGTTATAAAACTTATCTAAGGACAAGATTAAACTCTCAAATACCCATGCCCAAACCCAAGGGAATCAAATATAAGCAAAAAAGTTTAAGTTTGTGACACTCGAAACCTAAGTAGAGGGTGTTGAGTCTCACTTCTACCTAGAAAAAGTAAGCCAAGGCTAGGTTAAGGCAAATCTTTAACTTTGGATAAAAGCAAAAGCAAAGCACGTACACCAGAGGAAAACAACGATCAGATCTTGAAGAACCACGACCGTAGAACTCAATAACAGGCCGTGGAAAACCTCGACGATGAGATATCTCGCAATTCTCAGGGTCCAATCTATTTTGGTTCAATCTATCATCATCTATGCCACAACTATCAACCCTTCACCTTAGAATCGCTTAAGGGTTTTAGCCAACAATCATTGTCATCAAATCAATAATCAAGATAAAAAGAAAGAAAAGATAAAACCTTGAAACTCAATAGCAACACAAAACCAATCTCAATCAAACTCAAATCCGTACTTGTGTTCAATGAATATAGGATCGAGTAAGAAACCTCTCACAAATCTTAAAGAACAAAGAAGAACGGGATGTCAATCCGCCTTCAAAGTTAAACCTTAAGATCTTCCAATTAAGCAATCTCAAAGTGCGTACTTCTCAAAATCTTCCTTAAATCCTCTCGCAATAAGATCTTCCAAAGGTATGCAACCAATGTGTAGCGCGGGATAGCGGGGCGTTAGCAGCGGGTCCATTTTCTCTCATCCTCCAGCCTTCTTATAGGAGAAATTATGGTTGCGAAAAGCCCATAACTGCTACTGACGTGACAAATATGACACATGGCAGCCGTTAGAAGAATCAAGGCCAAGAGTAATTTTCGACGCCCGTGGAATGGCATAATTGCTCTCGACATACATTCCCACGGTAATAATTAAAATTAATGTCAAAACCACGGCCGTGGTTCCTTGTACTTGACTGTGGAATGCCTAAAATGTGCATAAAATCTTTGGTTTCTCAAAGCTTTCTACTCATACTCCTTCCTTAGATATTCCAATGCATCCTCTTGATGTCTAGCATGATCAATCACTCCTACATACTCCATTTATGCTCCAATCCAAGCCTTTATTCACCTAAAAATACAACAAAGCTTGTGTAGATCTCTATACCAACATAATAAGTGAATGTGCTCATAAATGCTTCAAACTCATATCCACATACACAAAAGAAGGGGAAAAACAACCAAAACATGTGCCTAAAATATCGTCATATTTCATGCTATCAGTGACACTAAAACTCCAGGCTCGGACGGATTCCAACTCTTTCTTCTTCAAGCCTTCATGGAGCATCACCGGCGAGACTTTCTCCACAGCTATCCTAGAATTTTTTTTAACTCCGGTCATCTCGTAGGGCAAGTGAACCATACCTCCATATCCCTGATTGCTAAGAAAGAAAACCCCACCCTACCTTCTGACTACATACCCATCTCTTGTTGTAACACGTCCTACAAAGTGATTGCAAAAATCCTTGCCGCCAGACTAAACTCGATCCTCCCTTCCATCATTGGCAGTTATCAAGGAGCCATCATCAAGGGTAGGTCCATTAAACACAACATTCTCATCTGCAATGAAATCTTCAAGAAGTATAGTCGTCGTCACATATCTCCTCGCTATGTCATCAAAGTCGACATCTCGAAAGCTTTTGACACCATTAGCCACTCTTTCATCCTCAACTACCTAAGGAGGATAGAGTTCCCTGACTACTTCATCCATCTCATTGAGGATTGTATCACATCCACAACCTACTGCATCAACCTAAATGGGAGCCTCAACGACTATTTTAAGGGCTCTAGGGGGCTTAGACAGGGTTGTCCCCTCTCCCATCCTCTCTTTGTCATCGCCATTGAAGTGCTCTCTTCCATGCTCCAAGTCAACACCTCTCAGCCTGAATTCAACATCCATCCCAAATGCGCCTCTCCCAACCTCACCCACCTTTACTTTGCTGATGACTTATTGTTGTTTTGCAGGGGGATAACATCTCTATAAGCATTCTGATGAACACTTTAAACCACTTCAGTCGCTACTTTGGACTTCACCTTAATCCGACCAAGTCTACAATCTTCACTGGCGGGATCAAATCTCAAGATTGCATCACCATTGCGCACTCTACCAATATCAATATTGGATCCCTTCCTTTCACCTACCTTAGAATCCCTGTCGGCAACAAGCACCTCAATACCACTGAATACACCCCTCTCATTGCAAAGATCACAAGCAAAATTAACTCTTGGAGCGCAAGAAATATCTCTTATGCTGGCCGCTCCCAAATCATCAACTCAATCCTTATGGCTATCAACCACTATTGGTGCTCCGTCCTCCTTATCCCCCTACCATTATCTCCAAGATCAAAAGCCTGCTACGCTCTTTTCTCTGGTCTGGCAAGTCCTCTAGCCCTTATTCCCTGATCTCTTGGAAGGCAACCTGCTCCCCAAAGAATGACAATGTCCCGGGCTTCAAGGAGCTCCTTTCATGGAATAAAGCTTGCATCTCTAAGCTTCTTTTTGAGCTCGATCAAAGTTCACCTTCAACCACTAGCTTATGGTCCGACTAGATCAACCAAAACATCCTCAAAGGCCACTCCATGTGGTCTTACCCCTCCAACTATAAGCATAGCCACACATGGAACTCGATCCTCAAGGTTCGCAACGAGATCGTTGACTCTAGACATCTCTCGTCCCTCCTCAGCACTGCCAAGCAAGCCTCTCTCCACCTCTCAGCACACCATCTCATCTGGAACACCTCTTCTTCCTCCCCTCCGTACCGCTTTGGTCTCATTTGGAACGGTATCAACATCCCCAAGTGCAGCTTCATTTCCTTGGTGGCCAGCCACAACCGCCTACCAACCCTCTCTAAACTTCTCTCCTAGAACTTGGTTTTTGATGATACTTGCAAGCTTTGCGGCCAATAACCTGAGAACGAGGATCACCTGCTCAACCTCTACAACTACTCCACGGTTGTCTTCGACATCATCTCCTCTTTGTCTAGACGCCCCTATCAACCCAACCCCCATCGCAATGACATTTAGGCCCTCTTTAGCTCCGTAAACCCTCCAAAAAACGACCTCCCAACCCACATCTGAATCTCTTCAACTACTTGTTTCATCTACCATGTATGGAAAGCTCGCAACGAGCTCATCTTTAACCAAAACTTCATCCACCCCACCGCCTGTGCCCATAATGCAATCTTGGCCACTAAAAACTATGCTACGTTTTGGTGGAAGGATAGATCTCCTAAGTCCCTTATGTGGGCTAATCTTCTTGGCATTCACCTCATGTAATTTTGTTTCCTTCTTTGCTTTTGCTTCTCTAAGGTCTAGTACGACCTCTTTGTAAATTCCCCCTGATCATAATATACATTCCTTTCAAAAAAAAGAGGACCTAGATCAAATTCCTCACTCTTAGATTATGTTACACCTCATTGATGAGGTTGGTCACCAAGTTCTCGCACAAGTTACTGCTAAAACCTTATAGGATACCTAGCTTCTCCGTATCTTGTAAAATGCATGCCTAGTAGAATTAATCTCCTATGTTCCCTATTTTATTTGATATGGATACTAATATAACTTTGAATAAAAATCTTGATGCTTTTCATCACATGACATTAGACTTAGAATGGTATAATGATAAGATAGATGATAGTCATCAAGCTGTTGTTATCTTGAGTTCTTTTATATCTTTGTTTAATAATTTCAAAGATGTTATTCAGTATGCACATGAGGACTTGACTAAGAAGAAGTTACCAGACTCTATTGTACAGAAAATTGAAGAAATGAAAGTTTTTAAAGTGAAAGGAAACTCTAAAGATAAAAATGAGTTGATCATGAATGTTAAGAATAAAGATAAATCTAAGAAAAAGAAGAATTAGGCTCATGATAAATAGCAGAATAATTAGAACTCGAATATAAATGGGAAGAATAATGACAAAAATGACAAAGAAAAGGAGAAATCTATCATATGTTTTTTTTTTTAGAAAATTTACTTGTATTGAGAATAAGAGAAATATACATGATAAGAGGAAGCAAGGACAAAATCAAGAAAACATTGAGAGTTTAGACAACATTTGAGAGGTAAGAGGACAGAGAGAGGTTAGACATAGAGAGGTTAGACAAGATGGAGGTCTAATATTCTAGTTGTGGCCATGGACGTCATCGAACGGTCCTTCCAGTGGTAGGCAAAATGAAGTTTGGTAGTACGGATGCCTTTACCAGCGCAGTCGATGGCTCTAGTGAAGATGTTGTTATACACAAGGTTGTTCCTGACCTTCCAAGTGAAGTATATGAAGGCGGTAATCAATGCAATGCGTATACTGTCCATAAAATTTTGCTTGGGATTCGATCTAGAGCTGAGTCATTGCCATATGTTATGGGTGTAGGGGGTTGGGTATGGAACTCTTGTCCATCGGGATATGATGTTGAGAACAAGCGAGGCATAGCTACAAGAGGTCCATAAATGTTCATCATCTTCAGACATGCTGGTACAAAGCTTGCAAGTGTCATTGTCAATGACGTTCCATTGCTTGATCTAGCCAACTTGGGTAGACGACGGAGGCTGGCTATCCAAGTAATGTAGCTACATTTTGGAATGTTAAATTTGAGTAGATTATGCAGTAGGAGGTTGTAGGGTGTAGGATAGGATCCGATCTAAATATAGCATAAGTTTTCTTGGAGGAGAAGGTACCATTGGGGTTAGAGATGGTAGTGGTGTGGTGAGTTCCGATGGGTGGGGTAGGTATCTCATCCTTAATAGCAAGCTCTTCCAAAAGTAGTTGTGGTGAGGTTTGGGCTGAAAATTCCAAATGGTTTGACACTTAAGGACTTGACGAGCAATCCAAGAGCACCAAAGGTTGTCCTTGCTTCGATCAATGTAAAAAATGAGGCGTGTGAGCAAAACCTTATTCCTGACACTAAGACCAGGGAACCCAAGTCCACCATTAATCTTGGGGGTACAGACAGTGGACCACGCAACTAGAGCCCTGACTAGAGGAATGATCTGAGCAAGGCTTGTATCTTGTTTAGAATCGAAGAAGGCAAGAGGAACATTGTGGACCACTACTGATTGATAGATATTAGAATTGAGTTAATGACTTGAGCACGACCCGCATAAGAAAGCAATTTTGCGTTGCAGGATTAAATCCTCTTGGTAGTCTTGTGAATTAGAGGAAGATAGTCCAGGAGGGCAAGCCGCCTACTGCCAACTGGAACCCCGAGGTGGTGAAAGGGAAACGAGCCACACATAATACCAGTTGATTGGGTAACCAGGTTTTGATCGGTTGTGGACATGCCTCCCATAAAAATTGAGGACTTAGAGGGGTTTATGTTGAGTCCAAAAAGTTGTCCAAAAGCATCCAGAGTGGATTTAAGAATGTGTATGGATGCGAGATCACCCTTACAAAATAGCATTAGGTCATCGGCAAAGGATAAGTGAGTGATAAGGGGTGAATGGCATTTGAGGTGGTGGTTGAATTCGGGATTGGTTGTGTTGTGGTGGATCATATGGGAGAGGTACTCCATGGCAATGGTGAAAAGAGGAGGGGATAGAGGACAACCTTGTTTTAAGCCCCTAGTTCCTTTGAAGTGACCTTTAAGGGTTCCATCGATATTGACGGAGTATGTGGCAGTTGTGATGCATTCCTTAATAAGTCGGATGAATTGCTCAGGGAAACCAACTTTGTTGAGGTAGTGCAGGATGAAACCATGGTCGATGGTATCAAAAGCTTTAGAGATGTCAATTTTCATGGCAACCCTAGGAGAGATGTGTTTCCTGTTGTACTTGTTGAGTAGTTCCTGTAATATGAGCACATTGTGTTTGATGGACCTGTTTCATGGCAACCCTAGTGAGGGACTGTTACGATCTGTAGAAGTTGGCACCCTCCTCCGCCTTAGCCTCGTCCTTGCACTTCCACTGAGGTACAAGAAGTGGGTGTAACTCTCCACCTTGTATGTGATTCTCGATCTTAACCTGCTGACGGGTCGCACACTGAGCTACATATCTCGTGACATTTGGCTTCACACCTCCCCACCAAAAAGAGTGTCTGATATCCTGATACATCTTACTCGCACCAAGGTGCACTTAGTAAGGTGAAGAGTGAGCCTCCTAAAGGATCCTCTGTCTCAACTCTCGATCTAAAGGCACAAAAACAAGCTCCTGATGTCTCAAAATCCCATCAGCACCAACAACAAACTGTGGTGCCTCTCCTCAAGACATCCGGTCTCGGATCTATGTCAAAGCTGGGAAACTCACCTGCTTCTGTCGGATCTCGTTCAACAGATCAGGTACTATCTCCAAGGTGGATAGGTAGCTGTCGGAATTTTGAAAGTGGATATCCGACTCTAGCCACACAAGGTCTCGCTATAATTGTGGTTGAGCTGTTAACCTAACGATCGCCATCTCTCGGGTAGTCTTCCTACTAAGGGCATCTGCTACCATATTAGCCTTCCCCGGGTGGTATAAGATCTCAAGGTCAAAGTCCTTGATCAACTCCAACCATCTCCTCTGATGAGCGAATATATACTTCAAATCCTGTGGTATGTGAATATCTAACACGTAGCTCCGTAAAGATAATGCCTCCAAATATTCAAAGCATGGACCACAACAGCCAACTCAAGATCATGGGTAGGGTAATTCTCCTCATACGTCTTCAGTTGTTGAGAGGGGTAAGAAATCACCTTACCCCTCTGCATCATAACACATCCCAATCCCAGCTTGGATGCGTCGCTGTAAACTACGAAGTCCGCAATGCCCTCTGGCTGAGCTAAGATAGGAGTATAGGTCAGCGTCTTCTTCAGCTCCTCAAAGCTCTGCAGGCATAGCTTGGATCATACGAACCTCGTAGAATTCCTAAGCAAGGAAGTGAGCGGTCGGACGATAATTGAAAAGCCCTCAACAAAACGCCTGTAGTAGCCCGCCAATCCTAAGAAGCTGCGTACCTCCTTGACGTTCTTAGGAGGCGGCCATGATGCTAATGACTCGATCTTCTCTGGATCTACCTTGATTCCTTCAGCTGAAATGATGTGACCAAGGAATGCTACCTCGGACATCCAAAACTCGCACTTAGAGACCTTGGCTTAAAGCTCTCTATCCTATAAGACCTGAAGAATGATCTTCAAGTGTCCTACATGCTCCTCTCTGCTGCGAGATTAAATTAGAATGTTATTTATGAAGACAACTACAAAGTGGTCTAGAAAGTCGATAAAGATGTTGTTCATCAACTCCATGAAAACTGCGGCGCATTTGTGAGCCCGAATGGCATCACTACAAACTCGTAGTGTCTATATCTGGTCCAAAATGCCGTCTTGGATATGTCCTGCTCTCTCACCCTTAGCTGGTGATATCTAGATCTCAGGTCAATCCTCGAAAACACTGACGCTCCATGCAGTTGATCCAAAAGGTCGTCGATACGGGGCAATGGATACTTATTCTTGATTGTAACCTTGTTAAGCTCTCGGTAGTCGATACATAACCTTATTGACCCGTCTTTTGTAACATCCGGAAACTTTATTCCGGTCGGTGAGCGGGTTTCAACCTTTCCGCAGACGTTATTGTTCACTCAAAAGTGTGTGTCACTAAGTCTTAAATTTATAAAATCTGAAATCAAGAAAGCGAACCCGCAGTGTACGGATTGGTGTAGTTAAGTAAGAATTCCAGAGTCGAACTCAAGGATTTGGGGGATCAAATTCAGTTTGTAAAATCGCCTGGCAAGTAAATAAGCTTTTGTAAAGATTAATGGGAAAACAACGATTCTAAAGATTCAGGTATCCAATTGTAGGAATCGATTCAAGATGTTCTAAAGATATAAGGACAGAGTTAGGATTACAAAGGTATAGATCTAAGGTAGGGTATTGTACGATGAAATTTCAAACCCATAAATCTTACCCAAAGTCTCTCTCAATAAAGGATGTTGAGTCTCTTTATAATGAGGATCTAAGGATAAGATTAAACTCTCAAATACCCATGCCCAAACCCAAGGGAATCAAAGATAAGCCAAACAGGTTAAGGTTGTGACACTCATAACCTAAAAAAGGTAAACCAAGGCTAGGTTAGGGTCAATCTTTAAAATTGGATCAAAGTAAAAGCTAAGCACGTCAAACAGGAAAAACCACGGTCAGTTATTAATTAACCACGGCCGTGGAACTCAAGAACAGGCCGTGGAAAGGTACGACGGCGAGGTTTCTCGCAACACTCAGGGTCTTGTTAGCATGAAATATTGCGATATTCTAGGCACTTATTCTAGTTGTTTTTCATTCATTATTGTGTTCATGGATGAGGCATTGAAGCATTTGTTAGCTTGTTTACCTATATTTTCGATATGGAGGTCTACATTAGTTTGCGATTGATTATAGGTGAATAAGAGCTTAAACCGGACCATTTGAGAGAGAAAAGAGAGGATTTGATCATATCCAAGGATTAGGAACACATCAAGGAAGCTAAGGAAGGAGTTAGGACGAAGAATGTCACGACACAAAGGAAACCACAAGCAATCTACACTTCCACGCCCTAAATTACGGCCGTAGAAGAGTCCACACCCTAAATTACGGCCGTGGATCTTGATATCATGAGCGTGGAGCATTCCAGTAAGTTACACGGCCTAAAGTACGGTCGTGGAAGATGAGAGACACCGTAATCCAATTCCACGCCCTAAACCACGGTCGTGGAACATCAAGACACCGTGATTTAGGCAATCCTTAGACGAATCATTTATTGCTACATCATCTACATATTTGGGCTGGAAGTGACCTCTTTCTCTACGGATAAAAAGGCGTACATGGACTTCCACGGCTGTGGAACTCAAGATCTGCCCGTGATTTACCTTTGTTTACGAACTTTGCTTTTACTTTTATCCAAGGTTAAAGATTAGCTTTAATCTAGTCTTGGCTTGCCCTTTTCTAGGTAGTAGTGAGACTCATCACCCTCTATTTCGATTTCGAGTGTCACAACCTTAATCGTTTTAGTTAGTTTTGATCCTTGGGTTACAAGTTTGGGTATTTGAGATTAATTCTTGTCAATAGATCCTTTCTATACTGAAGCCTCAACAACCTTTATAGAGAGAGTCTTTGAGTTAGACATATAGGGTTTTGGAACTTCATCGTACATTACCTTACTTTAGTATACCTTTGCAATCCTCGACTCTGTCCTTATACTTATAGAATATCTTGAATCGATTGCCACAATTAGATACTTGGATCTTTGGGGTTGTTGTTTTCCCAATATTTGTTAAGCTTATTACATTTACTTGCTTGACGATTTGCGAACTGAATTTGTTCCTCCCAAATCCCCGAGTTCGACACTCTGGAATTCTTGCTTTACTATGCTGATCCGTACACTGCGGGTTCGCTTGCTTTGATTCTAGTTTTATAAATTTAAAGCTTATTTGCACGCACGCTTAGTGGCGAACAAGTTTTTGGCGCCGTTGTCGGGGATTTGGTTTAGGCCGAATTCGGTTATCGGTTGTCAAGCTTGGGAGCTTTACTCTTGTCATTTGATATCTCTTTTAAGTGACATTTGCAGGTTATCTTAGGTATATACGCAGGTCTAGCACCAACAAAGACCTCTTACCTCTTGATCAAGAACTTGAGAAGACTTTGAGAAAGAAGCTCAAAGAAAGAAAGATGGCTGAAAGTAAAGAGAGGGATATCTAAGCAGAGTTGGATGATTCCGAAGCTCGACTTAGTTGGAGCGAGAAGACTCGCAAGGAAGAATCGGAGCGTCATCAATTGCAAATTGATGAGCTCAAGGACATGATGCTGCAAATGAGGATGGAGATGAGTGATTCCAAGAAGAAGAAGAGAAGGAAACCGACAAGATCGGTTAGAACCGACTCATCCGATGAAGAGAGCGACTCCTCCATGCCGTCGCTAGAGGACATTGATCCAACGATCAATGCGAACCAGAATAATCCAAGACCAGCCGCCAATCATCGTATCCCGGCTGGGGTGCGAGAGCCGCTCGTATAGATGAAGTGCCAAGAACTCTTGGCCAAAGAATGGATCCGATTCAGCAACCACACCGTCTAGGTGTGAACTTTGATGCTGACGATATTCAGGGGTTTAGCTTTAACCCACAAGTTATTACCATCGTTCGCCAAAGCCAGTTTGGAGGAATGAGTGTCGAATCTCCACATCAACATCTATAGAATTTTGAGATCTTGATGGAGACAATGAAGCCAAAGAATGCAACCACCAACAATTACAAGATCAAGCCATTCTTTTTCTCTTTGAAAGGGAAAGCTTTATCTTGGTATCAAGCTCTTCCAAATGGAAGACTCAACACATGGGAGGATATTTCTTCGGAGTTCCTAACCAAGTTCTTTCCGCCATCCAAGACGGCAGAGTTGAGAGGTAAAATTAATGCTTTTTCTATGAGATCTAATGAAAGTTTGTTTCAGTCTTGGAAAAGATTTCAGGATTTATTATTGGATTGCCCACACCATGGCATTTCCTAATTGGAGTTATTGGAGATATACTATAAGGGGCTGGATGTGGAAACACAAATCAAGCTCCAATCCCTTTTATGTGGCACATTCATGGACATGAGGGAAGATGACGCTTGGAACTTCATTGAGAAGCAAGCCCGAGTCATTGAGAAGTACTCTCATCGGAAAGTAGAAGTTAATGGAGTGGAGCAAGGAGCAAAACTAACACAAGCTGCTCAAACTCAAATCTTTTCTCTCAACACCGAGATTAAAGAATTGAAGGAAGTCATCAAGGATAGCTTTCCAAAGCCTAAGGAGCAAGATGTTGGTTATTTAGGAAACAACAATAACCACAATGGGAATGAGAACACCAATCGCAACAGCCGGAACAACAACAGGAACAATTGGAACAACAACAACCGGAATAACAATTGGAACAACAATAGGGGTTCAAACAGCAACAATTGACGTTCCAACCAACAACAAAACTCCGGTAATTCTTATCCCAATTAAGGAAATTCACTAACTCCACCATCTTCTTCTTCCATTCCTTTGAAAAGCCAGGGGCAAACATCTAATAGGGGAAGCACTTCGGGGAAAGAGAAGCCCGATCCCATGCTCGAAACGATCTTGGAAAAGCTTCAAGGGTTGGAGAATCACATCACTAAGGTTGATAAAGCCCAAAAGGTTTTAGAAAACCAAATGTTCAGCAATGCTGAGGAAGTTCCGAGAAATCAAGGAAAACTTCCAAGAAAGAAGGAAGATAACCCGAAAGGAAGGGTGATGGCTATCACAACTAGGAGCGGAGCAACAACCACCGACCCGTAGCCCAAGTTTGTGGAAGTTCCCATGGAAATGGAGAAAGAAAAGGGAAAGGAGAAGGAAGACATCTACATTCCTCCTCCAGCTTACAAACCTCCCCTACCATTTCCACAATCTAGAGCAAGAGCGCATCTAGACAAGCAATTCGGTAAGTTCATTGAACTCATGAGCAAACTGCATATTAATATACCTTTCATTGATGCAATTATAGGTATGTCAGCATATGGAAAGTTCTTAAAGGAGATCCTCTCTAACAAGAGGAAACTGGAAAACTTTGGAGAAGTCAAGATGAATTCGGAATCGTCGGATCTCATCAAAACGATGAAGGAAAAGATGCCCCCAAAGCAGAAGGATCCGGGGTCATTTTGTGTTCCAATCGGAGTAGGAGATGTCACATATGATGCATTATGTGATTTAGGAGCAAGCGTTAGCATCATTCCGCTTGCCTTATGCAGGAAGATCGGTCTAGGCGAGCCTAAACCGGTGAAGATGACGTTATACATGGCGGATCGATCCATAACTCGTCCCGTCGGTGTCATTGAAGACGTCCCGGTCAAGCTTGGTAAGTTCTATGTTCCAATAGATTTTGTTATGCTTGACATTCCTGCAGATAGCCCGGTCCCGATCATACTCAGAAGACCGTTCCTTGCAACATCCGGTTGTGTGGTGGATTGCAAGAATGCTAGACTCGCCTTCGACATAGGAGAGGAAAAGGTAGAGTTTGTTCTTTCCACTTTGATGAAAGACCCGGCTCTTGAAGAAGATATGTTTAACATCCATGACGAAGAGCTATCTAGAGAAGAAGTGAGTTCAATTCTCCTCAAAGATCCATTGCAAAGGGTTATTACTATGAGCATCACGGAGAAAGGAGAAGAAGAAGAGTGCAATAAGGAGATTGAAGCTTTAGAAGAGCTACAAGAAGTGCATGAAGAAGAGTTTGAAAAACTCTACGATGGGTCAGAAGATGTGAGGAATCACGGCCAGTCATGCTATTCCACGGCCGTGGTTCCCACCAACATGACCGTAATTAGTTATTCAGAGGACTCCAGTAAGTTACACGGCTAAAACCACGGCCGTGGAACTATCAGAGGGGCCGTTTGACTTCCACGCCCTAAACCACGGCCGTGGAGGAAACAGAGGTGCCGTGATTTTGGGAAAATCTGAGGACAATTGCGTTCTTTCTACCACTTCTCTTGAGTATTCTCCAACAACTTCTATACCCTTTGAGACTTCTAAGGAAGCATTGGACACTCCTCAAGAGCCATTAGAGAGTCCAATAGTGATGGAATTGAAGTCACTTCCCACACATCTAAGGTACGCATTTCTAGGATCTAATTCTACCTTTCCGGTAATTGTTAGTTCCGATCTATGTGAAGATGAACATAGTAAGCTTATGGTTGTTCTAAAGAAACATAGGAAAGCCTTAGGTTACACTATAGAGGATCTAGTAGGAATTAAGCCTTCATTATGCATGCATAAGATCCTAATGGAAGAAGACTTTAGGACTTCACGACAACCTCAAAGGCGGTTAAATCCGACCATGAAGGAGGTTGTCAGGAAGGAAATTCTTAAACTACTTGATGCAGGTATCATCTACCCTATCTCCGATAACAAGTGGGTGAGTCCCGTATAGGTTGTTCCAAAGAAGGGAGGAATAACAGTCATCACCAATAAGAACAATGAGCTCATTCCTACAAGGACAATAACTGGATGGAGGATGTGCATTGATTACAGGAAGCTGAACAATGCAACTAGAAAAGATCACTTCCCATTACCCTTCATCGACCAAATGCTTGAGAGGTTAGCACAACATTCTCATTTTTGCTATCTTGACGGTTATAGTGGTTTCTTCCAGATCCCGATTCATCCAGACGATCAAGAGAAGACCACATTCACATGCCCGTGGGGTACGTTTGGTTATAGGAGAATGCCGTTCAGGCTTTG
The DNA here is from genome assembly GCA_033239125.1 of Fagopyrum homotropicum. Taxonomy (NCBI): domain Eukaryota; kingdom Viridiplantae; phylum Streptophyta; class Magnoliopsida; order Caryophyllales; family Polygonaceae; genus Fagopyrum; species Fagopyrum homotropicum. Next base: position 53,085,357 of record BSWB01000005.1, read on the forward strand.
CAACGCCCCAACCACCTTCCAAAGGTGCATGATGGCTATTTTCTCGGAGTACATAGAAGAGATCATGGAGGTTTTCATGGATGACCTTTCTGTTTATGGTTCCTCTTTCGATAATTGTCTTTCTAACCTTTCTCTTGTGCTACAAAGGTGTGAAGACACTAACCTAGTTCTTAATTGGGAGAAATGTCAATTTATGGTGAAGGAAGGCATTGTACTCGGACACTTGATCTCTAGTAGAGGGGTCAAAGTAGATAAGGCTAAGATAGAAACTATAGAAAATCTCCCTCCTCCATCTTCGGTGAAGGGGATAAGAAGCTTTCTAGGACATGCTGAATTTTATAGACGTTTTATAAAAGATTTCTCTAAGAGATCAAAACCGCTTACTAATCTATTGATGAAGGATGCAGTTTTTGATTTCTCGCAGGATTGTTTATACGCATTTCATAAGATCCGGGAAGCTCTAATCTCAGCCCCGATCATCCAACCTCCGGACTGGAATCTCCCATTTGAGGTTATGTGTGATGCAAGTGACGTAGCTATTGGAGCTGTGCTTGGGCAAAAGAAGGAGGTCCGAACCCATGCTATCTATTACGCTAGCAAGACGCTAGATGAAACGCAACTTAACTACACCACAACTGAAAAAAATTCTTAGCTATTGTATATGCCTTTGAAAAGTTTCGTTCTTATCTTGTAGGTGCAAAGGTGATCATGTACACAGACCATGCTGTGATCCGGTATCTACTTGCCAAGAAGGACGCGAAACCAAGGCTGATTAGATGGATTCTTCTCCTACAAGAATTTGATCTAGAGATCCATGACAAGAAAGGTTCAGAAAACTCTGTTGCGGATCACCTAAGTCGTCTACCACATCTAGAAGACGACGATCTACCTATAGATGACTCCTGTCCGGACGAGCATTTACACATCATAGAGGAGTGCATCAACAAGATAACTAGAGGTAACGAACCATGGTTTGCTGATTTTGTTAACTATTTGGTTTGTCAGGAAATACCTCCCGAACTATCCTACGCACAAAGGAAGACGTTCTTTAAGGATGTCCGGCAATACTTTTGGAATGAACCTCTACTCTTCAAGAGAGGTCCCGACTGCATCATTCGAAGATGTGTGCCGGAAGACGAGATGCAAAGCGTCATCCGTCATTGTCATTCACTACCTTGTGGAGGACACGCTAGTTCAAACAAAATTAGCACTAAGGTATTGCAGTCCGGTTTCTTTTGGCCTACTTTATTTAAAGATGTGCAAACCTCCGGATTGGAATCTTCCATTCGAGGTCATGTGTGATGCAAGTGACGTAGCTATAGGAGCCGTGCTTGGGCAAAAGAAGGAAGGACGAACCCATGCTATCTACTATGCTAGCAAGACGCTAGACGAAGTGCAGCTTAACTACGCCACTACGGAAAAAGAATTTCTAGCTATTGTTTATGCATTTGAAAAGTTCCGTTCTTATCTTGTAGGTACAAAGGTGATTGTATACAGAGATCTTGTTGCGATCCGGTATCTACTTGCAAAGAAGGATGCGAAACCAAGGCTGATTAGATGGATTCTTCTCCTACAAGAATTCGATCTAGAGATCCGTGACAAGAAGGGTTCGGAAAACTCTGTTGCGGATCACTTGAGTTGTCTACCACATTTAGAGGACGACAATCAACCTATAGATGACTCCTTTCCGGACGAGAATTTACACATCATAGAGCAGTGCATGAACAAGATTACTAAAAGTAACGAACCATGGTTTGCTGATTTTGTTAACTATTTGGTTTGCCAGGAAATACCACCCGGACTATCCTATGCACAAAGGAAGAAGTTCTTTAAGGATGTCCGGGAATACTTTTGGAATGAATCTCTCCTCTTCAAGAGAGGTCCCGACGGCATCATTCGACGATGTGTGCCGGAAGACGAGATGCAAAGTGTCATCCGTCATTGTCATTCACTACCTTGTGGAGGACACGCTAGCTCGAACAAGACTAGCGCTAAGGTATTGCAATTTGGATTCTTTTGGCCTACTTTATTTAAAGATGTGTAAACCTTTGTTTCCTGCTACGATGCTTGTCAAAGAACAGGGAACATATCTAGGAGAAACGAAATGCCTCTTAACAACATTCAGGAGGTAGAGATATTTGACGTTTGGGGAGTAGACTTCATGGGACCTTTCCCATCATCTTGTGGAAACCAATACATACTTCTAGCTGTAGATTATGTTTTGAGATGGGTTGAAGCAATTGCCTTTCCCACTAATGACGCCATGGTTGTGGTTAAGTTCTTTAACAAGACTATTTTCCCAAGATTCGGGACACCACGGACTATCATTAGTGATGGAGGCTCTCACTTCATTGCCCGACGATTCGAAGCTCTACTAGCTAAGTATGGGGTGACTCACAAGATCGCCACCCCTTACCATCCACAAACGAGTGGACAAGTGGAGATTTTGAACCGGGAGATTAAAGGAATCCTAGAGAAAACAGTTTCGAAGACAAGGAAAGATTGGTCTTTGAAGCTAGATGATGCATTGTGAGCATACCGGACTGCATACAAGACTCCCATAGGAACAACACCATACAACCTTGTGTATGGGAAGTCTTGCCACTTACCGGTAGATCTGGAACATAAGGTGTATTGGGCGGTAAAGTGGTTGAACTTCAGCATGAAGGAAGCGGGCAAGAAGCGCCTCTTGGACCTTAACGAGCTTGAAGAACTTCGTTTAAACGCCTACGAGACCGCCAAGACCTACAAGGAGAGAGCGAAGCGTTGGCATGATAAACATATCATTCCAAAGGACCTCAAGGAAGGAGATCAAGTTCTCCTCTTCAATTCGAGACTTCGGCCATTTCCAGGTAAGCTTAAATCTCGTTGGACTGGACCTTATCTAATAAAACATGTTTTTCCCCATGGCACAGTTGAAGTATGGGGTGAAAAGGGCGGAAGCTTCAAGATGAACGGTCAACGACTCAAGAAGTACTCACATGAACTCCAAGCTGAGGAGTTCGCGCCTACCGCACTTGAATAGGTGCAAATACGGTCTAGCTACGGACCTTAAACAAGCGCTTCTTGGGAGGCAACCCAAGGTATTGCACTTATGCTTTCGTTTGTCATTCTTAGATTAGATTAGTCTAGACGTTTTTTGTTTTGTTTTGCCCTTGATACCTTCCGGTATGTTGTGTTTTTGGATGTAGGAGCATTGGAATAGGCAATGGGAAAGGAAAAAGTTGGAAGAATTGACGAAACTCGGATTTTGGCACATTACAGAGAGTTCCACGCCCTAAACCACGGTCGTGGAGGCTACAATGACCGTAATTCTTCAAAATGTGAGAAAAATCACCAAAAACCACGGGTCCGTACAAAACCACAGCCGTGGAAACCCCCGAGTGACCGTGATTTTCAAAAAATTTTACTGCCACTATATAAACCACCTTCCTTCACAAAAACACCCTCATTCCCAAATCCATGCCCCTCTTCCACGCCCTAAACTCCGAAAAATCTCCACGTCTCGCAAAACCTCATTCGGTAATCGTTTCGAACGATTCTTGGTGCTAAATTGGAGCATTTTCATTTCTCTACAAGATCCAATCGACAAAACAAGTGAACAATCCTTCCAGAAGGCAGAATTTGGATTCAAAGATCCAAAAACCTAGATTTTTACTCTTCTTCTCTACTTTGTCAATTCGGGCTAAGTTTTTGCAAGAACTTAGAGAAATTGCATAGGATTGAGATTGGAATTAGTCTAGGACAGGTTCTGTTGAGTTTGTTGTTGGTTTTGTTGAGATTTGAGCAAATCAGAGACGAATCACGGTCTCTGGAACCTCCACGGCCGTGGAATAGGAAGAACAGACCGTGGTTTTTTTTGGAATTGAGAAAAAGAAGAGAAAGGGTGATAGTTCCTCTTCTTCCCAAGCCCCTCCTAGTGAACCACCATCACCTCCACGCCCTAGAATCCCAACCATTCACCCAAACTATCTCCAAGCTTTAGAAAAGATCGAGGAGAGACCGGTCATAGGACCTAGATACCTCTTGCTTGAGGAGTTGGAGCCACTTAATGTGGTGAATGACTTGACATGGCTCTTGGATAGAGCCGGACTGATTGTTTTCTCCGCTATTCGAGCGGATGCATATGAGGAGATTACGAGGGAGTTTGTTATTTCCTTTGAGCACATCCACATCGAGAGGACGGTATCTTTTAGATTGATGGAGACGGATTATGAGTTCTCCATCCAGCAGTTTGGAGCCTTCTTTGGGTTCCATGAGACCTTTAACGGTCGTTTCCCTAGCGGTGTATACGCTAAGGACTTTTGGGAGGATATAGCCATGATTTATGCTAGCGAGGACCGCTGGCAACCAGCTGACACCAAGGCTAAGCTCATCTACCACTTAGCCTTGAAGATAGCTCATAGGGTCCTTTCCGAGTGCCTATTCCCTAGGACCGAGACCCCCCAACAGATAAAGACCGATGAGCTGTTCCTTCTTTACGCTATGCTGCACGGTAGACCCGCTGATTGTGCCACCCTCTTAGCCTCCACCATGAGCAAACTTAAGAACAAGAGGGCTGGAAACATTGGGTATGGTGGGATGGTTACCCACATTGCTATGCAGCTTGGGATTGATTGCTCCGCATGCACTAGGATAGCGGCGAGACCTTTGGGTCTCAAGAGCCTTATGACTAGGGGTATGATCTTTCCTAGACACCGAGGTCCACCTACTGCTGCTATGCCATGGGAGGATAGAGGAGGTAGAGGTATTCCGTGGCTTCCTGAGTATTCCATTATGGCTGGACGCCATAATTGGAAGGAGACATTTGCTGCTATGCATGCGAATAAATTAGCACCGCCTCCTTACATTCCGGATGAGCCTCCAGGTGAGGATATGGGTGGAGGTGATTACTATGAGGGAGGAGGTGATGAGCAGACATTCGGCACGTTTCCGGATCAGCCGGACACCTTCCCGGACTTACCTAGGCAGTCTCCCCGCCCTTCTAGACATTCCGGTGCTTCTTCTTCTCGCCGTGCTAGTGTGAGCGAGAGACCGACATGGATGGATGCTCCTCCCGCTTGGTATAGAGCATAACCGGAGTGGATGGGAGCTCCGCCACCATGGTATGCACAGCCACCAACAACACCGGCCCCACAGGATGCACCAGCGTGGTACGGCATGGTATGAGCAGCTTCCGGCATGGGCTACATATCTTTCCAGGAGGGTAGGAGACTTGGAGATTCATAGGGATACTCATGATGCACGGGCTGAGGAGCATGACCGGATGATGAGGGATATCTACCGCCAGCAGTTTGGGCGGAACTTCATCTCCGATTTCCACCCGTTTCCACCACCGCCTCCACCGCAGTGACGAGATTTCATGATAGCCAATTTCAGCCGCCCCACCGCCGTCTAGTGAGTTCATTTTTCTCTTCTTTCTTTTCTTTATTTCTTTTTGAACATTGAGGACAATGTTTGTCCTAAGTATGGTGTGGGGTGTGACTATGTGTTGTAATAACTCTACTATATTCGCTTACCTTGATCGATGACACTTTGCATGTTTCGTTTCATAGTCACACGTTTCATTATTGCATTGCATGAAAAAGTTTTCGATAAACCCATAAAAATGCGAAAAATTTTGAAAAATTCTAAAAAGGTTTTGTGCTTCTAAGATTTGAGATGATTTCTATGATAGTTCCTACTTGTAGATTGAGCTTTTGATGACAATTATATGCCTAAACGAATAATGAATTGAAAAGGAATTGAACGTGTTGATTATCCTTTCTTGCAAGTTTCATAATGTGAAGAGTTTTATCTAAATCATATTGAGAAATCAAGGTTGAAATCACATGATGAGTTCTTATACTTCTTTATGAAATGATTAAGGCAATTCGAATTTTCTTTCTCCTTTCTTTGATCACATAGCCCCACAATGAAAGTAATTGCCTCCCTTACCTATCCGGGAATTTGGAGGAGTTGATATTTGGCATGTTTGATGTGGGAGGGCCATGAAAGCAAATTTTTGCATTCAAAGAATAGAATTAATAGGTTTGGGGAAGTCAATCATGACGATGAGTAACTCGGCACCATTCACATAGCCGGGTGTTTGTGTCTTGCCAAAGTCGAATTGAGCGATATTCCTAACGGATTATGGTATGTGCATCAAGGGTTTGAGGCATCTCGAAATTGAGAAATGCCAATCTCCTAGGCTTCGGTTTTTGTGCACCGCTGTCCATAACTCCAAAAGTAAAGTCGAAAAATAATGTGAAAAAGAAGACGACAAAGCTCAAAGTTGATGGTGTTGCAATTCAAAATAAAAAAAAAGAGTTGGGTTAACCATTTTCTCAGATTCATGCATCACATCCTTTATAAGTTTCCCTCCCTTCCGCATTCTAGACCTTACTTGGAAGTCCTTAAGATCAAAAGAACGTTATTTGACTTGGTGATCTAAATTGAAGTTTTTTATGCTTGATTTTGATAATGCTTGAAGGTTATGATGTTTGCCTTAAAGTTTAACCAATTTATGATGTTTCTTTACTTTACATTCTTTGGTTTATGTATGTAAGCGTTTCAAGGGTGAATGAAGCAAGGTTTGAGAATGATCTATTGACTAGAAGCACACTTACCTAAAAGATGTTTTGTTTTTGAGTTTGCATGCATATTTCATCCTAACTTGTGTTCTAAGCTTTCGAAAACCTTACTTGGGGACAAGCAAGTGACAAGTATGGGGTATTTTGTTAGCATGAAATATTGCGATATTCTAGGCACTTATTCTAGTTGTTTTTCATTCATTATTGTGTTTATGGATGAGGCATTGAAGCATTTGTTACCTTGTTTACCTATATTTTTGGTATGGAGGTCTACATTAGTTTGCTAGTGTGAGCGAGAGACCGACATGGATGGATGCTCCTCCCGCTTGGTATGGAGCACAACTAGAGTGGATGGGAGCTCCACCACCATGGTATGCACATCCACCAACAACAACGGCCCCACAGGATGCACCAGCGTGGTACGGCATGATATGAGCAGCTTCCGGCATGGGCTACAGATCTTTCTAGGAGGGTAGGAGACTTGGAGATTCATAGGGATACTCATGATGCACGGGCTGAGGAGCATGACCGGATGATGAGGGATATCTACCGCCAGCAGTTTGGGCGGAACTTCATCTCCGATTTCCACCCGTTTCAACCACCGCCTCCACCGTAGTGACGAGATTTCATGATAGCCAATTTTAGCCGCCCCACCGCCGTCTAGTGAGTTCATTTTTCTCTTCTTTCTTTTATTTTTTTCTTTTTGAACATTGAGGACAGTGTTTGTCCTAAGTATGGGGTGGGGTGTGACTATGTGTTGTAATAACTCTCCTATATTCACTTACCTTGTTCGATGACACTTTGCATGTTTCGTTTCATAGTCACACGTTTCATTATTGCATTGCATGAAAAAGTTTTTGATAAACCCATAAAAATGTGAAAAATTTTGAAAAATTCTAAAAAGGTTTTGTGCTTCTAAGATTTGAGATGATTTCTATGATAGTTTCTACTTGCAGATTGAGCTTTCGATGACAATTATATGCCTAAACGAATAATGAATTGAAAAGGAATTGAATGTGTTGATTATCCTTTCTTGCAAGTTTCATAATGTGAAGAGTTTTATCTAAATCATATTGAGAAATCAAGGTTGAAATCACATGATGAGTTCTTATACTTTTTTATGAAATGATTAAGGCAATTCGAATTTTCTTTCTCCTTTCTTTGATCACATAGCCCCACCATGAAAGTAATTGCCTCCCATACCTATCCGGGAATTTGTAGGAGTTGATATTTGGCATGTTTGATGTGGGAGGGCCATGAAAGCAAATTTTTGCATTCAAAGATTAGAATTAATAGGTTTGGGGAAGTCAATCATGACGATGAGTAACTCGGCACCATTCACATAGCCGGGTGTTTGTGTCTTGCCAAAGTCGAATTGAGCGATATTCCTAACGGATTATGGTATGTGCATCAAAGGTTTGAGGCATCTCGAAATTGAGAAACGCCAATCTCCTAGGCTTCGGTTTTTGTGCACCGCTGTCCATAACTCCAAAAGTAAAGTCGAAAAATAATGTGAAAAAGAAGAGAGCAAAGCTCAAAGTTGATGGTGTTGCAATTCAAAATAAAAAAAAGAGTTGGGTTAACCATTTTCCCGGATTCATGCATCACATCCTTTATAAGTTTCCCTCCCTTCCACATTCTAGACCTTACTTGGAAGTCCTTAAGATCAAAATAACGTTATTTGACTTGGTGATCTAAATTGAAGTTTCTTATGCTTGATTTTGATAATGCATGAAGGTTATGATGTTTGCCTTAAAGTTTAACCAATTTATGATGTTTCTTTACTTTACATTCTTTGGCTTATGTATGTAAGCGTTTCAAGGGTGAATGAAGCAAGGTTTGAGAATGATCTATTGACTAGAAGCACACTTACCTAAAAGATGTTTTGTTTTTGAGTTTGCATGCATATTTCATCCTAACTTGTGTTCTAAGCTTTCGAAAACCTTGCTTGGGGCAAACAAGTGACAAGTATGGGGTATTTTGTTAGCATGAAATATTCCAATATTCTAGGCACTTATTCTTGTTGTTTTTCATTCATTATTATGTTCATGGATGAGGCATTGAAGCATTTGTTACCTTGTTTACCTATATTTTTGGTATGGAGGTCTACATTAGTTTGCTATTGATTATAGGTAAATAAGATCTGAAACCGGACCATTTGAGAGAGAAAAGAGAGGATTCGATCATATCCAAGGATTAGGAACACATCAAGGAAGCTAAGGAAGGAGATAGGATGAAGAATGTCACGACACAAAGGAAACCACAAGCAATCTACACTTCCACGCCTAAATTACGGCCGTAGAAGAGTCCACGCCCTAAATTACGGCCGTGGATCTTGGCATCATGAGCGTGGAGCATTCCAGTAAGTTACACGGCCTAAAGTACGGTCGTGGAAGATGAGAGACACCGTAATCCAATTCCACGCCCTAAACCACGGTCGTGGAACATCAAGAGACCGTGATTTAGGCAATCCTTAGACGAATCATTTATTGCCACATCATCTAAGTATTTGGGCTAGAAGTGACCTCTTTCTCTACGGATAAAAAGGCGGGAGGAGGGAGTTTTTAAGGAGCTCGCTTTTGGAGTGTTCGCCTTAGGGTTTGTCACAAGAGTTTGCGGAAGCGCCGGCAATTTGGATTCCCGAAGATTGTGTGTGGCAAAAGTTGCGCCCTTTTCTTAGGTTTTGATATTGAAGACGGATTGACATCCCGTTCTTCGTGTTTGCCTAAGATCATTCTGAGGTTTTGTGTTATATTATGAATCCATTGAGTATTCCATTTGGTGTTTAGATTTGAGATTGACTTTGAGTTATATTTGAGTTTTTGAGGGTTTTCATCTTTCATTCTTCTTAAATTGATTTTTGATATTATGACAATGGTTATTGGCTAAAACCCTTTAGCAATTCTAAGGTGAAGGGTTGATAGTTGTGGCTTAGATGATGATAGATCGATCATAAACAGATTGGACCCTGAGAGTTAGAGAACTTCGTCGACAACCAAGATCACGGTTTGTTCTTGGACTTCCACGGCCGTGGAACTCAAGATCTGCCCGTGATTTACCTTTGTTTACGAACTTTGCTTTTACTTTAATCCAAGGTTAAAGATTAGCTTTAATCTAGTCTTGCCTTGCCGTTTTCTAGGTAGTAGTGAGACTCATCACCCTCTATTTCGATTTCGAGTGTCACAACCTTAATCGTTTTAGTTAGTTTTGATCCTTGGGTTACAAGTTTGGGTATTTGAGATTAATTCTTGTCCATAGATCCTTTCTATACTGAAGCCTCAACAACCTTTATAGAGAGAGTCTTTGGGTTAGACATATAGGGTTTTGGAACTTCATCGTACATTACCTTACTTTAGTATACCTTTGTAATCCTCTACTTTGTCCTTATACTTATAGAATATCTTGAATCGATTGCCACAATTAGATACTTGGATCTTTGGGGTTGTTGTTTTCCCAATATTTGCAAAGCTTATTACATTTACTTGCTTGACGATTTGCGAACTGAATTTGTTCCCCCCACATCCCTGAGTTCGATACTCTGGAATTCTTGCTTTACTACGCTGATCCGTACACTGCGGGTTCGCTTGCTTTGATTCTAGTTTTATAAATTTAAAGCTTATTTGCACGCACGCTTAGTGGCGAACAGGTCCAATCTGTTTTTGTTCAATCTACCATGATCAATGCCACAACTATCAACCCTTCACCTTATAATCGCTTAAGGGTTTTAGCCAACAATCATTGACATTAAATCAATAATCAAATTTAGAAGAGAGAAAAGACAAAACTTAGAAAACTCAATAATGAATGCAAAACCAATCTCAAATAACTCAAAATCCGTGCTTTTGTTCAATGAATACAAAATAGAATTAGAAATCTCTCACAATTCTTAAAGAACAAAGAAGAGCTGGATGTCAATCCTCCTTCAAAGTGCAACCCTAAGATCTTCCATCTCCGAAATAGGAAAGTTTGTCTTTCCTCAAATCTTCCTCCAAACCTTCAATCCCATATCTCCTCTTACAATGTGTAAGTGAAGATCCAAATGCGTAACCAATGGTCCAACGTGCTTCCTCTTCTCTCTTTCTTCAACCTTCTTATAGGAAAAACTAGGGTTACAAAAGGGTCTGCAACGAATGCTGACGTGAAAAAAGTGCCACGTGGCAGTCATTGGAAAACTACGGTCATCTCAGATTTCCACGGCCATGGAATTGACCGTGGGTGTTTACGACATGGCTTTCGATGCCCTTAATTCAATTAATTACCAAAACCACGGCCGTGGTTTTATGTACTTGGTTGTGGAAATCCTAAATTTGGCGTACAATCCTTTGTTCTCCAAAGCTTTCCAATTATGCTCCTTCCTTAGCTGCTCTAATGCATCCCCTTGATGTCTAGCATGATTAATCACGCCCACATGCTCCATTTATGCTCCAATCCAAGCTTTTATTCACCTATAATCACAACAAAGCTTGTGTAGATCTCTATATCAACATAATAGGTGAATGTGCTCATATATGCTTCAAACTCATACCCATGTACACAAAAGAAGGGGAAAATCTACCTAAATATGTGCCTAAACTAACGTCATATTTCATGCTATCAGTGACTAAGTTTTCCCACAGGCATGGGATGCTGAGTAACGAGTTTTATTCCGTTCTGACCCCTTGGTCTCCCTCTTATGCTTAGACCCCTCGTTGCTTGTGCCTAGGGGGACAAGAAGCCAGCTGACCCCTTGTTTCCCTCCCAGCTTTTGCAGCCAAGGATACCCTCTTCCTTTGGCTTTCATTTCACGCTCATCCTTTCTCCCATTTCCTCTCTTCTCTCTCTTTTCCCTCTTCCATCCTTGGAGCTCTTGCATGTGTGGACTGCAGAAGAAGAGGATCAGATCCATTGTGGTAAGCTTCTTCCCCTTCCCGCCTTCTTCATCCTTGTTGTTTATCCTTTCTTCTTCCCTCTTCCATCAATAGCAATGGATGAAGCTTTTGAGAAGTTTGTTCCTCAAATCCTTTGCATGTACTTGTTCTTAGCTCGATTAGGTCGAGGAGAGGAGCCTAAGAGCATTGGTTGGTGTTTGGAGAAGAACCAACAAGAAGAGGAGGACATTAGAGCCAAGGATCCACAGTCGAAGACGAAGAAGACGACCCTCTGCTGTTCGACCGCGGGGGCGGATCATCACAGCCGCAGGGGCGGATCTAGGCCACCGCAGGGGCAGCTCAGACAACCTCAGGGGCCGGCTCCAGGAATCCAGGGAGCCGCAGAGGCGACGCCAGGGACCCGCAGGGGCGGTGACAGGGCCACGCAGGGGGCGCCAGCTTGTTTCCGCGGCTGTGTTTTCTTCACCAATAGGCTTCTTTCTCCCTTCCTTTTCGTTCCTTCCTTAGCTTTGTAGTTATATCATGTTTGTATCACGCCTAGGATGGCCTAGAGTATCTTGAGAATGCCACCTAGTGGTTGAGAAATTAGGAGCCCTTATGGCTCGATGTAGTTGATGGCTTTGCGTTGGTTGAGCATGTTGGACCTTCTAGGTTAGATTGTCCTTCCTTGGTTGTGGCTTAGGTTCATGTGAGGTTATAGGTTGTTATGAGTTCTATCATGTGCTAAGAGAGCGGGATGTTGGTAGATCTCCTCATGCATTGAGTGAGAGGTGAGTGTAGGAATTCTAGGATGCGGTCCTAGAGTTGAGAGTCAAATGGTCTTGCGTAGATCATTTGTATAGAAGTCTAAGACTTCTTGTGTGAGTGGGTCTTTGACATATATCTTCATGTGATCAGGTTGTGGGCTTCTTCCCAAGGGAATCGAGAGTGTTGTGAGTTGAGTGTGGAGACGAGGTAAGTCTTCGGACTTACTTAGCTTGTATTCTTAGTATTTGTTTTGATGTATGTTTGGTGGTGTGTGTTTATTGTTTATGTTATAACAACCATGAAACCGGAATTAGGACGACTTTATATTATATTATGGGCCCAAGTGTATCATAACGGGCGGTGACAACACTACCTAGCTCTTCCCGAGATTTAATCCTCTGAAGATCTCCACATGGCCTGCTTCTGTAGTTTCCGTCACTGTCCACTTGCCGATGTCTAGAACTTCTCGGTGTCGATCCATCCAGTCCATACTCAGAATATCTTCTTCATGTACTAAGTACATGACGAAGAAGTCAGCTGACCAATTGCGACCTCCCAATCTAGAAGGGCGATCGCGAACCTCTCGTGTACCTCTAATTTTACCCCCATTGGGTAATCCTATAAAGAAGGGTTTACCTTCTACGGTAACTAAGGCCAATCTATCTACACATGCATCTGATATAAAAGAATGCGTAGCACCGGTATCGGAAAAAAACTCTAACAAGAAAACCATTAATATGAATGGTACATGTGCTCGCATGAGTGGTCGGCTCCACTGCACTCATCAGCTTATACAATCTAGATGGAGCACCTCTAGTGTCCAAAGTACCACCTCCTCGTCCTCTGCCCTAAACCCGGAGTAGAACCCTGAGGAGCGGTAGATCCTAGTACTCTCTGTTGGTGCTGCTGCTGATACTGAGACCTTTGTCCACCTCCTGCAGCACTAGCAAGTGAAGAATTCTGTTGCGATGGTGTCTTGCCCTGACGGCAGAACGCAACTCTGTGTCCTGGTCTGCCTCAAGAAAAGAAAATATCACATATTTGTGGCTGGATTTCTGAAAGGAAGATATCTTTTTGGCTGATATATTTTGGAAGATATGGAGATATATTTTAAGGAAATTATCTTTTTAAGATATTTTATCTTTGGAAGATAATTCTCCTATACATATGGGCTGATTTTCTAGAATTCAGCTATCTCGGAAATTTCGGATCAGAGGAGCAGTAGTTCCCCAGAGTTGAAGGAAGTTTGAAGGAAGTTTTGAAGGTTGAAGTTCAAGAAAGGAAGGAATCAAATTGAAGTTGGATTTGAAGGAAGTTTGTAAGATTTTCTTAGTTGGTTTAGTTTTATTGTCTTTTCTGATTTGTGATTGAGGAACGCTGATTGTTGTTTGTTTGATTCAGTTATTGAGCCCTTTGTGTTAAGGTTTTCTTGTTTGAATATTGATTCCATTCTCATATATTTGATTATTATTATCATGATGATTATTGGCTAAGTTCTTTATGCGATTCTAGGGTGATTGGCTGAAAGTTATAGGAAAGACGATGATAGAATGATCTTAACCCCAATGGACCCTGAAAGCTCGAGCCTTTACCTTAACCGATGAACGCCTCGGTCAGTCGTTGAACATCTCGGCCAGGATGGGATATTAATGAACGAGGTGAACCCTTTTCTCATCCTTATCTGAGTTGAGGTTTTTGTTTGTGAAATCCTATCCTTGTTATACCTTTCCTGGTTCAACGCTAGCCTAGGATGAGACTTACCCGGTGATTCCTTTGTTTGTATACCCAAGATCATGAGTGTAAGTAATAAAAGTTTATCCTTTATTGGGGTTTGAATGTGCCTTCATCCCATCTTTGAGAGTTAGCCTAAGACTTACCCGGTAAAGGTTGATTCTATTCCCTTGGGTGGTGTGTTGGTTTGAGATTATAGTTCATTTCCTTAGTACCTTGAGACTTACCCGGTGAGAGGATCTTTGGTTTGGGATAGCGAGTAGTGAGACTTACCCGGTGATCTATTCCCACCTTAGAAACACCTTCCCTTTGCAAACCTCAGCTTGTCCATGTTATCCTTTGAGATATTGAGTTGGAACCCCAACTGGATGCTTTAATCTCTAGAATCTGCATTTTCTTTACGTGGTTATTATATCATCTTTGATAGCTTTGTTTTATGGCTTGTGTTTTATTGACAACCTGAATTACCGAGCTTTGTTTCACCACAGTCCCTGTGTTCGACCCTGAAATTCTTGCTTTTATTACAATCGATCCGTACACTGCGGGTTCGCTTATTTGCAATTATTCTTGGTATAAATATTAAAGCTTGCACACACCTTTTGGAGCGAACAAGTTTTTGGTGCCATTGCCGGGGACTCGGTCAAGACCAAGTTCGGTTTTGGTTGTCTTTCGGGGCTATTGCCCTTGTTGCTTTTGACCACTTTACTTGAGTGTTTTCGCAGGATCTTTCCTTAGGTTTATGCGAAGAACTCGTGCTGGAAAGGAAATCGTTCCTTACGATCCCTAACCAGAAAAGACTTACAAACGAAGATTGAAAGAAGCTAAGATGGCCGATCAAGACAATCGCAATCTTGATGCTGATATGGCCGTTCTAAGGGCTCAGTTTTTACCTCGACCGATCCCAGATGCTCGACCGAGGCAAGACCTAGTCCTAGTTGCCCCGGCCGAGATTCACCCACCACCTCTGATCCCAGTACGAGATTCTCTTTTTGCTAGAGTTCCACGAACCCTAGGTCGGAGAATGGATCCCAATCAGCAAGTCAAGCGTCCATGAGTCAACCTAGGAGATCCAGCTGAGCATGATTATGAACTTGGACCGCAAGTTCTAACCATGATTCGACAATGTCAATTTGGAGGCCTTTATGCTTCTCTTTAAAAGACAAGGCGCTTGCTTGGTATCAATCTCTTCCGGCTGGAAAAATCAACACTTGGGAAGAGATGACGACGATGTTTCTTACTAAGTTCTTTCCCCTTTCTAAGACCGCTGAATTGAGGGGAAAGATCAATGATTTTATTATGAAGGACAAGGAGAGTTTGTCCAATTCATGGGAGAGATTCAAGGATATTTTGTTGGATTTCCCACATCATGGGATTCCAAAGATCGAGCTATTGGAGATATACTTCAAGGGTTTGGATGGAGATACTCAATTCAAGCTCCAATTACTTTCCGCCGGCACATTCATGGATATACCGATAGATGAAGCTTGGGATTTCATTGAAAAGCAAGCTTTACACATGGAGAAGTACTCCCATCAAAGAGTTGAAGATGGAGCAAGGACAGTTAGCTTTCAAGACACATCATCAAATGGAGCTCAACTCACCCCGCTTAGCAATGAAGTGAAAGCCTTGAAGGAGCTTTTATTAGCTCAAACGAAGAAGGAGCAAGATGGTGGATACCAAGGAAGAAACAACTATCAAGGGCTGCAGAACAACAACTACAACAATAACAGAAACTCCAGCAACAATAATTGGAGATCTAATCAACAAAATTCCGGTAACCCTTATTCTTATGCTAAAAATGCTCTTAATGCCCCCTCTTCTTCTTCTACTCCATTGAGAAGCCAGGAGCCTGCATCAAGTTCGTATTAGCCATCAAAGAAACCAGATGTTGTGCTGGAGGCAATCTTGATCAAGCTCAACGCTATGAAGACATCGACGAATTCATTTTTGAAGGCACAAAAAGCCTTAGAAAAACAATTCTTGAACAAGGCGAATGAAGCGCCAAGAGATCCAGGGAAGCTCCCAACAAGGACAAAGAGCAACCCTAAAGGACAGATCATGGCTATTCCAACACGTAGTAGATTGAAGACTGCAGATCCAGTACCTCGGTCGAGCCCCGATCAGATGAGGAACACCTCGGACCAAGATCAGAAGAGGAACACCTCGGTCGAGGTGCCAACCGAGATGGAGCCCCAGAAAAATTTGAAGTCTATGTTCCACCTCCTACTTATAAACCACCACTCTCATTCCCTCAGTCAAGGGTGAGAGCACATCTAGACAAGCACTTTGGTAAGTTTCTAGACCTTATGAATAAGCTACATATTAACATTCCTTTCACTGATGTCATTCTAGGGATGCCCGCCTATGGGAAGTTTCTGAAAGAGATCTTATCAAGGAAGAGGAAGCTGGAGGATTTTGGTGAAGTAAGGATGACATCTAGATCTTCGGAGCTCATTCAAATCATGAAGGATAAGATGCCACCTAAATTGAGAGATCCCGGTTCATTTTGCATTCCCATTCACGTTGGGGATGTAACTTATGATGCATTATGTGATCTAGGAGCCAGCGTGAGCATCATCCCACTAGAGTTATGTGAGAAAGTCAGACTTGGTGAGCCCAAGCCCATGAAGATGACATTATACATGGAGGATCGCTCCATTACCCGTCCCGTTGGTATTTTGGAGAACGTTCCCATCAAGTTAGGTAATTTCTACATACCTATAGACTTTGTTGTACTTCATATTCCCGTAAATTATTCCATCCCTATCATTCTCGGGAGACCTTTTCTAGCAACTTCGGGTTGCAACGTGGATTGTAAGAACGCCAAGTTGAAATTCAACATTGGCGGCGATCATGTGGAATTTGCATTGCTTGCTGCAATGAAAGGAGAGCCGCTAGAGGATGACATCTTCAACATCTATGATGAATAAGAATCTAGAGAATTGGTGAGCTCTATCCTTATTAAAGATCCTCTTGAAAAAGTTATAGTTTTAGTTTAATGGAGGAAGGTATAGATGTCTTGTGTGATACAGATGTGCGAAGCTTGAAGGCATTGGAAGCATATCCAGGAGCTAGATTTGATAAATTGATTCAGGAGAAGAAAAGCACGTTATGTTTCGGTTCCAGTTCCAGTACCTCGACCGAGGCACTTTCTGGACCAAGCGAGGTGTTCTTATCTGAAGAACATCTCAGTCACCCACCTCGGATCCTGACCAAGGTAGCAAGCGAGATGATGTCAACTGAGACTTCTGAAGGTCCAATTCTTCGATCTAAGTCCACTTCACTGGAAGGAGGAGGCACAGATCCACCTCAGAAAGCATTCCCAGTCCTAGAGCTTAAACCACTTCCGAGTCACTTGAGGTATGCTTTCCTTGGTCTGGATTCTACTTATCCCATTATCGTTAGTACTTCCCTTTCTAAAACTGAATTATCTAAACTGATGCATGTTCTGAGGAACATCGAAAGGCTTTGGGTTATAGTATTGATGATCTTGTTGGTATTAAGCCTTCTTTTTGCATGCATAAGATACTAATGGAAGACGATCATAAGACTTCACGGGAACCTCAAAGAAGGTTAAATCCAATCATGAAAGAGGTTGTGAAGAAGGAGATTCTTAAGTTGTTGGATGCAGGTATCATATTTCCCATATCGGATAGCAAATGGGTGAGCCCGGTGCATGTAGTTCCCAAGAAGGGAGGGATGACCATTGTGAAAAACAAGAACAACGAGTTGATTCCTACTAGGACTGTTACGGGCTGGAGGATGTGCATTGATTATAGGAAGCTGAACATGGCCACTCGAAATGACCATTTCCCACTTCCCTTCATCGACCAAATGCTTGTACGGTTAGCTCAATACTCCCATTTTTGCTATTTAGATGGTTATAGTGGATTCTTATAGATTCCAATCCATCCGGATGATCAAGAGAAGACCACTTTCACTTGTCCATTGGGAACATTCGCTTATCGGAGGATGTCATTTGGATTGTGTAACGTACCAGCTACTTTTCAGCGTTGTATGATGGCTATCTTTTCCGAGTATATAGAGGAGATCATGGAGGTATTCATGGATTACTTTTTGGTATATGGTTCCTCTTTTGATGACTGTTTGGCTAACCTTTCTCTAGTGTTACAACGTTGTGAAGAGACTAATCTTGTTTTGAATTCGGAAAAGTGTCAGTTTATGGTTAGCGAAGGAATTGTTCTAGGAAACCTCGTTTCCAACCGAGGTATTGAGGTCGATCGAGCTAAGATCGAGACTATTGAGAAACTTCCTCCCCTTGTCTTGTTAAGGGTGTGTGGAATTTTCTCGTGCATGCAGGTTTCTATAGGAGGTTCATCAAGGATTTCTCTAAAATCTCTAAACCGCTCACTAATCTCTTGAATAAGGATGTTGTTTTTAAGTTTTCGCATGAATGTCTTGATTCTTTTTATAGGATAAAGGAAGCGTTGATCACCGCTCCCATTATTCAACCTCCTGATTCGACCTTGCCCTTTGACATTATGTTTGATGCTAGTGATGTGGCCGTAGGAGCGGTACTTGGACAAAAGAAGGATGGCCGGGCCAACACCATTTACTATGCTAGCAAGACGCTAGATGAAGCTCAATTGAACTACGCCACCACCGAAAAGGAGCTTTTGGCAGTTGTTTATACTTTTGAGAAGTTTCTCTCTTACTTAGTGGGAGTGAAAGTTATTGTTTACACTGACCATGCAACAATTCGTTACTTGCTTGCTAAGAAAGATGCAAAGCCGCGACTCATTCGTTGGATTTTCTTGCTTCAAGAGTTTGACCTAGAGATTCACGATAAGAAGGGATCTAAGAATTCTGTTGCGGATAACCTCAGCCGGCTGCGTCCCACCTTGCCCGAGAAGGATGATCTACCCATTGATGATTCGTTTCCCGATGAGCACTTGCATTTTTTGGAACATTGGATGGAATTATTTGTTTCACCCCATGATGAAGATGAAGTATGGGGTAAGGACACCTTCTACTTTGTTTGAGGATGACGTACGGTCCAGCTAGCGACCTTAAACCAAGCGCTTTTTGGAAGGCAACCCAAGGTTTTGCTTTCTTTTCCCTTTTCTAGCTTAGTTTTAGATAGTTTGCTTCGTTTTGTTTTTGCGTCCTCTAGACAGGAACCAGATACTTTTTAAGGAAGGATTACAGCTCAAGAGCTACACTATAAGGACAGAAGTTTGAAAAATTGAGAAGACGGAGCTTGACTGAGACACATCTCGGGTGCAGTCACAGGACCTCGACCGAGATGTTCTTGGTCAACCGAGACGACTAGGTCTAACATCCACTCTGACACCTCGGTCCACTCGGGACCATCTCGACCGAGGTGTAATCAAATTCAGCGATGGGTATAAAAGGCGCGGAGATTTCTCACTCTTCCACTTTTTCCCTCTCTACACTCACCTCGACCGCAGCGGCCTCCTACTCCCAAATTCTTGATTCTTTTTTCAACGTTTCTTGGCTCGAATTCACCGGAGGAAGCAAGAGATTTAGTTTTCAAGCATCAAACAACAAGGAAATTGCTTCAATCTGTAGAATTTGGGGTATTTCGTTCCAAACCCTAACTCTTCCCTTCTTTTGACGATTTTGAGTAGATTTGGCCTTGGTTGCCATAGTTTGTTGCTGAAAAGGATATAAGTACCGCTTAGGAAGCTTTTGGTAGTGATTTTAGGGGAAAAGCTTACAGATTCAGAGAGTGCGTTCGAACAACAGTTCGCCTCGGTTCAGTCGATTGTGTCTCGTCCGAGGTGTTCTAGGGCAACCGAGGTGTTCTTCTTCCAGAAAAATAAGCAACATATCTGATCGTTAGTTGGCCTTGAGAGACAGGCCTAGCAGTTCACACCAGTCTTACCCTTCCTCTGCTTCTCAGTTTTCCATTCCGGTGATCCACGAGCAACACTAGAAGGATTATGATCGCATTTGCGGGCGTCCGATCGTTGCCCCACGATTTCTTCACGTTGATGCCTTTGAGTGCCTCCATGTGGTGGAGGACTTAAAGAAGATGATCTCCATGGTTGGTCTGGAGGAGTTCATGGATATCAAAGCGCCGGCTTAAAAGGAGCTGACATTGGAGTTTGTGAGTTCGGTGACTTACGTGCCGGACCGTCAAGAAATCAAGTACCGGCTGCTGAACAGGAACTACGCCGTTCCTATGGATCAGTTTAGGGAGATTTTTGGTTTCCCTACACCTACAGTGACCGACTTTCCTTCCCGAGCGATGGCTCGGAGTTTTTGGGGCGAGATAGCCCATGTGACTGACCATAGTGACAGGTGGCGGCCCGGTGATTCTCGGGAGTGTATTATTTTCCTTCTTGCCTTCCGCCTTGCTCACAGGATTTTTAGTGAGACTCTTCTGGCGCGTACTGAGATGCCCCAGAAGGTCCGACATGGGGAGCTGTTGAGTTTGTTCTGTATGGTGACTGGAGGCGTGCCAGACTTTTCTGCCATGCTGGAAGATGATTTGCACAAGATCAAGGGGAAGTCGAAGGGTGATATCTGTTGTGGTGGGCTGGTGACCCACATCGCAACTTCTATTGGTTTAGATCTTTTAGCTTGTACACTTGTCATGGCTGCGAAGCTGCTGGGACTGCAGGAGATGATTACCCGACGCATTCTAGTTCCTCGTGGCCTTGGCACGCCTTACGTTGCCATGCCATGGGAGACGACAACTCCACAGCGCATTATGTGGTCATCCCAGTTTTCTAATTTTGATCATCAATATTGGTCTACTGCTTGGTTCCCTTACATGCAGGATGCTGGAGATGCAGATAATGATGATGATGATGATAAGGGGTATGATGGAGGAGCTGCCATGGAGGCCGGTACTGATACCGGCGGCCCTAGTGTTCCCGTTGTTGACCTTGATGACGAGGCGGCGGAGGATGAGAGAGCAGCACCACCACTACCGCCACCTCAACATAGATCCCGCCGATTTAGAGATCCTGAGGCCCACCGACGGATTGATGATCTCACCGACAATTTGGTAGATGCCTACGCAGCCTTGACAGTTGAAATCACTGAGCATTTAGCTGAGGAGCGCCGACACATTGAGGGATAGACGCGCCGGATGGAGGAGAGCCAACACTCCACTAGACGGATAATAGAGATTCAACATCAGCAGGTTATGGGCTATCCGCTCGATCCATCCCAACATCCCTACATTCCACATCCACCACCGCCAATTGACGAGGATTAGAGCTTCATGGATTTTCTTTATTTATTATGCAGTTCAGCTAGGTCCGGTAAGTACTCTGTTTCTTAGACTTATATTTGACCCATTGGGACAATGTGTCCCAAGTATGGGGTATTTGTATGTATTTATGTGACTTATGTATGTATGACTTGTATGACTCTTTGATATTATGATCTTATTCTGCTTTATTTGGCTTTATGTGCTTATCTGTCATTACATGTATACATACAAGTTTCTATTTGAGAAAAACGTCGAAAATTGCTTTGAAAAAAAAAATTGTATGACCTCGACCGAAACGTTCATGGTCGATTGAGGTTGAACACCTCGGATGACGTCAGAACACCTCGACCGAGATGATTTTTAACTGAAAGGTTTTTCGAAACGTTTTGTGCTTCTTCTCTGGATATGTCCTCGATGATGATTCTGTTTGCAGATTGGTTTTGAAATCTTTATATTCTCGAAAGGTTTTATGATATGTTTAAGTTGCAAAATGCTTTGTTTGAAGTTTTAGCATGTTTAATACTTTGTTTTTATCAAAATTATGTTGGATTTTAAGGTTGACACCACATGATGAGTTCTATCACATTCTTCCTAGGATGATTAAGGAACTTCATTCTCTTCTCTTCTTCTTCTTGATCATGCTTAGCCCCTCATATACATATTTGCCTCCCTTTACCTATCCGGGAATTTGGATGCAAGTGATGAAAAGCAAGTGAAAGTGAAGTTGAGATCTTGGCTGAAAGTGTTAGAAAGAAACAATTAGGTTAGGGGAAGTCAACCATGATAATGAGTAACTCGGCACCATTCACATAGTCGGGTGTTTGTGTCTTGCCAAAGTCGGATTGAGCGATATTCCTAACGGGTCATGGTATGTGCATCAAGGGTTTGAGGCATCTCGAAAAATTGATGATTGCTGATCTCCTAGGCTTCGGTTACTGTACACCTCTGTCCACGCATCCCAATAAGTAAAGTAAAAATAAGCAAAGCATGTTGGTAGAAGATGTTGCGATTCAAAGAAAGTGAAAGTAAGATACTATTCCCAGATTCTAGCACCACATTACCCTATATACATCCCACCTTGACACATTCATTGACCTCTTTTGGAAGCCCTTGAGACCTCGAGCTTGTTGATTGACTTGGTGATTTAAACTGGATTATACATGATTAATTTCGATAAATATGATTTATTATGCATTCTATGATTTTATGCAAAGATGAACAACTTTCTTATATTCATAAAATGTTTTGATCATGTCTTGATTTTATTTACCATGAAGCATTCTCTTAGGGTGAATAATGAGTGGAGCACACCACCAAAATGTTTTGAAATGTTTTTCATTGATCTTTTTGATGACCTATAATCTATTCTATCTTGTATCTAAGATTTGGATCTTGCTTGGGGACAAGTAAGGGACAAGTATGGGGTATTTTGATAGCATGTATTATTGTCTATATTTCGAGATTGGTTTAGACGTTTTATCTTCATAAATATGCATGTATGGATGTATATTCTTTTATTATATTGTTGTTTTATCTACCTTTGCGGGAATCAGGGTCTACACCTAGTTTCGTTGTAAATGTAGGGAAAATGACACGTTTTGGACCGCAATGGAGCTAAGGAGCTAAGGAGTCATTGGAGCTACATTCTGGAGCATTGAGGAGTTATAAGAAGATCTCAGGAAGCATGGAAATGATTTAGAAGATTAATTTTGGACCAGATTAGAGAGACTCACTCTCAGTTGAGACTCACCTCGGTCAGCTACAATACCACCTCGACCGAGGTGATCTTCATGAGCGTTTGGACCGAGGCGAAGTGATGACCGGACACGAGATCTTTATTTTTGGCTGAGATCTTCTATTTTTGGAAAGTTAATATCACATAATTTTGGCTGGATTTCTGGAAGAAAGATATATTTTTGGCTGATATATTATGGAAGATATGGAGATATATTTTAAGGAAATTATCTTTTGTAGATATTTTATCTTTGGAAGATAATTCTCCTATATATATGAGATTATTTTCTGGAATTCAGCTATCTCGGAAATTCCGGATCAGAGGAGCTGATGCACTCTTCGTTAGTTGAACGCGAGGATCCACCGGTGTTGTTCCTTCCGTCCACTTCTTTTTTGATTTTTTTTATTGGGATATGCCAAGCAAGGATCGTACAGCCTCGCACCTTGGATCTCCTTGGCTCGAGATCTTTTCCCTCGGAATCTAAAGTCGGGATTGGATCTCCTTTGTCCTCCTAGCCTCTCACCGTAACGACACCACTCGGCCTCTCACCTTGTGGGTTTCGAAACTTTGGCCTCTCACCTTAGTCTCTAGGTTTGTTTTTTTAGAGTAAAAACACAACTTTTGATTAAAAATCACTCAAATTCGCCTTTTATAAAATGGTGTGGGAGAGGCCTTAGATAGGCTGAAAATTCAGCACCTAACTCCCAACATATAAAGGTTACAAGCTCAAGAGTTTTGAAATTAAACAATGAAAAAATAAAGGGACTTTCACCACCTACTTTCTCCACCTATTTTCACATGATTAATACATAAATTCATGCATAATATATGAATAATATGCGGATGGTATGTTGCATGAAATATGTATTGGGTGGACGTGCATATGTTTTGTATAACCATCTTTCATGCCTCCATGCGTGATCTTGGTCAAAAACCCACTCAAGTATAGACGCTCCTTCATTGTCGGGTCATTTTCACCATCTTCCTCTTTGAGTCTCGACTTCTCATAAAGTATAAAGTGATAGATCTTGAAAATACCTTCGAAAGTAGTACTTATAGGTTTTCTAACTCCAAACGCAGCTCCAGATATAGGCATTTTACAAAGAGCGCGTAAACTTGACAACTTAGCCGGATCCAACGGAATATGACTTAACTTGACTACACTCAGAGTGAGTATTTTCCACTTCATTGTGGGGCTCTCGGGGATCACATCATACCCCCTCTCTTCAAAAAGATTCGTCCTCGAATCCGAATCATTCAGGGGTGTGGAGAATGTAGCAATTGGCGAAGGAGTGAGATCCGGTAGTGGAAGAGCGGGATTCGGTGGAGAAGTAGGCGTTGGTGGAGGCGCCGGATCTGGTGGACGAGGAGGCGGCGCTGGTGGAGCAACCTTCGGTGGTGGAATAGGCGGTGTTGTGTACTCCGATTTGCTTTCCCCTATTTCAACTCGACTCGATTGAAAATAATCCGCGCCTTTCATCCATTTTTCGACCGCTCTACGCCATCGATCTTCTTCTTGTTGTTTTCTAGCCTCCTTTTCTCAACGGTGGTTGCTTTGCTCATTCCACTTTGTATGGTTGCTACCTCCTTAAATTTGGTCATGAGGGTTCAAGGGTAGGGGAGGAAACCTTCTCCATATCTCAGCAATTAGGGCTTCAATCCTATCCAAACGTTCGTAGATTCGATTACCACTGTTTCTATTATCGCAGATGATCGTCATTCCTGAAAGCTTTGAGGAACTCGCACGGTTAGACTCTGATACCACTTGATGTGCTCTTCGTTAGTTGAACGCGAGGATCCACCGGTGTTGTTCCTTCCGGCCACTTCTTTTTTGATTTTTTTTTGAGTGGGATATGCCAAGCAAGGATCGTCCAGCCTCGCACCTTGGATCTCCTTGGCTCGAGATCTTTTCCCTCGGAATCTAAATTCGGGATTGGATCTCCTTTGTCCTCCTAGCCTCTCACCGTAACGACACCACTCGGCCTCTCACCTCGTGGGTTTCGAAACTTTGGCCTCTCACCTTAGTCTCTAGGTTTGTTTTTTTCAAAATAAAAACACAACTTTTGATTAAAAATCACTCAAATTTGTCTTTTATAAAATGGTGTGGGAGAGGCCTTATATAGGCTGAAAATTCAGCACCTAACTCCCAACATATAAAGGTTACAAGCTCAAGAGTTTTGAAATTAAACAAAGAAAAAACAAAGGGACTTTCACCACCTACTTTCTCCACCTACTTTTCTCCACCTACTTTCACATGATTAATACATAAATTCATGCATAATATATGAATAATATGAGGATGGTATGCTGCATGAAATATGTATTGGGTGGACGTGCATCTGTTTTGTATAACCATCTTTCATGCCTCCATGTGTGATCTTGGTCAAAAACCCACTCAAGTATAGACGTTGCTTCATTGTTGGGTCATTTTCACCCTCTTCCTCTTGGAGTCTCGACTTCTTATAAACTATAAAGTGGTAGATCTTGAAAATACCTTCGAAAGTAGTACTTATAGGTCTTATAACTCCAAATGCAGCTCCAGATATAGGCATTTTACAAAGAGTGCGTAAACTTGACAACTTAGCCGGATCCAGCGTAATATGACTTAACTTGACTACGCTCGGAGTGAGTATTTTCCACTTCATGTTGAGGCTCTCGGGGATCACATCAGGAGTAGTAGTTCTCCAGAGTTGAAGGAAGTTTGAAGGAAGTTTTGAAGGTTGAAGTTCAAGGAAGGAAGGAATCAAGTTGAAATTGGCTTTGAAGGAAGTTTGTAAGATTTTCTTAGGTGGTTTGGTTTTGTTGTCTTTTCTGATTTGTGATTAAGCAACGCCGATTGTTTGTTTGTTTGATTCAGTTATTGAGACCTTTGTGTTAAGGTTTTCTTGTTTGAATATTGATTTCTTTCTTATATATTTGATTATTGTTATCATGATGATTGTTGGCTAAGTTCTTTATGCGATTCTAGGGTGATTGGCTGAAAGTTGTGGGAAAGACGATGATAGAATGATCTTAACCCCGGTGGACCCTAAAATCTTGAGCCTTTACCTTAACCGACGAACACCTCGGTCAGTCGTTGAACATCTCAGCCGGGATGGGATATTACTGAACGAGGTGAACCCTTTTCTGATCCTTATCTGAGTTGAGGTTTCTGTTTGCCAAATCCTATCCTTGTTATACCTTTCTTGGTTCATCGCAAGCCTAGGATGAAACTTACCCGGTAATTCCTTTGTTTGTATACCCAAGATCATGAGTGTAGGTAATAAAGGTTTATCCTTTATTGGGGTTTGAATGTGCCTTCATCCCATCTTTCAGAGTTAGCCTAAGACTTATCCGGTAAAGGTTGATTCTATTCTCTTGGGTGGTTGATAGGTGACGGAATCACTATCATTTAGGATAGTTTTTAGAGTCTTTTTATTGTATTAGTATCGGTTTATGCTACTAACTCCTTTATGTCAGAAGAAGAAGACTAAAAGAAGATAAACAAGGAGTTATAAGCATTTAGGAGTGAAGATCGTTCACGAAGCAAGGCTTCTGTTGCTTCACCGCCGCTGCGGAGCCTTGTCACCGCCCCTGCGGGTGACACCACACTCCGGAGCGCCCCCTGCGCCCGCCAGCGCCAACCACGAAGACTGTCACCGCACCTGAGTCAACCCTTGGCGCCCCTGCGGTGGCTTGCCCTGAAGAAGCGAAGACCAATGCCCCTGCGCCTTCCCCTGCGCCTCTGCCTGCACCTCAACCTGGGAGCTGGAAGATGAAGAGTCAGTGTCATCGCCCCTGCGTTGACATTGGGACGCCCCTGCGGCTCAGCATCTGAAGCGACAGGAAGTTGAAGCGTCAGACGTTTGAAGAGCATTAAAGATTCGCCCCTGCGGAATTGCCTAGCCGCCCCTGCGGCCATGAAGAAGATCAAGCATTTTTGCCTTCACCGCCCCTGCGGAGCTGAAGGCCGCCCCTGCGGTTCAACGATAGAAGTTTTACTCCGGCTGTTTACACCACCTTTATGGCATTAAAGGTGGCTGTTTTGGGCCGGTCATTTACTCCTATTTAGTGTCTTTTGTAGTATAAATAGTATGTGGTTGATTGCTAGAAGGAGACACTTATCATGCAATTTAGAATTCACTTTTCCATTAAAACTTGCTTGCTACCTTTGTAATGAGTTTCTAACTCCCTTGCTACATTGGGTTGGTTTGAAGCTGCATTGTTACCTTGGTTGTAAGTTCTTTCAAATATAAGTTTTCATTCGGTAATTCTTTGTGTTTCATTGATCTTCATTGTCTAATTGCATGTTTTACTATTACTTGAGATTGGTCACCTTAGGTCCTAAAGTGCATGCAAAGAACTAGGATTAATGTATTCCGGGTTTGAGTCTTTAATCTAGTAGTAAACTTTAAGTAATAACGGGTTGTAATTGCTTAAAGAAAAGGAACACAAATATAAAGATAAGTTTAACGGTTTTAATCTCTTCTTTATATCCCTTAGTCTTTATTTGAAAGCTAACTTGTTATTTGTTCTTGTAGGTTTACGGAACACTAACTTGTTAAGTTGTGTTGATGCCGGTTGGCTCAACACATATATATATGATCGAGACGGGAGATTACTTGAAGACTTGTAAAAGGAACTCACCAAGTAGCAATCGCATGCTTAGAATCAACCTAGTGTAGATTCACCCATCATTGTCTTACTTGTTGCGTTATTTGTTTTCATAAGTTTTGTGTGCATCAATTCAACCAAACCCCCCTCCCTTGTTATTTGTTCCTATAATCAATAATTGCATTTAATAGAAATACCAAACTCTCTTGGGTTCGACCCTTACTTAACCACTATACTCATTTTAGTGCTAAGTCGGGATTATATTTTGATAAGATAAAACGACCTCTAGAATAGAGTCTTGTCAAATTTTGGCGCCGTTGCCGGGGAGTTTAGTGTTTTTATTTTATTGTTATTATTGATTATTAGTTTGAACCATTTTTATGGTTCAAACCCGTGCTACTAACTCCGGCTTTGCTTCTTTTGATCCAGAAATTGAGAGGACGCACATCCGGCAACGAAGACAACAACAACTCCACCAAGAAATGGCTGATCGCACTCTTCGTCAACTCACTCAGCCCACTTTGGCTCAAAACTCTCTTGCGGTTACTATACCTGCATTAGGGGAAGGAATCAACTTTGAACTCAAGTCGGGTCTCATCCACTTACTTCCATCTTTCCATGGGCTAAGTGGTGAAGACCCCACCAAGCACCTTGGAAAGTTCCATATTGTGTGTATGAGCATGAAGCCGGCCAACATTACCGAAGAGCAAATCAAAATGAGGTCATTCGGCTTCACACTCAAAGATTCAGCGGATGATTGGTATTACCACCTTCCATCCGGGAGTATCGACACTTAGGAGAACCTCCACAAGGCGTTTTTGGAGAAATACTTCCCAGCCAAGAAGGCGAATAGCTTGAAGAAGCTATAAGCAACATCGAGCAAGAGGCGGACGAAACTCTCTATGAGTACTTCGAAAGATTCGCACGCCTCCGATCCAGCTGTCCTTTCCACGGATATTTAACTCAAGATCTAGTCATGTACTTGTACAATGGCTTACTAGACAAAGAAAGGAGGATCGTCGATGCGGCTTGTGGAGGTAACATTCTTAACCCTACCCCTGACCTTGCTTTTGAAAAAATACAGGAACTAGCTGAAGGGATCCGGTACTTTGGAAGGACTCTTTCCAAGAGAGGTGTTAATACTGTGAATTCCGAAAAGAGTGAGATCTCCACTGAGCTCGCGGAGCTGAAGGAAATGGTGAAGAGATTAACACTTATGGGAACCCCACAGAAGCTGAAGGCATGTGGAATGTGTGCTGACCCATACCATCCAACGGACATGTGTCCCCAAGTCGAGGATGATGATGTTGAGGTGAACACAATGGGTTATGGACAGCCACAGCAGCAAAGGCCTAGGAACGATCCCAATGCACAGAATATCATGCCAATCTGGCGTGATCAACAAAACTTTCGTTGGAGGGATCAACAAAACCAACAACAACAACCCGACAAGGTATGTATCAAACAATTGAAGATATGTTGCAGGTTTTGATTAAACACTTTGCTACTCATATCTAAACAATAGAATTCAGCATTAAGAACCTTGAAAAACAGGTTGGGCAAATGGCGGAAGCCATTACAAGGATTGAAATTAGGTCCTCCGAAGGATTACCTTCACACAGGGTTATAAACCCCAATGCTGGAGGAGGCAACCCGAGGGAATAAGAAGAGGAGCCTCTGTCAAGAAAACCACCCCTGCGGCTTAGTGTCCCCGCCCCCGCGGTGACACCCATGGTCAGCGCCGCCCCCGGCGCTGGGCCAGCGTCTGCAATATACTGGTCACCGCCCCCGCGGTGACCCCCCTACGCCCATGCGGTGGCCATCCTTGACACACATCCTCAGCGCCGCCCCGGCGCTGAGTCTGCGTGCCTCCTCTTCATTGTCACCGCCCCTGCGGCGGCAAGCCCCCGCCCCTGCGGTCTTATTAAGGAAAGAAAAAAATACACTTCCCAAAAATAACCTACAATTACCGCCCCCCTCCCTCTCCACTCACTCTTCGAACCCTACACCTCCTCGCCTCTCACACCCCTGCGCCCTCCACAAGCTCTCACACGCCGCCTTGAGCAACGCCCCCGCGCCACCTCCGGCGAACTAGGCACAACTGCCCTCTGCGACACCAGCCCTTGCTACCACCACACGCATCCCTCATCCTCTCAAACCTCTCACTCTACAACACCCTTGCCCCTCACACTCTCTTCCCTCCACCACTCATCACCGCCGGCGACATCCCCACCGACAAGAAGCCGCCAAAACGCCCCTCAGCACCGCCACCTTCGCACCTGTCAGAAATCGCCCTTTGCACTTCTCCCGCCCCTGCGCCTGCAAGACTGCCGCTCCTGCGCCTCGCCGCCACTGCGCATCCTTCTGGCGCCCCTGCGGAAATAGCAACAGAGGGTTCGTCTCTTACTCTAATTTCTGAACTTTCTAACTCCTTTGCTTGTTCAACTACAGGAAATGGAAAAACAGAAGAAATACAAGTTGTCGGAAGCTGAGAAGGAGCGGTATAGGATTGTGCAAGGTCGGGATGTGTATGCAAATCGATTTCTACACGTTCCTACTTTGGAGAAATTGGGCATGTTGGAGAGCATGCAGGCATTCCTCAACAATGTTGGGCTCGGCGATTTTCTGGAAATGAATGCTCCAACATACCCCGAGCTCAGCCGCCAATTCACCGCCACATTCACCATAGAGAAGGAGGACAATACTTGTGTTGGACTTTCATTTAAGTTCAACAAGAGAAAGTATACATTGGGCTACACCCAATTGTAAGAGGCATTCGGGGTAACTGTTTGTGCCTCCGACGACTGGCAGGATCCCGTCCCGACACCCGACTTGGTTGAGTTTTGGCAGGCCGCCACCAGATCTGAGTTTCATGCAGGGGGTGAGTATTCCAACAAATTCACTCACCCCTGTTTGAGGCTCATCTCCAAGATCTTCATGAGTGTCTTCTGTGGACACAAGAAGGAGAAAAAGGTCGCTCTCAAGGACCTTCCACTTTTATACTCCTCCTCCCCACGAACGACAAGATACCAGATTGGCCTTACCTCTTCCTTACCGCTTTGAAGCAAATTTGGAAGAACGAGCCACGAGACATTGTGGGAGGTGGGGTGATCTCCTTGATATCTGCACAGGTGATAGACCTCTTGACTTGAAGGAAGGTTTAGAAGCCCCACTATACATAGAAGGGATGCTGAGGAGGTGTAGGCTCCTCCGGAGAGACGGGGAGAACCTCTTTTGGCTCTCGTTGGCAGATAAGAGTCACATCACATACCTCCCCAGGCCACTTCCACTTGAAGACGAGCTCTCCGAGCTATACATACCAGCTGACCCCTTCGTTCCGAGACGGCCTCTAGGAGGCATTGTTGAGAGATTTGTTGCATGCTCTAGCCGGGCTCCTATTGCTGATAAGAAGATGCCTATTGCAGCACCGGACGATAGTTTGGCCATGGAGAGCCTTCAGGCTCAAATGAAATCCTTGACTACACAGCATCGGGCATCGCAGACCGAGTACCAGCGGTCCATGCTTGAGCAGCAGCAGGCGTGGCAGTCCAGTTTCGCTTCCTCGATGACCACCCATTTTGACCGCGGCAGGATGCTTGGCATGCGGCTCATCAGCAGCAGTTAGAGGCTCAGCAGTTGGCTTGGCAAGCCAGCTTTGAGATTTCATATAGACAAAGAATGGACGCTCAGGAGGATCATATAGACACCCTCTACCGCCGGCAGGAGCACTTTTACAGCCACTTCCCGTACCCACCAGAGGAGGGTCCGGATGGTCCAGCGGGACCATCCCACTAGTGGTATCATTCTCTTTCCCTTTCTCACATTTATCTTTGCTTCATTTCCACTTTGAGGGCAAAGTGTACTTCAAGTATGGGGGAGGGACATATCATTGCATGTATAGTTATTTTGATTGGTTTTGAGTTGTTTTGCATTGAGTCTTTTGTAGTTTGAAATTCAGGAAAAATAAAATAAAATAAAATAAAAAATAAGAAGAGTGGCAAGGTGAAAACCCAAAAGGACACCTTGGCAAAATGAGCGGCACCGAGTGTAGGTTCCCTTTCCGGCGTTTGGCGACATTAGAAGGGGAGTCATAAGGAGGTTGTCCGGGTAGGTCACTCTTGGAGCAATAAGGATGGTAGTTTTTCATCTTTTTCTCACATTTTCTCTTTTCCTTCTTTCTTTCTTGGCTTTTCTTTTGTTTTTATAGTCTTTTCTGCTTGCCCATGCTTCCTGAGGCCTTTGAGTCTAGTTTGTTGTCATATGTTTTACTCGGGATGAGTAAAAGGTCTAAGTATGGGGGAGTTTGATAGGTGATGGAATCACTATCATTTAGGATAGTTTTTAGAGTCTTTTTATTGTATTAGTGTCGGTTTATGCTACTAACTTCTTGGTCCAGAAGAAGAAGACTAAAAGAAGATAAAGAAGGAGTTATAAGCACTTAGGAGTGAAGATCGTTCACGAAGCAAAGCTTTTGTTGCTTCACCGCCCCCGCGGAGCCTTGTCACCGCCCCTACGGGTGACACCACACTCTGGAGTGCCCCCTACGCCTTCGCCAGCGCCAGCCACGAAGACTGTCACCGCACATGCGTCAACCTTTGGCGCCCCTGCGGTGACTTGCCCTGAAGAAGCGAAGACTAGCGCCCCTGTGCCTTCCCCTACGCCTCTTCCTGTGCCTCAACCTGGGAGCTGGAAGATGAAGAGTCAGTGTCACCGCCCCTGCGTTGACACTGGGACGCCCCTGTTGCTCAGCATCTGAAGCGACAGGAAGTTGAAGCATCAGGCGTTTGAATAGCATTAAAGATCCGCCCCTGCGGAATTGCCTAGCCGCCCCTGCAGCCATGAAGAAGATCAAGCGTTTTTGCCTTCACCGCCCCTGCGGAGCTGAAGGCCGCACCTGTGGTTCAACGACAGAAGTTTTACTCCGGCTGTTTACACCGCGTTTATGACATTAAAGGTGGTTGTTTTGGGCCGGCCATTTATCCTATTCAGTGTCTTTTGTAGTATAAATAGTCCTTGGTTGATTGCTAGAAGGAGACACTTATCATCCAATTTAGAATTCACTTTTCCATTAAAACTTTCTTGCTGCCTTTGTAATGAGTTGCTAACTCCCTTGCTACATTGGGTTGGTTTGAAGCTGCATTGTTACCTTGGTTGTAAGTTCTTTCTAATATAAGTTTTCATTCAGCAATTCTTTGTGTTTCCTTGATCTCCATTGTCTAATTGCATGTTTTACTATTACTTGAGATTGATCACCTTAGGTCGTAAAGTGCATGCAAAGAACTAGGATTAATAGATTCCGGGTCCGGGTCTTTAATCTAGTAGTAAACTTTAAGTAATAACGGCTTGTAATTGCTTAAAGAAAAGGAACGCATATATAAAGATAAGTTTAACGGTTTTAATCTCTTCTTTATATCCCTTAGTCTTTATTTGAAAGCTAACTTGTTATTTGTTCTTGTAGGTTTACGGAACACTAACCTGTTAAGTTGTGTTGATGCCAGTCGGCTCAACACATATATATGATCGAGACGGGAGATTACTTGAAAACTTGTAAAAGGAACTCACCAAAGTAGCAATCGCATGCTTAGAAGTAACCTAGTGTAGATTCACCCATCATTGTCTTACTTGTTGCGTTATTTGTTTTCATAAGTTTTGTGTGCATCAATTCAACCAAACCCCCCCCCTTGTTACTTGTTCCTATAATCAATAATTGCATTTAATAGAAATACCAAACTCTCTTGGGTTCGACCCTTACTTGACCACTATACTCATTTTAGTGCTAAGTCGGGATTATATTTTGATAAGATAAAACGACCTCTAGAATAGAGTCTTGTCAGTGGTGTGTTGGTTTGAGATTATAGTTTCTTTCCTTAGTACCTTGAGACTTACCCGGTGAGAGGATCTTTGGTTAGGGATAGCGAGTATTGAGACTTACCCAGTTATCTATTCCCACCTTAGAAACACCTTTCCTTTGCAAACCTAAGCTTGTCCACGTTATCCTTTGAGATCTTGAGTCGGAACCACAACTGGATGCTTTAATCTCTAGAATCCGCATTTTCTTTACCTGGTTATTATATCATCTTTGATAGCTTTGTTTTGTGGCTTGTGTTTTATTGACAACCTGAATTACCGAGCTTTGTTTCACCACAGTCCCTGTGTTCGACCCTAGAATTCTTGCTTTTAGTACAATCAATCCGTACACTACGGGTTCGCTTATTTGAAATTATTCTTGGTATAAATATTAAAGCTTGCACATACCTTTTGGAGCGAATAAGAGTTAACCTTTTTGGGCATTGCTGCAAAGCCCTAACCTCGAACCCCACCACTGGCAAGCAACTGACTCATGAGGGCTCGAAAATCCTTCCCAGGAAAATACTTCCTAAACCTAACCGTAACCCCACCCCCATACTCCCCACCCCTGACCCTTCTCAGAAAATCTCCCCCTCCCTCACCCCATCTCTGGGTTTGACGGGCCCACCACTGAATCTCCCCCCCCACTCGGAAACCCTAATAACCAACCATACTATATCCCACCCCAATCACGCAGACTCTTTATATCCCCCCCCCCTCACTCGGAAACCCTAATAACCAACCCTAGCACCTCCAAAGTTCCAAAATCCACTGATTCTTCTCAGTCACATGATCCAAATCCCCCTCCTAACCTTCACCCTAACCCGACTCTAACCCCCAATCACGATCAAAATTCACAAAACTCCCCCATCCCACCCTCCTCTTATACCCAAAACCCCTCATTGATCGCAAGTGCTTTCAATGGCCTCAAAACAAATGTTTAAATGTTTGTTCGGATATGTGCATGGAACATCCGGGGCCTCAATGACCCTACCAAACAAAAAGCCATCCAAAACCTTGCTAAGAAGCAATCTATCGATCTTTTCGCAATCCTTGAGACAAGACTACGTACGGACAATGAAAAAAGAATATCCAACCACCTCTTCCCATCCTGGAACCAGATTTCTAACTCCTCCTACGCACATAACTGCCGCATTTGGATTTGGTGAAATCCCGCCAAATTAAACCTCACAACCTCCATGATCACTGACCAACTCATCCACTGCCACATTACAAGCCCTTTACATAACCCGTCCCAGAATCCTTTTGCTGATATCTCCTTCATATACGCCCACAATGATCCTAAGGATAGAGCGAGCCTCTGGAACTCTATCAGCACCTTGCATCTACTCAACAATAATTGCCCTTGGGCCCTTTTGGGGGATTTCAATGTCACTTTATCCCCAGATGAGAAACTTTCGAGCAATCATCACAGCCTTTCACAACCATCCTGCGAGATTGCGACCTGTTTTGAACAAAATAACCTCTCAGATATTCCCTACTCTGGATGCAAATACACGTGGTGCAATAAGCAGATCTCGTCTAGGATATGGAGCAAGCTTGATAGAATCATCTCCAACAACGCTTGGTCATCTGCCTTCCCTGGATCTTTGGCTTGTTTTGGCAATGCGGGGATTTCTGATCACTCCCCTGCGCTCCTTTTCACTGATAATGTGGAGACACGAAGAGCCTTTCCATTCAGATTTAATAACAGTTGGACCCAACATGAAGCTTTTGCTGATACGGTCAAGTGCGCCTGGGACATTGATATTGCTGGTAATCCAATGTACAGACTTACCAGAAAGCTTAAGTCCCTCAAACCTTTACTCAAAAAATTCCCCAGTGCCCGTATGGAGGATCTATATGCCGGAATTGCTGAAAACCAAAATCTGCTTGACATTGCCCAGACACAATTGCAGAGTAACCCTCTTAACTCAGATCTTCTTGAGACTGAGATTCGGCTTACTACTGCACTGAAAAACGGCCATGCTTCCCTTCTCTCTGCCTTAGCCCAACTTTCCAAGGAAAAGTGGATCCGATATGGCGATCAATGCTCCTCCTTTTTCTTCAAGAGTATAAAGGCTCGTAGATGTGCAAATCTCATAAACTCCATCCAATCGACCAATGGGGATTTGCTCTACGATTATGATGTCATTGGAAACACACTTGTCAACCACTTCACCAAAGCTCTTAACCACCAAAATCCAAGCCCAAACCTGGCCTTCCCTACTGTTGACCTTCCCTCCCTTAGCCTTGATGACATCGCTGCCCTCAATGCGCCTGTTTTGCCCGATGAAATCAAGAAGGCGCTCTTCAGCATTGGGGACAACAAATCCCCTGGTCCGGACGGGTTCACCTCCCATTTCTTCAAGAAGGCTTGGAGCACCATTCAACATGATTTCACTGGGGCTGTTCATGACTTCTTCATTAATAAAAGGATGCTCAAGCAGGTGAATCATACCTCCATTGCCCTTATTGCTAAGCGGGACGGACCCAGCGCCCCTTCGGACTACAGACCTATATCCTGCTGCAATACGGTTTACAAGACCATTTCTAAGATTCTTGCGAGACGGATCAACCAAATCCTCCCAAGCCTCATCAGTCTAAACCAAAGCGCCTTTGTTGCCAAAAGGTCCATCAAACATAATGTTCTATTATGCCAGGAACTGCTCCAAAAATACAACAGGAAACATATTTCCCCTAGGGCTGCGATGAAGGTTGACATCTCTAAGGCCTTCGATACAGTGAATCACAACTTCATCCTCTTTTGCCTCGGTCAAATGGGCTTCCCGACCCCTTTCATTCAATTGATTCGAGAATGCATTACTACCCCCTCCTACTCCATCAATCTCAATGGAACCCTGATCGGGCACTTCACGGGTAATCGGGGTCTGAGACAGGGTTGCCCTCTCTCCCCTCCTCTTTTTGTAATCACCATGGAATTCCTCTCCAGGTTGATTTCTAAGAATACCGCTGATCCGAACTTCAATCATCACCCGAAATGTTCCCGCCCCATCATCACACACCTCGCTTTTGCTGATGATCTTCTTCTCCTTTGCCGAGGGGACCTAAAATCAATCACAATCCTCAAAGAGACCCTGGACGAGTTCGGCAAGTACTCTAGACTTGTCATCAACCCTTCAAAATCCCAAATCTTTACGGGCGGCATGACCACTACTGAAACTGATGAGGCAACTCGTATTACCGGAATGAGTCTTGGTTCCCTTCCATTCCTGTACCTTGGTGTACCTATCGGGAGCCAACGTTTGAAAGTAATCGACTACTCACCCCTGATTCACAAAATTACCCGGCGTATACATTCCTGGAATGCTAAATTTCTGTCCTATGCCGGACGTGCCCAGTTAATTAGATCCATACTCTTTGCAACTAGTCATTACTGGAGCTCGATGTTTGATATTCCGGCCAGTGTTATCAGTACCATTAACAGGCTCATCCGATCTTACTTCTGGGCCGGTACTGTCTCTAGTAAGCGTGCGCTTGTTGCTTGGGACACTATCTGCTCCCCTAAACTGAACGGTGGATTGGGTTTTCCGGACCTTGCTGTCAGGAACAAAGTGGCTCTTTCAAAACTCCTCTTCGGTCTGGATCGGGATAGCCCTAATATCTGGGCTGAATGGGTCAGCAATCACCTATTTAAAAATGGTGAGACAATTTGGAGCTGCTCCTCTAGGAACTCCCACAGCTCGTTCTGGAAGTCCCTTTTATCCCTTAGAGATGAGATCCCTTCATCTCCCCTGGGTCATCCGCGCGACTCGTCGATTTCCAACTCTGATGGTTCCTTCTCAAATAAGAAGGCATACAGCATATTCAAACCCTATCCGCCTGCTGATCCCCTCTCCCCATTCAAAGCCATTTGGCTCTCCTCCAATATCCCTAGAACTGCTTTCATTGCCTGGCTTGCGGGACATAACCGTCTCCCTACTCTCAACAAGCTCCTTAACTGGAACATGGTTACTGATGACACCTGCAGGCTTTGCTGCTATGCTCCGGAAGATGGTGAGCATCTTTGGCACCATTGCAGTTACAGCACTACGGTCCTGGACATTATTTCTCGCTGGACCATAACCCCCCCCCCCTACGCCCTACTCCAACTGCATCTGGAGTTGGCTTGCCGGTTGGTCCAGTCGCGAGCCGCTTCCGATGGATCGCATCAGGATTGCTACCATCACTGCTTTCCTCTACCAAATCTGGAACGCCAGGAACAAAATGATCTATTGCCACACCTTCATCAACCCAATCGACTGTGCAAATATGATCATAAGGAATGTGAAGCAGCACTTCAACCATAATTGGAAAGACAGAACGCGCCCCTCACTCGACATGGCATTCAATCTCAACCTCAACCTCCCTTGATCTTGTCTTCTGTTTTATGGATTCATGGATTCTTACTTGGCATTATGCCCTCATAGCTCTCCCCTGATAATGCTCTTGTATCCCCTACTGTAATCTGTACATTCTTATTCATAATATAATTAACCTTTCAAAAAAAAAAAGG
Organism: Fagopyrum homotropicum; assembly: GCA_033239125.1. Lineage (NCBI taxonomy): Eukaryota > Viridiplantae > Streptophyta > Magnoliopsida > Caryophyllales > Polygonaceae > Fagopyrum > Fagopyrum homotropicum. The sequence continues at coordinate 53,123,176 of BSWB01000005.1, forward strand.
GTTAACCTTGATATGAGATTTTAGAGAGAATTGGAGAGGTTGCTTACCGACTAGTGCTTCCACTCGCACTAGAGGGTGTTCATCCAGGGTTCATGTATCTCAGTTGAGAGAGTACATACCGGATCTGAAACATGTTATTAGCTACGAGGACTTGACTAGTGAGCTTGATCACACATTCATGGAGTACTAGTAGCCATCTTAGAGAGGAGTAATAGATGCTTGTGGTCTAAGGAGATTCAAATGTTACGGATTTTGTGGTCTAGAAGGGGAACCGTTGAGGCTACATGGGAGACCGATGACATGATTAAGAGTACCTATCCCAAGTTTTATGCAAAGTTAGTTTCGACCTCAGGACCGACGGGTTGGTCCTAGGACCTTTATCTATGTACGTGTTTGTAACACCCCAAATCCGCAGGACTCGGGGCGCTACTGGGCTAGGATCTCACAGTGGATCCTGACCCTAACCTGACAACAAGTTCAGTGGATATTACATCAATGAACAAATAAATATAAAACCAAATCCATAAAACTGTATAAACATACATCAAAACGTATACAATATCACAACCGAGTACAAAACGGCAAAACATATACATAGGTGTACAAAATATCCCCAAAACCCTAGCACGACCTAGTGTATGGAAACCTCGGCTGATCACCCATTTGGCTCACTATGTAGTCTTCCTATCCTGCAGAATATCTACAACACGGTATAAAACCGTTAGCTAACATTTCATGAATAAGAATAATCATAATAGCACATACAAACACATCACCACATGACCGTATGCAATGCTCACATCAAAACCGTTTATAATCTTCATTATGTAAAACCATTACTAATTCAACTTATTTTGTGACACGGGGAGCCCCAGAACCTCGCCTCTGTCCCCATTCACACAGGTTTCTGATAGGGATCTACCTCTCCCCTGGAGTTCCGGTTTCAGAGAACCTTCTCCACTCTTGACGAGCTTCGACAGGTTGTCACGACCCGTTATAATACACTTGGGCCTTTTAATATACATGTATGGTCGTCCTAGTCCGGTTGAAATTATAAATGCAACAATTATATGCACAATCACCCCTATCCGAATTATTCAAATCCATAACCGCTAACTAAGTAATTCCAATGGACTTACATGTCCCAAACATAAACCTGTATCACGTGGTCACAGTTTCCCCTCGAGGAAACGATCAGTGCCTGCATCAGCAAGGCACACACAATCAAACACTACCAAGGTTAGAAGATTTCTCCTCCTACACCTCCTATACCCCACGATCAACATAAACATCAACATGCTCATCATACTCAAAACTAGCCTAGGTTCACTCCCAAGCTAAGCCAAAAAGAAAACGAAAGACACATACCACACTGGGTATCCTGGACAAACGCACTATCGAAAGCAATAAGGCACAGAAACGGTGACGCCGCAGGGACGGTGGCTCTCAGCCGCGGGGGTGGTGATACTCCTTCTACCGTGGGGCGGCATTTTCAAGGCTCGGGGCGGTCAATTGTGTAGAAGGCGATTATTTTCTTCTCTTCGCTCCTCTCGCTCGATCACTTCACTTCTTCATTACCCAAAGGCAATCAGCATCACATATACATATATAAACCATCATCAATTTCAAAGAAGGGCAAACACAAACATAAGCTTGTGGGATTTCCATCTAAGGAAGAAAGGAGAAGGAAAGAAGAAAAGTAAAAGAATAGGAAACTCACCTCTACAGAACAGAACCAAGGTCTCACCAAAATGGCCTCTCAAGCCACAACCAACATCAACCACTCATTTTTCTCATCATCTCAACCATCAACATCGACAACCAAACTCACACTAGATCAAAGATCAAGAAGAAATCAATAGAGTAGAAGAAAAGAAAGAGAACGTGGGAGAAGAGAGTTTGGAATGAAGGGAGAAACCCTCATCCAGAAGAGAAGGCAAAACTTGAAGGAGAAGCAAAGGGAAAATTCAGTTGGTTAAAGAAGATGGCGCCCCACACCGAAACCGCGGGGCGGGTCCTCAGAGCCACAAGGGCGGCACCGCACCTGCGGCCAAGCAAATGTGCAGGGGCGGGATCCCTAAATGCTAAGGATATTACAGTGTTATTGCCCGAGAGTTTATTTGCTTGAATGCTTACCCATTTATATGCTAAATGTTTTCGGCTTGTTACATGATAGATGCTTATATGATTAGAGATAGGAAGTGACAATTCCTTCTTGAATAGTCGTTATGTACGCCCTGAAATATATTGGACTAGCTTTACGGCCCTCTTATCTTAAGTTTAGGACAAAACTTATTTGAACGGGGACTAATGGAATACCCGAAAATTTTTGAAAAAGTGTTGGCAAAACTATAGGAAACTCCAAGATAAAGTAGTTGATATACAAGGTCGGGATTATGCGGTCGTGGAGTATTTTCGTTATTACTTTTATATTTTAAGTTTCGGGACGAAAATTTTTCTAAGTGGAGACTGATGTAATAATCCGAAATTTTTATTATCTAGCCGAGATCAATTTCCTTTAATTTTTTGTTTGATAAATGAGCGGTCTTTAAGATATAAACACGTAGTCTAGAGACCTTGTTAGAAACACATCACAAAACTTGTATTACGGTTCCCAAGGCTATACTACTCATCATCACTTCCTTGCTCCCAAACCCTAACCCTAATGCATTCCGTTGGCAACCAACCTTCCGGCCACCAACATCACTAGCCACCACCTGGGAGGCCACGGTCCATCACGCAGAGCCCTCCGTGCCCTAACTTCGAACACAATCGAACGGTGGAGTACCGAATCAATCTTTGTCTATTCCGAGCCCTAGACACGAGCACTGCTCTGACCGAACGTTAACGTTAGCTGGACCACAAGCCCTTTCCGTTGTGACCTCCAGTCGCCGAGAACAGGGGTTGGGTTTCGCTGTAGTAGGGACGAGCACCAGTCCTCGCCGCCGTGACCTCCAGTCGCCGAGAAGAGCAATTGTGTTTCGCTCCAACAGGGGCGACCACCGGTCTTCTCCGTTCTAGGAGTTTCGACCACCTTTGGACTTGCACTTCGCGGGAGACTCCAGATCTGCTTCCGCCGTTGACAACCGTGACTCCTAGCCGCCGGGAACAACAGCCACCAGTGCCTCAGAAACCTTAATCGGGGTTGAACACGTTTGAGTAAAATTACAAAACCTCCAATAACTCTTATTTACACTTATGACACGTACTTTAGAATTTACAATTATAATTTGCAAATGCCCCTGACTGAATAATTACGGAAAATGGTCCAAGTTTATATTTATGAGAATGACCCATACTTTTCGTTTTTGTGAAAAAGGCCCAGGAGTTTATAATTACATAGAGTAGCCCAAGTTTTTATTTTAGGAAATGACCCATATTAATAGGATTATGAAATATTACGTAAGTTGAAAAATGGAAGCTAATTTGTGCAAGTGCTTAGTCAAGTGAAGGACACCTTTTTTTTAGGTGTTTTTGGAGTTTATAAAAGGGATAGAAATATATTTTGGCATAGAAAATATTTGAAGAATGACTAAGTATGAAATTCGTATGCGATAGCATCTTTAGAGCAATATTTAAGTATGTTTACACTCCTAAAGACCATGGTGGACTTGGTTTACTTTCAAAAACTCGTAGTGGATTGATTATCATCTATATCCGGTTGTAAGACTTTATCTTGAGTTTAATAATCGTTTGGATTATTTTGGTAGTTGTGAGGAAGTTAGGGGTAAAATCGTCTTTCCTTAGAGTTAGGTGTAATCTTACGATTGCTTTCTGAGTCCATTCTGGCCTAAGAGCCTTCCTAGATATTTCTAGAAAATGAAAATATGATGTTGAGACGTGTTTCTAATTTGACTAGGTATTTGGGGTCACATACGGGCGAGACCATGACATTGCGTTAGTCGAGTTTTGAGTCGATATAAGTAAGTCCCATGTACTTACTTAGCTAGCTTTCTTCCTATTGGTGTGTACTTTTATAGTTGTGTGTGCTATGTGCTTTATAGTTACAACTTGAATAGGACTAGGTTACTAGTTTTAGTGGAACCAAGTGTATGTATAACGGGTCGTGACATCACTGTCCAACTCTAACATGAGACTGGGAGGCTCTCCGTGACTATGCTATTCGTGGTATACGACGAGATGCATCAAACCACTCTTGTTGGTATACGGTGATGGAGGCGAGGGTCAAGGGGGCCCTCGTGCCACAAAATAATGAACTTTGAAGTAAATCACCTAATAAAAGATAATAACGGAAATTTTGTGCAACGCATGTTGTTGTATTTACTTTCCACATTGATGTGTGTTTTTGCTATTGTAGTACTTTCCAATACCTTAGGATTGTTAGATAACGGTTTTACCGTTACGTTGTTTGATTTTTTGTAGGTTAAGGAAGTTGCAGAGTGATCTGGAGCGGATGGTCATTCGGGTCCATAGTACTCGTATAGATTGGGTTGTACTTCAAATTTGTGTATGCATATAAAGAGACTAACATTTTTAAGATGTTAGTAGTTACGTCTCATAGGGTTGTCACATTAGATGCATTCATGTCATTACTTTTTTATAAGTTTTTTATTTGTTTTATTTATATTTGTGTGTTGTTGTATGATCTAGTGAAATTGTTGTCAATTAGGGTGGGGATCCATTGTGAGGTCCTATCCCGTGACGCATCATGTTTTTGAAATTTGGGGTTTAACAAGCTTGAGTTTCCAAAACACACTTTGCAGCAATCACGTTTATTGATTAAAACATCCCCTTCATAACTTTGATTACGACAAACAAGAGCATGAAACAATGAAATTGCAAACAATAGATTTCCAGGTGCTTAAAAGGGTAATCAAGAATCCTGGGCTTGCAGCTGGGAAGGGTAACCAATCCCACTCCTACTAGGTATGGACACAGCAAGCCCCGCACTCGACACAAACCCAACAACCACCGGCAGCACGGTGATCAACTTCTTCTGCGACTCCTCGAGTCCCGGGTAAAAGCAGCGGACAGTGTTGGCATCGAGCACCACCACCACCGCAAAAACAACAACCGCGAGGAAAGCATGAAATATATCGCCAAGTCTCAACTGGTACTTAGGCGCCCTGGCAATTTCCTCGTATTCTCTAGGGACCGGACAGAGACCCCGAGGAGTGACGACGGCATACCGGGTTCGTCCATCTGAGTCGGTGTAGCTGTCGGTAAAGGTTAAGATGAAGGATAAGAAGCCGCAGACAGCAACGAAGATGGCGCTGAGGATCTTGTTGACGGGGCGGTCGCGGCAGTTGCCGTAGTTGGTGGCGATGGGGTTAACAAATTGGTAGAAGAAGACAGTGCCCGTTGGGAGGAGCTTAATCAGGTTTCCTAAGCTTTTGAGAGTAGTAGCTTTAAGACTACCTCTAACCTCCCTTTGGCTCTCCATTGCTCTTTCTTCTTTTTTTTTTTTTTTTGTATGAAGGTATATGCATGCAATAAGCATTATTCGTATGACATGCGTATATATAGTACGTACGTAGAGAGTTGTTATGGGATGTTGCTTCTACGTGCTCATGCTAATCATTAGGTACCAATAAGGAGGGAGAGGTGACGGTGACTTTTTAAGAGGTCAATTTTATAAAAGTCAAATTAGAATATAAGGAAGTCGTATTATTATGTAGGTATACACCAATAAGATGAAGTTTACATGCAGGTTATTTTCCCTATATAAATAAAAAAACATGCAGGTTATTTTGTAGGACATTTTCGAGCACTCCGTCTGGACATCATAATTTTATAGCGTTATCTTTTAGCGTACTAATATTTGATTAAGGTGGCTCAAAACACCACACAATTGCTGTACTTTTTTTTTTTTTTGGAGAAAATAATTAACTTTACACTTTGACAAGGTTTGAAGAATGACTTTAACACTTAACTAACAATAAAGTTTTTATATGTACCACGTACAAGAACAAAACAAGCAAATCATTTCTTTTTTCTTTTGTTCAGGAGCAAACCTTTTCTGTAGGGGACGAGAAAAAGTTTGGACTTGCGTGTATATAAGGTCAAATTGAATCATGGTATAGTGTAGGATCTCAAATTATAAAGACGTTATATATTGCGTGCACGTCAAAATTCTACGCTTCTTGAACAGTTAAAATTGCACGCTTCTTGAACTTCAAATGAAGGAAGACATTTTGATTTCATAGTGTAAAGGAATTTGGATTATGATGAAGATTTGGCTACTTCGAATTCATACTTGAGTTGATCCAATTTTAATTGGGAGAGTTGGGCTTGTTGCTGCACGCTGAGAAAGTTTGATTCATGTTTTGGGCCGTTTCCGAAGAAGTCCACGAGCCCCATCCTCGTCCAAGTCCGATGAATAGACAGAACGGGTTTAGTGAAGAGAAAAACATATGAGCCTGTTCATGTTGGTTTAGTTGAAACCACGTTCATTAATCGAAACACAACGTTTTGGTTAAAACGCAACACTTTGATTCTTTATGAGATATTTAAGGTTAGCTACCCTTGAGCTCAAAACCCTAATCTCACTTTGGTCGCTCCTCACTTCGTCTCTTCTCATCCCTTCGTCTATGAGAGAATTCCACATCCGAAAGGGAGGTCGAGACCTTCGATACGAAGTGTGAATTGGTTCTAAGCTCATATTGTGGGCACGAAGAACGTCTTGGGACTTTCAGACTCGTGTGATTTGTATCTCTAAGCCTGTTCTACTTTCCTTTTGTTTGTTTGGATTTCTGTCAAACTCTTTACTGTTGTAATCTCTTTTATGTTTGGTTTTTGGTTTTTGAGATGGTAATGGATTTGATCTTTTTGAGATCCTGGGGATGCAGGACTTTGATCCGAACCTCGTAAACAAATGATTGTGTGTTTTATGTTCTTAGACATATTGCTATAGATCTTGTTCTTTATGAAATTTTACTTTGTCAAAGATCCTGGGGACGTAGGATTAAGATATTCAATTTTCAAAGTGGTATCAAGCTTGTTTTGTCAAAGATCTCTCTAATATTTGATAGATTTTGCCTTTTTGAACATGAATCAGCATTAATTGTGTGTCCATCGACCAGAGATTCGAAACAATATTTGATATTCTTGAAGCTTCAAGGCAAGAAAAGCTAGATTTGTGGGTTTATTAAATTGTTTTTCTTCCGATCCATTGTTTTCATAATATTACTTTACAGATCTATCTTCCGTTGCCTTTTTTGCTTTAGATCTACGTCTTTCAAAAAAAAATTGTTTGACTCATAAATCTTTAGTCTCTATGCTGACTTCGTAGTCAAGAGAAGCCTAGATCTACTTGTGTTACCTCAGGATCTTGAGTTTCTTGGCTATGTAATAGCTAAATCTACTCTTACTCTTCGATTCTAAGCCAGATCTTGTTCTTTTATTTCGTTAGTCACTTATCCTCAAAAGATCTTCAAGGGCACAAGGTTTCTACCTTTGTTTTCTTCAAATATGAGGGTTTAACTACGATTCTTAGTGTTCGTTGGCTTTGTAATAGTCAGATCTATACTAAACCTAGCCTACAAATCACTTTGTTTTGATGATCTATTATAGATCTACTTACTTTTGTTCGTCTTTCTACGACTTGTTGATTCTTCACTTTACTTTACCTTCCTATCTCTAGGAGATACTTTATCTACGTCTTAAGAAACTAGGGTTTGATTGTTTCTAAGAGTTGGAAACACTTCTCGAGACATTATGTTTTCTTCTTGAAATAGAGACAGATTAATTTCCAAGATTAAACGAATTATTTGCTTTCACAAGTGATAGAAATGATGAGTTTTTTTAATTATTAATCTCTGCTACATATATTTCTTTCATAAAATATTGAAGTATTCTTCTCTATTTCTCTGTTATTTTTCAAAATGAGTGAGATGACCTAGATCAAACCATTTGATGAAAACTTTGATTTTGTCATGTGTCAAGTCAAATTGACACCCATTTTGATCAAGAAAAAATGATGGAAGGTTATGACTACTACACACTAGAAGGAACTAAGGAGGATAAAGAGGAGCTTTATCAAATTGCTCATTCTAATATTATGTTATGCCTCAATTATGAGGTTGGACGCCACGTTCTTACACATGTTACTACAACGTCCTTATGGGATACGATATCTTCTTTGTATCTTGTAAAAGGCATGCCTAGTAAAATTAGTCTCTTAATCCGCCTATTTCATTTCAAAATGTGTACTAATATGACTTTGAATGAAAATCTTAGATGCTTTTCTTCGCATGATATTAGACTTAAAATATTGTAAAGATAAGATATATTATACTCATTGATGTGGGGTTGATGCCGCAATTCCCGATCTAAATTAAAATTCCTCAAATCGAACAAAAAAAACAAATCTCGGATGAATACGAAGGAAATCTCAGCTGAGATTTACTCAAGAACAGCCCGAGATTTGTTAAAACTCATAATGCGGAATAACGGATGATGTGGAAAGATAAGAAGATGATAATACGGAATGATAAATGATAAATATAGGAAGATAAAATTATTATAAGACTTGCAAAGAACCTTGATCAATTATGTGTTAAAACCCTAAACAATGAATTATCTTTCACCCTTTCTTCTTTAACCTTATAGAAGCCTTCTAGATAAGACAAGCACAAGGAGGGAACAGTTTGACTTGTAGCACTAATCTTCAACAAGATTAAAACACACAAGAACAACTTAGAAAAATCTCACAACTTTTTAATTAAAAGCTCTCCTGTTGAATGAATAGAAATGATAAAATTCAAACTCCGTGAGCGAAGTCACAAGTATCTCACAATAATGTGGAATTAATACTCACAACTAAGCTACCTAACAATCTCCCCCTCTAAGGCAATTTATAAGGGAGATCTTCCTATGAAACTAAAAATTAAAAGATATCTTTTAAAGATAATCTCGGAAAGATATATTTTCAAAAGATATAAAAATAATCCCAAAGATAGGATCAAAGACTAACAACTTCCTTAAGATTGTTTGAGAGCTTTAAGTAAAGAACTTATAAAAGATAGTTAATTGCCAAATTTAAAAGATCATTGCTCGGATCTTTAACACGTGCCTGAGATGAAAACTCGGGTGGAAATCTCAGCCGGATTTCATGAGTGTTGGCCGAGATTTTTCATCTCCAATTCTCCTTGATCTTCCTTGATGATGTCTCCTCTTGGATCCTTTAGCCCTTGATCTAGTGAGTGGTCCTTGTATGATTGGTATCGATGATGGTCCCACATCATACTTCCATTCTTGAAAAGGATTCGTCCTCAAATCTCCATCTTGATTATCAATAGTCACATCGGAACTCAAGTCTTATGGTGGTAAGGAATGCAGTATCCCTTCTCTTGGAGGGTCCCTGGAGGTTTGTAAAACTCGTTCTGTAACACCCCAAATCCGCGGGACTCGGGCTGTTAGTGGCGAAGACCCCACAATGGGTCCCGACCCTTAGCTTGACAACAATTTCACCGGATCTTACAACATGACACAAATAAAGGCAAAACCGAACTACATTTGAATGCAATGATGTGATCCCCGGAAACAAACAAACAGACTCCAGCCGAGTTCTCAACTCCAAAGACTCAAACGTCAAATACATAACAAAATACAATATATATATATATATATACAAGACTCCAATCCAAACCCATCTTACAATGTACGAAACCCCGACTACCCACTCTTCCGGATCTCTCGGTCGCCTCCCTAACCTGCAGACAACTACAACATCGGTATAAAACTGTTAGCTAACATTCAAAGCATTAGAATCATGGTAATGACACATACACACATAAGTAAGCCTAAAGACACAACATGCTCATACACACAAGTCGGTTTTTTTATCTTTCCATTTACATCATTCCATTACTAAATCCATTTATGGTGTGACACAATAATCATAACGATCTCTCCCTTATCCCCTTTCACCAGACGGTTTTGTACTTGATACAAATCAGCATCACCCGCTGGACTGGTCACAAGACACCTCCCAGTCACCCCATTTTGGACTGGACAAGCGGTCACCGCCTGGTTATCATACACTTGGGCCAATATACATATAACACAAGGTCGTCCTAGTTCCGATTTCATTATAATAAAACATAAATAAACATACTCACAACCAAATACACATCGATGATGTTACAAAGAAGCTAGCTAAGTAAGTCCGGAGACTTACCTCGTCCGAAAGCTAACCCAACCAATAGCGCTCTCGCTTCCTGTAGGAAGATACTCAACGCATGATCATAACAAGGCACAAATCAACAATACTCTCATAAGCTAGAAGTCCTTAGACTTCTAGACCCCATGATAACCCATAACAACATACTAGGATAAACATGCCTAGTCTCGAAAATCTCAACGGTGGCAATAATATGCTAGGATACGCACATCCTAGCCCACAATCTCACAACCATGAACTCACAATCTTAACCCTCACAAGGGCATCCATACCCTCATCCCAAGAACCAACTCAGAAACATACATTTATCATAACCTCAAAACATTTCGAAAACCTCACACACTCGCCTAAGGTCTAAAAGCCACTACTTGGCATTCACGAGGCTATGCTAAATCCAACCTAGCATGCTACTAGCATAAACACTCTTTTGGATCAGCTATGAACACATGCTCAAGGGAAGGTACTCACTAGGCAAGGACACGGGCGCGAAAGAAGGAAACACGGCTGGAAAAAGGAGAAGAAGACCGCACGGCTGGCTGGCTGAGCCAGTGGCCGCCCCTGAGGCATTGGTTGGCTGCCCTTGCGGCTCAGATGCAGTGGCCGCCCCCGCGACGTTTTCTAGCCATGGGTGCGGTCCAGCTCTAGAGGGCAATCCCGAACGAGTTCTTCGACTGCTTCTTGATGTTCAAAGGTCTCCTACCTTTCTTACTTGGCTCCAAAACGTCTACAACTTGGATCCACACACCCAATCACCCTAAACACGATCCACTCACATACAAGCCAAAATAAGGAAGAACTTGAGTGAATCCACTTCCACCATTGAAGCTCAAGGAAGAAGATGAAGGAGGGGGAAGGAAGAAGACTTACCTAACAAAATTCCGGATCTGCAGTCCACCCTATGCCATGGAAGTGCACAACTCACAGAAGGGAAGGAGTCGTCAAGATGTCTTCCAAGATGGAAGAATGTAGGAAGTGAGAGTGAAGGAGGAGAGATAAAGAGGCTCACGTGAAATGAAATGGGAGGAGAAAGAAATGCTCAGTTGAGAGGGTAAGCAAAAGGGAGGGCAACGAGGGGTCGGTTTCCCCAAAATGAAAGGTCACCCACACCAACGAAGGGTCGGAAGGTGACGGAATAAAAAACCCGCTCACTCAGCGCATCAAGCCTGCGGAAAAACTGAGCCGCGCCTACGGGAAGGCCGCTAAACCACTCACTAACCGGAATAAAAATTCCGGGCGTTACACGTTTCTTGACGATGAGTCGTGCAACACTCAAGAGTAAGGAATATCGGTCATCAAAACATAAATTTCGTTCATTAAAACATAAATCTCGGGCGAGATTTTGCTTCAAGAATGGCCAAAATATCAATGAAGTATCCGTACGCCGCTGTTGGGGATGCTAACTGAGAGTGGACTGCAATCTCATCCTCTACTAGTGGTGATTCCTTAAGATCTCCAGGATCAAGCAATGGAAAGATAGAGAAGAGTGATAAATCCTAGCATTCTTAAGCACACATCGCTCAATAAATTCACTCAAAGACATAAATGATATAACCTGAAAATCCATGGGGTTGTGCTCAAATTGTAGTGGTTCTTGGTCAACCAAAAGAGCTTTTGCAGATGATGCATTGGTGGATGTAGTTGGTTAGTTTTTGGAAAAACTCGGGTGAATTACTAGAACTCGTCCGAGTTTTCATGAGGAACAGACCGAGATTCTTCACTGGAATGCTTGATCCTTGACTTCTTTCTTCTACTTCTCATAGGTCTCAATGATCTGTAAAGGAGTCATGGGCTTTAATTTTATCTTTTTACCATTGAATGTGAACATGTACTTGTTGGTATCACCATCATGCTCCACTTTCCGATCATACTGCCATGGCCGACCTACCAAAATATGACAAGCCTGTATAGGTACTACATCACACAAAATTTCATCAGTATAACTATAACACCCCCCGAATCCGCGGGACTCGGGATGCTACGGGCGGAGACCTCACAATGGGTCCCGACCCTTAGCTTGACAACAATTTCACCGGATCTTACAACAAGACACAAATAAAGGCAAAATCAAAATACATTTTTAATGCAAATGATATGAAACCCAAAAAAAACAACGAAAGACTCCAACCGAGATACAACTCCAAAGGCAACCACCATACACGCGACATACCTAATACTATAAACAATACATAAATACAACCCCAAACAACCCATCCTACAATGTACGGACCCTGCTGTCCACTATTCCGGATCTCTCGGCCGCATCCCTATCTTGTAAGGCATCTACAAAAACCGGTTTAAAACCGTTAGCTAGCAATCCGAATATTAGAAGAATAATAAGACACAAACACATATAACAAAGTAGAAACACACAAACATGCTCAAACACGCCAAGTCCGGTTGTTATCTTTATTTAATGCTATTCCCTTACTAATCCACTTATGGTGTGAAACAAGAATCCCTCGCCCTTGTCCCCTTTCACCATGCCGGGTTTGTACTTGATGCCTATCAGCATCACCCCCTGGATTGGTCGCAAGGCGCGTCCCAGTTGCCCCATTTAGGACTGGACAAGTTGTCACCGCCCGTTATCATACACTTTGGCCAGATTTAAAATGATACACAAGTCCACATCCTTATCCGGTAAATCATTATCACAAGTGTAAAGACACACCATCCACACGTATCAACCAATATGAAAAAGCTAGTTAAGTAAGTCCGTAGACTTACCTCACTCCAGGTGACTTGAATAAAACCAATCTCACCTTTTTGCAGGAAAACGCTCAACGCCTGGCCAAACGAGGAACACTATTAATAACTAACTAATATGGTAGAAGTCCCTAGAAACGGGTCTCCTACCCTATATGAGGTCCTAACTCTAGCATGCTAGGTCCAACCTCTATTATCGAAGATCATCGTAAGATTATAAAGAACATAATTCAACAAGCTCATAATCCAGCCACTAGTATGTAACACCCCGAATCCGCGGGACTCGGGGCGCTACGGTTTGGGACCTCACAATGGGTCCCGACCCTTAGCGTGACAACAATTTCACCGGATCTTACAACAAGACGAAAATAAAGGCCAAAATGAAATACATTTTTATGCAATGCAATGAAATCCTAAACCGAACAAACAAAAGACTTCAGCCGAGATACAAAACAAAGGTCAAAATGCCATACACGCGGCATACAAAACACAATAACCGAAGAACAAAACACAACCCGACTCCAACCAAAACCCCTCCTAAAATGTACGGAACCCCGACTGCCCACTCTTCCGGATCTCTCGGCCGCTTCCCTAACCTGCAAGGTAATCTACAACAATCGGTATAAAATTGTTAGCTCATATTCTAAGCATTAGAATCAAAGGGAAAGGCACATACACAAGTAATTCATCACAAGTACACAACATACTTAAAAGCACACCAATCCGGTGTATTATCTTTATTATTATTAAGTCGTATCCCGTTCTAATTAAACTTAGGTTTGTGAACGAGACCACAATGGTCCCCCCTAGGTCCCTACTTACTGGCAAGGAATGGTATTAATGAATCCGAACGTCTACCCACACGGGCTAGTCGCCGAGAACCTCCTAGACTCTCGCAAGAGCTAGGCAGATGATGCCACCGCCCGCTATCAAACACTTGGGCCGAAATAATATAAACGTCGGTAATCCTATTTCCGGTTTAGTTGTTATAATACAAATAATAAACGCACATGATATCATGCATTATAGTCTATATATTGTGATTGGTTTGGACGTATTATCTTCATAAATCTGCATGTATGGATGTATATTCTTTGATTATATTGTTGTTTTGTCTACCTTTGCGGGAATCGAGGTCTACACCTAGTTTCGTTGTAATTGTATGGAAAATAGCACATTTTGGACTGAAATGGAGCTAAGGAAGCTAAGGAGTCATTGGAGCTACATTATGGAGCATTGAGGAGTTATAAGAAATGGTCAGGAAGCATGGAAATGATTTAGAAGATTTATTTTGGACCAGATTAGAGAGATTCACTCTCAGCTGAGACTCACCTTGGTTAGCTATAGTACCACCTCGACCGAGGTGATCTTCAGGAGCGTCTGGACCGAGGCGAAGTGATGATGGGACATTAGATCTTTATTTTTTGATGAGATCTCCTATTTTTGGAAAGTGAATATCACATATTTTAGGATGGATTTCTGGAAGGAAGAATATCTTTTTGAGTGATATATTTTGGAAGCAAGGAAGATTGCAAGATATTTAAAGGAAGCAAATTATCTTTTAAAGATATTTTATCTTTGGAAGATAGTTCTCCTATATATATAGGCTGATTTTCAGGAATTCAACCATATTCGGATCACCAAATCTCTGATTCAAGAGTTGAAGGAAGTTTTGAAGGTTGAAGTTCAAGGAAGGAAGGAATCTGGTTGAAGTTGGCTTTGAAAGAAGTTTGTAAGATTTTCTTAGTTGGTTTTGGTTTGTTGTCTTTTTTCTAATTGTGATTGAGGAACGCTGTTTGATTGCTAGTTTGTTTTATTGATTCAGTTATTGAGACCTTTGTGTTAAGGTTTTCTTGTTTGAATATTGATTCCTTCTTATATATTTGATTATTGTTATCATGATGATTGTTGGCTAAGTTCTTTATGCGATTCTAGGGTGATTGGCTGAAAGTTGTGGGAAATACGATGATAAAATGATCCTTTACCCCAGTGGACCCTGAAAGTTCGAGTCTTTACTTAACCGACGAACACCTCGGTCAGTTGTGGAACATCTCGACCGAGATGGTACATAAACTGAGCGAGGCGAGCCCTTTTCTGATCTTTATCTGAGTTGAGGTTTCTGTTTACCATATCCTATCTTTGTTATACCTTTCCTAATTCAACGCAAGCCTAGGATGAGACTTACCCGGTGATTCCTTTGTTTGTATACCCAAGATCCGGAGTATAGGTAATAAAGGTTTATCCTTTATTGGGGTTTGAGTGTGCCTTCCTTCCATCTTTGAGAGTTAGCCTAGGACTTACCCGGTAAAGGTTGATTCAGTCCCTTGGGTGGTGTGTTGGTTTGAGATTATAGTTCCTTTCCTTAGTACCTTGAGACTTACCCGGTGAGAGGATCTTTGGTTTGGGATAGTGAGTAGTGAGACTTACCCGGTGATCTATTCCCACCTTAGAAATACCCTAACTTTGCAAAGCACAGCTTTGTCCACATTATCTTTTGAGATCTTGAGTCGGAACTACAACTGGATGCTTTAATCTCTAGAATCCGTATTCCCTTTACCTGATTATTACATCATCTTTGATAGCTTTGCTTTGTTGCGTGTTTGTTATTGACAACCTGAATTATCGATCTTTGTTTCACCATAGTCCTTGTGTTCGACATTGGAATTCTTGCTTTTATTACAATCGATTCGTACACTGCGGGTTCGCTATTTGCAATTATTCTTGGTATAAATATTAAAGCTTGCACACACCTTTTGGAGCGAACAATACACCACCAAACACACATTGAAACTAATACGAAGAATACGAGCTAAGTAAGTCTGGAGACTTATCTCGTCCCAAAGATAATCCCGCTAACCACCGCTCTCAAATTCCCGTAGGAAGACACTCAACGCCTGGTCAAAACAAGGCACACAATTAACATCTCTCTCACATTCTAGAAGTCCTTAGTCTTCTAGTCCCAATGATCTCGCAAAATCATAAACCATAACCATGATATGATAACAACCTCCTAAATCCTAATCCTCACGATCTCACAAGGTCATAACCATCACAACACATGCTAGGATACTTTCGTCCTTGTTGCCACAATCTCACCAAATATATAACCATAATCTCAATCCTCATAAGCTCACAAGATCAACCAAACACTCAACGCCTTACAATGCTCACAAGATAATAACAACTCAAGCTTTAGAACGATCATAAATCCTGAAAACTCACCTAAGGTTCAAGGTCACTACTTGACATTCACTCTAAGTTATGCTAGATCCAACCTAGCATGATACTACTAAACACAACTAGATCGAGGTAAGATCATAAGCTCGGGGGAGAGGGTACTCACGTGACGTCAAAAGACGGAAGACGATCTATGGATGTCGAGGATGGATTAGTTGGGCCTTTATCGGGGCACTTCCGAACTTATCACCAAAGCTAGGCAAATTTAGCTCATATGTTAAATTTGAACGGAATATGTAATATATCTAAATCTAAAGAAAACTCGTTTTCAAAAGTCAACGTTAAAAAGCAGGGAATAAATCTTTGAGCCATAACCGAAATTAATCCAACAAAGACATAATATACCGTGTATAAAAATATAAGAATATCCCGTAACTAAAACCAGAGGTTAGAAACCGTAGTTAAATATTCTGGACAAACTATACAATTTTATAACATGGGTTAAAACCGCAATCAACTTTTCCGGGCAAGATATGCAATTTCAAGAAACATGGGCCATTTCCATAAAATAAAACATTGGGGCAAAATCAGTAATTAATTCACAGAGGGTAGATTAGAAATTTTCAAATAATTTGGGTAAAAATTATAAATACAAAACAGCGGGTCATTTCCGAAATTAACACAAATAGAGGGGCTGATTTGAATAACACAAAATTGTAACCCTTCTTCAACCTTTACACGCAGCAGAAGAAGGAGAAAGGCATGGGCAACGGCGGCAGTTCTGCAGAGGTGTGGTTCCCTCTCCCGGTGTCGCAAGCGTCAGGGTTCCCTCTCCCGGCGTCTCCAGCGTCGTCCCTTGGTAGCGGCACCAGGCTCCGGCGCGACAGCTGTTGGGGAGAAGGGAGGAGAAGCGGCGAGATCTGGCAACCGACCAGCAGTGGGGCTGCGAAGTGTTTCTACTTGGGTTCCGGCGGCGTTGGAGGCGGTGAGGAAGGCGACTCTTCCCAGCGGTGGGCAGCCTTGATCTCCGGTGGTGCGAGGAGGGAAACGAGGGAAGCGGTCGATGCAGCGAAGAGGCTGCGAGGTTGAAGAGAAGCCTCTCCGGCTTTGTCAGGGAGATTGAGGGAAGGCGCAAGCCCTCCTTTGTATTGGCGAGCCTCGACAAGTGTGAGCTTTCCCTGGCGACGGCTCGGTTATCCCGGTGGTGGCTTGAGGTGAGGAACAGATGGCGACATGGCGAGGGGAGCAGAGGCAGCAGAGGTATAGGAGATGGATGCCCACATGGTAGCGAGGGAGATGAACGGGAGGTTGCTTATGAGGGAGTCATCTTGTGGCAAGGGGCGAAGGGTGGAAGGGAGAGATAGATGAGGGCAGTGGAGGGTCGAGAGGTTGGCGGGTCTGCAGGAGGTAGGGAAGCTAACCTGGGCGGCTACGCAGGAGGCAACAACAGCTGTATCATCCAGGGTCGAGGAGAGATAGGCAAAAAAGAGGGAAAAGAAATAAATAAGATAAATGAAAATGGGAAAAGAAAAAGAGTAAAATATAAACTCCATCAAATTTAACCAGAATGGGATTTCAAAATGGGATTTCCGAATCCTTCCTAAGAATAATAGTAACTAGTGTATAGCTCGCAACTTGGTACCTTTATAATATTAGTTGTACGAACTTAAGATATATTTATGAAATTTTATAATAATGTCGGATTTGATTATTCTCAAAACGAAAAAATAGTCACAAATAAAGAACTTCTTAGTATTCTAAGTTCATAAATTTAATCCTTATACAATGAAAACAAAATTTAAAAAAAATTACAATGCAGAACTCCGTTATTGACTTATAACTAAATTACTTTAATATACTGTAATTATCTAAATGGAACCCGAAATATAATTTTGTAAAAAAACGAATTTGAAACGAAATGTGTGATAAATAATAAAACAAAAATTGAAAGTTTTTTTTTCAAAAAAAAATACACAAAAAGTTGAAATAAAGTTTAAAAATTCAAACAAAAGCAAAAACAAATTATTGGATGAACGAAATTTAAAATCTAGAACTTTATTCTTGTAACGACCGACGTAATATAAAAAGAATACCCGTATTTTATTATTAAAAAACATAATAGGACAACAAAATACTTTGATAAAAAAGAATACCCGTAGAGTAATATTTTTATTTAAAAAACATACATTTTCAATAAATCATTTATATTTAAAAAAAATCAGAATCTGAACATTTGTAAATTAAAAAACAATTTATAGATGACGATAAAAAATACTATAATATAAAATTAAACAAAATCTCATACAATAACGGATAAATTAATATTAATTTAGACAATTATAAACGCTTTTCAAGTTCTCAAAGCAGCCTTACTTGATAATCGACGTGTGATAGCAAATTCGCTGAAAATAGTAAGTAAACGAACGATAAAAAAAATAGGTCAAAGACCCATAAAAAATATATTAATCCGTTATTAATAACATTATAGCTCAACTTAGCTAAAAGGCCAAGAAATGTATCATTTGTTTAATCTTCAATATCCGTTATTAACCTCTATTTATACAAGTTCTCAAACCATCAGTTTTAGTAGGTCAACGACCCATATAACGGATATTAATTTATGAATAAAAATTATACTTCAACTTAGCCAAAAATCGCTGAAAATACTTAGCGACCCACAAAACAGTAGGTCAACGACCCACAAAACAGTAGGTCAACGACAACCCACAAAACAATAGGTCAACGACCCACAAAATAGTAGGTCAACAACCCACAAAACAGTAGGTCAATGACCCAGAAAACAGTAGGTCAACGACTCACAAAACAGATATTAATCCGCTATGAATAAAAATTATACTTAACTTAGCCAAAAGACCAAGAAATGTGTGATTTGTTTAACCTTCAAACCCTCTATTTATACAAGTTATCAAACTATCATACTTACTTCTAATCGATCTGGGATAGGAAATTCCGTGAAATTTTTTAACGTAAATAGATTGAGGTTATAATCCTTAAAAAATAAATTAAGAAAAAATAAAAATCTTCCCAATAAATAAATCACTTAAATTTCGATGGCTTAAAAATAAAAGAAATACGTGAACCAAATTATTTTTAAAATATCTAGGAGATCTTGTTAGTTAATTTTACAAAATTTTGTTTTATTTTTGAATTAATAAAATGATTTTATGGTTTAATAAGTTAATTAAAGAAAAATTTAACCCTACAAAATTTGTGAGAATGACACTTCAACTTTAGTGTGTTTTGTTTTAGTATAGTATATAGATCATAAATTTTTTAAGAGTGACATTTCAATAAATATTTTACAAAAATGCTGAGGTGGCATACCTCGTTGATTGACACGTGACATTAATGTCTTTTGTTTTAATAAGTTATATAGATATAGGTTGGAATAAAATATATAGACAGTAAGGAAGTTAAGCTTACCGGTATGAGATAGACTTATGAACAATATCTTCTAATTTTAAATATTTGGAAAAAAAATTAAAAGAAGAGGAAATGTTATTGTAATCGGAATTAGTTAGTAATCCAAATAAAATACTATAAAATTGAAACTAATTAAAAAAGATTTAGGCTAATTATGGTTTAGTAAAAAAAGGATTTATTAGCTTAATTCGTGATTTAATAAAAAGTTTAATTCGAGAAAAAACGTGGAGCGGCACGTCAAGAATTAGTGTTTTTTGTTTTAGTAAAGTATATAGATGTATATTTATTATATTGATAAAATAAGAATTACGAATTTAATAGTTCAACGGTTCATAAATTAGTAGGTCACAAACAACCCACAAATCAGTAGGTCACAAGGACCCACAAATTAGTAGGTCACAATGACCAATAAATCAGTATATCACTACGACCCACGAATCAGTAGGTTACAATGACTCACGAATCAGTAGGTTATAGCGACCCACGAATCAGTAGGTCACAACAATCCACAAATTCCTAGGTCACAACGACCCACGAATCAATAGGTCACAACGACCCACAAATTCAGCGGTCACAACGACCCACAAATTATTGGGTCACAACGACCCACAAATCAGTGGGTCACAACGGCACACAAATTATTAGGTCAAATCGACCCAAAAATCTATAGGTCAAGACGATCCAAAAATCATTAGATCAAAACGACCCAAAAATCATTAGATCAAAATGACCAAAAAATCATTAGATCAAAACGACCCAACAATCCACATACAAATACTAATCCGGTATCAATAAGTATTATACTGGATTCTGACCAAAAGGTCCGGAAATGTATGATTTGTATAATCTTCAAACATTTGAGGTCTATTTATACATGTTGTCAAAGTGTCATCCTTCTCTGATAACCGATGTGGGATAACAAAATTCATATTTTACAAAATAATTAAGGTTTAGTAAAAAAAGTTATTGGCTTAATTCGAGATTTAGTAAAAAAAATCATATAAAAATATGGAGTCTTAATTTCTTTTTTACAAAATAATCAAAGATTTTGGCTATCTTTTAAACAAATCTTTTAAAAACATAAAAGAAGGATTTTATTCAATATTTTTAATTATTTGTGCCGGAAAAGTGTTTATCAGTTTTTTTTATAAAATTTATATACTTTAATAAAAAAGATTTTTTAACCAGTTTGTTTTCTGGCACAAAAAATAAAGATTTATTGGCATATAAGATCTTGGAGAATCTCCAACAAAAAAAAGCTACGTATAATTTTGAATAGTAGTCTGTTAGTTTAGTAAAAAAAAGATTTTTTGGCTTAAAAAAATAAAGATTTATTGGCCAAAAAATTGTGGGAGCTCCATTTGATTACTGCTTTCACAACTTGCCACGTCATCAAATCATGCACTCTCTTTTAGTATGTATATAATAGATACGGCATTCAAAATATAAATATACTCAGGAGAAAAATATGTTGATCGAATCTGTGATTAAACATACAAAAATATACTTTGTGACGTATAAATAATCTCGTAACCAAATTACGAAATTCGAATAATAATAAAATAGCGTTAACTTATAATATAAACATATACCCGTCAAAATTTATGACTTAAAATACTCGTGAAACATACCTAAGATAATAAAAATATTGATACCCATTGGAAAGATAAAAATGCAATCGCGCCTCAAAATTGGGGCGTTACATTGTACCTATGGTTCAAGGCCACTACATGGCATTCACTATAAGTTATGCTAGATCCAACTTAGCATGATATAGTATTGCTATCCTAACTATACAAGGGAGAAGGTACTCACACACGGTCCAAGGTTGAAGACGATCTACGGACGTCGAGTACGGATTCTTTGGCATTTATCGGGGCGCTTCCAGACCTAACACCAAAGCTAAGCAACTTTAGCTTATACGCTAAATTTGAACGGGATAAATAACTTATATAAAATCTAAGGTAAAACCCGTTTTCAAAACCAAGGGTAAAAACCGCTTAAATACTTTCCGGGACAAATTATACAATTATATACACATGGATCGAAATCCAAAATTAAATCTTCGGGTCATAGATATGGAACTCAAGAACTTAGGCCATTTTCCGAACATAAACTTCGGGGCCGAAACCGTAATTTACTCACAAGGCAAAACTGCATATTTTACAAAATATAGGGCCAAAACTACAATATAATATTTGGTTCATTTATGTAAGTAATTCTGCAGGAGGGTATATTGTTCAGATCTAAAAACTGGGTCTAAAGCGGCAAATACAAAATAGTGGGTTAAAATTGTAAATAGCCTAAAAGAGAGGGGCCCGAATATAATATCTAGGAAATATCATCTTCAACCTTTCCCAACTGCATAGAAGAGGCGGCAGGCGTTCCTCCAAGATGGCACTGTAGAGGTTCTGGCGGCAAGGGTAGAGGAAGGGGAGGGCTTCCTTCCTGGTGGCGAGGGCGGTGGGGATCCGTCGACGGCAGTGCTGGTAGGGGCTTCCAGCTCCCAGGCAGGCTGACAAATGAGAAACGGGGGAGGAGAGATAGCGGCGACTCGGCTTACTAGTGGCTCCGGTCGATCGAGGTGGCAGGGGGGAGCGGCTCTCCCTCGATCCGGTGGTTCCTGGTGGTGCAATCTTCAATCGATCAGGGGGGGATGGGATGAGAGAGTTGTAGCTTGGGGGGCAACAAAGGGAGAGAGAGGTGAGATTGTGAGAATTGGCTGGGGCTGAGAGAAGCGGTAGGAGACGGATCCAATTTTACTCACCCTCCCCGGAGGTGATATTACCCACCAATAAAAATGCTTCATTATCATTGTTTTTAATAAAGTTAAATATAATTGATTTTCTATTTTTTTTTAAAGTAAAAAACAATGGTAGTATCACCCCTCAAAGTTGGGGTGAGCAAAACTGAATCATTAGACAGAGGGAGAAGAGCGAGGGGTCGCCTGCAGTGCACGTGAACGAGGGGTCGGACACGAGCCAGAGGTCGGGTAGCAGGTCCGGCGGGTAGGCATCCTCTCACCAGCCATAGAAAAAAGGAGATATAGAGTAAAAGGAAAAAGGGAAAAGAAGGTAAATAATAAATAAATAAATAAATAAAATTAAAAACAATAAAATGAAGGTAGAGTCGGTTTCAAAATGCTCGGAACAGGATCTCCGAGTCGGAAAAAATTTCCGAACCTTTCCGAAAGTATAAATATAATTTACTAATAAAAAATATAATTTACTTATAAAAAAATATCGATAGAAGTACGCAAGAGGGGAAATATCGAAACCGGACGTTACATAAGTTTTGTCCTGAAACTTGCTAAACGTGAAACTCTCAAACGACCTCGTCTCGATAACCGCTCGGAACACTATAACTGGCAACTACGGCCCTCAAATCCAAAGTCTACTCGCCTAGACACATCAAGACTCGCAAGATATACACATACGAAGCACACATAACACATCAAGCTACAAATCACATAAGTACAACCAAGGAGAGATCTCGGGACTATCCCGACGGCCCTATAGATGTCGCTAAATCTGTGTAAAACTCGGGATAGTTCATCCGGATACTATCCTCCGTCATCCATGTAGCCTCATCGGCTCCGCATCTACCACTATATCATCATGACTGACAACATGCCTCGAGTTATGTACGTACTCTCTCGATTGATACACAGAAACACCTTGGCGGCGACGCCAACCGGTAAACCACTTTCATAACTTGCGCTAAGATCTCCAAAAATGTCCGATATATCGGAAACTCAACTTCCTTCTCGGGTCTTTATCAATGCAGCATTTCCATTATGTTTCTTTTTGATTTTCTCTAACAAAGACGATTGAACTTCCAATTTACACTGTTAGTTTTGGTTCTTGTCAACCAAACTTTGATGTTACGTTTCCTCAATTCTTGTTGCAAGTTCTAAGTAATGAAGGAAACCCTTACTTCACACAACTTCCACTAACGAGACACGTATGCTATTACTTTTACATTGTTTCTCAATACCCAATCAAGGCATTGTCTTGGTGAATCACTTGTGCACTACAAACCCATTATACCTCGAGGGAATCTCAAACAGTTGCACCAAAGAATCTCCTCTTAACTCTAAACAACTCATTGTCAATCTTTGTATCACTCAACACTTCATTTTCATCCGGAGTAGGTTAGCCATAGATGGTGTTACTTTGGAGAATCTCTCCATAAATCCGTTAATGAACAACACATCCTCGAAAACTTGTAACTTCTTTCACATCCTTCGGGGATTGTCATCCCGAGACAAATTGTCATACAACTTCTCTCTTCTTCAAGAGTAGACCAAAATATCTTATTCGGGGCATTAGTAAGCCCAAAAGGAATCACCACAACTCGTAGTGACCATGGTTTGTCCGGAATGCCGTATTTGCAATATTCCAGTCCCGAATTCTCAGTTGGTGTCAAGACCTTAATCATGCCTTATAACAAATCGATCTTATCTTCTTCGCTTTCTCTGACGTCCCAACATATGGGAGGAGCTCTTCTTATTCTACATAAGCTTTCACCATAGACATCCTTTCTTCAAGTAGGCGTAGAAATTTATACGTCATTTTCTTATGTAACGTCAAATCGACCGTAGAGGCTCTAACCTCAATCTCTCATGTACTTCTTGTACATCTCATATCGACAAAAAACTTCAAAACTTCGGTCTTCTCTTACTCTTGATGGTCACCTTAAGCATCTCTTGATATTCCATGAACAATCTTCACAACCGTACTAGTATGCCCCGTGGATAATGCTAGGTGAATTTCTCCAACCACAATCACTGAAAGATCAACACAGTACTTCACCAAGCACTAACATCCTAAACTCTAAGCTTGCAGCGTTTACCTAATCTAGGTCGTCCCTTTCACGCCATAACCACCGTGGTTCTTCCGTTTGAGTTTGAAACATCTGACTCGGTTTTTGCTCGCAAAAACATACCATCCATTTCATTAGAATGAACATACTATGAATCCTCTTATTATACTCCCGTCTACGCACCACAAACAATGAAAACCTCACATTCCTCTTGATGTACTAGTTCTCTTTACCATGATCAAACCTGAAAACTTCTAATGCAGGTTGTTCTCCCATATGCCATTCTCATGACCTAAGGATGTCGCAACGGGTCATCTTCATCTTCCCCTAGGAGGTCTGTAACAGCACTTGCTTGAGCTCATTCAACATTATTTGATTTAAGACAAATGCACTTCTGTTGTCGTACTTCTTTATCATTGACATTAATCTGCCACGAATACTTTAATCTCTTGTTTTCGATCCTCTATATGCCCATAATCTTGTCTACTCATCCCCTCTACACTCACCAATAGACAACCCGCACATGTGCATTCTCAGTTGTCACCGACTAACTTGTATCTGACCCTCCCCAATAGTAGTGACGCACATCCTTAAAGAATTTCTTCCTTTATGCGTATGACAATCGTGGAGGTAATTCTCGGCATACAAGATAGTTAACCATATCAGCATACCCAGGTTCGTTACCTTCCAAAGATTGGTGAAGCCAATGCTCCATCAAATGTAGTTGCTCATCGGGAAAGGAATCATCCATGGGCAAGTCATCTCTCTCTAAAGCGATGAGAGGTAGCCGACTGAGGTTATCCGCCAAAAAATTTCCAGATCCCTTCTTATCGCTGATCTCCAAGTCAAACTCTTGAAGTAGGAGAATCCAACTAATAAGACGTTGCTCTACGTCCTTCTTACTTAGAAAGTAGATGCATGACCGGTGTAGACAATAAATTTCGTTCCTACAAGGTAGGAACGAAACTCTTCGAAAGCCTAAACAACCGCCAAGAGCTCCTTTTTGGTTGTGGAGTAATTCAGCCGAGCTTCATCTAGCGTCTTGCTAGAAAAATAGATGGCGTTAGTGCGGCCATCTTTCTTCTGTCCAAGAACTGTTCCTACTGCCACATCACATGTCACACATGATCTCAAAGGGCAAGCTCCAATCAGGAGGTTGAATGATGGGGTGGATATCAATGCTTCCTTTAACCTGTAAAAAGCATCTAGACATTCTTGCAAACTCAAAAATCGCATCCACTTATTCAACAAGTTAGTTAGTGGTTTAGAGATCTTAGAAAAGTCCTTGATGAACATCCTGTAGAATCCTGCATGCCCTTGAAAACTCCACACACACTTAATAGAACAAGGAGGATTAATCTTCTCTATAGTCTCGATGTTAGCTAGTTCAACCTCTATACCTCGGTTTGAAATGAGGTGACTTAGTACAATACCCTCACTAACCAGAAAATGACACTTCTCCTAATTCAGAACGAGATTAGTGTCTTGACAACGTTGCACCACTAGAGAAAGGTTAGCAAAGCAATTATCGAAGGAAGAATCATACATAGAAAAGTTATCCATGAATACCTCTATGATCTCCTAAATATGCTCGGAGAAGATAGCCATCATACAACGCTAGAATGTAGCTTGTGTGTTAGAAGGATACAGTGAGGTCCTAACCATACATAGAAAAGTTATCCATGAATTCCCGAATTCTCAGAACTCGGGTAGCTACTTGTTTGAAGGATATAGTGACGCAAACTGGATATCCGACTCTAGAAACTCAAAATCTACAAGTGGATATGTGTTTACACTAGGTGGTGCAATAGTGTCTTGGAAATCTTCCAAAAAAACGTTATTGGCCAGATCAACAATTGATTCTGAGTTCATTGCGTTAGACAAAGCAGCGGAAGAAGTTGAGTGGTTTCGGAACTTCTTGAAAGATATTCCGAAGTGGGAAAAGCTAGTTCCGGCATTATGTGTACACTTTGATAGTCAATCGTCTATAGCTCGGGCATTAAGCGTTTTATACAATGGAAAGTCACGTCATATTAGACGATGACATAAGTCCATTAGAAAACTAATCTCAATAAGTATAGTCTCGATAGACTATATCAAATCAGCTAACAACCTAGCGGATCCATTTACTAAGGGTTTGTCAAGAGATCAAGTTTTAAAATCATCAAAAGGAATGGATTTAAAGCCTATTACGGAAGAGGATGCTTGAAGGACAACCCTACCTACGTGATTGGAGATCCCATGATGTAGGTTTAAGCGGAAAACCTAACCAAGTTGAATCGAGTGGAGCATTGTCTCTACCCAGTTCCTAAGGATGATAAACAGGGCAAACTTTACGAGTTAAGGTTAAGCTTGGCTTTTAATGATTCCATCGCATTGAAACAAAGGGGAGTATGAAAGATACTCTTTATGTTCAATCACCTTGTGAGTGTGACCAGAGGTCGTGTCTAGGAGAATAAGGTGAGGATGAATTCTCCAAATTCAATCATGAATAAACCAGGATTGTTCAAGGCCAAAATGAACACAACCAAGAACCAAACGTTCTGCGAGAAAATAAAACTGTGTGATAGGTGTTGTCTCGGTTTACATAAAATCTCGGGTGGTTCAAGACATCTTAGTCACTACCTGGTCGAGTAAATCCGATAGCTATTCACTACGGACGGTTCAAGCATGAAACATGGCACCAATCCGAATGCAGTGATTTTCCGACTGTACTCTTAAGAATTTTGTCTGTCTAAAAAATAAAGAAGCATATCTTTAAAATCATTTTTATTCACGTGGGGGATTGTTGGAACTAAATTAATAAAAGAATGATTTAAACATGTTTTAACACATGTGTGCGCCGGACACTTTTCTGGGCACATTTCCGGAGGGCTCCGGCCATTATCAACACCGGAAGGTGGGAGCGTTGGCTTTGTCTCCGCGAGCTCTTGCTCGTGGTGTATTCATACGTTAAATTTGAGTTCCGTTTGAATGAGAATGAATGGCCAAAGTTGGTTGCGTGATAGGCAATAACTTAAGACAATAGGCAAAATCGGGTGCTTCCCACATCGACTATAAGAAGGGAGAAACAATGGGATATATAGGGCAAATATGCTCTAAGGCATGTGGCCGTGGGTCACTACCCATTTTCAATGAGGGAAAGGCGTAGGCAAACAACCACACGCGTGCACGCGCCGAGCCGAGGCGAGCTCGTGGTCGTGGTCATGTTGTGCCGTGCCGAGTCCGAGTCCGATTCCGAGACGTGTTGTGATACGGGACGGGGTGGGGCAGGTGGACCTAATTATAATCTGGGCTGGCCACCTATATTTATTTTTGGCAACCAGACTCAAAGTCCAACAGTCTAGATGAGGAAGGCCTTGGGCCAGACCCATCTATGCAACGGATCGGATCTGCAAGCCCATCAGATCAGTCAAATTACCTAGTCCAACAAATCCAAAAATCATGGGTTGTTGGGCAAGTTTCGACTCCGATTTTGGGCAAGTGTCGACTCCAAAATGGGGCAAGTGTCGACAGCTTGTTGACTTCCTTTTTGGGCTGGTCAATGGGCTCCGAAGCCCATAGCCCAATCCGTCTCCTCTAGCTCCTATAAAAAGAGAGTTCTTCCTCTCATTTCAATCAGACCTTCAATTTGCTCTCTTTTCTCTCTTCAAGCTTGCGAGATTTTCTAGATCTCAAGAGTGCAATGCACTACTGGTTCGTAGGCTTCCGGTTCTATTACGAAGAACGGAATCGAACAGCAGTTGAATCTTGGGATTCTTAAACACCGATAACCGTCGTAATACGGGGTGTTTTTAGAGTTAAGGAAAGAGATTCCGATCTCGACCCTGCTCAACATACCTACTGAGGTGGTATGAAATTCTGACCCTTGCTGTTATATAGCATGTAGTTTAACTGATGTATTACAGGTTCCTACAGTGGCTCCATCTATGTTCGGGCCGGGCATGCACCTCTCTTATTCGAAAGTTAAATTCAAGTTGTTGGGTTGACATGGCTGTTCAAGAGCGACTTGTCGGTGCAAATATGAGTTCATTCTTGAGCTCCGATGGCAGACCTAATCTTATAACGGCATAATGCGTACTGATTCAGAGTAAGCGGGAAGATATATAATCGCAAATTTCATTAAAAAAAATTAATTAGAGCAATCAGGAAAATTTTGATTTTTTTGGGACCAAATTAGTTAAGGAAGAAATCAAGTGTTTTTATTGTTTGCGAGTACAACTGAAATCCGACTAAAATATACTATAAATATGTTTTTTTTGTCTAAATAAGATTTTTACTTTCATGTCTTGATTTAATTTGCATATTATATATATTGTAAATATTTTTTTGCGTAATAAAAAAATAAAAGATCTAAACTCACGCTGTATAAATAAAATAACCGAAAAAATATTTTAACTAATTATAAAATGATTTAAAACTAAAAATAATTAAATAATAATAATAATAATAATAATAATAATAATATAATAATAATAAATTAGTTTGGGAAACCTGCAAAAAGCATGAAACGCTCCCAAAACACCCTAAAACCTAACCCATCACCACCCCGAAATCTAAATCGGAATCACAACAAATGCAGACTACAAAATGTCGCCATAATCAAACCCTCTAAAGCTTTTCAGAAAAAAGTTTCCCATTCAAAAGGTCCAAGAATGCAAATCTCGATCAAATAGGAAGTGTAGGTGTAACATCCCAAATCCATAGAACTTGGAGTGTTACGGGGCTAGGGCCTCACAA
Organism: Fagopyrum homotropicum; assembly: GCA_033239125.1. Classification (NCBI taxonomy): domain Eukaryota; kingdom Viridiplantae; phylum Streptophyta; class Magnoliopsida; order Caryophyllales; family Polygonaceae; genus Fagopyrum; species Fagopyrum homotropicum. Next base: position 53,152,208 of record BSWB01000005.1, read on the forward strand.
TGGGTCATGATCCTAGCCTGGCAACAAGTTCTGTGGATCTTACAATAAGGTACAAATAAATATAAAACAACCTTTATATAACAAAATTATCAAGTATCGTAATTGTTGACATGAATTATATGTCATTATAATCATGCATATTGTGGAGGTTTTACCTCAATTTTCCTTGTATTTGGAGAGATTTGTGTACCTTTAAGGTTTATTTCATTTATATTTCGGAAATAGAGGTCTACACGAGTTTTGGTTGAATTATAGGTAAATTCGATGGAATTGGAAGCAAAAGTAAAGCAAAGAGTATCTAAGGTCAATAAGGAAGCTTGAGGAACCTTTGAGGAGTCATGAAGAACAAAGAAAGAGCGTAGAAAGGCAATACAAGGAAGGAAGGAAACAATTCAAGAAGAGAGCACTTACTATTGAAGAAAATTGCTTGCTTTGTGTGAAAACCCGGACGATTTTCCTGTGCAAAAATCGGACGGTTTCAACTGCCTTTGAATCGATCGATTTTCTTCATTAACCGTCTAAAAAATATTACGATCAAAAGCCCATCACGTGTGGGCTTGAGAAGTGATATGCCAAGCAACCCATTAGTGAGAAAGTATACATTGGAAACCTAGCAACGAAAATCGGGAGTTCGCAGCGTGAAAGATTTACGGGATTTTACGGAATTGAAGATTCTTGGAGAAGAGGATTGAAGGAGAGGAACGAAAATCAAGATTCAAAGAAGTTTGTGAGATCTTTTGTTCCATTTTTGTTATTGTGATTTGTGAACACATTGTTGAGTGTTTTGAGAGATTCTTTGCAATATTTTGAGATTTGATTACAGATTTGGAGATTCTTTGGTTTTTATGCGAAGTTCGAGATTTAATTGGTTTTCTTCATTCAATCTTGATTTTGATTTGAATATGAAAATGATTGGCTAAAAACCATGTGATTTTGGGGGAATAATTGATGATTGAGGCTTAGATGATGATAGACTGAACTCATTTAACCATTTGGACCCTGAGAGTTGAGATTTAACTTTGTTGTAATATCCGAAAATTTTATTCCGTTTGATTCCGAATCAAATCGGATTTCGAGCCGTTGACGGTTTCCCATTCTATCTAGTATTTCTTCCTCCACAAAATTTATCATTTTATGTAGAACTTAATTCACATAAAATGATAGAATTATATCAAACCCTAATTCTTTTAATTAGTTCTTAACGACAACTTGTGACGAGACCATGACAAAGTTGTGACGAGACCATGACAAAGCTGAGACGAGGTCATGACGAAACCCGCAACTTTGTGACAAGGACATGCATGGGCCTGACAAAGCCATGCCGAGTTTTTGACAAGTTTTGACAAACTTTCAGCCCAACTATTTTTGCCTTGTTTCAGCCCATTGTGTGCTTAATTTGATTGAATTTGCCAGCCCATGTCCTTCCCCTTGCTGGCGGATTGAAACAGCCTCAGCCCAACTCTAGCGCCAACCCACACTCCTTGCTTCATCCCAGTGAGACACCAACCCAACAAGGGAAGAGCAACTGCACATCTCAAACGACTTCACAACCCTTGTAACAACTACATAAATGAGATAATTAAAGATCTGGAACAGCTCCTACCTTCACGCCAGAAGAGAGAAGGTTGCAACGCCCTTGTTCACACATTTACGCTACACCTGCCTTGCTTTTGCACACATTCAACAACGTTCCAACCACAAGAATTTGCAAGGAAAGGAGCCAGCTGAGGAAAGAACTTACAGCAGCTAGTCGTCTATCTCTTTTGGGGCTGCTCATCGTACAAGCCTCGCCAGAAGCCTGAGTAGTGTAAGTGAATTTCATTCAACCCTTCTGCACTCAGTTCCTCTCTAGATCTAACTCTCAGTACACACTCCTTTCCAGAAGATAACCCGTTGGAGTGTTGCACTGTTCTTGCCCTGCGTTGACAGAAGAGGAGATTCCTCCAGTGGCCACCTTGGAATCGAACCCTCCCTCACTGGTGCAACAACTTACCTTCTGCAGTCATCAAAACCTTGCGTAAGGGATCAACCATTTTCCCTTTATCTTGGCTGCAATTCAGTCTTTAAAATATAGGTGAAATAGACATGAGTGTACCAACGTTTTTAAATGTTTTAGTGTGGTGATGAGGAGAGATCAAACTAGAGAAGTGACGAGTAGTAACTGTTAGCATGAAATATTGTGATATTTTAGGCACGTTTTCTAAGTGTATGATGCTTGTTTAGAAGTTTGATTTATTCATGAATTTTCTTTACTCTTTACTCTTTGATTAAGTATATGAAAGTCTTATAAACGATTGAAGCAAGGTCTGAGAATGATCTATTCTTTAAAAGGCACATTCCTCCAAAAGAAGTATTGCTTTGAGAAGGTACACATATTTCATCCTAACTTTTGTTTAAAGCTTTTTGAAAGACCTTGCTTAGGGACAAGCAAGTGTTAAGTATGGGGTTATTTGTTAGCATGAAATATTGTGATATTTTAGGCACATTTTCTAAGTGTATTTGATTCATAATTGATGGTCTTTGATTTAGCATTGTTGCATTTGTGAGCTAGTTTGCCTATATTGACGATATGGATGTCTACACTAGCTTTATGTTGATTATAGGTGATTTAGAGCCATTTCCGAACGGAATCGAGCAAAGATGAGTTGATTAAGTGTGTCCATGGATTGAGGGCATTCTTAGGAGCAAAATGGATGTCAACTTTAGGAATGCACGAGGCTAGGGAAGAATCACGTTCTTGCCCTAAACCACGCTCTAAAATACGGCCGTACTACAAACCACGTTCAGTTCCACGGCCGTGGAACCCTGCAGGAGAAGCGTGATTCATTCCAGGAGCTTTCACGGTCGTGGAATCCATGGTTCAAACCGTGTTGATTCCCACGCTCTAAATTACGGTCGTGGAACCTTCCACGACCGTGATCTTGGCGATCTCTTTCGCCACATTTTGAAGCAACGATCTTTTGAAGATTGGGCCGGACCGATATTTTATCTTGCCCTATAAAAAGACGGACGAAGAGAGATTCCGTCATCCTCGCTTACCCCCGTTTAGACGCGTTTTGCGACCTCGTTCTAGAGTTACGCTTGCATCTTCACTTTGGGATTTTTTTGGCGGTTCTTGCAAAAGACGTATTTTGCCCTTTCTTTGGAGTTGCCCTAATCTCGCACTTTTGGTGGAGATTGCTGTGGAGATTTCCGGATTGACGGAAGATCGAAGTTTTTGGAAGATTGTTGCAAGAAGAATTCTCTTCTTGTTTAGGTTTGATTTGGAAGACGGATTGACATCCCGTTCTTCTTTCTTTCCTAAGATTGTGATTGTTTGCTTTATTCTGAATCTATTGACAATATTCATTCTTGATTGTGACATTGAGGTTGGTTTGAAGTTTATTGAAAGTTTTTGGAAGTTTTCATCTTTAAATCTTTTGATCTTTGAATTTGATATCACAATGATGATTGTTGGCTAAAAACCCTTAACAATTCTAGGGTGAAGGGTTGATAGTTGTGGCTTAGATGATGATAGATCGATCGTAAACAGATTAGACCCTGAGAGTTAGAGAGAATCGTCGACGAACCCTAAATCACGGTTTGTTCTTGAGTTCCACGACCGTGGAATCTCAAGATCTACCCGTAATTTCCCTTAAGTTTACGAACCTGCTTTTACTTTAATCCAAAGTTAAAGATTTGCTTTAACTTAGTTTAGGCTTGCCTTTTCTAGGTGGTAGTGAAGCCTCAAAAACCTCTACCTCGATTGTGAGTGTCACAACCGTAATCGGTTAAGTTAGTCTTGATCCTTGGATTGCAAGTTTGTGTATTTGACATTAATTCTTACCTTTAGATCCTTTCTATATTGAAGCCTCAACAACCTTTATAGAGAGTGTTTTGTAGGTGAGTCATATAAGGTTTTTGGAACTTCACCGTACGATTATCTTACATTAGCATACCTTTGCATATCTCAACTCTGTCTTTATATCATTAAGAATATCTTGAATCGATTGCCACAACTGGATACTTGGATCTTTAGGATTGTTGTTTTCCCAATAATTTGCAAAGTTCTTACATTCAATTGCTTGATAATCTACGATCGGATTTATTCTCCCCAAATCCCTATGTTCGATACTCTGGAATTCTTGCTTAACTATATCGATCCGTACACTGCGGGTTCGCTTGCTTGATTTCTAGTTTTATAAATTTAAAGCTTATTTGCACGCACGCTAAGTGGCGAACAAGTTTTTGGCGCCGTTGCCGGGGATTTGGTTTAGGCCGAATTCGGTTGCGGGTTGTCAAGCTTGGGAGCTTTGCTCTCGTTATTTAATATCTCTTTGAGTGTATGCGCAGGTCTAGGAACACCGAAGACCTCTTACCTCTTGATCAAGAGTTTGAGAAGACTTTAAGGCAAAAGCGCAAGGAAAAGAAGATGGCTGAAGGACACGAACGTGATCTTCAAGCGGAGTTGGCGGAGAAGGAAGCTCAACTCCAATGGAATGAGAACCTCCGCCAGGATGAAATGGATCGTCATCAATCTCAAGTTAACAATCTACAGGACATGATCTTCCAAATGAGGATAGAACTAAGCGACCTTAAGAATAAGGGAAGCAAGAAATCCTCAAGAAGGGCATCAAGATCTAGAAGAAAAGGTCACTCATCCGCTGATGATAGTGATTCTTCCATGCCACCACTAGAGGAGATTGATCCCACAATCAATGTGAATCCTTTCCATCCACGGGGAGCTGCTAATCGCCGCATTCCACCTAGGAATGCGAGGATCGAACGTGTAGATGAAGAGCTAAGAACTCTTGGCCAGCGGATGGATCCAACACAACAACCGCGCCGTTTGGGCGTGAATTTCGATGCTGAAGATGTGTAAGGGTTTAGCTTCAACCCTCAAGTTATTACTCTTGTTCGCCAAAACCAATTTGGCAAGACAAGCGCTGAATCTCCACACCAATACTTGCAAAACTTTGAGTGTATGATGGAGACAATGAGACCGAAGAGTGCTACTACCAACAACTATAAGCTCAAGCCTTTCTTCTTCTCCTTGAAGGGGAAAGCTTTGTCTTGGTACCAAGCTCTTCCTAGGGGGAAACTAGACACGTGGGAAGACCTTTCCGCGGAGTTCCTCACCAAATTCTTTCCGCCATCCAAAACAGCGGAACTTAGAGGTAAGATCAATGCATTTTCCATGAGGTCTAACGAAAGTTTGTTTCAATCATGGGAAAGGTTTCAAGACTTGTTATTGGATTGCCCTCATCATGGCATATCCAAGCTTGCATTGCTGGAGATTTACTACAAGGGGCTGGATGCGGGAACGCAATTCAACCTCCAATCCCTCTCATGTGGAACATTCATGGACATGAGAGAAGATGACGCTTGGGACTTCATTGAGAAGCAAGCAAGGGTCATAGAGAAGTATTCCCACCGGAAAGTGGAGGGAAATCGTGTGGAGCAAGGAGCAAAGCTCACACATGAAGCTCAAAATCAGATTTTCTCCCTCAACAATGAGATCAAAGAGTTGAAGGAGGCTATCAAGACCAACTTCCCAAAGCAACAAGAGAAGGATGTTGGCTATTTAGGAAACAACAATGGCGGTGATAACACCAACCGCAACAACAACAACAATAACCGGAACAACAACCGGAATAACAATTGGAATGGAAACAACAACAACCGGAACAATAATTGGAACAACAATAGGGGTTCAAACAACAACAATTGGCGCTCCAATCAACAAAATTCCGGTAACTCTTATCCTTCCAATGCTAATTCACTAACTCCACCTTCCTCTACTCCTTTGAAAAGCCAGGGGCAATCATCTAATGGAGGAAACAATACGGGAAAGGAGAAGCCCGATCCCATGTTGGAAACAATTTTGGGAAAGCTTTAAGGGTTGGAGAACCGCATCATTAAGGTTGACGATCAAATTTCTAAGGTTGATAAAGCTCAAAAGGTTTTAGAAAACCAAATGTTCAGCCATGCGGAGGAAGTTCCTAGGAATCAAGGGAAACTTCCAGGAAAGACGGAGGACAACCCTAAGGGAAGGGTGATGGCAATCACAACTAGGAGCGGAGTGACTACCACCGATCTGCAGCCTACGTTCGTTGAAATCCCCGTAGAGAAAGACAAAGAAAAGGGGAAGGAGAAGGAAGATGCCTACGTTCCTCCTCCAGCTTATAAACCTCCCCTACCATTCCCTCAATCTAGAGCGAGAGCACGCCTAGATAAACAGTTTGGTAAGTTCATAGAACTCATGAGCAAGCTGCATATTAATATACCATTTATTGATGCTATTGTAGGTATGCCGGCTTATGGCAAGTTCTTGAAGGAGCTCCTCTCTAACAAGAGGAAGCTAGAAGACTTCGGAGAGGTTAAGATGAGTTCGGATTCTTCGGATCTCATCAAGACCATGAAGGAGAAAATGCCCCCAAAGCTAAAGGATCCGGGGTCATTTTGCATTCCCATAGGAGTGGGAGATGTCACATACGATGCGTTATGTGATTTAGGAGCAAGTGTGAGCATCATACCACTTGCGTTGTGTAGGAAGATCGGTTTAGGTGACCCTAAACCAGTGAAGATGACGTTGTACATGGCGGATCGATCCATCACTCGTCCCGTCGGTATCGTAGAAGACGTCCCGGTCAAGCTAGGTAAATTCTCTGTTCCCATTGATTTTGTCGTGCTTGACATTCCTGCAGATAGTCCGGTCCCGATCATACTCGGAAGACCGTTTCTTGCAACTTCCGGCTGCATAGTCGATTGCAAGAATGGTAGACTCGCTTTTGATATAGGAGAAGAGAAAGTAGAGTTCGTTCTTTCCACTTTAGTAAAGGAGCCAATCTTCGATGAGGATACATTCGATATCCAAGACGAAGAAGGTTTGTCTAGGGAGGAGGTAAGTGCGATTCCCTTTGACGATCCTTTACAAAAGGTTATCACTATGAGTCTAACCAATGTAGGGGAATAAGAAGAGTGCAATGAGGCAATTGAAGCCTTAGAAACACAAGAAGAGATGGGTGAAGTGGAGTTTGAAAAACTCCACGATGAGGCAGAAAACGTGAGAATCCACGGCCATACACTGTATTCCACGGCCGTGGATTTCACAACCAAAACCGTGTCCCACTCTAGGGAGTTATACGGTCATGGAGAAGACATGACAACCGTATTTCCCTTCTACGCCCTAAACCACGGCCGTGGAGGCCATGAGGAACCCGTAATTTTGGGTGTGGAAAGGAGTGATCGAGACACTTCTTCAACTTCTTCTGATTCTTCTCCCACACACTCATCACCCTTAGAAACTTCTAAGGAGACATCGGATGCTTCTCAAGGATCATTGGAAGCTCCAAAAGCAATGGAACTCAAACCACTTCCTACTCATCTAAGGTACGCTTTTCTAGGATCTAATTCTACCTTTCCGGTTATTGTTAGTTCCGATCTAAGCATAGATGAACATAATCAGCTCATGATTATCCTTAGGAGACATAGGAAAGCTTTAGGCTATACTATTGAGGACTTAGTAGGAATTAAACCCTCCCTATGCATGCATAAGATACTAATGGAGGAAGATTTTAGAACTTCAAGAAAACCTCAAAGGCGGTTGAATCCGACCATGAAGGAGGTTGTCAAGAAGGAAATTCTTAAACTTCTTGATGCAGGTATCATCTACCCTATCTCCGATAGTAAGTGGGTGAGTCCGGTTCAAGTAGTTCCGAAGAAGGGAGGAATGACGGTCATCACCAACAAAAACAACGAACTCATTCCTACCTGAACGGTGACGGGATGGCGGATGTGCATAGACTACCGCAAGCTCAACAATGCAACGCGGAAGGATCATTTCCCATTGCCATTCATTGATCAAATACTTGAAAGGTTAGCACAACATTCACATTTTTGCTACCTTGACGGTTATAGTGGTTTCTTTCAGATTCCGATACACCCGGATGATCAAGAGAAGACCACATTCACGTGCCCATGGGGTACGTTCGCTTATAGGAGAATGCTGTTCGGGCTTTGCAACGCCCCAGCCACCTTCCAACGGTGCATGATGTCCATCTTCTCCGAATACGTAGAGGAAATCATGGAAGTCTTCATGGACGACTTCTCCGTATACGGTTCCTCTTTTAACGATTGCCTTTCTAACCTTTCTCTTGTTTTGCAAAGGTGTGAAGACACTAACCTAGTTCTTAATTGGGAGAAGTGTCAATTTATGGTTAAGGAAGGAATTGTATTAGGCCACTTAGTCTCTAGTAGAGGGATAGAAGTAGACAAGGCTAAGATAGAGACCATAGAGAAGCTTCCTCCCCCAATTTCGGTGAAAGGGATAAGAAGTTTCCTAGGACATGCTGAATTTTATAGACGTTTCATTAAGGACTTTTCTAAGATATCAAAACCTCTCACTAATCTATTGATGAAGGATGCGGTTTTTGAGTTTTCGCAGGAATGTTTGGATGCGTTTAACACCATTCGGCAAGCTCTAATTTCAGCACCTATTATCCAACCCCCGGATTGGACTCTTCCCTTTGAGATTATGTGCGATGCTAGTGACGTAGCTATTGGATCTGTTCTTGGACAACGAAAGGAAGGGCGAACCCATGCCATATACTATGCTAGCAAGACGCTAGATGAAGCGCAACTCAACTACGCCACTACCGAAAAAGAGTTTTTAGCCATTGTCTATGCTATTGACAAGTTTCGCTCTTATCTTGTAGGTGCAAAGGTGATTGTCTACACGGATCATGCTGCGATCCGGTACCTCCTTGCGAAGAAAGATGCGAAGCCAAGGCTAATCAGATGGATTCTTCTCCTACAAGAATTCGATCTTGAGATCCGCGACAAGAAAGGTTCAGAAAATTCTGTTGCGGATCATTTGAGTCGCCTAACACATCTAGAGGACGACCATTTACCCATCGACGACTCCTTCCCGGATGAACACCTACACCTTATTGAGGAGTGCATCGATGTGATCTCCAAAGGTAATGAACCATGGTTTGCTGATTTTGTTAACTATTTGGTTTGTCAGGAGATACCACCCGGATTATCCTACGCACAAAGGAAAAAGTTCTTTAAGGATGTCCGGGAATACTTTTGGAACGAGCCTTTCCTCTTTAAGAGAGGTCCGGATGGCATCATTCGGCGATGTGTGCCGGAAGATGAGATGCAAAATGTCATCCGTCATTGTCATTCACTACCTTGTGGAGGACACGCTAGTTCGAACAAGACTAGCGCAAAGGTATTGCAATCTGGATTCTTTTGGCCTACATTGTTTAAAGATGCACAATCCTTTGTTTCTTGCTGCGATGCTTGTCAAAGAACAGGCAATATCTCTAGGAGGAATGAGATGCCCCTCAACAACATCCAAGAGGTGGAGATTTTCGACGTTTGGGGAGTTGATTTTATGGGACCGTTCCCATCCTCTTGTGGAAACCAATACATACTATTGGCGGTAGATTACGTTTCTAGATGGGTGGAAGCAATTTCCTCTCCCACCAATGATGCCATGGTGGTGGTTAAGTTCTTCAACAAGACCATCTTCCCGCGATTTGGGACGCCAAGGACTATCATTAGTGATGGAGGTTCTCACTTCATTGCCCAGCGCTTTGAAGCTCTTCTAGCTAAGTATGGGGTTACTCACAAGATCGCTACCCCTTATCATCCACAAACAAGTGGACAAGTTGAGATCTCAAATAGGGAGATCAAAGGAATTCTAGAGAAGACGGTTTCAAGGACTAGGAAGGATTGGTCCTTGAAGCTTGACGATGCATTGTGGGCATACCGGACTGCATACAAGACTCCCATAGGAACCACACCATACAACCTTGTGTATGAGAAGTCTTGTCACTTGCTGGTAGAGTTGGAGCACAAAGCGTTTTGGGCTATCAAGTGGTTGAACTTCAGCATGAAAGAAGCGGGAGAGAAGCGTCTCCTAGACATCAATGAGCTGGATAAACTCCGCTTGAATGCTTATGAAAACGCTAAGATCTATAAGGAGAGGGCGAAACGTTGGCATGATAAGCATATCATTCCAAAGGACTTCAAAGAAGGAGATCAAGTTCTCCTCTTCAATTCAAGGCTTCGTCTCTTTCTAGGTAAACTTAAATCTCGTTGGACCGGACCTTTTCTAATTAAGCGTATTTTCCCCCATGGTGCAGTTGAAGTATGGGGTGAAACGGGCAGAAGCTTTAGGGTGAACGGCCAACGACTCAAGAAGTATACGCCGGAACTCCAAGTTGAAGAGTTCGCGCCTACCGCACTCGAATAAGTGCGAGATTGGTCTAGCTACGGACCTTAAACAAAGCGCTTCTTGGGAGGCAACCCAAGGTATTGCATTTTCGTTTTTGTTTTTGATTCATAGCTTAGCTTAGAATAGACGTTTTTACTTTGTTTTTGCCTTCGATTCCTTCCGGTATGTTCGTGTTTTTGGATGTAGGAACGATGAAAAAGAGAAAGGGAAGGATAATGTTGAAGAAAAGTGACGAAATTTGGACTTTGGAGCTTTACAGAGAGTTCCACGGCCTAAACCACGGTCGTGACAGCTACAGTGCCCGTAATTTCCAAAAGCCTTTGAAAAATCACCAAAACCACGGTTCCGTACAGAACCACGGCCGTGGAACACCCCGACAGACCGTGATTTTCAAAATTTTGCCTGTGACTATATAAACCACGTTCTTCATAAAAACCACCCACAAAACCCCTCTTCCACGACCTAAAAGCCGAATCCACGCCTCCTCTCTCAATTCCTCGTTTCCTAATCGTTTTCAACGATTCTTCTTCCTAAACTGAAGCAAATTCGACCACAAATAAGATCCAAGCGACGAATCGAGCGGAAATTCACCAAGGAACGCGCAATTCGGATTTTTCAATCCGAAAATAGGTTTTTCCACTCTTCTTGATCTTTGTCGATTTGGTTCGTTTTTGTTAGAGATTTTAGGAAGAACTGATTGAGATTGGAAGAAATTAGATTAGGACTGCCTGTTTGTGGAGATTGGTTGTTGATTTGCTGAGATTTGAGACTTTTTGAGACGAATCACGGTCTCTGGGAGAACCACGGCCGTGGAATCTGTAGAACAGCCCATAATTTCTAACAGAATGGACTTTGTGAGGAGAGTTTCGGGGAGGATCAAAGAGAAGAAGGATAACCAGAACAAGAAGAGGAAGGGTAATCCCTCCTCTTCCTCATCCTCTAGAGCACTACCACCCTCTTCCCCTTCACCTCCATCATCACCTTCCTCACCCTCACGACCTAGCCCTAGAGTCCCGACCATACATGAGGATCACCTTGATGCACTCGACAGGATCAAGGAGAGGGCTGTGATTGGTCCTAGGTACTTGTTGTTGGAGGATCTAGCTCCTCTCAACATAGTTGATGACCTCACTTGGCTCTTGGATAGAGCCGGACTTATTGTCTTCTCGGCTATCCGAGAAGACGCTTATGAGGAGATTACACGGGAGGTTGTGACATCTTTTGAGCACAACCATGCAGACAGGACCGTCTCTTTCCGTCTCATGGAAAGAGACTATCATTTTAGCATCCGTGAGTTTGGGACCTTTTTCGGGTTTCAGGAGACCTTTAACGGTCCCTTTCCTAGTGGCGTTTACGCCAAGGATTTTTGGGAGGAGGTGGCGATGATTTACTCTAGCGAGGACCGCTGGCAGCCCGCTGACACCAAGGCTAGGTTGATGTACCACCTAGCCTTGAAGATTGCTCATCGTGTTCTTTCGGAGTGTCTCTTTCCTAGGACGGAGACGCCCCAAAAGATCAAGAAGGATGAGCTCTTTTTACTCTATTCCATGCTGTACGGGCGCCGAGCTGACTGTGCCACTCTCTTGGCTGCTACTATGAGCAAGCTCAAGAACAAGAAGAAGGGCAACATCGGATATGGTGGGATAGTTACCCACCTTGCTAGGAGCTTAGGTGTTGATTTTTTTTCTTGTACCCGCATACCGGCCGTTCCCTTAGGACTCCATGCCTTCATGACTAGGGGTCTCATCTTCCCCACACATAGAGGTCCGCCTTATGCGGCCATGCCTTGGGAGAGCAGGACGAGTAGGGGTATAGAGTGGCTACCGGAGTACTCCATTATGGCGGGACGCCATAATTGGAAGGAGACGTTCGCTGCTATGCATGCGAACAGGATAGCAGCTCCCCCATATGTCCCACCACCAGTTGTTGAGGAGGAGGAGATGGGAGATCAGTTTGAGGGTGGAGGAGGAGCCGAGCAGGAGTTTGGCACGTTTCCGGATCAGCCGGAGGCGGCCCCCGATGCACCTAGACGTTCTCCACGTCCAGCTAGAGCTTCAGGCTCGTGTTCTCGCCGCGCTAGCGTGAGTGAGAGACCTACATGGATGACCACACCTCCTGCATGGTACGGAGCTCCACCTCCTTGGTCTATAGAGCAGACAGCAGCACCAGCACCAGCACCAACACCATCTGACGCTCGAGCATGGTACAGTTAGGCTCCGGGATGGTATGAGCAGATGCCTGATTGGGCTACCGGACTTTCAGAGAGAGTGGAAGCATTGGAGATCCGAGCCGATGCTAGAGATGGACGCTTAGACGACCTCGACCACATGATGAGAGACGTCTACCGCCAGCAGTTTGGGCGGTTCTATGATCCTAGCTTCTCTCCATTCCCGCCTCCACCAGCGCCGCAGTGATGAGGATTTGATGATTGACCGTTCGCCTTAGACATTCCACCACCACTTTGTGAGTTTCTTTTTCTTTTCTTCTTTTCTTCTTTCTTTTGAACATTAGGGACAATGTTCGTCCTAAGTATGGGGTGGGATGTACTAAAAGTTTGTAATAACTCTTACTCACTATGTTTGCTTCTATTCGAGACTATCATTGCATGTTCATTATATTGTTGCACGTTTTATCATTACATTGCATGAAAAAGAACTTGAAAAACCCATAAAAATTGAAAAATTTTGAAAATTTTGTGCTCCTAATGAATTGAGATGATTTCTATGATAATCACTACTTGTGAATTGAGTTTGATGACCATTGCATGCTTAAAAGATTAGTGAATTGAAAAGAAATTGAATGCGTTGATTGTGCTTCTTTTGCAAGTTTCATAATGTGAAGAATGTTACCTAAATCATGTTGAGAAATTGAAGTTGAAATCACACTATAAGTTCTTATACTTCTTGTTGAGATGATTAAGGCAATTCGATTTTTCTTTCTTCTTTCTTTGATCATTCTAGCTCTTCATTGAAATATTGACCTCCTTTACCTATCCGGGAATTTGGAGAAGTGAATGAAAAAGGCATGTTTGATGTGGGAGGGCCATGAGAGCAATTATTTGTAATCAAAAGAATAGAAAGAAATTCTAGGTTTGGGGAAGTCAATCATGATGATGAGTAACTCGGCACCATTCACATAGCCGGATGTTTGTGTCTTGCCAAAGTCGGATTGAGCGATATTCCTAGCGGATTATGGTATGTGCGCTAAGGGTTTGAGGCATCTCGTAAAAATTGAGAAACACCAATCTCCTAGGCTTCGGTTTTTGTGCACCTCTGTCCATAACTCCAAAAGTAAAGTCGAAAAATGAAAGGAAGAAGAGCGAAGCTCTAAGTTGAAGTGTTGCGGAAACCGCAAAAGAAGAAGAAGGGTAGTTGTCCACTTTCCCGGATTCATGCACCACATTCCCTAAAAGTTTCCTTCCCTTCCACATTCTAGACCTTTTCTTTGAAAGTCCTTAAGGTCAAAAGAATGTTATATGACTTTGTGGTCTAAATTGAAGTTTCTTATGATTGATTTTGATAATGTTTGAAGGTTATGATGCTTGTTTAGAAGTTTGATTTATTCATGAATTTTCTTTACTCTTTACTCTTTGATTAAGTATATGAAAGTCTTATAAACGATTGAAGCAAGGTTTGAGAATGATCTATTCTTTAAAAGGCACATTCCTCCAAAAGAAGTATTGCTTTGAGAAGGTACACATATTTCATCCTAACTTTTTTTTAAAGCTTTTTGAAAGACCTTGCTTAGGGACAAGCAAGTGTTAAGTATGGGGTTATTTGTTAGCATGAAATATTGTGATATTTTAGGCACGTTTTCTAAGTGTATTTGATTCATAATTGATGGTCTTTGATTTAGCATTGTTGCATTTGTGAGCTAGTTTGCCTATATTGTCGATATGGATGTCTACACTAGCTTTATGTTGATTATAGGTGATTGAGAGCCATTTCCGAACGGAATCGAGCAAAGATGAGTTGATTAAGTGTGTCCATGGATTGAGGGCATTCTTAGGAGCAAAATGGATGTCAACTTCAGGAATGCACGAGGCTAGGGAAGAATCACGTTCTTGCCCTAAACCACGCTCTAAAATACGGCCGTACTACAAACCACGTTCAGTTCCACGGCCGTGGAACCCTGCAGGAGAAGCATGATTCATTCCAGGAGCTTTTACGGTCGTGGAATCCATGGTTCAAACCGTGTTGATTCCCACGCTCTAAATTACGGTCGTGGAACCTTCCACGACCGTGATCTTGGCGATCTCTTTCGCCACATTTTAAAGCCACGATCTTTTGAAGATTGGGCCGGGCCGATATTTTATCTTGCCCTATAAAAAGACGGACGAAGAGAGATTCCGTCATCCTCGCTTACCCCCGTTTAGACGCGTTTTGCGACCTCGTTCTAGAGTTACGCTTGCATCTTCACTTTGGGATTTTTTTGGCGGTTCTTGCAAAAGACGTATTTTGCCCTTTCTTTGGAGTTGCCCTAATCTCGCACTTTTGGTGGAGATTGCTGTGGAGATTTCCGGATTGACGGAAGATCGAAGTTTTTGGAAGATTGTTGCAAGAAGAATTCTCTTCTTGTTTAGGTTTGATTTGGAAGACGGATTGACATCCCGTTCTTCTTTCTTTCCTAAGATTGTGATTGTTTGCTTTATTCTGAATCTATTGACAATATTCATTCTTGATTGTGACATTGAGGTTGGTTTGAAGTTTATTGAAAGTTTTTGGAAGTTTTCATCTTTAAATCTTTTGATCTTTGAATTTGATATCACAATGATGATTGTTGGCTAAAAACCCTTAACAATTCTAGGGTGAAGGGTTGATAGTTGTGGCTTAGATGATGATAGATCGATCGTAAACAGATTAGACCCTGAGAGTTAGAGAGAATCGTCGACGAACCCTAAATCACGGTTTGTTCTTGAGTTCCACCACCGTGGAATCTCAAGATCTACCCGTAATTTCCCTTAAGTTTACGAACCTGCTTTTACTTTAATCCAAAGTTAAAGATTTGCTTTAACTTAGTTTAGGCTTGCCTTTTCTAGGTGGTAGTGAAGCCTCAACAACCTCTACCTCGATTGTGAGTGTCACAACCGTAATCGGTTAAGTTAGTCTTGATCCTTGGATTGCAAGTTTGGGTATTTGACATTAATTCTTACCTTTAGATCCTTTCTATATTGAAGCCTCAACAACGTTTATAGAGAGTGTCTTGTATGTGAGTCATATAAGGTTTTTGGAACTTCACCGTACGATTACCTTACATTAGCATACCTTTGCATATCTCAACTCTGTCTTTATATCATTAAGAATATCTTGAATCGATTGCCACAGCTGGATACTTGGATCTTTAGGATTGTTGTTTTCCCAATAATTTGCAAAGTTCTTACATTCAATTGCTTGATAATCTACGATCGGATTTATTCTCCCCAAATCCCTGTGTTCGATACTCTAGAATTCTTGCTTAACTATATCGATCCGTACACTGCGGGTTCGCTTGCTTGATTTCTAGTTTTATAAATTTAAAGCTTATTTGCACGCACGCTAAGTGGCGAACAGTAACCGAGTTGTTGTAGCCTCCTAGAGTGTCCAATTTCTGACCATTAGATGACCTAGTGAAGTAGATCAGATTAGCATATAAATGGAAGTGAGAAACTCCCATTAAAACCTCAGTTTTGAAAGTAAGATTGTCACTGCTGTGAATCAATGTTAAAAAGATTGGTTGAAGATCCACCGTTGAAATTTTGATAGATCATAGATGGATACATGTAGTTTACTGTGTTCAAATTTGAGAATAAATGAACGGTCGGATTGAAAGTTATAGAGTCTCAAAGTAGGTAGTTGAGCTGTTTTTCCAGTAGTGAATTTTGACTAAGTATAGGAACTCTTTTTAGTGTTGTAGCCAACTTTAAGGATTTTTGTAGAAGTGATAGTTGAACAGTTTTAGGAAATTCTTGCTCCTATGAGTAGATTGGATATCATAGATAATTTAGAGATTTATTTCAGAATTTGTATAAGTTTATTTTAATTTCATATTTAAAGCTGTAGTTGGACCTTAATGACTTTTCGAGAAATAGAAAAGTGGGTAGTTTCTCTAGTTTTTACCTAAAATAATCCTAGAGAGTAGAATATAGTTAGTTAGCCTCAATTAAGAATTTAAGTACTTATTACGAGTTTTTGGAAGTTTCGGGACCAAGGGTAAAATAGTCATTTTACCTTAAATAAGCACTGTAATAATTTCTGCAAATAGGATCTTACATCTTAGGATTTTTAGAATTCTATGTACCTAGGGAAATGTGTTGACCCACGTGCCTCCTTTGAAAGGCAACTGAGTTTCTGCAGTTACCGATTGAGTGGTGGTTAAGAGAGAGTGGAGATTTGATTCTGGTAAATTCACGGACTTACTTAGCTGGCTTCTTGTATGAGTGTAATGTGTATGAGTTGTGTTTGTTAGTCATGCTAAACAACGAAACCGGAATAGGCCGACTTTAGTATATTGTGTAATTGACCCAAGTGTATGATAACGGGTCGTGACATCATCTGCCTAGCTCTTGCGAGAGTCTAGGAGGTTCCATGCGACGAGCCCAGTCAGGTAGATGGTCAAATGCATTAGTACCATTCCGTGTTGGTAAACGGGGACAGGGACGAGGTTTGGGAATCCCTCGTGTCACAAAATAAGTATCATTAGTAATGACATATCACTTAATTAAAGATAACAAAAGGAATGAGTGTTGCATGCTGATTGTGTATGTTGTGTGTTTGTGCTTTTACCTTTATACTAATGCATAGATTGTTAGCTAACGGTTTTATACCGCTTGTAGATGCCTTGCAGGTTAGGGAGGCGATCGAGTGATCCGGCGGTAGTGGGCAGCCGGGGTTCCGTGCATTATAGGACGGGACTGTTATCTTTTTATTTCACGACTGTTGAGACTGATGTTGTTATTTTGGTTTTGAGACTTGGCTGTATTGTTTTCAGATTTGTACTTTTCCTTTCGCTCATGATATAAAACTCTATGTTTTGCCTTTTTATTTGTGCCGTATTGTAAGATCGATGAAGTTGTTGCCAGACAAAGGGTCGGGACACATTGTGAGGTCCCAGTTCATAGAAATCCGAGTCCTCTAAGATTTGGGGTGTTACAATATGATATTAGAGCCCTAGGTTGGCAACAATGACACTCGCTATCTTCAAAAAGGCCGAATAAACAAATAAACGGAAACCGCAAGGGTTCCGAACTTTTAGAATGAATTTTGTTTTCAAAACCATGAGCATAAACGGGTTGAGATAGAATGTACGGACCGCCACTACCTCCGCTGAACTCGATGGCATAGTTTATTGGACTTTTGTTTTAACTTGTAATTATTAGTTATGTTGTGACCTTTAGAAGTGACCTAGAGTAATAAGATAGTTATGTCCTTACTAGAAATTAAAGAGTCTTATATTGATCACATCTCTACCAGATGGCACATACGAGAGCAACAGCTTACGTTGGACGAGAAGAGGGCCGACCTCCCCTTCCTCTAGGAGCTCAGAGACAAGGACGTGTGGGTAGGCCTCAGAGGGGTTGAGGTCAGGGACGTGTTCCTATTGTAGATCCTCCAGCTGCGGATGTACCTGCTGAGGAGGTGGCTGAGAGTATTGTTCCCGAGGTTAGGGATGGGACCGCTGCTAGGTCTGGAGTACGGAGTGCAGGGCCTGCTGATTCAGGCCGTGTATCGATTGGAGTATCGGAGTATCGAGCTTATGTCCAGCAAGTGCAAGAGGCATACCGGGCCGGAGCACCACCTCCAGCACCGCCGGTGCTAGCTAGGTCAGTAGAGGTCTCTCAGAGGGTGACTCAGGTGGTAGTTCCACTGGTGGTAGCTGCACTAGTGAGGGTTGTCGAGGATGATCGAGTGAGAGACGAGCTGAGGGTACCGAGGCCGGATGAATGGTTGAAGACTTTCAACCATCAACGAATTCCCACATTTGACGGGAATGATCGACTTGAGGTGGAGCATTGGATTAGTCATGTGGAGTCCGCGCTAGAGGCGATTCGTTGTCCTGAGAGTCGTAAGGTGGAGCTCGTTCAGACCTTGTTTAGGGACAAGGCACAGTACTGGTGGAGGACAGTGCGGGGTGGAGTGTCCCGATTTGAGCAGTTTCTGGGTCTCGTGCGGGAGACTTTTTGTCCTACCTCTTTGAGAAGAGACCGAGTGTAGTACATCTTGGAGGCAGGATTTGAGGATGTTCCGATAGCTGAGACGATTAGGAGGTTCCAAGAGGAGCTGTCACAGTTGGGTCCTGCTGTACCACCTGTGGACCAGCACGTGTATCTGTTTTCCCGGAGACTGAGGGAGACTACACGCTCCTATCTAGCAGGGTTCCGCTGTGATTCCTTAGCCGATTACCAGGATCAGGCTTCAGCGTATGAGAGGGACCGACTGGGTCACAGGAGAGCTATGCAGTTTGGAGGGTCAGACAAGAGACAGAGGACCGGATCAGTCAGCACCGGAGTAGGAGGTGCAGGCCATAGGTGTGGTCAGTCGTAGGGCCGTTCTAGTTACCAGGTGGTACCGCCGACGGGGTCTAGAGGACGTCAATGCTACAACTGTGGGGAGCATGGACACATTAAGCCGGAGTGTAGGACGCCACCAGTTACATGTTTTACTTGCGGCCAGCTGGGCCATAGTGCTACCTTTGACTGACAGGGTAAGGTAACATCACAGCAGGGGTCCTCACATGCTGGTACCTCAGGAGGAGGACAGAGACAGTCTCAGTATCAGGCTCGGGGTCAGCAGCAACGAGCCCCTGGTCAAGCATTTTCACAGGGTTCCGCTCAGATTCCAGGTAGAGGTAGAGGGCGTGGTGGAGGCACTTCAGAGATTAGGGGTACTCAGGCTCGAGTCTTTGAGTTGAGGAGCGCCGTAGAGCTAGAAGCGCCCGCAGCCACAGGTACTATTACGATTCATGGCTTTCCCGTCCAAGTACTTTTTGATACGGGTGCGACGCACTCTTTTATATGTGATGATTGCATAGATAGGTTGACCTTAGACAGAGTAGAGGGGAAACCTTTCCTTATAAGGTTACCCGATGGGAGTAGGGTTCGCGGTACTCGAGAGATTCACGGTTGTCCCATCCGCTTGGGAGGTCGTGACTAGTTAGCCCACTTCCACGTCATGCACTTAGTGCATGAAGAGGCCATACTTAGGATGGACTGGATGGACCGCCATAGAGTTGTTCTGGACATTAGTAAGAGGACAGTGACGGTAACTACGGAGTCTGGGCAGGAAGAGGTCTTTCGAGGGTGGGACCTCGGAAAGATCGGGACAGTCATTAGTGCGGTTCGAGCCGCAAAGCTCATAGGTCAAGGATGCGAGGCCTTCTGGTGTTATGCCATGAAGGAGGAGAACATTTCATCTTTAGCAAAGACCCCGGTAGCTTATGAGTTCGAGGACGTCTTTGGCCAGCCGTCTAGCTTACCACCACAAAGGAGCGTATATTTTGGGATTGAGTTGGAGCCTGGCACGAGGCCGATCTCCAAGGCTCCATACCGCATGGCACCAGTTGAGATGCTTGAGCTTAAGAAGCAACTCGAGGATTTTGTAGAGAGGGGATTCATCCGACCCAGTGTGTCTCCCTGGGGTGCACCAGTCCTCTTCGTCAGGAAGAAGGACGGATCTATGAGGCTTTGTATCGAGTATCGAGAGTTGAACAAAGTCACCATCAAGAACAAGTACCCGTTACCGCGTATTGATGATTTGTTGGATAAGTTACATGGAGCTACGGTGTTTTCACGTACTGACTTGAGGTCAAGATACCATCAGCTGAGAGTACGGGAGGAGGGCATACCGAAGACAGCATTTCGGACCAGATACGGTCATTATGAGTTCGTGGTGATCCCTTTCGGGCTCACCAATGCTCCTTCTGTCTTGATGGAGTTGATGAATGGCATCTTCATTAACTTCTTAGACCAGTTTGTGGTAGTTTTCATCGACGACATCTTGATATACTCCCGGAGTAGGGAGGAGCACGCCGGACACCTGAGGACTGTGTTGTGGGTTTTACAAGATAGAGAGCTTTATGCTAAGCTCACTAAGTGTGAGTTATGGATGTCAGAGGTTCCCTTCCTTGGCCACATTGTCTCCGCCGAGGGGGTCAAGGTGGACCAGGCGAAGATAGAGTTAGTTGCATCATGGCCGCTTCCAAAGACGGTCAAGGAGGTACGCAATTTTCTAGGTCTGGCCGGATACTAACGCAGGTTCGTGAAGGGTATCTCAGTGATTGCCAGGCCACTCACTTCCTTGTTAAGAAAGTCTATCAGATTTACATGGACCGAGTCCTGTCAGCGGAGTTTTGAGGAGCTGAAGGAGATTGACTTCCGCTCCCGTGTTAGCACAGCCAGAGGGCGTTGAGGACTTCGTCGTTTACAATAATGCATCCAAGTTAGGCTTGGGATGCGTCCTGATGCAGAGGGGTAGGGTCATTGCGTACGCGTCTCGACAACTGAAGACGTATTAGGAGAATTACCCTACTCACGACCTTGAGCTAGCTGCAGTCATTCATGCCTTGAAGATCTGGCATCATTACCTCTACGGGTCCACCTATCAGATCTTCACAGACCACAAGAGTTTGAAGTACATATTCACTCAGCGGGAGTTGAATAACCGCCAGAGGAGATGGCTAGAGCTGATTAAGGATTTTGACTTAGAGATCCTTTATCATCCGGGGAAGGCGAATGTGGTCGCCGATGCTCTTAGTAGGAGGACACCTCGCGAGGCTGCGATAGCTAGATTGACTGTTCAGACCCACTTAAAGAGAGATTTGATTTGGTTGGAGGTAGACATCCGGTTTCCGGGTACTGACGGTCATTTGTCAATGTTAGAGGTTTCTTCGGATCTGACGGAAGAGATCCGGCAGAAATAGGAGGGTTGTCCCGCACTGACGAGGATCTGGGATAGGATGTCCAGAGGGGAGGCACCACAGTTTATGGTGGGTGCAGATGGGATTTTGAGGCGCCAGGAGCGCATATGTGTACCCTCTGACAGAGAGTTGAGGCAACGTATACTGCAGGAGGCCCATTCTACACCTTACTCCGTCCACCCAGGCGCGAGTAAGATATATCAGGATATACGACGATCTTATTGGTGGGGTGGGCTCAAGCCCGACATGGCTAGATATGTAGCCCAGTGTGCGACCTGTCAGCACGTCAAGATCGAGTACCACAGGCCCGAAGGAGAGCTCCAACCACTTCCGGTTCCACAGTGGAAGTGGGAGGACATTTCCATGGACTTCGTTACCGGATTGAGGTTGAGTAGAGGCTTTGATGCGATATGGGTTGTAGTGGATCGGTTGACGAAGACGGCACGATTTATTCCTATTAAGGAAACGTGGCCGGTGTCTCGTTTAACCAAGGAGTTTACCCCACAGATTGTGAGGTTCCATGGAGTGCCGAGGACGATCATTTCCGATAGGGATGGGCGTTTTACCTTGAGGTTCTAGCAGCAGGTATACGCCGCCTTAGGCACGAGCTTACAGTTCACCACGGCGTACCATCCTCAGACGGACGGGTAGTCGGAGAGGACTATCCAGACCCTTGAGGACATATTGAGAGCATGTGTGCTTGATTGGGGCCAGGTATGGCCCGACCATCTCCCTTTGGTGGAGTTTTCTTATAACAATAGTTGGCATGCGACTATTGGGATGGCTCCTTACGAGGCACTATATGGACGGAGGTGTCGTACACCCTTGTGTTGGGATGAGCCTGGAAGAATGAGTGGTGTGGCACCCGAGCAGGTGCAAGATGATATGGCTCGAGTAGGATTGATCCGAGAGCGGATGCTGACCGCACAGAGCCGTCAGAGATCTTATGCCGATAAGAGGCGTATGCCTCTGGAGTTCAGGGTTGGAGCACGGGTATGGTTTAGAGTTTCACCGACGAGGGGTGTTCGACGTTTCGGCATTAAGGGGAAGTTAAGTCCCCGATATGTCGGGCCCTTTGAGATCCTTGAGTGGATAGGAGAGGTGGCCTATAGATTGACATTGCAACCCCGATTGGAGGGAGTCCATCCAGTTTTCCACGTGTCGTAGTTGAGAGAGTATGTGCATGACCCGAGATACATAGTGAGCCATGACGACCTAGTGGTCGAGCCGGATCATACATTTGCAGAGCACCCGATAGCAGTTTTGGAGAGAGGTACGAGACGCCTTCGGTCGAAGGTAATACCCATGATGAGAGTGCAGTGGTCGAGACGAGGGATCGATGAGGCCACTTGGAGACGGAGGATAGTATCCAGCTGAACTATCCCGAGTTTTATGCGGATCTAGAGACGTCGATAGGATTGTCAGGTAATTCGGTATCCTTGTTTGGTTGCTTTCATTGATTGTATGTGTGATACGTTTGATGTGCTTGTGTGTGAACCATAGGTGGTCTTGATGTAGTAACTTGTTAGTCATAGGGCTTGATTAGGTTTCATGATCTCGGGAACTACCCCTAAGTTTTGCGACAAAATTTATTTTTGAGGGGAATATGATGTAACGATCGTTTTTTTTTTCGTTACGCTTTAATAGGGTTAGAGGAGTTTAGAAAACAAATTAAAATTTAGTGAGACTAGGATATACCAGTTTATTTTTGGAAGTCGTTTAATTAAGTACCTTGTTCTAAGTTTCGGGACGAAACATATTTTAAGGGGGTACTGATGTAATATCTGGAATTTTTATTCCGTTTAATTCCGAATCAAATTGGATTTCGAGCCGTTGACGGTTCTGATTCTATCTAGTATTTCTTCCTCCACAAATTTTATCATTCTATGGAACTTAATTCACATAAAATGATAGAATTATATCAAACCCTAATTCTTTTAATTAGTTCTTAACGACGACTTGTGACGAGACCATGACAAAGCTATGACGAGACCATAACAAAGCTGAGACGAGGTCATGATGAAGCCCGACAACTTTGTGACAAGGTCATGCATGGGCCTGACAAAGCCATGACGAGTTTTTGACAAGTTCTGACAAACTTTCTGCCCAACTATTTTTGCCTTGTTTCAGCCCATTGTGTGCTTAATTGGATTGAATTTGGCAGCCCTTGTCCTTCCCCTTGCTGGCGGATTGAAGCAGCCTCAGCCCACCTCCAGCGCCAGCCGACATTCCTTGCTTCAACCCAGTGAGATGCCAGCCCAACAAGGGAAGAGCAGCTGCACATCTCAAACGACTTCACAACCCTTGTAACAACTACATAAATGAGATAATTAAAGATCTATAACAGCTCCTACCTTCACGCCAGAAGAGAGAAGGTTGCAACGCCCTTGTTCACACATTTACGCTACACCTGCCTTGCTTCTGCACAAATTCAGCAACGTTCCAACCACAGGAATTTGCAAGGAAAGGAGCCAGCTGAGGAAAGAACTTACAGCAGCTACTCGTCTATCTCTTTTTGGGCTTCTCGTCGCACAAGCCTCGACAAAAGCCGGAGTAGTGTAAGTGAATTTCATTCAACCCTTCTGCACTGATAACACGATTTATGACTTAGGTTTAGGTAATCATTTAGATAGATTTCTCACTCATTCATGCACGTTTTGGCATTGGTTCATGACGTCTTCGCTCAATTCATGCACATTTCAAGAAAAGACGTCTACACTACCTTTTATCGGTTTTGTAGGTAATTCAGGGATCTATTGGACGTTAATCGATACATTTGAGGGCCAAGCCTCATGATGGTACACATTCAAAACCTTGGAGGAGCATAATTGGAGCAACAAAGGACACAAAGACCACTATTGGTGCAAGCAATGGAGCAACTCATGGCTAGACGATCATAGCATGCTTCTGTTGAAGAAAATCGACCTACACCCAGGAAAATCGGCCGATTTTTCCTAATGGGTCGATTTTTGGGCCTTTGACAGCTTAAGCCACGTGTCCCACGATCTCTTGTCCGGCCTTGCTCTTGGTGGAGAATATAAGTGGTCCTTCAAAGCTGTTGCTGGAGCTCTCTCCCATTCATCCTCCTCCTCTCCCACATCCTCTAGCATCTTCCCAAAGACTCTTCCAATTGGGAGCTCTCTTCAAGACACCCTTGTGGGTGTTCTTGAGAGAGATTAGTGTAGATTTCAATTTTGTAGTGAGATTTGAGTGATTTTTGTGAAGAAACTTGTTGAAGGTTGTAAGATCTGACTTGGAGCTACATTTGGTGTGTTGAAAGACTTGTTTTGAGCTCAAATCCAGCTAAGTTTCATTGCTTTCATTTCCTTACTTCATCTTCTTGCTATGGATTCCATGTGTGCTTGTATGATGATTTTAGATCTTGAAATGCATGTTGTTGGCTAGTTTGTGGTGATTCTGGAGTGATGGATTGATGGTTATTGCTTGGGTGATGATAGAATGGACTTATATGTTAGTTTAGGATGATTCGTATGCACAAAACCTAACTCAGACATAAAAATCGACCTGTTCTTCATAGTAAATCGGCCGATTTTTACTATGATCCACCCGATTTTTCCTTCTGTTGCTCTTTAATTGATGAATCTGTATGTTAGGATGTTAGATTGTTGAAATCCTAGTGTTTGTTGAGCTTAATTTAGCTTAGGATCACCTAATGCTATCAACCTAAGTGAGGGAAGAGATCTACCCGATGATTTCCGATCTTAGATATCTAAGATGATGAATTCTAGGTAGTAGTGAGCCTCACAAGCCGCTATTGGATTGAGTGTGCTAGGATTATTGCTTGAGACTTACCTTTTCCGAGACTTACCCGGTAAGGAGAGGTTTGCCCCTTAAGTAGTGTCCGGTTTGTGTAGAATTCCCAACTTTACCTCCTTGAGACTTACCCGGTAATAGGAGTTTGGTGCGGGATTTAGTGAAGTGAGAGACCTACCCGGTAATTGCTTCCATTAGTGAAACACCCTTTCCCAACACCGCAACTTTATCCTTAGAATTTTTAGAAGCTTGAGTCCAATGCCATAACCGGAAATCTTGACCTCTAGAATCCTCTTTTTCTATCTTTGATCTCATATCTTGTGTTTGTGTCATTTGTTTGTTTTGCTAGCTTGAGTTGTTAGTTTATTTTATTACCTTGATTGATTTGTGATCCTTGCTTGATCACCACAAAAACTCAACCAAAAATATCATCATTTTCACTTCTTTATTCCTCATCTCATCTTAGACTAGATTTGCACTATCTTTGATCATTGAATGACTTAATTTCGCCTCAGTCCTTGTGTTCGACCTCGGAATACTTTCCTTCCTACATAATGATCCGTACACTGCGGGGTTCGCTAGGAGTTAGGATAAATATAACGAGTATAAATTTAAGACTTATTGCGTGCACATCACACGATCTTAGCGTAACAAGTTTTTGGCGCCGTTGCCGGGGACTAGGTCTAGATTGAGTCATTTGCTTTTGATCGTTTTTAGTGTTTATCTTTCTTGTTACTTTTGATCTTGTGTTGTTTTTGTCTTTGCCTTTTCATGTTTGCCATGGACGGATTGTACTTCCAAGACGACCTTGACAACATGGAGTATGAGGAGTGGATGGAAAGCCAAGATCTAGGACCTCTCCATGATGAGTTTGAGTATTGGGAGGAGTTTAATGCCTATCATGAGTCCCATGATCAAGCTCACATGACTACATTGCCTTATGTGGAACCTCACCATCAACCTCACAATGATCGATTGGAGTCAATGCTAGAAGAAATGTTGAGGAAGATGGATAATCTAGAAACAACCTTTCTTCCATTTCGAGTACACACGTGGTGCTTGAAGAGGAAGTATTTCAACAAGAGGAGGTTCACCATGAGGAGATCCAAGAATTACCCGGTTCAACCATCGCCAATAGAGACCTTGAGGAAGAGTTGAATGAAGCTCGGGAGCAATTGTGGCTAAGGGATTTGGCCCTGGAGGATGCAAGAAGATTGAATGTTGAGAGAGAAGAACAAATGAGGAGGGAGATTGAGGAGATTAGGCATGCTCTTATGCTAGGAGATCCTACCATCCTTCAAGGCTTACCTCCACCTCCTTCACCTTTGGAGGAGTGCAATGAAGTATTCTCACCCCCGGACATCCTTGCCATCAACCCCGGAACCACACTTGAAGAGCTCACGAAGGAGAACGCTAAGTTAACTTCAACTCCTTCCAATCCTTTCTTGCTTGCCCAGAGTACACACGAAGATTGGAGTCCCTTTCCTAAGGAGTCTCCAATGTTGAATGATGGAGGCAAGCATGATGGATCCATGAAGGTTATGGAGCACTTCAATGAAGAATTCTTTCCAAGAACCGGACTTCTTTGGACTATAGAGGATGAGGATGGCAAGTATCTCACCGGTGTGACCGCGGAGTACCAATTGTCTAAGTATGGGGTGGCACCTATGGTTGCAACTCCATACCATCATCAAGGGAGCGGTGATGAAGGAGTCTACTACTCACCGGTGAAGAGAGAACTTAAAGCTTATTTGGGCATCAAGTGGCCCTTGCTTGTCATCATGGATGCCGGAAAGCGATGGTTGCTTGGACTCCTCAAGCAAACCATGGTATTCGAGGTGGATTGACACATCCTCGGAGTTTGGTCAAGCTAATGACCTAAAAGAAGCGCTTCTTGGGAGGCAACCCAAGGGTAACAACTCTTTCCCTTTTCTCTTTCGTTTTCGTTTTTGCTTTTGTTTTTGGTGTGCTTTATTTTTCTTTTGTGTTTTTGGGTGTTAGATCTTGTTGTTGTCATGTGTGATGAGATGTTGGAGGTCATGTGAAAGCCTTATGGAACTGTTGAGAAGAAGGTGCAAGATCCGAGCACATGGACAAGGAAGAAAGCACCCAGGAAAATCGGACTGTTCTTCACAGAAATCGGCCGATTTTCCTGGGATATGGTCCGATTTTTCCTCTGTCAAGAAAAGTGATGATCTCCAATCAAGTATGGGTGGAGCGGACGTGGAACTTGGACGGCTTGCGGTGCCAAGCGCGGGTTCCGACACCACAATGAACATCAAGGGCTCTCTACCATCCTTGATCGATCATCCACCATCATCATTCGATGTGAACCGAAATACCAAAGCATCACCAATTTTACATTGTGAGGACTCTCTTTCACTTTTTTATTTAGTTTCCACATTGGGGACAATATGTTTCTAAGTAAGTGTGGGGTTTTCATGATCACTTGCATGATTAGCATCTATGATAGTTTAATTTTGTCACATGTTTCATTATGTCTTGCATTGTACATATATATTTCGAAAAATCCAAAAAAATTAGAAAATTTTTAAAAAAATTTTAGTGCTTCTAAACTTGGGAATGACCCTTATGATGAAATTTGTCTTGTGAATTGGCTATGGATGACCTTATGTGTTGAATAGATGAATGCATATGTGGACTTGAAGTACTTATCTTGAATCCCATGAATGATTTGTGATTACAATGCTTGCCTTGATTGGATTGAGGATTGAAAGTCGAAATTACATGCTAGTTCTTGCACATCATTTAGGAGTGATTAAGGCAATTCATTTTCCTCTGCTTCTCATCCTTGACCATGTTGCTTGAGCACCTCAATTGAGATAAATTTGACCTCTTTTGACCCATCCGGGAATAGGAGCATGTTAGTGTGTTGATGTGTGTGAAAAGCAAGTGTGGGGAGAAGTTGTTGATGAAAGGAATGTCATGAATAAAGTGTTGAAATTGTTGCGAAAGTGTAGCAAAAAACATAGGTTTGGGGACGTTAGTTTAAATGACAAGTAACTCGGTACACTTCACATAATCGGGTGTTGGTGCCTTCCCAAAGTCAAATAAACCGATAGTCCTAACGAGCTTTGGTATGTGTGCCCGGTGTGGATGCACCTCGAAAAAATAGAAAAAGCACGAGGATGGCTAATCACCAAGGTTTCGGCTTTTGTACACCAATGCCATCGTCTCAAAAAAATAAAAGAAAGAAAGAAAAGAAAATGAAGAAAAATATACACTTGAGGGAAGTGGAAAAGAAATGTGAAGTTGTGGTTGTTTAGTTCCTTTCCCGGATTAGCATCACATAGCCTAGAAAATTTCCACCTAATCACAACGTTTCTTGGCCTTCTATTTCACAAGTCCTTATGACCTACTTGCATGTGTGTGAGGCTAAGTGATTTAGATTGGATATACTCATGATCATCTTGACTTCTTCATCTTTACATTTCATTGCATGCTATCAAGTTAAGTGTAATTGTCTTTCCATGCTTTCATTTATTTGATGTATAATTGCTTGTCCATTGCCATGAAACATGACTATGAAGGTGATCCAATATTAGAAGCACAACTCCAAAAGATTTTGCCATTTTTCTGCATACATAAATCATGTCATCTCTTAGTCTATAGTTGGGAATTTGCTCGGGGACGAGCAAACCTTAAGTATGGGGTATTTTGATAACTCAATTTATGACTTAGGTTTAGGTAATCATTTAGATAGATTTCTCACTCATTCATGCACGTTTTGGCATTGGTTCATGACGTCTTCGCTCAATTCATGCACATTTCTAGAAAAGACGTCTACACTACCTTTTATCGGTTTTGTAGGTAATTCGGGGATCTATTGGACGTTAATTGATACATTTGAGGGCCAAGCCTCATGATGGTACACATCCAAAGCCTTGGAGGAGCATAATTGGAGCAACAAAGGACACAAAGACCACTATTGGTGCAAGCAATGGAGCAACTCATGGCTAGACGATCATAGCATGCTTCTGTTGAAGAAAATCGACCTACACCCAGGAAAATCGGCCGATTTTTCCTACTGAGTCGATTTTTGGGCCTTTGACAGCTTAAGCCACGTGTCCCACGATCTCTTGTCCGGCCTTGCTCTTGGTGGAGAATATAAGTGGTCCTTCAAAGCTGTTGCTGGAGCTCTCTCCCATTCATCCTCCTCCTCTCCCACATCCTCTAACATCTTCCCAAAGACTCTTCCAATTAGGAGCTCTCTTCAAGACACCCTTGTGGGTGTTCTTGAGAGAGATTAGTGTAGATTTCAATTTCGTAGTGAGATTTGAGTGATTTTTGTGAAGAAACTTGTTGAAGGTTGTAAGATCTGACTTGGAGCTACATTTGGTGTGTTGAAAGACTTGTTTTGAGCTCAAATCCAGCTAAGTTTCATTGCTTTCATTTCCTTACTTCATCTTCTTGCTATGGATTCCATGTGTGCTTGTATGATGATTTTAGATCTTGAAATGCATGTTGTTGGCTAGTTTGTGGTGATTCTGGAGTGATGGATTGATGGTTATTGCTTGGGTGATGATAGAATGGACTTATATGTTAGTTTAGGATGATTCGTATGCACAAAACCTAACTCAGACATAAAAATCGACCTGTTCTTCATAGTAAATCGGCCGATTTTTACTATGATCCACCCGATTTTTCCTTCTGTTGCTCTTTAATTGATGAATCTGTATGTTAGGATGTTAGATTGTTGAAATCCTAGTGTTTGTTGAGCTTAATTTAGCTTAGGATCACCTAATGCTATCAACCTAAGTGAGGGAAGAGATCTACCCGATGATTTCCGATCTTAGATACCTAAGATGATGAATTCTAGGTAGTAGTGAGCCTCACAAGCCGCTATTGGATTGAGTGTGCTAGGATTATTGCTTGAGACTTACCTTTTCCGAGACTTACCCGGTAAGGAGAGGTTTGCCCCTTAAGTAGTGTCCGGTTTGTGTAGAATTCCCAACTTTACCTCCTTGAGACTTACCCGGTAATAGGAGTTTGGTGCGGGATTTAGTGAAGTGAGAGACCTACCCGGTAATTGCTTCCATTAGTGAAACACCCTTTCCCAACACCGCAACTTTATCCTTAGAATTTTTAGAAGCTTGAGTCCAATGCCATAACCGGAAATCTTGACCTCTAGAATCCTCTTTTTCTATCTTTGATCTCATATCTTGTGTTTGTGTCATTTGTTTGTTTTGCTAGCTTGAGTTGTTAGTTTATTTTATTACCTTGCTTGATTTGTGATCCTTGCTTGATCACCACAAAAACTCAACCAAAAATATCATCATTTTCACTTCTTTATTCCTCATCTCATCTTAGACTAGATTTGCACTATCTTTGATCATTGAATGACTTAATTTCGCCTCAATCCTTGTGTTCGACCTCGGAATACTTTCCTTCCTACATAACGATCCGTACACTGCGGGGTTCGCTAGGAGTTAGGATAAATATAACGAGTATAAATTTAAGACTTATTGCGTGCACATCACATGATCTTAGCGTAACATGCACTCAGTTCCTCTTTAGATCTATCTCTAAGTACACGCTTCTTTTCCAGAAGATAACCCGTTGGAGTGCTGCACCATTCTTGCCCTGCGTTGACAGAAGAGGAGATTCTACCAGCGGCCACCTTGGAATCGAACCCTTGCTCACTGGTGCAGTAGCTTACCTTCTGTAGTCATCAAAACCTTGGGTAAGGGATCAACCATTCTCCCTTTATCTTGGATGCAGTTCAGTCTTTAAAATATAGGTGAAAGAGACATGTGTGTACCTAGGTTTTTAAATGTTTTAGTGTGGTGATGTGGAGAGATCAAACTAGAGAAGTGACGAGTAGTAAGCG
Source organism: Fagopyrum homotropicum (assembly GCA_033239125.1). Lineage (NCBI taxonomy): Eukaryota > Viridiplantae > Streptophyta > Magnoliopsida > Caryophyllales > Polygonaceae > Fagopyrum > Fagopyrum homotropicum. The sequence continues at coordinate 53,182,951 of BSWB01000005.1, forward strand.
AGTTGTTGTAGCCTCCTAGAGTGTCCAATTTCTGACCATTAGATGACCTAGTGAAGTAGATCGGATTAGCATATCATTGAAAGTGAGAAACTCCCCTTAAAACCTCAGTTTTGAAAGTAAGAATGGTCACTGTTGTGATTCAATGTTAAAAAGATTTGTTGAAGATCCACCGTTGCAGTTTTGATAGATCATAGATGGATATATGAAGTTTATTGTGTTAAAATTTGAGAATAAATGAACGGTCGGATTGATCCGTACACTGCGGGGTTCGCTAGGAGTTAGGATATATGAAGTTTTTAGTGTTGTAGCCAACTTTAAGGATTTTTGTAGAAGTGATAGTTGAACAGTTTTAGGAAACTCTTGCTCCTATGAGTAGATTGGATATCATAGATAATTTAGAGATTTATTTCAGAATTTTTATAAGTTTATTTTAATTTTATATTTGAAGTTGTAGTTGGACCTTAATGACTTTTTGGGAAATAGAAAAGTGGGTAGTTTCTCTAGTTTTTACCTAAAATCATCCTAGAGAGTAGAATATGGTTAGTTAGCCTCATGTAAGAATTTAAGTACGTATTACGAATTTTTGGAAGTTTTGGGACCAAGGGTAAAATAGTCATTTTACCTTAAATAAGCATTGTAATAATTTTTGCAAATTGGATCTTACATTTTAGGAGTTTTTGACTTCTAAGTACCTAGGGAAATGTGTTTACCCACGTGCCTCCTTTAACAGGCAATTTAGTTTCTGCAGTTACCAATTGAGTGGTGGTTAAGAGAGAGTCGAGATTTGATTCTGGTAAGTTCACGGACTTACTTAGCTGGCTTCTTGTATGAGTGTAATGTGTATGAGTGGTGTTTGTTAGTCATGCTAAACAACGAAACCGGAATAGGCCAACTTTAGTATATTGTGTAATTGACCCAAGTGTATGATAACGGGTCGTGACATCATCTACCTAGCTCTTGCGAGAGTCTAGGAGGTTCCCTGCGACCAGCCCAGTCAGGTAGACGGTCAAATGCATTAGTACCATTCCGCGTTGGTAAACGGGGACAGGGGCGAGGTTTGGGAATCCCTCGTGTCACAAAATAAGTATCATTAGTAATGACATATCACTTAATTAAAGATAACAAAAGGAATGAGTGTTGCATGCTGATTGTGTATGTTGTGTGTTTGTGCTTTTACCTTTATGCTTATGTATTGATTGTTAGCTAACGGTTTTATACCGCTTGTAGATGCCTTGCAGGTTAGGGAGGCGATCGAGTGATCCAGCGGTAGTGGGCAGCCGGGGTTCCGTGCATTATAGGACGGGACTGTTATCTTTTTATTTCACGACTGTTGAGACTGATGTTGTTATTTTGGTTTTGAGACTTGGCTGTATTGTTTTTCAGATTTGTACTTTTCCTTTCGCTCATGATATAAAACTCTATGTTTTGTTTTTTTATTTGTGCCGTGTTGTAAGGTCCGATGAAGTTGTTTCCAGGCTAAAGGTCGGGACCCATTGTGAGGTCGCAACTCGTAGCATTCCGAGTCCTCTAGGATTTGGGGTGTTACATTTGTGACATCGGAAAATCGACCTGTTCTTGAGTAGATCGACCGATTTTATCAAGAACTTCCCGATTCTGGGGAGAATAGTTTTTATGCGAAGTTCGAGTTTTAATTGCTTTATCCTTTAACCAAAGTTAAACATTGCCTAAATCCTATCCTTGCCTAACCTTTCTAACCCTTATCCAAGTGCAAGAGGATACTTCATCATTGATTCTTCCCTTGGTAATTAAAGTTTGCAAGATTTGGGTAATAGAAAGACTCAACATCCTCTATTAAGGTTTGAGTGTGCCATTCATTCTTACCTTCGAGAGTCACATCCTTGGGTTTGTGTGGATAGTTTGAGCGTTAATCCTTTCTTTGAGTTTTCTTCTTGATGAGACTCATCGCCCTTTGAGTTGAGAGCTTTTAAGTTTGGATAAGCGAGTAGTGGAACTTCACCGTACATTATTCCATTCTTCAAAATACATAACCTTGCAAACACCAACTCTGTCCTTTGATCTTTAGAAGTGTCTTGAATCGAAAGCCGCAGTCGGATACTTGAATCCTTGGAATCATTTATCTCCTTAATATTTACAAAAGCTTTTGCACCTTGCTAGATATTTTAAAATCGATTTTATTCTCAACAAATCCCTGAGTTCGACTCTGGAATTTCTTGCCTTACTACAGTTGATCCGTACACTGTGGGTTCGCTTTTGCTTATGTTCTAGATATAAATTTTAAGACTTTGACGCACACTTTCGAGCGAACAGTAATACATACAAAATCCCACAACCGAGTGTAAAACAACATCATCGTATATATACACATTCCACAGACCAATAACAACTTAGATGTACGGAAGCCCGCGGCTGATCACTCCTCCAGATCACTCTGCAATCCACCTATCTTGCAAAGCATCTACAACACAGTATGAAACGGTTAGCAAACAATTCATATATAAGATCATGCATAAGCACATACACACATCAAAATCATAATAAACACCAAGCATGTTATCACACATTTCCTGTTTAATTATCTTTATAATGTTATGCACTCAAAACCATATTTAAGGTTGTGACACGAGAAGTATGCCATTCACGTCTCTGGGTACTATAGTATAACACCCTGAATCCGATGGACTCGGGATGCTATGGGCGAGACCTCACAATGGGTCCCGACCCTTAGCCTGACAACAATTTCACCGGACCTTTCCAACAAGGCACAAATAAAGGCTAAAACCGAAAACAATTTAATGCTATGCTAAGATTCCCGAATACAGCAAGAAAGGAAAGACATAAGCCGTCTATACAACAACACCAAGAATACACAATATACAACAATAATACATGGACTCAATTCCCCAAACTCGACCTATGATGTACGGAACCCCGTCTGCCCACTCCTCCGGATCACTCGGCCACACCTAACCTACACGCCAACTACAACAATCGGTATAAAACCGTTAGGTCACATTCTCGGCATTATAAGAATAACATGGCACAAACGCACATAGGAACACAAAACACACAACATGCTCATACACATACACATCCGTTACTTATTATCTTTTTAGGTTATTCCATATCTATTCCATTTGTGCAAGTGTGACAAGAGAGTCTTATAACTCTCGCCTATGTCCCCGTGTAACAACCAGGAATGATGCGGCGCTCAACCCGTATACCCTGAGGGAATGATGAAGAAGCCCGCTCGTATACCACGTATGGCCTGGTCGTAGAGATCCTTCCTGTCTCCCTCGGGAGTTGGGCAGTGATGTCACCGCCCGATAATAATAATAACAATGGGCCAATCAATATGTCAAGTCAATTAAACCTAATCCCGTTTCATGATCAAAAGCGATAAACACACACCACCATAATGTATCCAAATAATGCGTAAAAGCGGCTAAGTAAGTCCGAGGACTTACCTCGTCCCAACGATCAACCCAATCACATTTCCCGTAGGAATATAACCAAAGCCTGTTCAAGACAAGGCACACAAATCAACAACAACTCATATAAGCTAGAAGTCTAAGTCCTATATGATCTCACAAGGTCATAACCCATACCCATACTAGGACAACGATCCTAGTCTCCACAAAGGCAACGGTAACAACTATATGCACATCCTAGCTCACAAACTCACAACTATGTACTCACCATCAAAACCCTCACAAAGCTTCACAATGCAGCCATACCCTCATCACATGAACCAACATAGAAACATGCAACCATCAAGCCATAGATCATTCCGAAAACCTCACAAACTCGAATAAGGTCCACAAGCTACTACATGGCATTCCAAATATCCTAGGTCCAATCCTTGCATGCTTCTAGTCATCAACATGCTCTAAGGTCATCAATGGACCTATACTCAAGGGAGGGAACTCACCAAGCAAAGACACGGTTGCGGAAGAAGGAAGAGCGGTCGCGAAAGGGAGAAGAAGACCGCAAGGAAGGGCTGACAGAGCCAACAGCCGCCCCTGTGGTCTGGTTTGGCCGGCTCTGCGGCTTGGGCTGTAACGACCAATTTTTTTTCCGTTACGCTTTGATAGGGTTAGAGAAGTTTAGGAAATGAATAAAAATTTAGTGAGACTAGGACAAACCAGTTATTTATGGAAGTCATTTAATTAAGTACCTTGTTCTAAGTTTCGGGACGAAACTTATTTTAAGGGGGTACTGATGTAATATCCGGAATTTTTATTTCCGTTTAATTTCGAATCAAATCGGACTTCGAGCCGTTGACGGTTTTCCATTCTATCTAGCAATTCCTTCTTCACAAATTTTATCATTTTATGTAGAAGCTAATTCACATAAAATGATAAAATTATATCAAGCTCTAATTCCTATAATTATTTATCATTTTATGTAGAATTTAATTTATATAAAATGATAGAATTATATCAAATCCTAATTCTTATAATTATGTATTATTTTATGTAGAATTTAATTCACATAAAATGATAGATTTATATCAAACCCTAGTTATTATGATTCATTCTTATCGATGACTTTAGACGAGATCATGACAAGTTGTGACGAGATCATGAGTAAGCTGAGACGAGGCCATGACAAAGCCCGACAAATCTGTGACAAACTCATTCATGGGCCTGACAAGGCCATGACGAGTTTTGACAGATTTTTGACAAACTTTCAGCCCACTTATTTCTTGCCATATTTCAGCCCATTGTTTCTTAATTGGTTTGATTGTTCCCAGCCCTTACCTTAACCTTTGCTGGCGGATCAAGCAGCCCAGGGGGCCCAGCAATCACACCTTCAGCAGGCCACACACTCAGCTGCTTAATGAGGCTTGCGGCACCCCAGAAGAGTGTTAATTCCAGCCCATAACTCCATGAGATGCTGCCCTATCTTCCACGTTCTAACAGCCAGCTCTTTCCCTTCCCTATATCACGTAACAGCAGTGAATAAATGAGGCAAATCCACAGCTGAAACAGCCCTACATTCACGCCAGAAGAGAAGGAGTTGCAACGTCTTTGCTTCCAGATGCACGTAAACCTCTCCTCCCCTTCTTCTGTATCGACGCAGATCTCAGCAGCCCCATTGAAGCACCAACATTGCACAACAGCAGCCCCATTGAAGCACCAACATTGCACAGCAGCAGCCCCATTGAAGCACCAACATTGCACAGCAACATGAGCGTTCACCCTTCTGCACATCCCTTGCAACCTCGTGAGCCTCGTGGGCGAATTTTATAGTTGAGTGTAACCATACTCTTTCAACCTTGATTTCCTTCAATCATATGTGTACTTATAGCTGATACTAAACCATCTTGGAACAATGTATTTCAGTCAAGAAAACAACAGCAGAGAGCTGTTACGTTTTTCTCAGTTTTCGGAAGTGACGAGCAGTCAACTTCGGTTCCAGATTTGGGTAAGTTATACTTCTTCTTTTTGGCTGAATTTTGTATATGTTGTAGTCAGTAGTACATAGTAGATCATACTAAAAATTGGGAAGAATCAGAGTTACGGTTTGAGAGTTATGATGTTGCCAAGTGACTCCTCATGCAGTTTTTTTATATATGTGCTGAGTTGAGAAAAACAGCATGGGATCTGTTTTGGGAGATAGTTTTGAATATGATTTTGATCTCTGTTTGACTTGAATTTTGGATATGATTTAGTTGACATATTATAGTAGAACATATCAAAATTTGGGATAAATCCAGCGAATGGTTTAGAAGTTATGATTTTTCAAAATGTACTTAGAAATTTGACTAAGTATAGGAACGTTTTTAGTGTTGTATCCAACTTTAAGGATTTTTGTAGATGTGATAATGGAACAGTTTTAGAAAATTCTTGCTCCTATGAGTAGATTAGATATCCTAGATAATTTAGAGATTTATTTTAGAATTTTTATAAGTTTATTTTAATTTCATATTTGAAGTTGTAGTTGGACCTTAGTGACTTTTCGTGAAATAGAAAAGTGGGTAGTTTCTCTTGTTTTACCTAAAATCATCCTAGGGAGTAGAATATGGTTAATTAGTCTCAAGTAAGAATTTAAGTACGTATTACGAGTTTTGGAAGTCTCGGGACGAAGGGTAAAATAGTCATGTTACCTTAAATAAGTATTGTAATAAATTATGTCCAAATAGGATCTTACACCTTAGGAGTTTCAGACTTCTAAGTACCTAGGGAAATGTATTGAACCACGTGCCTCCTTTGACAGACAACTGAGTTTCTGCAGTTACTGATTGAGTGGTGTTAAGAGAGGCGAGATTCGATTCTGGTAAGTCCACGGACTTACTTAGCTGGCTTTCTTGTATGAGTGTAATGTGTATGAGTGGTGTTTGCTAGTTATGATAAACAACGAAACCGGATTAGGCCGACTTTATTATTTACGTAATTGACCCAAGTGTATGATAACGGGTCGTGACATCATCTGCCTAGCTCTTGCGAGAGTCTAGGAGGTTCCCTGCGACCAGCCTAGTCCGGTAGACGGTGAGATGCATTAGTACCATTCTGCGTTGGTAAACGGGGACAGGGGCGAGGTTTGGGAATCCCTCGTGTCACAAAATAAGTATCATTTGTAATGACCTATCACCTAATTAGAGATAATAAAAGGATTGAGTGTTGCATGTTGATTGTGTATGTTGTGTGTATGTGCTTTTACCTTTATCCTTATGCATAGAATGTTAGCTAACGGTTTTATACCGCTTGTAGATGCCTTGCAGGTTAAGACAGTTGTAGAGAGATCCGGAGGAAATGGTCAGCCGGGTCCACGTACTCATTTAGTTGGGGACGGGGATGTCTTCTGTTCTTCATATGCATCATTTTAGTAGCTTTTCTTGTAAGGCTGATACATATTCTCCATGTATATATTGTTTACAGTTTTCAAATGTTTTAAATACTTTTGTGCCTTGTTGTAAGATCCAAGTAAAATTGTTGTCAAACTATGGTCGGGACCCATTGTGAGGTCCTAACCAGTAGCTTTCCGAGTTCGCAGAATTTGGGGTGTTACAATATGGTATCAGAGCTCTGGGTTGGCAACAATGGCACTTGAAATCTTTTGAAAGACCGATTGTATAAAATAACTAGAACCCGAAAGGGGTCTAAAATTTTTAAAACGGAGTTATGTTTTTACACGAGCATAGTCGGGTTGTGGGTTAGTAGTACGTCGGACTACCATCGCTCTCCGTGGATCTCTACAACTTAGCATGATAGGTGTGTTAGTTAGTAGATAGACTTATATCGATATGTTCTAATGTATGATTATATATATGTATATGCATAGCATGTTAGTGTCCTAAAGGATATAAAATATCCTTTAGTCGTGATATCACGAAGCGATTATCGCCTCTCCATAAATAAACTGCGGACTTGACGAATCTCCAACACGAGGCAATGGAATCGGACCTTGAATTGAGTATTACACTCGGGTTGGCCGCTTGGTGATCCTTAGAATGCATCCAAAGAACAAGTGAGCAAGGAAGTAAAGTTGTGAAGATAATTTTTACCACAAGCGCAATCAGATGAGGAAGAAATCCCTAAGTCAACTCAGATAGAAGAAATAGAAGGTTATACAAGGGACTTGGTTGTATGAAGCCGAGAGATGAATTATAAGAACCATGCAAGAGACTACAAGAGTGTGGAGTAGAGATAACAATATTGGAACGAGCCAAGTAGAATTGAGTACCACCAAGATTGTGGAATCAAGGACATTACCATTGAGGCGGATGCCCCATAGACCATTATGGGAATGAGAAACCAGAAGAGACAAAGTGTCAATCCGGGTGTGAGAATCTAAGGTGCACGGAATGAAGACCTACAATTGAGTGTAAAAACGAAAAGGTAGACTCCACAAGCGTGGGGAGGTTTTGATCTCCTCAGAGATATAAGTAGTTTGAAAGAAACCACGACGCCAATATCCAAAGAATGGAAGCCTGTATCAGGGTCAACGGAGTTTCATGAAGGCGATAATACCACTAACTCCAATGAAGAAATCTGTATGGGAGAACGACCTTGCTAGACTTGAGAGTCCAGGGTAACCCGAATTATCACGGGACCTAAGCCACTAACACAGATGGTCCATGCAAAAGGTCTGCAAGTGGATGATCATTTCGGCCATAATAATTTCAAAGACGGTTGCAAGCTATCATGGAAACTTGAAACGACTATTTATGCCAGATGAATTACACAATCGGACTAGAGAAATGGAGTTAGCCATAAGAAGCCGAAGAGTGGAATGTAGAACGAACTAAAGAAGTATAAAAGGATTATTGTGAGCAACTGTTTACCTACTAGCTAAGGAAATTTTGACATATCACAATTAACATGGACTGGAGACTTACAACTTAATGTAAGAGCGAAAGATAGACTTCACAAGCTGGGAGACGTTTTGTCTTCTTTCAAGATAAGAATTTTAAGAAGAATCACAACGCCAGTATCGAAAGGATCGAAGCCCGGTAACATAGTCAACAGAGATTTGGAAGGAAATATTAAAAAACAACGCCGATTAAGGAACCGTGCTTGTGAGAATTGTGTGGTGGACTAAAGAGTCCAAGGTAACCCCATTTATAACAGAACATAGGTCATCAACATTGACGGTCCCTGTAAAGGGACTACAATTGGGAGGTAATTAAAGGTCATCGGAACTACAAGACGCTTACCATCTATCGTGGAGTGTTAGGAACGACTTTTGACGTCAAGTGAATGGCACAGTGAGACTTGAGAAAGAGAGTTGTCCAAAAGGAAGCAGAAGAGTGCAAGATAAGACGAACTAAAGAAGGATAAAAGGATAAATCTAGTAGGTGATGTGGACCAAAAGTCTAATACTAGTAGAGGTATGAAATTGAGATAAGTCAATTATAGACTGACCGATGTCAACCAAGGACGTGCAAGTATGGTTTGGTATTGACGAGTTATGCGCCGTTAAGAAGAGATATTTGTGACGGTGGATCTATGGAGTAGTTGTACCGACGCCTTAGAGGATTTCCTTAAGTAGGCAGCGACAACCTTCTTGGATGAATTAAAGGTATAAAGAGAAACGTTTTAAGGGTGACTTCTTGGCCAGTTAAGATCAAAATCCGGTCAAGTCAGGGAGTTTGGATCCGTGGTAGAAGAATTAAGAAAGTAAGCGGAAGAAGTTGTTTTTCCATCGTTATTTTATTTTCTTAAGGCAAATAAAGAAGGTACTTGGTACTTCATCCGTATACGACTCATGGTGTAATTGGAAGAAAGAGTTTTGAGGTCAATCATTTTATACTTACAGAAAAGGTCCTCAAGATTAATGAGTGACAACAGGATAATCAGAGTAGCGCAGCGGAAGTGTGGTGGGTCCTAACCCACAGAGCAAGAAGCTCAAGGGTGTTGAGGGATGTCGTGTCGAGTTTAAGATGGTGATAGTTTGTGAAATGCATCCTAGTTGGAAGGAACGTGAGTTAGGCTATGTGGAGTTACTAAAAATGTTGTACGGAAACTTATGTGCATGTAGAGATAATAGAAGGAGGTTGGTACCCTATTATGGATCTGAGTGAAGAGTGACGGCTTTGCTACATGTTTCCAGACAAGTAGTTTTGGAATTTCATACTAATGGAATACTCTAGAGTGAGTTTTCTGGATGGATTAGGAAAGAATCAATGATGTAATAAAAGTATTGTGCATGTCCTGAGTCGAAGATACATAAGAAAGAGAAGCGACAGGAGCATACTTGCAACCTAGTAACAGTGCTTAAGGAAAGCATAATCTCGGAGTAGATTTTATGTGTAATGTTATGTCGGAACAGAGCCTAGTTGCGTTTTGAGTTAGGGGGATACTATCGGGCTGGTAACAATGGTAGATAAAAGAGTGCACTACTGATGGTATGTTAACAATTATTGAGTAGTCATGATCAAATAACGGTGTTAGGAGATCACTTTGTGTCTAATACCGTCATTCCGGACGTATTCTAAGTCACTTAAGATCTTCGAAAATGCGTGATAAACCTAAGTTTATGAAAACGATATATTAGAGATCTGTAAATAATATAATAATACCAAGTGAACAAAGAGGATGACCACTAGATTTGATTTTTAGTTGTCTCGAGTGTTAGACTTGAAAAGGGTAACGGTGACAATTCCGTACCTGAGAAACATGATGACTGAGTAATATTAAAAGACAAGACCAAGTGTGTCGTGATACGAAGAGCATTGAGCACTTGGTAAGTGTTGGTGGATGTCCAAGACCTTTGAACTGATTGTGTAGACAGGACATTTTCAGAAGGCTTGAAGCAAGTGGTCATAACGAAGGGAAGAAAATTCAATAGATCATTTTCCGTAGGGTCATCAAAGGATCTAGAACTTCAGTTTTCTACGGAGACTAAGTTTGGGAACTGAGTTTGAGAATTTCAGTTGGAGAGATACCTACCAGACACGAGTTAGGTCATCAGATTAGAGGATTAGACAGTTGAGCCGGATGATACCGGTGAGACATCCGGTAACCACTCTAGAACGTGGTAGCAACAGGCACTTGGGATCTAATTACCTAAAAAGATCTAAGATTTAGTGGTTTTATGAGAAGCCGATAAGGCTACCTAAGACATTGGGGATAGCAAGAGACGTAACATTTCAAAGACCTATGTAGTGATAGTTGTAACCTCGAGAGTGACGAGTTAGGGCTTGACCTTGGATGTGTGATATTGTTTGACTACTTGTTTATTTCATTATTGAGTGCTTAGTCAGTGATGTGTGCTTTTGATAACCTTGATGTGTGGGATACTTGGATGTGGAAACGACGAGACTTTTGTGTAGTGATCAAAAACACCCATTAGGTGTCTTAAAGGCCGATCAGGATTGCCTTACCCTAAGTTTTGGGACGAAACTTATTTTGAGGGGGATCTGATGTAACGACCAGTTTTTTTTTCCGTTACGCTTTGATAGGGTTAGAGAAGTTTGGGAAATGAATAAAAATTTAGTGAGACTAGGACAAACCAGTTATTTATGGAAGTCGTTTAATTAAGTACCTTGTTCTAAGTTTCGGGACAAAACTTATTTTAAGGGGGTACTGATGTAATATCCGGAATTTTTATTTCCGTTTAATTTCGAATCAAATCGGACTTCGAGCCGTTGACGGTTTTCCATTCTATCTAGCAATTCCTTCTTCACAAATTTTATCATTTTATATAGAAGCTAATTCACATAAAATGATAAAATTATATCAAGCTCTAATTCCTATAATTATTTATCATTTTATGTAGAATTTAATTTACATAAAATGATAGAATTATATCAAATCCTAATTCTTATAATTATGTATTATTTTATGTAGAATTTAATTCACATAAAATGATAGATTTATATCAAACCGTAGTTATTATGATTCATTCTTATCGATGACTTTAGACGAGATCATGACAAGCTGTGACGAGATCATGAGTAAGCTGAGACGAGGCCATGACAAAGCCCGACAAATCTGTGACAAACTCATTCATGGGCCTGACAAGGCCATGACGAGTTTTGACAAACTTTCATCCCACTTATTTCTTGCCATATTTCAGCCCATTGTTTCTTAATTGGTTTGATTGTTCCCAGCCCTTACCTTAACCTTTGCTGGCGGATCAAGCAGCTCAGGAGGCCCAGCAATCACACCTTCAGCAGGCCACACACTCAGCTGCTTAATGAGGCTTGCGGCACCCCAGAAGAGTGTTAATTCCAGCCCATAACTCCATGAGATGCTGCCCTATCTTCCACGTTGTAACAGCCAGCTCTTTCCCTTCCCTATATCACGTAACAACAGTGAATAAATGAGGCAAATCCACAGCTGAAACAGCCCTACATTCACGCCAGAAGAGAAGGAGTTGCAACGTCTTTGCTTCCAGATGCACGTAAACCTCTCCTCCCCTTCTTCTGTATCGACGCAGATCTCAGCAGCCCCATTGAAGCACCAACATTGCACAACAGCAGCCCCACTGAAGCACCAACATTGCACAGCAGCAGCCCCATTGAAGCACCAACATTGCACAGCAGCATGAGCGTTCACCCTTCTGCACATCCCTTGCAACCTCGTCAGCCTCGTGGGCGAGTTTTATAGTTGAGTGTAACCATACTCTTTTAACCTTGCTTTCCTTCAATCATATGTGTACTTATAGCTGATGCTAAACCATCTTGGAACCATGTATTTCAGTCAAGAAAACAACAGCAGAGAGCTGTTACGTTTTTCTCAGTTTTCAGAAGTGACGAGCAGTCAACTTTGGTTCCAGATTTGGGTAAGTTATACTTCTTATTTTTGGCTGAATTTTGGATATGTTGTAGTCAGTAGTACATAGTAGATCATACTAAAAATTGGGAAGAATCAGAATTACGGTTTGAGAGTTATGATGTTGCCAAGTGACTCCTAATGCAGTTTTTTTTATATATGTGCTGAGTTGAGAAAAACAGCATGGGATCTGTTTTGGGAGATAGTTTTGAATATGATTTTGATCTCTGTTTGACTTGAATTTTGGATATGATTTATTTGACATATTATAGTAGAACATATCAAAATTTGCGATAAATCCAGCGAATGGTTTAGAAGTTATGATTTTTCAAAATGTACTTAGAAATTTGACTAAGTATAGGAACGTTTTTAGTGTTGTATCCAACTTTAAGGATTTTTGTAGATGTGATAATGGAACAGTTTTAGAAAATTCTTGCTCCTATGAGTAGATTAGATATCCTAGATAATTTAGAGATTTATTTTAGAATTTTTATAAGTTTATTTTAATTTCATATTTGAAGTTGTAGTTGGACCTTAGTGACTTTTCGTGAAATAGAAAAGTGGGTAGTTTCTCTTGTTTTACCTAAAATCATCCTAGGGAGTAGAATATGGTTAATTAGTCTCAAGTAAGAATTTAAGTACGTATTACGAGTTTTGGAAGTCTCGGGACGAAGGGTAAAATAGTCATGTTACCTTAAATAAGTATTGTAATAAATTATGTCCAAATAGGATCTTACACCTTAGGAGTTTCAGACTTCTAAGTACCTAGGGAAATGTATTGAACCACGTGCCTCCTTTGACAGACAACTGAGTTTCTGCAGTTACTGATTGAGTGGTGTTAAGAGAGGCGAGATTCGATTCTGGTAAGTCCACGGACTTACTTAGCTGGCTTTCTTGTATGAGTGTAATGTGTATGAGTGGTGTTTGCTAGTTATAATAAACAGCGAAACCGGATTAGGCCGACTTTATTATTTACGTAATTGACCCAAGTGTATGATAACGGGTCGTGACATCATCTGCCTAGCTCTTGCGAGAGTCTAGGAGGTTCCCTGCGACCAGCCTAGTCCGGTAGACGGTCAGATGCATTAGTACCATTCTGCGTTGGTAAACGGGGACAGGGGCGAGGTTTGGGAATCCCTCGTGTCACAAAATAAGTATCATTAGTAATGACCTATCACCTAATTAGAGATAATAAAAGGATTGAGTGTTGCATGTTGATTGTGTATGTTGTGTGTATGTGCTTTTACCTTTATCCTTATGCATAGAATGTTAGCTAACGGTTTTATACCGCTTGTAGATGCCTTGCAGGTTAAGACAGTTGTAGAGAGATCCGGAGGAAATGGTCAGCCGGGTCCACGTACTCATTTAGTTGGGGACGGGGATGTCTTCTGTTCTTCATATGCATCATTTTAGTAGCTTTTCTTGTAAGGCTGATACATATTCTCCATGTATATATTGTTTACAGTTTTCAAATGTTTTAAATACTTTTGTGCCTTGTTGTAAGATCCAAGTAAAATTGTTGTCAAACTATGGTCGGGACCCATTGTGAGGTCCTAACCAGTAGCTCCCCGAGTTCTCAGAATTTGGGGTGTTACAATATGGTATCAGAGCTTTGGGTTGGCAACAATGGCACTTGAAATCTTTTGAAATACCGATTGTATAAAATAACTAGAACCCGAAAGGGGTCTAAAATTTTCAAAACGGAGTTATGTTTTTACACGAGCATAGTCGGGTTGTGGGTTAGTAGTACGTCGGACTACCATCGCTCTCTGTGGATCTCTACAACTTAGCATGATAGGTGTGTTAGTTAGTAGATAGACTTATATCGATATGTTCTAATGTATGATTATATATATGTATATGCATAGCATGTTAGTGTCCTAAAGGATATAAAATATCCTTTAGTCGTGATATCACGAAGCGATTATCACCTCTCCATAAATAAACTGCGGACTTGACGAATCTCCAACACGAGGCAATGGAATCAGACCTTGAATTGAGTATTACACTCGGGTTGGCCGCTTGGTGATCCTTAGAATGCATCCAAAAAACAAGTGAGCAAAGAAGTAAAGTTGTGAAGCTAATTTTTACCACAAGCGCAATCAGATGAGGAAGAAATCCCTAAGTCAACTCAGATAGAAGAAATAGAAGGTCATACAAGGGACTTGGTTGTATGAAGCCGAGAGATGAATTATAAGAACCATGCAAGAGACTACAAGAGTGTGGAGTAGAGATAACAATATTGGAACGAGCCAAGTAGAATTGAGTACCACCAAGATTGTGGAATCAAGGACATTACCATTGAGGCGGATGCCCCATAGACCATTATGGGCATGAGAAACCAGAAGAGACAAAGTGTCAATCCGGGTGTGAGAATCTAAGGTGCACGGAATGAAGACCTACAATTGAGTGTAAAAGCGAAAAGGTAGACTCCACAAGCGTGGGGAGGTTTTGATCTCCTCAGAGATATAAGTAGTTTGAAAGAAACCACGACGCCAATATCCAAAGAATGGAAGCCTGTATCAGGGTCAACGGAGTTTCATGAAGGCGATATTACCACTAACTCCAGTGAAGAAATCTGTATGGGAGAACGACCTTGCTAGACTTGAGAGTCCAGGGTAACCCGAATTATCACGGGACCTAAGCCACTAACACAGATGGTCCATGGAAAAGGTCTGCAAGTGGATGATCATTTCGGCCATAATAATTTCAAAGACGGTTGCAAGCTATCATGGAAACTTGAAACGACTATTTATGCCAGATGAATTACACAATCGGACTAGAGAAATAGAGTTAGCCATAAGAAGCCGAAGAGTGGAATGTAGAACGAACTAAAGAAGTATAAAAGGATTATTGTGAGCAACTGTTTACCTACTAGCTAAGGAAATTTTGACATATCACAATTAACATGGACTGGAGACTTACAACTTAATGTAAGAGCGAAAGATAGACTTCACAAGCCGGGAGACGTTTTGTCTTCTTTCAAGATAAGAATTTTAAGAAGAATCACAACGCCAGTATCGAAAGGATCGAAGCCCGGTAACATAGTCAACAGAGATTTGGAAGGAAATATTACAAACAACGCCGATTAAGGAACCGTGCTTGTGAGAATTGTGTGGTGGACTAAAGAGTCCAAGGTAACCCCATTTATAACAGAACATAGGTCATCAACATTGACGGTCCCTGTAAAGGGACTACAATTGGGAGGTAATTAAAGGTCATCGGAACTACAAGACGCTTACCATCTATCGTGGAGTGTTAGGAACGACTTTTGACGTCAAGTGAATGGCACAGTGAGACTTGAGAAAGAGAGTTGTCCAAAAGGAAGCAGAAGAGTGCAAGATAAGACGAACTAAAGAAGGATAAAAGGATAATTCTAGTAGGTGATGTGGACCAAAAGTCTAATACTAGTAGAGGTATGAAATTGAGATAAGTCAATTATAGACTGACCGATGTCAACCAAGGACGTGCAAGTATGGTTTGGTATTGACGAGTTATGCGCCGTTAAGAAGAGATATTTGTGACGGTGGATCTATGGAGTAGTTGTACCGACGCCTTAGAGGATTTCCTTAAGTAGGCAGCGACAACCTTCTTGGATGAATTAAAGGTATAAAGAGAAACGTTTTAAGGGTGACTTCTTGGCCAGTTAAGATCAAAATCCGGTCAAGTCAGGGAGTTTGGATCCGTGGTAGAAGAATTAAGAAAGTAAGCGGAAGAAGTTGTTTTTCCATCGTTATTTTATTTTCTTAAGGCAAATAAAGAAGGTACTTGGTACTTCATCCGTATACGACTCATGGTGTAATTGGAAGAAAGAGTTTTGAGGTCAATCATTTTATACTTACAGAAAAGGTCCTCAAGATTAATGAGTGACAACAGGATAATCAGAGTAGCGCAGCGGAAGTGTGGTGGGTCCTAACCCACAGCGCAAGAAGCTCAAGGGTGTTGAGGGATGTCGTGTCGAGTTTAAGATGGTGATAGTTTGTGAAATGCATCCTAGTTGGAAGGAACGTGAGTTAGGCTATGTGGAGTTACTAAAAATGTTGTACGGAAACTTATGTGCATGTAGAGATAATAGAAGGAGGTTGGTACCCTATTATGGATCTGAGTGAAGAGTGACGGCTTTGCTACATGTTTCCAGACAAGTAGTTTTGGAATTTCATACTAATGGAATACTCTAGAGTGAGTTTTCTGGATGGATTAGGAAAGAATCAATGATGTAATAAAAGTATTGTGCATGTCCTGCACTAGAAAGGTCCAAGTGAGTAACTACCATCCTGAGTCGAAGATACATAAGAAAGAGAAGCAACAGGAGCATACTTGCAACCTAGTAACAGTGCTTAAGGAAAGCATAATCTCGGAGTAGATTTTATGTGTAATGTTATGTCGGAACAGAGCCTAGTTGCGTTTTGAGTTAGGGGGATACTATCGGGCTGGTAACAATGGTAGATAAAAGAGTGCACTGCTGATGGTATGTTAACAATTATTGAGTAGTCATGATCAAATAACGGTGTTAGGAGATCACTTTGTGTCTAATACCGTCATTCCGGACGTATTCTAAGTCACTTAAGATCTTCGAAAATGCGTGATAAACCTAAGTTTATGAAAACGATATATTAGAGATCTGTAAATAATATAATAATACCAAGTGAACAAAGAGGATGACCACTAGATTTGATTTTTAGTTGTCTCGAGTGTTAGACTTGAAAAGGGTAACGGTGACAATTCCGTACCTGAGAAACATGATGACTGAGTAATATTAAAAGACAAGACCAAGTGTGTCGTGATACGAAGAGCATTGAGCACTTGGTAAGTGTTGGTGGATGTCCAAGACCTTTGAACTGATTGTGTAGACAGGACATTTTCAGAAGGCTTGAAGCAAGTGGTCATAACGAAGGGAAGAAAATTCAATAGATCATTTTCCGTAGGGTCATCAAAGGATCTAGAACTTCAGTTTTCTACGGAGACTAAGTTTGGGAACTGAGTTTGAGAATTTCAGTTGGAGAGATACCTACCAGACACGAGTTAGGTCATCAGATTAGAGGATTAGACAGTTGAGCCGGATGATACCGGTGAGACATCCGGTAACCACTCTAGAACGTGGTAGCAACAGGCACTTGGGATCTAATTACCTGAAAAGATCTAAGATTTAGTGGTTTTATGAGAAGCCGATAAGGCTACCTAAGACATTGGGGATAGCAAGAGACGTAACATTTCAAAGACCTATGTAGTGATAGTTGTAACCTCGAGAGTGACGAGTTAGGGCTTGACCTTGGATGTGTGATATTGTTTGACTACTTGTTTATTTCATTATTGAGTGCTTAGTCAGTGATGTGTGCTTTTGATAACCTTGATGTGTGGGATACTTGGATGTGGAAACGACGAGACTTTTGTGTAGTGATCAAAAACACCCATTAGGTGTCTTAAAGGCCGATCAGGATTGCCTTACCCTAAGTTTTGGGACGAAACTTATTTTGAGGGGGATCTGATGTAACGACCAGTTTTTTTTTCCGTTACGCTTTGATAGGGTTAGAGAAGTTTGGGAAATGAATAAAAATTTAGTGAGACTAGGACAAACCAGTTATTTATGGAAGTCGTTTAATTAAGTACCTTGTTCTAAGTTTCGGGACAAAACTTATTTTAAGGGGGTACTGATGTAATATCCGGAATTTTTATTTCCGTTTAATTTCGAATCAAATCGGACTTCGAGCCGTTGACGGTTTTCCATTCTATCTAGCAATTCCTTCTTCACAAATTTTATCATTTTATATAGAAGCTAATTCACATAAAATGATAAAATTATATCAAGCTCTAATTCCTATAATTATTTATCATTTTATGTAGAATTTAATTTACATAAAATGATAGAATTATATCAAATCCTAATTCTTATAATTATGTATTATTTTATGTAGAATTTAATTCACATAAAATGATAGATTTATATCAAACCGTAGTTATTATGATTCATTCTTATCGATGACTTTAGACGAGATCATGACAAGCTGTGACGAGATCATGAGTAAGCTGAGACGAGGCCATGACAAAGCCCGACAAATCTGTGACAAACTCATTCATGGGCCTGACAAGGCCATGACGAGTTTTGACAGATTTTTGACAAACTTTCATCCCACTTATTTCTTGCCATATTTCAGCCCATTGTTTCTTAATTGGTTTGATTGTTCCCAGCCCTTACCTTAACCTTTGCTGGCGGATCAAGCAGCTCAGGAGGCCCAGCAATCACACCTTCAGCAGGCCACACACTCAGCTGCTTAATGAGGCTTGCGGCACCCCAGAAGAGTGTTAATTCCAGCCCATAACTCCATGAGATGCTGCCCTATCTTCCACGTTGTAACAGCCAGCTCTTTCCCTTCCCTATATCACGTAACAACAGTGAATAAATGAGGCAAATCCACAGCTGAAACAGCCCTACATTCACGCCAGAAGAGAAGGAGTTGCAACGTCTTTGCTTCCAGATGCACGTAAACCTCTCCTCCCCTTCTTCTGTATCGACGCAGATCTCAGCAGCCCCATTGAAGCACCAACATTGCACAACAGCAGCCCCACTGAAGCACCAACATTGCACAGCAGCAGCCCCATTGAAGCACCAACATTGCACAGCAGCATGAGCGTTCACCCTTCTGCACATCCCTTGCAACCTCGTCAGCCTCGTGGGCGAGTTTTATAGTTGAGTGTAACCATACTCTTTTAACCTTGCTTTCCTTCAATCATATGTGTACTTATAGCTGATGCTAAACCATCTTGGAACCATGTATTTCAGTCAAGAAAACAACAGCAGAGAGCTGTTACGTTTTTCTCAGTTTTCAGAAGTGACGAGCAGTCAACTTCGGTTCCAGATTTGGGTAAGTTATACTTCTTATTTTTGGCTGAATTTTGGATATGTTGTAGTCAGTAGTACATAGTAGATCATACTAAAAATTGGGAAGAATCAGAATTACGGTTTGAGAGTTATGATGTTGCCAAGTGACTCCTAATGCAGTTTTTTTTATATATGTGCTGAGTTGAGAAAAACAGCATGGGATCTGTTTTGGGAGATAGTTTTGAATATGATTTTGATCTCTGTTTGACTTGAATTTTGGATATGATTTAGTTGACATATTATAGTAGAACATATCAAAATTTGCGATAAATCCAGCGAATGGTTTAGAAGTTATGATTTTTCAAAATGTACTTAGAAATTTGACTAAGTATAGGAACGTTTTTAGTGTTGTATCCAACTTTAAGGATTTTTGTAGATGTGATAATGGAACAGTTTTAGAAAATTCTTGCTCCTATGAGTAGATTAGATATCCTAGATAATTTAGAGATTTATTTTAGAATTTTTATAAGTTTATTTTAATTTCATATTTGAAGTTGTAGTTGGACCTTAGTGACTTTTCGTGAAATAGAAAAGTGGGTAGTTTCTCTTGTTTTACCTAAAATCATCCTAGGGAGTAGAATATGGTTAATTAGTCTCAAGTAAGAATTTAAGTACGTATTACGAGTTTTGGAAGTCTCGGGACGAAGGGTAAAATAGTCATGTTACCTTAAATAAGTATTGTAATAAATTATGTCCAAATAGGATCTTACACCTTAGGAGTTTCAGACTTCTAAGTACCTAGGGAAATGTATTGAACCACGTGCCTCCTTTGACAGACAACTGAGTTTCTGCAGTTACTGATTGAGTGGTGTTAAGAGAGGCGAGATTCGATTCTGGTAAGTCCACGGACTTACTTAGCTGGCTTTCTTGTATGAGTGTAATGTGTATGAGTGGTGTTTGCTAGTTATAATAAACAGCGAAACCGGATTAGGCCGACTTTATTATTTACGTAATTGACCCAAGTGTATGATAACGGGTCGTGACATCATCTGCCTAGCTCTTGCGAGAGTCTAGGAGGTTCCCTGCGACCAGCCTAGTCCGGTAGACGGTCAGATGCATTAGTACCATTCTGCGTTGGTAAACGGTGACAGGGGCGAGGTTTGGGAATCCCTCGTGTCACAAAATAAGTATCATTAGTAATGACCTATCACCTAATTAGAGATAATAAAAGGATTGAGTGTTGCATGTTGATTGTGTATGTTGTGTGTATGTGCTTTTACCTTTATCCTTATGCATAGAATGTTAGCTAACGGTTTTATACCGCTTGTAGATGCCTTGCAGGTTAAGACAGTTGTAGAGAGATCCGGAGGAAATGGTCAGCCGGGTCCACGTACTCATTTAGTTGGGGACGGGGATGTCTTCTGTTCTTCATATGCATCATTTTAGTAGCTTTTCTTGTAAGGCTGATACATATTCTCCATGTATATATTGTTTACAGTTTTCAAATGTTTTAAATACTTTTGTGCCTTGTTGTAAGATCCAAGTAAAATTGTTGTCAAACTATGGTCGGGACCCATTGTGAGGTCCTAACCAGTAGCTCCCCGAGTTCTCAGAATTTGGGGTGTTACAATATGGTATCAGAGCTTTGGGTTGGCAACAATGGCACTTGAAATCTTTTGAAATACCGATTGTATAAAATAACTAGAACCCGAAAGGGGTCTAAAATTTTCAAAACGGAGTTATGTTTTTACACGAGCATAGTCGGGTTGTGGGTTAGTAGTACGTTGGACTACCATCGCTCTGTGTGGATCTCTACAACTTAGCATGATAGGTGTGTTAGTTAGTAGATAGACTTATATCGATATGTTCTAATGTATGATTATATATATGTATATGCATAGCATGTTAGTGTCCTAAAGGATATAAAATATCCTTTAGTCGTGATATCACGAAGCGATTATCACCTCTCCATAAATAAACTGCGGACTTGACGAATCTCCAACACGAGGCAATGGAATCAGACCTTGAATTGAGTATTACACTCGGGTTGGCCGCTTGGTGATCCTTAGAATGCATCCAAAAAACAAGTGAGCAAAGAAGTAAAGTTGTGAAGCTAATTTTTACCACAAGCGCAATCAGATGAGGAAGAAATCCCTAAGTCAATTCAGATAGAAGAAATAGAAGGTCATACAAGGGACTTGGTTGTATGAAGCCGAGAGATGAATTATAAGAACCATGCAAGAGACTACAAGAGTGTGGAGTAGAGATAACAATATTGGAACGAGCCAAGTAGAATTGAGTACCACCAAGATTGTGGAATCAAGGACATTACCATTGAGGCGGATGCCCCATAGACCATTATGGGCATGAGAAACCAGAAGAGACAAAGTGTCAATCCGGGTGTGAGAATCTAAGGTGCACGGAATGAAGACCTACAATTGAGTGTAAAAGCGAAAAGGTAGACTCCACAAGCGTGGGGAGGTTTTGATCTCCTCAGAGATATAAGTAGTTTGAAAGAAACCACGACGCCAATATCCAAAGAATGGAAGCCTGTATCAGGGTCAACGGAGTTTCATGAAGGCGATATTACCACTAACTCCAGTGAAGAAATCTGTATGGGAGAACGACCTTGCTAGACTTGAGAGTCCAGGGTAACCCGAATTATCACGGGACCTAAGCCACTAACACAGATGGTCCATGGAAAAGGTCTGCAAGTGGATGATCATTTCGGCCATAATAATTTCAAAGACGGTTGCAAGCTATCATGGAAACTTGAAACGACTATTTATGCCAGATGAATTACACAATCGGACTAGAGAAATAGAGTTAGCCATAAGAAGCCGAAGAGTGGAATGTAGAACGAACTAAAGAAGTATAAAAGGATTATTGTGAGCAACTGTTTACCTACTAGCTAAGGAAATTTTGACATATCACAATTAACATGGACTGGAGACTTACAACTTAATGTAAGAGCGAAAGATAGACTTCACAAGCCGGGAGACGTTTTGTCTTCTTTCAAGATAAGAATTTTAAGAAGAATCACAACGCCAGTATCGAAAGGATCGAAGCCCGGTAACATAGTCAACAGAGATTTGGAAGGAAATATTACAAACAACGCCGATTAAGGAACCGTGCTTGTGAGAATTGTGTGGTGGACTAAAGAGTCCAAGGTAACCCCATTTATAACAGAACATAGGTCATCAACATTGACGGTCCCTGTAAAGGGACTACAATTGGGAGGTAATTAAAGGTCATCGGAACTACAAGACGCTTACCATCTATCGTGGAGTGTTAGGAACGACTTTTGACGTCAAGTGAATGGCACAGTGAGACTTGAGAAAGAGAGTTGTCCAAAAGGAAGCAGAAGAGTGCAAGATAAGACGAACTAAAGAAGGATAAAAGGATAATTCTAGTAGGTGATGTGGACCAAAAGTCTAATACTAGTAGAGGTATGAAATTGAGATAAGTCAATTATAGACTGACCGATGTCAACCAAGGACGTGCAAGTATGGTTTGGTATTGACGAGTTATGCGCCGTTAAGAAGAGATATTTGTGACGGTGGATCTATGGAGTAGTTGTACCGACGCCTTAGAGGATTTCCTTAAGTAGGCAGCGACAACCTTCTTGGATGAATTAAAGGTATAAAGAGAAACGTTTTAAGGGTGACTTCTTGGCCAGTTAAGATCAAAATCCGGTCAAGTCAGGGAGTTTGGATCCGTGGTAGAAGAATTAAGAAAGTAAGCGGAAGAAGTTGTTTTTCCATCGTTATTTTATTTTCTTAAGGCAAATAAAGAAGGTACTTGGTACTTCATCCGTATACGACTCATGGTGTAATTGGAAGAAAGAGTTTTGAGGTCAATCATTTTATACTTACAGAAAAGGTCCTCAAGATTAATGAGTGACAACAGGATAATCAGAGTAGCGCAGCGGAAGTGTGGTGGGTCCTAACCCACAGAGCAAGAAGCTCAAGGGTGTTGAGGGATGTCGTGTCGAGTTTAAGATGGTGATAGTTTGTGAAATGCATCCTAGTTGGAAGGAACGTGAGTTAGGCTATGTGGAGTTACTAAAAATGTTGTACGGAAACTTATGTGCATGTAGAGATAATAGAAGGAGGTTGGTACCCTATTATGGATCTGAGTGAAGAGTGACGGCTTTGCTACATGTTTCCAGACAAGTAGTTTTGGAATTTCATACTAATGGAATACTCTAGAGTGAGTTTTCTGGATGGATTAGGAAAGAATCAATGATGTAATAAAAGTATTGTGCATGTCCTGCACTAGAAAGGTCCAAGTGAGTAACTACCATCCTGAGTCGAAGATACATAAGAAAGAGAAGCGACAGGAGCATACTTGCAACCTAGTAACAGTGCTTAAGGAAAGCATAATCTCGGAGTAGATTTTATGTGTAATGTTATGTCGGAACAGAGCCTAGTTGCGTTTTGAGTTAGGGGGATACTATCGGGCTGGTAACAATGGTAGATAAAAGAGTGCACTGCTGATGGTATGTTAACAATTATTGAGTAGTCATGATCAAATAACGGTGTTAGGAGATCACTTTGTGTCTAATACCGTCATTCCGGACGTATTCTAAGTCACTTAAGATCTTCGAAAATGCGTGATAAACCTAAGTTTATGAAAACGATATATTAGAGATCTGTAAATAATATAATAATACCAAGTGAACAAAGAGGATGACCACTAGATTTGATTTTTAGTTGTCTCGAGTGTTAGACTTGAAAAGGGTAACGGTGACAATTCCGTACCTGAGAAACATGATGACTGAGTAATATTAAAAGACAAGACCAAGTGTGTCGTGATACGAAGAGCATTGAGCACTTGGTAAGTGTTGGTGGATGTCCAAGACCTTTGAACTGATTGTGTAGACAGGACATTTTCAGAAGGCTTGAAGCAAGTGGTCATAACGAAGGGAAGAAAATTCAATAGATCATTTTCCGTAGGGTCATCAAAGGATCTAGAACTTCAGTTTTCTACGGAGACTAAGTTTGGGAACTGAGTTTGAGAATTTCAGTTGGAGAGATACCTACCAGACACGAGTTAGGTCATCAGATTAGAGGATTAGACAGTTGAGCCGGATGATACCGGTGAGACATCCGGTAACCACTCTAGAACGTGGTAGCAACAGGCACTTGGGATCTAATTACCTGAAAAGATCTAAGATTTAGTGGTTTTATGAGAAGCCGATAAGGCTACCTAAGACATTGGGGATAGCAAGAGACGTAACATTTCAAAGACCTATGTAGTGATAGTTGTAACCTCGAGAGTGACGAGTTAGGGCTTGACCTTGGATGTGTGATATTGTTTGACTACTTGTTTATTTCATTATTGAGTGCTTAGTCAGTGATGTGTGCTTTTGATAACCTTGATGTGTGGGATACTTGGATGTGGAAACGACGAGACTTTTGTGTAGTGATCAAAAACACCCATTAGGTGTCTTAAAGGCCGATCAGGATTGCCTTACCCTAAGTTTTGGGACGAAACTTATTTTGAGGGGGATCTGATGTAACGACCAGTTTTTTTTTCCGTTACGCTTTGATAGGGTTAGAGAAGTTTGGGAAATGAATAAAAATTTAGTGAGACTAGGACAAACCAGTTATTTATGGAAGTCGTTTAATTAAGTACCTTGTTCTAAGTTTCGGGACAAAACTTATTTTAAGGGGGTACTGATGTAATATCCGGAATTTTTATTTCCGTTTAATTTCGAATCAAATCGGACTTCGAGCCGTTGACGGTTTTCCATTCTATCTAGCAATTCCTTCTTCACAAATTTTATCATTTTATATAGAAGCTAATTCACATAAAATGATAAAATTATATCAAGCTCTAATTCCTATAATTATTTATCATTTTATGTAGAATTTAATTTACATAAAATGATAGAATTATATCAAATCCTAATTCTTATAATTATGTATTATTTTATGTAGAATTTAATTCACATAAAATGATAGATTTATATCAAACCGTAGTTATTATGATTCATTCTTATCGATGACTTTAGACGAGATCATGACAAGCTGTGACGAGATCATGAGTAAGCTGAGACGAGGCCATGACAAAGCCCGACAAATCTGTGACAAACTCATTCATGGGCCTGACAAGGCCATGACGAGTTTTGACAGATTTTTGACAAACTTTCATCCCACTTATTTCTTGCCATATTTCAGCCCATTGTTTCTTAATTGGTTTGATTGTTCCCAGCCCTTACCTTAACCTTTGCTGGCGGATCAAGCAGCTCAGGAGGCCCAGCAATCACACCTTCAGCAGGCCACACACTCAGCTGCTTAATGAGGCTTGCGGCACCCCAGAAGAGTGTTAATTCCAGCCCATAACTCCATGAGATGCTGCCCTATCTTCCACGTTGTAACAGCCAGCTCTTTCCCTTCCCTATATCACGTAACAACAGTGAATAAATGAGGCAAATCCACAGCTGAAACAGCCCTACATTCACGCCAGAAGAGAAGGAGTTGCAACGTCTTTGCTTCCAGATGCACGTAAACCTCTCCTCCCCTTCTTCTGTATCGACGCAGATCTCAGCAGCCCCATTGAAGCACCAACATTGCACAACAGCAGCCCCACTGAAGCACCAACATTGCACAGCAGCAGCCCCATTGAAGCACCAACATTGCACAGCAGCATGAGCGTTCACCCTTCTGCACATCCCTTGCAACCTCGTCAGCCTCGTGGGCGAGTTTTATAGTTGAGTGTAACCATACTCTTTTAACCTTGCTTTCCTTCAATCATATGTGTACTTATAGCTGATGCTAAACCATCTTGGAACCATGTATTTCAGTCAAGAAAACAACAGCAGAGAGCTGTTACGTTTTTCTCAGTTTTCAGAAGTGACGAGCAGTCAACTTCGGTTCCAGATTTGGGTAAGTTATACTTCTTATTTTTGGCTGAATTTTGGATATGTTGTAGTCAGTAGTACATAGTAGATCATACTAAAAATTGGGAAGAATCAGAATTACGGTTTGAGAGTTATGATGTTGCCAAGTGACTCCTAATGCAGTTTTTTTTATATATGTGCTGAGTTGAGAAAAACAGCATGGGATCTGTTTTGGGAGATAGTTTTGAATATGATTTTGATCTCTGTTTGACTTGAATTTTGGATATGATTTAGTTGACATATTATAGTAGAACATATCAAAATTTGCGATAAATCCAGCGAATGGTTTAGAAGTTATGATTTTTCAAAATGTACTTAGAAATTTGACTAAGTATAGGAACGTTTTTAGTGTTGTATCCAACTTTAAGGATTTTTGTAGATGTGATAATGGAACAGTTTTAGAAAATTCTTGCTCCTATGAGTAGATTAGATATCCTAGATAATTTAGAGATTTATTTTAGAATTTTTATAAGTTTATTTTAATTTCATATTTGAAGTTGTAGTTGGACCTTAGTGACTTTTCGTGAAATAGAAAAGTGGGTAGTTTCTCTTGTTTTACCTAAAATCATCCTAGGGAGTAGAATATGGTTAATTAGTCTCAAGTAAGAATTTAAGTACGTATTACGAGTTTTGGAAGTCTCGGGACGAAGGGTAAAATAGTCATGTTACCTTAAATAAGTATTGTAATAAATTATGTCCAAATAGGATCTTACACCTTAGGAGTTTCAGACTTCTAAGTACCTAGGGAAATGTATTGAACCACGTGCCTCCTTTGACAGACAACTGAGTTTCTGCAGTTACTGATTGAGTGGTGTTAAGAGAGGCGAGATTCGATTCTGGTAAGTCCACGGACTTACTTAGCTGGCTTTCTTGTATGAGTGTAATGTGTATGAGTGGTGTTTGCTAGTTATAATAAACAGCGAAACCGGATTAGGCCGACTTTATTATTTACGTAATTGACCCAAGTGTATGATAACGGGTCGTGACATCATCTGCCTAGCTCTTGCGAGAGTCTAGGAGGTTCCCTGCGACCAGCCTAGTCCGGTAGACGGTCAGATGCATTAGTACCATTCTGCGTTGGTAAACGGTGACAGGGGCGAGGTTTGGGAATCCCTCGTGTCACAAAATAAGTATCATTAGTAATGACCTATCACCTAATTAGAGATAATAAAAGGATTGAGTGTTGCATGTTGATTGTGTATGTTGTGTGTATGTGCTTTTACCTTTATCCTTATGCATAGAATGTTAGCTAACGGTTTTATACCGCTTGTAGATGCCTTGCAGGTTAAGACAGTTGTAGAGAGATCCGGAGGAAATGGTCAGCCGGGTCCACGTACTCATTTAGTTGGGGACGGGGATGTCTTCTGTTCTTCATATGCATCATTTTAGTAGCTTTTCTTGTAAGGCTGATACATATTCTCCATGTATATATTGTTTACAGTTTTCAAATGTTTTAAATACTTTTGTGCCTTGTTGTAAGATCCAAGTAAAATTGTTGTCAAACTATGGTCGGGACCCATTGTGAGGTCCTAACCAGTAGCTCCCCGAGTTCTCAGAATTTGGGGTGTTACAATATGGTATCAGAGCTTTGGGTTGGCAACAATGGCACTTGAAATCTTTTGAAATACCGATTGTATAAAATAACTAGAACCCGAAAGGGGTCTAAAATTTTCAAAACGGAGTTATGTTTTTACACGAGCATAGTCGGGTTGTGGGTTAGTAGTACGTCGGACTACCATCGCTCTCTGTGGATCTCTACAACTTAGCATGATAGGTGTGTTAGTTAGTAGATAGACTTATATCGATATGTTCTAATGTATGATTATATATATGTATATGCATAGCATGTTAGTGTCCTAATGAAGTGTAAGGTTCTACACCTATTTGAAGAAAGGATGTCTATAGTGAAAGCTGATGTGGGATACGGAGAGCTCCTCCCATAGGTTGGGATGTCCGAGGAAACGAAGGAGATTGTATCAATTTGTTTTAAGGCATGAACGAGTCTTGTAGTTAAGACCTTTGTGACTGAACACATGCGCGAGATCAAGAGATGTTATTATCTCCATTCCTTTGAAGTGAGAAGAGGGATTAAGTTGAATTATTGTTTAACCAAGGCTTCAAGAGCCGGAAGATTCGAGCCAGTTCCACGAGTTCAGGAGATGAAGGATTTGTGAAAGAAGACTATCGACATTGTACCTACGGATGGAACATTACATTTGTGGAAGGATGTCACCCCAACAGATCGGAGTGGACCACTTGTCAAGTGTAGAACTAGGTCGTGTCGGTCATTATGAGATGAAATGGGTAGAGAAAAGATGGAACCCGAGATAGAACAATTTCCAATGCATCAGAAGGTAGATTTTACCATTGAGATGATTTGAAGTTCATGTTGGAAGTGTATTTTGAACTATTTATTTTAAGTTCATATGAGAAAATATCTTGAATTCTTGATTTGAAGTTATTATAGAGGACACCAGTTTGCAAGGAAGAGACGGTTATCTTCGTTTGTACATTGATTACCGTTAGTTGAACAAGATAATGGAGAGAGACAAGTATCCCTTATAACGAATTGACGATTTACTCGATCGGTCACGAGGGTCAGTAGTCGTTCCTAACATTGATTTAAGTTCTGATTGCCACCAATTGAGAATTCGAGATCAGGATATTGCAAATACGACATTCCGTACAAGGTATGGTCACCATGAGCCTGTCGTGATGTCATATGGGCTTATTAATGCCTCGTATAAGATATTTGGTCTACTCTCTAAGTAGAGAGCAATTGTATGACCAGTTGTCTCAAGGTGGAGACCACCGAAGGATGTAAAAAGAAGTTACAAATTTTCTTGGTCATGCCGGTCATTACCGGATTTGGGGAGAGATTCTCCAAAGTAACACCGTCTAGGACTAACCTATTTCGGAAGACAAGAAATTTTGAGCGAGAAAAGTATCATAAGAGTTGTTAAGAGATAAGAGAAGAGTCATTAGACAACTATTTTGACATTGCCTCGAGGTATGATGGGTTTGAAGTGTACAAATGATTCTTGATTGAGTATTGAGGAAAGATGTAAGAGTAATAATATATGTGCCTTGTTAGTAAAAGTGGTGTGCGGTAAAGTACTTCCTTCGTTACTTGGAATTGCCACAAGAATTGAGGAAACGTAACATCAAAGTTTTGTTTGACAAGAACCAAAGATAATGGTGTAATTTGGAAATTCGATCTTCTTTGATAGAGAAATCAAAGAGAAACCTAATGGAAATACTGTATTGAGAATGACCCGAGAAGGAAGTTGAGTTTCCGATATATCCAACCTTTTGGAGATCATAGCGCAAGTTGGAGAAGTGGCTTACAAGTTGGCGTGGTCACCCGGTGTTTCATGTATATCAATAGAGAGAGTACATAGATCACTCGAGACATGTTGTCAGTCATGATGATCTAGTGGTAAACGAGGAACCGATGAGACTAACTTGAAGACGTAGGATAGTATTTTGGTTGAGTTTTACGCTGAGCTAGTAACATCGATACATTCGACGGGTTAGACCTAGTTCTTTCCTTGGTTGGGTTATGTGCATGTGTGACGTTATGTGTAGTTGTGTCGTGTGCGGGTTTGTGTCATATGACCTGATATATCTTGCGATGGTAGTTTGAGTAGACTGTGTAAATAGATTTGAAGGTCTAAACTTTCTTCATTTGAGAGTTTTACCTCGGCCATAGGGATCTAGAAGATCGACGCATAGCAAGTTTCGGGACGAAACTTGTTTTTTTAGGGGGATCTAATGTAACGCCCCAATTTTGGGCGCGTTTGTGATATTTATTTTATCCTACTTCTATCGGTATTTTTATTAGCTTAAATATTTTATTAAAAGTATTTATACGGAGTACGATATTTTGTTTCCGAGTATTTTTATATTGGATACATTCACGGATACCCGTGTTATTATTTTCGGAAATTCAGGAAAGTTTTTCCGATTTGAAAATCCCGATCCGAGCTTTTTGATCGAGTTTAACTAGTCCCCGATGTCATGATTTTAAATTAATTATTTTTTTTTCTTTCCCAAGCCTTTTCCATGTCCTCTTGCGTCTTCTTGTTGCCTGTTGGCCTCACCTATACAAGATTGCCGCCCAAGCTACATGTTCAAGCAACCCTCAATCTAGCCTCTACAGCCTCTACACTCAACCTCCTCAAGCAACCCTTGATCTCTCCCATCTCAGGCCTCATGACCCTCTGCTCTTCATTCTCCCTCACCTCGGCTCTTCTCCCCTACACTCTCTCTTTGCAACCAATGTATCACCCTTCTCTGCAGCCTAAATCCCTCTGCCCTCTGGACCGGATCAAGCTATCAACACCACTCCCTGGAAGTCTCGCAACGCCCGGCAAGCTGGAAGACACACACCAACCCAACCTTCTCCTTCGTTGGCTTGCACACAACACCAACAATCTCTCGTCTCTATGTCTCGAACTGATCTGCAACCAAGAGTATGAGAAACCATTCCCTCCCAGTTCTGCACTTCAGTTGGCTCTCGCTTTGCCTCTCGTGACCTGTACCTAGATCTCCTCAGCGAATTTCACGCCGACGCCTTCAATTCCCCTTCCGCCCAAATCGTACCAGAGAAAGCGCACTACAGTCCTGCCCTCCACCGCCGAAGCCCTCGCCTGGGAGATCCACTTTGCCGCCTCCCTTAACTAGCCGGAGAAACTTCCATCGACAGCACCGGGGAAGAAGACCTTTGGAACCAGGCACATCGATCGAGCCTTCTCCCTATTTTTCCCCAACCTCGAACCGCATCTGTCAATCAAGCTCTGCCATGTCTTCTCCTCGCCGGATCTCTGCCTGTGCTCCCCACCACTGGGAGAGCAGCCATCGTCTGCGCCTTTCGGAACCTGCCTCGCCACCTCTGGAACGAGCCTCCGCGGACATCAGACAACCCTTCGCCGCCCTCGCCGCTCCAGCCCTGAACTCTGCTTCCGCCGAGGAGGAGAAACGCCGCCGGCCCTGAAACCCTCGCCCTCGCCTCTGAAGCAGCGCCGCCGCCCCCTGCCCTCTTGCATTGCGTTGTGAGTAAAATGGGGTTAAGAAAACCCTTTTTACCTATTTAAAACCGGGCCCCCCTTGTTTTCATTGTAATTACACAAAGTATCCTATAATTTGAATTTGAGTTTACAGCCCTAATTTCTAGAATTTACAATTGTGCCCTCTGTATGTTTAAATACAAGATTTGGCCCAATAATTTATTTACAGAATATAACCCAAGTGTTTAGAATTGCATGATTTGCCCGGAAAATATTTCTATTGCGGATTATGACCAAGTGTATAAAATTGGGTAATTTGTCCCGGAAAATGTTTTTGCGGGTTTTAACATTGGCTCTTGAAAACGGGTTTTTATCTTAGATTTATATATTATATATTTTGTTCAAATTTATCATTATGCTAAATTTGTTTAGTTTGATGCTAGGTTCGGAAGCGCCCCGTTTAAGGCCAACGAATCCATATCTACATCCATAGATTGTCTTCCGCCTTTTGACGTCACGTGAGTACCCTCTCCCTCGAGATTATGATCTTACTCGTTTTAGTTATGTTTAGTATTAGTATCATGCTAGGTTGGATCTAGAATAACTTAGAGTTAATGCCAAGTAGTGGCCATGAACCTTAGGTGAGTTTTGAGGATTGTCGATTGTTGTAAGACGTCTAGTGTTTGGTTGATCTTGTGAGTATCTGAGGCTTGAGGTTGTGGTTATATGGTTGTTGAGATTATGGGTTAGGATATGTGTATCCTAACATAGTGTTGATACCATTGAGATTGTTGAGACTAGACATGTTTATCCTAGTATGTGTTGTGGCCTGCGGGTTATGTTTAGAGAGCTCTTAGGGTCTAGAAGTCTAAGGACTTCTAGCTTGTGTTGAGTGTGGTGTGAGCATGAGGGATTCTAGGATGCGGTCCTAGAATGTGAGTCAAATGATCTCGCGTAGATCATTTGTGTAGAAGTCTTAGACTTCTTGAGTTGAGCGAGTTGTTGATATAGTTATCTTCTTGTGAGCAGGTTATGGGTTTCCTCCTTAAGGAAGCGAGAGTGTTGTGAATTGTGTGTGGTGACGAGGTAAGTCTCCGGACTTACTTAGCTCGTATTCTATGTATTAGATTCGATGCGTGTTTGGTGGTGTGTGTTTTATCGCTTTCATTATAACTTATAAAACCGGAATTAGGATTACCGACCTTTATATATTATTTGGCCCAAGTGTATGATAACGAGCGGTGACAACTTGTCTAGCTCTTGCGTAGAGTTAGGAGGTTCTTGGCGACTAGCCCGTGTGGTTAGACGGTCGGAGGCATCCACCGTTCCATGCGGTAAGTGGGGACCGAGGCGAGTTTCGGGAGATTCTCGTGTCACAAAAGAAATTGAATTAGGACGGGATACGACTTAATAATAAAAAGATAATAAAACGGACTTGTGATTTTGTGTACTTTGTGTGTTATGTTGATTTACTTGTGTTTGTGCCTTTCACCTTGATTCTAATGCTTCGAATATTAGCTAACGGTTTTATACCGATTGTTGTAGATTGCCTTGCAGGTTAGGAATGCGGCCGAGAGATCCGGAAGACTGGGCAGCCGGGGTTCCGTACATTTTAGGAGTGGGATTCGGTTAGAGTCGGGTTGTGTTTTATTCTTTGTTTATTATGTTGGTATGCCGCGTGTATGGCGTTTTGGTCTTTGGTGTTGTTTATCGGCTGAAGTCTTTTGTTGTTTTCCTTCGGGTTTCTTATCATTTGCATTAAAAGGAATTTCGTTTTTGCCTTTATTTGTGCCATGTTGAAAGATCCGGTGAAATTGTTGTCAAGCTAAGGGTCGAGACCCATTGTGAGGTCCCAACCCGTAGCATCCCGAGTCCTGCGGATTCGGGGTGTTACAAAGTGGTATCAGAGCCCTAGGTTGACAACAATGGCACTCGCAATCTTCTAAAGGCCGAATAAGGAATAAACAGAACCCCACGGGTTCTGAGTTTTCGTTTTCAAAATCACATGCATGAGTCGGGGTAGAATGTACGGACCACCACTCCTTCCGCGGATCTCGGAAGTTTAGTTTATTGGATTTGATACATATATGTAGATATGTATAGTATATGTGGATTGTAGTTGCATGATGGACGTGATTATATGTATAGTATATATGTGGACTATAATATATGCTTTGGACCTTGTTGTGTTGTAATGAATTACCGGATATGTTATATTAGTAGTTATATGGACATAGGACATATATAAGTTTATATACGGACTCTTATATATAGTAGTATATAGTATGGGACCTTATAGTTAGGACGACGGAAAGATAGCATCACCTTTAAGACAACGTTGTTGGCTTGGGATAGTGTTCACATGTGGATGAGTATGCTCAAGTATCGAGTTGAGCATTTCGTGCTAATGAACACCATGACGGTTATCGGATTCATTTAAAGGGTGTCAAAGATAAGGATTAGAGACAACATAAACGACGGACGAACAAATGGAAGAAAACTCGAGACAACTTAAGAGAAATCGAGATGGAGACCATAAAAGAAACAAGAGTAACATTAAGGTGTGGAAGTGGTTACAAGGAAGTCACGATTGGAAATACAACGAGACCAATAGAGATATCGAACTTAAGTTCTTCAAGAAGACGCGTGGATAACTAAAGATGCAGACCGGAGAGGAGATGTGTACACTCTAGCAAGCTTAGAGATGGTATTCCTTCAAGGCGTAAAGTTTTCTATAGGTGCTCCTAAGCATTGGCGTCAAAACGAGAAGAGTGATCGAACCTTTTGCGAAAGATTTAAGATGCCGTAAGTTAAGCTTACGGGGTACCAATAAGTGAAGTGTCAACATCAAGGTAGTTAAGAGAAGAAGGGCATGGTGGGGTTTCACGTGGAGTTGACCGGTTTCCGTTATAATAAGGCTAAGAAACGCCAAGAAGGAGGAAGTGTGTATAAATGATGATCCCAAGAAGATAAAGGACGAAACGAGGATCTTTGATCGAGAGACTTAAGATACCAACCAAGAGGAACATGAGTGGATGCTAGCTAGGGCTATAATATTTGGGAATGTGCTCTTGAAAGACATCAATGAAGAACGGTTAAGCCTATGAAAGGGAGTTATA
This sequence comes from Fagopyrum homotropicum, assembly GCA_033239125.1. Lineage (NCBI taxonomy): Eukaryota > Viridiplantae > Streptophyta > Magnoliopsida > Caryophyllales > Polygonaceae > Fagopyrum > Fagopyrum homotropicum. Next base: position 53,217,006 of record BSWB01000005.1, read on the forward strand.
TGAAACAACAAGGCAAAGAAGATAATTACCTTATAAAGAAGAGGAAACATGAAATGAAGAAGGGACTAACGGAGTTTAAGGTAGAGTTCCTCGGAGAGGGTAGCTTTCATGAGAGTGTTAACATGGAAAGTGTAGTATAATGGTGGGGAGAGTAACCCAGGAGATGAGATCATGAAGAGGGGTAACAAGAACTTGGAACATTCTCGGTGGTTAAATGTCAGCAATACGGAGTTGTATCAACAGAAGTGCAAGTGTTTTAATCAAGTAGCATGGATTGAGGTCAAAAAAAAAATAATAAAAAAAAAAAATAACTATAATAGACCTCCTAGGGTGGGATTGTAACGAACCTATGCGACCTTCTTAGGTCATGAGATTGGCATATGGGGTAATGACACGGATTAGAATTTTTAAAGTTCGGTTAAGGTGAAGAGAACTAGAAGAAACAAGAGAAAGTGAGTCTTCTATAGTTGTTGTGCGGAAAGAGGGTATATATAAGGGGATGTGTGATATGTTTGTTCTATGGTTATGAATGTCATGTTTTCACGAGCCAAGCTAAGTCAAGGTTTTTGTGACTCGTGTGACGAAGCCATAGTGGCTATGACGGGAAACGAGGAATCTGGATTGGGGCAACGCTGCAAGCTTAGGGTTATGATGTTAGTGTTGGTGGAATCATTCGTGGATCTTCCAAAGTTGTGGTTGGGAAGTTCTGCCTTAAGGCACGCTGTCACATATGTGAAGTTGCTCATAGAATATCAAGAAGTGCATAAGGTGACCAACAAGAGTAAGAGAAAACTGAGGTTTCGAAGTTTGAAGTCGATATGAGACGTACAAGAAGTACATGAAAGATTGAGGTTAGAGCCTCTATGGTCGGTTTGATGTTGCATAAGGAAATGAAGTGTAAGGTTCTACACCTATTTGAAGAAAGGATGTCTATAGTGAAAGCTGATGTGGGATACGGAGAGCTCCTCCCATAGGTTGGGATGTCCGAGGAAACGAAGGAGATTGTATCAATTTGTTTTAAGGCATGAACGAGTCTTGTAGTTAAGACCTTTGTGACTGAACACATGCGCGAGATCAAGAGATGTTATTATCTCCATTCCTTTGAAGTGAGAAGAGGGATTAAGTTGAATTATTGTTTAACCAAGGCTTCAAGAGCCGGAAGATTCGAGCCAGTTCCACGAGTTCAGGAGATGAAGGATTTGTGAAAGAAGACTATCGACATTGTACCTACGGATGGAACATTACATTTGTGGAAGGATGTCACCCCAACAGATCGGAGTGGACCACTTGTCAAGTGTAGAACTAGGTCGTGTCGGTCATTATGAGATGAAATGGGTAGAGAAAAGATGGAACCCGAGATAGAACAATTTCCAATGCATCAGAAGGTAGATTTTACCATTGAGATGATTTGAAGTTCATGTTGGAAGTGTATTTTGAACTATTTATTTTAAGTTCATATGAGAAAATATCTTGAATTCTTGATTTGAAGTTATTATAGAGGACACCAGTTTGCAAGGAAGAGACGGTTATCTTCGTTTGTACATTGATTACCGTTAGTTGAACAAGATAATGGAGAGAGACAAGTATCCCTTATAACGAATTGACGATTTACTCGATCGGTCACGAGGGTCAGTAGTCGTTCCTAACATTGATTTAAGTTCTGATTGCCACCAATTGAGAATTCGAGATCAGGATATTGCAAATACGACATTCCGTACAAGGTATGGTCACCATGAGCCTGTCGTGATGTCATATGGGCTTATTAATGCCTCGTATAAGATATTTGGTCTACTCTCTAAGTAGAGAGCAATTGTATGACCAGTTGTCTCAAGGTGGAGACCACCGAAGGATGTAAAAAGAAGTTACAAATTTTCTTGGTCATGCCGGTCATTACCGGATTTGGGGAGAGATTCTCCAAAGTAACACCGTCTAGGACTAACCTATTTCGGAAGACAAGAAATTTTGAGCGAGAAAAGTATCATAAGAGTTGTTAAGAGATAAGAGAAGAGTCATTAGACAACTATTTTGACATTGCCTCGAGGTATGATGGGTTTGAAGTGTACAAATGATTCTTGATTGAGTATTGAGGAAAGATGTAAGAGTAATAATATATGTGCCTTGTTAGTAAAAGTGGTGTGCGGTAAAGTACTTCCTTCGTTACTTGGAATTGCCACAAGAATTGAGGAAACGTAACATCAAAGTTTTGTTTGACAAGAACCAAAGATAATGGTGTAATTTGGAAATTCGATCTTCTTTGATAGAGAAATCAAAGAGAAACCTAATGGAAATACTGTATTGAGAATGACCCGAGAAGGAAGTTGAGTTTCCGATATATCCAACCTTTTGGAGATCATAGCGCAAGTTGGAGAAGTGGCTTACAAGTTGGCGTGGTCACCCGGTGTTTCATGTATATCAATAGAGAGAGTACATAGATCACTCGAGACATGTTGTCAGTCATGATGATCTAGTGGTAAACGAGGAACCGATGAGACTAACTTGAAGACGTAGGATAGTATTTTGGTTGAGTTTTACGCTGAGCTAGTAACATCGATACATTCGACGGGTTAGACCTAGTTCTTTCCTTGGTTGGGTTATGTGCATGTGTGACGTTATGTGTAGTTGTGTCGTGTGCGGGTTTGTGTCATATGACCTGATATATCTTGCGATGGTAGTTTGAGTAGACTGTGTAAATAGATTTGAAGGTCTAAACTTTCTTCATTTGAGAGTTTTACCTCGGCCATAGGGATCTAGAAGATCGACGCATAGCAAGTTTCGGGACGAAACTTGTTTTTTTAGGGGGATCTAATGTAACGCCCCAATTTTGGGCGCGTTTGTGATATTTATTTTATCCTACTTCTATCGGTATTTTTATTAGCTTAAATATTTTATTAAAAGTATTTATACGGAGTACGATATTTTGTTTCCGAGTATTTTTATATTGGATACATTCACGGATACCCGTGTTATTATTTTCGGAAATTCAGGAAAGTTTTTCCGATTTGAAAATCCCGATCCGAGCTTTTTGATCGAGTTTAACTAGTCCCCGATGTCATGATTTTAAATTAATTATTTTTTTTTCTTTCCCAAGCCTTTTCCATGTCCTCTTGCGTCTTCTTGTTGCCTGTTGGCCTCACCTATACAAGATTGCCGCCCAAGCTACATGTTCAAGCAACCCTCAATCTAGCCTCTACAGCCTCTACACTCAACCTCCTCAAGCAACCCTTGATCTCTCCCATCTCAGGCCTCATGACCCTCTGCTCTTCATTCTCCCTCACCTCGGCTCTTCTCCCCTACACTCTCTCTTTGCAACCAATGTATCACCCTTCTCTGCAGCCTAAATCCCTCTGCCCTCTGGACCGGATCAAGCTATCAACACCACTCCCTGGAAGTCTCGCAACGCCCGGCAAGCTGGAAGACACACACCAACCCAACCTTCTCCTTCGTTGGCTTGCACACAACACCAACAATCTCTCGTCTCTATGTCTCGAACTGATCTGCAACCAAGAGTATGAGAAACCATTCCCTCCCAGTTCTGCACTTCAGTTGGCTCTCGCTTTGCCTCTCGTGACCTGTACCTAGATCTCCTCAGCGAATTTCACGCCGACGCCTTCAATTCCCCTTCCGCCCAAATCGTACCAGAGAAAGCGCACTACAGTCCTGCCCTCCACCGCCGAAGCCCTCGCCTGGGAGATCCACTTTGCTGCCTCCCTTAACTAGCCGGAGAAACTTCCATCGACAGCACCGGGGAAGAAGACCTTTGGAACCAGGCACATCGATCGAGCCTTCTCCCTATTTTTCCCCAACCTCGAACCGCATCTGTCAATCAAGCTCTGCCATGTCTTCTCCTCGCCGGATCTCTGCCTGTGCTCCCCACCACTGGGAGAGCAGCCATCGTCTGCGCCTTTCGGAACCTGCCTCGCCACCTCTGGAACGAGCCTCCGCGGACATCAGACAACCCTTCGCCGCCCTCGCCGCTCCAGCCCTGAACTCTGCTTCCGCCGAGGAGGAGAAACGCCGCCGGCCCTGAAACCCTCGCCCTCGCCTCTGAAGCAGCGCCGCCGCCCCCTGCCCTCTTGCATTGCGTTGTGAGTAAAATGGGGTTAAGAAAACCCTTTTTACCTATTTAAAACCGGGCCCCCCTTGTTTTCATTGTAATTACACAAAGTATCCTATAATTTGAATTTGAGTTTACAGCCCTAATTTCTAGAATTTACAATTGTGCCCTCTGTATGTTTAAATACAAGATTTGGCCCAATAATTTATTTACAGAATATAACCCAAGTGTTTAGAATTGCATGATTTGCCCGGAAAATATTTCTATTGCGGATTATGACCAAGTGTATAAAATTGGGTAATTTGTCCCGGAAAATGTTTTTGCGGGTTTTAACATTGGCTCTTGAAAACGGGTTTTTATCTTAGATTTATATATTATATATTTTGTTCAAATTTATCATTATGCTAAATTTGTTTAGTTTGATGCTAGGTTCGGAAGCGCCCCGTTTAAGGCCAACGAATCCATATCTACATCCATAGATTGTCTTCCGCCTTTTGACGTCACGTGAGTACCCTCTCCCTCGAGATTATGATCTTACTCGTTTTAGTTATGTTTAGTATTAGTATCATGCTAGGTTGGATCTAGAATAACTTAGAGTTAATGCCAAGTAGTGGCCATGAACCTTAGGTGAGTTTTGAGGATTGTCGATTGTTGTAAGACGTCTAGTGTTTGGTTGATCTTGTGAGTATCTGAGGCTTGAGGTTGTGGTTATATGGTTGTTGAGATTATGGGTTAGGATATGTGTATCCTAACATAGTGTTGATACCATTGAGATTGTTGAGACTAGACATGTTTATCCTAGTATGTGTTGTGGCCTGCGGGTTATGTTTAGAGAGCTCTTAGGGTCTAGAAGTCTAAGGACTTCTAGCTTGTGTTGAGTGTGGTGTGAGCATGAGGGATTCTAGGATGCGGTCCTAGAATGTGAGTCAAATGATCTCGCGTAGATCATTTGTGTAGAAGTCTTAGACTTCTTGAGTTGAGCGAGTTGTTGATATAGTTATCTTCTTGTGAGCAGGTTATGGGTTTCCTCCTTAAGGAAGCGAGAGTGTTGTGAATTGTGTGTGGTGACGAGGTAAGTCTCCGGACTTACTTAGCTCGTATTCTATGTATTAGATTCGATGCGTGTTTGGTGGTGTGTGTTTTATCGCTTTCATTATAACTTATAAAACCGGAATTAGGATTACCGACCTTTATATATTATTTGGCCCAAGTGTATGATAACGAGCGGTGACAACTTGTCTAGCTCTTGCGTAGAGTTAGGAGGTTCTTGGCGACTAGCCCGTGTGGTTAGACGGTCGGAGGCATCCACCGTTCCATGCGGTAAGTGGGGACCGAGGCGAGTTTCGGGAGATTCTCGTGTCACAAAAGAAATTGAATTAGGACGGGATACGACTTAATAATAAAAAGATAATAAAACGGACTTGTGATTTTGTGTACTTTGTGTGTTATGTTGATTTACTTGTGTTTGTGCCTTTCACCTTGATTCTAATGCTTCGAATATTAGCTAACGGTTTTATACCGATTGTTGTAGATTGCCTTCCAGGTTAGGAATGCGGCCGAGAGATCCGGAAGACTGGGCAGCCGGGGTTCCGTACATTTTAGGAGTGGGATTCGGTTAGAGTCGGGTTGTGTTTTATTCTTTGTTTATTATGTTGGTATGCCGCGTGTATGGCGTTTTGGTCTTTGGTGTTGTTTATCGGCTGAAGTCTTTTGTTGTTTTCCTTCGGGTTTCTTATCATTTGCATTAAAAGGAATTTCGTTTTTGCCTTTATTTGTGCCATGTTGAAAGATCCGGTGAAATTGTTGTCAAGCTAAGGGTCGAGACCCATTGTGAGGTCCCAACCCGTAGCATCCCGAGTCCTGCGGATTCGGGGTGTTACAAAGTGGTATCAGAGCCCTAGGTTGACAACAATGGCACTCGCAATCTTCTAAAGGCCGAATAAGGAATAAACAGAACCCCACGGGTTCTGAGTTTTCGTTTTCAAAATCACATGCATGAGTCGGGGTAGAATGTACGGACCACCACTCCTTCCGCGGATCTCGGAAGTTTAGTTTATTGGATTTGATACATATATGTAGATATGTATAGTATATGTGGATTGTAGTTGCATGATGGACGTGATTATATGTATAGTATATATGTGGACTATAATATATGCTTTGGACCTTGTTGTGTTGTAATGAATTACCGGATATGTTATATTAGTAGTTATATGGACATAGGACATATATAAGTTTATATACGGACTCTTATATATAGTAGTATATAGTATGGGACCTTATAGTTAGGACGACGGAAAGATAGCATCACCTTTAAGACAACGTTGTTGGCTTGGGATAGTGTTCACATGTGGATGAGTATGCTCAAGTATCGAGTTGAGCATTTCGTGCTAATGAACACCATGACGGTTATCGGATTCATTTAAAGGGTGTCAAAGATAAGGATTAGAGACAACATAAACGACGGACGAACAAATGGAAGAAAACTCGAGACAACTTAAGAGAAATCGAGATGGAGACCATAAAAGAAACAAGAGTAACATTAAGGTGTGGAAGTGGTTACAAGGAAGTCACGATTGGAAATACAACGAGACCAATAGAGATATCGAACTTAAGTTCTTCAAGAAGACGCGTGGATAACTAAAGATGCAGACCGGAGAGGAGATGTGTACACTCTAGCAAGCTTAGAGATGGTATTCCTTCAAGGCGTAAAGTTTTCTATAGGTGCTCCTAAGCATTGGCGTCAAAACGAGAAGAGTGATCGAACCTTTTGCGAAAGATTTAAGATGCCGTAAGTTAAGCTTACGGGGTACCAATAAGTGAAGTGTCAACATCAAGGTAGTTAAGAGAAGAAGGGCATGGTGGGGTTTCACGTGGAGTTGACCGGTTTCCGTTATAATAAGGCTAAGAAACGCCAAGAAGGAGGAAGTGTGTATAAATGATGATCCCAAGAAGATAAAGGACGAAACGAGGATCTTTGATCGAGAGACTTAAGATACCAACCAAGAGGAACATGAGTGGATGCTAGCTAGGGCTATAATATTTGGGAATGTGCTCTTGAAAGACATCAATGAAGAACGGTTAAGCCTATGAAAGGGAGTTATATGAAACAACAAGGCAAAGAAGATAATTACCTTATAAAGAAGAGGAAACATGAAATGAAGAAGGGACTAACGGAGTTTAAGGTAGAGTTCCTCGGAGAGGGTAGCTTTCATGAGAGTGTTAACATGGAAAGTGTAGTATAATGGTGGGGAGAGTAACCCAGGAGATGAGATCATGAAGAGGGGTAACAAGAACTTGGAACATTCTCGGTGGTTAAATGTCAGCAATACGGAGTTGTATCAACAGAAGTGCAAGTGTTTTAATCAAGTAGCATGGATTGAGGTCAAAAAAAAAATAATAAAAAAAAAAAATAACTATAATAGACCTCCTAGGGTGGGATTGTAACGAACCTATGCGACCTTCTTAGGTCATGAGATTGGCATATGGGGTAATGACACGGATTAGAATTTTTAAAGTTCGGTTAAGGTGAAGAGAACTAGAAGAAACAAGAGAAAGTGAGTCTTCTATAGTTGTTGTGCGGAAAGAGGGTATATATAAGGGGATGTGTGATATGTTTGTTCTATGGTTATGAATGTCATGTTTTCACGAGCCAAGCTAAGTCAAGGTTTTTGTGACTCGTGTGACGAAGCCATAGTGGCTATGACGGGAAACGAGGAATCTGGATTGGGGCAACGCTGCAAGCTTAGGGTTATGATGTTAGTGTTGGTGGAATCATTCGTGGATCTTCCAAAGTTGTGGTTGGGAAGTTCTGCCTTAAGGCACGCTGTCACATATGTGAAGTTGCTCATAGAATATCAAGAAGTGCATAAGGTGACCAACAAGAGTAAGAGAAAACTGAGGTTTCGAAGTTTGAAGTCGATATGAGACGTACAAGAAGTACATGAAAGATTGAGGTTAGAGCCTCTATGGTCGGTTTGATGTTGCATAAGGAAATGAAGTGTAAGGTTCTACACCTATTTGAAGAAAGGATGTCTATAGTGAAAGCTGATGTGGGATACGGAGAGCTCCTCCCATAGGTTGGGATGTCCGAGGAAACGAAGGAGATTGTATCAATTTGTTTTAAGGCATGAACGAGTCTTGTAGTTAAGACCTTTGTGACTGAACACATGCGCGAGATCAAGAGATGTTATTATCTCCATTCCTTTGAAGTGAGAAGAGGGATTAAGTTGAATTATTGTTTAACCAAGGCTTCAAGAGCCGGAAGATTCGAGCCAGTTCCACGAGTTCAGGAGATGAAGGATTTGTGAAAGAAGACTATCGACATTGTACCTACGGATGGAACATTACATTTGTGGAAGGATGTCACCCCAACAGATCGGAGTGGACCACTTGTCAAGTGTAGAACTAGGTCGTGTCGGTCATTATGAGATGAAATGGGTAGAGAAAAGATGGAACCCGAGATAGAACAATTTCCAATGCATCAGAAGGTAGATTTTACCATTGAGATGATTTGAAGTTCATGTTGGAAGTGTATTTTGAACTATTTATTTTAAGTTCATATGAGAAAATATCTTGAATTCTTGATTTGAAGTTATTATAGAGGACACCAGTTTGCAAGGAAGAGACGGTTATCTTCGTTTGTACATTGATTACCGTTAGTTGAACAAGATAATGGAGAGAGACAAGTATCCCTTATAACGAATTGACGATTTACTCGATCGGTCACGAGGGTCAGTAGTCGTTCCTAACATTGATTTAAGTTCTGATTGCCACCAATTGAGAATTCGAGATCAGGATATTGCAAATACGACATTCCGTACAAGGTATGGTCACCATGAGCCTGTCGTGATGTCATATGGGCTTATTAATGCCTCGTATAAGATATTTGGTCTACTCTCTAAGTAGAGAGCAATTGTATGACCAGTTGTCTCAAGGTGGAGACCACCGAAGGATGTAAAAAGAAGTTACAAATTTTCTTGGTCATGCCGGTCATTACCGGATTTGGGGAGAGATTCTCCAAAGTAACACCGTCTAGGACTAACCTATTTCGGAAGACAAGAAATTTTGAGCGAGAAAAGTATCATAAGAGTTGTTAAGAGATAAGAGAAGAGTCATTAGACAACTATTTTGACATTGCCTCGAGGTATGATGGGTTTGAAGTGTACAAATGATTCTTGATTGAGTATTGAGGAAAGATGTAAGAGTAATAATATATGTGCCTTGTTAGTAAAAGTGGTGTGCGGTAAAGTACTTCCTTCGTTACTTGGAATTGCCACAAGAATTGAGGAAACGTAACATCAAAGTTTTGTTTGACAAGAACCAAAGATAATGGTGTAATTTGGAAATTCGATCTTCTTTGATAGAGAAATCAAAGAGAAACCTAATGGAAATACTGTATTGAGAATGACCCGAGAAGGAAGTTGAGTTTCCGATATATCCAACCTTTTGGAGATCATAGCGCAAGTTGGAGAAGTGGCTTACAAGTTGGCGTGGTCACCCGGTGTTTCATGTATATCAATAGAGAGAGTACATAGATCACTCGAGACATGTTGTCAGTCATGATGATCTAGTGGTAAACGAGGAACCGATGAGACTAACTTGAAGACGTAGGATAGTATTTTGGTTGAGTTTTACGCTGAGCTAGTAACATCGATACATTCGACGGGTTAGACCTAGTTCTTTCCTTGGTTGGGTTATGTGCATGTGTGACGTTATGTGTAGTTGTGTCGTGTGCGGGTTTGTGTCATATGACCTGATATATCTTGCGATGGTAGTTTGAGTAGACTGTGTAAATAGATTTGAAGGTCTAAACTTTCTTCATTTGAGAGTTTTACCTCGGCCATAGGGATCTAGAAGATCGACGCATAGCAAGTTTCGGGACGAAACTTGTTTTTTTAGGGGGATCTAATGTAACGCCCCAATTTTGGGCGCGTTTGTGATATTTATTTTATCCTACTTCTATCGGTATTTTTATTAGCTTAAATATTTTATTAAAAGTATTTATACGGAGTACGATATTTTGTTTCCGAGTATTTTTATATTGGATACATTCACGGATACCCGTGTTATTATTTTCGGAAATTCAGGAAAGTTTTTCCGATTTGAAAATCCCGATCCGAGCTTTTTGATCGAGTTTAACTAGTCCCCGATGTCATGATTTTAAATTAATTATTTTTTTTTCTTTCCCAAGCCTTTTCCATGTCCTCTTGCGTCTTCTTGTTGCCTGTTGGCCTCACCTATACAAGATTGCCGCCCAAGCTACATGTTCAAGCAACCCTCAATCTAGCCTCTACAGCCTCTACACTCAACCTCCTCAAGCAACCCTTGATCTCTCCCATCTCAGGCCTCATGACCCTCTGCTCTTCATTCTCCCTCACCTCGGCTCTTCTCCCCTACACTCTCTCTTTGCAACCAATGTATCACCCTTCTCTGCAGCCTAAATCCCTCTGCCCTCTGGACCGGATCAAGCTATCAACACCACTCCCTGGAAGTCTCGCAACGCCCGGCAAGCTGGAAGACACACACCAACCCAACCTTCTCCTTCGTTGGCTTGCACACAACACCAACAATCTCTCGTCTCTATGTCTCGAACTGATCTGCAACCAAGAGTATGAGAAACCATTCCCTCCCAGTTCTGCACTTCAGTTGGCTCTCGCTTTGCCTCTCGTGACCTGTACCTAGATCTCCTCAGCGAATTTCACGCCGACGCCTTCAATTCCCCTTCCGCCCAAATCGTACCAGAGAAAGCGCACTACAGTCCTGCCCTCCACCGCCGAAGCCCTCGCCTGGGAGATCCACTTTGCCGCCTCCCTTAACTAGCCGGAGAAACTTCCATCGACAGCACCGGGGAAGAAGACCTTTGGAACCAGGCACATCGATCGAGCCTTCTCCCTATTTTTCCCCAACCTCGAACCGCATCTGTCAATCAAGCTCTGCCATGTCTTCTCCTCGCCGGATCTCTGCCTGTACTCCCCACCACTGGGAGAGCAGCCATCGTCTGCGCCTTTCGGAACCTGCCTCGCCACCTCTGGAACGAGCCTCCGCGGACATCAGACAACCCTTCGCCGCCCTCGCCGCTCCAGCCCTGAACTCTGCTTCCGCCGAGGAGGAGAAACGCCGCCGGCCCTGAAACCCTCGCCCTCGCCTCTGAAGCAGCGCCGCCGCCCCCTGCCCTCTTGCATTGCGTTGTGAGTAAAATGGGGTTAAGAAAACCCTTTTTACCTATTTAAAACCGGGCCCCCTTTGTTTTCATTGTAATTACACAAAGTATCCTATAATTTGAATTTGAGTTTACAGCCCTAATTTCTAGAATTTACAATTGTGCCCTCTGTATGTTTAAATACAAGATTTGGCCCAATAATTTATTTACAGAATATAACCCAAGTGTTTAGAATTGCATGATTTGCCCGGAAAATATTTCTATTGCGGATTATGACCAAGTGTATAAAATTGGGTAATTTGTCCCGGAAAATGTTTTTGCGGGTTTTAACATTGGCTCTTGAAAACGGGTTTTTATCTTAGATTTATATATTATATATTTTGTTCAAATTTAGCATTATGCTAAATTTGTTTAGTTTGATGCTAGGTTCGGAAGCGCCCCGTTTAAGGCCAACGAATCCATATCTACATCCATAGATTGTCTTCCGCCTTTTGACGTCACGTGAGTACCCTCTCCCTCGAGATTATGATCTTACTCATTTTAGTTATGTTTAGTATTAGTATCATGCTAGGTTGGATCTAGAATAACTTAGAGTTAATGCCATGTAGTGGCCATGAACCTTAGGTGAGTTTTGAGGATTGTCGATTGTTGTAAGACGTCTAGTGTTTGGTTGATCTTGTGAGTATCTGAGGCTTGAGGTTGTGGTTATATGGTTGTTGAGATTATGGGTTAGGATATGTGTATCCTAACATAGTGTTGATACCATTGAGATTGTTGAGACTAGACATGTTTATCCTAGTATGTGTTGTGGCCTGCGGGTTATGTTTAGAGAGCTCTTAGGGTCTAGAAGTCTAAGGACTTCTAGCTTGTGTTGAGTGTGGTGTGAGCATGAGGGATTCTAGGATGCGGTCCTAGAATGTGAGTCAAATGATCTCGCGTAGATCATTTGTGTAGAAGTCTTAGACTTCTTGAGTTGAGCGAGTTGTTGATATAGTTATCTTCTTGTGAGCAGGTTATGGGTTTCCTCCTTAAGGAAGCGAGAGTGTTGTGAATTGTGTGTGGTGACGAGGTAAGTCTCCGGACTTACTTAGCTCGTATTCTATGTATTAGATTCGATGCGTGTTTGGTGGTGTGTGTTTTATCGCTTTCATTATAACTTATAAAACCGGAATTAGGATTACCGACCTTTATATATTATTTGGCCCAAGTGTATGATAACGAGCGGTGACAACTTGTCTAGCTCTTGCGTAGAGTTAGGAGGTTCTTGGCGACTAGCCCGTGTGGTTAGACGGTCGGAGGCATCCACCGTTCCATGCGGTAAGTGGGGACCGAGGCGAGTTTCGGGAGATTCTCGTGTCACAAAAGAAATTGAATTAGGACGGGATACGACTTAATAATAAAAAGATAATAAAACGGACTTGTGATTTTGTGTACTTTGTGTGTTATGTTGATTTACTTGTGTTTGTGCCTTTCACCTTGATTCTAATGCTTCGAATATTAGCTAACGGTTTTATACCGATTGTTGTAGATTGCCTTGCAGGTTAGGAATGCGGCCGAGAGATCCGGAAGACTGGGCAGCCGGGGTTCCGTACATTTTAGGAGTGGGATTCGGTTAGAGTCGGGTTGTGTTTTATTCTTTGTTTATTATGTTGGTATGCCGCGTGTATGGCGTTTTGGTCTTTGGTGTTGTTTATCGGCTGAAGTCTTTTGTTGTTTTCCTTCGGGTTTCTTATCATTTGCATTAAAAGGAATTTCGTTTTTGCCTTTATTTGTGCCATGTTGAAAGATCCGGTGAAATTGTTGTCAAGCTAAGGGTCGGGACCCATTGTGAGGTCCCAACCCGTAGCATCCCGAGTCCTGCGGATTCGAGGTGTTACATTTGCTAGTTATAATAAACAGCGAAACCGGATTAGGCCGACTTTATTATTTACGTAATTGACCCAAGTGTATGATAACGGGTCGTGACATCATCTGCCTAGCTCTTGCGAGAGTCTAGGAGGTTCCCTGCGACCAGCCTAGTCCGGTAGACGGTCAGATGCATTAGTACCATTCTGCGTTGGTAAACGGGGACAGGGGCGAGGTTTGGGAATCCCTCGTGTCACAAAATAAGTATCATTAGTAATGACCTATCACCTAATTAGAGATAATAAAAGGATTGAGTGTTGCATGTTGATTGTGTATGTTGTGTGTATGTGCTTTTACCTTTAAGGGGGTACTGATGTAATATCCGGAATTTTTATTTCCGTTTAATTTCGAATCAAATTGGACTTCGAGCCGTTGACGGTTTTCCATTCTATCTAGCAATTCCTTCTTCACAAATTTTATCATTTTATGTAGAAGCTATTTCACATAAAATGATAAAATTATATCAAGCTCTAATTCCTATAATTATTTATCATTTTATGTAGAATTTAATTTACATAAAATGATAGAATTATATCAAATCCTAATTCTTATAATTATGTATTATTTTATGTAGAATTTAATTCACATAAAATGATAGATTTATATCAAACCCTAGTTATTATGATTCATTCTTATCGATGACTTTAGACGAGATCATGACAAGCTGTGACGAGATCATGAGTAAGCTGAGACGAGGCCATGACAAAGCCCGACAAATCTGTGACAAACTCATTCATGGGCCTGACAAGGCCATGACGAGTTTTGACAGATTTTTGACAAACTTTCAGCCCACTTATTTCTTGTCATATTTCAGCCCATTGTTTCTTAATTGGTTTGATTGTTCCCAGCCCTTACCTTAACCTTTGCTGGCGGATCAAGCAGCCCAGGAGGCTCAGCAATCACACCTTCAGCAGGCCACACACTCAGCTGGTTAATGAGGATTGCGGCACCCCAGAAGAGTGTTAATTCCAGCCCATAACTCCATGAGATGCTGCCCTATCTTCAACGTTGTAACAGCCAGCTCTTTCCCTTCCCTATATCACGTAACAGCAGTGAATAAATGAGGCAAATCCACAGCTGAAACAGCCCTACATTCACGCCAGAAGAGAAGGAGTTGCAACGTCTTTGCTTCCAGATCCACGTAAACCTCTCCTCCCCTTCTTCTGTATCGACGCAGATCTCAGCAGCCCCATTGAAGCACCAACATTGCACAACAACAGCCCCATTGAAGCAACAACATTGCACAGCAGCAGCCCCATTGAAGCACCAACATTGCACAGCAGCATGAGCGTTCACCCTTCTGCACATCCCTTGCAACCTCGTCAGCCTCGTGGGCGAGTTTTATAGTTGAGTGTAACCATACTCTTTCAACCTTGCTTTCCTTCAATCATATGTGTACTTATAGCTGATGATAAACCATCTTGGAACCATGTATTTCAGTCAAGAAAACAACAGCAGAGAGCTGTTACGTTTTTCTCAGTTTTCAGAAGTGACGAGCAGTCAACTTCGGTTCCAGATTTGGGTAAGTTATACTTCTTATTTTTGGCTGAATTTTGGATATGTTGTAGTCAGTAGTACATAGTAGATCATACTAAAAATTGTGAAGAATCAGAGTTACGGTTTGAGAGTTATGATGTTGCCAAGTGACTCCTAATGCAGTTTTTTTTATATATGTGCTGAGTTGAGAAAAACAGCATGGGATCTGTTTTGGGAGATAGTTTTGAATATGATTTTGATCTCTGTTTGACTTGAATTTTGGATATGATTTAGTTGACATATTATAGTAGAACATATCAAAATTTGCGATAAATCCAGCGAATGGTTTAGAAGTTATGATTTTTCAAAATGTACTTAGAAATTTGACTAAGTATAAGAACGTTTTTAGTGTTGTATCCAACTTTAAGGATTTTTGTAGAAGTGATAATGGAACAGTTTTAGAAAATTCTTGCTCCTATGAGTAGATTAGATATCCTAGATGATTTAGAGATTTATTTTAGAATTTTTATAAGTTTATTTTAATTTCATATTTGAAGTTGTAGTTGGACCTTAGTGACTTTTCGTGAAATAGAAAAGTGGGTAGTTTCTCTTGTTTTACCTAAAATCATCCTAGGGAGTAGAATATGGTTAATTAGTCTCAAGTAAGAATTTAAGTACGTATTACGAGTTTTGGAAGTCTCGGGACGAAGGGTAAAATAGTCATGTTACCTTAAATAAGTATTGTAATAAATTATGTCCAAATAGGATCTTACACCTTAGGAGTTTCAGACTTCTAAGTACCTAGGGAAATGTATTGAACCACGTGCCTCCTTTGACAGACAACTGAGTTTCTGCAGTTACTGATTGAGTGGTGTTAAGAGAGGCGAGATTCGATTCTGGTAAGTCCACGGACTTACTTAGCTGGCTTTCTTGTATGAGTGTAATGTGTATGAGTGGTATTTGCTAGTTATGATAAACAACGAAACCGGATTAGGCCGACTTTATTATTTACGTAATTGACCCAAGTGTATGATAACGGGTCGTGACATCATCTGCCTAGCTCTTGCGAGAGTCTAGGAGGTTCCCTGCGACCAGCCCAGTCCGGTAGACGGTCAGATGCATTAGTACCATTCTGCGTTGGTAAACGGGGACAGGGGCGAGGTTTGGGAATCCCTCGTGTCACAAAATAAGTATCATTAGTAATGACCTATCACCTAATTAGAGATAATAAAAGGATTGAGTGTTGCATGTTGATTGTGTATGTTGTTTGTATGTGCTTTTACCTTTATCCTTATGTATAGAATGTTAGCTAACGGTTTTATACCGCTTGTCGATGCCTTGCAGGTTAAGACAGTTGTAGAGAGATCCGGAGGAAATGGTCAGCCGGGTCCACGTACTCATTTAGTTGGGGATGGGGATGTCTTCTGTTCTTCATATGCATCATTTTAGTAGCTTTTCTTGTAAGGCTGATACATATTCTCCATGTATATATTATTTACAGTTTTCAAATGTTTTAAATGCTTTTGTGCCTTGTTGTAAGATCCAAGTAAAATTGTTGTCAAACTATGGTCAGGACCCATTGTGAGGTCCTAACCAGTAGCTCCCCGAGTTCTCAGAATTTGGGGTGTTACATGGGCTGGTCGCCCCTGCGGTTCAGGCTGGCCGCCCCTGGCTTCCTTGCTTGGCTCCAGAACAGAGGTCGATTCTGCGATGTTTCTTCGGTGGATCCTTGTTGTGTTGATGCCTCCTAGCTTCCTTGCTTGGCTCCAGAACATCAACACACATAAACATCATCATACCACTCTATCCAAGCTCGATCCTAGCACATGCAAGACAAAGGGAAGGAAATAAGATGAAGCTATGGCTTCCACCATTGAAGCTTAAGGAAGAAGGAGAAGATGAAAGGGGGGAGAAGAAGAATACCTACAATAGCTTGGCTAGGATCTTCTGTCTCCATCATGAATCCAATTGGAACAGCTCACACATCAAAGGTGGAAGAGCCATGGAAGGTCAATAAAGACGGTGAAGCCACCAGCTCTTTCTTCCGCCCCTCGGACCTAACAAATAGAGAGGAGAGGAGCAATCTCATGTGAAAGAGGGAAATGGAAAAGGAGAGATAGAAGGGATCAAGGCTGCCTTAAAAGGTGAAGCTCAAGGGTCAGCTTACCCATCCTTCTAATTTACGCAAGGAACCGAGGGATCCAAAAGCAAGGGTGAAAAACGAGAGGTGGGAACGAGATTTTAGAATAAAACCCAACGCTTAGCACTTCATGCTTGCGGAAAAACTGAGCCGCGCCTACGGAGTAAAAATTCCAAATGTTACAACTAATCCCCTTAAAAACAAGTTTCGTCCCGGAACTTGCATAACGTAAAACTCTCGGCATAACTAACTCGGTAACCACTCAAAATCCGAAAACGTGTCGACTCTCTACTCGATCACCATCGCTCAATCATGTATCCACAACAAGACCTCGCAAGGCCTATACACATACTCTCATGAACCGAATAACGCATACCAAGTCAAGATATAACCGATCATACAACACATTCCCTCTCGGGGCACAACACACATAATTTTACGCATTCACCTAACAACTAACCCAACGGCCAAAACAAGGCAACTAGCTCAACGTAACCACTTAGTCAAAGGTACTTTCCCGTCTCCTTCTAGTAGCTTCATCGGCTCCTTGTCTGCCACTAGATCATCACGACTAACAACACAAGTAGAGTAACATATATACTTCCATGATTGTTATAAAAGAAACCGCAGAAGATACACTCCACTTTTGGTGGCAACACAACTTGCGAGCCACTTCCCAATTCCCATCAATATCTCAAGGGTCCGCTAAATCGGAAACTCCACTTTCCCTTCTTCGTGTCCACCACGCATGATGCTTTGCGTCCATGGTATTCTAGGCTAGATCTATTACATATCAGGACTCTAGAGGTTTGCGCCTCTCTTCTAACAACACCACGGTGTACTAGAATTCCGTTCATAAAATGCCTAACAACGTCCACCATAAACACATTTCAACTATCATAAAATGTCCACTCATTCCCCGGAAGTGTCCGGATGACACTTGTTCTCATTTTAGCATGGAGGCTCTTAACGTGTCCTTTAAGGCTTGAAAAGCCCTCTCTAACTGACCATACGTCCGAGGAAGAAAGCTGTCCTAAAAGATAATTGAGCACCTAAGTGGTATTATCCCGCTGACCCACATATATCGAGATGAAACGCCCACCTCAAATCAAAACGATGGTACTCGATACCCCAGATAATCTCACTATTACTTATTGGATTCCACAAATATCCGACTCATCGGTCCTGTTTCTCAAGACGGTGTCAAATGCGTTACCTCCGTCGGTCGGTACATACTGACCCAAATATGTCACAACCGTTATGTGGCCTCAAACCGGTAATAACCTCTATGGAGAAATCCTCCCACTCCCACTGCATAACCTACAGCGGATGAAGTCCTCTTCCCGTCTTATAGCAGTCGAACTTGACCTGATGACGGGTTGCGTAATGGCTATGTACTTAGCACCCTCGGCCTTATGGCCGTCTCACCACTGTGAACATCACCAATCCGGATACCTCTTACCAGCACCAGGATGAACTCATAAGGGTAGTGTAAGCCTCTTGGAGGCTCTATCTCATCTCTCCGCTATAAGCACACGTAAACGCTCATGGCGTCTTAACAAAACCGTCATCCCATAAAGGTAACTATGGAGTCTCTTCTCGGGACCTTCAATCCCGGATCTTTCTCAAAGCCCTTTCAAATCTCGCGACTCTGTTTGATCTCTTCACATATCATCTTCGCCCGGATGATATCAAAATCATAAGGCCGCAGTCCTGAACCAACTTTAACCATCACCTCTGGTGGGTTTCCACCTCTTGCAAAGCAAATGTAGACACATATCGTACTTTGATCGTCCTTACACGACTAGCATGTTGCTCATAACACATATAGTGATATCATCCTAAGCACATGTCCTAAGGTGGTTAACTCTCAACTATTCATCGGTCACCTTTCTTAAATGTCATACAGTCCCCATGACTCGATGTTTGTGTCAAAGAAAATGGAATGGAGGTCACTTACCTCTTCGACTTCTAATAACGCTCCATGGACACGTCTCGGTCCCACAATCTAACCGACTTCCTTAGAAAGAAAGAAGTGTCAAAACCATCCCGCAACTCGGCGGTTATGGTCCACCAACTCATAGGTTGCATAGCTCCTCTACATGCCTTGGAGGTATGACTAACACTATCACCTCGTGCTCATTGGATCAACTTGATACTATCAAAATTGTTGCGTTCCTGAGGAAGTCTCCTCGGACGTCCTATCTTGATTAGACAACTATGCTTATCCTCTCACCTTGCATGACCCGTATCACCGGCTTCTCGTGTCACGCTTGTCCCACTCGATCCAAGAGTATAACAAGCCTTTCTCAACAAATGAGAACTCGAAGAACCACTTGTACACCTGGCACATCAGTAGTTGTCATGAACTGTTAGGTCACGGTCCACCTCACATCACAACTCTTACTGATCCGCAACACTAGCATAAGCTTAGGGTTCAAATTGGAACCACCCGAAACCACAAAACAAATGTCGCTACTACAATCCACCCAAGAACTCGATAAATGCACAACATTAACAACTCAAACTCACCAATCGCACTCGTGAGTCCAAAAAGTCTTCACTACAACCTGTAGTGACCATACCGGCCCGAAATGTCGTCTTTCGATGGTCCTTTCTTTACTCCACTCAAATCTGGTGGCGTCTTGTCTTCAAGTCGATCTTATATAACGTAGCAATCATATGCAACAAGTCTTAACGAGCCTCTCACTATTGAGAAGATACCTCTACCTGTCATTAAACATACACTTCTCTCGATAATCGAAGTACCGCATTTCCGTCTCGTTCTTTTCCCCTAAAACCGTACCAACTTGCCCTGGGGGGGGGGAACCCGAAGAAATTCCCCATTCAAAACTACCGCAACTCCCAACTCGTAAATTCTCAAGTAGCACCATTTCAAGCTTAAAGCTTATAACGTCACTATACTCTCGGTCCTTAAATACACATCATAGCCACATGGCTCCACCGGGTGAGTCAACAAACTTTGACTCATCTCTTGTTCGTGGCAACGTATCAACCGTTTCATAAGAAGAGAAAACACCATGCATCCTCTTTATATATTTTCCCATGAAGTTCTTCAAGAGCACCTTTGCAAACATCTCTAACGTTTGGATAGCGTCCGTTAACGTTTCTCTTGGGTTGGTAACTTAATTCCTTTCGTAATAGAAAGCTTCTTGTTGTGGTTCTCACCCTTTCGGGATCATCATCCACTCACTCTTCTTTCTTCTTGGAGTTTCTTGGCATTAACACAATTTCGGAAAACGGTCAACTCCATCAAGGAAATTCCACCGCGTGAATCCTCACCTCGCCATTCTTCTCATAATTATCGTAAGTCCGAAGAAGTCAACCCGCCGGTATTCTAGGAAACTTTACACTTCATCTTTTGGTACCTCCATAAGCTTATTACGGGAATCCTAATCCTTTCGTCATTACTTGATCATACGCCTCATCTCGACTCCCGTGCAGAGAAAACTTCCCTTAAATGGGATCGCCACTTGCAATCCTATACACTTAATCCACTTCTTCCGTTTATCGTCATGTCACTTGAAATTCTCCATAAGTTGGTTGTCTCTAGTTGCTCCCATTCCCGCTCAATCATTGTTTCTTTAAAACCGCTCCACATCTCCATGTTAGTTTCTTGCTGGTATTGATCTCGATTTATCTAAGGTTATTTCGAGTTTTTCCTTCTACTTGTTCGTCCTTGCGGCGATACCTTCAATAGCCTTCTCATTGTTGCTTTGCCATCCTCGAAAGTAATTCGATGACACGTCAAGGCTTTCGCTAACACGTGATGCTCCACTAGATAGATGAGTCGACTCGTCCTCGCATGCATACTATTCTAAGTCCAACGGCGTTGTCCAAGGCGATGATGTCAAACTATCATCTTAACTATAAGGTCCTATATCTCCATACCCTACTATATATATATATATATATATATATATATATATATATATATATATATATATATATATATATATATATATATATATATATATATATATATAGAGTATAGATCATATGAGAACACCTCCTAACGTGAGAACATGAGAACAGATTCGTAATTATTATTAGTTTTGTTACGAATGTGTCATATCGTTTAATGTATTATTCGTAGTTATTGTTGCATTCCTAATTATTATTATTCGTAGTTATTATTATTTTTAATATCTACTCTAAATCTCAACCCTTAATACTCACATCCAACGGTGTACGATTGTTCTCATGTTCTCACGTTAGGGGTGTTCTCATGAGAACCACACCCTATATATATATATATATATATATATATATATATATATAAGCCTTGTGCCCATATTACTACTAATATATCAACTCCAAGATGACCACTATCATACCACAAGGTCCAAACTCTAATATGATGTTATCATGACACATGTACAAACTCATATCAATATAAAGCCCATGCCACCACAATACCATACCAAGTCCATCATGCATAACGACGATTCGCATATACAACAAGTCCACAACATCCTAATTAAGTCCACATATACATATCTATATATAAATATATCCATAATATAATAATCAATAACTACGTCGCCGAGGTCCGCGGAGGAAGTGGTGGTCCCGTACATTCTACCCCAACTGACTCATGTACATGAATTTTGAAAACGAAAAGTCAGAACCCGTGGGATTCTGTTTATTCCTCATTCGGCCTTTAGAATGTTGTGAGTGCCATTGTTGTCAACCTAGGGCCCTGATACCACTTTGTAATACCCCGAATCCGATGGACTCGGGATGCTACGGGCGAGACCTCACAATGGGTCCCGACCCTTAGCCTGACAACAATTTCACTGAACCTTTCCAACAAGGTACAAATAAAGGCAAAAACCGAAAATAATTTAATGCAATACTAAGATTCTCGAATTCAACAAGAAAGGAAAGACATCATCCGTCTATACAACAACGCCAAGAATACACAATATACAACAATAATACATGGACTCAATTCCCCAAACTCGACCTATGATGTACGGAACCCCGGCTGCCCACTCCTCCGGATCACTCGGCCACACCTAACCTGCACGCCAACTACAACAATTGGTACAAAACCGTTAGCTCACATTCTAGGCATTATAAGAATAATATGTCACAAACACACATAGGAACACAAAACACACAACATGCTCATATACATACACATCCGTTACTTATTACCTTTTTAGGTTATTCCATATCTAATCCATTCGTTCAAGTGTGACACGAGAGTCTTATAACTCTCGCCTCTGTCCCCGTGAAACCAACAGGAATGATGTGGCGCTCAACCCGTATACCCTGAGGGAGTGATGAAGAAGCCCGCTCGTATACCATGTATGGCCTAGTCGGAGAGATCCTCCCAGTCTCCCTCGGAAGCTGGGCAATGATGTCACCGCCCGATAAGAATAATAATGGGCCAATAAATATGTCTAGTCAAGTAATCCTAATCCGGTTTCATGCTAAAAAGCGATAAAGATACACCACCTTAATGTATCCAAATAATGCGTAAAAGTGGCTAAGTAAGTCCGGGGACTTACCTCTTCCCAACGATCAACCCAATCACATTACCCATAGGAATATAACCAAAGCCTGTTCAAGACAAGGCACAAAAATCAACAACCACTCATATAAGCTAGAAGTCTAAGTCCTATATGATCTCACAAGGTCATAATCCATAATCATACTAGGACAAAGATCCTAGTCTCCACAAAGGCAACGGTAACAACTATATGCACATCCTAGCTCACAAACTCACAACCATGCACTCACCATCTAAACCCTCACAAAGCCTCACAATGCAGCCATACCCTCATCCAATGAACCCACTTAGACACATGCAACCATCAAGCCATATATCATTCCGAAAATCTCACAAACTCGCTTAAGGACCACAAGCCACTACATGGCATTCCAACTATCCTAGGTCCAATCCTAGCATGCTTCTAGTCATCAACACTCTCTAAGGTCATCAATGAACCTATACTCAAGGGAGGGAACTCACAAAGCAAAGACACGGGTGCGGAAGAAGGAAGAACAGCCGCGAAAGGGAGAAGAAGACCGCAAGGGAGCTGACAGAGCCAGCAGCTGCCCCTGCGGCCTGGCTGGCCGACCTTGTGACCTGGTCTTGCCGCCCCTTCGGCCTGGGCTGGCCGCCCCTGCGGCTCAGGATGGCCTCCCCCGCGGTCGAATATCAGAGATCGATTATGCGATGGTTCTTCGGTGGATCCTTAATGTGTTGATGCCTCCTAGCTTCCTTGCTTGGCTCTAGAACATCCACAAACATAAACATCATCATACTACTCTATCCAAGCTCGATCCAAATCATGCAAACCAAAGGGAAGAAAATAAGATGAAGCTATGGCTTCCAACATTGAAGCTTGAGGAAGAAGGAGAAGTTGAAAGGGGGAAGAAGAATATTACCTACAACAGCTTGGCTAGGATCTTTTGTCTACATCACGAATCCAATAGGATCAGCTCACACATCAAAGGTGGAAGAGCCATGGAAGGTCAATGAAGAAGGTGAAGCCAAAGAGAGGAGAGGAGCAATCTCACATGAAAGAGGGAAATGAAAAAGAGAGAGAGAAGGGACGAAGACTGCCACAAAAGGAAGCTCAAGGGTCGGCTGACCCATCCTTCTATTTTACGCAAGTAACCGAGGGGTCCAAAAGCAAGGGTGAAAAACGGGAGGTCAGAACGAGATTTTGGAATAAAATCCGACGCTCAGCACTTCGTGCCTAAGAAAAAACTGAGTCAAGCTTACGGGAAGGTCGATAAACCGCTCAACACCCAGAATAAAAATTCCGGATGTTACATATAGCCATCTTGAGTAGTTTAGAGTACCTCTCGTATACATTTAGAGTGGTGCAGCACCGTCCCTTTATACCAGTTCTGGCTTGACGTCAAAGAACATCTCACACTCTCAAGATAATTGTGTAAGGTTATCACCGCCCGCTTCAAGGGCGCCAATCATACGTCGGTAATAGTTAATATTGCATGCTATAAGGCACATAACAATCACCACTCATGCATACATCCAATATAGGAATGCAGCTAAGTAAGTCCTGAATCTAGGTATCCTCAAATATAGATCAACTACAAATTCGTGTAAATCTTCAAATTCCTGTAAGAATAATCACCACGCTTGATAGACAAGGCATAAACATCAATCATCGGAACACATGCTAGAAGACTCTACTTCTAGCCTCACAGATCATCAAAGATCATAACTATCAATCCATAAACTCAACATCACACAATTTCTCAAACCTCTCAAGGTATCATCCAATCAACATTCCTCAATCTCAAATCTAATCCTAGTTTAATTAATTAACCTTTAATTGATTAATTAATTAATTAACTTTCACAAGAATAACATTTTGCCCGCAGACAATTTTTGAACCCACATGTCATCAGATTTCATCAAACAAACAACCAATAATCACCAAAATAATTAAACAAGGATAATGGAATTTTCAATCATCCATTTTGACAAGTCTACTGTCCATTTAGGCCAAATCGCAATACGGAAAACGAATAAATTCATAACTTATTCGTTACTAGCCCGATTGATGATTCGGAAGAAGATTCTAAATCACAACGACGCTGGATACACTCGGACACTATCAAATTCACCGGAATTTGAGCGACGGAACATAACTAGTAGCATATATGCTCGACCAGATCTTCACTTGCTCGGAAACGCAAAAACTTGGTACCAAAACGAAGAGAATGGAGAGGGGAATCCAAAAACTCAAACGAATTTGAAATCGGATATAAAACGGAGAGTAGATATGAGTTTAAAGGTTGAGAGAAATCAGAGTTTTTACTAGGAAACATGAAAGGAAATGAATTAATAAACAATTTTCCGCTATTTATAGCGAAGACGATAATTACCCTTTAGCGAAGTCGATAATTATCCTTTGACCGATCCGAATGCGGTTTAAGCCCCCTTCTCAAAACTTATCGGAATTGGAATCATAAATCTGAAATATTGTATGGATAATAATTCCGCAACTACCTCGGAAAACGCATTTTCTTAAGCCGTCTTTCTTAGCCACCAAGAAACGAAATAGTGACTCTTTCGGTCATTTTGCCTTTCCATGTTATTTCATATCTAAGACATGTCCGATGTCCTGATCACCTCTCTCAACTACATTTTTTTTAATTAAAGCTCTCAACTGCTTCAAATAACATCGGAGGGTAAAAATAATTACCTAGGGGGAAAAGTGAAAATTTCTCCATAAGTCCAAAATTACGCCAGGAACATAACGGTGGGACTCATACTCATAACTTACGCACTCTTCGCGAGTTATGTATCAATTACTAGATGATTAAGTTAATCAACATTAATCATCATTAATTAGAATTTGAAAATCCTATCTCTTACAATAGGGATGTGGATCCCTCGAATGATTGTAACATTAGCTACCCGAGTTCTGAGAATTCGGGGTGTTACAGTGAGGTCCTAACCCGTAGCGCCCCGAATTTTGAGATTTTGGGGTGTTACAGTTCCGGCCACTGTCAACACTAGAAAGTGGAAATTTTGACTTCTTCTACAAAACTCTTTCTCGTGGTATATTCATACGTCAAATTCGAGTACCGTTTGAATGAGAAATGGAGACCCGGAGTTGGTTGCTTGTAAGGCAAAAACATGGGAAATAGTAAAAATTGTGGCTATCCGACATCAACTATATTGGGAGATATCCTACGGGATATGTAGAGGAGAAACGGACTTACCTCCGTGGTCTTGGGTCACTACCCATTTTCAATGAAGGAACGGTGTAGGCAAACAAGCACGAATGAGTGCCGAGCCGAGCCGCACCGTGATCATGGCGTGTTGGGTTGTGTTGGATTGGGACGAGACGAGCGGACCAAGATAAAAATGGATTGGCCATCTATGTTACGTTTTAGGCTACACCCAACTCTGCAGTCCAACGGATTGAATTTTGACTTAACTAATTGTGGAATATTGCAAATTCATTACAATTATTCACATTAAACTCCCTCGCATCTCCTCTACTCCTATATAAAAGAACTCTCCTCCTCTCATTTTTGACATCAAGAATCATCTCTCTTCATTTCTTCTATTCTTATATTTTCCCGAGAGTAAAACACAACCTATTCGTAGGCTTCCGACATATTACACATGTCGGATTCAATAAGCAACTTTATCATGGATTCTTGAACACCGGTAACCGTTATAATACGGGGAGTTTTTAGAATTAAAGTGAGATCCGTTCTCGACTCTGCTGAACTCAGATCCTTTATCGGTTTCCCCGATCTTAATATATTGTGCTTATTCAGTTTTATTTATTTTAAATCACTTATACGCTCTTTTATATGCGACACATGGATCTCTTAAATCTCTTATTTTCCAGATCGATTCAACTTATTTTTCTCATTGGATCATCGGATCGAATATACTTTACCCACCTCTAAGCCAAACCCAAATTATTTCGTGATTGTGAAATAATCTAAACCAAAATAACCCAAACCATTCTAAGAAATAGAAGTAAGCTGACCCACAATATGATATATATTGATCAATCATATTCAATCATGGTACATAATAAATTATGTAAAAACAAAAAGTATATATTCCAACCATTATGTTCCAACCATTATTGAATATGATATTCATCCATCATATTCATCAATTACATGCAATAATCCTATAACTGAAATGACCTGATCAAAAATAAACCACAAACACGCTTTCGATTGTACAATCCACTCGACCAGATACTCAACCCGACCAAACTCGAGAGACCATTGTACACAAATTATGAAATATCTAAAAATACTTAACTGAAAGCCACCGATCTAAAACCGCCCAATTGACACCTCTAGAGGTTTCGCAGTACGTTCATCACCTATATATATTTACCATATTATAAATGGAGATTCACCATATTAGATACGGATACATCTTACCATACTACAAATCATGCTAACTATGAATTCCTACAAACATTTATCATGCTATATGTTAGGATTTAGATTAAAACCGACTCGAGTTAACTATGTATAGAATTCTGTAAGTATTAGGCCGGCTTTGGTAAGCTTGGTCATGGTAATTGGGTTAAATTGGTGCAGAGTGTTCGGGCTCATTTGATCGGGATCCAATATAAACTTCAGTCTATCTTCTGAGCATGTGCGAAACACGTGATCACTTAAGTGGTGGAACATTGAATTTGTGATGAAACGCATCGTTGCTTGAGATTTGCTTCTGGTCACCGAGTACTTAAGCTTAGTCTTCTCCAAACCTAGCGCGCTGAAACACTTCAGCTTCACGAACCCTAGATTTGAGAGAGAAGAGAAAAACCTAGATGAGTGTCCCGTAGAGAGAGATCCGAGCTGATTGCTTCACACAAGATTGTTCTTGAGTGTTCTCTGTCGTCTTGATCATGCTTTGACTCAAAGCATAGAACGGTAGCCTGGAAGGCTGTTACAATACCTCTTCACTATCCATCTTATTCTTGTCTTTAGTTCTTCGTTAGATCTTTTGTGGTTTTGATCGTTGTTTTTTTCCTCTCTTATAACCGGTTTCATATTGTAATCTGATTAGTGGATTGAACTGACTCTCCCCTCCTGAAATCCAACAAAGTAGGGTTTAACCCGAACTGTGTCACCAAACTCTTGTGTGTTGAAAGTGTGGTTTGAATGTTTGCATTGCTCTAGATCCAATCGTGCTTATCGAATCTTTCACTAGAGTTTTTATAACTATAAGTTGGTGGTTATAAAATTGAGCAAGACAAACATAATTAATTATATATTTACAACTCATCGATCAATATCAGCTCATTTATTAAAGTTATCATAAAATGAAACATGAAATAAATAAATCAGTCTAAAATATAATTGCAAAATCGTTTATGAGTTATCCCGGTCTCAACTTCAAATAATAAGTCGTTTTGACTCCCTCCAATCAAACGAACAATCATCTATCGCATACGTCCATCATTAAATGTGACCTTCTCTATATATTTAATTTTGCAAAAAAAAAATCTAACATTTAACCGACTAGATAAACGTAGCCTTAATTATAATTTATTTACAAAAATTTTAAACGGTTGATATGTTTCGAATAAAATATTTCGCAAATTCGGTCAGGGGATAAAGGGTGTATGGGGATGGCGTATGTAGAATATAGTAATTGTGAAGCTTGTTTTTTTTTATTGACTTGTTATCCTTTATATAATGGGATCAAGTGAAGTAGATTGACGATAATTACAGGTCGGTAAGTTGAACCTTATGATGCAGGTAGATTGACATCCTAGGGACTTGATACGAAGAGATCAAATGAGAACTTGAATAACACTTCTCTCTTTGTTGGTCTTTGTTTTGTTGGACCCAATATGACGCTTGTAGGTTGGGTCCTTGAACATAGGTAGATTAGCGTGCTAGAGTAGGTTGAGCCCTAAGACGTTAATAGGTTAAACCCAATATCTTCTTGTTCTTCACCTTTCTCTACTTTATTTCCTACGGAGAACTATGTTCGGTTGTTGAGATCCAAAGAAACTCGCATTTACAAGTGTGTTGCAGGAATTGATTCTAAAAGAGACGGATATAAACATATTTTATAGCTCGATTAAAAAATAGACTCGATTCGGTAATAAAAATGAGCAAAGCATGAACATGTTCAATGCATGATTGGAAAAAAAAATAGTTGCAATATAGTATCACACGATGTAAAGGCAATTGCAGTTGTTCAAAGAAAAATAATGTACATAGGATTATAGGAAGAGAGCACATAATGAAGAAGAAAATCGTAACGTGAGTTGTTAAATTAGGATAAAAAGTCAAACTTGTTTGTCCCCAAAGGCAAACAATGATTGTGTGTGTCCTCCACGATGAGTTCCAGTATAGTAACACCTTACTGAGATGCTTGTTAGAAATATATAATTGCATATTAATGTACGTAAGTAGTAGGTAGATGTAATGGTAGTATAAATAGTAGATGCTTTTGCTAGTTTAGAGCACCACCAAATTCAATTAAATTGATACCTTAATTACAAATTAATTAAGAAGAGATCGATGGCAAACTCTTTAACCCTAGGGTTCCTCCTCATGGTTGCCCTTGTTGTTGGGCAATCCTGTGCCCAGCTGACATGCGGATACTACAAGAACAAGTGCGGGAAAACCGACGTCGAGAACCTCATTTTTCAGATAGTGAAGAAGAAGATGCTTGTCGAAGGCGATAAGGGGCTTGTGGGCGACTTTGTACGATTGTCATTCCACGATTGCTTCGTTAGGGTGAGAAATTAATTTGCTCCCAAAGAACTAACTAGTTATTATATACTTGACATATAATATTGTATGATGTAATCAAGGGATGTGACGCCTCTGTCATGTTGGACGGAAACAACACTGAGAAAACCGCTACGCCGAATTTGGATCTTGACGGTTTCGACGACATTGACGACATCAAAGCACAAGTAGAACAAGCTTGTCCTGGTGTCGTCTCTTGCGCTGATGTTTTGGTTATTGCAACTAGGGCAACCGTTTATTTGGTGAGTTTTCATTAATTTAAAATCTCCTAGCTTAAACAAATACATAAAACTAATCATTTCTTTTAATTATATACATATTAGGCTGGAGGAAAATGGTATAAGGTCGAGACAGGAAGAAAAGACAGCCTTGTTTCGATCGCCAAAGAAGCTGAGGATCTTCCTGGACCAAACATATCTATGACCGACGCCATTAAAGCATTCGCTAGCATCGGATTAAACTTGCATGACCTCGTCGTCCTTTTAGGTAACGAAATCTTGTCGTCGGATTAATTTCTTGTATGTAATGCTGGTTCATCACATATAACTTGTACGTACGTAGGTGCACACACTGTCGGAGTGGTACATTGTAACAATTTCCAAGATCGTCTCTACAACTACCACGGCACCGGAAAGCCGGACCCCGCAATGGACCCATCTCTTGTCAAGAAACTAATCAAGACTTGCCCCAGGAATCTCAACGGAACTCAAAATCAAGCTTTCTTGGATCAGACTCCCGGTAGCGAAGATAAGTTCGACACTGACTTCTACAAGGATATCTTGGCTCGCAAAGGCGTCATTGATTTCGATCAAAGGCTTGCTTTTGATTATCGTACTAGAAGCCTCGTCAAGGCAATGGCCTATGATTCTTTCTTCACAGAGAAATTTGGAATAGCCATGATTAAGTTGACCAAATTTGGAGTTTTGACTGGAAAGCAAGGACAAGTAAGGAAATCATGCCGTGCCGTTAACAAGAAGTGATCCAAATTATAACCAGCTTTCGAGTTAGGTTAAACCTTTTTCTTTTATATTGTTATTCTTTGTTGTTTTTCTCTAATTTGTCTTTGTTATTTGTGGAGTTTTCTTCCTCATGATTCTATGTTTACCAATAAATTATGGTGATTAATTCAGATAGTTTGTGATGATTTTGGTCACTTAAAACTAGCTCTCGTGATTTCTGCAATGTTCCTCACAACGTTTGACATTAGAGCATCAAAAAACTAGTTCACCATATACGACGCTGTAAGTTATTAACGGACTCCTAACATGTGGGCCATGGGCCTTGCTTTGTACATAATTTCATAATCACTCTGAAGTTCGGTTAAACGGCTTTCTTTTATATTCTTATTCTTTGTTTTTGTTGTTGTTACGTTTCTCTTCGTTTTCTCCTTCATTCTGTTTGTATGAATTAAATTCTCTTCAACTATGAGTACCAAATAAATTATGATGCTTCATCCAGATTGTTTATAAATGATTGTACGCACTCGATGATCAAAATAACATTATCATTCAGACGTTAGTAATATAGTCATACAAGGTAACCAAAATGGGAAGAATTTTTTTTTTGAAATGTTAATTGTATTGAGAGGGGGTTGAAAAGAATGTACAGGGAGGTCACAAACAATCCCAACGTTTACAAAGCAAGAAACCAAGAGCAGTAAGAGAGATCAAAGACAACAACAGAAAACAATGCTAGAGGGAAAGACGAGGGGAATTAGGTGAAGTTGATGTTCAGCAGGCGGGCTATATTAAGCGGGGGAGAAGTTCAGCCACTCCAATTGTGCACGATATGAAGTTTGGTGGATCGAATAATCTCCTCAGCAGATTCAATTGCTCCGGTGAAAGAGTTGCTATACACCATGTTGTTCCTAGCCCTCCAAACATGATAGATAAATGAAATGATAGATGCAATCCTGATCCTATCCACTGGGCTCGGGTTCAGCCTAGTCCACGACTCCAGCCAAGGCCAAATATTGTTGATGTAGGGAGCAGGATAAGGCGTTCTGGTCCAGCGAGAGACAATATCTAAGACCAGGGAGCCATAGCTGCAATAGTACCAAAGGTGATCATCGGTCTCAATTGCACTGTTGCATAGCTTACAAGTGTCGTTGCTGGTCAAGCTCCAGGATCTGATTTTCTCAAGGGTGGGAAGGCGTTTAAGGGCTGCAAGCCAAGCAATATAGCAGCACCTAAGCTGGTTAGATCTCAACCAAATAGCTCTAAAGGGGTTAGGATGGGTGATAGGGTAGAGAGGTAAGAAAATAGCATAGGCTTTTTTGTGAGAAAAGGTGCTGATAGGGCTTGAAATAGCATCACCTCTCGAGCCGCCTAGGGGTGGGGTAGGAATAGCATCTCTCACCATAAGGAGCGACTTCCAGAAAGCAATGTGGTGAGGCTTCGCGATGCAACTCTATATACAACTGCTTCCCTTGATCAAGTGGCGTTTCACCCATGATATCCAAATGTTAGGACTGCCCCTATCTAACTCATAGATAATACTAGCGAAGGCGACCTTATTCCTCGCAGTAAGATTAGGGAAGTCGAGCCCACCAAGATCTTTAGAAGTACAAGCGGAGGGTCAAGCCACAAGATCCCTCTTGCTATTCTCGACCCCGGACCAGAAGTATGATCGGATGAGTCTATTAATCATGGTAATAACCTTGGCAGGGAGCAAAAACATGGAGCACCAATACTGGCTAACAACAAAGAGAATGGATTTGACAATATGAGCCCTCCTAGCATATGATAGAGTCTTAGCACTCCATGAATGAATACGTTTCGTGATCCTATAAATCAGAGGGAGATAATCAGCAAATTTCAGCCTTCTACTTCCAAGCGGTACACCGAGATAGAGGAAAGGAAGAGTTCCAACAGTCATGCCAGTGACATTAACAACTCTTTCAATCTCAAGAGAGTCCATCCCTCCAAGGTATAAGCTTGACTTGGTCGGTTTAATGACAAGGCCAGAGATATTACCAAACGAAACAAGAGTATCATTTAGGATTTTGATGGAATGGAAGTCACCTCTACATAGCAATAAAAGGTCATCAGCAAATGCCAGGTGGGTAATTTTGGGGGTGGAACATCTTGGATGAAAGTTGAAATTAGGGCTGGATGTACTATACTGGATCACCTTGGTAAGAAATTCAATGGCAATTGCAAAGAGTGGAGGAGAAAGGGGGCATCCTTGCCTCAAACCACGAGAGCCCAGGAAGTGGCCTTTGAGGGATCCCTTAATATTAATAGAGTAAGATGCGGTTGAAATACACTCCTTAATCAGCTTAATGAAATGGGACGGAATCCCATCATTTGCAGACAGTGGATAATGAAGTCGTGACTTACAATGTCAAAGGCCTTCGAGATGTCAACCTTTAAAGCCGCTCTCGGGGAGACATTTTTCCTGCCATATTTGTGAAGCAATTCTTGGCAAAGAAGCACATTATGCTTGATAGATCGCTTTGAAACGAAGGCGCTTTGGTTGAAACTTATAAGGTTTGGGAGGACAACATTGAGGCGCTTCGAAAGGATCTTTGAGATGGTCTTGTAGATGGTGTTACAACAGGAGATGGGTCTATAATTTGAAGGGGCCTGGGGAGAATCACATTTAGCAATTAATGATAAAGATGTATGGTTAACCTGTTTCAGCATCCGGCCGTTGGTGAAGAAGTCCAGGATCGCATCAGAAAAGCTCTTATGGATGATACTCCTAGCAGATTTGAAAAATAAAGAGCTAAACCCGTCCGGACCAGGCGTTTTGTTATTGCCAATGTTGAAAACAACTGACTTGATCTCCTCAGGTGTTACCATTGCACTCACAGCTGCAACACCCTCCGGGTTGAGGGAGGAAAGGAAAACGTTGGGAAAATGTAGGTTAGGGGAATAGCACTAGGGATTGAGGATATGGCTAAAGTGGTTGACCAAGATGTTGTCAATAGAATTAGGGTCGTAGGCCATAGTTCCGTCACTAGAACAAATTGAAGATATATGATTTGCACATCTACGATTCTTGATGCTCCTAAAAAAATAGGAAGAGCATTGGTTTCCATGAGATATCCATTTGGCCTTAGAGAGCTGAGCTAGAGTGGAGTGAAGGGCTTTATAGCCATCATTCAAAGCAAGCAAGAGCCTCTTCTCCTCATCTTGGATGGAGGCATCTTGGAGGTTAGATTGAAGATTTATTTGAGTGGAGTTAAGAAGCCGACGATGCTCGAGGATATTCGTCTGAAGTTCCTCCATCTTAGCACTACGAAATCTTTTAAGGATGGGCTTAAGAATCTTCAACTTCCTAGTAAGTTGGAACATAGTGTTACCCTCGATCTCAGTGTCCCAAGCATCCTTAACCTTGACTAAGAACTCTTCATGGTTTATCCAAGCATTATTGAATCGGAACGGAAAGGATCTCCATGCATCAAGTGTTTTAGTAAAGAGAAAGACGGGGAAGTGATCCGATACATCTGCAGGATCAAAGTGGGCTTTTGATTGGGGAAAGGCACTTAGTCATGCCGAGTTGGAGACTATACGGTAAATTTTACTCTAGATGCAAGCATCAGCTTGCTTGTTGTTCCAAGAGTATTTACAGCCAGTGTAAGGAAGATCAGATAGCATGTTATGCTCAAAGCATGTCCCGAGTTCGTTAGACGACTGCGAGATACTCGCAAGGCCATTAGTAGTCTTCTCATTAGGAGTAAGCGTGACATTGAAGTCACCTAGTAAGGCCCAGGGCTTGTTAGAGTTAAGGAGACTTAGCGTAGAGATGACAGCCCAAAGATCCGACCTATCCTCTGGCGCATTGTGAGCATAGATAAAGGATACTTCAGCCACAATGGTTTGTTCAGGCTTGGGTAATGGATTGGCAATGTAGCAGTGAATCATTTGGTCAGAGATGATTGAGGTGGTAAGATTAATCTTTGCCGGGTTCCACCAGACCCATATTCGGCAGTTGTGGGATTGAGAGGCATTGAAGATGTGCTTCCAAGAAGGGAAGAGGGAATTGGAGATTTTGTTTTCATTTTTTTGCCCTAAGTCTAGTCTCCAGAATTGCTAGCAGGTCAAGGTTGTGTTTCTTAGCAAGTTATTGGATAGCTCTTTGTTTAGAGGGATCATTCATACCTCTAATATTCCATGCACAAGTTTGTATTATCATTGATCAGCTTTGTTTTGATCATTAAGAGCACTAGCAATCAATGGGGGGTTTGATGGGGAAAGAGTAAGAACATTAGTATTAGTGATGGAAGGGGGGTAGGATGTGACGAGGTCATTGATGAAAGAGGTAGGGAGTGACGAAGGTGGGTTGGGTTGAGAGGGTGTAGAGAGGTGGGAGCTTGAGGAAGTAACAAAAGGTTGTTGTTGGAGGTTATCAAAGAGAGAGGGGGCAGTGGGGGTGGTGTGATGTTGAGTGGTAGTAATAGACGATTGAGGGAGGGTGTGGGGTAATCCTGAAGGATCAGCAAATGTACCAGGTGGGGAGAGCTCATCAGACATCACCAGCAAGGGGCAGATCATCAAAGATGGATCCGGGGTGGGGAGGAGTGGTTTGGAATTAGGGTTGGGTATGAAAACTTTAGTGGTACTCTTAACTTTTGAGGGAGGGGCCCTTCCAGAAGTAGAGGTCTTCTTATGTTGAGCACAACAGTGACCGAAGACCAGGCAAGTATCACAACGGGGAGGTAGCCAGTCATAAGTGACCTTTTACACAAAGGAGACACCATCTGGACCAGACAAGGTGATCTCACGCAAGAGGGGACAAGACGCTTTGATATCAACAAGTATCCTAGCGAAGCCCAATCGCTCTTGGTTGGCCGAGCAAGCATCAATAAGTATAGGGGTGCCCAAGGCTGAGGCTATCTTGGCTAGCATGTGCATAGACCAAAACCTATAGTCAAGATCATGCAGGGTGATCCAAATAGGCAAAGAGCTAAGACTAGAGTAATCCAATGGGAGATCCATAGTCCAGCGTTTAAGGAGTATTGTTGTGGATCCATTTGCTATCCAAGGGCTACCAAGCAAGATGGAGTTTAGATCGTCTTCATT
Organism: Fagopyrum homotropicum; assembly: GCA_033239125.1. Lineage (NCBI taxonomy): Eukaryota > Viridiplantae > Streptophyta > Magnoliopsida > Caryophyllales > Polygonaceae > Fagopyrum > Fagopyrum homotropicum. The sequence continues at coordinate 53,252,045 of BSWB01000005.1, forward strand.
TGAGAATTGGAAAACAAAAATATCCTTATCATTTCGAAGAATCTTGGGCATGGGGATAGAGTTCCAATTATCAACGATAAACTTGGTCATGCGCTAGATGGATATCTGGCTTCCAAGAGGGAACCCTACTATTGAGAGATGCCATTTTTGAATAGTTTCCTCTACCTCATCATCAGTGAAAGGGATGATCCCTGAGTCAAGTCCAGGGATGAAGGGGAGGGGAACATGGTTCCATGAGAGGCTTCTAGTCATAATATCCTTGTAGTTTACCGAGGTGATAGCATGCTGAACCTTATCATAATTGCACGCGTAGTTTAGGGGGGCTGAGAGATAAAAGTCGGAAGGTAAAGGGTCTGTTATTGCATGGGGCTTCGTCATCTCGGAATTAGTGTCATCTTCGAGGGGAGGTGGAGGGGCAACTTTAACTGCATGCGAGGGAGATGAAGAGGCCACGTTTGAAGTGCCCGGAGCTGAGGGGTCTGAACCCAAGTTCGGGCAAGGAGGCATAGAGATACCTGCCGAAGTAGTGCCAATAGGAGGGGGTGGTTCGTAGTGGAAGGGCACAAAGGGGGGAACAACATGTCAGAGGTGAGGGCCGGTGAAGCGGGTGGTTTAGGGTTGAGTCTGAGGTTAATAGAACGGATGAGGTCGTCAAGGATTGGTTCAGGTGTTTTTTCCGGCAAAGTGCGCGATGGTGGGGTGTGTAGGATATTGGGAGAGTTGTTATGAGAATGGGAAGGGTGTTGCAGCTCCGAGAGCTTGATAGTGAGCCATCGAGACCTCCGTGAACCAACCATGGGGTGGGAGAAACATGAGTGGGCGGGGCACGGCCTGGGGGCCGTACTGGGGTGGCGCAAGCGGGCAGCTTACACTGGAGAGGAGGATAGAAAAGGAACTATTTCCAGTGGTCTTGACTTTTTTAATGGGAAGAAATTTTGTATACCTATTACTTACAAGTTATCACAAAACTAAGATCCAAATATAGCAATGTGAAATGGTACGAGGAAGCGGGTCGCTCAGAAACATATCCACCTATCAAATTGACCTTCTAACTCTATTGGAATACGTATTCTAACACCAATGCATAATTCCGAATTCATTAAGGGATATATGGTCAACCAATCCTAAATATACTAATATTCAAGTAACCTACAAGCTATCTAGATTCAACCCAACGTTGTAGTAAGATATCTCAGTAAATCTCGTTGTCATCGTCACCACCTTCGTCGTGGTTGCCTTTTGAAGCCTGCGTGTCTTCTACTTCGAATGATCATCATATAATTTCGTAATATCATCAAAGCACGACAAAAAAAAACATTACTACAAGTATCAATATAGATGGCATTTAGTCATTTAGACCATGCCGTTTATAAAAAAATGTTGTGAAAAATGTTTTAGTGTTGTTTTATAGGATTAAACGTCATTATTAAATTTTCGTATATTTTTTCACCATAATTTCGTGGAATTTTTACAAAGCCACAAAATTTATGACGTTTTAAAATGTCATGGAAGTTTAATTAAAAACTAGTAAAATTTTCATGACGTTTTACAAACGCCATAGAGTTCACTACGTTTACAAAACTTTATAACATGTTTTATTATTATTATTGTTTAGAATGCATTTAGGTAGATTTTCCTTTTTTATTTAGCATGAATGAGTCTAAGTTTGTGTCATTTACACTTGTTATTGTTTACTTTGAAAGTATAGATGTCTACACACGCTTTGGTTGGTTTTTCAAGTAAAAATGTGAAATTCGGGCCTAAACAACACATTTTGAGGATCAAGCCTCGAATTGGAGCTTGCCAATAGCTCGGAGGGACAGATAAGAAGACCAAGAAAAGCGCACATGTGAGGATGCAATGCAAGAGATTGAGCAAAGGAGCAATGGTTGCTTTCTGTGAAATCTCGGGTGAGTAGAAGTGTGTTCCAGCCGAGATCAGGAATTCAGAGTTAATTACATGCGAGATTGCTGAAGTCGAGAGTAATCTTGGTGTCTATCTTGGGCCGGGATTTTCGAAAAATAGGCCGAGATTTACAAAAACCAAAGACAAACATTTTCAATCGCTTCTATGAAATGGATGCAAGATACTCCATTTCTGAGGGCATCATGAGAGGCTTTTACAACCAACCAAAAACCCAACTAAATATGGTAGTTGTTTCCTTGGAATTTTCGGTTCAAGTTTTTGTTGTTGAAGCCCCTATGACCTTGGTAACTTTGTTGAAGCCCCTTCCAATCCTTCAAATTGGTTGTGTCGGATCACTTAGAGGAGTTGAGGGCAAAGTTCATAATTATGCTCGGAAATTGATTCAATGTGATTTAAAAAGTTATGGGCAATTTTTATAATAAAATTGATCATAGTTTCACCCCGTATCAAAATTGGTTTATTGTGAAATAATTTATATACAAAATAATAATTTTTAAAGTTTGTATTATTTTTGTTTCATATCTCATAGTTGGTATAATTCTTTGTCATTTTTCCTATTTTAATTCAGGAAAGTGTAAAGTGTGTTAAGGAAGTGAAGAGGAAGATGAGCATTTAGGGGTGGAAGATGATGATTTTGTAATGGCTTTATGTACCATCCTTTCTCTCCAAGGTATGAACTCATCCTAGAGTAGATTGTAGATATGATATTTTATCTAAGATTGAGCTTGGAGGTGAATTGTTATGTGATGTTTGGTCGGTGTAAAGCCCCAATTTATTTTTTGATGCGTTTTCGATATTATTTGTTACGATTTTTATCGATATTTTATTACCTTAAATAATTTTTTTAAAGGTATTATTGTGACGTAAAATATCTTTCCCCGAGTATATTTATATTTTTGATATCGTATTACCATTAACGGAAGAATTCGGAAAATTTCCCGATCCGAAAATTCCGTTCGGATTTTAGTTTGATCAAGTTTATATAGTAATCATTTTTCCTTTCCTATTTTCTTTTTCTTATTTATTTCTTTTTCCTTCTCTTCACTTCCCTTGGCCGATGAGCGTGATTTGCTACCTTGCAGTATACACCTGACCCTTCGTTAACCTCAATCTCTCATCAATCACTCTCTCGTTTGCAATCAACAAGCAACCTGCTCTACTCCTCAGTCTCTCTTTCTTTTCCCTCTCCTCTACTGCAACCCTTTCCCAACAGCTGCAACAACCATCACTCCGAACCACCCTCCGAGCCACCTTGAGCCGGTGACAGCTCGAAGATCACCATCTCCATTGAGCTTCCCCTATCGAACCACATATGTTCCTTTCCGCACCTCTCGAACCTCCAAGGACAACACCGGGAAGCAAGCCGCCGGGGGCTCGGGGTTCCTGTCGATCCACTAGTGAAGAGCCGGATGTAGGCCGCCTCTCTCCTCGCCGTTTCTCCTCTCTTCTCTCCACCGCCGACAGGGGGCAACCTGTGTACCCAACAGGTGCTACCGGAAGTGCCTGCCGCCAGCACCATCGTCCTGCCATGCCTCACCTTCTCGTCGGACACCCAGACCCACCGGAGAGCTCGTCAGTCGCCACATCGCCCCTTGCTGGAGCCCTAGCCGCCGCGTTAGCCCCTGCAGCCGCCGTGCATCTGTTTCCCTCTGCCCTAGCGCCCGATTGCCTCGCTGCCACCAGTCCCGCCGGGAAGTGGCTGCCTCGCCTTGCTTCCGGAGCTGCCAGATCCGCCGCCCTGGGCCTGATGTTCTCACCCCTGCCGCCTCCCTGCTGTCACGGATGTACAGGGTTGAAGACAACCCTATTTCCTAATTCAAATCAAGCCCCTATATTTTGGTATAATTGCAAAATGTGCCCTGTCTTTATAATTACAGATTTTACCAAAGTTTTAGAGATCTGAACATTTATACCATGCAGAATTTATTTACATATTATGGCCCAAAGAATTAATTACGGATTATTACCCATATTTTTGAGACGGTATAATTTGCCCCAACAATGTGTTAACGGTTTCTAACCTCGGGTTTTTAATTATGGAGATATTCTTATGATTATATATACTATATATATTATGCCTTTGTTGGATTGATTTTGGATTTATGACCCAAAGTTTATTTTGGGAAATGGCCAAGTTTTGAGAGTTTCTTAGTTGTCCGGAAAGTTGTTTTGGTTTTGACCCATGTTTATAAATTGTATAAACTTCCCCGGAAAACATTTTAGTGATTTTTAACCTTGGTTTTGAAAACGAGTTACCTTAGATTTCTATATATTATATATTACGCACTCGTTGGGTTAATTTCGAGTTATATATATTATATATTCCCCGGAGGGTTTAATTGCGGGTTTTAGCGTTTGCTTTTGAAAATGGGTTTACCTTATTATAATATATCTTATATATATTACAATAAAATTTAGCGTATTAGCTAAATTTGTGTAGCTTTGTTTTTAGGTCCGAAAGCGCCCCGATAAAGGCCTAACGAGTCCAAGATTCGACATCCGTCTTTTGATGTCGTGTGAGTACCTCATTTCTCGATTTAGTTATGTTTAGTATTAGTATCATGCTAGGTTGGATAATCTAGCATAACTTAGAGTGAATGCCAAGTAGTGGCCATGAACCTTAGGTGAGTTTTGAGGATTTATGATCGTTATAAAGCTTGAGGTGTTATTATCTTGTGAGGATTGTAAGGCGTTGAGTGTTTGGTTGATCTTGTGAGCTTATGAGGATTGAGATTATGGTTATATGTTTGTTGAGATTATGGTGACTAGGACGATAGTATCCTAGCATGTGTTGTGATGCTTATGACCTTGTGAGATCGTGAGGATTAGGAGGTTGTTATCCTATCATGGTTATGGTTTATGATCTTGCAAGATCATTGGGACTAGAAGTCTTAGGACTTCTAGCATGTGAGAGAGATGTTGATCGTGTGCCTTTTGACAGGCGTTGAGTGTCTTCCTACGGGAAGTGAGACCGGAATATAGCGGGATTATCTTTGGGACGAGGTAAGTCTCCGGACTTACTTAGCTCATATTCCTTGTATTAGCATTGATGTGTGTTTGGTGGTGTGTGTTTACTCTTTATTGTTTATAACAACTAAACCGGAAATAGGATTACCGACCTTTATATTATTTTGGCCCAAGTGTATGATAACGGGCGGTGATAACTTGCTTAGCTCCCGCGAGAGCTAGGAGGTTCTCGGCGACTATCCCGTGCTGGTAGACGGTCGAATGCATCAGTACCACTCCATGCCGGTAAGTAGGGACCGAGGCGAGTTTCGGTGACTCTCGTGTCACAACCTAAGTTGAATTAGAACGGGATATGACTTAATAATTAATAAAACTAATAAACCGGATTGGTGTGCTTTTATGTAAGTTGTATGCTTGTGATGAGATGACTTGTGTATGTGCCTTTCCCATTGATTCTAATGCTTCGAATATGAGCTAACGGTTTTATACAGATTGTTGTAGATTGCCTTGCAAGTTAGGAATGCGGTCGAGAGATCCGGAAGAGTGGGCAGCCGGGGTTCCGTACATTTTAGGAGTGGGTTTTGGTTAGAGTCGAGTTTGTATATTATTCATGTATATTGTATGTTGCGTAGTGGCTTTTGGCCCTTGGTGTTGCATATCGGATGAAGTCTTTTGTTTGCATTCTTTCGGTTTCATTACATTGCATAAAAATGTATTTCGGTTTTGTCCTTTATTTGTGTCTTGTTGAAAGATCCGGTGAAATTGTTGTCAGGCTAAGGGTCGGGACCCATTGTGAGGTCCCAACCCGTAGCCCCCCGAGTCCCACGGATTCGGGGTGTTACAGTCGGAATGCTGGTAAGATTGAGCTCCTATTACACTCCCCTCTTCCTTCCGCTTCTACAAGATAACTATAACTTCTCAGCTCCTTCGCGTCATATGACCCACCTTCATAGGCTTAACCGCTCTTCATGATGTTTTGCTAAAGCACTTCTCAAATATTCTGACATTAAATAACACCCACTCGCGTTCCTCTCGTTTTGGTATCTTAAGTCTTTCAATCCAAGCTCCTTGTTTCATCTTTCATCTTCTGAAGATCATCATCCGCATACACTTCCTCCTTTATACCGTTGCTCAGTCTCATCACAATGACGGAAAACGATTGACTCCCCACGGTAATTCCACTATGTGAACTTTCACCATGTGATCCTCCTCGTAACTCTCAATTTCTGAATAAGTCACCCGCTTAGAATCTCGCAAAGATCGTCACTTCACCCTCCGGTACCTCCGTAAACTTAACTTACGGTTCTCGTTAATCTTTCACAATTGTTTAACAACTCTTTTCATCTTGACTCACATACTTAGGAGCGCCTATTGAAAACTCGTATTACTTAGAATGCCACTTTAATTCTCGAATAAAAATGTAGTCCTCTTTACTTGATTTGCATCCTTAGTTCATCGACACCGCACTTTGAAAAATCTTATGTTCGTTGTCTGTAGTTGCTTCATTGTTGTTCAATCGTTTCTTCCTTTCGAACCACCACTCATATCTTCTTGCCGCTTCCTTACTTGTACGACTTCCTTCTCGGTTTTTTTTGCTTAAACTATCTCGAGGTTCTCTTCCACTTGGTTGTCCTTCGTCTACGCCATCTCTATTCCTTTGCTTCGACGTCCTCTTAAAGTAGTCCGAGAACCGCCAAGGTATTCATCGGAACGTGATGCTCAACTCGGCACTTGAGCATACTCATCCTCATATGTAAACTATCCTGAGCCAAACGGCGTCATTAAAGAGGCGATGATAGCTTTCTATCATCTTAACTATAAGGTCCAAGATCCATATGCTACTATATATCCTAGTATACGTATATGACTATATAATTCCTATGTCCACATTAATACTCATATAACACATCCGGCAATCCATTACAACAATACAAGGTCCAAACATGTACTATAGTCCACATAAAATAACTATACATATATATCAAGTCCATCATGCAACTACAATCCACATATATTATACACACATATATACATATATATATATATATATACAAAATCCAATAAACTAAGCTGCCGAGATCCATGGAAGGAGTGGTGGTCTGTGCATTCTACCCCGAGTGACTATGCTCGTGATTTTGAAAATGAAATTCATTTTAAAACGTAGAACTCTTGGGGGTTATATTTACTTTCATTCGGCCTTTAAAAGATTGCGAGTGCCATTGTTGTCAACCTAGGGCTCTGATACCACTTTTATAACACCCCAAATTCGCGGGACTCGGGGTGCTACGGGTTAGAGCCTCACAATGGGTCCCGACCCTTAGCTTGACAACAATTTCACCGGATCTTGCAACACGACACAAATAAAGGCCAAAACCAAAATACATTTTTATGCAATGTAATGAAACCCGAAAGAATGCAAACAAAAGACTTCAACCGATATACAACACCAAGGCCAAATGCCACCACACGACATACAATATGCATGAACAATATACAAACTCGACTCGAACCAAAACCCACTCCTAAAATGTACGGAACCCCGGCTACCCACTCTTCCGGATCTCTCAGCCGCATTCCTAACCTGCAAGGTAATCTACAACATTCGGTATAAAACCGTTAGCTAATATTCGAGGCATTAGAATCAAGGTGAAAGGCACAAACACACAAACATCATCATAAGACAAAATATGCTCAAACCCACACAAGTCCGGTTATTATCTTTTTATTATTAAGTCATATCCCGTTCTAGTTCAACTTCTTTTGTGACACGAGAATCTCACAAAACTCGCCTCAGTCTCCACTTACCGGCATGGAACGGTACGGATGCATCCGACCGTCTAACCAGCACGAGCTAGTCGCCAAGAACCTCCTTTGAATCTGCAGGTTGCCAACGGTCCTCGGAACCTACCACCAAGGCTATCTCTTCCCAAAACTCTCGAGCGCGAGAGCTCCTAGAAAATGTCCCATTGAAAGTCTCACCAAATCCGAAAAAAGGTCCAAATTGCACTATGGAAAAGTGATGGGTGCGGTTCATCAAACGGAAGGAAACCGTTCGGTTCACGGCACTATGATTAAATGAGCTCAAGAACTCCATATTAATCTCCTCATAATCATCCTCCCTAATGTCAACGAATGTGTCATTACCAGCCCTAGCAATCATCATCCTAAGGTCATCAACAACATGAAGATCCTCAAATTCTTCAAGGACAATGTATCTAGGGGCTATAATATTGCGTTTTTGGATTCTAAGGTAGTCTTTCTTGTGGTCCTCATGGATTGTAGGGATCCTAGGGACCGGTTGAGGAACAGAAGGGGGTTGGGAAGAGGAGCTAGCTCCTTTGGTGGTTTTCTTTCAGCTAGATTTACGAGTTCCAAACATTTTCACCAAAACCACGGCCTGTTCTTTGAAAACCACCCCCGTGGAATTGTACAGCAGGCCGTGGAATCTCACAATCTTTCTCAAATCACCAAAAATTTCACAGCAATCTTAGCAACAACAACCCTAGACTATTTCTATGTTTAATTCCGTTCAGTTCTCCTAAAAGTTCTTTGAAGAAATCGAAAGAAATCAACGAAAGATACAGAAAGAGAAAAACCTAGGTTTTGGATTTGAAGAAATCCAAAATCTCGCTTGATTGTTGGTAGTTTGTGCTGTTTGTTGTCACAATCTGCAATAGGATGAAGTTTGCTCTAACTTGGGAAGAAGAATCTTGCAAAATGGTTGCCGAATGGAGATTTGGGGTTTGAGGGGTAAGGGCATGGAGAGAGGCGTTGAAGAATGGGTAAGATGGTGAGGGTTTGTGAAGAAGAAGGCTTTATATAGCCCCTGTTAATTTTTGAAAACCACGGCCCCACTATTATGTCCATGGCATTAATTAAATCTCCACACGGCCACTTGTTTGTCGATGGTAAGGGGTGACGATCTTGTGAGTCACCCCATACTTAGCTAGTAGAGCCTCAAATCGACGGGCAATGAAGTGTGATCCTCCGTCACTAATGATGGTTCGGGGCGTCCCAAACCTTGGGAAAATAGTTCGATTAAAGAACTTTACAACCACCATTACATCATTAGTTGGAGAAGCAATAGCTTCAACCCATCTTGAAACGTAATCTACAACTAGAAGTATGTATTGATTACCACAAGATGATGGGAATGGTACCATGAAGTCAACTCCCCAAAAGTCAAAGATCTCAACTTCTTGGATGTTGTTTAGAGGTATTTCATTCCTCATTGATATATTCCCTATTCTTTGACAAGCATCGCAACAAGCAACAAAGGTTTGCACATCTTTAAATAATGTTGGCCAAAAGAATCCGGATTGCAATACCTTAGCACAAGTCTTGTGGGAACTAGCATGTCCTCCACAAGGAAGAGAATGATAATGACAAATGACACTTTGCATTTCGTCTTCAGGTACACATCTTCTAATGATGCCATCTGAACCTCTGTTGAAGAGTAGAGGTTCATTCCAATAGTATTGACGGACATCCTTAAAGAACTTCTTCCTTTGAGCGTAGGATAGCCCGGGAGGTATTTCCTGACAAACCAAATAATTTACAAAATCAGCAAACCAAGGTTCATTACCTCTAGAAGTATGATCAATGCACTCTTCCATTAGATGCAATTGTTCGTCCGGGAAAGAGTCATTGATAGGAAGGTCATCATGGGTGACATGTGGTAGACAACTCAAGTGATCTGCAACAGAATTTTCGGATTCTTTCTTGTCACGAATCTCAAGATCGAACTCTTGAAGAAGAAGAATCCATCTAATTAGCCTTGGTTTTGCATCTTTCTTGGCAAGAAAATACCGAATGGCTGAATGATCCGTGTATACAATCACCTTCGCTCCTACAAGATAAGAACGAAACTTCTCAAATGCATACACAATAGCAAGAAATTCTTTCTCCGTTGTGGCGTAGTTGAGCTGAGCTTCATCTAGCTTTTTGCTAGCATATAGATGGCATGAGTGCGTCCATCTTTCTTTTGCCCAAGTACCGCTCCCACCGCTACGTCACTTACATCGCACATGATCTCAAATGGAAGACTACAATCTGGAGGTTGAATCATTGGGGATGTGATTAAAGCTTCTTTGATCTTGTAGAAAGCATCTAAATACTCTTTTTAAAATTCAAAAAATGCATCCTTCATCAATAGATTAGTCAACGGTTTAGACATTTTTGAAAAATCTTTAATGAATCTCCTATAGAATCCAACATGACCTATAAAATTTCTAATCCCCTTCACCGAAGATGGAGGAGGAAGCTTTTCTATTGTTTCAATCTTAGCTTTATCAACTTCAATTCCTCTATTAGAGATCAAGTGTCCTAATACAATGTCTTCACTAACCATAAAATGACACTTCTCCCAATTTAAACTAGGTTCGTGTCTTCACATCTTTGTAGAACTAGAGATAGGTTAGCAAGACAATTTTCAAACGAGGAACCATAAACAGAAAAATCATCCATAAAAACCTCCATGATTTCCTCAATGTACTCCGAGAAGATGGACATCATACACCTTTGAAAGGTTTTGGAGCATTGCACAATCTGAATGGTATCCTCCTATAAGCGAATGTACCCCATGGGCACGTGAATGTGGTCTTTTCTTGATCGTCCGGATGGATCGGAACCTGAACGAAACCACTATAACCATCAAGATAGAAAAAATAAGAATGTTGTGCTAACCTCTCAACCATTTGATCGATGAAGGACAGCGGGAAGTGATCCTTCCTCGTCGCATTATTCAGCTTGCGATAGTCTATACACATTCTCCATCCCATCACAGTTCTTGTTGGAATGAGTTTGTTGTTCTTGTTAGCCACAACGGTCATTCCTCCTTTTTTTGGAACTACTTGGACTGGGCTCACCCACTTGCTATTTGAAATTGGAAATATGATACCTGCATCAAGCAATTTAAGGATTTCCTTCTTCATGGCCTCTTTCATGATCGGGTTTAACCGTCGTTGAGGTTGACGTAAAGGCTTGTAATCCTCTTCCATTAGTATCTTGTAAATACATAGTGATGGTTTAAACCCTACAAGATCCTCTATAGTGTAACCTAAGGCTTTCCTATGTTTCTTCAAAATAATCATAAGCCTACCATGTTCATCTTCACTTAAACTAGAACTAACTATAACGGGAAACGTAGAGTTAGATCCAAGAAAAGCGTACCTTAGATGTGCGGGAAGAGGCTTCAATTCCAAAGTTGTAGATGCCTTTGGTTTGTTGTGAGGGCTGTCCTAAGTCTCCTTAGATGTCTCCAAAGGTGTGGAAGTGGTAGAAGAAGGATCTAGAACGTTTGTAGAAAGAACGGAACCTTCCTCAGAATTTTCAGAAATTACGACACCTTTAATACTTTCATGGCCGTGGAAATTTAAATTTTGGCCGTGGTTCCTTGCGTTACTTAATTGCTTTCTCTCGACATATGTTTCCACGGGTGAAATTAGTGCAACCATGCCCGTGTAAAACACCGATGACCCGTGGTTTTGGGTATTTTCCTAACTATCGAGCAATTCTTTGAATTTTTCAATTTGCACCCCTTCTAACTCTTCCAAAGCCTAAACTTCAGCGTTACAGTCCTCTTCCACTCCCTTTTCTATGATGCTCATGCTTATAACCTTTTGTAACGGATCTTTGAACAAGATTGAACTCACTTCCTCTCTAGAATCCTCTTCATCATATATGTCATAAATGTCATCTCCAAGGGCTGCTTCTTTTGTCCAAGCTGAGAGTACAAATTAAACTTTCTCTTCTCCAATGTCGAAGGCCAATTTAGCGTTCTTGCAATCAACCATACAGCCGAAAGTTGCAAGAAAAGGTCTCCCAAGTATGATTGGGACTGGACAATCTGCAGGAATGTCAAGCACAACAAAGTCTATAGGAATATAGAAATTACCAACGGGTCAAGTAATGGATCGATCCACCATATACAACGTCATCTTCACCGGTTTAGGTTCACCTAAACCAACCTTCTCACACAAAGCAAGCAGAATGATGCTCACACTTGCTCCCAAGTTACAAAGTGCACCATATGTGATTTCTCCTACACCTATTTGCATGCAAAATGACCCCGGATCTCGCAGCTTTGGGGGCATCTTTTCCGTCATTGTTTTGATGATTTTCGATGATTCCGAACTCATTTTAACTTCACCAAAATCTTTAAGCTTCCTCTTGTTAAAGAGGATCTCCTTCAAGAACTTCCCATAAGCGGGCATACCTAAAATTGCATCAAGAAAAGGTATGTTAATATGCAGTTTGCTCATGAGATCAATAAACTTACCAAAATGTTTGTCTGGACGCGCTCTCGCTCTAGAGCAGGAATGGAAAAAGAGGTTTATAAGCTGGAGGAGGTACGTAGACATCCTCTTTCTCCTTCTCAACGGGAACTTCAACGAATACGAGTTGTGGATCGGTGGTTGTTACACAACTTATTGTTGTAATTGCCATCACCCTTCCTTTCGGATTGTCCTCCGTTTTTCCGGGAAGCTTCCCTTGATCTCTAGGAACTTCTCCGGCCTTGCTAAACACTTGATTTTCTAAAGCTTTTTGTGCTTTAGAAATCGAAGTGATGGAATTCTCCATTCCTTGAATCTTCCCCAAGATTGTTTTCAGCATCGCTTCAAGCTTGTCCTTCTCCGGATGGCTTGAACTCGATGAAGCTTGTCCCTGACTTTTCAAAGATGTAAAAGAAGAAGAAGGAGGTGTTAGTGAATTTTCAGCATGGGAATAAGATTACTGGGATTATGTTGGTTGGATCTCCAATTGTTGTTGAAGTTCTTGTTGTTGTTATTGTTCCAAGGGTTGTTCCGGTTGTTATTCCTATTTCCTTGATTATTCTCTCTTCCTAGATAGCAACGTCCTGATGTTTTTTCGATTGAATGCTAGGCTTCAAGAGTTCTTTCAGCTCATTAATCTCATTGTTAAAAGAGAAATTTTGAGCTTGGGCTGCTTGATTCAACCTTTCTCCCGGATCTCCAAAATCTCGATTCCCATCTTCAATCTTCCTATGGGAATACTTCTCAATCACTAGAGCTTGCTTTTCAATAAAATCCCAAGCATCATCATCTCTCATTTCCATAAAAGTTTCGCAAGAAAGAGATTGAATTTTGAATTGAGTTCCATATCCAATCCTTTGTAGTAAATCTCCAACAACTCCAGCTTTGAAATGCCATGGTGAAGGCAATCCAATGGAAGATCCTTGAACCTTTCCCAAGACTTAAATAAACTTTCATTAGGTTTCATAGGAAAGGCATTAATTTTACCTCTCAATTCCGCCGTCTTGGATGGTGGAAAGTACTTGGTGAGGAATTCCGAAGTCATCTCCTCCCATGTATTAACTCTTCCAGTTGGAAGAGATTGATATCAAGCTAAGGCCTTGTCTTTCAAAGAGAAAAAGAAAGGTCTCAACTTATAATTGTTGTTGGTTGCTTTTGGAGGCTCAAAGTCTCCATGGTAGAGTTTTCGGAGTATTTTATTGCAATTAACAAAGAAAGACTTAGAATGACAATACGGCTGATGAGAAGGCTTACTATGCCTTCTGAAACACTGAAACTAGGAGAAACGGTTGTTGGCGCTAGAGAAGACGAGCGTGGAGGAAGCGGCGGTATAAGCAACAACCATTTCCGAAAATGAAAGGGGGTGGTTATAGATTGAAAACATCAAAGGGATCGGATCGATAAGGAAATCATATATAAAAAGATAACAAGTTATAGTTTTTTTTAAAAGGTATAAACGTTTTTTTCTTATATATAAGTATACACGGTAGAGTTGTCGGAGTATTTTCCTTAAAATTCGGCCTAAATTATTGTTGGATCTCATAATATACAATCTTCATCTTATTAATTAAAATTTTAGATACCATTTGAATTTGTAGCTTCCATAACAAGTTTTTAGTTATAATATTTTTTAAAATATGGCCTAATTTTCGTTTTTCTTATATATAAGTATACATGGTAGAATGAAAACATCGCCGTTGTTTATTAAATATTTTCAAATTTTTTTTTTTAAAAAAAGAAAAGCGGTTAGACCGGTCTATTTTCTAAAGGTAGTTGTTTGCTCAAACGTGTGCATGCAAAGTCTTAAATTTATAAAATCTGAAATCAAGCAAAGCGAACCCGCAGTGTACGGATCGGTATAGTAAAGAAAGAATTCCAAAGTCGAACTCAGGGATTTGGGGATCAAATTCAGTTCGTAAAATCGTCTAGCAAAATAATGAAGCTTTTGTAAAGATCAATGGGAAAACAACGATTCTAAAGATTCAGGTATCCAATTGTGGCAATCGATTCAAGATGTTCTAAAGGTATAAGGACAGAGTTAGGATTGCAAAGGTATAGATCTAAGGTAGGGTGTTGCACGGTGAAGTTCCAAACCCATAAGTCTTACCCAAAGGCTTTCTAAATAAAGGATGTTGAGTCTCGTTACAAAGAAGTTCTAAGGACAAGATTAAACTCTCAAATACCCACGCCCAAACCCAAGGGAATCAAAGATAAGCCAAACAAGTTAAGGTTGTGACACTCGTAACCTAAGTAGAGGGCGTTGAGTCTCACTACTACCTAGAAAAGGTAAGTCAAGGCTAGGTTAGGGCCAATTTTTAACTTTTGATCAAAGCAGAAGCAAAACACGTAAAACAGGGGAAAACCACGATCAGGTCTTGAGGAACCACGGCCGTGGAACTCAAGAACAGGCCGTGGAAAGGCACGACGGCGAGGTTTCTCGCAACTCTCAAGGTCCAATCTATTTTGGTTCAATCTATCATCATCTATGCCACAACTATCAACCCTTCACCTTAGAATCGCTTAAGGGTTTTAGCCAACAATCATTGTCATCAAATCAATAATCAAGATTAAAAGAAAGAAAAGATAGAACCATTAAAACTCAATAATGAATGTAAAACCAATCTCAATCAATTCATAAACCGTTCTTGTGTTCAATGAATACAAAATAGAGTCAGAAATCTCTCACAAATCATAAAGAACAAGAAGAACAAGATGTCAATTCGCCTTCAAAGTGAAACACTAAGATCTTCCAACTCCGAATAGGAAAGTGCGTCTTTCTCCAAATCTTTCTCCAAAATCTCCTCTTCTAATGTGTAGATGAAGATCTCCAATGCCTCTTTGCCAGTGATCCAGCCTCTAGCGTAAGCAAGGTGTCCGTTTCTCTCTTTCTTTCGCCTTCATATAGGAAAAACTAGGGCTACGAAAGGCCAGCAACGGATGTAGACGTGGAAAAAATGACACGTGGCGAATCTTTGAAAGCCACAGTCATGTCCTATTTCCAAGACCGTGGAATTGACCGTGGGTGCTTATGACATGGTCTCCACAACCTTAATTAAATTAATTACCAAAACCACGGCCGTGGTTTGATGTACTTGGCCGTGGAATCCCTAAAATTGTCGTACAATCCTTTGTTCTTCGAAGCTTTTCAATCATGCTCTTTCCTTAGCTACTCCAATGCATCCCCTTGATGTCTAGCATGATCAAAAGAGCTCTCATGCTCCATTTATGCTCCAATTCAAGCCTTTATTCACCTATAATCACAACAAAGCTTGTGTCGATCTCTATACCAACATAATAGGTGAATGTGCTCATATATGCTTCAAACTCATATCCATGTACACAAAAGAAGGGTAAAAACTACCTAAAAACGTGCCTAAACTAACGCCATATTTAATGCTATCAGTAGTCAATCCTAAAGTATCCTTACGTATGAGAATTCAAAGTTCGGGATCGTCAAAAAATGGTGTGTTGGGTTCAACAATTCCAAATGGGTCAATCATTTAGCAACACACTTGATTTCTCTAAACACATGTGTGACCAGAACTTTCTCAAAGAAGCAATGATCTAGTCGGGAGTCGAATATGATCATCTCGACCTCCAATGGACAGTTCCAAAGTCCTTGGAGTGCCTTGATAACACATAAGTTATCACCCTCGATTTCGATCTTTCTTATGAGCCTTATTGCTTCACTAAGGTCAGCTTTTAACGCGTAGGCTTCTGTTTTAATTATGGAGTTAAAAATTATTTTCCTGGCATCAAAGCTTGTTACTTTTTCGTTGTGGTTTTGTAAAACAAAACAAATAGATGTTATTCCTGAATCGAATTTTGATCCATCAAACTTGAGTTTGGCGAAACCAAGTTTTCGTTTATCCCATTTGATATTATTTTTCTTTCTTGTAGTAGATGTATTGTTCTTATGGGTATATTTAAATTCATTAATGTCATCATCAATGGAGTGATTTTTCCAATTTTGGATATGTGGAATGATGAAGTTGAGGATGTTGTGATCCGATCCGGCAACATCATTGGTGAATATGATTTTTTTTTGAAAAACCAGATGCTCCACCATATAGTGGTCAACCTTGAAAAGTTTGTTGTTCCGATCTTATTCTTAGTTTCCAAAAGCAGTTTGTGCGGTTTTTACTATCCGTGTTGATTGTATTAAGGTTTGTCATGATAGTTTTGTCAATTTTTTTGATTACGTTTTTGTTGTAAGGGCACTATAAAAGAAGGTGTACAATATCTTCGAGTTGATGATTCCAAAACTCATAGTTAGATGTAACTGTCATTCTTCTTTCGTTGAGTTTAACTTTAGTCGGGATCCCGTTTTTAGTGATTTTACATATGATTTTTTTGATTTTTGGTTGGATGTTAAGTTTCCAAATCCAGTCGCAGGAATAGTCACGTAGCCATCCAGACTCCTTATCAATCATTTCCGAGGCTGATGAAGAGAAGAACCAGCCATTCTAGCTACTTCTCTAGTAAAATCTGTCTTGTATATCATTTGTTGGGATTATAGTTTCCAAACTTTTTTCCAAATTATTTGGCTTAGAATGTTTTGAAGTTCATTTTCAATTGGTGTTATCCCATTCATTTGAATTGATGAAATGACCTACCTTTATATGAGTATTGATGAATTTGTAAAATGCTTATTGATTATTTGTTTAGCTTGAGTACGTAGGATGTTTTTAAAAAACAATTATTATTATCTATACTATATATTAAAGCCAAAACATTTACTTCAACGTGGTTCTTTCTAACTTATAATATGTCACATGACATTTTCATAGAATTTTGAATTTTTTAAAGAATTATATATATAATTGTCAAATTTTAAATTAGTAAAAAATATAATATTATAATTATCCTATTATAGAACTTATATCTATCTACTTACCAAACATTTCTTTATATATATATATACACATCTACATAAACATACTTTAAATTATACTAATAGAATAATGATTCTATTGTAACAACCCGAATCCGTAGGACTCGGGAATGCTACGGGCGAGACTTCACAGTTGGTTCCAACCCTTAGTATGACAACAATTTCACCGAACCTTTCTAACAAGGCACAAATAAAGGCAAACTCAAAAACGTTTATAATGTATGCACGAGAATGAAATGTAAAATACAAGGTGGAAACTCAGTCGAGTCCTCAAAACAAGACAACTCCAAAACATAAATCCAAACATACAACTTAACAACCTAATCCAAGAACATAAAGACATAAAACAACCCCGTCCTATAATGTACGGGGGACCCCGGTTGTCCAACATACATGTGAAACCTCTCTCGTTACCACATACATATCCCAAGCCTCGCTTGGATGTTTTCATAATGTCATACAATCCCCATGACTCAATGTTTGTGTCAAAGAAAACGGAATGGAGGTCACTCACCTCTTCTGCTTCTAATAAAGCTCCATGGACATGTCTCAGTCCCCACGATCTAATCGACTTCCTCAGAAAGGAAGAAAGTGTCAAAACCATCCCGTAACTCGGCGGTTATATTCCACCAATCTGTAAGTTGCATACCTCCTCTACATACCTTGGAGCTATTACCGAAACTATCATCTCGTTCTCATCTGATCAACTAGATATTCTCAAAACCGCTACGTCTCTTAGGAAGTCACCTCGGACGTCCCAACCCACTTAGATAACTCTACTCATCCCGCATAAGTTGTATTAGCGTCGTCCCATGGCAATCTTGTTCCTCTCAATTCTGAGAGTACAACAAGACATCGTTAAATCTCAACATAAGAATCGTTCGTACTTCTCACACCTCACTAACTGTCATTACTTAACATTAGATTACGGTTCACCTCATACAACATTGCTTACTAGTCTGCAACTTTTAGCATAAGCTTATGTTCCACCTTGGAACCACCCGCAACCACAAATTGAAGGCCATTACCGCTATCCGATCTAGAAACCCGATGAATGCACGTCTATATAACTCTAACTCACCAATCGCACTTGTGAGCCCGAAAGGCTTCACTACAACTTGTAGTGACCATACCGACCCGAAACACCGTCTTACTTAAGTTCTTTCCTTTCTCCACCCAAATCGGGTGACATCACGACTGCAAAACGATCATACAAAACATCGTACTCACATGTAACTGGTCAAACGGGTCGTTCACTACGGGGAAAAGGTTGCTATCCTCATTGGTAGCCTTACACATCTCTCGATAGCCAAAGTACAACTTCCCGAATTGTACCCTTCCTTAAAATTTGTACCAGGATGCCCTGAAGGGAAAACCGGAAGAAATTTTCCCATTCCAAACCACTGAACTTCTAACCCATGAATTCCCACGTACTACCATCTTAAGCTTTAAGCTTACAACGTTGCTATAGTCTCAGTCCTTAATTTCACACCATAGCCACATGGCTCTTTCGGGTGAGTCAAGAAAATTTAACTCATCTGTTGTCCGTGACAACTTATCAATCATTTCATAAGAACGAAATACCATGCATCTTCTTTCCATATCGTCTTATTTGCTTAAAGCAACTCGGGAAGTTTCACTTTCCTCCTGATCCACTAGATCACTTTATCATGCTTAAAACTTAAAGGTTCCAATCCGTGCCATTCCTCCATATGTCAATCCCATGACCGTAAAAGGTCAGGTAAGGTCGTTACAGTCCCTCCCCGGGAGGTCGGTTATGGTTACTTGCTTTAACCTCTTCAACGCTATATGACCAAGACAAATGCACCTTGGTTAATACACCTCCTTACCAATGCGCTGAACTACCGGGCATACACCAACTCTTGTTACCATTCTTGTATAGTCTCCGCTCAGGTTATACCTCTCATCTTCAAATCCTCACAGGCAACCCGCACTTTACGCGTTCTCACTCATCACCAACAAGCTTATGGTTGACCTTCTCTAAGGTCAACGATTTACCATTCTTCTATACTTGAAGTCACTATTCTAATGAAGGCTACCCTCCTTGGGGTACTTCATCTCAACTCCATTAGCTCTTTCCACGTTCCATTCTTCCTTCCTCTTCCATAATGTAAGCATACTCCCTTCGGCCTCGAATGTCGTATAACTCGCCTTCACAGGCTTAGCGTTGTTAGAACGTACCCTTCTCCTCTTCGATTCGCATCTTTAGTTGTCCATACGTATTCTAGAAGAACTTAAGTTCATTATCTCTATGGGTCTCGTTGTCATGTAATCATGTCTTTTTTTAGAACCACTTCTACACCTTATATTGCTCCTTTTGCTTGCATTGCTTCCATCTCGAATCCTCTTAAGTTGCCTCGAGTTTTACTTCCACTTGTTCGTCCTTCGTTTATGTCATCTCTAATTTTCCTCTTTGATATCCTTTTAAAGGAATCCAAGAAACGCCATGGTGTTCGTCAGCACAAAATGCTCAACTCGATACTTGAGCGTACTCCTCCACGTAGAACACTATCCCAAGCCAACAACGTCGTCTTAAAGGTGATGATATCATACTATCATCTTTTCTATTAGGTCCCATATCTCCAAATGCTACTATATATAATAAGCATACGTATACATGACTATATATGCCCTATGTCAACATCACTACCAACATACCAAATCCATGAATTCTACTACACAACACAAGGCCCAAAACGTACAATAGTCCACCTATATAACTATACATATATATCAAGCCCATCATGCAACTACAATCCACATATACTATACATATATACATATATATATATCAAAATCCAATAAACAATGTTGCCGAGGACTGCGGAAGGAGTGGTAATCCCGTACATTCTAACCCAAACCCAACTCATACATATGATTTTAAAAACGAAAAGTCAGAACCCGTGGGGGTTCTTTTTATTCCTCATTCGGCCTTTAGAAGATTGCGAGTGCCATTGTTGTCAACCTAGGCCTTTGATACCACTTTGTAACACCCCGAATCCACCGGACTCGGGAATCCTACGGGAAAGACCTCACAATGGGCCCCGACCCTTAGCTTGAAAACAATTTCATGAGACCTTTCCAACAAGGTAAAAATAAAGGCAAACTCAAAAACGTTTATTATGTATGCGCGAGAATGAAATGTAAAATACACGGTGGAAACTCAGCCGAGTCCTCAAAACGACACAACTCCAAAATATAAATCCAAAAATACAACTTAACAACCTAATCCAAGAACATAAAGACATAACACAACCCCGTCCTATATGTACGGGGACCCCAGCTGTCCACTCCTTCACCTCACTCGGCGATGTCCCTAACTTGGAGGGCATCTACAACAATCGGTTTAAAACCGTTAGCTAGCAATTCGAATATAAGAAGAACGATAAGGTACAATCACATATAATAATAAAGTAAATACACAAACATGGTCGCGTAGAAGTCCGATTATTATCTTTTAGTTATGTTATCCCCTTACTATTTCCATTGTGTTGTGACACGGAAATCACAAGGATCCCGCCCTTGTCCCCTTTCACAAAACAGGTTTGGACCGGACGCGAATCAATATCACCTTTTTGGACTGGTCGCAAGGCACCTCCCGGCCACCCC
Organism: Fagopyrum homotropicum; assembly: GCA_033239125.1. Classification (NCBI taxonomy): domain Eukaryota; kingdom Viridiplantae; phylum Streptophyta; class Magnoliopsida; order Caryophyllales; family Polygonaceae; genus Fagopyrum; species Fagopyrum homotropicum. Next base: position 53,272,736 of record BSWB01000005.1, read on the forward strand.
ATTTTGGGCCGGACAAGCGATCACCGCCCGTTATCATACACTTGGGTCAAATAAACGATAATCAAGTCCACATCCTAATCCGGTTAGTAGTTACATCATGATAGTCAAAGCAATAACACACACCACCCGCATGTCACAACTCATATGCGAAAAATAGCTAAGTAAGTCCGTAGACTTACCTCTTATTCAAGCTAATAATAACAACCATCACTACTCCCCGAAGGAGAACAACCACAGCCTGATCCAAGAAAGGTATGCATCATCAAACTCTTAAACATAAGAACACAAGGGCAACCAAAACCATAACCGAACACAAAACCTAGCAACATGTAAGCTAGGAATGCTTCGAGACCTTAAGAAGCCAAGAACTCGGTAGGGAAGGAAAAGCATGCCACAACAACCCCCAACCTAGACAAAGCTAAGCACCACCCACAAGATGGAAGAGAGACCATAAGGTATTCACTGTTGCCTCAAAAGTGTGCGACACTAAGTCTTAAATTTATAAAAACTGAAATCAAGCAAAGCGAACCCACAGTGTACGGATCAGTATAGTAAAGCAAGAATTCCAGAGTATCGAACTCAAGGATTTGGGGGATCAAATTCAGTTACTAAATTGTCCATCAAAATAATGAAGCTTTTGTAAAGATAATTGGGAAAACAACGATTCAAAAGATTCAGGTATCCAACTGGCAAGATGTTCTAAAGATATAAGGACAGAGTTAGGATTACAAAGGTATAGATCTAAGGTAGGGTGTTGTACGATGGAGTTCCAAAACCCATAAGTCTCACCCAAAGGCTCTCTAAATAAAGGATGTTGACTCTCGTTATAAAGAGATTCAAGGGCTCTCAAATATTGTTCACTCGAAAGTGTGTGCGTCAAAGTTTTAAATTTGTAAAAACTGAAATTTAGCAAAGTGAACCCGTAGTGTATGGATCGGCGTAATAAAGCAAGAATTCCAGAGTATCGAACTTATGGATTTTAGGGGGAACAAATTCAGTTTGTAAAATCGTCACGCAAATGAAAAGCTTTTGTAAAGATGATAAGGAAAAAAACGATTCTAAAGATTCAAGTATCCAATTGTGGCGATCGATTCAAGATATTCTAAAGATATAAGGAAAGAGTCAGGATTGCAAAGGTATATCTAATGTAGGGAATTGTACGGTGAAGTTCCAATCCTATATGTCACACCCAAAGGCTCTCTCTATAAAGGTTGTTGAGGTTGCAATATAGAAAGGATCTAAGGACAAGATTAAACTCTCAAATACCCATGCCCAAACCCAAGGGAATCAAAGATAAGCCAAAATGGTTAAGGTTGCGACACTCAAAACCAAAGTAGAGGATGTTGAGTCTCACTACTACCTAGAAAAGGTAAGCTAAGGCTAGGTTAAAGCAAATCTTTTAACTTTGGATCAAAGCAAAAGCAAAGAACGTACGACAGAGGAAACCACAGTCGGGTCTTGAAGAACCACGGCCATGGAACTCAAGAACAGGCCGTGGAAAGCCTCGACGACAAGGTTTCTCGCAACTCTTAGGGTCCAATCTGTTTTGGTTCAATCTATCATCATCTATGCCACAACTATCAACCCTTCACCTTAGAATCGCTTAAGGGTTTTAGCCAAGAATCATCATAATCAAATCCAAAATCAAATATAAAGAGAAGGAAAGTTAGAACCTTGAAAACTCAATAATGTCAAATATCGCAATCCTCAAAATATCAAAATAACAAATCCGTTTTTGTGTTCAAAGAATGTAAAATCAAAGGAACAGAAAAACCTCACAAAATCTCTAAGGATAATGAAGAACGGGATGTCAATCCGCCTTCAAGATGAAACCTTAAGATCTTTTTACGAGTACGCATTCTTCAAGTGCGTAATTCTCCAAATCTTCCTTCTACGTAATGAAATCTTCTCGAATCTCTCTAAGCAGTGCCCTCGAAATGTCGATCTAGTCGATGATGATATTTCTCTCTTTTTCAAGCCTTCTTATAGGAGAAAATTAGGGTTACAAAACCCCAATAACCGCCGCTGACGTGGCAAATATGACATGTGGCGACCGTTAAGAGAACCACAACCAAGAGCAAATTTCCACGTAGAATGAAATATGAATACAAAATAAGGTAAAACAATCTTTTGGGTATTGTGCTTCTAATCAATAGATCACCCTCAAATCTTGCTTCATGTCTCCTTGAGAACTTCTATGTACATAAACCAAATCATGTCAAGCAAAAGAAACATCATATATTGCAAAAGCTTCAAGACAAACAACATAACCTAAAGCAATGTCCAAATCAATCATGTGAAACTCCAATTTAGATCACCTAGCCAAACAACATTCAAAAGATCTTAAGGAATTTCAAGCAAAGGTCAAGAAACGTGAATATGTGGGAAACATATAAGGGAATATGGTGCAAAAGTCCGGGAAAAAGGGACAACACAAACTCTTTTCTTTTTGCAACTTGAATCAACCACCATTGAGAGCTTTGCTCTCCCCTTTTAGCACAAAATATTTTTTTGACTTTACTTTTGGAAGTATGGATAGCGGTGCACAAAAACCGAAGCCTAGGAGATCGACAATTCTCAATTTCGAGATGCCTCAAACCCTTGATGCACATACCATAATCCGTTAGGAATATCGCTCAATCCGACTTTGGCAAGACACAAACACCCGACTATGTGAATGGTGTCGAGTTACTCATCATCAAGATTGACTTCCCCAAACCTATTTTCTATACTTTGAATGCACAATTTTCTTTCATGGCCCTCCCACATCAAACATGCCAAAATTGCACTCTTCCTAGTTTCTGGATAGGTAAAGGAGGCAAAAAAATTCATTAAGGGGTTAAATGAATAAAGAAGAAGCAAGAAAATCGAGGTGGCTTAATCATGTCAATAAGAAGTGTAAGAACTTATCATGCGATTTCAACCTTCATTTCTCAATATGATTTAAACAAAAACTTTCACGTTATGAAACTTGCAAGAAGATCAAACAATGTATTCAGTTTCTTCACAATCCACAACTCAATTTAAGCATATAAACGTCATGAGAAATTCAATCCCCAAGTATATTCATCATAAAGGTCATTTTGAATCCTAGAAGCACAAAAATTTTCAAAATTTTTCAAATTTTTATGGGTTTTTCAAAGCTTAATAATGCAATGCAATAAGGAAACGTGTGACAATCAAGACAAAGATGCAAGTGTTCATGGATAACGCGAAGCAAATGTATCGAGTTATTACATCAACAAAGAGTCATACCCCACCCCATACTTAGAATACACATTGTCCTCAATGTAAGAAAAAAAAGAAAAGAAAAGGACCTAAGAAAACTCACGAAGGCGGTGGTGTAGCTCGAACCTTGGAAATCATCGCATCACATAGGAGACGGTGGTGGATAGGGGAAGAAGTTGGGGTCGAATGGACGCCCAAACTGCTTCCGGTAAACATCACGGAGGATCCTTGCATTTTCCTTGCGTTGTTCTTCTTGATCGTCAAAGCGGGTCTCAAGAGCATCCATCCGCTGCGTAACTCCAGTAACCCACTCCGGCTGCTGGTCCATCCATGCCGGTCGCTGCTGCATCCACTCGGTGGCGCTCCCATCCAAGCTTGAGGAGCACCCATCCAAGCCGGTGGACCCTCCATCCACGTAGGACGCTCACTCACACTAGCACGTTGGGAGGAGGAAGAAGTGGAAGGCCGCTGGTGGTAAGTTGATCTCCTAGCGGGCTCTTAGAAATCCGCCGGCTGACCCGGAAAATCTCCACAAGCTCCCTAAGCACCTCCAATGTCCGGGAAATCATCACCTCCCATCTCTACAACAGCATCATCATCATCATCACCTACAGCGGGTACCTCATCGGGAATGTAGGGTGGAGCTTCTAACCGGTGTGCATGCATAAGAACGAATGTTGCCTTCCAGTTCTGCCGGCTAATCCTAAGGGAATAATCAGGACTCCATGGAATGTCTCGTCCCCCTTGTCTTCCCAATGCATGGAAATAAAGGGTGGACCTCGATAGCGGGGAATCAAGAGCCCCCTATTCATAAATCCCTGAAGCCCCAAAGGTCCCGCTGATTTGTTCTTAATCTTGCTAAGGGTGGATGCAAGCATAGTGGCACAATCCGGAGAGTGACCGGCGACCAAACAGTAGAGAATGAAAAGCTCATCAGCCTTGAGCTTCTAGGGAGTCTCGGTCCTTAGGAAAAAGCACTCGGATAGGATCCTATGGGCTATCTTGGGGCAAGGTGGTAGATAAGATTGGCTTTCGAGTCGGCCGGTTGCCAATGGTCCTCATGGCCTACAATCATAGCAATCTCTCCCCAAAACTCTTTAGCCTTGACACCCCTAGGACATGTCCCATTGAACGTGTCGGCAAATCCAAACAATGCTCCAAACTGAGCAATAGACAAATGGTAAGTATGCTTCATCAACCGGAAGGATACCGTTCTGTTAACGGCACTATGCTCAAAGGAAGTGATGAACTCCCCCGTAATCTCCTCATAAGCATCCTCTCGAATGCTAGCAAACAAAGTCAATCCAGCCATGTCTAACATCCATCTCAAATCCTCAACAATATGTAACTCCTCAAGTTCCTCAAGTACAATATACCTAGGAGCTATCACTTTGCGCTTATGGATTTTTTCAAGAGCTCCAAGGTAGTCTTCATGGATTGTAGGGACCCTATGGCTAGGTGGGATATTGGGAGGGGGTTGGGAAGAGGAGCCTCCACCCTTCCGTTTCTTGTTTCTGTTTGACTTACGTGTTCCAAACATTTTCAGAGGAAACCACGGCCTGTTCTTCAATTTCCACAACCGTAGAATTGTACGGTGACCCGTGGAATTGCTCCATTTCACTCAAAAACTCAGCAAATCAACAACAAACACAACAATAGCAGTACTAAACTACTTCTAAGTTCAAATCTATTCAGTTCTCCTAAAAATCTTCAAAGAAAACTAATGAAATCTACCAATGAGAATATTGAGAGAAAACCTAGGGTTTGGATTTGAAGAAATCCAAAATCTTGCCCGATCGTTGAATGTTCGTGCTATTCGTTGCCACAATCAGTTGTAGAATCAGATTTGCTTAAATTTGGGGCAAAGAATCGCGCAAAATGACTTCTGAATGAAGAAGTACGGGATTGAGGAGATAGCGTGGTTTTTGGGCGTAGAAGGGAGCTGATTTTGTGAGAGAATTGTGTAGAAGAAGAACTTATATAGCCCCGTAAAATCTTTGAAAACCACGGCCTGTCGGGCTGTTCCACGGCCGTGGAAATGTACGGAAACCCGTGGATTTGGGTGATTTTATTTAGCTGATCTCGACCTGCTTTTCCACGACCTAAATTAGGTAATCCACGGTCGTGGTTTTTCTTTTTTGCCCGTTGAATCCTCTGTTCTTGCCAAAAATCCAAGTTTCGTTGTTCATTCAGCTTTCTTCACTTCTTTTGCTCGTTTCTTATCCTTGACATCCAAAGACACAAACATACCGGAAGGTATCGACCAAAAACAAACAAAAACAACTATTCTAATCTAAGAAAGAAACAAATACAAAACCGTAAATATAATACCTTGGGTTGCCTCCTAAGAAGCGCTTTGTTTTAGGTCCGTAGCTAGTGTAATAGCTAGGATTTCCGAATTCTAATTAATGTTGATTAACTTAATCAGTGATAGTAATTGACATATAACTCGTGAAGATTGCGTAAGTGTTGAGTATAAGTCCCACCGTTATGTTCCTGGCGTAATTTTGGGCTTATGGTGAAATTTTCACTTTTCCCCCGGGTAATTATTTTTACCCTCCGGTATTATTTGGAGCATTTGGGAGCTCCAATTAATAAAAATGCAGTTGAGAGAAATGATCAGGACATCGGACATGTTCTAGATATGAAATAACATGGAAAGGCAAAATGGCCAAAGGAGTCGCTATTTCGTTTCTTAACGGCTAAGAAAGACGGCTTAGGAATACACTTTTTCCGAGACAATTGTGGAATAATTATCCCTACAATATTCAAGATTTATTTTCCAATTTCGAGAAGTTGGGAGAAGGGGGTTTAACCCGCCAATGGATCGGTTAAAGGATAATTATCGACTTCGCTAAAGGATAATTATTGACTTCACTATAAATAGCGGAAAAACGTTTATTAATTCATTTCCTTTCACGTTTCCTCGTAAAAGCTCTGATTTCTCTCAAACTTCAAACTCATATCTACTCTCCGTTTCTAATCCGATTTCAATTCCGTTTGAGTTTCTGGATTCCTCTCTTCATTCTCTTCATATCGGTACCAAGTTTCTGCATTTCCGAGCAAATAAGGACCTGGTCGTGCATATATGTCACCAAGACAGTTCCGTCGCTCAGATTCCGGTGAATTTGATGTTGTACATGCGTAGCCTGCGTCGTTGTGATTCCGAATCTTCTTTCAGATCGTCAATCGGGTTAGTAACGAATAAGTTATGAATTTATTCGTTTTCCGTACTGCGATTTTACCTAAATTGACCTTAGGCTTTTCAAAATGGATAATTAGAAATTCCATTATGATCATTATATTATTCTGGTATTTATGGGTTGTTTGTTTGATGAAATCTGATGACAAGTGGGTTTAGAAATGGCCTGCGGGCAAAACGTTATTCTGGTGAAATTTAATTAATTAATTATAGGTTAATTAATTAAATTAGGATTAAATTTGAGATTGAGGAATACTGATTAGATGCATGCTAGGTGTCAAAATGAGTTGAGGATCATGATGATGTTATGAATATCGGTTATGGCTTTAAGGTTTAGTATGTGTACGAGTATGATGAGATGTTATGTTGAGGATATGCCTTAGGAATATATGAATGTGTTGAGGATCTGAGGTTTATTTGAGATATAGGTTGGTTGTGGTTAGTGAGACGAGTCTCCTAACCTTTGCAGTATGTGATTGTGTGTGCCTTGCTATTGCAGGCGTTGATTACTTCCCCAAGGGGAAGCTGTGACGTGGTACAGGTTACGAGTATATCAGGCAAGTCCATAGGACTTACTTAGCGTGCAATTGTGGATTGTATGATTGTGATGGTTGTGTGTGTTCATATGATTGTGCATTTAGGATGACCATTTATTACATTTATTTGACCCAAGTGTATTATAACGGGCGGTAACCACCGGTCTCCTCCTGCTGGTTAGGAGGAGGTGCCTGGAAGCCAGTAACACAGGGGGGGACGAGTGACGATCACTCCCAATGCAAACCCCTGTGTTAACGGGGAAAGGGACGAGGTTCTTTAGGTTCCTCGTGTTACAAAAGAAGTTGAATTAGTAATGGAATAACGTAATGAAAGATAATAAATGAATGTGTGTGGCATTGCATGTATGAGATGTTGATGTGTGGTTGTGCTATTACCTTCATGCTTTTCATTGTTGTAGCTAACAGTTTCATACCGTGTTGTAGATGAGCTGCAGGTTAGGAAGATTGCAGGGTGAGACAGATGGTGTGGCCAACCGAGGACTTTTGTACATTAGGATGCGCGGGATATGGCATCTTTTGTAACGGATGTTGTGGTTTGATGTTTTGTACTCGGCTCTGAGTTTGTAAACTCTTTTGATGTATCATATATAGCTTTACGCATTTGGTTTTAATCTACCTGTGTCTTGTTGTAAGATCCAGTGAGCTTGTTGTCAGGCTAGGGTCAAGATCCATTGTGAGATCCTAGCCCAATGTGACACTCCAAGTCCCGTGGATTTGGGGTGTTACAGCTAGACCGTTCCATTATGCTTAAATGAGGACAATCGGTGCGATTTCCTCAGTTTGGAGTTCCGGTGAGTACTTCTTGAGTCGTTGACCATTCACTTTGAAACTTCCGCACTTCTCACCCATACTTCAATTACACCAAGGGGAAAAACGTGTTCAATTACATAAGGTCCTGTCCAACGAGACTTAAGCTTACCGAGAAAGAGCCGATGTCTAGAATTGAAGAGAAGACCAAGGTCTCCTTCTTTGAAGTCCTTTGGAATGATTTGCTTATCATGCCAACGCTTCGCTCTCTCTTTATAGATCTTGGTATTCTCATAGGCATTCAAGCGGAGTTCCTCTAGCTCACTAAGATCCAAGAGACGCTTCTCTCCCGCTTCCTTCATGCCGAAGTTCATCCACTTTACAGCCCAATACGCCTTATGTTCCAACTCTACCGGAAGATGACAAGACTTCCCATACACAAGGTTCTATGGTAATGTGTCAATGGGAGTCTTGTATGCCGTTCTATACGCCCACAATGCATCATCCAGCTTTAGTGACCAATCCATCCTTGTCCTTGACACCGTCTTTTCCAGAATTCCTTTGATCTCCCTATTAGAAATCTCCACTTGTCCACTTGTTTTGCGGATGGTAGGGTGTGGTGATCTTGTGAGTCACCCCATACTTAGCTAGTATAGCTTCAAATCGACGAGAAATGAAGTGTGATCCTCCGTCACTATTGATGGTTTGGGGTGTCCCAAACCTTGGGAGAATAGTTCGATTAAAGAACTTAACAACCACCATTGCATCATTAGTTGAAGAGGCAACAACTTCAACCCATCTTGAAACATAATCTACAACTAGAAGTATGTATTGGCTACCACAAGATGATGGCAATGGTCCCATGAAATCAACTCCCCAAACGTCAAAGATCTCCACATCTTGGATATTGTTGAGAGGCATTTCATTCCTCCTAGAAATATTTTCTGTTCTTTAACAAGCATCGCAACAACCAACAAAGGTTTGCACATCCTTAAACAAAGTAGGCCAAAAGAATCCAGATTGTAATACCTTAGCGCTAGTCTTATGAGAGCTAGTGTGTCCTCCACATGGAAGCGAATGACAATGACGAATGACACTTTGCATTTCGTCTTCAGGCACACATCTTCTAATGATGCCATCAGGACCTCTCTTGAAGAGTAGAGGTTCATTCCAATAGTATTGGCGGACATCCCTAAAGAACTTCTTTCTTTGTGCGTAGGATAGTCCAGGAGGTATTTCCTGACAAACCAAATAATTTACAAAATCAGCAAACCAAGGTTCGTTACCTCTAAAAATATGATCGATGCACTCTTAAGTTAGATGCATTGTTCATTTGGGAAAGAGTCATCAATAGGCAAGTCGTCACTAGTAGCATGTGGTAGACGACTCAAATGATCCACAACAGAATTTTCGGATCCTTTCTTGTCACGAATCTCAAGATCGAACTCTTGAAGGAAGATAATCCACCTAATCAGCCTTGGCTTTGCATCTTTCTAGGCAAGCAAATATCGAATTGCTGAATGATCCGTGTATACAATAATAAAACTTTTCAAAAGCATAAACAACAGCTAGGAATTCCTTTTCTGTTGTGGCATAGTTGAGATGTGCTTCATCTAGCATCTTGCTAGCGTAAAAGATGGCGTGAGTGCGTCCATCTTTCTTTTGTCCAAGCACCGCTCCAACATCTACGGCACTTGCATCACACATGACCTCAAAAGGAAGATTTCAATCCGGAGGTTGAATTATTAGGGCTGAGATTAGAGCTTCCCGAATCCTGTAAAAAGGATCCAAACATTCTTTCAAAAATTCAAAAACAGCAACCTTCATCAATAGATTAGTTAGCGGTTTAGAGATTTTCGGAACGTCCTTAATGAATTTCCTATAGAATCCAGCATGTCCTAGAAAACTTCTAATCCCCTTCACCGAAGATGGAGGAGGGAGCTTCTCTATCGTCTCAATCTTAGCCTTGTCAACCTCAATCCCTCTATTTGAGATCAAGTGTCCTAAAACAATGTCTTCCTTAACCATAAAGAGACACTTCTCCCAATTTAGAACTAGGTTCGTGTCTTCATACCTTTGTAGAACAAGAGATAGGTTAGTAAGACAATTATCAAATGAGGAACCATAAACATAAAAATTATCCATAAAAACCTCCATGATTTCCTCAATGTACTCCGAGAAGATAGCCATCATACACCTTCGAAAGGTGGATGAAGCTTTGCAAAGTCCGAATGGCATCCTCCTATAAGCAAACGTACCCCATGGGAACGTGAATGTGGTCTTCTCTTGATCATCTGGATGAATCAAAATTTGGAAGAAACCACTATAACCGTCAAGGTCACAAAAATAAGAATGTTGTGCTAACCTCTCAAGAATTTAATCAATGAAGGGTAGCGGGAAGTGATCCTTCTTCCTTGCGATATTTAGCTTGCGGTAGTCAATGCAGATCCTCCATCCTGTCACGGTTCTTGTTATAATGAGCTCATTGTTCTTGTTGGCTACAACGGTCATTCCTCCCTTCTTTAGAAAACTTGAACGGGGCTCTCCCACTTGCTATCGGAAATAGGGAAGATGATTTAATTCCTACAAGATCCTCTATGGTGTAACCTAAATCTTTCCTATGTTTCCTCAAAACAATCATAAGCTTTTCATGTTCATCTTCACTCAAATCAGAACTAACAATAACAGGAAACGTAAAATTAGTTCCAAGAAATGCATACCTAAGATGTGTGGGAAGTAACTTCAATTCCAAAGTTGTTGATGCCTTTGGAGTGTCAAGAGGGTTGTCCGATGTCTCCTTGGAAGTCTCCAAGGGTTTGGAAGTGTTGGAAGAAGAATCAAGAATGTTTGTACAAAGAACAAATTATTCTCAGCTTTTTCCAAAACCACGGTGTCACTGTTACTTCCACGGCCGTGGAAGGTGTCTTGTAGGATATGGAAAGGGGTGTCAATTAAATATTTTCTCTGGACATACTTTTCCACGGGTGGAATAGGTGAAACCACGCCCGTGGAAAAGCACGAATGGCCTTGATTTCTGACGTTTTCCGAGCCATCGAATTCTTCAACGTGGACTTCTTTTAGCTCTTCCAAAGCATAAATCTCAGCATTGCAATCCTCTTCCACTCCTCTTTTCATGATGCTCATAGTTATGACCTTTTGTAACAGATCTTTGAACATGTCAAACTTACTTCCTCTCTAGATACCTCTTCATCATAGATGTTGAACATATCCTCTCCAAGTGCTCGTTCTTTTGTCAAAGTTGAGATGACAAATTCAACCTTCTCTTCTCCAATATCGAAGGCCAATCTAGCATTCTTGCAATCAACCATACAGCCGAAAGTTGCAAGAAAAGGTCTCCCGAATATGATCGGGACCGGACAATCTGCAGGAAATTTCAAGCACAACAATTTCTATAGGGATATAGAACTTACCGAGCTTAACCGGAACGTCTTCAATGAGATCAATAAACTTACCGAAATGCAAGTGGAATGATGCTCACTGGTTTAAGTTCACCTAAACCAACTTTCCTACAGAATGCAAGTGGAATGATGCTCACACTTGCTCCCAAGTCACAAAGTGCATCATATGTGACTTCTCCAACACCTATTGATATACAGAATGACCCTAGATCTCTCAGATTTTGGGGCATCTTTTCTGTCATCGTTTTGCTGAGCTTCAAAGATTCTGAACTCATCTTGACTTCTTCAAAGTCTTCCAGCTTCCTCTTGTAAGAGAGGATCTCTTTCAAGATCTTCCCATAAGCGGGCATACCTAAAATTGCATCGATACAAGGTATGTTAATATGAAGTTTTCTCATAAGATCAATAAACTTACCGAAATGCTTGTCTTGACGCGCTCTTGTTGTATATTGCGGGAATAGCAAAGGAGGTTTATAAGTTGGAGGAGGAACATAGACATATTCCTTCTCCTTCTCATTTTCTTTCTCTTTTTCAGCGGGGACTTCAACGAACTTGGGCTGCAGATCGGTGGTTGTTACACCACTTCTAGTTGTAATCGCCATCACCCTTCCTTTCCCATCCTTGCTGAATACTTGATTCTCTAAAGCTTTTTGTGGTTTATCAATCGAAGTAATGTGACTCTCCATTCCTTGGATCTTTCCCAAGATCGTCTCCAGCAAAACATCGTGTTTATCCTTCTACGGTTTGCTTGAACTATTTGAAGTTTGCCCCTCACTTTTCAAAGGAATAGAAGAAGATGGGGATGTTAGTGTATTTTCATCATGTGAATAGGGATTACCGGGATTTTGTTGGTTGGATCTCCAATTGTTGTTGGAGTTCCTATTGTTGTTGTTGTTCCAATTATTGTTCCGGTAATTGTTCCTATTTCCTTGATTGTTCTCCCTTCCTAAGTATCCAACATCTTGCTCCTTCGGCTTTTAAAGGCTGAATTTTATTACTTCCTTCAGCTCCTTAATCTCATTGTTGAGGGAGAAGATTTGAGCTTGAGCTGCTGAATTTAATTTCGCTTCCGGCTCTCCGGATCTCGATTCCCACCATCAACCTTCCTATGGGAATACTTCTCAATCACCTTAGCTTGCTTCTCAATGAAATCCCAAGCATCATCTTCCCTCATATCCATATAAGTTCCACAAGAAAGGGATTGAAGATTGAATTGCATTGCCACATCTAATCCCTTATAGTAGATCTCCAATAATTCCAGCTTTGAAATGTCATGGTGCGGGCAATGCAATAGAAGATCTTGAAACCTTTCCCAAGATTTAAACAAACTTTCGTTAGGTTCCATATAAAAAGCATTTATTTTACCTCTCAATTCCGCTGTTTGGGATGGCGGAAAGAACTTGGTGAGGAATTCCGAAGTCAAATCCTCCCATGTATTAACTCTTCCGGTTAGAAGAGCTTGATACCAAGCTAAAGCTTTGTCCTTCAAAGAGAAGAAGAATGGCCTCAACTTATAGTTGTTGTTGACATCCCTTTTTGGCTTCATAGTCTCCATAAGAATCTTAAAATTTTGCAAATGTTGGTGCGGAGATTCAGCTTTTATTCCATCAAACTGACTTTGGCGAATCATGGTAATGACTTGTGAGCTATATCCGAAATCATTGGCATCTTGATCTCCAAGATTCACACCTAAACTGCGTGGTTGCTAAAATTGGATCCATTTGTTGCCCAAGAGTTTGTGGTTCATCCACAATATTAGCAGCTCTCGCATCTCTAGCAGGAATGCGAGGATCAACATAGGCTTGAGGATTAAATGGTGGTATTTCCTTCAGCTCCGGCATATCATCATCATCATCGGATGATTAATCTCTAGATGATTTAGATCTCTTACTCTTGGCACCTCTTTCAAATTGTATTTGTAAAACCATCGCCTTAAGTTCATCAATTTGAGCATGATTTTGCTCTCTATCAGCACGAGCGACAACTTGCTCTTCAATACGTCTTCTTTCACTTGTATTAAGTTGAGCTCTAGTTTCATCCAATTCCTCTTGGATGTTTCTTTCATTATGTTCAACCATCTTTTTCTCTCTTGACTTTTTCTTCAAAGATTTCTCCAGTTCAGAATCAAAAGGAATGAGGTCTTTCGCTAATCTAGACCTTCGCATATACCTAAAAATTCTGTAAAAATCACTTAAGTAGATACATCAAATAACAAGAGCAAAAGCTCCCAAGCCCGACAACCGAAAACCGAATTTGGCCTAGACCAAATCCCCGGCAGCGGCGCCAAAAACCTTTTCGCTCGAAAGTGTGTGCGTCAAAGTTTTAAATTTGTAAAAACTGAAATTTAGCAAAGCGAAAACGCAGTGTACGGATCGGCCTAATAAAGCAAGAATTCCAAAGTATCGAACTCAGGGATTTGGGAGAAACAAATTCAGTTTGTAAAATCGTCATGCAAATAAAAACCTTTTGTAAAGATGATAAAGAAAACAACGATTCTAAAGATTCAGTTATCCAATTGAGGCGATGGATTAAAGATATTTTAAAGATATAATGACAGAGTCGGGATTGCAAAGGTATATCTAAGGTAGGGAATTGTACGGTGAAGTTTCAATCCCATATGTCTCACCCAAAGGCTCTCTCTATAAAGGTTGTTGAGGCTGCAATATAGAAAGGATCTAAGGATAAGATTAAACTCTCAAATACCCATGCCCAAACCCAACGGAATCAAAGATAAGCCAAAACGGTTAAGGTTGTGACACTTGAAACCAAAGTAGAGGATGTTGAGTCTCACTACTACCTAGAAAAGGTAAGCCAAAGCTAGGTTAAAGCAAATCTTTAACTTTGGATCAAAGAAAAGGAAAACAACGTACGACAAAGCAAACCACGGTCGGATCATGAAGAACCACAGCCGTGAAACTCAAGAACAGGCCGTGGAAAGCCTCGACGACGAGGTTTCTCGTAACTCTCAGGGTCCAATATGTTTTGGTACAATCTATCATCATTTATGCCACAACTATCAATCCCTCACCTTTGAATCGCTTAAGTGTTTTAGCCAAGAATCATCATAATCAAATCCAAAATCAAATATAAAGAGAAGGAAAGGTAGAACCTTAGAAAACTCAATAATGTCAAATATCTCAATCCTCAAAATATCAAAATAACAAATCCGTTTTTGTGTTCAAAGAATGTAAAATCAAAGGAACAGAAAAACCTCACAAAATATCTATGGTAATGAACAACGGGATGTCCATCCGCCTTCAAGATGAATACCTAAGATCTTTTTCCGAGTACACAATCTTCAAGTGCGTACTTCTCCAAATCTTTCTTCTACGTAATGAAATCTTCTTGAATCTCTCTAAGCAATACCCTCGAAATGTCTCTCTAGCCGATGATGATATTTCTCTCTTTTTCAAGCCTTCTTATAGGAGAAAAGTAGGGTTACAAAAGCCCAATAACCGCCGCTGACATGACAAATATGACATGTGACGACCTTTAAAAGAACCATAACCAAGAGCAAATTTCCACGCCCGTGGAACCACTGTGGAATGGCTTGCTTGCTCTCGAAATGATTTTCCACGACCTCAATAAGTAAACCACAGCCGTGGTTCCTTCATGTTTGGCCGTGGAAACTCCAAATCCTTCGTAAAAGCCTTTGTTTCGTAAAACTTTCTAATCATGCTCCTTCCTTAGCTTCTCCAATGCATCCTCTTTATTCCTAGCATGATCAAATACTCCTACTTACTCCGCTTATGCTTACATCCAAGCCTTTATTCACCTAAAAACACAACAAAGCTTGTGTAGATCTCTATACCAACATAATAAGTGAATGTGCTCATAAATGCTTCAAACTCATATCCATATACACAAAAGAAGGGGAAAAACAACCAAAACATGTGCCTAAAATATGGTCATATTTCATGCTATCAAATACCCATGCCCAAACCTAGGGGAATCAAAGATAAGCCAAAAAGGTTAAGGTTGTGACAACCCAAACCGAAGTAGAGGATGTTGAGTCTCACTACTACCTATAAAAGGTAAGTCAAGGCTAGGTTAGGGCCAATCTATAACTTTGGATCAAAACAAAAGCAAAGAACGTACGACAGAGGAAAACCATGGTCAAATCTTGAAGAACCACGGCCGTGAAACTCAAGAATAGGTTGTGGAAAGCCTTGACGGCGAGGTTTCTCACAACTCTCAGGGTCCAATCTGTTTTGGTTCAATCTATCATCATCTATGCCACAACTATCAACCCTCCACCTTAGAATCGCTTAAGGGTTTTAGCCAACAATCATTGTCATCAAATCAATAATCAAAATTGAAAAAAAGAAAAGATAAACCTTGAAAACTCAATAGGAAACACAAAACCAATCTCAATTAAACTCAAAATCCGTACTTGCGTTCAATGAATGTAGAATAGAGTAAGAAATCTCTCACAAATCTTAAAGAACAAAGAAGAACGGGATGTCAATCTGCCTTCAAATTGAAACCCTAAGATCTTACAATTATGCAATCTCAAAGTGCGTAATTTTCCAAATCTTCCTTCCAAATCTTCTCGCAATAAGATCTTCCGCAATGATCTCAATTTCTCTCTAGCGTTGTGTGAAAATGTAGCGAAGGATCTTGGTGCCAGCCGTCGCAATTGTCCAAGTCTTTGTTGGGAGATTTTGGCTCCCCTTCAATGTTGAAGGGTATAGAATATTTGTAAGGATAAATCTAGGGTTTAAAGATGAAACCCTAAATATTTGGGCTGAAAAGAAGTCGAGCCCGCTGGTATCAGAAAATACTCTGGCACGTTAGACGGTATTAGAAGATCATTTGGTGCGTCCTACAATATTAGAAGATACTTTGGCGCGTCCTAGCTTCCTTTTATGCTCCTTTTTGTCCGCTTCAAGGTTTGATGCTTAAATATACTATTTTGCTCCATAATTCGCAAAATTACCTACAAATGCAATAAAACGCTGTGTAGACCTCTATTCTCGCAAAGTAAGTGAATATAACCATAAATGTCATGAATGTATGTCTATGCATGTAAAATAAAGGGAAAATCTACATAAATACATGCCTAAATATAGGTCATAATTCATATAATCAAAACACCACATACTTGCCTCTTGCTTGTCCCCAAACAAAGTTCAAACTTAGAATACAAGATGATATGGATTATGAATATGTAAAAACAAAGAAAAACCATACTATTTTTTGTTGTGCTTCTATTCGTAGATTACCCTCAAATAATTGCTTCATAGCTAATGAAAATCATCATATGGTCAAAAGGAATCACATCATGGAAAGGATAAGCACACTTTGCAAGAAAATCATAACATGCATCATAACTCGCAATATATCAAAATCAATTATGAGGAATCCAATTTATACCACAAAGCCAAACAACATACTCAAAGATCTTAAGGTCTTTCAAGTGAAGGTCAAGGAACGTGTTAGGGTGGGATATGTATAGGATATGTGGTGCAAAATCCGGGAAAGAGGACAATAACATCACAACTTTTCAAGCACACTTCAACTTCCACCAATAGGAGCTTTGCTCTTCTTTTTCAGCATAATTTTTTTACTTTACTTTTTGAGATCAAGGACAGAGGTGCACAATAACCGAAGCCTAGGAAATCAGCATTAATTCAATTTTTTCGAGTTACCTCAAACCGTGATGCACATACAATGACTCGTTAGAAATATCATTCAATCCGACTTTGGCAAGACACAAACACCCGGCTTTGTAAATGGTTCCGAGTTACTTATCATCATGATTGACTTCCCCAAACCTATTTTTCTAACACACTTCATCACTTTCAACTTCAAACTTCACAACTTTCGCACAATTGCATCCTAACTCCCGGATAGGTAAGAAGGGGCAATATATAGATACACATGAGGAGCTAAAAGGTGATCAAGAAGAAGAAATGAATAAAAAACGGAACGCCTTAATCATATCAATAAGTAGTGTAAGAACTTATCATGTGGTTTCAACCTTCAATACTCAACATGATTTAGAATGAAAGCAAATTATCATACACGCATGAAATTCTAACAAAGTATTCAAATCTCACATATGTCATAAATCAATTCAAACATATAAGAATTATCATAGCTATTCCACAAAACAATTATTATCATAGAGATCATATCCATCCTAGAAGCACAAAAAATTTTAAATTTTCAAAATTTTCAAAATCATAAATTGCAAGACATAAAACATGCAAAAGGTATTGCAAATATCTCCACCCCATACTTAAAACTCACATTGTCCCCAATGTAAAGAAAAGAAAAGATGGAAAAGGATACTCACAATGTAAGATGGCAAATCAGGCAAGGCGAATCATCAATCGGGCGGTGGTGGTGGGAATATATATAAGCTCAATAGGGAAATTTGAATACTTCAATCGGTGTCGAAGAATGTTGTTGAATGAAGAAGGGGAACGTCTTTCGACCGAAAAAATTTTCCGTAAAAAAAATTTTTTTAAAAAAACCGCGGCCGTGGAAATCACCCGTGGATATCTTCGACCTGTGGTTTAGGCCGTTGAAATCACCACTCGCAAAACCACACCTATGGTTTAGGCCGTGGAATTGCATATTTGCTCTCGACGTACTTTTCCACGGCCGTGGTTTCCTATTTAAACCCGTGGAAATCTTAATTTCCGCAGAAAATCCAAATTTGTCGATCCTTTCACTTTCTTCACTTCTTTTGGTCGTTCTTCAAGCCTGACATCCTAAGACACAAGACATACCGGAAAGACACCAACGAAAAACAAACAAAAACAAATTACGCGAATCTATCTAAGAAAAAGAAAAGGGAAAAAAATGAATTACCTTGGGTTGCCTCCCAAGAAGCGCTTGATTTAACGTCGCTAGCTGGACCTATCTCCATAGATGACTCAATGCACCTTGAACGTCTTGGATTGCTCATCAAACTCATCATTAAACTCCTCCAAAAATGTTCCAGTTCCTAATTTCACCGGCAAATGGTAAGATCTCCTACGTACAAGCTTGTATGGTTTGATTCTCACCGGAATCCTCCTAGCTTTCCTGTATTTTAAAGGGACAAAATCCAAAAATGTTCAGTTTTTCGAGAATCCTGTTAGCTTTCCCATCTCCAGATTGGGAATGACGTATGGTCTTTGCCACGTTAGTGACCCCATACTTGAACAAAAGCCACTTCATCGCCTTAACGGGGAAGTGCTTTCTAACTTCACTCTTTGTAGTCAAAGGAGCATCTACTTCCAGCAGTTTTAATGGAGGCTTCATCTTCACCTTAGGAGGTTCTTTTGGAAGAGACCTTCAACTCTTCGGTGCATGCCTGAAATGATTAGTAATTTCAAAGGGAATTTTAAAGAGAATGGGAGAATATACAAAGCGAAGCGTTTCAAGCTTTGGGATGAGAATAATGTCAAGAAGAGAGTCTTCACATGGAATATCTTCCATCATATCCGGTTGTGCCTCAACCTTTTCCAATGGTTCAGAAGTAAGGCCAAGGTGTTGTACATCTTCCTCTTCTTCTTCTTCTTCAAGAGGTTCGAGAGGAACTTCAGTTTCGATAGGAGGAATGATCAAGACTTGGAATTCTTCGTCGCACTTCTCCTCCAGTCGAGCAAATTCAGCAAGGATCAATTTTCTTTCAAGATCATTGAGATCCTTTATTAATTGCTTGATCTTTGATTCATGTTGATCTTCAAGAGGTTGTTCATATGCCTCGCGACCGGTATAGAGCTCCTCCCAAGTTTCAAGCTCTTTCTTAATAGATTCCTCTATTTCATTTTGTTCACTAAAAAAATGGAAAATAATCTAGCAAATATCTATACTCCTTCCATTTAGCTACCTCTTTTTTCCCCATCTCTCTCTTTCCAAGGATTTGTTCCTAAGTCTATGTTGCTCCAAAGATTCATTAAGTTCAGCTCTGAGGCTCCATATTTCGGTCCTCGCCGTTACAAAGCTCCTTCCATCCATTGGAAAATTTGAAAACTCAAAAACTCACACCAAAAGATTAAATAAAAAAGCAAAAGCTTTCAAGCTAGACAACCAAAAACCGAAATTTGTCTAAACCAAATCCCCGGCAACGGCGCCAAAAACTTGTTCGCTCGAAAGTATGCGACACTAAGTCTTAAATTTATAAAAACTGAAATCAAGCAAAGCGAACCCGCAGTGTAAGGATCGGTATAGTAAAGCAAGAATTCCAGAGTATCGAACTCAGGGATTTGGGGGATCAAATTCAGTTCGTAAATTGTCCAGCAAAATAATGAAGCTTTTGTAAACATAAGTGGGAAAACAACGATTCTAAAGATTCAGCTATCCAATTGTGGCAATCGATTCAAGATGTTCTAAAGATATAGTAACAGAGTTAGGATCACAAAGGTATAGATCTAAGGTAGGGTGTTTACGGTGAAGTTCCAAAACCCATAAGTCTCACCCAACGGATCTCTGAATAAAAGATGTTGAGTCTCGTTATAAAGAGGTTCAAGGGATAAGATTAAACTCTCAAATACCCATGTCCAAACCCAGAGGAATCAAAGATAAGCCAAAAAGGTTAAGGTTGTGACACTCGAATCCGAAGTAGAGGATGTAGAGTCTCACTACTACCTAGAAAAGGTAAGTCAAGGCTAGGTTAGGACCAATCTTTAACTTTGGATCAAAGCAAAAGCAAAGAACGTACGACAGAGGAAAACCACGGCCAGATCTTGAAGAACCAGGGCCGTTGAACTCAAGAATAGACCGTGCAAAGCCTCGACGGCGAGTTTTCTCGCAACTCTCAGGGTCCAATATGTTTTGGTTCAATCTATCATCATCTATGCCACAACTATCAACCCTTCACCTTAGAATTACTTAAGGGTTTTAGCCAACCATCATTGTTATCAAATCAATCATCAAAATTGAAAGAAAGAAAAGATAAAACCTTGAAAACTCAATAGCAAACACAAAACCAATCTCAACTAAACTCAAAATCCGTACTTACGTTCAATGAATGTAGAATAGAGTAAGAAATCTCTCACCAATCTTAAAGAACAAAGAAGAACGGGATGTCAATCCGCCTTCAAAGTGAAACCCTAAGATCTTCCAATTACGCAATCTCAAAGTGCGTACTTCTCCAAATCTTCCTTCCAAATCTTCTCGCAATAAGATCTTCCGCAATGATCTCAATTTCTCTCTAGCGTTGTGTGAAAATGTAGTGAAGGATCTTGGTGCTAGCCGTCGTAGCTGTCCAAGTCTTTTTTGGGAGATTTTGGTTCCCTTCAATGTTGAAGGCTATAGAATATTTATATGGATAAATAAAGGGTTTAAAGATAAAATCATAAATATTTTGGCTGAAAAAAATTCGAGTCCGCTGGTATCAGAAGATACTTTGGCGCGTCAGACGATATCAGAATATAATTTGGCGCGTCCTAACTTCTTTTTATGCTCCTTTTTGTCCGCTTCAAGGTTGATGCTTAAATATGCCATTGCACTCCATAATTCGCCAAATTACCTACAAATGCAATAACACTCTTTGTAGACCTCTATTCTCACAAAGTAAGTGAATATAACCATAAATGTAATGAATGTATGTTTATGCATGCAAAATAAAGGGAAAATTTACATAAATGCATGCTTAAATATAGTTCATAATTCTTGTCATCATTCACACACACAAGATCAACAATCATTCCGACGAGTTCTAAGGGCACCTAGGTCCAGGATCACTAGATGGCATTCTCATCTATCCTAGGTCCACCCTAAGCATGCTACTATCATGAATCAACCTCTAAACAAAGGAAGGAACCAAGAAGAAAGGAGGAGAAGAGCCTACTGTTGAAGAAACGCAACCGCGGAAACAAGCTGGGGCGACTGCATGCTGAAGGTCACGGCCCCCACGGCACTATTCATATGCCCCTGCGGCGCCACTCACCGCCCCCACGGTTTACCGAATCCGCCCCTGCGATGTCTTCTTCGTCTTCGATTGTGGATCTTGAACTTCAATGGTCTACTTCTCTTGTTGGGTCTTCTCCAAACATCATCTATGGTATCTAGGCTCTCCCTCATGACCTAATCGAGCTAAGAACACATGCATGCAAAGGAATCAAGATTAACCCGCTTCCAAAGCTCTAACCATGGCAATGGAGAAGGAGAGAAGAAGAAGAAGAAGAAGATGAAGGAGGGACAAGAAAGAGGGGAAACTTACTCACCAACTCCGGATCTGCAATACCTCACTGCTGGACATCCCACACATGAGCTGCAGAGGAGAAGATGGAGAAGAGAGCACAAGAGGAAGAATAGAGTGGAAATTAATGTGAATGAGAAACGGAGAGTAGAGAGAGAGAGAGAACAAAGCTGCATATGGGGAGGGAAACCAAGGGTCAGCTGACATATATCAGCCCCCTTTTTGCTAGGGAACGAGGGGTCCAAAGCATGGTGAGGTAACGAAGGGTCGGTCCGGGATTTTGGAATAAATCCCGACATTCAGCACCCCGTGCCTGCGGAAAGACTTAGCCGCGCACGCGGAAAGGTCGATAAACTACTCAATAACCGGAATAAAAATTCCGGATGTTACATCTATTATAAAACTTATACAAAAATAACTTTATACATATAGTTATACATTTATTTATCTATACTAAACATACTTTTTTAATTTGCGTATATATGCTAATGTATTTTATTTTATTAAAAAAATTAATGAGCTTATCTATTTATCTATTTACTTATATTAAAGGAGAAGACATTACACCACATGTCATTTGTATATTAACTTTGTGACACTTGTCATTTTCTCATGATTTTTATTTTATAATTTAACTATTTATGTAAGACCCCAATCTTTCGCCTTCACCGCCCCCCGGTAAAGTGTGTCGCCCCTACGGGGCAGGCCGCACCGCGGCAGGGTAAGCCGCCCCTCCGGCTGACTACAGATCGCGCCCGATCTTTCTTTCTTTTGTTTTATCTTCTTTCCATAGATAGAAGATCCGATCTTCTATCTTATGGGCCGGTTTCCTTATCTTCTTTCTAACCCTAAACGTCCTTCCTTCTATCTTTCTAGCCCATCTCTATATATTCCCATATTTCCTCCTTTTTCCCTTTTCTTGCTTACGTTTATTCAACCCTTGAGATCTGCAGCCGTCACCTTGCTTCCTACGACCTTGCTGAACGTGTAAGTTCATCTCTTTCATGGTTTCTTCATCATGTTCATGTAGTTGTTGCATATCATTCTCTTTTGTTTCGCTTCTTCCCTTCGTTCTTCCTTTTATTCTTCTCCAAGGATCAAGATCGAGTCTTGATCCTTGTTGTTGGTTCCGTTGTTGATATGTTGATGTTCACATGCTCCCTTGGTTGAGTCTTGAAGAGTTGGATCAAAGATTCGAACTTTGGATTCCTTGCTGTGAAGTTTATGTAGAGAGAAACCTCAACAACGCCTTCTATCGCGCAGCCTCCCCGCGCCTGAACATCCCCGCCCCCGCGGGCATCCGCCCCTACTCCTTGTCCAGCCGCTTCTGCGGTTTCCCCTACAGTAGTTCCCGTCTTTGATGAGCTGCTTCCTTCCTTCATTTCCTCGTTCCTTTCCTTGTTTCTTATGGATGTTCCTTGTTCTTGAGTATACTGTAAGACTAAGGTTGAGCCCTTAGCTTGTGGAGATCTTTTAGAGATCATTAAGACTAGAAGTTATTGACTTCTAGCAATCGTTTCATTCCTGATTCGTGATGCTTGTGTGAACAGGCTTTTCTTGCTCCTTTCTTGAGGGAAGTTGAGTTGTTCCTTAGTTGTTGCTGAGTTTTGATTACCTTCGAGTGAGGTAAGTCTCTTGGACTTACTTAGCTTCATTCCATATATTAGTTTGAGTGTTTTGGCTGGTTTTGTTGTATATCATGTTATAACGGAAAACCGGAATAGGATTCACCCTTTATAATCTTAATTGACCCAAGTGTATGATAACCGGGCGGTGACCACTTGTCTAGTTCGTCAGGAGACTAGAATGTGCTCTTGCAACCCATGCCCGTAGGTGACGGATAGTTTTGATCTATTCCAATTGGAACACGGAAGCGGAGGCGAGTTTCGGGAGATTCTCGTGTGACAAAAGAAGTTGAATTAGTAATGGATAACTTAACGAAGGATAATAATCGGTTGTGTGCGAGCATGCTATATGTTTATTTTACCTTATATGTGTTTGTGCATTTACGTTCATGTTGATATCTATAATGTTAGCTAATAGTTTATACCGTCGTTGTAGATGTTCCGTAGGTTCAGGATGTTGTTGGGTGATGCGAATGGTATGGTCAGCCGGGGCTCCCGTACATTATAGGACGGGAACGGGTGTATGTTTATGTTGTTGCTTTCCCTTTCATTTTGAACTCGGCTGCGGATCTTTTTACGCTTTCCTTTGTTTAAACCTTTGGTTTCATATTGAGTTTTGGTTTTCATTCGTCTGTGTCTTGTTGTAAGATCCGTTGTGTTGTTGCTACTCTGAGGGTCAGAACCTATTATGCAGTCCTATCCCGTAGCGCTCCGAGTTCCCAAAACTTGGGGTGTTATAATATGGTATCAGAGCAAGGTTGCCAACAATGACACTCGAAATCTTCTAAAGGTCGGATGGATAAATAAATAGAACCCGCAAGATGGCTAACGTTTTCAAAAGGGGGTTTTGTTTTAACTTGTCGGTCTGGGATAGTTGTACGGGCGACCACCACTACGTCCGCGGATCTTAACAGTATAGTTTCTTATATGTTGGCCTTTATATGATTTTCTTGGTTTTCTGCTTTAGCTGTAGCATGTCCTTATATCTATATATAGTCTTATATATCTATCCTTATAGCAGATGGCACGCACTAGAGCTACCACTGCTATAGGGCGAGGAAGGGGTCGACCACCACTTCCATGTGCCGTCCGTGGACGAGGACGTGTAGGAAGACCTCCACTAGCTAGAGGTCTGGGTCAAGCCCCAGTTGCTGACCCACCTATCGCTTAGGCATTTGTTGAGGAGGTTACTGAGAGTGATGTTCCTGAGGCTGGGAACGGGACCGCTGCTAGGTCCGGAGCACAGAGAGCGCCATTGACGCGGTCCAGTCGAGTGTCCATAGGAACTTCTGCATATCGCGACTATGTGGAGAGAGTTGAGGAGGCTATCAGAATTGGAGGACATGCACCAGTGCCGCCAGTTCCCGTGAGATCAGCTAAGGTTTCGCGGAGAGTTACACAGATCGTTGCCCCGCCTTCTAGAGTTGTTGAGGTTGTTAGAACGCTGGCTGAGGCAAAGGAGCCGAAGCGCGATAGTTGGTTGAAGGCTTTTGATCAACTAAAGGTTCGCACCTTGATGGGAAAGACAAGATTAGAGGTGGAGCAATGGCTGGGACAGTTGGATTCTTCTATGGAGGCTATCGGTTGCCTAGAGGGACGTCGAGTAAACATAGCACAAACGCTACTAAAGAATCAGGCTCATTCTTGGTGGATGACCATTCACAGTAAGGTCACTAGTTATGAGCAAATGAAGACGGTGATCAGAGATCGCTACTACCCTGCAACTATGAGGAGAGACCGACTTCAGGATTTCCTCGAGGCTAGATTCAATGATTTGCCTATTGCTGAGATCATCAGCAAGTTTAAGGATGAGCTATCTTTGATGGGTCCGTCTACATCACCTAAGGATTAGCATGTTTATCTTTTCTCTCGGAGGTTGAGGGAGTCGGCATGCTCTTATGTTGCTGGTTTCCGTTGTGATTCTTTGACGGACTATCAGGATAGAGCTTCTACTTATGAGAGAGACCGCCCGGGTCAGAGGAGAGCTTCTCAGACAGGATGCCCTGAGAAGAGACAGAAGACTGGATCGGCCAGTGTTGGAGCTGGAGCAGCTGGATTTGGGCGTAGTCAGACGCCGGGACGTTCTGGTTTCCAACAGAATTTTGACCGAGGACGACGGTGTCATAACTGCGGACATACAAGGCACATCCGAACTGATTACAAGAAGCCAGCAATGACTTGCTTTTCTTGTGGAAAGCCCAGGCGCAGAGCTGTGTTTTGCCGTCAGGGCAAGGCGCTATCGCAGCAGGGTTCTTCACTTGTTAGTTTTACGGGAGGTGGACAGAGATCTCAGTATCAGCAACAGCAGCAGCAGCAGAGAGTTTTTGGTTCTTCTGCTCTTCAAGGCTCCACTCTGGGACAGGGGAGAGGTAGAGGATATGTTGGTGGATCTGCAAACACTAGAGATGCATCAGCCAGAGTGTATGAGCTTAGGGGTGTTGTAGAGCCGACAACGCCAATGACCACAGGTACCATTCATATTAATGGTTTTCCTGTCAGAGTTCTTTTCGATACCGGTGCTACACATTATTTTATATCTGATGCATGTGTAGATAGATTGACCTTATTTACCATAGAAGGTAGACCATTCTTTATAGGATTACCCGATGGGGTAAGATTCGAGGTACACGAGAGGTTCGCGATTGCCTTATTAGATTGGGAGGTCGCGATTGGCCAGCTGACTTCTTCGTCATGTACTTAGTACATGAAGAAGTTATTTTGGGTATGGATTGGATTCATCGACATCGAGCAGTTCTAGACATCGGCAAGAGGAAAGTGATAGTAACTACAGATGTAGGCCATGTTGAGATCTTCTGAGGACGAGATCTCGGGAAGACCGGTACAGTCATCAGTGTAGTGCGAACTACGAGACTTATCAGTCAGGGTTGCAAGGCTTTTTGGTGCTACGCCATGAAGGATAGAAAGAGTCCGACGTTGGAGGAGATTCCAGTAGCTTGCGAGTTTGTTGACATCTTTGGAGAGCCATCAGGTTTACCTCCGCACAGGAGTTTAGACTTTGGCATTGAGCTAGAGCCCGGTAGGAGACTGATATCTAAGGCTCCTTATCGTATGGTGCCTATCGATATACTTAAGTTAAAGAAGAAGCTCGAGGAGTTAGCAGAGAAGGGCTTCATCTGTCCTAGTGTATCTCCTTGGGGCGCACAAGTACTCTTCGTCAGGAAGAAAGGTGGGTCAATGAGGTAATGTATCAACTACCGAGAGCTTAACAAAGTGATAATCAAGAACAAGTACCCATTTCCCCATATCGACGATCTTTTGGATCAACTGCATGGGGCTTCAGTGTTTTCGAGGATCGATCTGAGATTCGGATATCACCAGTTGAGGGTGAGAAAGTATGACATAGCCAAGACGGCATTTCGAACCAGGTATGGCCACTACGAGTTTGTAGTGATGCCATTCGGGCTTACGAATGCGCCCGCAGTCTTCATGGAGTTGATGAACAACATATTCATCGACTTCTTAGACCAGTTTGTAGTTGTACGACATTCTGGTTTACTCTCACGGTAGAGAAGAGCATGCAAGACAATTGAGGATTGTTCTTCAGGTCTTACAGGATAGAGAGCTTACTCCAAGCTCTCTAAGTGCGAGTTTTGGATGTCCGAGGTAGTATTCCCTCGTCACATCATTTCAGCTGAAGGGATCAAGGTAGATCCGGCGAAGATCGAGTCAACAACATCATGGTTGCCTCCTAAGAACATCAAGGAGGTACGCAGCTTTTTCGGATTGGCGGGTTACTACCGACATTTTATTGAGGGCTTTTCAGTTATTGCCCGACCGCTCACTTCCTTGCTGAGGAAATCTACGAGGTTCGTTTGGTCCGAGCCGTGCCTGCAGAGCTTCGAGGAGCTGAAGAAGAGGTTGACCTCTGCTCCTATCTTAGCTCAGTCAGAGGGCATTGAGGATTTTGTGGTTTACATTGATGCATCCAAGCTAGTCTTGGAATGTTTTCTCGTGTAGAGGGGTAAGGTGATTGCTTACGCGTCTGGACAACTGAAGACATATGAGGAGAATTACTCTACCCATGATCTTGAGTTGGTTGTTGTGGTTCATGCTTTGAAGATTTGGAGCATTATCTGTATGGAGCTACGTGTCAGATATTCACAGACCATAAGTATATGTAGTACATATTCACTCAACGGGAGTTAAATAACCGCCAACGCAAATTATTGGAGTTGATCAAGGATTTTGATTTGGAGATATTATATCACACGGGAAAGGCGAATGTGGTAGCTGGTGCCCTTAGTAGGAAGACTCCCCGGGAGATGGCGATCGCTAAGTTGACAACACATCCACAATTACAGCGAGATCTTGCTTGGCTAGAGATGGATATCCACTTCCCTGATTCCGACAACCAGTTGGTCACCTTGGAGATAGTACATGATCTGTTGGCCGAGATCCGACAGAAACAGGAGAGTTGCCCAACTTTGAGGTAGATCCGAGACCGGATGTCTCGAGGAGAGGCACCCCAGTTCGCAGTTAGTGTTGATGGGATCTTGAGACGTTAGGAGAGTGCTTGTGTGCCTTCAGATCGAGAGTTGAGATAGAGGATTGTTACGCTAGAGATGTAGCACAAAAGCTTTACATTTTTAAACTCGATCTAATCTCCTAAACTACCTAGCGAAACCCGTAGTATACGGATCGTTTCGTAGAAAGGAAAGTATTCCGAGGTCAAACACAAGGACTTAGGTGAAATCAAGTCATTCAATGATCATGTATAGTACAAGTCTAAACTAAGATGAGATGAGGAATAAAGAAAGTGCAAAACACAATATTTTTGGTTGGTTTGGGTGATCAACAAGGATCACAAATATATCAACACAAACAAGCAAACAAACACACAAACACAAGGATAGGTGATAAGAGTTAAGAAATGCGGATTCTAGAGATTCGGAATTCCGATTATGGCATTGGACTCATGCCTCTAAAGATAAAAGGAAAGTTGCGGTTGTTCGGAGTTGGGTGTTTCTCTAATGGGAGCAATTACCTGGTAAGTCTCATGCTCCACTAGTCTGGCACCTAAGGTCCTATTACCAGGTAAGTCTCAAGGAACCTAAGAACGGGAATTCTACATAAATCGGCCACTACCTAAGGTCAAACCCCTCCTTACCGGGTAAGTCTCGGAAAAGGTTAGTCTTAGGCAACGATCCTAGCACACTCAATCCAATAGCGGCTTTTTGGCTCACTACTACCTAGAGTTCATCATCTTATGTATCTAAGAGAGGAAATCACCGGGTAAGTCTCATTTCTCAAAAATATTACTAACACTAGGTTACCCTAAGCTAGATTAGGCTCAACAAACACTAGGATTTCAACACATCTACATCCTAACATCCAGATTTATCAACATAAGTACAACAGAACAAAACCACGGGTGGATCATGGAAACCACAGCCGTGGAAGCATGAAGAACAGGCAGTGGTTTGGGTTTGAGTTAGGGTTTCGAACATGAATCCATCCTAAACTAACATGCAAGTCCATACAATCATAGTCCAAAGCATAAACATCATTCCTTCACCCTAGAATCACAACTATTTAGCCAATAACATACAAATCTAGATCAAACTTCATAAATAGAGCATGCTTGCAAGTCATAGCTAGATAATGAAGAATAAACCAAAGAAAAGACATTATAAAGCTAGAATAGAAGTTACCAAGTCTTACAAAGGGTCCAAGATGCAGCTCCAAGGTATCAACAAAGGAAACCTCACTCAAAGCCACTCAAATCTCACTACAAAACTAAAATCTACACTAACCTCTCCCAAGAACACCCACAAGGTTACTTGGAAGAGAAGCTATAATGGAAGAGTGTTGTGTGGGAGAAGATGGGTCAAAAAGTTCTGGAAGATCCCCTAAAAACAGCCTGCAAAACCTCTTATGTACTCAACCAAAAAGCAAGGGTCGGACAAAGAAATCGTGTGACAAGTGTCAAAGCTGTCCAGACAGAAACCACGGGAAAAACTACGGGCGTGGAAATGGCCTCTGGGCCGTGGTTCCTACAGTCCAGCGCTCCTTGGATCACCAAGTCATGAGTTGGTGCAAGGCATGCACCAATAAGGTCTTTTATGTTCTTCTTTGTTCCTAGCTTGCTCCTTAAAGAGTCCGGATGTGTGCCACCACAAGGAATGATCCTCGAATGTATCGATTAAGTCCAAGAGCTCCCAAAAATACCTACAAAACCGACAAAAGCTCGTGTAGACGTCTATTTCGACAATATGTATGAATTAAGCGTAAACGTCACGAACTAATGCGGAAACATGCATGAATGGAAAGGAAAACGATCTAAAAGAGTGCCTAAACTAGTGTTATAAATCATGCCATCAAAATACCCCATACTTTCCACTTGCTCGTCCCCGAGCAAGGTCCAACTATAGGCTACGAGATGGTATGGTTTATGAATCCGTAAAAATAGAAAATCTTTTTGGAATTGTGTTTCTAAAGATGGATCACCTTCATAGTCACGTTTCATGGCAATGGACAAGTAATCATGTATTAAATGAATGAAGGCACAAAAAGACAATCATACTTAACTCGAAAGCATGCATGAAAAGTAAAAATGATGAAGTCAAGATGATCATGAGAATATCCAATCTAGATCACTAAGTCATACACATATACAAATAGGTCACAAGGACCTAGGAAAGAAGAGGCTAAGAAACGTGATGATAAGGTGGGAATATTCTAAGGGCATTTTGTGCAAATCCGGGAAAGAAACTAAGCAACCACAACTTCACATTTATACTTCATCCACCAAAGTGTATTTTTTTTCTTTCTTTTCTTTTCTTTTTCTTTTTCATTTTCTTTCACTTATTTTTGAGACAATGACATTGGTGTACAAAAGCTGAAACCTTGGTGATTAGCGGACCTCGGGATTTTTCCGAGGTGCCTCACACCGGGCACACATACCAAGGCTCGTTAGGACATTCGGTTTATCCGACTTTGGCAAGACACAAACACCCGATCATGTGAATGGTGCCAATTTACTCGTCATCAAAACCAAAGTCCCCAAACCTATATTTTTTTCTACACTTTTCACAACACATTTTCAACAACTTCATTCACAACATTCATACACCAACTTCACCACCCCATACATGCTTTTCACACACTCAACACACTAGCATGCTCCAATTCCCGGATGGGTCAAAAGAGGTCAAATTTTTAATCAAGTGAGGTGCTCAAACAACATGATCAAGATGAGAAGAAGAGAGATGAAACTCCTTAATCATTCCTAGATGATGTGCAAGAACTAACATGTAATTTCGACTATCAATTCTCAATCCAATCAAGACAAGCATCATAATCACAATTCATGCGTAGGATTCAAGAGAAGTATTTCAAGTCCACATATGCATAAATCCATTCAGCACACAAGGCCATCCATAGCAATTCACAAAACAAACTCATCATAAGGATCATATCCAAACCTAGAAGCACACAAATTTTAAAATTTTCGATTTTTTTGGAATTTTTGAAATATATATGTACAATACAAAACATGAAAAGAAACGTGTGACAATAAAACAAAATTATCCTAGATGCGATCATGCCATGCTAAGAATCATGAAAACCCCACCCCATACTTAAAATGACATTGTCCCCAATGTGCAAATCAAGTAAAGAAGAGTGCAAGAAGTCCTCACAATGTAAAAATGTAGTGTTTTCGGTATTTTGGTTCACTCATGTAGAGTGGTGGTGGAAGATGATCGATCAAGCATGGTAGAAAGCTCTTCATAGTCATTTTGGCGTCGAGACCCACGCCAAGGTGTATGTGAGATGGGAGCTCTTCCATCCAACAAAGACACCTCAAGCCGTCCAAGTCTCACGTCCGCTCCACCCATGGTTGAAAACGGGATCATCATCATCAAGTTGTCTTGCAAGGCTTCATTATTACCTATAATCTAGCACACAAACACAAAAACACACAAAAACAAAAACAAAAGCAAAAACGAAAGAGAAAAGGGAAAGAGTTGTTACCCTTGGGTTACCTCCTAAGAAGCGCTTCTTTTAGGTCATTAGCTTGACCAAACTCCGTTGATGTGTCAATCTACCTCGAATACCATGGTTTGTGTAAGGAGTCCAAGCAATCATCGCTTTCCGGCATCCATGATGACAAGCACGGGCCACTTGATTCCCAAATAAGCTTTATGTTCTCTCTTTTCCGGTGAGTAGTAGACTCCTTCATCACCGCTTCCTTGATGATAGTATGGAGTTGCAACCATAGATGCCACCCCATACTTAGACAATTGGTACTCCGCGGTCACACCGGTGAAATGCTTGCCATCCTCATCCTCTATGATCCGAAGAAAGCCGATTCTTGAAAAGAATTCTTCATTGAAGTGCTTCATAACCATCATGGATCCGTCATGTTTGCCTCCTTCATTAAACATGGGAGACTCCTTAGGAAAGGGACTCCAATCTTCGTGTTTATTCCGGGCAAGCAAGAAAGGATTGGAAGGAGTTGAAGTCAACTTAGGGCTCTCTGGGCCGTGGTTCTGGTAGAATTTTGCTACAACATGGTTTTCTATGGGCAGAAAATAAGAAACCACGGGCGTGGTTTGGACCTCTGGGCCGTGGTTTTGCCAGTTCTCTTCCTTTCTCATGAGCTCTTCAAGTGTTGTTCCGGGGTTGATGGCAAGGATGTCTAGGGGTGAGAGTACTTCATTGCACTCCTCCAAAGGTGAAGGAGGTGGAGGTAAGCCTTGAAGGATGGTAGGATCTCCTAGCATAAGAGCATGTCTAATCTCCTCAATCTCCCTCCTCATTTGTTCTTCTCTCTCGGCATTCAATCTTCTTGCATCCTCCAGGGCCAAATCCCTTAGCCACAATTGCTCCCGAGCTTCATTCAACTCTTCTTGAAGGTCTCTAATAGTCATAGTTGAATCGAGCACTTCTTTGATCTCCTCATGGTGCACCTCCTCTTGTTGAAACATTTCCACTTCAAGCTCCATATGGGATCTCGAAATGGAAGCAAGGTTACTCTCTAGATCATCCATCTTCCTCAATATTTCTTCTAGCATTGATTCCACTCGATTATCGTGAGGTTGATGGTGAGGTTCCGCATGAGGCATAATAGTCATGTGAGCTAGATCATGGGACTCATGATAGGCATTAAACTCCTCCCACTACTCAAACTCAACATGGAGAGGTCCTCGATCTTGGTTTTCCATCCACTCCTCATACTCCATGTTGTCAAGGTCATCTTGGAAGTACAATCCGTCCATGACAAACATGAAAAGGCAAAGAAATAAACAACACAAGATCAAAAGTAACAAGAAAGATAAAACACTATGAACAATCAAAATCAAATGACTTAATCTAGACCTAGTCCCCGGCAACGGCGCCAAAAACTTGTTACGCTGTAGCACAAAAAGCTTTACATTTATAAACTCGATGTAATCTCCTAAACTACCTAGGGAAACCCGCAGTGTACGGATCGTTTCGTAGAAAGGAAAGTATTCCGAGGTCGAACACAAGGACTGGGGTGAAATCAAGTCATTCAATGATCATGTATAATGCAAATTTAAACTAAGATGAGATGAGGAATACAGAAAGTGCAAAACACAATATTTTTTGTTGGTTTTGGGTGATCAACAATGATCACAAATATATCAACACAAACAAGCAAACAAACACACAAACACAAGGATAGGTGATAAGAGGTAGGAAATGCGGATTCTAGATATTTGAAATTCCGATTATGGCATTGGACTCATGCCTCTAAATATCAAAGGAAAGTTGCGGTTGTTCGGACTTGGTTGTTTCTCTAATGGGAGCAATTACCGGGTAAGTCTCATGTTCCCTTTTTTTATTTGTTTTGCTATTAACATTTGTTGTTGAAGTTGTAGTTTCCAAAAGGCTCTTCCAAACTCTAGGAAGTGCCGATTTTGGAGAAGAATAGAAGGCTGAGATTTTTTAGTTTTATTCAACCAATTGAGATTGAATCGAGTTTTATTCCAAAAGTATTTTCTATTTGTTTTTCAAGGTAGACAAGATTGTGACGTAATTCCCTCTCAACAATTCAACTTATCCACTATCCCTTTCTCTAACTCTTAGTTCTAGAGTATGTATTGACGAGGAATTGGTGGTTACTCTAGGCGACCGCCTATAATACCCTTATTTATTTTTACCGGGATAGACATACTCCCTTACAAAAGTTGAGTTTTGATAAGGTTTTGGAATTCCCTTGAGGTGACAAAAAATATTCAATCGAAAGATATATAAACAATGTCAAGGGATCTACGTACCCTTGGTTCAAATCATTACTAATGCTCGTCTTCAAACTATTCAATCATATTGGTTTGGAAGCTCTTCTCCAAAAAGGTGTTCTTTATTCTAGCCCAAGTTGTAATGCTCCTTGGAGTAAAACCGATCATTGGCAACATATTGTAAGAAGAAGGGAAATGCTTCTTGGTTGGAGCAGGATTGTAAAACCGACCATTAGATGATATTAAAGTATTAATAACACTTACAATGTTGTATATTGCAAACTAATTTAATTTTTTATGCTCTAATGTCAAATATTGTGAAACAAGAGGAGCATTGTAGAAATCACGAGAGCTAGTTTTAAGTGACCAAAATCATCACAAACTATCTGAATTAATCACCATAATTTATTGGTAAACATAGAATCATGAGGAAGAAAACTCCACAAATAACAAAGACAAATTAGAGAAAAACAACAAAGAATAACAATATAAAAGAAAAAGGTTTAACCTAACTCGAAAGCTGGTTATAATTTGGATCACTTCTTGTTAACGGCACGGCATGATTTCCTTACTTGTCCTTGCTTTCCAGTCAAAACTCCAAATTTGGTCAACTTAATCATGGCTATTCCAAATTTCTCTGTGAAGAAAGAATCATAGGCCATTGCCTTGACGAGGCTTCTAGTACGATAATCAAAAGCAAGCCTTTGATCGAAATCAATGACGCCTTTGCGAGCCAAGATATCCTTGTAGAAGTCAGTGTCGAACTTATCTTCGCTACCGGGAGTCTGATCCAAGAAAGCTTGATTTTGAGTTCCGTTGAGATTCCTGGGGCAAGTCTTGATTAGTTTCTTGACAAGAGATGGGTCCATTGCGGGGTCCGGCTTTCCGGTGCCGTGGTAGTTGTAGAGACGATCTTGGAAATTGTTACAATGTACCACTCCGACAGTGTGTGCACCTACGTACGTACAAGTTATATGTGATGAACCAGCATTACATACAAGAAATTAATCCGACGACAAGATTTCGTTACCTAAAAGGACGACGAGGTCATGCAAGTTTAATCCGATGCTAGCGAATGCTTTAATGGCGTCGGTCATAGATATGTTTGGTCCAGGAAGATCCTCAGCTTCTTTGGCGATCGAAACAAGGCTGTCTTTTCTTCCTGTCTCGACCTTATACCATTTTCCTCCAGCCTAATATGTATATAATTAAAAGAAATGATTAGTTTTATGTATTTGTTTAAGCTAGGAGATTTTAAATTAATGAAAACTCACCAAATAAACGGTTGCCCTAGTTGCAATAACCAAAACATCAGCGCAAGAGACGACACCAGGACAAGCTTGTTCTACTTGTGCTTTGATGTCGTCAATGTCGTCGAAACCGTCAAGATCCAAATTCGGCGTAGCGGTTTTCTCAGTGTTGTTTCCGTCCAACATGACAGAGGCGTCACATCCCTTGATTACATCATACAATATTATATGTCAAGTATATAATAACTAGTTAGTTCTTTGGGAGCAAATTAATTTCTCACCCTAACGAAGCAATCGTGGAATGACAATCGTACAAAGTCGCCCACAAGCCCCTTATCGCCTTCGACAAGCATCTTCTTCTTCACTATCTGAAAAATGAGGTTCTCGACGTCGGTTTTCCCGCACTTGTTCTTGTAGTATCCGCATGTCAGCTGGGCACAGGATTGCCCAACAACAAGGGCAACCATGAGGAGGAACCCTAGGGTTAAAGAGTTTGCCATCGATCTCTTCTTAATTAATTTGTAATTAAGGTATCAATTTAATTGAATTTGGTGGTGCTCTAAACTAGCAAAAGCATCTACTATTTATACTACCATTACATCTACCTACTACTTACGTACATTAATATGCAATTATATATTTCTAACAAGCATCTCAGTAAGGTGTTACTATACTGGAACTCATCGTGGAGGACACACACAATCATTGTTTGCCTTTGGGGACAAACAAGTTTGACTTTTTATCCTAATTTAACAAGTCGATTTGTGACTTTCTTCTTCATCACGTTATGCTCACTTCCAATGCAAATTATTTATTGTTAATTAGAACAACTACTTTTACTTTATAATCAAGAACAGTGAAAATTAAAGAACAATATATATATTTGCAGTATACTCAATGGCTTCTGCTTACAAGATGTTACCTTGAAAAAGTAGGGAACGTAGAGATGAAGTATTTAATCTGTTATGCAAACTTGAGGGTCCTATGTTCCTGTGGCTTGTAGCCAAATATCACATTGCTGTTGTCCGACTGATGTAATTCCAATTCACTTCGCCGGACTGTTTTTCTTTGGTGACGTAAGGGACAGATTGTGTGGAAACCTGCCCTACTACGAATACTTTTTTTTTTTTCTTTTTTTTTGGTAAAAGAGAGCGTGACTCTCCGTCCTAGGGCTTTATTGAATGAAAAACGTGGAATTACAAACGGGTGCTACGGGAACTGTGAGTCCCCTAATGTCCTCAAGAATCAAATTACGAATATAAGGAGGGGCAACCAACAATCGGTGAACCCCGAAATCAAAGGAAAAGGCTAGATTACCCATAGCATCCGCTACCCTATTCCCTTCCCTGAAGACATGCTTGAAACTGAGCAACCAGTCTCGGATAATGAAGCCTTGGCAGCGAGCCACCACGCTAGAAAGCGGATGAGCACTACTCACCCCTTTCTCGATCAACCCAACAACAAAAAGCGAGTCTAAATCGACCTCGACCCTCCGGTGCACAAGATCCCACGCAAGACTCAACCCTTCCAACACTCCCCAAAGCTCTGCTGCCGGCGACGACGTAGCCCAATGTTCACGACCACCCCAGCAAGCCATTCTCCATGCTCATCCCGAACAATAGCTTCAGCCGAAGCCAGCCCCTAGACGCTCCGTCTGAGTTGAGTTTAACCCAGTTTGGCTAGGCCGATTCCATTGATTAACCTCTCAGTCTTGTATTCCATCTACTTCTCCAGATTGCCCTTGCACGCTGCCATATACAAATTATAGAAGCGTTCAATCCACATGACTTTATCCTTTGCAACATACCCATCCTGGAATGTCCTGGCATTCCGCCATTTCCATAACAACCACAAGGTAACTGCAAACACCTCACGCCAAGATCGCTGGATTGCTTGGACCTTCCCTGTATTGAGGTTCTCAAAAAGCCATGACTCCCAATCAAGGCCGAAGAAAGAGATCTGAAGATGGTCTAACATCATCTGCATCCACACCGGTTTAGCGAAGATATAGTCCCGAAGCAGATGTAATAGTGTTTCATCTTCGCCCGGGCACGCAAGGCATGAGGCATCAGACGCCATATGCCATTTCATCCGTTCATGGTTCGTAAGAGGTATCCCCCAGGCAACCTGCCACATCCAGTATCGAATCCGTTCTTGCGCACGAAGGCTCCAGATCAACTTATGAAGGCTTTCTCTCACGAAATCACGAGGCCTACCATTCCTGAGAACCGAGTAAGCCGACCCAATCGAGAAAATCCCATCCTTCGTGAATAACCACCTGATTTTGTCCGGTCCCATCCCCTCACCAATGTCATTGCGATAACTTTAAGCATGCTTGTGTTATCTAACCTACTACACAGATATTTCCAATCCCACCTACCCTGCTCCTGCCAAAGATCGTGAACCTTCAGCTCCAGCTCTGCTTTAGAGAGAGCCATCTGACACGAAAGTCTCAATGGATCCTTAGTCACTCACAAATCACTCTAGCATCTGGCACTTCGACCATCATTCACATTCCAACCCAGGTTATGTTTGACTACAAGATCATAGCCTTTGATGATGCCTTTCCAAATATATGAGTCATAGCTTCTGCACCGTAAATGGTTAGGCCAGCCCATGTTAGAAATCTTGTACTTATGAAGTATAATACGGGACCAATATTGCTCTTTTTGCAAGAAAATGCGCCACCCGATCTTCCTTCCTGTCGAAGTACTCCCCCAAATAAAGTTCCCACAAAGTTGATCCATCTTAGAAGTGATGCTCACCGGAAGGACGATAGTATTCATTTAATATCTGGGCATAGCAGAGAGCACCGATTTAACAAGTGTAGTCCTGCCCACCAAACTCAATTTGTTCGCTTTCCACCCCGCAAGTCTCGAGGTCATTCTCTTCATCAACGGGTTAAAGGTATCCCTAGAAACCGATTCATGAAGCAGCGGAATACCAAGGTAAATGCTTAAGTTACGAGTGTGAGAAATGCCGCCCGCCTCTCCCAGTCGAGCCTCCAGATCGCCCCGAACGTTTTGGGACACGAAGAACTTGGATTTTGTCCGGCTGACTTTAAGTCCAGAAGCACCACAAAAGCTATCAAGAATCTCCCTGATCACTCTCATCTGCTTGGTGGAAGCCTCTACGAAGAGAAGGATGTCATCTGCAAAGAAAAGATGCGAGATGGGGGGACCCCCTCTTGCCATGTACATTGCCGTCCACTTCCCCTCATGAACGGCTTTATCAATAAGATGACCGAGCCTTTCTAAGCAAAGAACAAAGATGTATGGGGAAATAGGATCACCTTGACGAACTCCTCTCGACATAGGGAATCTCTCCGTTCGCTCCCCAATTAGAGAAGGTTCATCGAACTAGACATAATACATGCTAGAACTCTCTCCCGACACACATCTGGAATCTGCATGTCTTCAAGAGTATTTGCAATGAATTCCCATCTGAGCATGTCGTATGCTTTCTAGAGATCTAACTTAAGCACCATCCAACCCTTCTTCCCTCTCTTGCGTTTCATAGAGTGAATCGCTTCTTGTGCAAGGACAACATTGTCCGAAATGGATCTCCCCGGGACAAAACTAGCCTGCATTGGACTAACCAGATAGCTCATAAGAGGTTTCAAACGATTAGTAAACATTTTAGTTAAGACTTTGTAAAAAAACATTGCAAAGACTAATCGGTCTAAACTGCCTCAGCGATTCGGGCTTTTTTACTTTACCAATTAAAACAATATGAGTCTCATTTACCGCTGTCGGGAGAGAACCAAAGGCAAGAAAGTTCCGAATCAAACGAATCAAAGAAGGACCGATCGTACTCCACATTCTCTAGTAGAAAATGGGCTGAAACCCATCTGGTCCCGGTGCTTTCAACGCACCCATACCTTTGACGGCAGCATATATATCACTGTCAAAATACGGTTGAGCAAGAGCAGCCTTCTGAGATTGAGAGAGTAAAGAAAAGCCGCCTCCTGGAATTGGGTCTAATGGATCAAGTGACAAAGGGCCATAGAGCTGTCAGAAGAAGCATACCGCCTTCTCTCAAGGCCAGCCTGATCCAAGAACCAGACCCCGTCATCATCCTTCAGGGAAACAATACGATTATGTTGACGTCTCATAACAGTCGAGAGATGGAAGAAAGAGGAGTTACAGTCACCACAGAACAGCCAAAGCTGTCGCGATATCTAACACCATAAAGATTCCTCCTGTTCCAAAGTTAAAGCAAGATCCACATTGACCACTCTTTTCCTTTCAAGAAGAGAGTCATAGGGGTTCGCAACAAGGTTTGCTGTGATAGCCTCGAGTTTTCTTATGAGCGCCTCCTTCCTCTAGAAAATGTCACCAAATGAGGATTTATTCCACTTCTGCAATGCTGTCTGAAGTTTCCTGAGGGAAACCGGGTGAGAAGACCAAGTTTCCCAGGCTTCCACAATAAGATGGTTGAATTCAGGGTGCGTTATCCAAGCAGCTAGGAAACGGAACGGACGTTGTTTAGGATTTGACGGTGGAAAGCATCCAAATTCAAAAGGAGGGGATTATGATTTGATGAAAGACCTGGGAGATGTCTAACAGAAGCATTCGGCCATCTCAATCTGGCATTAGGGCAAACAAGAACTCTATCTAGTCTCTTAGCAATTCTACTAGTCACCGTACGTCCCCTGGCCCACGTAAACTGAGAGCTCGTGAAGCCCAATTCTATCAAGTTGTTGTCGCTTATCCATCTACTGAAAGCAAGAGCCAGTGGAATGAGCCTGCTAGTTCCCTCGGAGCTTTCCTCACAAGATCTAATGATATTCATATCTCCCCCGATGATCACCGGAACCACATAGTCGTGAATAATCGCCGCAATATCCTCCCACACCCCATACCTTTTAGTAGGATCGGGAGAAATATACTTCACAACAAGGCCAAAGAGCGACTCTCCTTTCCCAACCGTTGCATAGATAAATTGTCGATCTTTCCTAATAACCGACATCTTACATGATCCGGAGTCCCATAGTAACCAAATACCCCCCCCCCCCCCACTTTGTCCATCAGTTTTAACTCGTTCGCCTGAGTCAAACCCGATGCTATCACAAATTCTATCCGCTTTGCTTCCCGAGCAATGTGTTTCAAACAAAGCCACAAAATTCGGTTTATGCTTGCACAACATATACCTCATCGATCTTCGGAAAATGGCCTTCACAATTCCGAAGCTATTCCATAAGCTACCTATCATTAAAAAGAGAAGGCAAAGAACTAGGTTGGACTTAAACTTTAGGATCCGGATCCATGGGGATCTGACTGTTTGCTTCCCCATGGTCCACCGATCCTGTAGCTTGATCACTCGGGCTCATATACACATCACTTCCTCCCGTTGCCTTAGCAGCAAAAGTAACCTCCTTGGGGACAACCCTGAACAGGATCTTGACTTGTGAGTCCTGAACCGGCTTGGTACCTTTTGTGGAGAGGATAGGTCTAACAGTCCCAGAGGAGGATCCCCCCGCTGACATAGGAATATCTCCAGAGCTACCCTCCAATCTCTTATTATTCGCACGGATCCTCTTCCTTGTCTGGACCTTGATATTGGCAAAATGAGCGCTTCTCTGACTTCCTTCTGCAGGGGCCTTCCCCTTATCTGCGCCTTGGTCCGATCCCAATCCCTTATTAGATTGAAAGTGTTGTCTACCATCTACATTATCTTTCCTATGCTCCAGATTCCTCCTATTGCCAGATGGTTTACGCCGTGGGACAATCATCCAGAGGCCATGCTCCTCATCCTCCTTCTCAATCACTACCTCGGCTTTCCCTTTGCTAGCCTTACCATCCACGTTCATACCCTCCTGTTTTCTGTTCGCTCCAAACGGTGTGTGCAAGCTTTAAATTTATAACCCCAGACTTAAGCTTAAAACAAGGATGCAAACCCGCAGTGTACGGGTCAATCGTAGTAAAAAGGAAGAAAATTCCAGGGGTTGATCACAGGGACTTGGTGAAACAAAGTCAATAACGGTAAGCTTCGTGAATACTAACCACAAAGAGCAATTAACACAATCAAAGATGAATAAGAAGTCAATAAAGCAAACATGCAATTCTAGGGATTAAAGCATCTAGTTGTGGTTCCAACTCAAGATCTATAGATAAGCGGACAAAGCTGAGATTTTTGCGTGGGGAAGGTGTTACTAAAGTGGAGTAGATCACCGGGTAAGTCTCACTACACACTAATCCTAAACCGTAACTCCTATTACCGGGTAAGTCTCAAGGAATCAAGATAAAGAACTATAACCTCAAACTAACGCACCATCTAAGGGAATAGAATCAACCTTTACCGGGTAAGTCTCAGGCTAACTCACAAAGATGGGATGGAAGCACACTCAAACCCCAATAAAGGATAAACCTTTATTACCTACACTTATGATCGTTGGTACACAAACTAAGGAATTACCGGGTAAGTCTCATCCTAAGCTTGCTTTGAACCAGGAAAGGTGTAATAAAAATAGGATTTGGCAAACTCTAACACTTAACTCTCAGTTATGGATCAGATAAGCTACCTCGGTCAGCCAGTTTTCACCTCGGCCGAAATGTTCATCGACTGAACGAGACGCTTAGGGTTAAGGTTAAAGACTCGAACTTTCAGGATCCTACTGGAATCTAAGATTATTCTATCATTGTTTTTCCCACAACCTTCAGCTAATCACCCTAGAATCACACAAGGAAATTAGCCACTCATCATCATTATGAAAGTATTAAATATATGGGAAGAAGGTGAATACTTGAACAAGAAGAATTTAATGAAAAGACTTCAATAACTGAATCAAATATCACAACAAAGCGTTCCTTGGATAGCAATCCAACAAGACAAGACAACAAGTGAGGGAATTGAAGACAATCTTACAAAAACCCTCCAAAAAGCTATAAAAGCTATGGACTTCAACCTTCCTTCAACCTTCAAAAAGGTTCTTCGAATCTCTCCTAACTAGAGTAGGCTGCTGCTGCGTGATCTTCTCGTAAGCAAGATGTCCAGCCGTAAGCGGATGTCGCGGGCCTCCGGATTTGTGGAAATCCAACCCCTTTTATAAGAAAATAACCCTCCAAAGACAATAAATCTTAGAAAGATATTTTCCCATAAATATAGGTAAAATATATGATTCTGCATATCTCCTTCCTTCCAGGAGCCAAGCCCAAAAATATAAGATCACTTTCCAATTTTAAAAGATCTCAGCCAAGAATAAAATATTTTCGCCGCGTCCTAGGTGTTCGCCTCGGTCGAGTCGGCGTCTCTGGATCACCTCGGTCGAGATGAATCTCTGGTCAACCGAGGTGAGTCACAACTGAATGTGAAATCTCTCAAAACTGGTCCAAAGTAAATCTTTAATCCATAGCTATGTTCCCTGGATGTAGCTCCAAATGACTCATGACTCCTTTTGCTCCTTTTTGATGCGAAACGTACCCTTTTACCTACAATTACAACAAAACTAGGTGTAGACCTCGATTCTCGCAAAGGTAGATGAAATGGTAGTAAAATCACATAATATACATACAAACATGCAGATTATGAAAGATAAAACGTCCAAACAAACCCCAAAATATAGACTATAATTCATGCTATCATTTTCTCACCACTTGGTTGGTGTATATAGGTTGTGCTTCAACCACTTAACTTCCACTGTAAACGCATCCCTCTAGGGTGTGCCATAGCACCCACACCCAAAGCAGATTGTATGTAAATTCCCATACTCCAAAAGCAACCGTTTTCCATTCAAAATGACATCGCCTTTTAAAGGACGTGTAAGATCCACAGTAACACATATTCTAGCATATCTTCCCCTTGATGTATCCAGGGTATTAGCATCTATCCGAAGAGGCGTACCAATGGCGGAAGCAATCGCCCGCAACACAGTAATATTATACATGGCGAATGGAAGTCCGGATATACGGACCCAAACACCCGTAGAGGTTAGAACGGACGTCATCGGATCAAAAGACTCATCTCATTGCTTCATCATGAGGTAGTGTCCAAACATGTTCCACGGTCCCCCCGTAAGAACGTCTAGCATGTCTGACTCCTTCTCAAACCGTACTAAAAAGAAATCATTCGGAAGATCAAGGACTGTCCATCCTCCCGGAACTTGCCATAACTGCCCAAGATTTCGCTCAAATGAAGGAAAGGAAATCATCCTACCCAACAACTTCACCACCACCGAGTGCCGCCATGGGGCGTTCAACACTTGAACGATATCGTGCGCCACGTTAATAACCGGAGTGCCATCCTTACCTTTTGGAAATTCAATATGAATCTTCCCTGTCTCAACAATTATTTGAAAACGTATTTACAAATATCTTTAATTACGTTTATTTGTGTTCGCCCCTAAAGGTGTGTGCAAATAAGCTTTAAATTTATAAAACTAGAATCAAGCAGCGAACCCGCAGTGTACGGATCGACGTAGCTAAGCAAGAATTCCAGAGTATCGAACACAGGGATTTGGGTGGGAACAAATTCGATTGCAGATTATCAAGCGAGTAAATATGAGAGTTTGCAAATATATTGGGAAAACAACAATCCTAAAGATCCAAGTATCCATCTGTGGCAATCGATTCAAGATATACTTAATGATATAAAAACAGAGTTGAGATATGCAAAGGTATACTAATGTAAGGTAATCGTACGGTGAAGTTCCAAAAACCTTATGTAACTCACCTACAAGG
Organism: Fagopyrum homotropicum; assembly: GCA_033239125.1. Lineage (NCBI taxonomy): Eukaryota > Viridiplantae > Streptophyta > Magnoliopsida > Caryophyllales > Polygonaceae > Fagopyrum > Fagopyrum homotropicum. The sequence continues at coordinate 53,315,809 of BSWB01000005.1, forward strand.
CACTCTCTATACAGGTTGTTGAGGCTCAATATAGAAAGATTCTAAAGGTAAGAATTAGTGTCAAATACCCAAACTTGTAACCCAAGGATCAAGACTAACTTAACCGATTGAGGTTGTGACACTCACAATCGAGGTAGAGGTTGTTGAGGCTTCACTACCACCTAGAAAAGGCAAGCCTAAACTAAGTTAAAGCAAATCTTTAACTTTGGATTAAAATAAAAGCAAGTTCGTAGACTTAAGGGAAATCACGGTTAGTTCTTGAGGTTCCACGGCCGTGGACTCAAGAACAGGCCGTAATTTAGGGTTCGTCGGCGGTTCTCTCTAACTCTCAGGGTCTAATCTGTTTGCGATCGATCTATCATCATCTAAGCCACAACTATCAACCCTTCACCTTAGAATTGTTAAGGGTTTTTAGCCAATAACGGTCATGTTGATATCAATTCAAGAATTAAAAGATAGAAAGATGAAAACTTTCAAGAACTTTCAATAATCTTCAAACCAATCTCAAAGTCACAAAGAGAACAAGTATTGTCAAAGGATTCAAAATAAAACAAACAATCACAACCTTAGGAAAGAAGGGAAAACGGGATGTCAATCCGTTTTCCAAATCAAACCTAAACAAGAAGAGAGATCTCCTTGCAAAATCTTCCAAAAGCTTCGATCTTCCGCCAATCCGGAGATCTCAACAGCAATCTCCACCAAAAGTGCGAGATTAGGGTAATTCCCAGACGCGAACTTCAATCTCCAATGAGATGATCAATACTTCCAAGCAAAGGCCAAACGGCGTTGAGATTCCCTCAACGGAGATGAACAATCCTAAGCGTCGATAAATGCCGCTAAGCGAAGATGGCGGGTGTAAGCGGTGATAAATGAGGGTAAGCGGGGTTGACGGATTCTTGCTTCGTCCGTCTTTTTATAGGGCAAGATAAAATATCGGCCCGGCCCAATCTTCAAAAGATCGTGGCTTCAAAGTGTGGCGAAAAGATTCGCCAAGATCACGGTCGTGGAAGTTTTCACGACCGTAATTTAGGGCGTGGATTAGGTCACGGTTTGTACCATGTATTCCACGGCCATAATAGTTACTGGAATGCATCACGCCTCTCTTGCAAGGTTCCACGGCCGTGGAACTGAACGTGGTTCGTAGTACGGCCGTATTTTAGAGCGTGGTTTAGGGCAAGAACGTGATTCTTCCCTAGCCTCGTGCATTCCTCAAGCTAAAACTCCAATTTGCTTCCAAAGAATGTCCTCAATCTATGGACATATCAAATCAACTCTCCTTTGCTCGATTCCGTTCGGAAATAGTTCCAAATCACCTATAATCAACATAGAACTAGTGTAGACATCCATATCGACAATATAGGTAATACTAGCTCACATATGGACAAAGTTCAATCAAAGACTATCAATATGAATCAAATACGTTTAGAAAACGTGCCTAAAATATCACAATATTTCATGCTAACAAATAACCCCATACTTAACACTTGCTTGTCCCTAAGCAAGGTCTTTCAAAAAAGTTTTAAACAAGAGTTAGGATGAAATATGTGTACCTTCTTTTTGGGTGAATGTGACTTCTAAAGAATAGATCATTCACAAACCTTGCTTCAATCGTTCTTCAAACTTTCACACACTCAATCAAAGAGTAAAAAGCAAAGAAAATTCATGAACCAATTTGACTTCTAAACAAGCATTATAACCTTCAAACATTATCAAAATCAATCACAAGAAACTTCAATTTAGATCACTAAGTCATATAACATTCTTTTGACCTTAAGGACTTTCAAAGAAAAGGTCTAGAATACGGAAGGGAAGGGAAAACTTTAAGGGAAAGTGGTGCATAAATCCGGGAAAGTGGACAACTACCTTCTTCTTCTTATGCGGCTCCCGCAACACTTCAACTTAGAGCTTCGCTCTCTTCTTTTTATTTTTCGACTTTACTTTTGGAGTTATGGATAGAGGTGCACAAAAACCGAAGCCTAGGAGATTGGCGTTTCTCAATTTTTCAAGAGATGCCTCAAACCCTTAGCGCACATACCATAATCCGCTAGGAATAACGCTCAATCCGACTTTGGCAAGACACAAACACCCGGCTATGTGAATGGTGCCGAGTTACTCATCGTCATGATTGACTTCCCCAAACCTACAATTTCTTTCTATTCATTTGATTGCAAATAATTGCTCTCATGGTCCTCCCACATCAAACATGCCTTTTTCTCATTCACTTCTCCAAATTCCCGGATAGGTAAAGGAGGCTAATATTTCAATGAGGAGCTAGATGATCAAACAAAGAAGAAAGAAAGTATCGAATTGCCTTAATCATTTCAACAAGAAGTATAGGAACTTATAACGTGATTTCAACTTCAATTTCCTAGCATGATTTAGGAAACATTTTCACATTATAAAACTTGCAAAAGAGGTAAAATTCATTCATTCAAGTTCTTTTCGATTCACAATCCTTTTAAGCATGCAATTGTCATCAAACTCAATTCACAAGTAGTTATTATCATGGAAATCATCTCAATTCATTAGGAGCACAAAATTTTCAAAATTTGTCAATTTTTATGGGTTTTTCAAGTTATTTTTCATGCAATGCAATAAGGAAACGTGCAACACATAATGAACATGCAACGATAGTCTCAAATGAAAGCGAACATAGTAAGTAGAGTTATTACAAACTTTTTAGTACATCCCACCCCATACTTAGGACGAACATTGTCCCTAATGTTCAAAAGAAAGAAGGAAAAGAAAGAAAAGAAAAGAAACTCACAAAGTGGTGGCGGGAATGTCTAAAACAAACGGTCATGCATCGAATCACTGCGGCGCCGGCGGAGGCGGGAATGGGGAGAAGCTGGAGTCGTAGTGCCGCCCAAACTGCTGGCGGTAGACGTCCCTCATCATGTGGTCGAGGTCGTCGAGGCGTCCGTCTCTAGTGTCGGCCCGGATCTCCAACGCTCCAACTCTCTCTGAAAGTCCGGTAGCCCAATCCGGCATCTGCTCGTACCATCCCAGGGCGTGACTGTACCATGCTGGGGCATCGGATGGTGCTGGTGCTGGTGGTGGTGTTGCTGGCTGCTCCGTGGACCAAGGAGGGGGAATACCATACCATGTGGGAGGTGTGGTCATCCACGTGGGCCTCTCACTCACGCTAGCGCGGCGAGATGACGAGCCTGAGGCTCTAGCTGGACGTGGAGAGCGTCTAGGTACATCTGGGGCTGCCTCCGGCTGGTCCAGAAACGTGCCAAACTCCTGCTCCGCTCCTCCTCCACTCTCAAACTGATCTCCCATATCCTCCTCCTCGACAACCGGTGGTGGGACGTAAGGGGGAGCTACTATCCTGTTCGCATACATCGCAGCGAACGTCTCCTTCCAATTATGGCGTCCCGCCATAATGGAATACTCCGGCAGCCACTCTATACCCCTACCCGTCCTAGTCTCCCAAGGCATGCCCGCATCAGGCGGACCTCCATGAGTGGGGAAAATGAGACCCCTAACCATGAATGCATGTAGCCCTAAAGGAACGGCTGGTATGCGGGTGCAAGCAGAAAAATCCACACCAAAACACCTAGCAATGTGGGTAACTATCCCACCATACCCGATGTTCCCCTTCTTCTTGTTCTTGAGCTTGCTCATCGTAGCAGCCAAGAGAGTAGCACAATCTGCACGGCGTCCATAAAGCATACAATAGAGCAAGAATAGCTCATCCGTCTTGATCTTTTGGGGCGTCTCCGTCCTAGGAAAGAGGCACTCCGAAAGAACACGGTGAGCTATCTTCAAGGCTAGATGGTACATCAATCTAGCCTTGGTATCAGCGGGTTGCCAACGGTCCTCGTCGGCATAAACCATAGCCACTTCCTCCCAAAAGTCCTTGGGGTAAACTCCACTCGGAAATCGACCATTAAAGGTCTCATGGAACCCGAAAATGGTCCCAAACTCAATGATACTCAACTGATAATCTCTCTCCATGAGGCGGAAAGAGACGGTCCTGTCTACGTGGCTGTGCTCAAAGGAGGTCACAACCTCCCGTGTAATCTCCTCATATGCGTCTTCACGAATGTTCGTGAAGACAAGTAATCCGGCTCTATCCAAGAGCCATGTAAGGTCATCAACAATGTTGAGAGGAACTAGATCCTCTAACAACAAGTATCTAGGGCCAATCACTGCCCTCTCCGTGATCCTCTCAAATGCAGCAAGATGGTTCTCATGTATGGTCGGGATTCTAGGGTGAGGAGGTGAAGATGGAGGTGAAGGTGAGGATGGTAGTGAGGGAGATGAGGGTGGTGGTGCCCTAGAGGATGAGGAGGTGGAGGGATTGCCTTTCCTTTTCTTATTCTGCTCTCCCTTCTTCTCTTTTATCCTTCCCGACATTCTCCTTACGAAATCCATTCTGCACCAAAAATTTCGGTCTGTTCTTCAGGAATTACGGCCGTGGTTTACCCAGAGACCGTGATTCGTCTCAGAATTTCACGAATCTCAGCAAATCAGCAAGCAATCACCACAACAAGTAGTCCTAGTCTAATTCCTTCCAGTCTCTATCAGTTCTTCCTAAAAATCTATAGCAAAAACGAACCAAATTGGCGAGAATCAAGAAGAAAGAATAAACCTCTTTTTCGGATTGAAAAATTCGAAATGCGAGTTTGTTGATGAATTCCCGTTCGATTCGTCGCTTGGATGTTGTTTGTGGTTGAATTTGCTGCAGTTTGTCACGCTAAAAGAGTATGCACGCAATAAGCCTTAAATTTATACTCGTTATAATTATCCTAACTTCTAGTGCACCCGCAGTGTACGGGACGTTTGTAGTATGGATAGTACTCCGAGGTCGAACGCAAAATGTAAGCTGAAATTGATTCGGTTTTGTGATTAAATTTAGTGAAGATCTAAGGTTAGAAAAGAGAGGAACAAAGGATGAAAATCTCGATTGTTTTTGTTGGTTTTAAGTGATTACGTCAAAGATCATAACTCATGCAAAGCAATCAATAAAACTAAACCAAAAATCAGCACAAATAAACGAATCAAACAAGATATTGATCAAGGAAAAAGAGAGACGGATTCTAGGGGTCGGAAATTCCGGTTATGGCATAGAACTCAAGTTATCTATTCATACTTTGGATTGATTTTGATATGTTGGGATTAGGTGTTTCTAAATTGGGAGCAATTACCGGGTAAGTCTCATGATCCAACTAAACCACACCTAAGGTCTTATTACCGGGTAAGTCTCTAAGAACCTAAGGTTAGGAATTTTCTCACAAACCGGGATTGTCAATTAGGGATCTAACCTATCCTTACCGGGTAAGTCTTGGAGAGGGAAGTCTTAATCAACATTCCTAGCACATCTAATCCAATGGCGACTTGTTAGGTTCACCACTACCTAAGGTTTCGCTATTTTAGATTCTAAGGGAAAGGATTACCGGGTAAGTCTCTCCTAACACTTAGTCACTACACTAGGATACCCTAGAGTAGGTTAAACTCAGCAAAAACTTAGGGTTTCAACAATTTTATGAATCTAAGATAAGATCCTTCGAACCAGGAAAAATCACGGTTTGTTCTTCAGAAACCACGACCGTGGTTCTTCAAGAACTACCCGTGATTTCTAACAGCAGCTACGTTCATGAACTAAAATCATCCAAAAGTAAATCTAAGTCCATCCTATCATAGATCTAGCCATAACCATCCTTTCTTTACCCTAGAATCACATCAAATTAGCCTACAACATTCATAATGGGAATCAAAGCAAACAAATATAGAATCACAACCTCCATTGCAAGAAAATGAAAGAAAGAAGATGAACAAATGAACTTCAAATACAATCCAAATCTGAAGATGAAATAAGAACGACTTACAATCCTTCTAAAAGAAGGTTCAAGGGTTCATAAATCCCTAGCAATAAACCCGAATTACAAGAACTAAGTGTGTCTTCTCCTCTCTTCTTCAATGGCTCCTTCCTTCTTCTTCTTTGCACTTTCCTTCCTAGAAAAATCCTTCTTCTTCTTGGAATATATTTTGTTAAGGGAATGGATAATGTGTGATCTCTCTCCAACTACCCCAGCTCCCAGCTGCCCCAAACAACCCCTCTTGGACCACTCTTATAACAAATTCTTCATGAGCTGGCCATGAGAGTCGTGGCACAGCTGTCACGAGAATCTGGCAAAATCCACGGTCATTTCCACGGCCGTGGTTCTTCAGGAACCCGTGATTCTATGCAGAAAGTTCGCCTTGGATCATTGAGCTGTGGTTTGGTGCATGACTAGAGTTGGCAAGGTTCCATGAGTCCTCCTAGCTCTTTGTTTGTGTTGTAATGAGTCCGAGGACGTGTCATCTAAATGAACGATCCTTTGACGCATCGTTTTAGCTCTAAACTTCCCGTAATACCTACAAAACGCACACAAGTCCGTGTAGACGTCTATCTCGACAAAATACATGTTTTAAGTGCAAAACGTATTGGACTAGTGCTAGATCATGCATGATTGAGCGGGAATTCTATCTAAATGTTACCCTAAAACTATGCTATAAATCGTGTTATCAAAATACCCCATACTTAAGGTTTGCTCGTCCTCGAGCAAATTCCCAACTATAGACTAAGAGATGACATGATTTATGTATGTAGAAAAATGCAAAATCTTTTTGGGTTTTGTGCTTCTACTATTGGATCACCTTCATAGTCATGATCAATGGCAATTTGATAAGCAATTATGTATCAAACAATAAGGGCATGGAAAGACAATTGTACTTAACTCAAAAGCATGCATGAGATGGGAGGACGAAGATGTCAAGAAGATCAAGAGTCTATCCAATCTAGATTACTAAGTCTTACAAACATGCAAGTAGGTCATAAGGGCTTGTGACATAAAAGGCTAAGAAACGTTTCAATTGGGGAGGGGAATTTTCTAGGTGTGTGATGCTAATCCGGGAATGGAACTAACTTCACTTCCTTGTCCTCGATCAACTTCCCCCAAGTGTATATTTTCCCTATCTTGCTTTCTTTTTCTTTTTCTTTGAATCATTTTTGAGACAATGGCATTGGTGTACAATAGCCGAAACCTCGGTGATTAGCCATCCTCGGGCTTTTTCTCGTTTTCGAGGTGCATCCACACCGGGCACACATACCAAAGCTCGTTAGGGCTATTAGTTTATTTGACTTTGGCAAGGCACCAACACCCGATTATGTGAAGTGTACCGAGTTACTTATCATTTAAACCAACGCCCCCAAACCTATTTTGGCTACACTTTCACAATAATTTCAGCATTCATTTCACGACATTCTTTTCATTGCATCTTCACCCGCACTTGCTTTTGCACATTCAAACACACTAGCATGCTCCTATTCCCGGATGGGTTTAAAGAAGGTTGACTTTATATCAATTGAGGTGCTCAAGCAATCATGATCAAGATGAGAAGTAGAGAAAGATGAAATGCCTTATTCATTCCTAGATGGTATGCAAGAACTATCATATAATTTCGACTTTCAATACTCAATCCATTCTAGGCAATCATCATGATCTCAAGTCATTCATGGAATTCAAGAGAAGTAGTTCAAGTCCACATATGCATTATTAATCCAACACATAAGGCCATTCATAGCCAATCACAAGACAAGTTTCATCATTAGGATCATATCCAAGCCTAGAAAGCAAACAAAAATTTTTAAATTTTCTGATTTTTATGGGATTTTCGTTTTAAATATGTACAATGCAAGACATGTGCAAAATATTAACCTATCCTAGATGCTCATCATGCAAAGGATCATGCAAACCCCACCCCATACTTAGAAACACATTGTCCCCAATGTGGTATTCAAGTAAAGAGAGTGAAAGAAGGTTCTCACAATGTAAAAGCGTTTGCTATGGTATTTGGGAATTCTCAAGTGACTTGATGTTGGATGATCCTATCAACCATGGTAGAGAGCTCTCAAGCATCCTTTAAAGCCTCGGGATCCGCGCTAGGCACCGCTAGCCGTCCAAATCCCGCGTCCGCTCCACCCATAATTGGTGAGGGGTTCATCACCATCATTCACATGTCAAGAAAGGCTTCAAATGCCACTAATGCTTCTAGCACACACGAAAGTAGACAAGACACACACAAAGCACACAAAAACAGAAAAATCTAAGTAAAAATGAAAAGGGAAAAATGTTACCAATGGGTTGCCTCCCACCAAGCGCTTCTTTAAGGTCATTAGCTTGACCAAACTCGGGAGCGTCTATTCGAGGTGAAGCGGGGCAATCATGTCTACCGGAGCTCCCGGAATATACTTCTTCAAGCGATGCCCATTCACCTTGAAATTTCCACAATGCTCCCCTCCTATTTCAATAGCTCCATGGGGAAAGATCTTCTTCACCACATATGGCCCGGTCCATCTTGACTTGAGCTTTCCGGGAAAGAGCCTTAGCCTCGAGTTGAAGAGAAGGACAAGATCTCCTTCACTCAACTCCTTTGGGACAATCCTCTTGTCATGCCATCTCTTGGTTCTCTCCTTGTAGATCCGGGCATTCTCATAGGCTTCCAACCGGAGCTCCTCAAGGGCATTGATATCAAGCAATCTCTTCTCTCCCGCCTCCTTGAGATCAAAATTCAGCCACTTAATGGCCCAATAAGCTCTATGCTCCATTTCCACCGGAAGATGGCAAGACTTGCCATAGACCAATTTGTAAGGAGTGGTACCAATAGGTGTCTTGAAGGCGGTTCTATATGCCCATAGTCCGTCATCGAGCTTCATAGCCCAATCTTTCCTTGTTCTAGACACCGTCTTCTCTAGGATGGCCTTTATCTCTCGGTTGGAGATCTCCACTTGGCCACTAGTTTGGGGGTGGTAAGGTGTTGCCACCTTATGAGTCACCCCATACTTAGCCAAAAGTGCTCCAAAATTCCTATTTGTGAAGTGCTTCCCTCCATCACTAATGATCACCCTTGGTGTTCCAAACCTAGGGAAGATCACTCGGTTGAAGAACCGCACCACCACCTTGGCATCATTTGTAGGAGAGGCTATGGCCTCTACCCATCTTGACACATAGTCCACCGCCAATAGGATGTAGAGATTTCCACATGAAGAAGGGAATGGTCCCATGAAGTCTACACCCCACACATCAAAAATCTCAACTTCTTGGATGTTATTCAAGGGCATTTCATTCCTCCTTGAAATATTTCCCGTCCTTTGGCAAGCATCACATGCCGCTACAAAACCTTGCACATCACTAAACAAGTTAGGCCAATAAAAACCGGATTGCAATACCTTGGCACACGTTTTGTGTGAGCTAGGATGGCCTCCACATGGTAAGGAGTGACAATGCCGGATCACACTTTCCACTTCATCTTCCGGTATGCATCTCCTAAGCACCCCATCCGGGCCTCTCTTGAATAGAAGAGGCTCACTCCAATAGTAATGCCTTACATCGTTGAAGAACTTTTTCCTTTGTGCATATGTCAATCCGGGAGGCACTTCCTCACACACCAAGTAGTTCACAATGTCGGCATACCATGGCTCACTTCCTCTAGCCACGTGGGACAAGCATTCTTCCATCATTTGCAATTGTTCGTCCCGGAATGAATCATCTATCGGGATGTTGTCTTTCCCAAGCTCCAATGGTGGGAGTCTACTAAGGTGATCCGCCACGGAGTTCTCGGATCCCTTCTTATCTCGTATCTCCAAATCAAACTCTTGAAGAAGAAGGATCCACCGAATCAACCTGGGTTTGGCATCCTTCTTTGTAAGTAGATAACGGATCGCCGCATGATCCGTATAAACTATGACCTTCGCTCCAACAAGGTATGAGCGGAATTTCTCAAATGCATACACCACCGCTAACAACTCCTTCTCGGTAGTAGCATAATTGAGTTGGGCATCATCTAGCGTCTTGCTAGCATAGTAAATAGCATGAGTACGCCCTTCTTTCCTTTGCCCCAAAACGGCCCCAACGGCCACATCACTTGCATCGCACATGATCTCAAATGGTAGACTCCAATCCGGAGGTTGCATGATAGGTGCGGAGATCAAGGCGTTCTTCAACCTACAAAACGCTTCAAGACAATCTTTGGAAAAGACAAAATCAACATCTTTCATTAGTAGGTTAGTGAGAGGCTTAGAAATTTTAGAGAAATCTTGAATGAACCTCCGGTAGAAACCGGCATGCCCTAAGAAACTCCTTACCCCCTTCACCGAGGTAGGTGGTGGCAACTTCTCTATTGTTTCAATCTTAGCCCTATCAACCTCAATGCCACGGTTAGACACCAAGTTTCCTAACACAATACCTTCACTTACCATGAAGTGGCATTTTTCCCAATTTTAAGACAAGATTTGTCTCTTCACATCTTTGCAACACTAATGACAAATTAGCCAAGCAATCATCGAAAGAAGAACCATAAACAGAGAAATCATCCATGAACACTTCCATGATATTTTCTATGTATTCCGAAAAGATGGCCATCATACACCTTTGAAAGGTGGCGGGTGCATTACACAACCCAAATGGCATTCTCCTATATGCAAAGGTACCCCATGGACATGTAAAAGTTGTTTTCTCTTGGTCATCGGGGTGGATAGGGATTTGAAAGAATCCACTATATCCATCTAAATAGCAAAAATGAGAGTGTTGAGCTAACCTTTCTAGCATTTGGTCAATGAAGGGGAGAGGGAAATGATCTTTCCTAGAGGCCATGTTTAGCTTCCTATAATCTATGCACATCCTCCATCCCGTGACCGTCCTAGTTGGTATTAGTTCATTGTTCTCATTAGTTACTACCGTCATTCCGCCTTTCTTAGGTACTACATGAACGGGACTAACCCACTTACTATCCGAGATAGGGTAGATAATCCCCGCATCTAGCAACTTAATGATTTCCTTTTTGACCACCTCTTTCATTATAGGATTCAATCTTCTTTGATGTTCTATAGAGGGTTTGTAGTTATCTTCCATCATTATCTTATGCATGCACAAAGATGGCTTAATGCCAACCAAATCATCAATAGTGTATCCAATGGCTTTCCTATGCAATCTTAGTTCATGCAGCAATTTAGCAAGTTCATCATCACTCAAGCATGCATTAACAATCACAGGATATGTAGAATTATCACCAAGGAATGCATACTTTAAATGAGAGGGGAGGGGTTTGAGTTCAAGTGAGGGAGGACCTTTATCGGTTGAAGATGATCCAAATAAGATTGGATGAGATGAATCCAAGGCAAAAGAAGACTCTCCTTGGCTCCTAGAAGCTTGATCACCATCAAGAGTTGATTCAGGAGAAACCACGGTTGGAAACACGGCTTATTCATCTTCCACGGCCGTGGTTCTTGCCAAGCTTGCTTCTCGGAGTTGTCCAGAGAGTTTGACGGCCGTGGAACCTAAATCTCGACCGTGGAATTTGCAGCTGTTCACAATTTCTTCATGGCTCCCAAATCCAACTCTTGGTTCCTCTTCTAAAGCCTCCAAGGCCTTGATCTCTTCATTGCATTCCTCCTCAATGTCCTCCTCCATCATACTCAAGGTAAGAACCTTCTCCAAGGGGTCCTTGATCAAGATCGAGCTTACAACTTCTCTAGATTCTTCTTGCTCGACAATGTTGAAGATATCTTCATTAAGGGTTGGCCCTTTCATCATTGTGGACAGCTTGAACTTGATGCTCTCCTCTCCAATGTTGAAGGAGAGAGTCCCGTTCTTGCAATCCACTAGACATCCGGAGGTGGCTAGGAAAGGCCTTCCTAGAATGATAGGAACCGGATAATCCGCCGGAATGTCCAACACTACAAAGTCGATGGGTACATAGAATCCTCCCAATTGCACCGGAATGTCCTCTAGAATCCCAACCGGATGAGTAATAGAGCGGTCCGCCATATAGAGGGTCATCTTGACCGGCTTCGGCTCTTCTAGCCCGACCTTGTTGCTAAGTGCAAGCGGTATGATGCTTACACTTGCCCCAAGATCACAAAGGGCCTCGTACTTCACGTCTCCTACTCCAATTGGAACGCAAAAAGAGCCCGGATCTCTTAGCTTGGGAGGCATTTCCTCCTTCATCGTTTGGATCAACTCCGAGGATCTCTTGGTCATCCTTATCTCCCCATACTCCTCCAACTTCCTCTTGTTGGAGAGTATTTCTTTCAAAAACTTCCCATATGCCGGCATTCCTAAGATGGCATCCATGAACGGAATGTTAATATGTAACTTGGACATTAGTTCAAGGAACTTACCAAAGTGATTGTCCAAACGTGCTCTCGCTCTTGATTGTGGGAAAGGTAGTGGCGGCTTGTATGGAGGCGGTGCCACATAGGTTGGCTCTACATCCTTGCTTTTCCCTCCATCATCTTGCTTTCTTCCCTCTTCTACCACTACTTGCTTTCCTTTAGTTTGGTCCTTGGGCAAAGGATCCTTCATGTTCAACCCACTCCTTGTTGTGATGGCCAACACTTGGCCTCTTGGGTTGTCTTCGGTTCTTCCGGGAAGCTTCCCCGGATCTCTATGCGCTTCACCCGCCTTTTGAAAGACTTGTGCTTCCAAGACCTTTTGAGCCTTAGAGATTGAAGTCACGGTGCTCTCAAGTCCATTCAATCTTCCTAGCAATTGCTCAAACATGACTTCGGTTCTATCTTTGGAAGGTTGAGAAAAACCGGGTGGAGGTTCTTGTGAAGCTCTTTGTGGTGGAGTTGTACTTGTGGAAACGGGAGGGTTCAAGGCTCCATCCGGGTTAGAGTAAGAAAACCCGGGGTGGTTGTGGTTTGGCCGGTAATTGTTGAATTGCCGGTTGTTGTTGAAATTTCTTGGGCCTTGGTAATTGTTGAAATTGCCCCTTCCCATATAATTCGCATCTTCCTCTTTGGAAGACAAATTGGCTTGTGGAGGTGTTTGAGGAGTTGCTTGGCTCTTTAAGGTGGTAGTACACAACTCCCTCAAGGACTTCAACTCGTTGTTGATGGCGTCAAGCTTGAAGTTGCTCATGGTGACTTCACTCACCTCATATGCTCCCGCCTTTCTTCCTTCGCTTTTCCTATGAGAGTACTTTTCAATCACTAGAGCTTGCTTCTCCACAAACTCCCAAGCATCATCTACATGTTTCTCCATAAATGTCCCACCGGAAAGAGATTGAAGCTTGAATTGGCTATCTTCATCAAGCCCCTTGTAGTAGATCTCTAATAGCTCAATCTTCGGTATGCCATGGTGTGGGCAATCTAGGAGAAGGTCTTTGAATCTCTCCCAAGACTTGAACAAACTTTCTCTATCCCTCATCACAAAGGCATTGATCTTTCCCCTTAATTCGGTGGTCCTAGAAGGTGGGAAGAACTTGGTTAAGAATTCGGTTGTCATCTCCTCCCAAGTACCAACTCGCCCTTGTGGAATAGATTGATACCAAGCCAAGGCTTTGTCCTTAAGAGAGAAGGAAAAGGCCCTTAGCTTATGGTTGTTGCTCTCCAATCTTGGTGGTCTAAGAGTCTCCATCAAAATCTCATAGTTCATCAAATGTTGGTGAGGAGACTCTCCTTCCATCCCTCCAAATTGATTATGCCGGATCATTTGAAGAACTTGAGGGCGGAGTTCATAGTTGTGGGTAGCGGGATCTCCTAGGTTCACACCCGGTCGGTGTGCTCTTTGTGCCGGATCCATACGCCTCCCTAGGGTTTGTGGCTCCTCAATAGCAATAGGAACGACCCTAACATTGGCCGCCGGCTGCGGTTGTGGTGGAGGAGGTGGAGGTTGTCGGCGATTAAGCTCCCCTTGTACAAGGGCTTGCCTAATCTCCTCAATCTCTCTCCTAGTTTCCTCTTGCCTCTCGTTGGCAAGTCTCCTTTCTTCCTCCAAGAGCTCATCTCTTAGCCTTATTTGCTCTAAGGCTTCATCCAATTCAGCTTGAAGATTTCTACCGGCCATCTCTTTCTCTTTTCGGATGTTCTTAGATCTAGATCGAAGGGTTTTCTCCTGTTCGGGATCGAATGGAGCTAAATCCTTGCCACGAGATCTTCGCATACACCTAAAGAGTAATAGATGTCCTGAAAAGCAAAGACACAAACCAAAGAGAGATCAAAAGTAACAAGAAAGATCTACACTAGAAACAATCACAAAATAGACTCAATCTAGACCTAGTCCCCGGCAACGGCGCCAAAAACTTGTCATGCTAAAAGAGTATGCACGCAATAAGCCTTAAATTTATACTCGTTATAATTATCCTAACTTCTAGCGCACCCGCAGTGTACGGGACGTTTGTAGTATGGATAGTACTCCGAGGTCAAACGCAAAGACTAAGGTGAAATTGATTCGGTTTTGTGATTAAATTTAGTGAAGATCTAAGGTTAGAAAAGAGAGGAACAAAGGATGAAAATCTCGATTGTTTTTGTTGGTTTTAAGTGATCACGTCAAAGATCATAACTCATGCAAAGCAATCAATAAAACTAAACCAAAAATCAGCACAAATAAACGAATCAAACAAGATATTGATCAAGGAAAAAGAGAGACGGATTCTAGGGGTCGGAAATTCCGGTTATGGCATAGAACTCAAGTTATCTATTCATACTTTGGATTGATTTTGATATGTTGGGATTAGGTGTTTCTAAATTGGGAGCAATTACCGGGTAAGTCTCATGATCCAACTAAACCACACCTAAGGTCTTATTACCGGGTAAGTCTCTAAGAACCTAAGGTTAGGAATTTTCTCACAAACCGGGATTGTCAATTAGGGATCTAACCTATCCTTACCGGGTAAGTCTTGGAGAGGGAAGTCTTAATCAACATTCCTAGCACATCTAATCCAATGGCGACTTGTTAGGTTCACCACTACCTAAGGTTTCGCTATTTTAGATTCTAAGGGAAAGGATTACCGGGTAAGTCTCTCCTAACACTTAGTCACTACACTAGGATACCCTAGAGTAGGTTAAACTCAGCAAAAACTTAGGGTTTCAACAATTTTATGAATCTAAGATAAGATCCTTCGAACCAGGAAAAATCACGGTTTGTTCTTCAGAAACCACGACCGTGGTTCTTCAAGAACTACCCGTGATTTCTAACAGCAGCTACGTTCATGAACTAAAATCATCCAAAAGTAAATCTAAGTCCGTCCTATCATAGATCTAGCCATAACCATCCTTTCTTTACCCTAGAATCACATCAAATTAGCCTACAACATTCATAATGGGAATCAAAGCAAACAAATATAGAATCACAACCTCCATTGCAAGAAAATGAAAGAAAGAAGATGAACAAATGAACAAATACAATCCAAATCTGAAGATGAAATAAGAACGACTTACAATCCTTCTAAAAGAAGGTTCAAGGGTTCATAAATCCCTAGCAATAAACCCGAATTACAAGAACTAAGTGTGTCTTCTCCTCTCTTCTTCAATGGCTCCTTCCTTCTTCTTCTTTGCACTTTCCTTCCTAGAAAAATCCTTCTTCTTCTTGGAATATATTTTGTTAAGGGAATGGATAATGTGTGAGCTCTCTCCAACTACCCCAGCTCCCAGCTGCCCCAAACAACCCCTCTTGGACCACTCTTATAACAAATTCTTCATGAGCTGGCCATGAGAGTCGTGGCACAGCTGTCACGAGAATCTGGCAAAATCCACGGTCATTTCCACGGCCGTGGTTCTTCAGGAACCCGTGATTCTATGCAGAAAGTTCGCCTTGGATCATTGAGCTGTGGTTTGGTGCATGACTAGAGTTGGCAAGGTTCCATGAGTCCTCCTAGCTCTTTGTTTGTGTTGTAATGAGTCCGAGGACGTGTCATCTAAATGAACGATCCTTTGACGCATCGTTTTAGCTCTAAACTTCCCGTAATACCTACAAAACGCACACAAGTCCGTGTAGACGTCTATCTCGACAAAATACATGTTTTAAGTGCAAAACGTATTGGACTAGTGCTAGATCATGCATGATTGAGCGGGAATTCTATCTAAATGTTACCCTAAAACTATGCTATAAATCGTGTTATCACAGTTTAGGAAGAAGAATCGTTAGAAACGATTAAGAAACGAAGATTTTGAGGAGGTCGTGGAATTCTGGCAATTAGGTCGTGGAAAGAGGGGTTTTTGGGATGAGTTTTGTGAAGAACGTGGCTTATATAGTTGCAGGCAAAATTTTGAAAATCACGGTCTGTCGGGGTGTTCCACGGCCGTGGAAGTGTACGGAACCGTGGTTTTGGTGATTTTTCAAAGGCTTTTGGAAATTACGGCCACTGTAGCTATGACGACCGTAATTTAGACCGTGGAACCTCCTATAAAGCTCCAAAGTCCGAATTTTGTCGCTTTTCTTCAACATTACTCTCCTCTTTTCCTTTTCCATCGATCCTACAACCAAAAACACGAACATACCGGAAGAAATCGAGGCAAAAACAAAGAAAAAAGAACGTCTATTCTAAGCTAAACTATGAATCGAAAACGAAACGAAAATGCAATACCTTGGGTTGCCTCCCAAGAAGCGCTTTGTTTAAAGTTGTAGCTAAACCAATCTCGCACTTATTCGAGTGCGGTAGGCGCAAACTCCTCAGCTTGGAGTTCCGGCGTATACTTCTTGAGTCGTTGGCCGTTCACCTTAAAACTTCCGCTAGCTTCACCCCATACTTCAACTGCACCATGGGGGAAAATACGTTTAATTAGAAAAGGTCCGGTCCAACGGGATTTAAGCTTACCTGGGAAGAGGCGAAGTCTTGAATTGAAGAGGAGAACTTGATCTCCTTCTTTGAAGTCCTTTGGAATGATATGCTTATCATGCCAACGCTTTGCTCTTTCTTTGAAGATCTTGGCGTTTTCATAGGCGTTCAAGCGAAGTTCATCCAGCTTATTGATGTCTAGGAGACGCTTCTCTCCTGCTTTCTTCATGCCGAAATTCAGCCACTTGATAGCCCAAAACGCTTTGTGCTCCAGCTCCACCGGCAAGTGACAAGACTTCCCATACACAAGGTTGTATGGTGTGGTTCCTATGGGAGTCTTGTACGCAGTCCGGTATGCCCATAATGCATCATCTAGCTTCAAGGACCAATCCTTCCTAGTCCTTGAAACCGTCTTTTCTAGAACTCCTTTGATCTCCCTATTTGAGATCTCAACTTGTCCACTAGTTTGTGGATGATAAGGGGTAGCGATCTTGTGAGTAACCCCATACTTAGCTAGAAGAGCTTCAAAGCGATGGGCTATGAAGTGAGAACCTCCATCACTAATGATCGTCCTTGGTGTTCCAAATCGCGGAAAGATGGTCTTGTTGAAGAACTTAACCACCACCATGGCATCATTTGTGGGAGAGGCAATTGCTTCCACCCATCTAGAAACGTAGTCTACCGCCAATAGTATGTATTGGTTTCCACAAGAAGATGGGAATGGTCCCATGAAATCGACTCCCCAAACGTCGAAAATCTCCACCTCTTAGATGTTGTTGAGGGGCATCTCGTTCCTTCTAGAAATATTGTCTGTTCTTTGACAAGCATCGCAGCAAGAAACAAAGGATTGCACATCTCTAAATAAAGTAGGCCAATAGAATCCGGATTGCAATACATTTGTGCTAGTCTTGTTCGAACTAGCGTGTCCTCCACAAGGTAGTGAATGACAATGGCGGATGACACTTTGCATCTCATCTTCCGGCACACACCGCCGAATGATGCCATCCGGACCTCTCTTAAAGAGGAGAGGCTCGTTCCAATAGTATTCCCGGACGTCCTTAAAGAACTTCTTCCTTTGTGCGTAGGATAGTCCGGGCGGTGTCTCCTGGCAAACCAAGTAGTTAACAAAATCAGCAAACCACGGTTCATTACCTTTGGAGATCACGTTGATGCACTCCTCTATGATGTGTAAGTGTTCGTCTGGAAAGGAGTCATCAATGGGTAGATGGTCGTCCCCTAGATGTGTTAGACGACTCAAATGATCCGCAACAGAATTTTCTGAACCTTTCTTGTCGCGGATCTCAAGATCGAATTCTTGTAGGAGAAGAATCCATCTAATTAGCCTTGGCTTCGCATCTTTCTTCGCAAGGAGGTACCGGATCGCAGCATGATCCGTGTAGACAATCACCTTTGCACCTACAAGATAAGAGCGAAACTTGTCAATAGCGTAGACAATGGCTAGAAATTCTTTCTCGGTAGTGGCGTAGTTTAGCTGCACTTCATCTAGCGTCTTGCTAGCATAGTATATGGCATGGGTTCGCCCTTCCTTTCGTTGTCCAAGAACAGCTCCAATAGCTACGTCACTAGCATCGCACATAATCTCAAAGGGGAGAGTCCAATCCGGAGGTTGGACAATAGGTGCTGAAATTAGAGCTTGCCGGATGGTGTTAAACGCATCTAAACATTCCTGCAAAAACTCAAAAACCGCATCCTTCATCAATAGATTAGTGAGAGGTTTTGATATCTTAGAAAAGTCCTTAATGAAACATCTATAGAATCCAGCATGTCCTAGGAAACTTCTTATCCCTTTCACCGAAATTGGGGGAGGAAGTTTCTCTATGGTCTCTATCTTAGCCTTGTCTACCTCTATCCCTCTACTAGAGACTAAGTGACCTAATACAATTCCTTCCTTAACCATGAATTGACACTTCTCCCAATTAAGAACTAGGTTAGTGTCTTCACACCTTTGTAAAACAAGAGAAAGGTTAGAAAGGCAATCGTTAAAAGAGGAACCGTATACGGAGAAGTCGTCCATGAAGACTTCCATGATTTCCTCTACGTATTCGGAGAAGATGGCCATCATGCACCGTTGAAAGGTGGTTGGGGCGTTGCAAAGCCCGAACGGCATTCTCCTATAGGCGAACGTACCCCAAGGGCACGTTGTTCGCCCCTAAAGGTGTGTGCAAATAAGCTTTAAATTTATAAAACTAGAATCAAGCAGCGAACCCGCAGTGTACGGATCAACGTAGCTAAGTAAGAATTCCAGAGTATCGAACACAGGGATTTGGGTGGGAACAAATTCGATTGCAGATTATCAAGCGAGTAAATATGAGAGTTTGCAAATATATTGGGAAAACAACAATCCTAAAGATCCAAGTATCCAGTTGTGGCAATCGATTCAAGATATACTTAATGATATAAAGACAGAGTTGAGATATGCAAAGGTATACTAATGTAAGGTAATCGTACGGTGAAGTTCCAAAAACCTTATGTAACTCACCTACAAGGCACTCTCTATACAGGTTGTTGAGGCTCAATATAGAAAGATTCTAAAGGCAAGAATTTATGTCAAATACCCAAACTTGTAACCCAAGGATCAAGACTAACTAAACCGATTGAGGTTATGACACTCACAATCGAGGTAGAGGTTGTTGAGGTTTCACTACCACCTAGAAAAGACAAGTCTAAACTAAGTTAAAGCACATCTTTAACTTTGGATTAAAGTAAAAGCAAGTTCGTAAACTTAAGGGAAATCACGGTTAGTTCTTGAGGTTCCACGGCCGTGGACTCAAGAACAGGCCGTAATTTAGGGTTGTCGGCGATTCTCTCTAACTCTCAGAGTCTAATCTGTTTACGATCGATCTATCATCATCTAAGCCACAACTATCAACCCTTCACCTTAGAATTGTTAAGGGTTTTTAGCCAATAACAGTCATGTTGATATCAATTCAAGAATTAAAAGATAGAAAGATGAAAACTTCCAAGAACTTTCAATAATCTTCAAACCAATCTCAAAGTCACAAAGAGAACAAGTATTGTTAAAGGATTCAAAATAAAACAAACAATCACAACCTTAGGAAAGAAGGGAAAACGGGATGTCAATCCGTTTTCCAAATCAAACCTAAACAAGAAGAGAGATCTCCTTGCAAAATCTTCCAAAAGCTTCGATCTTCCGCCAATCCGGAGATCTCAACAGCAATCTCCACCAAAAGTGCGAGATTAGGGTAATTCCCAGATGCGAACTTCAATCTCCAATGAGATGATCAATGCTTCCAAGGGAAAGCCAAACGGCATTGGAATTCTCTAAACGGAGATGGCGGGTGTAAGCGGTGATAAATGAGGGTAAGCGGGGTTAAGCGGTGATAAATGAGGGTAAGCGGTCCTCATGAAATCTTGCTTCGTCCGTCTTTTTATAGGGCAAGATAAAATATCGGCCCGGCCCAATCTTCAAAAGATCGTGGCTTCAAGTGTGGCGAAAAGATTCGCCAAGATCACGGTCGTGGAAGTTCTCACGACCGTAATTTAGGGCGTGGATTAGGTCACGGTTTGTACCATGTATTCCACGGCCGTAATAGTTACTGGAATGCATCACACCTCTCTTGCAAGGTTCCACGGCCGTGGAACTGAACGTGGTTCGTAGTACGGCCGTATTTTAGAGCGTGGTTTAGGGCAAGAACGGGATTCTTCCCTAGCCTCATGCATTCCTCAAGCTAAAACTCCAATTTGCTTCCAAAGAATGTCCTCAATCTATGGACATATCAAATCAACTCTCCTTTGCTCGATTCCGTTCGGAAATAGCTCCAAATCACCTATAATCAACATAGAACTAGTGTAGACATCCATATCGACAATATAGGTAATACTAGCTCACATATGGACAAAGTTCAATCAAAGACTATCAATATGAATCAAATACGTTTAGAAAACGTGCCTAAAATATCACAATATTTCATGCTAACAAATAACCCCATACTTAACACTTGCTTGTCCCTAAGCAAGGTCTTTCAAAAAGTTTTAAACAAGAGTTAGGATGAAATATGTGTACCTTCTTTTTGGGTGAATGTGACTTCTAAAGAATAGATCATTCTCAAACCTTGCTTCAATCGTTTATCAAACTTTCACACACTCAATTAAAGAGTAAAAAGCAAAGAAAATTCATGAACCAATTTGACTTCCAAGCAAACATTATAACCTTCAAACATTATCAAAATCAATCACAAGAAACTTCAATTTAGATCACCAAGTCATATAACATTCTTTTGATCTTAAGGACTTTCAAAGAAAAGGTTTAGAATACGGAAGGGAAGGGAAAAACTTTAAGGGAAAGTGGTGCATAAATCCGGGAAAGTGGACAACTACCTTCTTCTTCTTATGCGGTTCCCGCAACACTTCGACTTAGAGCTTTGCTCTCTCCTTTTCATTTTTCGACTTTACTTTTGGAGTTATGGATAGAGGTGCACAAAAACCGAAGCCTAGGAGATCGGCGTTTCTCAATTTTTCAAGAGATGCCTCAAACCCTTAGCGCACATACCATAATCCGCTAGGAATATCGCTCAATTCGACTTTGGCAAGACACAAACACCCGGCTATGTGAATGGTGCCGAGTTACTCATCGTCATGATTGACTTCCCCAAACCTACAATTTCTTTCTATTCATTTGATTGCAAATAATTGCTCTCATGGCCCTCCCACATCAAACATGCCTTTTTCTCATTCACTTCTCCAAATTCCCGGATAGGTAAAGGAGGCTAATATTTCAATGAGGAGCTAGATGATCAAAGAAAGAAGAAAGAAAGTATCGAATTGCCTTAATCATTTCAACAAGAAGTATAGGAACTTATAACGTGATTTCAACTTCAATTTCCTAGCATGATTTAGGTAACATAATCACATTATGAAATTTGCAAAAGAGGTATAATTCATTCATTCAAATTCTTTTCAATTCACAATCCTTTTAAGCATGCAATTGTCATCAAACTCAATTCACAAGTAGTGATTATCATGGAAATCATCTCAATTCATTAGAAGCTCAAAATTTTCAAAATTTTCCAATTTTTATGGGTTTTTCAAGTCACTTTTCATGCAATGCAATAAGGAAACGTGCAACACATAATGAACATGCAACGATAGTCTCAAATGAAAGCGAACATAGTAAGTAGAGTTATTACAAACTTTTTAGTACATCCCACCCCATACTTAGGACGAACATTGTCCCTAATGTTCAAAAGAAAGAAGGAAAAGAAAGAAAATAAAAGAAACTCACAAAGTGGTGGCGGGAATGTCTAAAACGAACGGTCATGCATCGAATCACTGCGGCGCCGGCGGAGGCGGGAATGGGGAGAAGCTGGAGTCGTAGTGCCGCCCAAACTGCTGGCGGTAGACGTCCCTCATCATGTGGTCGAGGTCGTCGAGGCGTCCGTCTCTAGCGTCGGCCCGGATCTCCAACGCTCCAACTCTCTCTGAAAGTCCGGTAGCCCAATCCGGCATCTGCTCGTACCATCCCGGGGCGTGACTGTACCATGCTGGGGCGTCGGATGGTGCTGGTACTGGTGGTGGTGTTGCTGGCTGCTCCGTGGACCAAGGAGGGGGAACGCCATACCATGTGGGAGGTGTGGTCATCCACGTGGGCCTCTCACTCACGCTAGCGCGGCGAGATGACGAGCCTGAGGCTCTAGATGGACGTGGAGAGCGTCTAGGTACATCTGGGGCCGCCTCCGGCTGGTCCGGAAACGTGCCAAACTCCTTCTCCGCTCCTCCTCCACTCTCAAACTGATCTCCCACATCCTCCTCCTCGACAACCGGTGGTGGGACGTAAGGGGGAGCTACTATCCTGTTCGTATGCATCGCAGCGAACGTCTCCTTCCAATTATGGCGTCCCGCCATAATGGAATACTCCGGAAGCCACTCTATACCCCTACCCGTCCTAGTCTCCCAAGGCATACCCGCATAAGGCGGACCTCCATGTGTGGGGAAAATGAGACCCCTAACCATGAATGCATGTAGCCCTAAAGGAACGGCCGGTATGCGGGTGCAAGCAGAAAAATCCACACCAAAACTCCTAGCAATGTGGGTAACTATCCCACCATACCCGATGTTCCCCTTCTTCTTGTTCTTGAGCTTGCTCATCGTAGCAGCCAAGAGAGTAGCACAATTTGCCCGGCGTCCGTAAAGCATACAATAGAGCAAGAATAACTCATCCGTCTTGATCTTTTGGGGCGTCTCCGTCCTAGGAAAGAGACACTCCGAAAGAACACGGTGAGCTATCTTCAAGGCTAGATGGTACATCAATCTAGCCTTGGTATCAGCGGGTTGCCAACGGTCCTTGTCGGCATAAACCATAGCCACTTCCTCCCAAAAGTCCTTGGGGTAAACTCCACTCGGAAATCGACCATTATAGGTCTCATGAAACCCAAAAATAGTCCCAAACTCAACGATACTCAAATGATAGTCTCGTTCCATGAGACGGAAAGAGACGGTCCTATCTACGTGGCTGTGCTCGAAAGACGTCACAACCTCCCGGGTAATCTCCTCATATGCGTCTTCACGAATGTTCGTGAAGACAAGTAATCCGGCTCTATCCAAGAGCCATGTAAGGTCATAAACAATGTTGAGAGGAACTAGATCCTCTAACAACAAGTATCTAGGGCCAATCACTGCCCTCTCCGTGATCCTCTCAAATGCAGCAAGATGGTTCTCATGTATGGTCGGGATTCTAGGGTGAGGAGGTGAAGATGGAGGTGAAGGTGAAGATGGAGGTGATGGAGATGAGGGTGGTGGTGCCCTAGAGGATGAGGAGGTGGAGGGATTGCCTTTCCTTTTCTTATTCTGCTCTCCCTTCTTCTCTTTTATCCTTCCCGACATTGTCCTTACGAAATCCATTCTGCACCAAAAATTACGGTCTGTTCTTCAGGAATTACGGCCGTGGTTTACCCAGAGACCGTGATTCGTCTTAGAATTTCACGAATCTCAGCAAATCAGCAAGCAATCACCACAACAAGCAGTCCTAGTCTAATTCCTTCCAGTCTCTATCAGTTCTTCCTAAAAATCTATAGCAAAAACGAACCAAATTGGCGAGAATCAAGAAGAAAGAATAAACCTCTTTTTCGGATTGAAAAATCCGAAATGCGCATTTGTTGATGAATTTCCGTTCGATTCGTCGCTTGGATGTTGTTTGTGGTTGAATTTGCTGCAGTTTGGGAAGAAGAATCGTTAGAAACGATTAAGAAACGAAGATTTTGAGGAGGTCGTGGAATTCCGGCAATTAGGTCGTGGAAAGAGGGGTTTTTGGGATGAGTTTTGTGAAGAACGTGGCTTATATAGTTGCAGGCAAAATTTTGAAAATCACGGTCTGTCGGGGTGTTCCATGGCCGTGGAAGTGTACAGAACCGTGGTTTTGGTGATTTTTCAAAGGCTTTTGGAAATTACGGTCACTGTAGCTATGGCGACCGTAATTTAGACCGTGGAACCTCCTGTAAAGCTCCAAAGTCCGAATTTCGTCGCTTTTCTTCAACATTACTCTCTTCTTTTCCTTTTCCATCGATCCTACAACCAAAAACACGAACATACCGGAAGAAATCGAGGCAAAATAAAGCGAAAAACGTCTATTCTAAGCTAAACTATGAATCGAAAACAAAAACGAAAATGCAATACCTTGGGTTGCCTCCCAAGAAGCGCTTTGTTTAAGGTCCGTAGCTAGACCAATCTCACACTTATTCGAGTGCGGTAGGCGCAAACTCCTCAGCTTGGAGTTCCGGCGTATACTTCTTGAGTCGTTGGCCGTTCACCTTAAAACTTCCGCTAGCTTCACCCCATACTTCAACTGCACCATGGGGGAAAATACGTTTAATTAGAAAAGGTCCGGTCCAACGGGATTTAAGCTTACCTGGAAAGAGGCGAAGTCTTGAATTGAAGAGGAGAACTTGATCTCCTTCTTTGAAGTCCTTTGGAATGATATGCTTATCATGCCAACGCTTTGCTCTTTCCTTGTAGATCTTGGCGTTTTCATAGGCGTTCAAGCGAAGTTCGTCCAGCTTATTGATGTCTAGGAGACGCTTCTCTCCCGCTTCCTTCATGTCGAAATTCAGCCACTTGATAGCCCAAAACGCTTAGTGCTCCAGCTCCACCGGCAAGTGACAAGACTTCCCATACACAAGGTTGTATGGTGTGGTTCCTATGGGAGTCTTGTACGCAGTCCGGTACGCCCATAATGCATCATCTAGCTTCAAGGACCAATCCTTCCTAGTCCTTGAAACCGTCTTTTCTAGAATTCCTTTGATCTCCCTATTTGAGATCTCAACTTGTCCACTAGTTTGTGGATGAAAAGGGGTAGCGATCTTGTGAGTAACCCCATACTTAGCTAGAAGAGCTTCAAAGCGACGGGCTATGAAGTGAGAACCTCCATCACTAATGATCGTCCTTGGTGTTCCAAATCGCGGAAAGATGGTCTTGTTGAAGAACTTAACCACCACCATGGCATCATTTGTGGGAGAGGCAATTGCTTCCACCCATCTAGAAACGTAGTCTACCGCCAATAGTATGTATTGGTTTCCACAAGAAGATTTGAATGGTCCCATGAAATCGACTCCCCAAACGTCGAAAATCTCCACCTCTTGGATGTTGTTGAGGGGCATCTCGTTCCTTCTAGAAATATTACCTGTTCTTTGACAAGCATCGCAGCAAGAAACAAAGGATTGCACATCTCTAAATAAAGTAGGCCAATAGAATCCGGATTGCAATACCTTTGCGCTAGTCTTGTTCGAACTAGCGTGTCCTCCACTAGGTAGTGAATGACAATGGCGGATGACACTTTGCATCTCATCTTCTGGCACACACCGCCGAATGATGCCATCCGGACCTCTCTTAAAGAGGAGAGGCTCGTTCCAATAGTATTCCCGGACGTCCTTAAAGAACTTCTTCCTTTGTGCGTAGGATAGTCTGGGCGGTGTCTCCTGGCAAACCAAGTAGTTAACAAAATCAGCAAACCACGGTTCGTTACCTTTGGAGATCACGTTGATGCACTCCTCTATGATGTGTAAGTGTTCGTCTGGAAAGGAGTCATCAATGGGTAGATGGTCGTCTCCTAGATGTGTTAGGCGACTCAAATGATCCGCAACAGAATTTTCTGAACCTTTGTTGTCGCGGATCTCAAGATCGAATTCTTGTAGGAGAAGAATCCATCTAACTAGCCTTGGCTTCGCATCTTTCTTCGCAAGGAGGTACCGGATCGCAGCATGATCCGTGTAGACAATCACCTTTGCACCTACAAGATAAGAGCGAAACTTGTCAATAGCGTAGACAATGGCTAGAAATTCTTTCTCGGTAGTGGCGTAGTTGAGCTGCGCTTCATCTAGCGTCTTGCTAGCATAGTATATGGCATGGGTTCGCCCTTCCTTTCGTTGTCCAAGAACAGCTCCAATAGCTACGTCACTAGCATCGCACATAATCTCAAAGGGGAGAGTCCAATCCGGAGGTTGGATAATAGGTGCTGAAATTAGAGCTTGCCGAATGGTGTTAAACGCATCCAAACATTCCTGCGAAAACTCAAAAACCGCATCCTTCATCAATAGATTAGTGAGAGGTTTTGATATCTTAGAAAAGTCCTTAATGAAACGTCTATAAAATCCAGCATGTCCTAGGAAACTTCTTATCCCTTTCACCGAAATTGGGGGAGGAAGTTTCTCTATGGTCTCTATCTTAGCCTTGTCTACCTCTATCCCTCTACTAGAGACTAAGTGACCTAATACAATTCCTTCCTTAACCATGAATTGACACTTCTCCCAATTAAGAACTAGGTTAGTGTCTTCACACCTTTGTAAAACAAGAGAAAGGTTAGAAAGGCAATCGTTAAAAGAGGAACCGTATACGGAGAAGTCGTCCATGAAGACTTCCATGATTTCCTCTACGTATTCGGAGAAGATGGCCATCATGCACCGTTGAAAGGTGGCTGGGGCGTTGCAAAGCCCGAACGGCATTCTCCTATAGGCGAACGTACCCCAAGGGCACGTGAATGTGGTCTTCTCTTGATCATCCGGATGTATCGGAATCTGAAAGAAACCACTATAACCGTCAAGGTAGCAAAAATGTGAATGTTGTGCTAACCTTTCAAGCATTTGATCGATGAATGGCAATGGAAAGTGATCCTTCCGCGTTGCGTTGTTGAGCTTGTGGTAGTCTATGCACATTCGCCATCCAGTCACGGTTCGGGTAGGAATGAGTTCGTTGTTCTTGTTGGTGATGACCGTCATTCCTCCCTTCTTCGGAACTACTTGAACTGGACTCACCCACTTGCTATCGGAGATAGGATAGATGATACCTGCATCAAGAAGTTTAAGAATCTCCTTCTTGACAACCTCCTTCATGGTCGGATTCAACCGCCTTTGAGGTTGTCTTGAAGTTCTAAAGTCCTCCTCCATTAGTATCTTATGCATACATAGGGAGGGTTTAATTCCTACTAAGTCCTCAATAGTGTAGCCTATGGCTTTTCTATGTTTCCTAAGGACAATCATGAGCTGCTCATGTTCATCTATGCTCAGTTCGGAGCTAACGATAACCGGAAAGGTAGAATTAGATCCTAGAAAAGCGTACCTTAGATGAGTAGGAAGTGGTTTGAGTTCCATCACTTTCGGAGCTTCCAATGATCCCTGAGGAGCATCCGACGTTTCTTTAGAAGTTTCTAAGGATGTTGAGTGGTTTGGAGGAGAATCAAAAGAAGTTGAAGAAGTATGCCGATCACCTTCTTCCACGGTCAGAAATACGGCCTCTCCATATGTTCCACGGCCGTGTAATCCCCTGGAATGGAGGTCGATTTTGGTTGTGAAAACCACGGTCGTGGAATATAGGGTATGACCGTGGATTCTAACATTCTCAGCCTCATCGTGGAGTTTCTCAAACTCCACTTCATGCATCTCTTCTTGTGCCTCTAAGGCTTCAATTTCCTCTTTGCACTCTCCTCCTTCCCCTACATCTGTTAGACTCATGGTAATGACCTTTTGTAGAGGATCGTTAAAGAGAATCGCACTTACCTCTTCCCTAGATAAACCTTCTTCATCTTGGATATCGTAAATATCCTCGTCGAAGATCGGTTCCTTCACTAGAGTGGAAAGAACGAACTCTACTTTCTCTTCTCCAATGTCAAAAGCGAGTCTTCCATTCTAGCAATCGACCATGCAGCCGGAAGTTGCAAGAAACGGTCTTCCGAGTATGATCGGGACCGGACTATCTGCAGGAATGTCAAGCACGACAAAATCAATGGGAACAAAGAATTTACCTAGCTTGACGGGGACGTCTTCTACAATACCGACGGGACGAGTGATGGATCGATCCGCCATGTATAATGTCATCTTCACCGGTTTAGGGTCGCCTAAACCGATCTTCCTGCACAATGCAAGTGGTATGATGCTCACACTTGCTCCTAAGTCACATAAAGCGTCATATGTGACATCTCCTACTCCAATGGGAATGCAAAATGACCCCGGATCCTTCAACTTTGGGGGCATTTTCTCCTTCATGCTCTTGATGAGATCCGAAGAGTCCGAACTCATCTTGACCTCACCAAAATCTTCTAGCTTCCTCTTGTTGGAGAGGAGCTCCTTCAAGAACTTGCCATAAGCCGGCATACCTACAATAGCATCAATGAAAGGTATATTAATATGCAGCTTACTCATGAGTTCTATGAACTTACCGAATTGTTTGTCTAGGCGCGCTCGCGCTCTAGATTGAGGAAATGGTAGGGGAGGTTTGTAAGCTAGAGGAGGAACATAGACATCTTCCTTCTCCTTCCCCTTTTCTTTGTCCTTCTCTACGGGAACTTCAACGACCGTAGGCTGCGGATCGGTAGTAGTTACTCCGCTCCTAGTTGTAATCGCCATCACCCTTCCCTTAGGGTTGTCCTCCGTCTTTCCTGGAAGTTTCCCTTGATTTCTAGGAACATCCTCCGCGTGGTTGAACATTTGGTTTTCCAAAACTTTTTGAGCTTTGTCAACCTTAGAAACTTGATCATCAACCTTGATGAGGCAGTTCTCCAACCCTTGAAGCTTTCCCAAAATTGTTTCCAACATGGGATCGGGCTTCTCCTTTCCCGTATTGTTTCCTCCATTAGATGATTGCCCCTGGCTTTTCAAAGGAGTAGAGGAAGAGGAAGGTGGAGTTAGTGAATTAGAGTTGGAAGGATAAGAGTTACCGGAATTTTGTTGATTGGAGCGCCAATTGTTGTTGTTTGAACCCCTATTGTTGTTCCAATTGTTGTTCCGGTTGTTGTTGTTTCCATTCCAATTGTTATTCCGGTTGTTGTTCCGGTTATTGTTGTTGCGGTTGGTGTTATCACCGCCATTGTTGTTGCCCAAATAGCCAACATCCTTCTCTTGTTGCTTTGGAAAGTTGGTCTTGATAGCCTCCTTCAACTCCTTGATCTCATTGTTGAGGGAGAAAATCTGATTTTGAGCTTCATGTGTGAGCTTCGCTCCTTGCTCCACACGATTTCCCTCCACTTTCCGGTGGGAATACTTCTCTATGACTCTTGTTTGCTTCTCGATGAAGTCCCAAGCGTCATCTTCTCTCATGTCCATGAAAGAATCACTATCATCAGCGGATGAGTGACTTTTTCTTCTAGACCTTGATGCTTTCCTTGAGGATTTCTTGCTTCCCTTATTCTTAAGGTCGCTCATCTCTACCCTCATCTGGAAGATCATGTCTTGTAGACTGTTAACTTGAGATTGATGACGATCCATCTCATCCTGGCGGAGAGTCTCGTTCCATCGGAGTTGAGCTTCCTTCTCCGCCAACTCCGTTTGAAGATCACATTCGTGTTCTTCAGCCATTTTCTTTTCCTTGCGCTTTTGCCTCAAGGTTTTCTCTAGCTCTTGATCAAGAGGTAAGAGATCTTTGGTGTTCCTAGACCTGCGCATGCACTCAAAGTAATATCAAATAACGAGAGCAAGCTCCCAAGCTTGACAACCGGCAACCGGCTGTTTCCCCACCATCCCCGGCAACGGCGCCAAAAACTTGTTCGCCCCTAAAGGTGTGTGCAAATAAGCTTTAAATTTATAAAACTAGAATCAAGCAGCGAACCCGCAGTGTACGGATCGACGTAGCTAAGCAAGAATTCCAGAGTATCGAACACAGGGATTTGGGAGGGAACAAATTCGATTGCAGATTATCAAGCGAGTAAATATGAGAGTTTGCAAATATATTGGGAAAACAAAAATCCTAAAGATCCAAGTATCCAGCTGTGGCAATCGATTCAAGATATACTTAATGATATAAAGACAAAGTTGAGATATGCAAAGGTATACTAATGTAAGGTAATCGTACGGTGAAGTTCCAAAAACCTTATGTAACTCACCTACAAGGCACTCTCTATACAGGTTGTTGAGGCTCAATATAGAAAGATTCTAAAGGTAAGAATTAGTGTCAAATACCCAAACTTGTAACTCAAGGATCAAGACTAACTTAACCGATTGAGGTTGTGACACTCACAATCGAGGTAGAGGTTGTTGAGGCTTCACTACCACCTAGAAAAGGCAAGCCTAAACTAAGTTAAAGCAAATCTTTAACTTTGGATTAAAATAAAAGCAAGTTCGTAGACTTAAGGGAAATCACGGTTAGTTCTTGAGGTTCCACGGCCGTGGACTCAAGAACAGGCCGTAATTTAGGGTTTGTCGGCGATTCTCTCTAACTCTCAGGGTCTAATCTGTTTGCGATCGATCTATCATCATCTAAGCCACAACTATCAACCCTTCACCTTAGAATTGTTAAGGGTTTTTAGCCAATAACGGTCATGTTGATATCAATTCAAGAATTAAAAGATAGAAAGATGAAAACTTTCAAGAACTTTCAATAATCTTCAAACCAATCTCAAAGTCACAAAGAGAACAAGTATTGTCAAAGGATTCAAAATAAAACAAACAATCACAACCTTAGGAAAGAAGGGAAAACGGGATGTCAATCCGTTTCCAAATCAAACCTAAACAAGAAGAGAGATCTCCTTGCAAAATCTTCCAAAAGCTTCGATCTTCCGCCAATCCGGAGATCTCAACAGCAATCTCCACCAAAAGTGCGAGATTAGGGTAATTCCCAGACGCGAACTTCAATCTCCAATGAGATGATCAATACTTCCAAGCAAAGGCCAAACGGCGTTGAGATTCCCTCAACGGAGATGAACAATCCTAAGCGTCGATAAATGCCGCTAAGCGAAGATGGCGGGTGTAAGCGGTGATAAATGAGGGTAAGCGGGGTTGACGGATTCTTGCTTCGTCCGTCTTTTTATAGGGCAAGATAAAATATCGGCCCGGCCCAATCTTCAAAAGATCGTGGCTTCAAAGTGTGGCGAAAAGATTCGCCAAGATCACGGTCGTGGAAGTTTTCACGACCGTAATTTAGGGCGTGGATTAGGTCACGGTTTGTACCATGTATTCCACGGCCGTAATAGTTACTGGAATGCATCACGCCTCTCTTGCAAGGTTCCACGGCCGTGGAACTGAACGTGGTTCGTAGTACGGCCGTATTTTAGAGCGTGGTTTAGGGCAAGAACGTGATTCTTCCCTAGCCTCGTGCATTCCTCAAGCTAAAACTCCAATTTGCTTCCAAAGAATGTCCTTAATCTATGGACATATCAAATCAACTCTCCTTTGCTCGATTCCGTTCGGAAATAGCTCCAAATCACCTATAATCAACATAGAACTAGTGTAGACATCCATATCGACAATATAGGTAATACTAGCTCACATATGCACAAAGTTCAATCAAAGACTATCAATATGAATCAAATACGTTTAGAAAATGTGCCTAAAATATCACAATATTTCATGCTAACAATTTGATTAAATGTCATTTTTCACATAGGTGTTTTTTTAATCGCAATGAAATCCACTGTGTGTAAAATCTCATGGAAATTTAATCCATGGGTATTTAATTTCGGTAGAGAACCGGGCAATACTACGTTGTTTCTTGGAGCTCCAAGAGATAGGATCAGAGCAAATATACACCATGTAGGCACCAGTGGAGAGACAATATCACTTGTCACATGCCCGGTCCGTGCCAGAGAATGCATGGAGATGAGGAAGAGCTTGACGCCGAATCATGATCCCATGAGACAATGTTCCCAGCAAGATAGCTGAAATGTAGAAAAACGCACAAGATCGAAGGCTAGAGTTCCGTTCGAATAAGAACAAGAACAAACAAAATTTAACATGTTTCGGAAAATTTTCCTACATCCTCGGGGCTTCAAGACGTCACCCAATCCACTATAAACGAACAAAGAAAATACCAGAACAAAATGTATGAAAAATCGAAATACAAGATACTTGAACACAATCCTGTATAACCCCCTTGGAAGTCTTTAATGTCAAGAGGCACAAGGGCTTAACCTTAAATAGCCTGACTTGAACATTAGATCTTCACATAGAGAAGAATGCTCAAAAACCGTTCTCTAAAGTTTCTCTGGAAGAGAGAGCAAAAGAAGAGAAGCCGTAAAAACTGCATCTGACATTTGAAGCTACTGAAGATTATAAGTGATCTCTACCTAACCCTACATAAAAATTGCACAAGGGCTTAACAATCTTTTGCACGTTTCAAAGTCAAGGCATTGAAATCCGCTTCAAAGCCTTGAGAAATAGTTTTGTCACTAAGCGCACATATCGATTTCAAGGCCTTGAGATTAGTTTCAAAGCCTTGATATATGATATTGCAAAAATTTGTCATACTCTATTCAACCCCCTTTTAGAGTATTTATATCCTTATTATTCACCTATTCGGTTCTTCATTGGTTTGATGTTCCTTTACACAAAAATTAAAAGGTGATAATCAAATTGATGCATTATTGTCATAACAAAATTTGTGGATGGAGATGATATTATGATAAATTTTAGGAACATGTAAGACATCAAAAAGAAGAAATGATTTAGAAGGAGAAGAGAGGGAAGTAATGCCGGTATGAGAGATTTGTAAAACTGATCCATCACTAATTAGTATCACTTCACAACCATCATATGGATAGTGTGTTGTGAGATTTTGGAGGTGGGAGTGACATGGTTTGTACCACCGGTGGCAAGGAGCATATTTGACGCATGGTTATCGGGTGTAAGAGAATGGAAGCGGAGTTGACTTGACGAGAATGAGTTGTATTGGATTGGGTATGTGGTTGTCGGGATGGTAAGCAAATACTAGGGTGAAGACGTTCAAAGGCGGAGCAACGAGAGAGGGAGTGATCAACAAAGTCACAGCACCCACATTTTCCAAGATATGACTTGGAAGGTGGTCGGCTAGCGTAGGATGAATGTGGGGCGGGAAGCGATTGGAGTAGGTTGTTTTGGTAGTATGGTTGGCGACGGTATGAAAGTGGGCCTAAGCGATAGCTCTTTGACTTCTAGTCCTAAATTTCAAGCAAAGATGCCTCTAGGTGAGCATGCTTGGAGATTTGTGTTACAATAATAACAATATTCCTATTGTTGCTCTCATTTAGATGACTTAGGTATGTTGTGGACCGCCCAATACCTTTAATGCCTTCACCTCGGCTTCCTATCTCAAATCTCGTGTCCTTAACTTCTTTCATCTCGACAAGGGGTGTCAATGGGAGGGGAATCCCCCATATCTGATGGGATAGCCATCACACTGATAGGGATAGGGATAATTAATGTGGATGAGAGAGAGGATGGACACACACATGATTTCCCGCGTGGGGATCCAGTTAGAGGTCCCCGCCCCGATTCCATTCTCATTGAGATTAGCACGAAAATTCCCGATAAGTAGATTAAATAAGAAAACTAATACGAAAATCCCTGACAGGAATGGGGATGGGTAGAGCTTTAACCACCTAGTGGTATGGGGATGGGGATGGTGAGTATTATTCTAAATGGAGATGGGGATGGGTATGCACTCTCGGAACCGAACTTAACCCGTTGACACCCCTACGTACCCTCAGCCTCAAGGACAACCAATATAGCCTTTTTGGCCTTCTTTGAGAGGTCATTAGCGGGAAAATTTTAAATTTAAAATGGTGAGGTTTTAAAATTAATTTTCGTGATATTGTTGCAAGATCCGTTTGTGAACTTATCATCAAGCTACAGCCCGACAAGATCTGATAGTGGTCTTGAACCGGTAGTGTTTCGGGTTATTGAAAATCGGGACATTACACAAGGTTGAGGGTTTTCTAAAGATTTCCGTTCAAGTGAAACGAAGTGGTACGATGCAGAGGGCGAAGAGAGGAGTCCAATAATGCAATTGGTTTTAAATTGAGATTAAAAAACTAGAGTAGTTCTGAATTTAAGGTTCAAGGAATCAAATCGTTGTATCTACGACAAAGGATTATGTAAATATTTTACCATTTGTAAGTGGCAGTGACTATCTCAATGAGGTGATACTATACTGGAACTCATCGTGGAGGGCACTCACACAATATTATTGGTCTGTTTAGACAAATGAGTTTTAACACTTATATATATATATATATATATATATATATATATATATATATATATATATATATATATATAGTATAGATCCTAATTATTATTTTTCGTAGTTATTATTAAGTATCATATTTACTCTAAATCTCATGAGAATAGATTCGTAATTATTATTAGTTTTGTTACGAATGTGTCATATCGTTTAATGTATTATTCGTAGTTATTGTTAGTTGAGTGGATTATTCGTAGTCATTGTTGGATTCCTAATTATTATTTTTCGTAGTTATTATTAAGTATGATATTTACTCTAAATCTCAACCCTTAATACTCACCATCCAACGGTGTACGATTGTTTCATGTATACACGTTAGGGGTGTTCTTATATATATATAAATATAAATCAGAAACACTTTGTGCCACATATCGTGATCTTATAAACTTCACACCACGTGTCATTTTCTTGAGCATTTTTATTTTATAATTATAGTAATTAACAAATCAATAAAAAAATCATTAATGTAGTTACATTAATAGGTACTTCTTTCCATTTATAGTTTTACTAGTCAATATATTCATAAGATACCCTTTTCATTATTTTTTAAAAAAAATTTCACTTTTAATTATAAAATGATTAAATAATTTATTATTCTAACTTTAACATATAAATATATAGTTCTTATATTAATTAGAAATAATTACTAACTTAAAAATGTATAAATTTTTATAATATAATTATTACGTCTTTTTTTACGGATATTATTTAAAAATTTTGTAATTGAACTTTTTAAATCCTCTCTACTTTAACATTTATACTTTAATTTTGAAATTTATTTATATTTTTTCTTTTAAAATTTTTTATTTCACTTTTATCAACTTTAAAAAATAGTCTACTAACATTAACTAACATATGTAATAGTGTCTAACTTAGTCTATTTTATTTGTTTATCTAAAATTATAATTAATTTAATTTTAAATTTTTAATTACTCTTTAGTTAGTTGATAAAAACTATTATGTCACATAATTTTTTAAAAAAGTTATAAAATTCATTGGCACAGTAACTGCACTAGTTTTATTCTAATTTAACAAGTCAAGTTGTAACTTCCTTCTTCTACGATGTTATGCTCCCTTCCTATTTAAAAACAATATTTCTTAGAACCACTACTTTTACTTTATACGAACAAAATATAACTAAGAAATTGTGCTACGATAGACATCTTTGTATTCATGTGTCATTGTGTCAAGGGTTATTAACGCATGAATTATAAGTTATTATTATAATAATACATGAATTCAATTGATTGCAACTTAAACTAACAATTTTTTAGAGTAATAATTCTATTTATCATCAATTGTATGATATTTTATCGATCATAATTTAGTTGAGCTATAATTGTAAATGTAATTATTTTAAAATTAGTGTAATTTTCGTGATTTGCACATATATTTTTTAAAATTTTTTAACATGAAATACATTTTTATAGTTATATTTTCTAAAAATTATAATTAAAATTTTTATGGTTTATTAAAATGTAGTTATTGTAGCTTTCGGTAATTTAAAAATTATGTAAGGAAAAAATATACACAATCGAGTATATAAGGAAATGAATATATGAAAAGAAATTTGTTATCAAATTACAATATATTTAGAAGTTAAAAATATTTAGATTTTGTCTTTTTAAATTAGTAATACTTTAGTTATCTTTATTTATATGGTAAAAATAGCTAGATTTTAGTTAATAAAAAAAATAATAATAAGTAATAAATAAAAGGTAAATTATGATATAATGACACTTGTCATTCGATTCTTAAATGAATGACAGGTGGCTTTAAGTGCTTCTGTATATATATACTACTAGTGTATTACCCGCACTTTGTGCGGGTTGGGTTTTAATAATTATTTAATACTTAAAAATTTAGACGTATATTTTTATAAAATAAAAGTCCGGAGAATGAAATTATAAACATTATTATGAATTTAGTTCTCTTTTAAGTAATTATATCTTCAAATTTATTATATTTTTAAATTTTTTTTTGTTAAGATATGCTTTTTGGTAAAAAAAAATATGTAAAAGTTTAAAAACTATTTTAATAAAAATATTGATTTAAATATTTTTTAAAAAAATTAGAAATCAATTTCCAATTTATATTAACATTTAGAAATTAATTTTTAAAATAATTTTTTAGGCTTCGAGAAACCTAGCGATGACTCGTGGCAATAGAGACTTTTGTTTTAATAGATACTACTCTAATACCCGCACCTTGTGCGGGATTGAGTTTCAATAAATTGTAAAAAAAATTATTTATTAAAAATTATCATCTAAATAAATTAGAATTGTTTTTTAAAAAAGCGCTAAATGTTAAGTAGAATATATTAATATCAATCTGATTATATCATATAACAAAAAAATTAATTATTAAATTTATAATAATCGCCAAAGTTTAAAATTAAAAAAATTATGTAATAAATTTATAATTTATTTTTTAATATTATTACCTATAACTAAAAAATTAAAGTTTTTTTTACAAAAATGCTTTTTCAAAATCGAATATTTTAAAAAAATTCAATTTAATAAAACGATTATAAAATCTTTATTAACAATAATACAAATATTTAAATTAAATATTGTTATATCTCATATTGTAACCCATAAAATTTAAATGTTAATTCGAATTTATTTTGTAAAATCTAGAATCCAAACAAAATCCATTGAAATCTCTAAATTTGGTTAAGTGATATGATTATTTTTTAACATTATTTTTTTAAAATTATTTTTATAACCGTAAGATATTGAATATGATGAGATAAAATTTTATTTTTTTTGAATTGGCATAATGAGATGGAAAATATTTTAATTTTGACTTAAAACATTTATTGAATAATGGCATAATTGTAATTAAAATGTGGCAAAATTGTAAATATTTGACAAAAAGTCCTAGATGGTATGATTAAGGTGTTGACATATGAACTAAGAGGGTTCTATTTTAGTAGTATATATAGACTAGTATATTACCCGCACCTTGTGCGGGATTGCGTTTTAATATATTGTAAATATTTATACTTTATTATAAATAATACGTGGAGAATAAATTACATTTATTATTATACTAAGAGTTAATTTGTTGGATAATAAATATCGACATAAATATTTTTAGTTATATAATAGATATTGGTTTGACAATTACACCTAAATCTAGATTTTATATTACATAATAAAACTTATTTCAAATTATTTATGATTAAAAATTCAACATATTCTATATCTAAATGGATTTGGTTAGATAAAAAAAATTACGATAGAGATATGTTAGTAATTATCTTTGTCCAATTTAAATATCCTTCAAATAGATGCGCTTTTAGTATAAATGGATACATACTCTAAGGGTTACAAAAATTCATTCAACATTACAAATGTGAAGCTCCACAATTTGACAACGTAAGTTAAATTTTGAAAATCAAATTTATTATATGGTAAATTAGTGAAACAAATTAATCAATCGTATAAAATTCACCAACAGAAACAATTCTTCTTATCTTCATTTGATTTCAGAACCACCACCATTATCATCCTTTTTATTACGATCAAATGTCATGTCGCCGACCCTTAACATTCTTCCAAAATGTCTTAAGCCTTCGATACAAAGTAAAAAAAAATCTGATTCAAAATTAAGGATACTTATTTCTTCCTAGCATCAAAATCTAGTTTTCAAAAAGATTCAAGAAAATCTCACCAATTACGGCACAAAAACGTGTCGGCAAAGTCGCAGCTCCAATGCTGGTCTTGTAAAAAATTCTAACAAAAGTCTAACAATCTAACAATCATCAACCCAATAGTTTGACAATAACAACTGAAATAGATAACCAAAATTAAAATGAAAAAACAAAGATTGATCGTCTTGTACTTGAATCACATAAGCTATTTGTCAAAGGAGAACACGTCGAGCGCGGATAGCTCACCATAGATTGACGATGAACGTCACTCATGACATCTAATAGGTAAGCTTTCTTCGTATGTTTCTTCTAATTCTTCCTTGCTTCTTTCTATTTTTGTTAGCATCATCCATAAAAGTCTTATACTTCTATACAAATGATTTACGCAAGACCATTTGACTCTCAATTCTAGGATCGCATCCTAGAATCCCCCATGCTCACATCACACTCAAGCTTAGAATCATCATCAATACCCTAAAAACAAGTTCCGTCCCGAAACTTGCTATGCGTCGAACTTCTCGGTCATTAAGGCCGAGGTACAAAACAAAGACTAAACGCCATACACGCGGCTTACAAAACACAATAACCGAAGAACAAAACACAAACCAACTACAACCAAAACCCCTCCTAAAATGTACGGAACCCCGGTTGCCCACTCTTCCGGATCTCTCGGCCGCATTGCTAACCTGCAAGGCAATCTACAACATTCGGTATAAAACCGTTAGCTCATTTTCAAAGCATTAGAATCAATGGGAAAGGCACAAACACAAGTAAATCATCATAAACACACATCATACTCAAAAGCACACCAATCCGGTTTATTATCTTTATTATTATTAAGTCATATCCCATTCTATTTCAACTTCTTT
Organism: Fagopyrum homotropicum; assembly: GCA_033239125.1. Classification (NCBI taxonomy): domain Eukaryota; kingdom Viridiplantae; phylum Streptophyta; class Magnoliopsida; order Caryophyllales; family Polygonaceae; genus Fagopyrum; species Fagopyrum homotropicum. The sequence continues at coordinate 53,354,338 of BSWB01000005.1, forward strand.
TGTGACATGAGAATCTCCCGAAACTTGTCTCGGTCCCCATTTCCGGCATGGAACGGCACGGATGCCTCCGACCGTATAACCAGCATGGCTAGTCGCCAAGAACCTTCTAGCTCTACACAAGAGCTAGATAGTGATGTCACCGCCCGTTATCATACACTTGGGCCAAATAATATGAGGGTCGGTGGTCCTATTTCTGGTTTAGTTGTTACAAATAATAAAGAATAAACACACACCACCAAACACACATATATGCTAATACAAGGAATACGAGCTAAGTAAGCCCGGAGACTTACCTCGTCACCACACTCAACTCATAACACTCTCGCTTCCTTAGGGAGGATGTAACGACCCGTATATTGGAAGCATTTTTTTTTCTTTTTTTCGATATTTATTTTTTCCGTATTTATTTCTATTTTAGTGGACCTTAGGTGAGTTTCGAGGATTCGATATTGTTTGATGGATTGATGTTGATTCTAAGCTTGAGTGTGATGTGAGCATGGGGGATTCTAGGATGCGGTCCTAGAATTGAGAGTCAAATTGTCTTGCGTAGATCATTTGTATAGAAGTCTAAGACTTCTATTGTGAGTGGGTTGTTGTTGATATAGTTATCTTCTGGTGAGCAGGTTATGGGCTTCCTCCCTAAGGAAGTGAGAGTGTTGTGTGTTGAGTGTGGTGACGAGGTAAGTCTCCGGACTTACTTAGCTTGTATTCCTTGTATTAGCATTGATGTGTGTTTGGTGGTGTGTGTTTATTCTTTATTATTTATAACAACTAAACCGGAAATAGGACCACCGACCCTTATATTCTTTGGCCCAAGTATATGATAACGGGTGGTGACATCACTATCTAGCTCTTGTGTAGAGCTAGGAGGTTCTTGGCGACTAGCCGTGCTGGTTAGACGGTCGGAGGCATCCGTACCGTTCCATGCCGGAAATGCGGACCGAGGCGAGTTTCGGGAGATTCTCGTGTCACAAAAGAAGTTGAATTAGAACGGGATATGACTTAATCATAATAAAGATAATAAACCGCATTGGTGTGCTTTTGAGTATGTTGTGTGTTTATGATGATTTACTTGTGTTTGTGGCTTTCCCATTGATTCTAATGCTTCGAAAATTAGCTAACGGTTTTATACCGAATGTTGTAGATTGCCTTGCAGGCTAGGAATGCGGCCGAGAGATCCGGAAGAGTGGGCAGCCGGGGTTCCGTATATTTTAGGAGGGGTTTTGTTTGTAGTCGGGTTGTATTTTGTTCTTCGGTAATTGTGTTTTGTATGCCGCGTGTATGGCGTTTAGTCTTTTTTTTTGTATCTCGGCTGAAGTCTTTTGGTTGTTCGGTTTTGGGTTTCATTGCATTGTATCAAAATGAATTTCATTTTGGCCTTTATTAGTGTCTTGTTGAAAGATCCGGTGAAATTGTTGTCAGGCGAAGGGTCGGGACCCATTGTGATGTCCCAACCCGTAGCATCCCAAGTCCCACGGATTCGGGGTGTTACATAAGTTACTTCTCAGCCTCCTTCCCTCTTGCCCTAGTTCAGATTTCACGTAACCCTTGCATCCCTTCCCTTCCGTTCATTCTCTTCTACCGTAGCAGCAACGCGAGCGTGCCCATTGCTGTGAGCAGATCTTCGGCTCCCTTCTCCTTGAGTGTGCCCAAGGTTGCGAGCAGGTCTTCGGCTCCCTTCTCCTCGAGTGTTCCCAGGGCTGCGAGCAGGTCTTCGGCTCCCTTCTCCTCGAGTGTACCTAATGGCTGCGAGCAGGTCTTCGGCTTCCTTCTCCTCGAGTGTGCGAGTTAAAACCATCAGCAGCGGAACCCTCAGGACGGACTTCTTCCTTTCGATCCAGCAACAAGTGTAGACGCTCTTGTATTTATCGAAACATCGATCTTCTCAGGCTTGTGAACAACAACAGTTGGTGCTACGTTCTTCACCCTTCGAGTCATGGAATCGAGTAAGATCCTTATCCGTCCTTCCTTAGTCCTTCTCTTCGATCAATCCTTAACATATATATGCTGATGTGAGCACCCTTTGTGTCTTCAATCCGTCCCTAACAGCCTCGGAAGATAACTTTAAGAGCTGAGGCGTTTTCTGAGTTTTCGGAAGTGACACACAGTCAACTTCGGGTCTAATTTTGGGTAAGCTAGACTCTTCCTTTTGGCTGGTTTTCGGATATGTCATAGACGGTATTGCATAGTAAATCATACTAAAGTTTTAGAGGAATCTATGTTACAGTTTGAGAGTTATGGTACTTCAAAGTTGACTCCTCACACATTTTTTATAAATGTGCCGAGTGTTAGGAAAAACTGCATGTGATGTTGTTTTGTGAGATAGTTTTGAATAGGTTTATCTGTTGGACTTGAATTTTGGATATGGTATAGTTGGGATATTATTGTAGAACATATCAAAATTTTGGAGGAATCCATCAAGTGGTTTAGGATTTATGATTTTTCAAAGATTGGGTCGTAAACAGTTTTTCTGTTGTGCTGAAATTTCTAAGTGTTGAGAAAAAACTGCTTGTGATGCAGTTTTGTGAGATAGATTTGAATAGGTTATTGACCTCTATTAGACTTGAATTTTGGATCTGTAATATTTTGGATTACATACTAGAAGATATCAAAATTGTATAGGATTTTTTCAAAAGGTTTAGTAGTTATGATTTTTCGAAGTTGAGGCTGTAAGTAGTTTTCTGGTTGTTGTTGAAAAGTGGTGGAAATATCTGGTGTTGTGTAGTCATGTTTCAACTTATGTTTTGATATCTTAGAAACATAATTCACCGTTCAATTTTTAGTATGTTATAGAGTGTCATGCATAGTGTGATGTACCAGAATTTGGGGTTGATTCAACGGTTGGATTTAGATCTATGAAGATCCAAAGTGGACTAGTTGAGCAGTTTATAAACACTCAGTTTTTGGCTAAGTCTGAATTTTTTGGTTTTGGAACCGACTTTGGAAATTTGTGTAGAATTGATTATTAGGTTTTTTTGGAAAATTAATGCTTCTATGGATAGAGTGCATAAAATAGAAGACTTAGAAATTTCTGTTAGAATTTTTATATTTTTATTCGGGACTCGTATCATAGGCTAAAGTTGGACCTTATTGACCTTATTAAACGTTAAGAAAAATGTGTAATCTATAAGTTCTACCTAAACTAACTCTTAAGAGTTAGATTATGAAACTAAGTCCTAAAGAAAGGTTTGGACATATATTATAGGATGTTTTATAGGATGTTTGAGAGTTTCGGGACCAGGGGTAAAATGGTCATTTTCCCTTAGGAGGGCTTTTTAGTAAATTTCTAATAAAAGGGATTGTACATCTTATAAGTTATAGAATAATAAGAGCATGAGATGTATTTTGATCCACTTGCCCCTTGATAGGCAATCGAGTTCCAACAATTGCGGACCGAGTTGAGATTACGGGAATCGAGTTTCGATTCAGGTAAGTCGTTTGGGCTTACTTAGCTAGCTTTCAGATATGAGTGTGAATAATGATAGTGGCGGATGAATGATGTGTTTGTAGTAAGTAGTAATTACCTACCGACCTATACATTGGCCTAAGAGTAACGGACGGTGGCATTCTGCTCAGTTAGCCTGAGGGCGCTGGGGGTTTCTTTTGGGACTAGTCCACACTCGGTTTGTAGTGATGCTACCGGCGGAGGTAAGCTAGACCTACACCCAGTTAGATAAGGAACGGAGGCAAGAACTCTTAAGATTTCTCGTGCCACAATTGTAAAATGGAATAAGGTGAATCACGAAATTATTAGATAATAACAAGTTTGTGTGCCAGCAGGATGATTGTTTTATGTTATCTTGGTTGTGCTTGTGCTATCTTTATTTTACTGATATTTAGATTGTTAGCTAACGGTTTATCCGTGTTGTAGATTTTGTAGAGATAGATAGTTGTAGAGAGATCCTGGACGGATGGTCAGCCGGGTTCACGTACTCGTTAGAGGGGGGGGAGTCTTCCTTTTGGCATGCATGTTATATAAGAAGTATATGTCTTGTAAGGTTGTCATATGTGTACATTCATACCATAGAGTATTATGTTTTGAAATTGTTTTAATTACATTTGTGTCTTGTTGTAAGATCCTAGTAAAGTTGTTGTTAAACCAAGGTCGGGCCCCATTGTGAGGTCCTAACTAGTAGCTCCCCGAGTTTTAAGAATTTGGGGCGTTACAAGAGCATTCATTAAATACATTTCATTGACTTTAGCATTTATGGTGATTAACAGTTCAAAATTTGCATTCATTCTTCTCTTAGTATCAAACTAGAATTCAGACAGTTTACGATTCAGACATATCATTTCTCTTTCACAACCTTCTAACCTGATTTCTGGAGTAGGAGTAGCTCCTTTTTAAAGTTCATGTGCCTACAAGAGTCTTCTCAATCCCCAGTCTTTCTAAGCGGTTCTCATCAATCTTACCAGATATTGACTGTCGATCTTCAGTGGATGTATCAATTTTGAAATAATCAAAGATCTTAGGCAGTATGTTTCCATAAGGAAGAGGAATGAGTCGCTTAGAGTTGAAAGAATGTATCATATGGTTGAGAATGAGGTTAGGTACATCTATGTCTAACTTAGACATAATCAGATGAATTAGTTCCAGTGATTGGTCAGTCAACAATTCTCTTGACTTTGCACGAGGAACAACACATCGAACTAGACTGGTAAACACTATTTTAGCATCTAAGTTTAGAGAGGTATGAGTAAGTTGACGTGAGGTTAAATTTGGAACTACAAACTTCTCCTTAGCAATACGAACACTTTTTGATCGTAAGGAAGGTTTGAACACAATATATGTAGGAATTCCAAAGATCTAAGAAGTGAGCGAAATAGGAGTACCTTTCACTGAATACTCAAGAGTAATAATTCATTTGTCCCTATGATGAGATTGACATAGAACATCCTCGTGAGCCGTGGAAAAGCGAAATCTGCAGGGTTTAGAATTTTCCAGATTATCTAACTTTTGAGCTTGTTTATGCACGGGATCTGAAGAGTTTCGAGAAAATCAGTGTTCACCAGATCGCACATATAGAGCGGTCGATTGTGAAAATCATCAAGCAAAGATCCTGAAGCTTGAAAATTGATGAGCCACGATGTGGGAAGACCGGTTGTCTGAGAAATATCCAAATCTTTAGAAAGTATTTCTTCCTTTGTAATTGTAGAGCTCTTAACATATTTCTTTTTGGTAGCTTGAGGAGCGGATTTCTTGCTTCTAGGTGCCATGTGTGATGTTTGAGAGAGAAAACATGGGGTTTTTGAAAAAAAGGTTTCTGTGAGAGAGAAGAATGAAAAAGATAGGAAAAACTGGTCCTTTATGGAAAAAAAATAACAAAATCTTGAGAAAATCAAGCCTTTTAAAAACCAAATCAAATTCCATTAAAAACTCAACAAATCTTTTTCAATTCTTAAATAGAAGAACCCATAAAAACAATTTAAGAATTAAAATATCTAAAAGATATTAATTCTTAAATAGATCCGTAATTTTTTTAATTTACCCTTGAAGCATGTTTCAAGGCCCTTGAATTGCCTTTCAAGGCCCTTGAAAACATTAATTGGGCTGCATACGTAGGAACAAATAAAATGATTTACTCCCCCTACGCTAATGCTTCTTTGTTCAACATACCAAGCTTCAATCTAATAAAATTAAATTGTTCCTCAAGAAGAGGCTTGGTAAAGATATCTGCAAGCTGCAAGTTAGTAGATATAAAAAAGATCGAAACATCACATTTCTCAACATGATCACGTATGAAGTGATGCCTTATATCAATATGCTTAGTCCTTAAATGTTGCATGGGATTTTTGGTTATAGAAATAACACTAGTATTATCATATTTTATGGGAATACCTTTCAAGTCAAAGCCAAGATCACGAAGTTGTTGAGCAATCCATAGAATTTGTGCACAACAGGCTCCCGCAGCTATATATTCAGCTTCGACTGTGGATAGGGCGACAAAATTTTACTTCTTGGAGTGCCAACTGATTAGGGATGACCCTAAGAATTGGCAACATCCATAAGTGTTTTTCCTATCGACCTTATAACCTACAAAGTCTGCATCTGAATAGCCAACAAGGTGAAACGAGCTTTGACGTGGGTACCATAACCCTAGATCCTTAGTGCCATTGAGATACCAAAAAATTCTTTTCACAGCTATCAAGTGTGACTCTTTAGGATCAACTTGAAAGCTTGCACACATGCACACGCTAAACATAATGTCAGATCGACTAGCAGTTAAATACAATAATGAACCGATCATACCTCGATACTCCTTTTGTACCACACTTTTGCAATCCTTGTCATGGTTAAGCGAAAGTGTTGAACTCATAGGAGTCTTTGCGACCTTAGATTGATTCATTTTGTACTTCTTAAGTAAGTCCTTAGTATACTTGCTTTGATTGAGAAAAATTCCTTTCTTTGTCTGTGTAACTTGAAGTCCAAGAAAGAAATTTAGCTCACCCATTAAACTTATTTCAAATTACCTGCACATAATATCTGAAAATTCATTGTAAAGGGAATAAGTAGTAGCACCGAATAATATATCATCAACATAGATTTGTATTACTAATATATCGTTGCCTCTGGTTTTAATAAATAAAGTTTTATCAATCAAACCTCTTTTGAATTTGTTTTCAAGAAGATATTTGGGCAATCTTTCATACCAAGTTCAAGGAGCTTGCTGAAGACCATAAAGAGCTTTGTCCAATTTAGAAACGTGATCCGAAAATTCATCATTTTCAAAACCAAGAGGTTGAGCAACATAGACTTCTTCTTCCAATGAGCCATTTAGAAAAGCACATTTTACATCCATTTGAAAAAGTTTTATACTCATAAAAGATGCGAATGCAAGTAGCATACGTATGGCTTCTAACATGGCAACCGGAGCAAAAGTCTCCTCACAATCAATACCTTCTTCTTGGTTATAGCCTTGTTCTACAAGTCGTGCTTTATTTCGTATGACCTTTCCACTTTCATCCAACTTTTTTCGAAAAACCCATTTCGTGCCGATGACAAATTGATGCTTTGGTTTTGAAGTAAGAGTCCAAACCTTATTTCTCTCAAACTCATTTAGTTCGTTTTTCATGGCAATGATCAAATCGGGTTCTTGAAGAGCTTGAACATAATTCTTTGGCTCGATAAGAGACATGAACACGGAGAAAGCACATAGATTATTCACTTTAGATCGAGTTTGAACTCCAGCGTTTGGATCTGAGATCACATTTTCTTGTGGATGATATGAAGAGTGTTGAATTTTTTTTCGTTTGTAAGATGGAGTAGACCCTGAAGGTTGAGCCTCATATGCTTGACTAGATTCAGGTACTGTTGATATATTGCCCTTGGATCCTATCTCAAGGCGTTGAAGTTGACTTTCAATCCCTTGAACCAGAGTTCTGACATCGCAGTTTTCTCTTTCAAGGTCTTGAAGGTGTGATTCAAAGCTTTGAGGGTTTTCTTCGGTATCTTGAATCTTTTCTTGCATATTCTTTTTTTGATCTTTAAGATCTTCATCTTCATCTGAATTGTGATCTTCTCGTTGATTCAGATTTAGATCTTGTGTGCAAGCCTTACATAGTTCATCTACCTTGAAGTTTAGGTTTGGCAACCCTCGTACCAAATCTTTTGTAAGTAGCTTCTGTATTGTGTGCATACTTACGTGACCAAGTCTTCTATGCCAAAGCCTTGGATCATCAGTCAAGGCCTTTAGACATTTTATCTTAGTGCCTGAAACTTGGTTAGTACTCATAAAATAAACATTGTTACATCTTGGAGCAGTAAGCACAACTTCACCCATCTTTTTGTCTTGAACTTCACATTTTTCTGAATCAAACAAAACTTTGTTGCCTTTATCGCATATTTGAGAGATGTTAAGCAGATTATACTTCAAACTGTCAACCAAATATACATCATCAATGAAGTTAGATGAATTATAACATATTTTACCAATGCCAATAATGTCACACTTTCCTTTATCACCAAGCGTAATGGTTCCAGATGAATGCTTCTTTAAATCCAAGAATAAAGAGCTTTTTCCACTCATGTGTCTTGAGTAACCACTATCTAATATCCATTTATACTCCTTTACCTTGGTGATATCCTGCAAAACAGCAAACATCAACCTTTCCGGGTCGACCAAATGGCATATTTTGGTCCATATTCAGGTTCGATCATGTTTGGTAGTCTAGTACCTTTAGGAACCCAGATTTGTTTGACCTGTTTCCTTAAACATAGAGGATAGGTGTTTCTCTAATAATATAAGAATCATTTCTTCTATATGGACATGTAGATTTAACATGACCCTTTTTACAATAGTAAAAGCAAGTAGGCATATGAATACTTCCTTTGGCTTTGACAAAAGTGGTTGTAGATTTTCTAGGAAAGCTCTTATGATAACCTATACCATTTTTGTTAAGGGACGCTTGTTGTTCTCCCATCATTCTCTCAAGATTAGCTTTTGAACGAGTAAACTTAACAAGTGCCGCCTTCTGGTCTTGACACATCAAAGTTAGATCAACTTTCTCTTTCTCTAGATCGATATAGTTTCGATGAAGAGAGGAGAGGTTGTCCTTGAGAATCGTATTTTCCGATTCCAAGGCCTTGATATTGTCATCAAGGTCCACTTGGTCTGTGTTAAGATTTTTAATTTCCAAAGACGTCTCACTTAGTTTGTTTTCTTGTTCAAGTAGCTTTTCTTTTAAAGAATCTATCCTTATTCTATGTTCCTTGTCACATACGATAATATCTTTAAGGAATTGTTTCAGGTCAGATTCAGGCTGAGACATAATTGTACTTACCACATTGTCAACATATAGATTTGAATCTTCTTCATGATCGGCCATGAGACACAAGTTTGCTTGCTCTTTTTCGTCTTCTAATTCATTTGATGATTCTGAATCACTCCATAAAGCTACCATAGCTTTCTTCTTTCGATCATTTTTCTTGAAGTTGGTCCTCTTATTTTGTGGACAATCCTTCACAAGATGATATGTTTCACCACATTCAAAACAAGTCAGCACTCTAGTTTTCTTGTTATAGTTAGAAAACTTACCTCGGGGTTTTGATGTTCGTGGATATTCTCTAATTTTTGCATATTGTTTCTTTAACTTGAGAATTCTCGCGAGACCCTTATAGATCATGGAAATTGCATCTTCATCATCATCATCATCATCATCATCATCATCATCATCATCATCATCATCATCATCATCATCATCATCATCATCATCATCATCACTATCTTCCTCGTCTGATTATAATTCATCCTTTCTTGATTTTAATGCCAAATTCTTGGAGTTGGATGGGAGCTCTCCATCTTCTTCACCAAGAACCATTTCATGTGTAATGAGTTTTCCAAGGAGGTCATCAATAGGAAATGTTGTTATGAGCTTCTTCGATGGCAGTCATCTTTGGTCCCCACTTAGTTTTAGGTAAGCTCCTTAGAACCTTCCTAACTTTCTTTTCATTTGTGAAGATCTTTCCTAGTGAGTTCAAATTGTTCACGATCTCAGTGAATCTTGTGAACATTTCCTTGACACACTGTCCATGTCAGCTTGTGTGAAGTTAGCTTCTTTCTTTGGGACTTGGACACCTTCAAATGTTGTAGTCGGGACTTTAGGGTCATTCTGAATAATGCTCCATGGTTCCATGTTCTGATCAATAATGAACATACGCATGAGTGCTCTCCAATAAACAAAGTTGTTGCCACAGAAGAGTGGTGGTTGAGATGAGGATCTTCCTTGAGCAAATCCTCCATCACCTACAGGATTCATGATTAGTCTCACTGATGGTTAAATCAATATACATGAGTCTAGCTTTGATACCAATTGAACAACCGTTAGGTGAATATAAAGGATAAAGATACTCTAGAAGGGGGGGGGGGGGGTTGAATAGAGTATGAGAACTTTTCGTGAAACCAATCTCAAGGCCTTGAAATCAATTTCAAGGGCCTTGATGTCAATCTGAGTTCTTTGTAAAACTTTGATTTCAAGGGCTTTGAATCAACTTTCAAGGGCCTTGACTTTGAACTCCTGCAAAACAAAGTTAGTCACAATAAAACAAGATATAGTGCAGAATGTAAAGGATTGACACAATGATTTGTTTACGAAGTTTGGCTCTAAATAGCCTACTCTCCGTCCGAGGGTATAACTTTAGGATCTAACTATCTATTATCAGCTTCAAAGAGTCCTAGATACAAACTAGAAGAAATCTCATTCTTCACTGTAGCTAATGCTACGATCAAGCTCTAACTCTTCACCTTGCTATAATAGCCTAGTTA